>OX345710.1:4800000-6096666 GCA_947044815.1 Apomyelois bistriatella | reverse complement strand
AATTGATATGTTTGTTTTAATTATACCCGGACTCTATTCGCCAGGATTGGTAAAGAATACCGTAGGTAAGTATTAGTATTAGGTGGGTGCATGGAATTAAATTTTCAATTAGATAGGTAGCTTTAGCCCAAGACTCAGTTCCCGTGGGAATTGCGTAATCCATCCAACAAACGACAGCTGAGAACGAATTTTTGAAATTTTTATCACCAAATTTCACTGCTGGTATTAGGTCCCCTCTTCTTCTTCTACTGGCCCTTTTCGGCTCTTCCAACCATTTTTCTCCAGAACTGGCGATTCTGGGTAGTCTTTGGGTCAATTTTATTCATTCTCAGGTCACTATCTAGTATCTACAGCATTGATCCATGTGAGTAGGGGTCTCCCACGTTTTGCCGGCGCTGGCTCGAGTTCAAGAACTTTTCTGGTCATATGGCCTGCTTGTCTCCTCATGACATGGCCATACCTTCGCAATCGTGCTTCTGCTAGCTTTTCAATAACCCTCACCCATTTAACAAAATAAAACTTAAGAACCGAAATTCGGGTCTGCTTTCATGCCTTTTCTAATACGTAACTTATCTTTCTACCATAGGTGCTTTAGATTAGGACCCCTGCCAGTTACGTTGACCTGACGTTAACCCTCTTTGGGAATTCTTTTGTTTCCAGTTTCGTGTGCCAGGTAAGTTTTAGCTGTACTTCTTACCCGTCCCTAGATAGATAAATATGTAAGTACCTTTCTAAGCTTACCCTGGGTTTCGAAGCGTAAGCTGAAGATGCAACCATGAAACACGTTCGGATGAAGAAATAAGTACCTAAGTAAATGGTACTTAATAGTTAGGTATGTTGATATCAGATTGGATTATTGGCCACCCGTTGGTATGAAAGAACACGATACAAAAGATAGTTACTGTCTATCTAAAATGTTATGTAAGTATAAGTGACGACCTCCGTGGCGTAATGGTTAACATGCCTGACCGCTACTCAAGAGGTCCCGGGTTCGATCCCCGGTCAGGTCAAGATGAAAAATGATCTTTTTCTGATTGACCTGGGTCTTGGATGTTTATCTATATATGTATTTGTCATAAAATATAGTATCGTTGAGTTAGTATCCCATAACACAAGTCTCGAACTTACTTTGGGGCTAGCTCAATCTGTGTGATTTGTCCCTATATATTTATATTTTATTTATTTATTTAAGTAGGTATGTAGGTATTTAGGTAGACTAGTCAAAACAAAAACTGCGAAAAACCCGCCAAAACCAAAGCTCCCTTAAAACTCCAAACAAAACACCTACCTAATTTAAATTTAGAACAGATTTAGAACTGAAAAACAAAACAAAAAGTTATTGAAAAAAAGCGCACGTTTTTGAATTCTTGATACTTTTTAACGATGTATTGAGCGTAGGCAAAGGAATTCCTTTACTTTATGCCGTTTGGAGCGTAACACAATCTTTTCGCATAGTGACTGAATGCCGTCGATATAGGGTTGACACCACATTATATTTTGAATTATTTGTGTATGCTGACGATACTGCACTAATCGTCAAAGGTCCGAATTGGCCATCTTCTTTTAGATATGCTGAAATAGCACTTACCTCTGTCATGTCATGGCTGCATTCAAATCTACTCACTCTAAACATAAAAAAAACTATGTACATAACATTTGCAATGAACTCATCAACAATACCCTCAGATGAAGAAGCTAACATAAGAGCTCATACTTGCCGTGAACCAGTTGGCGGTTGCAATTGTTTATCTTTGGAGAGAGCTAAGGTTGTTAGGTATCTTGGGGTACACATTGATCAGTTTTTGGCATGGGATGAGCATATAAATAATTTAATTCCAAAAATCAGAAAATTGATCTATGTGTTTAAAAACTTGAACATGTGTGCTGACCCGGATACTTTAAAAGTGGTATATTATGCACTATGCCAATCCTTACTGACATACTGCATTACGGCTTGGGGTGGTGCAGCTAAAACAAAAACACTTCCACTGGAGAGAGCACAGAGAGCTGTTCTCAAAGTCATGACTAAGAAACCCTTTCTGTATCCCACTGACAAACTTTATGCTGATGTATCGGTCTTAACCGTGAGACAACTCTTTATTATGAGTACCTTACTCCGTAAGCACAGTCAGGTTCCTTATGATCCAACTATATATATCCGGAGACGAAGATCTGATCTTGTTTGCTCTATTCCTCCACACAGAACGGTCCTAGCTGCCAGGAACTTCGGTGTGTTCAGCTGTATTTTATACAATATGGTAAACAAACTTTTACACATCTATCCATTAACTAAGCGCGAAACAAAAAATAAAACACAAAAGTGGCTTCTGTCACTGAACTATCAAGAAACTGAAAATTTATTGTATTCATAGCTTCATACGATAAACTTTGTAATAATTTAATTAGTAACGAAAACACATGAATTTCATTCTCACCTACAAAACATTATACACCCACCCACACACACTACCATACACATCATACACGTACACACTCATCACGTATTTTACGGCGCTGAGAGCCCGCAGCAACAGCAGATGCATATTATTATTTTATATTATAGTCGCATTCCTTTTTTACCCTATAATTCCCAAAAGACAGACTTATCTAGTTTGGGAATTACTGTTTTCAAATTGTTAATACTCTCACTTAATTAACTGTTTCTGTACATTGTACTATTAGATTTTAAGTACCTACCATCCCTATGGCTGTTGCAGAGCTTCACACCGTTGAGATACAGGTTTGTTCCTAGTTCGATGGTGGGTTGCCGAGTGACAGCCCCATAGACGTTTGGTTTACAGCTGGTTTTAATGTACTTCAATGTATTGAAATAACTCAATAAAGATTTTTATTATTTATTTATTATTTTCTTCTAAGTTATCTTTAATAATATCCATAACAATTCCCTACTAGTATGAAACAAATAAATTAAATCAGTGCAGGCTTGACGTTGCGTCGAATATGGCTGCATTTGCAGCCATATTTGGTCCATTTGGTCTGACAATCATGGATGCCGAAGACCGCGCGAAGTGGATAACAAAACTCAGTTCTGTTTGGCGGTGTTTATTTTTTTATTTAACTTAATTACAAACACACAATACAAGTAGATGGCGGACTTAAAATGTAAGGCTTTTTCTACCAGTCAACCAATAAACCAGTGGTGCTGAGAAGAAAATATTTTTGGGGTAAGTAAGATGAGAAAAAGAAATTGTCATGTATATGCAAAGAATTTTTATTTGATTTATTTGACGAATTTATGGTCATAATAATATGATACAGCAATACATGAAAGTGACAGCCCTAGATGCCGTCAGTAAAGTCAAAGGTTCCGAAAAGGTATAAATACGCTTTTTACGAGTACAAACTTTGTTCTCTTTGGTTTGTTAGAGTTTAAATTTAGAATTCACAATTCCCACTTTTATACTCTTGATTTTAGGGTACCGTTGTCAAATACCTACGAAAATTTGAAAAGAAAGTATACTTAGGTACTTATCTAATGATCTTGCAAGAAAAGATTCTTAAATTTAATGTTTAAAAAATTATAAAGTATGCTTTTGAATTTTTTTTAAGTTACGACTTCCAAACAGAAGTCTTTCTGACTGATATTTGGGTAAATACTCGGTTTATTTAATTTAGCAAAATCCCATATACCTACATGGCATCTAATTTATTTACTAACAACATTTCATTACTACGTTGATTCAATATTATAAAAAACCCTCAATAATCCGACAGACAGTGGTGAATGGAAAAAGGAAAATCTTTAAGACAGTGGCGTTTTGCAAGACAAAAAGTTGCGGACATCACACGATAAAAACAATGTTCGTGTCGTGACAAAAGCGCTTAGCAAACACAAATTAACTCATCAATATCTCGTATCCGCCATTACTTGAGTACCTACATTTGATTCTTTTTCCGAGAGTGTTTCCCGGTTACACCCTAAGCTTACGCTTCAGAGTCAGGGTACGTTTTAAACATGGACCTAGAATTAGTAGTTATAATAAATTCGTTATATAAGGGTCCCATTTTTCCACTGTGTCCCCTAAATAATCATCATCATTTAGTTTGAGTTGTTGGATCTCCATACAAAAACATTTTTCGACTCAAGAGTATTACTTACAGCACTATGTGTAAGTGCGGAACTTTTAATGCGAAATCCCATTCACGCTTGGCCGGTTTTATTAAATCTTTCAGCTCCAAGTGTGGCCAGGTTGTTGCCAAGTCCATTTTTGTTTTATTTTTTTAAACTGCCGAACGCAGCGCAGCCAGTGACTAAAATAGACATTCAAAAAATCGTTTTTTTTTTTTTAAATAAAACTTTAATATTATCTAATAAATGTTTTCTTTAAACTTGGAAAAAGGAAATTGAGAAATTATAAAAGATCTCTTAGGTGGATCGAGCGAGCGATCAGTTTCCTCGCAAAAATCAAAACTAATTTAAGTACTTAATAATAATCAATATAAAAAACAACCCCATTCATTTTTTAGAAAAACGAAGAGGGATTAAGAAACTAAACTGTATTTACTTATAAGTACAGTACATATTAATTGTCTTTTTTTTGTCATCCGAATCTCCAAAATAATGCTAAGTGAAATTTTGCCACCTTTTCACTCTGACTAGACTTACTTGACTAGAATTGACTAAATGAAGAAGATCAATACATTGAATAAAGAGAAATCTTGATACTGGCCAGAATAAGCTCTAAGAACTTTGATAACCAAAACGAAAAAAAAAGAAAAGCAAAGAAAAAATAAGCCATCGCGTTGTAAAGGAGTCCAAGTTCCAAAGCTACTATATTATGTGATTTATTTTTTGTAATGACTGTTTGATGCCAAAATAAAGAGAGAAAAAAAAAGCTTATAGGCTTGAATAATGCAACCGATCAAAGGCTGGGATGATAATGTGATATTATATGAGTAGATGGCGTTTTATACGAGTAACCTAGTTATTATATAAAAAAATACATTTTATCTGCGCTTGCGCATGATTCACACAAAGGATACGATAATACCGACACCGGAACAGAACTTGACTGGGCGTGAGAACATCCTATACTCACGCAACCACGTGTGGTGTGCTTGTTTCGCTAGTAGCAAGGTCAATCGACCATTTAAGCCATGGTGCTAGATTTTTAGGATTTCAAACCTCAGGATGTTTAGATGTTAGCTAGACACGTGTAAGCAGCTCAATAGCCTAGTGGGAGTGCGTTACCCTGGCAGGGAAGGAGGTCCTGGAGTCATCATCATCATCTTTTCGAGTAGGCGTCACGGTCAATCGACCATGCACACCCTGGTGTCAAAGTTCTTCGGAACCGCCTCTCGGCCTCTGACGTGGTTCCTTTAACGACTACCAGATGGCAGACTGGACCAACGGCTTAACGTGCCTTCCGTAGCACGGAATCATCTTTATTATCAGATAATGAGGTGATTCAAGCCTGCAATGTCCTAAGCAAACTGAAAACAACTAAACAAAGTATGCTTCCCGTGGGATTCGAACCCGGGACCCCGGGGTCTACAGGCAAACGCCTTGGACCACGGAGGCACTTTACTTCACACACACAGTAGAACCTAGAAATCTGAGTGGAACGAATAATTAGAGGTCAACCTGTTGTGTATGTGCCCTAAATAAAAATAAATACCTAAGGGCGGAATGTAGTTTTGGAAAAAAGCTCTTGAGGTGTGTTTATTTTTGATCTAGTTGCTTACTACCATCTCTTAAAACTATGCAAGAACGAGTGAGTAAGCGAGACAACGCACTACATGATGTAAGGCGACATCTCCCTTACTCAATCGTTAAGCCAGGTGATTCAAGCATGTACTTGCTTCGGCAGTACATATACTAAAATTAGAACGATACAGAGAAGATTAGCATGGCCCCTGCGCAAGGATGACACGCAAAATCGTGAATCGTTCCACATTTTGGGGTGCTAAGTGCGGGAAACCTCCTCGAGTGCCCAGTCACTTGAAAACTTTGCGTTCTCGCTTGATCCAAACGGATCCGGTGAGAGAGCGGGTTGACAAGTGATTTGGGACGGTGCACCCTGGGCGGCAGTTAATTATTAATATAATAATTAGTTAACTCCCTGATATTCGGGGTCTTATTGACTGTCGGCCAATGTCCTGCTATGGGGCCACTCCAATCTTTAACTAGAAGGTGATTGGACGTGGCCTCACCTTTCGGGAAGACTCCTTCTGTGAAACAGAGTTTCACAGAGGGAAGACCATCGAGAGGGGAGCGCTTGCGCTCATTTGAGGGGGCCGAAAGGCCAGGCTGGAGGGCGTCGTGGTAGAATGCTAACGCGACCCCATGGCGCCGGAGGGGTTTTAGTGGGTAGTCTAGGCACTCTGCCCGGGAGTCCCACACTTTGTGCGTAAATGCATTTCCCCTCCGTTAACAAAAAAAAAAGGATTCAAGCATGCAATGTCCTAATGGTAGATTGAAAACAACTTGTTCAAAGTTAGTTTTCCATGAGATTCAAGCCCTCGTCCCTCGTTATAGTGCTTTTATGAGGCTTTACAAACGCAGTCACTAGCATCTTAATGGAAAAACAACTAAATAAAAACAATCCCCTGGTGCCTTACTACCATCTCTAAAAACCATGCAAGATCCAGTAACCCCCCAGCAGAGGATGCAACCAGGAAAGCGCTAGGATGAAGATGACAGAATTAAACTTAAATCTTAACTACAGCCGCTAACAGCGAACGCTAAAGAAAGCTTTCTCTATTTCGTGTTATTATTACCTATATAAAATTAATTAATTAGGCCAAGGGAACTTATATCCGAGGCCGTAAGCCACAAAGAAATTACACAGCTAAAAAGAAAGATACTTTTTTTTTTTTAGTATACTTTTACGGCCATGGAAACTAGTCCTTTAAGGCCTTTCTTGAATTTATTAATCTTCTTCAGTCCTACTTAATTCAGTCAAGTCAAAAAGTCAAGTCAGTAGTCTAGTCCAGTCAAGTAAGTAAGTCTAGTCAGAGTCAGATGGCTAAGTGAAGCGGTGGAAAAATTTCACTTAGCTATAACATGGAGATTTTGGTGACAAAGATAAAAAGTCACGTAATCGACACTGTATCACTTACCAACACTCACGCTTGTTCCCGAACACTTTGTGAATAATAATCCACCAATATTGAGCACAAATACTCGAAAAAACCTAAGTTTTGGAAATTAAATACAGCGCGGACATAGCGACAGTTTACTTTCCCTCCAAAAACTCCCAAAAGAAAGATACTATTTATTGTCATTTGTCAATGTCACATGGTATGAGTTGTCGATTCAGTAGGTATTGTGTTGTGATATTGTGATTTGTTGATTTGATTTGTTTATATTTTGCAAGTGTTTTGCAAGAAAATCGATCGACCTTAAAAAACTAATATAGTATAAATGAATTAAATCCTTATCTTATAGCTTCATCATACACTTTATAGTTGCATTATTTGATCAAATAATAATGGAAGAAGGAAATTCAATTATCTACGGATTAGAACATCAGGTAGGGGTACAAACAAATTAATCAACTCTTCAGCTTTTACATTAGTACAGACATATTTTCTTAAGAAATATGGCTTGAAATGCAAGAAGTGGAATGATTCATCTTCACCTTTCAGACCCGAGCACTCTCCCCACAATATGGGGAAACTGATGCCATAAGGTTCCTGATCGGCACACAGAGTCTGAAGCCACAGTCCAACCAAGTTCACGTGGTAGAATTAGAAGAGGACACTGGCGCTTTGCACACAAAGGCAACATTATTTTTCATCATTATATCTGCATAAACACACGCAAACATAGTGAAAGGACTCCATACATTAGCAATAGTCTGTATTTATGCTTTTTATTCTACACTTTGCATTTTTCTCCAGCCCATTGTCAGCCAATGCTGAGAGGCATCTAGTAATGCACGCCATTCCTCTCAGTCTTGTGCTTTCCTCATCCAACTACTTCCAACAACTTTGACCAGGTCATAGGCATAAGCTACACTTTTGCATAATTAGTGGTTTTCCAGAGGTAGACCATCATCAGTATAGGCCAATTGACTCATAACAATCTTGATGCAACAAATGTTTATTTCTTACAGTATTTGACCCATGAAACCAAAATATATCAATTTCCATTAAGAAAAATGAGATGGCATAATAATTTTAATTTCAATTTCACAAAAAATTAGGAACTGTCAAAACATGGGCCGGTCATTGTCTGCCATGATGTAACGCCAGCGGTGTAGTGGATGATCGGTGTAGACCTATTTTTGAATTCTGTAATTTTTCACTATTACAAATTAATAAATTTTGCAGGTCTTCAAGCATGACATTGGTGAGATCTGGCACCTGCGCTGCTCGCCACACGACGCAGCTGTGCTACTTACTGTGCACAATGCATACGATCCCAACACCTCACAGTGTGCTATGGGAGTCACTATCCACAAGCTACCTACTGTTGAGGTAACCTTGCAACATTTCCATTTATTAAATCAATCTGCTCAACCTCTGAATATAGACAAGCAAGCGTAATGATTTTTTTTTTCTGTTCGTAGTATATCTGCAATTAGCGTAATAAAATTAAAATTCTGTTTAGTCTACACTCTTGACGGAGTGGTTGTGATTATAGATTGGTTTGCTCCATGACCGCTGCTCTTGCGATTCTTCTCCAAACATCTCTGTCTGCGGCTTTCTTGGAACATACTGTTGCTGGACACTGTGTTACTGCTTTGACAAGATCTTAACATTTTCGCGGACAGTAACAGGCAATAACAGGCAATTGTTATCTATGTCTAGAGGCGATACTGCCAGCGAGTTTTAACACGTTGGTGGACTTTTTTGAAAACACAATAGAAGTGTTATTGTTATAACTGCTATAGCAGTCGTGTATAAATCCAGTATATTTAACATGCAGAATGAAGCATAATCAATTTGTTTTTGACTTTTTAACTCAACAGATTGTGTATAATTTAACAGGTAATACCTAAAGATTTGGATGACTTGAGCGCTATTCAAGGGAGGAGTGCTGAGGAGATGGAGACTCTGCTAACTATCAAACCTGAGGTATGTTCAATCACACTTGACAGATGTGCGATATAGGTCGACCAATAGGAAAACTTATAACTATACATTTATCTTTAATATATAAATAAATTAGAATGTCGGTTTGTAATATTAAAATAACTGCTTTTTCCTAAATACATGTTTACACAGTACATATACCAAAATATCATTTTTTGTATGTCTGTCTGTTTTTTCTGGCTAATCTCTAGACTAGAAATGGCTGGACCGATTTTGACAGGACTTTGATAAGCAGATAGCTTATGTAATAAGAAATAACTTACACTACTTTGATTTTAGATTTTTTTCTCGTAAACTGAACTAAACTATAACTTTTTGTTAAATTCCAAGTGGATGAAGTCGCGGACACAGCTAGTCACAATAATATTATAAAGGCGAAAGTTTGTGAGTGTGTATGTTTGTTACTCATTTACAGGATAACGGCTGAACCGATTTGGCAGAAATTTGGAAGGGTGATTGCTTCGACCCTGGAACAAAAAACACATAGGCTATATTGCTGTATGATAGTATATAATATTGACGACGCGATCATTCCAGAAAGCGGACGAAGAGATCCGCTGCGCTGAATGGCATCCGACAGATTGTAACCGCATATGTGTAGTACACGCTGGCTCGGTGGTGGTGCACGACGTGGCGGCGGGGGCTGCGCTGGCGGCGGCCGGGCCGCGCTCGCGACTCGCGCTCACCGCCGGGAAGTGGAGCCCCCACCAGGCGCACACGCAGGTATGTAAATATACACTAGCTTTTAAGCGGCTTAGCTCGCGTGGAATTAGAAAATTTTTGCCAGGAAGAAACATTTATTAGGTCATATGGCCGATATTTGGTGTACACATCCAAATATTCCAGTAATTTCCTATGGGAACTTGATGCTTTTTCAGGATCAAAAATCGCTTAAGTTACTCTCCATCCTTTCAACTAACTCTATGCCAAAAATCAGAGTGTCGATTCTGCTAACGTTAAGTCAAAATCGTGTCAAAATAGTGTTTCAATTGTAGTGCTTTTTACACACTATTTACAAGAGTTATGACAGTATGATGTGATGTGAATGTAGTGTGTGGTGTGATCATCAGAAGTGATATAAAAAATATATACATTTCTTGTAACTAGTGTGTAAAAAAGCACTACCATTTAAACACTATTTTGACACGATTGTGATTTAACGTTAGCAGAATCGACACCCAGGTCGATTAGTTGCTTAGCTACGGCGTGAAGGAAGGACAAACAAACAAACACACTTTCACATTTATAATATTAGTATGGATATAAGGTACAAATCAAACCAACTGCAAATATTTTAAGGGGCTCACATCAGCCAACTAGCGCCACCAATCATTTTATTTCTTTTACAATAAAATCAGGTCGAATTGAAATAGTACCTAACTGTCGAGGCCAGAAATGAAGCCATTGACGGCCGAGTTATATTGCAAGGCCGAAGCGCAGCTGAGGCTGAGCTGAGAAATCAGTTGCGTTGTTTTAAAGATTTAAGCAAGCATACATAGGGATATAGGGACAAAGAAAACGACTTTGTCTTATACTATTGTGGCACGCCCACCGTTGATGGCTATTCGGTGGGTCCAACAACGGTGCAATAAACGCCCCCAGCGTTCTATTGTTCTGAAAGCCGGCCTCCGTCCAAAATGTATTCCTTGTACTGTGTAATAACTTAACCAGTCTGACATTAAACTTCACAGAAGTGACACGCTCTTTTAATTTTATCTAATTTTTACCACGCCTTATGACTAAACAGTCTAACGTGCAGTCAGATAGTTCATATTACAATACCAATTTTTATACATACTAGCTGTTCCCCGCGGCTTCGCCCCGCGTGGGACTCGGTTGTATCGCGCCCAAAAGTAGCCTATGTTTGACCTCAGGTCGTTAACTACATCCCTACCAAATTTCATCACAATCGGTCCAGCAGTTTAGCCGTGAAGAGGTGACAGACAGACAGACTTTCGCATTTATAATATGATATTATTTAAAATTAACTTCAGATCCAGAACCTTAATTACAGCAGAGGGATATTTGATAACTTGTGTTTTCAGTGAGTAATGTTTTTTTAAATGACGGTGGCGCTAGTGTTCACCGAGGTATCACCTTAATAGTATAGGATATTATGATTGATCTGCTTCTGTTATGTCTGTCGTCTGTGCTAACGCCATATATTTGTCGCAGTTTGCAGTTTTACAAGACATGCACATAAGATGTTATGATACAAGGACGGACGGCAACAAACCATCGTGGAGCATAGACAACGCGCATAGACAACTTGTGAGGGACCTGGACTTCAACCCAAACAGGTATCCTTTTTGTATTAATCTAACTAACACTAGCGACCCGCCCCGGCTTCGCATTCTAAAAACCTTCCTCTTGAATCACTCTATCTATTAAAAAACCGCATTAAAATACGTTGCGTAGTTTTAAAGATTTTAGCATACAAAAGGACATAGGGACAGAGAAAGCTACTTTGTTTTATACTATGTAGTGATTATAAGTGTGAAAGTGAGTTAGTTTGTTACGCTTTCTCGCCCTATCTAAACTATATCTTCCTGAAATTTCGCATACACATAATTAGATGTATTGAGAAAGACATAGGGTACCTTTCATCCCGGGATAAAGCACTATTCATTATTTTATTTATATCTTTGTGTGTATATTTATTTACGTATGTATACTGCGCCTTCGCCTTTTGATTTGTTTATGTTTTGTTTTCCATCCACCCTAAGGTTGACTGCATTAGCGATAAGTCCGCCTTTGTACCTTACCTAGTTTTTAACGAAATTATGTATACATTTGTTTGGTGCAATAAAGAGTTTCTACTCTATTCCCGAGGGAAATTCGATCAAATAGAATATAATTATTTTAATCGTATTTTTTATTTTGTGAATCCAGACAGTTTCACCTGGCGACCGCGGGCGACGACGCAGCCCTGAATATCTGGGACTACAGGAACTCTCGGGAGCCGATTTTCACCAGAACAGATCACTCGCATTGGTATGTTGATAGTTTGCAATCATCATTCGAGTTTGTTTCTTAGTTGATAAATGATCTTATTCCGATTGACCTGGGTCTTGGATGTTTATCTATATATGTTTATTTGTTATAGAATATAGTTTCGTTGAGTTAGTATCCCATAACACAAGTCTCGAACTTACTTTGGGGCTAACTCAATCTGTGTGATTTGTCCCTATATATTTATTTTTTACTAGCTGTTCCCCGCGGCTTCGCCCCGCGTGGGACTCTGTTATATCGCGCCAAAAGTAGCCTATGTTTGACCTCAGGTCGTTAACTACATCCCTACCAAATTTCATCACAATCGGTCCAGCAGTTTAGCCGTGAAGAAGTGACAGACAGACAGACTTTCGCATTTATAATATTAGTATGGATTATTTTTTAGTTGCATCTTCAGTTTAGTTAGCGTAGCTCGACTAACTAATGCGGGTTCGTAACGATAACGCGTGTCAAGCGCTTTTGTCTAAGGAGCTATTGGTAGATTAGCGTAGCTCTTGAGGAGCTCGATAGCCTATCGTAACGATAGTGCGCGTCAAGCGACGACGAGTGCGCGGGCGGCCATGTTTGGATTGGTCGCCATTAGTGGTATTTCTATCTTGAGCTCTACCGTGCTTCGGAAAGCACGTTAAGCCGTTGCTCCCGGCTCCTATCGGTAGATGGCACGCGTAAGGCTATGTCGGATGCCTTTGGGCACCCTGAAAAATCTATCAGTGTTGGCCCCTAACACACTCGGATCATGTTCTTGTGTGTCTGGTTTCCCTGCAAAACTAGAAACATGATTATAAGCAAACCCTACGCTGAAGCGCAATTTGAAAATGCACCTAGGAAACAAGCATTTTGTCACTACTTATGTTATTTAAAAAAAAAAACCTTTAAAATGTCAAATTTTCTTATATTCATCTCCTTTTTTTATCTTTATTTTTGCATGCATGTTTAATCATATGTGTCAATCTATGTTTTTTTAGTTGTCATTTTTTTATAATGTGTTACTTACGAGTAAAACTAACTTGCTGCGCACTTTACATTTCTGTTTTCCTAATGATTGACTGGGAAAGTATGCTTTTATCACTAACGTACGCCAAATTTTTTTTATATATGTCCCACTGCTGGGCAAAGAGCTCCCCCATCTCCTTCCAAATCTCTTTCTGTACGCCAATTGTAAAATCATCACTATTGATTTCCTGTTTCAACTACAATTATGCTAAACGTGGCCTAAGGTCTTATGGCTCTAGGCTCTGTCTACCCCGTTTGGGATAAAGACGTGATTATATGTATGTATAAAATGGTGTGATTACAGGGTGTGGACAGTCCGTTATAACACGTATCACGAACAGTTACTGCTGACTGGCAGTTCGGATGCGCGAGCGCTGCTCACCGCCGCAGCCAGCATTTGTCGCGAGCCGGACGACGATCAGAGCAAAGTGTAAGTGTTTTGACTACATTTCTAGGATCTAGACAATCTGTAATTACATTTTTAATACATTTTTTAAGAGGCAGACGATAATCAGAGCAAAGTTTAAGTGTTTTGATTATATTTCAAGGGTTTAGACAGACTGTAATAATATTTAAAAAACATTAGCCAGACGATGATCAGAGCAAAGTGTAAGTGTTTCGACAATATTTCTAGGGTTTAGACAGTCATTTAAAATACAATTTTGTCATGAGCTAGACGACGATCAGAGAAAAGTGTAGGAGTTTTGAATATATTTCTAGGATTTAGACAATCTGTAATAATATTTAGAATACAACATATTGTAAAATTTGTGTATTGTTCTCGATTTATATATTTTTCCAGCCTCGAAGACGGAGTCCTACAATCGTACGAACAACACGAAGACTCCGTTTACTGCGCGGAGTGGAGCGCTTCGGAGCCCTGGACCTTCGCCTCGTTGAGCTACGACGCCAGGCTTGTCCTGTCTAGGGTGCCCAGGCATTTCAAATATAAGATATTACTGTAGGAATAGAGTTGAGATAATTGATTTAAATAAACAGACATAAGATTACAGTACAGATTATATAATGATATAATGATGATAATATTTTATTAGATTAAAAATATTCTATGCACTTAATTTTTTCAATCCATACTAATATTATAAATGCGAAAGTCTGTCTGTCTGTCTGTCTGTCACCTCTTCACGGCTAAACTGCTGGACCGATTGTGATGAAATTTGGTAAGGATGTAGTTTACAACCTGAATTCAAACATAGGCTACTTTTGGACGCGATATAACCGAGTCCCACGCGGGGCGAAGCCGCGGGGAACAGCTAGTATTTCATAAATTGATTTAAATAGGTACCTGTAAGATATATGGCGAAGTCCAATTCTTTTAAAATTAATATCAAATGTAACTGTATATTTTTTACATCATAATTTATAATGTAAATATATATGATGAATTAATCATATTTAAAAATATTACAATCTTTATTTACCTTCCGTTGTTTGATTATTTCATTCGGCCGAACTAGTCAAAAATAGACCAATCTCTAAAATAACCTATAGGCAAGGTTTGAAATTTTCAGATTATTCCTTTTTTGTCGTTAATATCACTTAAATTTAGTTTTCGTGTTAATTATAATGTTTTTCAGTAAGCAAACAGGTCTACAGTATACCTAATTAAAGGTGACTACCGTCGCCTCTTCAAATGCTAAAGATTTGAATTGGCCATCCTAAGAATTGGTCCAATTTTCTGTACCCATTATTGCAAGAATGCTTATTTGTACTTATAATACAATAAATAATATCCCAACATACTTAAATATACTTTTATTTTAACTAAAACCTCTCAGCAACCCTGTTGGCAACGTTTCTAAGATTGCCATAGACTTTAGAAGGTGGCGATCCCATAATTAGATTACATATAGCTCGTCTTGCCAACGCAATGTTCTGGTAACTTCCAAGTATGTGTATCCTCGAATCAGCAAGCACTATCCGTGTTTTCGTTACATTCTCTATGGTAAATTTTGTCCTTCCGGCTTTACCAGCTAGTCGGCCAATGGCACGGCCCATATGATCGCCTTGAAGAGTCTTAACATCTTTAATTTCAAACGACTCGACAAACAAATCGTCTAACCTTAGTAAGGCAAGAGCATCTTCTACATCGAATCCATAAACAAAAGCCTGGAAAAGAAAACAGTAGTTTATAATTTTAGTTGTTTATTTTAGTATACTAGCTGTTCCCCACGGCTCCGCCCCGCGTGGGTCTCGGTTATATAGCGCCCAAAAGTAGCCTATGTTCGACCTCAGGTCGTTAACTACATCCCTACCAAATTTCATCACAATCGGTCCAGCAGTTTAGCCGTGAAGAGGTGACAGACTGACAGACAGCCTTGCGCATTTATAATATTAGTATGGAAGTATGGATACAGCTGATGCTACTAATATGTAAGTTGGTTTTCATTCTGATAGTTTTATCTAAGCACAGATTAAGTAATAGTTCTACGTAACTTCACTAACAAATTATTAAAGACTATATAAATAAAGTTCTCCTTTAAAAAACAAATTTGTCAAGCTGTTAATGTAACAAATTAATGCCTTGATTTAAATATTGCACTGTTATTGTTATTGTTTTTTCTTTTTTAATTATCACTACAGTGTATGTGCAGTATGTGCTTTCACTGAAATATACAGCTAGTTATTATTTAAATACCTACGAGTATCTCAGTGTCTCAATAACACAATGTTTTTCTTCCTCTAACCAGAGATTAATTAATTAATTAATAGTTGCTCTTACTGCCTAGTAACATGTGATACTTTGTTAATCACTTACTAATTTGCTCTCTGTACGAGTATATTCTCATAATACATGCTTAGAATTGTTACCTAGATTATAAGTTTGGTATCTTATATATGTATATTTATTGGTGGCAATTTGTTTTGTGTTTCAAATAAATAAATAAAAATAAGTCAGGGAAGTAGTCTAATAGTTGTCATGTTGGCTTAAAAACACCCCTTTTTCCTCTGGATGTCATAAAAGGTGACTTAGGGAATTACAGTCTGACTAACAAAGAATTTGGTTAATACCCAAAAATTATGACCGATCTCATGTCCAGAAAAGAAATGTGAGTATAATAGTTTTACCTTCACAAAATCCGCAGCCTTCTGCAAGTTAGCAACATCCTTGGTTTCCGGACCAACTTTGATCTCAACATTGCGAGTCATTGTGTTGAAACGGACCTGAAGGAGAAGATGTTCCACAATTGGTGTGAAGATTTTAAGCCAATTTTCTTTTAGCGGTGTATACCTGGAAAATAAAATACAATATTTTAAGACCAGTAAGAATGAATGCGAAATGAACTCTCCCCCTACTAAGATTTCATAAACGCAGACGCTAGCAACTGTGCTAGCAATTTTGTATGATAGACCTGTACAACGCCCTTGGCGGATAGTTAGGTAACTAAGAAGTTCCACACAAAAAGCTAACACGCTCGCTAGCTTTTGCTTTTATAAAATCTCATACTAGGGGTAAGAGTTCATTATACCACAAAAACAATATGATTTGTGCTGTTAGCTTTATTTATTTGGTTCACCAGTGCATGCTACATCAGTAAAAAACCATTAACACTTTGAACTTCAAATGTACTTAAGCTAAATGAGCAAATCTTTTTTTGAGTAACACCACATGCAATTTATCAATACAAAGAGTACACAAAACAAAAGAAACTATACTATATCCAAATAAGTAATCTTAAAGAGCACAAGTAGAATAATATTTATATATTTTTCTACCATTACTGCTAAATATATCACTTCCATTCTATTTATATTAAAGTTTTGAGGTTATACCTGTGTGCAGGCACTGGAACTTTTCTTATGTCAACCTTTGATTCATTTGGTTCTGAATCCCTCTTCTTCTTTTTAGGTCTTGAACGCCTTACTTTAGGGGCTTTGGGCTTGATTTGTTCATCATGTTGTTCGTCAATTTCCATCGTAACAAATGTGATAACACACCACACCTGACGATAACACCAAAAGAAGAAAATAAATAAAGACGCCACAGACAGAGAGACAGCGCTGGATTGGAAATGACATTGACATTTTTGACATTGAAATTTGATTGAACTGTAAAAATGCGTTCAACTTCCTTCAAAATATTTTTTGTGCGTTATAGGCTCTAATAATTATATTTTGTAAGATAATTTTTTTTTGTCTATTCTAAGGTGATTATTTACAACTTTTTACTTGTAAGAATAATATATCATATTCGATTTTAATATAGCAATGTTTTTATTTAAGTATTTATTTAAAATTCTTTCCGCATGATCGCGACTTATTCGTTGTTATGTCACATTTCCTTTTGCCAGAATAGGGTTTTTATTTTGCTATGAACTTAATTTGAGGTAAGTAAAAGGATTTTTCAACATTTTACGTATTTTGTAATGGTATCTAAATAAGTTTATCCTGTTTCGTAGGTATCTAACTAGAAAAAAGATACCTCAACGAGAATGACGACTCTAATGAGAACTGCTGTCCTGAAAGTGGTCAATACCAACCAAGGCTGTAAAATAGCAGGTTGCGCTATCATTCAACACCGAAACATCGCTGGCAAAACCCTGCGCGAATCTCTGCCAAAGCCACCACCGAAGCCGGCACCTTTTGACTATGTGAACAAGGATTATACATGGATTCGGAGCTTATTCGATAGAACCACTCACAGATTAGACCAGAACTCGAAAGTAGTGGTCGTGGAAGGTCCAATAGCTGCTGGAAAGACTAAATTCGCAGCTGAATTAGCTGCAGATCTCGGGATGAAACATTTCCCTGAACCAACCATGGATTTTCATTATATTCGACCAAACGGTATTGATTTGAGGATATTCGATAAGGATTTACCTGAAGACGTAAGAACTTTCGACCATAAAGACTTCAATAAATCCCCTAATCATCGTTTGGCTGCAAATTTCCAGCTCATGATGTATAATGCCAGATACAGCCAATACATTGATGCTTTAGTTCATTTGCTGAATACTGGTGAGGGTGTTGTACTGGAGAGGTCTCCATGGTCTGACTTTGTGTTCCTCGAGGCTATGATGTCACAGAAATACATCAGCAAGGGTGCAAGAAGTGTTTATTATGAGGTCAGAAACGCTACTATTGAGGAGTTGTTGAGACCTCATCTCGTCATTTACTTGGATCTGCCTGTTGCCAAGGTATGTGAACAATAACTTTTAATTTTTCTTCGCTCTTCTTTCGAAATTAAGGTAAGTAAGGATTCTGCCAAAGTCATAGTTTGAAGAGACAAGTTGAGCTGTTTTCTGTCGGCAATTAAGACAAAATACAACATTAAATTTGATAGTGGATTTAGGTGTTTATTTATACTCATTAGTTTATTCTCAATATATTAAATTTGTAGTCTGCCAAACCAAAGATAAGTACATGCGAAAAAAAAACGTAGCTTAAATCAACCATAATTACTTTTATTTCAGGTACAAGAAAAGATAAAGGCTCGCAACAATTCGTACGAGGTGTCGGGCAAGGCTCTGACGGAGCCCTTCCTAACGGAGTTAGAGCGCCAGTACAAGAACAAGTATCTGAGAGACATCTCTTCTCATGCTGAGCTGCTGGTGTATGACTGGACTGGAGGTGGTGAGGTGGAAGTTGTAAGTATCTACATCCATATAAGGTAGACACAAATCAACTGCATATATTTTAAGGGCAGATTCAAATTATTATACTGAACTGAAAATTTCCTTGGGAACAGTGCTTTTTTCCGGGATATATATAATATAAGGACAAATATATATAATTTGTCCTTATATTATATATATCCCGGTATAGTAACCCGGATAAAGTAAAATATCTAAAATTTCGCATATCTATGTAAAGTATTGAAAAAGATATAGGCTCCTTTTCAGTACTATACATAGATATGCAAAATTTTAGGAAGATTGCTTTAGTACATAGAGGGTGAAAGTGTACCAAACAAACATACAAACACTTATTTCGCATTTATGATATTAGTTGGGATTGGGATTTTATCATGTCTATTAGGGTAAGCCCGTATTGCGGCTTATGACCCCCAGCACAGAATTAGTAATAGTACTACCCGCCAGAAGCGAAGCGCCGCAGCTGCATTTCGCATCTGCGTGCGCGCACTGAGATTTTTTGCTTCTGCTTTTTGCCGTGAGTGGAATGCCACTCACGGCAAAAAGCCGATATTTTGTAATCGGACGCAGATTTTTGACGGCAGCAACGTAGTCGCCGCTAGTGCGCGCACATATTTGCTATTATAACAAACACAACAGAAAATGGCGGTGTTTCGCCGCGAGGCCAAAAACCGCAGTGCGCGCTACGTCTTATACTGCTATATGTACCTATTTTCCCTTGTAACTTTTTTGCGCCGCACAGTTTTTCTGTTTCTCCCAATGGTTGACTGGTAGAGAATGCTTTTAGCATTAAGTCCGCCAATTGTATAAGTATTTTGTACTTATGGAACAATAAAGTTTTAATAAATAAATAAATAAATATACCTATTGTATTAATTTGTAAATAAAAAAATGCGAAATTCCATAGGTAGTAGAGGACATAGAACGTCTCGACTTCGACAAGTACACGGAACGTGAAGAACCAAAGATGAAGGACTGGAGGCTGCCTCGCGAGGTGGACTGGGCTGACCAGCGGATGCTCTACACCAACCAGAAGTACTTCCTCATGAACCTGTTCGGAATCCCAAGGTTGGATGTTCCGGAACTGATCACCAGTGCTGATGATGCGTATGCCAGATACCAGGTATTTCTTCGCACTTATTTACATGTGTAGGTTTCTAAGTTTCCCATAGACTGGAAGCCTTTAATCCCGACTGTTATCATAAAATACTTACATATCATCACGTGTGTCTCCCGTAGGGGTAGGCAGAGACTAGATACCTCTCTCGCTTCCTCCACACTCATCACTCTCGTCATACACGCTCACCGATTTTGGGTACTCCTAATGTCTTCCTTTTTCAAAAGGTCTGTGATTTAGTAATTTGATTATATCATAAGATTGTAGTCGTAAAGCTGTGTCAAATGTCTTTAGGCAACCGGCTCATGATACGATTGCTCTGGTTTTTCTGTAAAAAAGGTTGAGGCCAGGGGGGTTACCACCAATAAAACCGTGCTAGATCCAGTGAGTAAAGGATATGTGGTCTTACATCATGTATTGCGCTGTCTCGCTTACTGGATCTTGCATGGTGTTTAGAGATGGTTAGTAAGGGACCAGTGCCCCTAGTATGAGTTTTTCTTCGCAGTCGCTAGCGTCTGCGTTAGGATTTTGTATGGAATTTCTTAGTTGCCTTACTATCCGCCAGAGGCGCTGTACAGATTTGCCATACTAAATCGCTAACGCAGTCGCTAGCGTCTGCGTTAGGATTTTGTATGGAATTTCTTAGTTGCCTTACTATCCGCCAGAGGCGCTGTACAGATTTGCCATACTAAATCGCTAACGCAGTCGCTAGTGTCTGCGTTAAGAAAAACTCATACTAGGGGTACAGAAGGCAGTTACTTCATTGTCAAAGTCATTGAAATACTATCTATTATTTTGCTTTCTATTATTCTATTTAGTGTCCCTCTGTCCATTCCAGTCGAAAATACTAGACGTATAGAAGTAATATTTTTACTGTTATATTATATGTATGTATAGAGCAAGAACTGATGATGCATCCAGAATCGGTCACCAACTCTTCAACTGTTTACGGCACGGACATTTAATTTTCCCTGCAGCCGCGTATGTAACCAAAGTTTTGTAACCAGTTACATAAAAATAAAAATGATCCTCATAGGATACTGGTATCCAAGTGATAGGATTTTTACCTTTTCTGATACCTGTATGATTTGTTCGTAACTAGTATCCAGCAAGGAATAAATAATATTTATAATATTTTGTTATAAACTTGTTTTTAATTATTTCCAGGTAATATACTCGCACCCAGATTTCCAATACGAGGTTGGGTACAACGCGAAGGATGGCAACACCTTGCTGAAATCTAAAATGCCGAAATACCAGGAATATATTTAATACCAATTGGAATGTAGATGAATTATTTAAATAAAATTATGTGTTTATAGTTACCTAGTTTGTTTTCATTTTGAGAGTTTTGTAGGTTTTCTTCACCATACCGAATTGACAGTTGGTTTCTTCCAAATAGTATATTAATCTATGGTATGGGTATAGGTACTGAACCAAAAGCCAATCTTATTTCTTTATTTAGGAAACAAACATCTTTATACTTCTTAATAGTAAATATATGCTAGTACATAGTTCCCACTGGATTAAAACAAATATTTCGTGTCAGATTTTTAAGTCTGACGAGGCTTAGAGAACCTTAGCAAATATTATTTTGGTCAGGATATATGAATAAAATTCAAAGCATTATTCTAAATATTGCTTTATTTTTATATTTAAAAAATGTATAACAATTGTTTACACAGCACCAAAAAAATTATGTTAATATACCTATTTTAGTATAGTTACTTTACCATCTATTCAATATAAGTTTTTGTATTGTACATTATAATTTAGTTTATATTTATTTCATCATAGCGTTTTCCCGCTTAAATTCTTGGTTAAGTGGCTTAAGTTTCTTCGGTCTTATGGTTAAATTATATACGGGGCGTAAACACAGAAATGGTAAGCTAATTTCGCGATAGATGGATCCATCTACATAAACGGTCTTAAAGTCACTGCTGGTGTTATAATTTCGTTTTTATTTTATTTTTTTGTTTCTAATCTCATGATACAGGGTGGCAAGTTAAACACCGCTACCTTTGATACTGGAGGTTTAGAATCTTGATTAGATTACAAAAAGTGACTGATATTTGATGAACCCATTTTATCCTTTATCATAATTATAGGTCGGTGGTTTTTTTAACACCCTGTATATTTAGATTCAAACCCCAAACTTCATAGGTATAAGCATCATATTTTTTATTTAAATATTTAGATTTTTTTCTGAATACTTGTATAAATTTGCGTAAGTACATATTACTCGTTAATATTATAAGGTAAGTATTTTATTATTAATTGTACAATGGTCCACAAGGAAAATCATTCCGCCTAAGATAGTACTATTTGGTATTCTGTGCCTAAAGTGGTATACTTTTCCATGAGGCCCACTGTACATGTACATAATCATTATACACAATAAATAATGGAATGTCAATAAATAAAATCACTGTTTTGGTTCTCATTCTAGCAAAAAATACCGGAAATATTTGAATACTATTTAACCTATTCCCTGTGCTCAGTACCACGGGCCGAGTCGTTGGGTCTTAGCATGGACTCTCGATCCCTAAAAAAATTGTTCTTTCGTGCTAATAGACGGCGCTACAAAAACCTAATCACTTCAATTTATTTTATTTTATTTTATTTTATTTTATTTTATACATTATTTAGTAATGATCCCGCTTATTTTTGGCGAAAAAAGTGTAAATTAGTATAATAAAACAAGATTATCTAAATTATTGCCTTCCTACCACCTGATTCAGTGTTTTATTCAATAAGTTATCGGATTTAGACGGACATTGTCTCATGGGATCGATAGATGTCGTTAGTGTGATTTTGTATGAATACAATTGAATACGCGACAATTTTTTGTTACAGTTGGCGCTATTTTTTTTGTATTCATATAATCAAAAATCTACGACGTATCGACGATAATAAATACTATTTTAATATATCAACTTGATATTTCATTAACTTTAATAACAAAATGGTTAAGAATCTAGCACACAGCCAATGGTAAACTTTTACGTATTTTCTCCCAAATTCAATTCATCAGTTCGACCCGTCGAAGAAACAGAAAATATTACAGTCGAACTAATAAAAGGAACACTTCTTCGACGGTCGTAATAATGTAAAAAAAAAAAGTTCTTATTAATTTCATCGACGAACTAATGAATCGGACTAGTGAGAACGTTTATTTATTTACGGTAGTACCGCGTTTATAAGTTACATCGACATTGTTCGATGGCGTATAAAGAATAGCGCAACCACATAACAGAGAAATTATCCGAAAGATATGTTTTGACGCGGATCTAGTTCCAGGATCAGTGTGGCTATCGTATTCTCTCTTCTTACTTTCTATTCATACATGTAAACCACACCACACATTATTAGAAATGTATTACGTAGTGTACAACAAAGCCACCTAATATTATCGACCAATAACAGTGGTAATAAATGACGCAATCAAACTTCGCGTCCGCCAAACTAGTAACACGCTTTTCGTGCGCTATGCCACTTGTTAATATTTCTAAATTCTGTGAGCGCAACCGACCGCCGACTCGGGTCGAATTAAAACATCAGTGAAATAACGAACTTATTGCTACTACCCAAGGTTTTTTATCGAAAAGCAGGAGTCGTGCTATCTCTCTCATCCGACTACTGATACGACGCGACGGCACGACGGTGCTACAATATCCAGACATGGCGCGTACGCATTAGCCAATAGCGGATGGTTATTTTCGCGCCACGCAAAAAAATAATTTCCGCGCAGGTACATCGGTGTAACTTAATAAAGTGGTAGTACTGTACAGTGAGAAAATACCATCTTTTAATGTAATAACTGCTAAATAATGCACACATTTTCCTTCAGGGTGCCTACTACCATCTCTTAAAACCATGCAAGAAAGAGTGAGTAAGCGAGACAGCGCAATAAATGATGTAAGGTGACATCTCCCTTACTCAATCGTTCTTGCATGGTTTTAAGAGACGGTGGTAGGCACCCAGAACGGATAAAAAAATCGGTTAGATTCGGCTAAGTAGAGCGACATCTTTCGCATTTCTATCTAAATTGAGCATCTCAATTAATATTTATAAAGCGAAAGTGAGTTTGTTTGTCTGTTTTGCTTTCACCCACTATATATACATATATTCGTTGCATTATTTATACAAAAAGTTGTCAGTCTTTGAAGTGTAGGTGACGTAGTAAGTTTGACATAATCCATACTAATATTATTAATGCGAAAGTCTGTCTGTCTGTCTGTCTGTCTGTCACCTCTTCACGGCTATGGATGGACCGATTGTGATGAAATTTGGTAGGGATGTAGTTAACGACCTGAGGTCAAACATTGGCTACTTTGGACGCGATATAACCGAGTCCACGCGGAGCCGCGGGGAACAGCTAGTTTTTAAATAAATAAATATATAAAACTCAACTAAGCCAAAACTAACCAATTAATTTTCAATCGTGAAAAAGCTAATTTATTGCAAATACTGTAAGTTTAAAACAAAGTTGATCGGTGGAGTCTGCTGTTGAGGTTTTAATCTGAAACAAGTTTACATTGAAACATTACAAAAATCCCTGACATCTTCTTCGTCCGAGCGAGTTTCCTGGTTGTCAGCTAAAAGGTACCTCTACGCTCTTAATCATGGTCCTGATTTGGCGGAACTGGTCATTACAATGGAGCGACTGCCGTCTGACCTCCGTAACCCTTTTCACAGGGAAACCAGACCCACAGGAACATGTTTCGGGTGTGTCAGTGGCCAACACTGACAGATTTTTCAGGCCTAAAAGCCCTGACACCGACTAAAGATACATTAAGTCAATAGCTTTATAAGTCGGCTTTTTATAACAAAACACGTCTTAATAAAACTGTTAAGTTAGCTACCACTATATGCTTCTAAGAAAAATATTTGGTTAGTCTTCTCGCCAATAGGTGGCGCAACAAAGATTAAATTAAGTTAATTTTTGGCGAAAAGAAAACCTGTAAATTATTATTATTAGGACACAATTTTTTTAAAGTATTGCCATCCTACTACAAACTGATTTAGTGCTTATTCAATAAGTTATTGGATTAAGAATCACAGTGTCTTAAATGATCGATAGATGGCGTATGTCTCAGTATAGGTAGGACTCTATAAGTAGACTAAAATCTTTGGATTCTTTGTATGGCGGTTGAATATCTGTATTCTGCTACCACAGAAAATGCATTATACATGTCGATACAAATTGAAAAAATGTGTACAAAGGCAGAATATAATTATTTGAAACGTGTTCTTACCTTTTGTCTACATATCGAGTAGATATGGCGAGTCCAGGGCCCCAAGCCCGGCCGCAACGCCGCCTTCGTTCGCGTCGGCCAATTTCGTACGCAACATGTGGCCCACTTGACGGTTGCAGTAGATCTTGTCTTTGGTTCTGTTGAAAACATTTACCGCCGTATTAAGAAACTTTTAATAAGCCCATTTTAAGGTGATACCTCGGTGAACATTAGCGCCACCGTCATTTAAAAATCATTACTCACTGAAAACACAAGTTATCAAAAATGCCTCCGCTGTAATTATGGTTCTGGATCTGAAGTTAATTTTAATCATATTCAATTATTAAATTATAGTCCAATATAATTACAATTTTCGAAACTGCTAAAAGTGGCCGTTTTAAGCAATAATGCAATTTGTAACTATGGGGAATTATAATTTAATATGTTTAAAATTAACTTCAGATCCAGAACCTTAATTACAGCAGAGGGATTTTTGATAACTTGTGTTTTCAGTGAGTAATGATTTTTAAATGACGGTGGCGCTAGTGTTCACCGAGGTATCACCTTAACTAAAATATGTTTTGGCTCTTTCTCTCTTACCTGACACTTCATGTGAAAGAACGAGACGAAACACATTTTAACTAAAATAGGCTTAACAAACGTTTCTTAATACGGGGGTTAATATGTTATTTTCTGTCAAAAGGTGATGTTTAAATTCGAAGTAAAAATGTGTAGAACTCTGATGATCATTTTTTCGCTGCGTGTTTGCCTGCAGTTTATCATGTACAGCAGCGCCATCTATTCTAAAAAGCGCCTTTTTGATCGAATAAAACCCACGGGTATCGCGTACTTCCATACCCTATGTATTAATCCGAGGTGACGTCAGCTACGTCCATACCAAACCACTACATAGTATAAAACAAAGTCGCTTTCTCTGTCCCTATATCCATTTGTATGCTTAAATCTTTAAAACTACGCAACGGATTTTGATGCGGTTTTTTTAACAGATAGAGTGATTCAAGAGGAAGGTTCTTAAGCCAATGCGAAGCCGGGGCGGGTCGCTAGTATCATATAAATTGGTTTGAGCGTGAAGAAGAAACCAACTTTTGCCTTTAAATTAGTGGAATGTACAAATAATGAGATTTTTAGTTCTTATTGGCTACTATTTGTTACATTGCCAGAATAGCACATAGATCTAGCAAATTTTACACAGAAATTAAGATATTTTTTTTTTGTCATACTTTAAAAAAAAATTTCAGATCCAAGTAAATTCGATTTCGAATTTCATTTCACTCACCGGTTTTGAGTGAGTCACATCCACGAAGCAAATACACAGAGGAGATGAATTAAGCAATCAGGTTGAGTATGTATCAAAGGGGCCTCTGACGTCACGTTAAAAGTTTCAGCTTCTCGCCACCAGTGTCGCCAAAATCAGTACAAAACTTTTCGACGTCGTTCTAACACGTGTTTTGTATACTCAACTATATAATAAATCATAAATAATACATTGGTTGACATAATGAAGTGTTGTGTTATCGGGTGTAAAAGCTATACGTGTAAACATAAACTGACTGAAGCTAAAAGATAATTTTTTCATTTTTAAGTAATTAATAATTTGCATTTTATAATTTTACGTTACTGTGGCATGGAGTGACAGCCAAAATTTCGCTATCTAGCGACAAATAAAAACATTTTAACACTGTTTGATTGTCATTGATAAAAAACCTCTTTCTTAGAAGTTGGTTTGAAATTGAGTTTTTTTTTACAATATTGCACACGTACAGGTTCAACTGATAACCTTTTTTAGAAGTTTTAAATTCTTTTAATTATTTTTATAACATACTTAAATACGATCCTGGCCTTGACATCTAGTAACGAGAGGCAGAACTATTATCGATAACGACCTTTATGATAGCAGCCTGTTTATTTTAGTTCGTCTATTCACTAATAGATGGCTCTCCAAATGATATTTGGGGATATTATGGCAAATTTCCGACCCCGACCCCCCGTAACTAGGAGACCCTGTGTCTCTAAGGGAAAGAGCAATAGGCCAGCTCCTCTTTGTATTTGCTTCGTGGTCACATCACTCCTACCCTTAGAATTATAAGTATACACACTCACCCAATGATAACGCCAAAGATTCCCAACTCTGAGACAAGGTCAGTGAGCGGCGGCGGCACCGCAGCCCCCGGCCGGACCACGTAGCCCGACACCTACAATTTTATTTATTTTTTAATTCTTTATTTCATAAAAACAGTACATTATTACATTATATCTTGTCTGCCAAACTGCGAGGCAGTTTGTCGGCAGCGTTCTCGTGAACACGCATTCTTATTTATGTACTTACATAACTACTAACTACTACTACTACTACCTACTACCCTTAATGAATTAATTAATGAATGAATTTATTTATTTAAGTGACTTATGTTAGTAAAACTGATGTCTAAGGTTAGTATAAAACAACAAAAACAACACTAATAAACAATAATTCGTTCCCGTGAGATTTCTGGGATTTTTTTTTATTTATTTTTATACGGACTAATCACACAGATTGAGTTAGCCCCAAAGTAAGTTCGAGACTTGTGCTATGAGATACTAACTCAACGATACTATATTTTATAACAAATACATATATAGATAAACATCCAAGACCCAGGCCAATCAGAAAAAGACCATTTCTCATCTTGACCCGACCGGGGATCGAACCCGGGACCTCTTGAGTAGCGGACTGGCATGTTAACCATTACGCCACGGAGGTCGTCAGAATTCAGAGCGCCGCTTGTAAATGAGGTAGTGTGTACTAACCAAAGGCGGTAAGATCCTCTCCATGAGAATGTAGGCGGCTCGTTCCCGACTGTGGCGCATGCGCAGTAACGCCTCGCGGACGTCATCGCCATACAAGTTGTTGCCGCCGCCTTCCCTTTGCGGTTTCAGCACGAACCTGCGAATATTGCGTTATGTACCTCTCCATAACGTTATGTACCTGCTATTAATTTTGCAATTTACGTTCTTTTAAACTTTTAATTGGTGGAGTCTTGTTATTACCGCAGTCCAATATTCTAATTGTATTTTATACTATACTATATTAAGCTGTAAGACACCCGAAAAACAAATAAATAAATAAGATATAAAAAGGTTTGGTATTATTCTTCGATATCAAAACTCTTTGGGAATATTGCAGCTAGCGGTAACCGCTACTGCGTATTGTAATCCGCACATGCATATCACGATCCGCCTAATTTAATTATGACAAATTAAAAAAAAAAAACAATCTTATACAGGCCCAGTGTGGCGGATTCGTTAGGACCACTAACGTCTCAAAATCAGCAAATAGCCATCTCTAGCGCCTCCTCGCTAGCCTGTTTAATTAAAATAAAATAAAAATAAAATCATAATAAAAAATAAAATAACCCAGTGAACAGTTCTATAATTTATTCTGGCGCAGTCGTTAGACCAAAAGGCGCAGTCGGTAGGGCAACTAACCTCTCTGCATCAGCGTTCGCCATTCCTAGCGCCCTTTCGCCAGCCTCGTCGAAGGCTTAAGAATACAGTCTAGGAAAGTTAATAATGCACAGTCATTGAAACAAATGGCACAGTCGGTAGGGCAACTAACCTCTCAGCATCAGCGATAGCCATCTCAAGCGCCCTCTCGCCAGCTTCGTCGAAACCTAAAGAGTACAGTCCAGTAAAGTTATTCCACAAGTTATAATGCGCTGTCGTTAGACCAAATGGCGCAGTCGGTAGGGCAACTAACCTCTCTGCATCAGCGATAGCAATCTCCAGCGCTTTCTCGCCAGTCTCGTGGAAGCCTAAAGAGTACAGTCCAGTAAAGTTATTCCACAAGTTATAATGCGCTGTCCTTAGACCAAATGGCGCAGTCGATATGACAACTAACCTCTCTGCATCAGCGTTCGCCATTCCTAGCGCCCTTTCGCCAGCCTCGTCGAAGTCTTAAGAATACATTCTAGGAAAGTTAATAATGCGCAGTCATTGAAACAAATGGCACAGTCGGTAGGGCAACTAACCTCTCAGCATCAGCGATAGCCATCTCCAGCGCCCTCTCGCCAGCTTCGTCGAAACCTAAAGAGTACAGTCCAGTAAAGTTATTCCACAAGTTATAATGCGCTGTCGTGAGACCAAATGGCGCAGTCGGTAGGGCAACTAACCTCTCTGCATCAGCGATAGCAATCTCCAGCGCTTTCTCGCCAGTCTCGTGGAAGCCTAAAGAGTACAGTCCAGTAAAGTTATTCCACAAGTTATAATGCGCTGTCCTTAGACCAAATGGCGCAGTCGATATGACAACTAACCTCTCTGCATCAGCGTTCGCCATTCCTAGCGCCCTTTCGCCAGCCTCGTCGAAGTCTTAAGAATACATTCTAGGAAAGTTAATAATGCGCAGTCATTGAAACAAATGGCACAGTCGGTAGGGCAACTAACCTCTCAGCATTAGCGATAGCCATCTCCAGCGTCCTCTCGCCAGCTTCGTCGAAGCCTAAAGAGTACAGTCCAGTAAAGTTATTCCGCAAGTTAAAATGCGCTGTCGTTAGACCAAATGGCGCAGTCGGTAGGGCAACTAACTCTCAGCATCAGCGATAGCCAATTCCAGCGCTTTCTCGCCAGTCTCGTCGAAGTCTCAAGAATACAATCAACTAAAGTTATTTCAAAATATATACTGGCGCAGTCGGTAGGGCAACTAACCTCTCAGCATCAGTGATAGCCATCTCCACACTTTCTCGCCAGTCTCGTCGAAGTCTAAAGAATACAATCAACTAAAGTTATCCCAAAATATATACGTGCGCAGTCGGTAGGGCAACTAACCTCTCAGCATCAGCGATAGCCATCGCAAGCGCCCTCTCGCCAGCTTCGTCGAAGCCTAAAGAGTACAGTCCAGTAAAGTTATTCCACAAGTTATAATGCGCTGTCGTTAGACCAAATGGCGCAGTCGGTAGGGCAACTAACCTCTCTGCATCAGCGATAGCCATCTCCAGCCCTCTCTCCAACCTCGTCGAAGCCTAAAGTGTACAGTCCAGTAAAGTTATTCCACGTGTTATAATGCGCTGTCGTTAGACCAAATGGCACAGTCGGTAGGGCAACTAACCTCTCAACATTAGCGATAGCCATCTCCAGCGCTTTCTCGCCAGTCTCGTCGAAGTCTAAAGAATACAATCAACTAAAATTATCCCAAAATATATACTGGCGCAGTCGGTAGGGCAACTAACCTCTCCTCATCAGCGATAGCCATCTCCAGCGCTTCCTCGCCAGTCTCTTCGAAGTCTAAAGAATACAATCAACTAAAGTTATCCCAAAATATATACTGGCGCAGTCGGTAGGGCGACTAACCTCTCAGCATCAGCGATAGCCATCGCAAGCGCCCTCTCGCCAGCTTCGTCGAAGTCTAAAGAGTACAGTCCAGTAAAGATGTCCCGCACTCGACCGCTGATCGCGCCAGCTCCCATGAACTTCTCTAAAGCACCAGGAATGGCCAACGCTTGTTGGACTTTCTTAGTGCCGGCTAGTTGGTAGTGAATTGAGGGGCATTTTATCGCGCTGGGAAGTAAAGAAAACTTGTCTTTTACATGACAAAATGTCTGATAAATATCTGTTTCTGATTTCTTTTTCCGGCGCAAAAATGATTATTTGAATAATTTATATAACTTGAATAAGGGTATTACAATTATCAACGCGAAAACGTTTTTTTCGGTCAGAAATACCTTTATGTCAACGTATAATAATAATTAATGGTAATGGCAAACAATAATGGTTTTTCGCTAATACAATTCTCATTCACAAACAAATTAGAAAGAATGTTAGCAACGGTTCGCCCTAGTCGAAAAAGTAAACTAACCTAAGGCGTTAACACTTTTGTATCGATAAGTTGTTAGTTTTCTTAAAATTATAATAAATTACATCTATATATTTATTTAATCGTACAAAATTTGTTCAACATTAGTTTTTTCAACAACCAATGCTTTGCACAACATAAAGAAGGACACAGATTTATCCATCATTTGCACAAAATAGTAATATTTCTCACGCCAAACGCTCGAACCTGTCAGCACGGACATGTACTTAACAATAACAAGTCATCTTGTTTTGAATGAATGAATGAATAAACACTTTATTGCACCAATTACATAAATACATCATTGGATTGTACAGGAACGAAGATGAAAATTAGTACAAAGGCGGACTTATCGCTAATGCAATTTCTACCAGCCAACCTTAGGGTAGAGAGAAACAAGAAACATTGGAGCGCGAGCGATGCAGAAAGACAAATCCATACTAATATTATAAATGCGAAAGTCTGTCTGCCTGTCTGTCACCTCTTCACGGCTAAACTGCTGGACCGATTGTGATGAAATTTGGTAGGGATGTAGTTGACGACCTGAGGTCCAAACATAGGCTACTTTTGGGCGCGATATAACCGAGTCCCACGCGGGGCGGAGCCTCGGGGAACAGCTGGTAGTAAATATTTTTAATATTTATTAATTTTGCAAGCATAACTCACCTTGACCTCTCGACCCTTAGCCTTGCGTCCCATTCCCTAGAGCTGGGATACTGCGCGGGCTCATACCCAGACCTGTAGTATACCACGGCTACCGGCTTGCCATCTCTACAAACAATACGTAAAGGATAAATACGTGAGAATAAGTAGCAGGTACATTATTAATATTTAAGTAGTTATTAATTTTTGTGATATAAAGATGTTTAGAATTTGGTAAGGTTTGTAAATTAAAAAAGTTGCCTCGCGTCAAAAGACCGCGCGCGGTTCGAAATTCTTTGATAATATTAGTACAGTAATGTTTTTTTTATAAAATAAGTACCAGTTTCGGGGGACAAAGAAGCAGGTATCAAAGAAAAGAAAAAACAACTGGTTAGAAGTGCCGGTAGAGGTAAATACAGAAGCAGGCATACATATTCGCAGCGAGGTAGAAAGAGAGGGGCGATATTACTTCCTCTCCTACGCCGCACGGTGATCAATTCTTAAGAATTAGGATCCCATAATTATTTTTTCGCAAGTTTAGCGTAGTAGTTTATAACCATGGCATTTTAATATGATAATTGTAAAGAGTGATGCATTAGTTTTATTTAATACATTCTATTACAAAAATTAAACGTGAAGAATCATATTTTATAGCATAATATTAAAATATTAAATATAATATAATAAAGCTAATAATAAAGAGTTTGTTTGTATGAACGCTTATAACTTGAAAGCTACTGGTCGGATTTGCAAAATTATTTTTGTATATGAAAGCCTGACTTTTGGGGAAGGTTATAGGCTATATAGTACATACACACTAATGGCGAGTGAAACCGCGGAGAACAGCTAGTATTAAATTTAATTTAAAAAAAATTGCTACATTATTAATGAATTTATTTTTAGTTCCCATAACCTTGAATATTGATCACCGTGCGCCGCGCGGCGGTCTACTTTCCCTAAGTCTTACGAATTTTCGATCAGTGCCCCTAGTATGAGTTTTTCTTAACGCAGACGCTAGCGACTGCGTTAGGATTTTGTTTGGAATTTCTTAGTTGCCTTACTATCCGCTAGAGGCGCTGTACATACAGGTTTGCCATACTAAATCGCTAACGCAGTCTCTAGCGTCTGCGTTAAGAAAAACTCATACTAGGGGCACAGGTCACGTGTCCTGTCGCGATTTTAACATTTTTTACCCATCCCAATAAGTGCACAACGCCGCTAAAGAAGTTTTCACGTCAATATTTCTAAAAATACTTACAAAATTAATTGTTTCTTATCATTTAGTTCAGTCTCTTCGTATATTTCATTCAACGTTTTTCTAATAACCTGCAAAAAAGTAAATTAATAAATTATAAGTATAATTAAAAAAATATATATTTTAAAACGTTTTAACCTTCTCATTAAGTAATTACAAAGTAGTTGAACGGTAAAAAATAATTACACAAATTACTAATACTATTTGGGCAAAAGTAATTACAACTACATTTTTTTTATTTTATTGGGAAACCAACATCATACATTTGTTTTATTTGTATTAGCTTTATGTCTATTCTTATATTTATATGTCTGGAACCAATTATGTTAAATAATACCCCGCATATGTACATATTCAATGCAAATAAATATATTCTATTCTACAAAATATATTCATTCAATATGGCAATGCAGCCAGCCTTCTTGACACACTACCGGAAGTGGAGCCTTTTTACGGGACTGTACAATTTCAGTTAATATTTTTTTTTTTTTATTATTATTATTTTTTTACTTTTATATTCTCGGCTTTACAGAAAAACCGGTTTACTGAAATATACGGGCCTAAGCCAAGTATATATTATTTAAATATATAGTTTTAAGGTTTTATTAATAAGTATAATAATAAGTGAATAAATTCTACAAAAAAAACGCTTTTTTCAAAAGAACGCTTATAACTTGAAAACTACTGGTCGGATTTGCAAGATTATTTTTCTATATGAAAGCCTGAATCTTAGGGAAGGTTATAAGCTATAGTACATATACACTAATGGCGAGTGAAACCGAAATATATGTATGTACAAATATTTATAGGGTTTTATGTCGCCATACCCTGACTGGGCACATGTCTATCACCAATGTTTTACTTGTCCACCTTATACTAATATGTATGCGATAAGTAAATAAATTAAAAAATTAAATTTAAATACTTTTGAAAGACCGTAAAATGTTTTGTGTTACCTCACCTGTATGTTTGGTCGAGTTTCCGATATTTGAAACTCGTGGAACCGCTGATCACAGATATTGTAGGAAACCTCTTCGACCACGAACAACACGACCGAATCCGGGATGCCGAATAGGTCGTAGGCCTCAATAATACCGGCGCAGAGTCCCGACAGCGCTCGGTTTTCCGGCATCTGAAATATACATACTTAGACTACCCTCACCTTACCATCAATCATCATAATGTACTGCCATCTGGTAGTCGTTAAAGAAACCATGTCAGAGGCCGAGAGGCGGTTCCAAAGAACTTTGTTGGCTTTTACTACATCTATGTAAAGAGAGGGAGTGGCCTATTTTTAAGCCTAGACTAACTAAACGACTAATATGACTGACTATAGGCCCTCATAAAAATAAAAAGGGAACTACAATTTTTATTTTATAATGAGATTCATTTTATACCTAAACTAGCCCGCCCCGGCTTTGCATAGGCATAAAAACCTTCCTCTTGAATCACTCTATCTATTAAAAAAACCGCATCAAAATCCGTTGCGTAGTTTTAAAAAATTAAGCATACAAAGGGAAATAGGGACAGAGAAAGCGACTTTGTTTTATACTACTACTAGCTGTTCCCCGCGGCTTCGCCCCGCGGTTATATCGCGCCCAAAAATAGCCTATGTTTGACCTCAGGTCGTTAACTACATCCCTACCAAATTTCATCAAAATCGGTCCAGCAGTTTAGCCGTGAAGAGGTGACAGACAGACAGACAGACAGACTTTCGCATTTATAATATTAGTATGGATAGTATGTATATGGATTTGTTAAATAATATTTATAATATTAGGACTTGTAGTTATTTATATAAATAAATAAATTTCTATGATTTTAAGTACATTTTGATTTATTAAAGTAACGGTCGGCAACGCGCTCTCAATGCTTCTGATGTTGCAGCGTCTCACAGGCTGCGGTTACCGCTTCCCATCAGTTGGGCCGTATGCCTGTTTGCCTACTTAAGTGGAAGCAGAAAAAAATATTAGCAATTAATTCACGATGCGTACTTACGTTTTTAATCTTATCCGCTAACCCCAAAGACCTCAAAACATAGCTGAAATATACAAATATAATTGTTTAGAAACACTTAAAACAAGGAGATATGGTTTTTACAACGACAAATACAATACCATCTACAGAAAACAAGATGAAATATTCATAAAGATAAGCAGTATGTCTAGAAAAATTGCCGGCAATATAAGAAAATGAAAATGCTTTTCTTTTTTAAAAAGAATAAAGTAATTTTATTTAATAATTCGAATTATATTTACAGATTATTTGTACAAAAGAATAAAAAAATAAAATTCGAGAACTTCGTGCTCTTGATTTGCTCTTCTTTTTAAAATATGATTAACCCACAACGAGGCCCCCGATGTTGATGAATAATAGTTTAATTTAATAAACAAAAAAATTTTTTTTCACTTATTGTCTGGAACGATTTTGACGGGGTTTTTGCTGGCATATAGCCTAATATTATAGGGAGTAAATTGAGAGAAAGAAAACTATATTGCCACCATTTGAAGTCTAAACATGCCGCCAATGGACGTAAATAAGATCTGTTTAGATTCTTTTTAAAGAAATACAGATATACACACTTACACATTCTATAAACAGAATGTGTAAGTACCTATATATCAAAAATATTTCATCTCATTATCTCATACTTTAAGAAAAAATTATACAAACCATGCTTTTCACAAACTACAGTGACCACACATAAGCTAATAATGTAGACAAAAAATTACATGATGTGATATATTATATACATATAAATATACTCGAATAGGCTGTGTTCACATTACGGTAAAATGGCTGAATCTGAGCATCGAATCGGTCGCGATATCGGTTTCCAAGAACTCTGACTCTAAGGTATGAATAGTCAATTGGCCCTGTAACTTTTTATTCTCCACTTGCGCTTAATATAAGTAATGATTGACGGCAATAAGTGATAAGAATATCTTATGTTGAGAATAAACAGTTTGATTTCAGTCAAGAAAGGCCTGCGCGAGTTGAACTCCTTGACAATAGGTGGCGCACGACAGATCGAAGTGGTACCTACCTAAATGGTGCTAAAAAGAACAGAGCCTTATTACATAAGAGAGAGAGAAACCCAGAAAAAGGTGCATGCATAATACCACATACATATAAGGATGGCATACAATGAGGCATTCCTTTAGACAGTAATCAATCTTGCTTTTAAAAATTACTCTCCCCCATATGCTCCGGGGGCTCACATACACACGTCACGCCTCCTCGTTTCGGGACTGTTTGAAGTGTTCATGGTAACCGTCCATTCATCCAATAGTATTCTAAATCATATATGGCCCAACTATAAAGCAGATTGGCGGCCGAAGGGAAATAAATAAATACAAGACAATGCATGCATAGAACAACAATAAAAGTACGAGCTTACTACAATACAACTAGAGCTTGGCGCAAACGGTCGTTTGCAATCGATCATTCGATTGAATGACTATGGACAAATCTTCGGTGGCCATCGACGAAAAGTGCGAATGAACGGAGTGCGATTGACGTAATTTTATTGTTGACGATTGCGTTTTGCAACTCCTGCATAGTTGAGGATCTAGGAGCGGCCAACAAAAGATCAGTCAACATAGCCATATTCGAACTGACAAAAATAATAAAACCGCGTAAACGATTTGTCTATGCCCCAGAGGAAATATAGAGATGTTTAATTTAATGGTGCTTTATGCTTATTTACATGATTCAAATGCAAATAGCCGATTGCGCCTCTACATTTACTACAAGGAGCGAAGGCACGAATTCATCAAGGCATGTATTGTTTTTTTTAATTGTCGAGATAAATGATTTTGTAAAATTATTAGTTTCTTTAGTTTTGTCTCGTTTGTTCTTTTTTCAGATTTATCATTCTGCCCTGTTGTCAAAATTAACTCCTAATCTTGACAAAGATATCGATTTAATTTCATATTAAGTATTCAATGAAAAGGCTGTCAGAAAATCGATTAAAATTGCATAGAGATAAAACAATTTTCAAATTTATTTGTTGTTTGATTGATTAATATTTTCATTGTGTTAATTTTATGACGACGTCCTTAATACATCAATAATATATTAAATTAATAAACATCTATAAGGAAAACTAGTTGTGACCAAAAAGACTGCAAAAAAATTGGGATTATTAAGCGAGATTTTCTTAATATAATTATTTTTTTGAACTAATTTAATTAACTTTTCGTTAGTTATTTATTAAGTCATCATTTTTTAAATGTAATTTATTAATTATATTATTATTTAAATATGTCACACAATTTTTTTACCATTTCTGTAGCGAACGGAAAGGAATGTTCTAATTGGAAATTTGTCGTTTTGGCCATACTGTGTATCTGTATTTGTATGTTTTGACATTATTAGTGAATTATTTTCGCAGGGGCTTCTTATGCGATACCAAAGTTCATAAGAATTAGATAAAAGTATAAGTAATATAAATTAATTTTATTTTATATATATGTAAACTTTTAAGGATTATGCGCCTATATTTTTGTTTTTAATAAATAAACAAATATAAAAAAAAAAACTGACAAAAAGAACTAAGTTTTTTTACTGGTGTAACGAAAAAGAAAAGTTTTTTTTTTAAAACATCTAAAGATCAAAATGTGACTGTGATGTGTATGAGTGAAAGCGCAACACATTTTTTTGAAAGATGTCTACCCTAAGCCAAACCCAGCAGTGATTGGACGGAATGACATATGACGACACAGGACAACATTGTGAAATAAAAAATTTAAACTTTTTGGAACCGACAATGCAGGCGTGGACAGGTAACATCTCTCAAGTGATTTAACAACTACAAGCATCAATCCCTCAAAATACACGTACTCAGGACATAAGCTAAAACAAAATCTACTTAATTCTAAAAAAAAGCAAAAAATAAAGTGTTTGCTCAAATGCACACCCGATTCCATATTCAAATTCTGAATTCTACGTGCCAGTACCAAGCAAAGCAAGTGCAAACAATAACCAAAGAAAAATAAAACGGCAGGCAATTAATGATTGGAAAGGATGAGTGCGTGCAAGACAAAGTGCAGTCACATGAGAGATGTTGACTGAGTGGCACGCATGGGGCTCTCCTGGATATATTTTATTTGTTTGTATAACCAACAACGTCTATGCGTTGCCATCCGAGGGAGAAATAAAAAAAATATCCAGATTATGCCTCACGCTGCGCAACAAACATGTCGGTACCGAAACATGGCGGGCAGATTCGACGTGATGGCGCCAAAACTGGATGCGATTGTGTTAAATTCCACTTGTTTAATGTTATTTCCGTCTCGCTGCATCAGGTAGTCGGAGCGGAAGAGGCCGAGGGAGAGCGACTGTAAAATTAAATTCCGTCCAGTCATTGTCTATGGTCTAGCTTATTAAAAAATTTTATTGGCCACATATCAATATCTTTCTGATATGTGTTTTTAATGTTTATAACACGTTGAAATCTTATTTAGCGCATTCAAAATATAGTAGGGTTCGGTCTATAAAAAGTCTACTTTTATATTGAGCAAGAAAGATTAAATAACATCGAAAAAGTTACAAACCAAGACGACTACTTTCTCTACGTGTTTTTTTAGTAATCATAATGACCAGAATATGACCAACATCCCACCCTATTTAAAATACAATTATGGTCAAAAATGGGCTATTTAGCCATGTTTCGACCTTCCGAGATAGGATATCGGAACTTTGTTTTTTTTTTTATTAGTTCTTTGTTCTGCCTTGGTATGGCAACAATTTTATTTCAGTACACTTTTTTTTTAAATATACATATGCTTTGTCAAATTAAAACTTTGCTGTCTAAAATATTATATCAGAAGAAAACGTATTAGAGTGCTTTGGGGCACTCTGATATGAAACCACACGTGTGCATTTTATGTATGCGGATAGGCCTCACAAAATTAAAAAAAAATCCTGGCGGCCTACTATCATCTCTTAAAACCACGCAAGATCCAGTGTATAAGCGGGATAGCGCGCTACGTGATGTAAAGCGACATCCCCCTTACTCAATCGTTCTTGCATGTTTTAAGAGATGGTGATAAATAAACCACCTGTCCTACTACCTTCGAGTTACCATTACATTATTTAGCTGTTTACGTATTACAAGACCGACTGTCTTACCCAGAAGGGAAAAGCCGGAGCATCCTGTGTATTTCAGCAGACGGACTGCAGGCCAAACTGGTTTGCCCCTAGGATGTTAATAAGACCCCAGAAATAACCACCGGCCTAGGCCGAGTACCTGGCAGCTGGGGGCGTCGTAGAATAGGGGCCTAACGGCCGAATTTCTTTATCAAGGTAACTTTTGTACACCAGCAAATATTATCAGTACGAGAACTTAATTATTTTCTATGAAAAAATAAGATATATACGAAGACATCAAAATCCAGAAATCAGGTCATATTATTTTGTATGAGATCATTTTTTTTCTCGATTTTGATAATCGAGTTTCACGTATTTACTACTAAAACATAGTAAAAAATTGACTTGTGTTCAAAAAATCACCTGTATACAAGAAATAAATTATACGCTTACAAACCCATGTATTTGCAATAATTCACCGTACAAATTTTCCCGCGAATTATTAATGACATGGTAAACCTACTCGCGCAACATGACTGTCATTTCGTTATGCTACATTGATTAGACAAAAAATGATATGTTTGCATTATATCATACAATGTTATTGGTTTAAGTCGGATGTTACTAAGCAACATTATCAAGTAGACGTTAGACGAACAATTTATTATGCTTTAAGGCACTTCAGATTTTATTATTGTTAAACAATAATACCACGTTTACGTTTAGTAATACTACGTTTAGAATTCAATAGGTTTTATTTTATTTTTTTAATACATGTGGCATTAGTTTGATATTGAACTATCTACATTTACTTTACTACCTATTAAGCGTTAGCTAGTAATATTGTTAGTAATAATTCAACCGGGAAGAGATCAGTCCTAACCATTGGTGTACATTAAAAATTACTTTATATTGTTCTTTTTATTGTACATCAATGATCACAACGCAATATTATCCATAGTGTATTACAATTTTAACATTGAATTAATAATCTAATAATCACTGAGCTAAATTTAATTTAGAAATAAAATTTAAATAAAACAATTATAAAATATATATAGTGATGTGACACACTATCGATAACACCGCATCAGATCGACATCGTAAACCCCCTGTCTACCTCTGTATTTCCCTCGACACGGGCCCAAGATGGCCGAATCCAGAAGCAATGCTGTTGATCTCAACTTGCTTCCACGAGCAGTAAGGAGTGTGTTTCGCACACTGGTTCTCCGTATGCGGGCACCGAGATTCCAACATGATGTCTGAGCGCAGCATGCCTAGCGATATCGGCTAAGCCCGAAGAGTTTGTCGATAATATCGATGATTTTCAATTGACAATTTCAACAAATAACAATAATTCGGATAAGCTTTTGTTGTAATATACCAAATCAAATCTATCTGTGTCTCAGATCTTCTTTTTTTATTCAAATTTAAAGATTTAAGATTACACTTAAACCGACAGACACAACAGTCTTGACAATTAACCAATGTTTAGAAAATGTCAAAACGTTCGTAGGTAAATCTTGATAAATATAAATTAAAATATTTACTACTTTACCTAATAAAAAAACTATCGATAAGACACTTGGAATCCCTTCCCATTCCTAATTTTAAAACATTGGTCTCAAACTTTTTGAATTACAGTTGTAAGAAATGACATTTTGCAAATAAAATAAATAATGATAAATGTATTTAAAAAATAATTAAGTTTCCTTTATAACAAAAAAAAAACTTAATTTCTTACCAATTCATTTTATTCCTAAATGTCAACAAATTCATTAAGTTTGAGGCGAATTGTGTACATTTTACAAGCTATTTGAATAGACTATACATTTATTATTTATTTTTTATTGTCTCGTAATCCGATACATACAGGCAAATATTGTTTTCTAATACTCGCGCTGTGACTCGGTTTGAATGATCTAGAAATATTGTGCGAGTGAGATGTGAACTTATAATTAGGGTTTGCGGGCATAAAATTATTATGCATAATAGTTTATTTGCTTATGACCTTATATAGACAAAACAATAAGCATTAAGATATTTACTTACAGCGATGGCTCGAACTAACATGTATTATAGGCGGGCGAGACCAAGGCGGCAAGATTCCGTTGGTTGGGCCACGTGGAGAGGAACAGGCAGTGAAGAGAGTGTACATGGAATGACCGGTAAACGGCTGAAGTGTGTATAAACCTGGAAGCCCTCCAAAGAGTCGACTGGTGGCGCAGAATAGGGAGGAGCTGAGAACTCTTATATCGGAGGCAAGCATCCAGAGTTGTCGAACCATCACACCATAAAGATACTTAAAAATAAAGAAATTCCGGCTCAACTCGCTCTTTCTCACCCATGTTTTTTTCCCAGGTATCATTAAAAAAAAAAAGAAATAAATTACGTTGTTCTTCAAGCACATGGCACACACAGGATGGCCGTGCGTTCACTGTAGCCTATAATAAACACTCGTGGTGCCTTGAGTGTCGCTTGTGGGCTGCCAACTAGTAGCTTAAGATTTCACCTTGGAACCCAGTAATTTGTAACAAACTGTATTTATTCTTAAGTAATATTTAAAACTATAATATGAGATACATTGGAAGCACTGAAAAAACTATTATGTGAAATAATTTTATACCAAACACAATTTCATATCCCACTTTAAATATCATGAATGAATATTGTGTCAATGACATAAAAAGCAAAGAGATGACAATCACCTGTGTGATCCCTTCGTTGCGGACCTTCACCCAAATATCGTACAGGTTCGATGTGAATTCGTCAACTTGTAATGCGTTTTGCAAAGTCTGCTCTAGGAATTCCTCATCGTGTGCCACCTAGAAATAAGTTTCATTAGAACAAATCATTTATTTTTAATTTCTTATGTAAACATACTTATGTTCTACTGCCAATTATAATTTAAAAAATATATATTTATTCAGTGAAAGAGAGTGTAATCACTACACCTTTAGTCAACCCCTTTTAAAACAGATTGAACAATATCTGAAATCTCGAAACTTAAGATGCACATGCTAGTGTACTTACGACTAAACACTATCACTATCACTTCACTACATTGTATAAAACAAAGTCGCTTTGTCTGACCCTATGTCCCTTTGTATTCTTAAATCTTAAAAGCTACGCAACGGATTATGATGGGTTTTCTTTAATAGATAGAGTGATTCAAGAGAAATGTTTTTATGCCCGTGCGAAGCCGGGGTCGCTAATATTATATAAAAGAAAGTCGTGTTGATTACAAAGTCAAGATCTACTGAACCAATCTTTAAAATTTTGCATACACATAGTTGGAAGTATTATGAAGGATATAGGGTAACTTTCATCCCGGAAAAAAGCACTATTCCTAAGGGAAGTTCACGCGGGCAAAGCCACAGGCAAAAGCTAGTTAATACTATGTTAAGATGATTTGTTTATATGTATTGAAAATCAGAGTAAAAATATACCTTGTGCATTAGTTCATTCAGGACTGGTTGGAGTTCAATGGCCTTGTTAAATTCAGTTTTTGGAAATGGAGATGGCAGTAGGACAAAAGGTGCTATCTGTAACAATTGTGACATCAATGGTAATTGTATTTATACTAATACAAATAGAATAAAGCTGAAGAGGCTCAGAGTGTGGCAAAAGGGTCGAAGTCACTTGTCTATTTTTTACCTGACTACGGACTATGGCGAAGCCTAAAGTAAGGGTAATGATTATGGCAGTCTATGTATGTAAGTATGAATGCATGAAGTTTTTTTTTTGTTCCATCGTAGCGCCTAATCTACTGTAAATGGATGATAGAGACACATTTAAAGAACATTTTTGGTAGGTATACAGTGGGTGCGACCAGGGCTTTACCATGTACCAATGCTACAACTTGGATCGCACATGAATGCATCACATAACAATCATTATTCTTTATTGTGTCCTGATTCAGTGAGCCATTCACATCACCAGGTAACAAATCAAATCAAATCACTTTTATTTGCAGTAAGTAGGGTTTACAATGTTCTTGAAAAATAACAGTTGTTATTCTATTGTGTCCGGATTCAGAGAGCTAACAGGTTAAATCAAAATTATTGCACACCTTTTCTTACTTATTCTAACCCTGAAGAGTTTATTTGTTTGAATGCTTACAACATTAGACTTAAAAAATTCTTACTGCTTATGTTAGCCGATTTTTCTTCAGAAGGGGTGTGACGCGGGAAATGGAAGGAACTTACATACTGTGCGAACCACACATAGGAAAGTGGGATAAGGTATAGGAAAAGATATGTTAGCCAATTCTTGGGGATGTTTATAGTCTTTAGTACACATAAACCACTGGTGTACGAAAATGCAGGAAAAAGCTAGTTTTGGCATAAAGATTAACTTACATTGTCTTACATTTATTTTCTAAGTGTAAGGTGACGAACAATTAACTTATGAGCTCTCTGCCATCCCAGACAGAGGCCCCAGACAAAACATTATCTTAAGGACAAAACCTGTGTTATTCTGTAGTGTTTGTATGTATCTTAAACGCCAGCATAAAAGCTGTTTGGACAGCCCACTAGCACTACACAATACCATAGATTTTGTCTTTCACCAAATAAGATGTCTAGGACTCCAGGATCTTCACTATCACTATCACTACATAGTCTATAACAAAGTCGCTTTCTCTGTCCCTCCCTATATCCCTTTGTATGCTTAAATCTTTAAAACTACTCAACAGAATTTGATGCGGCTTTTTTATTAGATAGTGATTCAAGAGGAAGGTTTATGTCCATACGAAACCGGGGCAGGTCGCAAGTATTCTATAAGTAATAATCACAGTTCACAGTAAGGCTTTGCCTTAAAAAAACATAGAAATATATTGTGCCTTACCTGTATGACATCTTTGTTAAAATGTTTTTTATCCCTCATTCCAACTCCATGCATAAGTGCCCAATCTTTGGCCTTCTCTATAACATTTACCAAAGTTTTATTTTCAAGAGGTAAGGGAACACAAGAAGCCAAACGTCCTTGGGACATTTTTACAGGGGTTATTTATTATTCACTGCAGATAAGGTAAATTTACAGCTGTGTTTAATACGTTCGTTGTGGACTTGTAAGTAAAGGAAAATGAATGATTTTGGTATTGTTTGTTTTTCTTATACGTAGCTTAATCAAACAAAGTAGGTATGTACAATTTTTTTGGAATTTAATGTCGACTAAAATGAAAATCTAAAATTGTCAATGTCAAGGGACAGTGACAACCAACCAAGTGACGTGACAACTGACAGTTAAGCAATCCTGCAGCCGACTCCCTCCGCATCCGCATTATTATTCAGAGGTGAGTCATACTAGGTAAAACGCGTACTGAGTCTTGCGAGTACGCGTCCAGAAAAAGACTAGATCCAAAGACTAGGTCCACGAGTATTTACGAGTACGCGACTCAATGGACTCATTGCGTAACCAAATGATTCCCGTAAATGCGCGTCTTGCGTATATGGATATTATGGACTAGTTTTACAAGTATTGAGTCTTCACACTTCGTATTTTTTTTTTATCCAATTTTTTTATTTTAATATCGATTAATAACTTCCCTTCATACTTTATACAGGTTTAGGACTATCAGCAGTTTTTATTAGTTTCAATCAAAAAGTGTATTTAAGTAAAATATTAATTTATGAAATAGCTGGCGTAATAAGAAGTTTTCAATCGATTTTATATACATTAATTATTTTTATTTACATTTTTTTTATATAGAAAGTGATTCTTAATCTTTTTTTTATTTTATTTTTTTCTTGTTTACGTTTACTATACATACTTACTTTCATAATGAACTTTCGGCGAAAGCTAACAACTACCAACTGTTTGATTTTAAAATTGCAAATTGTAAGTGAACAACAAGTATTATTATCACACCAAAACAAATATGCTACCAAAAGAAAATGACCTTATTGTGTTTATACTAAAAGTGTTATTTGAACAAACAATAACTCGCCGAAATACATCGGTTGGCGGCTCGGTGCGGCAGCGGGCTAGTCGGGCGATCCCGAAGTTTCCCGACAACGTCTTCTGAATAGTCCCGAACGCTGCATCCTAGTTTTTGAGTTGCGCGGACCGGTGAAGTCGCCGTACTCGTAAATACTCGATACGCTAAAAGACTCGCGTGCGGGAACGCGTACTTACACGTCCAAGCCAAAACCTATTCCAAAAACCTGTTCCAGTAAATACGTCTCACCTCTATTATTCATTCCGTCATTTTCTTTCGTCAGTGGCCATGTCATGTACACATGTTCCTGTTTCCATAATATAAAGTGCTAGTTTCCTTTCCTACATTAAGTTTGCCATTGCCAATTTACGGTGTTTGTTTTTCCAACAGCGCTTGCTTCTGCCGTGAAAGTGTGATGAAAGGAAACTTGGGCACTATTATAATATTAGAAAGCCGTACTTGTTATTGTTATTTTATTCGTGGGTAGATTTTGTGTACAGTTTGAATACCGTGGGTTCGTGTGAAATAATCATGCACATCGCCTCAACTTCAATAGCTTGCCATTTCTTTAAAATGAAGACTATCTTTTGTATGGTTTTGGTCAGTGATTACGGGTGAATTCATTAATTTTATTGTTCTTTTGACATGGTGCGTTCACCGTTACCACGTTGGGTGTCAGTTTTGTGCATCAAAATTTGTCTGTAGAAGAAGTGGACCAAATTTTCAATCTGCTGAGGTCCTTGTTATGATTTGTTGTCTGTGCAATTCAACTCATTGCACAAGGCAGTCCAAAAAGTTGTGATTATAAACAATTTTCCATCAGTCTATTTTTCTTTGTGTATGTTTACAATAAATAACAAAAATACAAAATAATTTAAAAACTAATAAAATATAACCTAAATGAAACTAAACTTATATTAAAAATAAAACTAAATAAAAATAAAAAAAAGAAAAAATAACCCACAAACTCTTTTCTGGTGGTTTTCTTTTGTCCTTCTGGAAGACGCATTTAAGACTACGCCAATGGCACACATTACATGTTCATGCATGCATGATGGTTTTCCATCAAACAAAGGGATGGTACTCGAAAGGTGAATTGAACCGACTGATTTCCAAACAAATCAATTTAATTTTTTTTATTTATATCAATAATATTGCGATGATTTGAATCGGTTGATTTAATTGTTCCATCTTAAATCATCCCAAAATTCTTGATTTAAACTTAAAAATTTAGGATTTTTTTGTTTGGAAATCAGTCGATTCAATTCACCTTTCCAGTATCATCATCCCTTTGATTGATGGAAAACCATCATGCATGAGCATGTAATGTGTGCCAATGGCTTTCAATGCGCTGTGTGTGTGTCCCGTCTGGTGCCACGAAACTATTTTCTGTATTGCTATGATTGACTTTTCTTGTGGATGTAGCAATGTTCGGGAAGGCAATTGTAAGCTCTCCAATGATCTGTGTGTATTGTGGTTCCTTCCCGAACATGTTTTATTAGGAGTGGCACTAACACATCAGCTGAGTGAACATTTTCAGGCCACGCCTCAATTCTTAGATCATTCGCTGCCGTCTTCAATCATTCCCAACACCCAATGGTCTTCCACTCGCTTTCCTTTATTATATTTCTTTTTTGTATTATTTTGCATGGATCTCCAATTTTTCTCTTGTTATTCTTCATGTTCAATTTGAAAAAGATATATTACTTCTCGACAACAGTTGAACCAATCAGGGATAGCTTTTTCAAAAATCACTTCTTCTCGATCATCCCGGCATGACTTGTTGCCCCTGCTCATACGAGAAGCCACTGGTAAACATATACATGAGTTCGAATACCTATGGCAGAGGCAGGTGCACATTTTCGAACCACATTCCTTTACCTCGACTTATGCTCTTAGTGCGGTAATTAGATTGTTGGCACCGAAACATACCAATTTGGCCTGATGACTCCAACGCCATCGGGTTTTTGTGATAATTGCAGTGTTTTGTTTTAGGGATAAGTCCCCTATCCTCAGCGTATCTCAGGGAACCAACAAAATTATGGGGTAATGACGAACGTTCGGGATTACCTGATATGCGAGTTCGCCTTTACCCCACTGGAAAAAAAAAATTGAAATAATTATTTTAGGTTATGGGTCATTCGGAGTTTTTGGAGGGGAGTTTTTGGAGGGAAAGTAAACTGTCGCTATGTCGGCGCTGTATTTAATTTCCAAAACTTAGGTTTTTTCGACTATTTGTGCTTAATATTAGTGGATTATTATTCGCAAAGTGTTCGTGAATAAGCGTGAGTGTTGGGAAGTGATACAGTGTTGATTACGTGACTTTTATCTTTGTCACCAAAATCTCCCAAGTTATAGCTAAGTGAAATTTTTCCACCGCTTCACTTAGCCATCTGACTGACTAGAATTACTCACTTGACTAGATTAGACTACTGACTTGACTATTTTGACTTGACTTGACTAAAGTAGGACTGAAGAAGATTAATAAACTGAAGAAAGGCCTTAAAGGACTAGTTTCCATGGCCGTAAAAAGTATTAAAAAAAAAAAGTTTTTGGAGGGAAAGTAAACTGTTGCTATGTCCGCGCTGTATTTAATTGCCAAAACTTAGGTTTTTTCGAGTGTTTGTGCATAATATTGGTGGATTATTCGGCTGCGCCAGATGAAAACCTAGCAAGTGCTCAAACCAACATTTTACAGGAGAGCGCCTAAACGTAAATCAAGCTAGCCGTTGAAGAAGTTTTACATAAACTATTTAAAAACGCTTTTATTATATAAAATAAATATAAACGATGACTATGTATTAAAAATATTATAATATTTGTGTATATTGCATAATTTATACCCCTTACTAACTCATTTAAATAATCGACAATCGATTCCCCCTTTTAGAAACCAGTAATTAACCTAGTATGAGCACTTGCTATGTTTGAATGTGTTTTACTGAATATTGTAAACAGTAGATATTATGAATTTAACCCTAGTAAGTCGATAGGTGTATTTAAAAGCAACAACTTAGTGAAAATAATTTTATTATAAGATTTATTTATAAAGAAATTTAATAACTATCCAATTGTCCATGACTTGTTAAGTCGGCAGATAAGTCATTAACTGGTAAATTGTACCAGAAGGTCTTTCTGGATTCTGGCATAAGATTCACAAGCTTGGTAATTATTTCATGCTTTTTTTCATGTTTTATGCCCCTTGGGCTGTCGTTGCTAGCAGGAAGAAGCTGGCAGTTAAATTTTTTCATTAGAAAATCTAATTCCACCAGGCCAGGACCAGGTTCACTGAAACTGAAAAACAAATAATTAATTTTTCATTGAAATATAAATAAGTATTCGTTTTTATATTACATATAAATAATAAATTACTACTAGAATATTATTAACTAAAATTTAAAAAATCATCAATATTAAAATAAATTATGTTTCAACCTTGTCCTATAAAATAAATTTCTTGATCCAGCTATCATTTTAACTTGAACAACTGAGTTTAAATGAAATTCTTTCAGTGGTTCATTCTGACGTGCAGCTCTTTTCTTTTTTGGCCATTCAAATTTGTTTGTTACTTCTATAACTTTAATATTCTTTCGCGAATTCATCACAATATCTTTAAAATCTTGGAAATCGTATACGTTTTTTTGTCTCTTCATTTTCATTTCAATATTGCCATGTACAGCATCCGCAGACATATGAGTATGTCCCTTGGTCAAATAATTAATAGTTACCGATTCAAGGCTATTTGATGGATTATTGACTATCATTGTCATTGCGGAGTATAAGGTCCAATTTTTATTCTGCGCTGTGCAGTTATCTGCCCATATGTGCAAGTGCTGCATATCCCTATTGGATTCTATAAAAGCATATATGGCGTTTACAATGTCACTCGCCTCTCGTCCAGCTATTGCTTCGTGCCAGAGCACACAAGTGGAACTGTCATCAGATTTTTTTTCAATAGGAGCAAATGTCAAATTAAAAGTAATTAATCGGCTCATGAAAAATGCATCCTTGATGTCGGGCATTTCTGGTAATATAATAACCTTTTGCAAGTCCATTGACACAAATTTAACTAAATTCGAATTTTTATTATTTCCGTCCAATCTGTATTTTTGAATAGATGATTCAACTTTAGCCTTATGATCTTCGGATTTTTGTTTCATTTCTTCAGGCATTAAAGTGACATCATCGTACTTCTTCAATTCTTCTTCATACAATGCACAATCTACACATTTATCACCCTTAGGCATGTGAAAAGATATTTTTAATTCTTTTATTTTTTGCCTGTAAAGTTCTCTGCCACAAGTGAAGTTAGGATTTTGTTGTTTAAAGTCTGTGTACATTTGTCGTAACGTTAAGTGCCTTGGCAAATATTTTGTAAAAGGCGCATTATGTCGGCGATAATGGCTTACCGTTGGATGAAAACTCATAATGTGATTAATTATTATGCTTCCATCAATCTTTTTTCTTCCACTTCTCTTATCTTTCGTAACTGACCCATACAATTTTCCTTTTTTTACCGCCTTGCTCAGCTCTGTTATTACTCCATCTGTTTTATGTCCCAAAGTAGCCATAAAAAACTTTTTACAGACTGAAATTAGTATCCCATCAGAATTTGGCAAAAAGAAAAAACGACTTTCGTTTTTGAAAAAAGTTTCATTTGAAACTTCAACTTTTCGTCGCTTTATTTTAGATATTTGGATGCACTTATTAAGAAAGCTACGCCTGGATAAAAAACTTAGGTTCCAATTACTTCCCAAATAGTTTTTCTACTTTCAAGAGAAAACATTGCACATTGCCTTTTACATTTGCTGTTGTCGCAACAATTTTCAATCATAGGATGCTTAGCTTTACGTTTTTGTTGAGAAGTTTGTAATGATGGTGGAGGTGCAATTACTGAAATTTCGCTGTCTGGTAAATTTTCATCATAAATATACAAGGGGCCGGGGTAAGCAGCTACAAAATTTGCTTTAAATTGATTGTTTGGAGGTAGATTCAACGAGGAAGCCAAAACATAGTCTCGAAGAGCTGTAGGTTCACAGCTCTCAGACATCGACGTGTCTTTATCAGATTCGTTCTCTTCTGATAATAGGAAATTAGGATCTTCAACAGAGTCGTCTAAATCACTCATAGTAATTAAATTATCAATGTCAGTAGCAAGATTAACGTGCGCATAAGAAGTGGACGGTGCATTTGGTTCAAGCGAACATTCATGAGTGGGAAAACTGAAGCAAGCAAAAGGAAAAATCAACACACATACACAACCGCAAACCATTTGAAAATGTTAGTCATAATTTATATAATAATGATGTTATAATAATTTATACCTACATTAGATATAATCATCTGAATTTTGTGTAGATTGTAGTATAGGCTATTTTGCTGATCGTGATAAGAAAGTAGGTATTCTTTCTTAGCTATTAAATTAAACGAATACTAAATGCCAATAACTAAAATAACTAACCTAACTGTTATGTGATCTCGTAACTAATATCGACCCCTGGTAGGTATATTATAACATCATTGCATGGAAACACAAAACCACCCATTAAAAATTAAGCATAGAAAAAGCTGAACTCAAACAGTGAACAAATAGGTTAACCATCATTCAAAATTTACATATGATAGTTAGTCAAAGGTACAAAAAAAATTGAGATACATTATTATGCCTAGTAAACTTACCACTCATTTGTCTCAGTACTATGTTCAGCAGCTTCATCACTGTAATTGTTCATATTAACTGCAGCCATTATTATTTTTGACCGATGCGATCGTAAACTATTCATTTTAGTAAATTAATAATCGCTATTTACTTATAAATTCGATGTGTGAATGTTGTACCTCTACGTAATGAAACACTAACAACAAACAAACAAGTCAATTTACGCGCCAACGCACCCAACCGACTGATCGTGTCGTGACTTGCTGCCCGCGCCCGCGCGCTGTCCCCTCCATTCATTATGCTTGTTGACCACTTCATAAACCTAGCAAGACGCATCGACCACTTTAAAACCTAGCAAGTCTCAGAGACTTGCTAGGTTTGATAATGGTCAGTGCGACATACTAGGTTTGTGAATGGTTCTGGAATGATACCTAGTGTACTTACTAGGTTTTGAGTTCTCAAAACTCTGGTTATTTGTGAGATTTATGCGCGGGTGTCTTTTAAAATTTGTAGGGACTTACTAGTTTATACCGATTCTGCAATAAAAACATTTTTGTCAAAAATGTCCCTTGCTAGGTTATCATCTGGCGCAGCCGTATTATTCGCAGTGTTCGTGAACAAGCGTGAGTGTTGGGAAGTGATACAGTGTCGATTACGTGACTTTTTATCTTTGTCACCAAAATCTCCATGATATAGCTAAGTGAAATTTTTCCACCGCTTCACTTAGCCATCTGTCTCAGACTAGACTTACTTACTTGACTGGACTTGAATATTGACTCTACTGACTTAAGTAGGACTGAAGAAGATTAATAAATTCAAGAAAGGTCTTAAAGGACTAGATTCCATGGCCGTATAAAATATTCAAAAACAAAACAAAAAAAAAAAATGGGTCATTCTCAGTTAAGAGGTAATATGATGTTAGAAGAGGCGGCCTGACAAAAATGATAAACAATTAATGTAGTATCAGTATTTTTTGACAAAAACACTTATTATCTTCATATCCAGAAAACAACCAGACAAAATCTTAAATTTTTACCATTTTATAACTGACCAGCTTACAGCTACATCTTTAAACAAACATGCAATCATGCAACTTAATGTATTTATATGAGAAGAATAAAAGGAATAAAAATAAGGTAAATAAAAAAAATATATATATCATACATCAACATCAACACGGACATTCTCCAGCCCCGTTACGCTTTCAGACCCCATGAGGTTTAATATTTTCTCCTCTATGGGGCTCAAAATTTCCATCAGGGCTGGTCCACCACCAGTGCCACGCGCATGCTGTGCCTGATACCTTCTTCCGCACTTTTGACTTTTGGTCACTCCAGTACTAAAGTGGGATTAATAGAAGCATTAGTCAAGCAAGCGCAGCCCATACTACCTAAGCAGTTGCAGAACATAAAATAAATCGCCCATCACATGTGTTATTATATTAGTTTTATTTTATACATATTAGTTTTATAGTTAAAAACATTCCACAACAATTCTTCAGGTTAATATCACACATACTTGTCGCGACTCTTTGGTGGTTTTTGTGGAACCATAACCCACTGCATTAAGGGTGGAAGCCAATTCATCCCATAATGCGTGGGATGTTTGTTTGGCCTGATACCCTCCCAGCTGGGTACCCCTAGCCTGCAGTGGGTGGGACTCCATCCACTCCAGCAAAATCTCCATCTGCCTCGGCGATATGTGCCGTGTAGCTGGCAAACTGATCGTCATGTGCATGGAGGCCCCGGAATCAATATACCAATTCATTGAGTCATTCACCTGTACCCTGTATTCTTCTCGTTTTTAGGGTCCGGTGTAGAATTCTTAAATTTCTTATGCCAACAATTTTTGCTCAAATGTCCATATTTATTGCAATTAAAACATCTAGGGCCTTTCTTTTCACTTTTGGGCTGGGATTTTTTTAAGTTTGTGTAAAGTTCAGTAGTGTCTGTCGACTTTACTTCCTGAAGCAACTTGTTTTTAACTAAATCAGCACTAATCTTTACACCCGAACTTTCCAAGCCCATGATCATGAGCCTGTACGTCTCTGGCAGCCCAGCCAGCATTAAAGTGCCCAGCCACTCATCGTCCACATTAAATCTTATATTTCTAAGTTTGTGCGCGGCTGTCATAATTTTATTTATGTAGTCTTTTACTGACGAACTACTTTCTAAACTGGTATTAATCAGTTCTTTTAATAAGCCAACCTTGCGTGTTAAGCCACTATCCTCGAAAGCCTTTGTTAAATTCTCCCATACCTGTTTAGCACTCCGGGCTTCTTGTATGTGTACATATAGAATGGAGTCTACTAATAATATTAGCTTGGACTTGGCTTTAGTGTCCTTTTTAACTGAATCAGGGTCGTCCATTTTGGGTTCCTTCAATATGCAGCTATATAAGTCCTCGTGTTCAAGATATGCCTTTACGGCAAAACTCCAGCTAGCCCAATTTTCTCGACCCGTCAATTTCTCAATAGACATCATTGAATTATTCCCTGCCATTTTATTATTTTTTTATAATTTAATTTGAAATGACTGAAATGAAAAGTTCCTCTAGCAGCTTGTAGAATCGTCTAACTTCAGTCTTGTTAAAGGCTGTAACCCTATTGATGCTGGTAGCTTCGTGCTTCCTCACAGATATATTATTCCTGGCAATAAATCCCTCAAACCAAACTCGACCAGCCAATCTTGTATTCTTATTAAAATCGTTTTTCAGATTTAGGGCTTCAGCGTATTCAAAAGCTGCTCTTTTTATTTGATTTGGGGTGCAGCCGTAGAATATGTTGGCCATTTTCTTGATTAGGTCCGCGAATTCTTTTTCCAATTCAGGAGTGAAGACAGTTTGACGGCCGAGACGAGGGGCCTTATCAAATTTTTTTTTTGTACCTCTTGTAAAGACTGGCAAAATGCGGTTTACATAAACGTTATTTAGATAAAGCTAGAATTTCTACTTTGTTTTATCGATATCAATAAAGAGAAAAACACACCGCAGTCTCTATTAAATTTTAATAAAATAACACATTGAATGTGTGTGGGCGTATAATTTAGTTACATAAAATATCAATAGATAGCGCTGACTTTATTTTAAAAATTTTCCTTACGGCAATTAATTTGAATTATTAAAAAACAATTGGTTGTTGATTTAGTTCTATTGGTTGGTTTGTTTATCGGTAGTGTTGTATTGTAAGCTATTTGAATTGATTGGTTTGGCTTTGGTTTAAAAAATAATCAAATCGGCAAGTCAGTTCAGTTGTTGTTTGACGGAACATACGGTCGTGTTGTAAGGTTTAATTTAACTAACTTATCACTTTTTATTGAGATTTTCTCCACTTTTCACGCCCACTATAACTTTAGGAGTGACTTTTAGGTCCAAAAGACCCTGTAATAGGCTGCGTCTACTCTTTTAGAGACAAAGATGTGATAGCATGAATGTTAATATTTTCAGTTTGATATCGTAGCAATGTAATGGCTTTATAAAATTGGCACGGGAATAAGATACTATAGATTTAACTATAGGTCTGGATAGTTGTAGTTTCCACAGGTTACGCGAAAAGCGACCTACACGCGGGCGGAGCCGCGGGCAACAGCTAGTAGTATATATACGTCTCGCTTGTCCTTCCATTTCATCATAATTATTCCATCAAAACTCTCGGCTGCAACAAAGTTTCCTTTTTTAAGTTTAGCACTAACAAACTATTATTGTACATCTTCCACAGTTTATTGATACTGAATACTGCAGGTAGGTAAAATCTTTTAGATTTTCCGCGACAATAATGCGGTTCTCCACACTTTAATTTACCTATAAAATCCATTATCGCTCTTTTTTTGTCAGAATACTTATGCGAAACGTGATCGCCGCCTCTTCTTATCTTTAAGTAAAGTACCAGTTTTAAACTATCCAGTCATCACACTGTACTCTATATTTTGTTATTTGTAAAAGAATCAAAAAGTATTTCTGGCATACCTGTAATCGTTTTTTTAAAGTCAGACTATACAGAAAATATGATATTTGAGAACTTTTTGTTTTATGGGTACCAGTAGTAGGACGATGACGCTGAGTCGCTTCAACTGCACAGTGCTTTAAAATGAAAGCATCTTGATCTTACTATTTTTGCTTACGCTTTTACTATACTTCCGGGTGGCAAATTATCGCTAAATTCTGGTCGCGATCGTTTGCCCTTAAAAATTATTGGCGGCACAGTATTTCTTGTAGGATTCACTCACACACATAGCAATGGTGACATTCTCTGCGTGTTCTTGGGCGACAAAGTGCACCCGTTTGGTCCCTTTGGCAGCAAATACTTTCTGTTGATGGTGAATTGTTAATCTACAACCCTTTTCATCCATGTTGTATGCACGTTCCGGATGACTAGAAATATTCAAGTCATCGTAAATAGTCTTGATAGCCTTAAAATGTTCTTGCACGATATGCTTATTGAGTTTCTGTGCTCTTGCTGGGTTCATTAGTTGAGCCCTACGAAGTAAAATTTCTAAATTGCGTCTGATAAAATTTTTAAAATGCGTCTGATAAAATTGTTAAGCCATTTTTTTCCAGCTATATTTTTACGATCATTAAAAGAATTGGGAATATTATTTGACTTGCAAAATTCATAGGCTTGCTTACGCACAATTTGGGGGGTCAAAGGCAAACCGACCTGAGCAAGTCTAATCACCCGTTTACATAAATCCTTTTCTTGTGTTTCAGTAAGTATCGTAGTGCGACCAGTTATTTTTTTTAGTGGATCCAGATTTTATGTGGTTCCTTAAGGTACGCCTCAGTATGCCAAACTCTGCTTTTCGTTGTGACATCTGTCTACGTTTTACTGCATTGAGGGATGCTTTTAGTTGAGCTTCTGGCCACTCCCCACGCTTTTTTTTTTCGATGACTCCATTTTGAACTAGAAGACAAAATAATCAAAAATTTAAATATAAATGTATCTATATCAATCATTTATTAAATTAATATCAATAATTTATTCAATTACATATTTAGATTATTATTACGTTATATAATGCAAAAGAATAAGCATCAGGCATCAGACAATACTATATTTATTTTAAAAAATCAAAACTATTAAATTTAATATTTACGTTATATTGTAAAAATAGTTTATATAATACTTCAAACACTCTCCATTGGAAACTGAACAAGTATCAAAGATTATTGTAATATATCAAGTGCGTTTTATAGTCTTAAGAAAGCCCATCTTTTGGTTCCATGTAGTGGGCTTTCATAGGAAACTTTACCACAATTCAGCAAATATTGCAAAAAAATACAAGAAAAACATTGAAATAATATGACTTACCGATATTTCCTTAGCAAACAGATTAATTTTACTGTTTAACTTGTAGAAATAAATAAAAACTTTATAAATACGCTTACTTTTATTTTTAAAAGCACTTTGAGTTCTGAAAACATACAAAGTGGGTAGATAACACGGGAAACCGTGTGTTAAGGTGATCCCGCACATTACACGCGAAGTGCGCTGGAGCTCCGTCGTGCTGGAATATCAGGTTGTTATTCATCACAAGGTCGACATAATTTTGCACTGTCATCTCTGTCAGCTTTTTATCTAAATCGTTTTGAAGAAAATCTTAATAATTTTCTCCGTTCATGCTATGTGGCAAGAAATATGGCCCGACTACTACATCTCCAATAATTCCTGTCCAATTAATGCGCCAATGATGTTGAAAGGACGATTCAGAGGAAATATCTGGATTGGATATGACCAGTAATGCTCGTTATGTAGATTGCTTGTGCCTCCTCTTGTGAAGGTGGCTTCACCCGTCACCAAACCACTCACAAAAATTCACTCTTGGTTGAAAATCCGCTGGAATCAGTTCCTGCGTGCGACTAAAATGATTCAATATCTTGATTAATATAAAATTCTGAAATGGTGCTATCGACACACTTATTCTTTTCTTTAACAAGTCTTTGTCTTTTTTTAGACGGCGGTCTAGAAATGTGATTGCTATATTGTAACATTTTGAAATCAGCACATATGGCCTCGTTGTAGATTGTGTCGATAGCATAAAGAAACGAAGGATGTTTTGAAATGTTTCTATTTAATCGTGCATGCCATCTTTCTACATGGTTGGTAGTTTTATGAACTTTTTGGTAACATGAAACTAAGACTCACAATTAACAAGCCATTGCAGAGACATATAATCCTGAAAGGCTACATGCGCAGTTGGAGATACGCTTTTTAGAGCATTGTTTGTTTGTTTGTTTGTTTGTAATATCTTTATTGCTTTAAAATACATAGTAAAAGGAACATTATTAAAATAAGAAGACAATGGCGGACTTATCCCAGGGTGGGATCTCTTACAGTCAACCGGCGAATGACGAAAGAAAATGCACAAGAAAAGAGTAGAAGTGCAAACAAAGACTAGCAAAGACATAAAGGATATGAAATGAACATAAACATTTATAGACAACTACATACATAATCAGTCACAATAATACACTTACATAAATATTTGCTAAATAAATACATTCCTACATACATAATATAAACTATATATATATATAAATTATAAAATTTCTGAAGGATACTCAATTAATTATCTGAAGTAACTAGATGTGATTTTATAAGTTTAGATTTGAAGGAATTCAGATTACTAGCCATTCTTACATCAGCTGGTAGAGAATTCCATAGTCTGGCATAGGGCGTGCAGTTTCATAGATTTCAATTTCGAAATTGGCTTATGAAATTAGGTTGATTAGTTTCGAAATTTCGAAACTCAAGGAACACCTTTGTAATGGAATATGAAAACTTTTGTAAAACTATAACTTTAAACGTTCTTGGGCCTCATCAGCATCCTTGGGGCCCAAGTCAACCTTACCTGCAAGCTGGTGCGCCTGCTGATTAAGGCCTGGCCTGGGCCTGAAGGATTGTACCAGCTTTCTCCGACAGTTGTTTCTCCTTTGGACTGATCACCAACAGGACGATTCGTTTTTGAGTAATTCGCCGTCGGAATCATTCTCATATAAACGGTTCACCAACAGAATGTTTCACATTTGAGAGTTTCCTCGACATGACTTTTCTCCTATGGACTGTTCTACGACAGAGTCTTTCATCTTCCGAGGTTTTGTCTACAGCATGATTCACATGTACAGTGTTTCGACGACAGGAGTTATGGCAGTTGCTCCGGAAAGGCAAAAATCGCCAAATCTAAATGGTAAGAAGAATAGAAGAACCAGAAGGAATATTATCAAGAATAGGACGCCACCGCAATAAGTGCGCAGGAGCTTCGCCTGACTCCTGTGACATGTGGGCAAGGACTGCCGTGTCTGGGGAGGGCACGGTTTAGACGCTAGCCCCAATCCAACGCAAAAAGCTCCTCTTCGCCACGTGGAATGTTGGCACGCTAACCGGACGATCGAGGGCCGTAGTGCTTTTGGAGGAGTACCGGAATGGCGTCTTGGAAATGAAACGCTTCAGAGACCAACTGATGGACTTGACGAGCCGGCTTTATGAGGAGGCGCGTAGGGAACTATTAGATAATGTTGTCCCGCTCAGGGTGGGCCCGGTCTACTATTGGGATCTCGTAGGATCTGAGGCGAACTTTGAGCAGCTAAAAGAATTCTCGCATCGGTGGCATAAAATCCGAAGCGGCCTCGAGAGGGGCATAACTTGAAAAGTAGGAGCACATCAAGAATACTGCTACAAGAAGACAAAGAAGACGAAGAGAAAAACTGAAACAGACAAACTCAAAGATCTAGAAGACAGAAGCTGGCTTCAGGCCGAGAAAAAGGCAAGCGAAGCGTACGGGCAGAGTTATTTAATATGCAATGGTTGCATAGATAGGCGACACTATAGAGAACTTGTAGTGAGATTAAGCAGGTGCGACTGGAAAGAGATGCGAAATGCAAGTACAGCGCACTCTCCCGAGATTCGGCTCGTATAACCGAGAGGTTGATAGAGTCATGGGAGGCGGAGAAAGTGATGGACTTGACTGTGCTTGTTGAAGGGGTTACGACTACTACTTGATAAGTGCCTACGCGCCACTAGTGGCTTACCACCATCTCTTAACACCATGCAAGAACGATTGAGTAAGACAGATGTCGCCTTACATCACGTGGCGCACTGTCCCGCTTACTCACTCGTTCTTACATGGTTTTAGGAGACGATAGTAGGTCCCCAAGTTGATCGCAACGACACGGATTAAACGGCATTCTGGAACCTACTTGAAGGTGTGCTGTGTGAAACCCCGTTGTCGCAGTAGTGAGGCATGGCTCGTATGGGGTATCTCGGAAAGATCGCATTAGAAACTCCCGCGTCCGGAGCAGCCTTCATGTACGTCACATAGCGGATAAGCTTCAGGACACGCCTTCGATGGTAGGGTCACGTCTTGCGCAAACCGGCAAGCTACGTTGGGAACAAGTTTCAAGTGAACAAGGCCATGCTGCCTTCTCCGAGGCCTGGTATAAAGGGCAAACTCAAAACGATATATACGTGAAACGGCGAGGGATATGCGTGCAAATGGACTCATCAACAAGGATACCAAAAACCGGGCAAAGTGTAGAAAAAGTAACTAAGCGGACCCTGGGCTTTAAAAACGCTAGGATGATGATGTGAAACTAAAATGAAAGCGTTTTATAATACTAAAAAAACTTTTTTCCTATAAAAAAATGATTTCGAAATTTCGAAATTTAAGTTTCAAATTTCGAAATTACGTGGCAAGCAAATATTGTCCGAAATTTCGAAATTATGAAGTTTCGAAATTTCGAAATGCATGCCCTAGTCTGGCAGCCATAACCGAAAAGAATTTGGAATAAGACTGTGAGGAGAAATGTGGTATGTTTAGAGTTGGGCAATCGGATGACCGTAAACGACTATCCACCTGGCGAAAAGAGAATTTACATTGGAGAGCAATGACAGAATGTGAATGTTTCTACGAATCCTGACTGGCAACCAGTTCAGTCTGTTTCGGAATTCGGAAACATGGTCAAATTTACGCAATCCAAAAACAAATCTTATGCATTGGTTCTGCAAACGTTCCAGTTTATTTAAAAGTTCCTCAGTGGGATCCAAAAAGGCAATATCAGCATAATCAAGAAGAGGAATCAATAATGAACGGGCTAGCAGAACTTTAGTGCTAAATGGAAGAAAAAATTGCAAACGCCTCAATGAATGCAGTGTCACAAACATCCTACGACTAACCTCATTAACTTGAGGTACCTAGGATAGAGTCTGATCAAAAATAACTCCCAGGTTTTTTACTTTGCGAGAAAAAGGTATTATATTACCATCAAGGACCACACCAGGAACAGAAGAAGAGTCAAACTTAGAAATAAAGTACGAGCTACCGATGACTATTGCCTGAGATTTATCCGGATTAACCATAAGCCCAAAGTTGCGAGACCACACCGCAATAGCAGCAAGGTCAGAGTTTATAGTATTAATAGCGTTGCTAAAATTATCAACTGGGGCAGAGGTATAAATTTGAAGGTCGTCAGCATATAGATGAAAAGAAGCAGAAAGAACAGACGTAATGCCATTAATAAAAACGGAGAAAAGGATTGGAGATAACACTCCCCCCTGAGGGACACCAGCAGTCAACTCATACCAGCAAGATTTTCGCTGGTCACATTTGACCAACTGATGACGACCCGAGAGATAAGAACGAAACCAGGCTATGGAAAGTGTAGAGAAATTCAAAGAGTAGAGAATAGCATTAATGGCAGCCAATCCATACTTCCATACTAATATTATAAATGCGAAAGTCTGTCTGTCTGTCTGTCTGTCACCTCGTCACGTCTAAACTGCTGGACCGATTGCGATGAAATTTGGTAGGGATGTTGTTAACGACCTGAAGTCAAACATAGGCTACTTTTGGGCGCGATATAACCAAGTTCCACGTGGGGCCAAGCCGCGGGGAACAGCTAGTACGAAATAAATTTTAAATAAAATTGGATTTAGTTCAGGAATCGAAGTTTTTATTAAAGAAAATAATCGCGTATATGTTGTTTCGGTTTTATCTGGTAAAAACGCAAATATTATGGGAACCATATTATCTTTTTCAGTACCACCGCTGAAATCTACATGTACTGTATAAAGCTGCTGAAAAGCGGGTGGAACAGCTTTAAAAGTACCATGAACCATCCAACAAAAAATGTGTACTAGATTTTAAAACATCTCTGCCCGTTTGTGACACAAAGCATAAAATACGTTCTGTGCCGTCGCGAATTAACAAAAAATTAGAAAAAATTTCGGGAAGTTCAACTTCAGCAACGGTTTTAAAGCAGCTCGCATGTTACTTTTAAATGTTTGTTTCGCGCCCTATACAAATAACTTCGGACTTAATCAAAGTTTGGAATTTCATCAACATAATTTTCCGTTTTGAATTTTATAATTTTTTGATCGAATAATTTAGGAATAGGTGCTGCAGATTCCTTTACTAAATCCTTACATTCGTCTAATAAAACAGCTATTTCTTCCCCTTTGAAATCCGGCATACATGAGTGTGCAGACCTCGTCGTGAGATGAGTTTTTCATAGAACATCTGTTTCACCATGTCAATGGACACCGTGGCGGTATGGCATATGGCCCCATCCTGCTGAAACCAGGTCCTGGAGTTGTGGACTTCAAAATCTTGAAAAGCTGGAACTAAGAATTTCTGCAGCATCTGGCAATATTTCTCAGGAACTCCTCTTTTATTTCAGAAGAAGTACGGCCCTGTAATTCCTCTTGCTGATATTGCAGCCCACCCAACAACCTAAGGGCTGTGCAAAAGACGTTGATGCTTCTGTCTTCTGGGAAGATTGGTTCAGTAGATAGGACGTGAAGAGGTAACAAAAAAAAATAAACAAATATACAAACTCAATTTCGCATTTTTTGATATATATATCACGGCCATTTTGACTCGAGAAGAAAGACTATTTTTTTTTATTTAATGACAGCTTTTTTCCCAGCATCTGCTCCCGAGGATGATAGTAAAGAGACCTTCGATAACCCGATTAAGGTAAGCAAATTCATCAAAGATATTTATACTAAACTAGCGACCCGGCCCGGCTTCGCACGGCTATAAAAACAATCCTTTGGTATGATAGGACAATATATGTTTTGGGACCGAAATTATTTAACAAATAACCTGACAGTATGAATGAGTTAAGATAGATATAAGGCATGTAAAGAAAAATTACGATCACTATTAATAGAAAAATATTATTATACAATTGAAGAATTTACAAGATACAATTTAATTTTATAATCAATTTTATATTCAGACCCCATTTTGTCAAATTTATTTTACTAACACAATATGACTACTCAGATTTTTATATTTTTATTGGACTCATTGCAATTTGGAAATTATGATAACATGTTGACTTTATTATTTTGACTTAGGTATATTATCTTTTTTTTAATTTGACATTTCCCTATATGTATTAATTTAAAATTGTGTATCCTTATAATTGAGTATTTTTTAGACATAATGGATTTGCACGCCTTACTAAGGTAGAATGTATTCGCACATTCATATTGTTACAACATCATTTTCACTCGCTCCTTTGCCATACAATCCATACTAATATTATAAATGCAAAAGTCTGTCTGTCTGTCACGACCTAAGGTCAAACATAGGCTACTTTTGGGCGCGATATAACCGAGTCCCACGCGGGGCGAAGCCCACAGCTAGTGAGTATATAAATGAACAATGTACTCAAAATAGTGGTAAAAGTAGTGTTTCAACATAAAATATTAATACATATAGGGAACTGTCTCTACACGTGCTTCAATATCAAAGAAAAAAAATACTGCATTAATAAATAAATAATTACAATTGCATAAGCTGATAAAAAATGCTATGCAATAGCTTTACCTCGGCATTTACATCTACCCTACACCTACCTTACACTTAGTTACAGCCCACGGACATTTTGTATGGAAAATGTTTTCTTTTATTTTTATTTTTTTCATCTTTTTCCAATGTTTTTAAGATGTATTCTGATACTAGCTGTTCCCCGCGGCTTCGCCCGCATGGGACTCGGTTATATCGCGCCAAAAAGTAGCCTATGTTTGACCTCAGGTCTTTAACTACATCCCTACCAAATTTCATCACAATCGGTCCAGCAGTTTAGCCGTGAAGAGGTGACAGACAGAAACACAGACAGACTTTCGCATTTATAATATTAGTATGGATTCGGGGCGGAGACAAGTCCAACGAATCAATAACCATGAAAATTGGTTCAGCAGATCTCGAGTTGTGACAAAGATAAGTGTTGTAACAAACCCGTCTTTGTTTTATATATATATATATATATTAAATCAGATATGTGATTAGAATCTCGAAATTCTCCTATTTGATAATAGCTATTAGCTAGGACCGAATTACCCATTCGTGTCTAAGCTTTGGTACTAATCACGGTAAAGATAGGAGCACTAACCCCTCTCCTATCACTGGGATCCAGCCTGAAGCGTACCAATCCCTCGTCCGTGCCTAACTATGTTAATCTACAGTTACATTTGAACACATATTAAAACTATCAACAGCAATATCATATCAAATACTAATAAAGGCCATGTTAAATCACTAGAGCACAATACACGTCTGCACCGCTCGGCGAACCCAAGGAGAAGAGGGCGTTACACTCATACTCACCCCGACACTACTACTGCCAAGAGGGGTTTACCTGTAGTGGGGAGATATCTGTCACGTGATGTTACCGGGCGCTAACATAGCTTATACCTATGGAACAAATTCATACCAATTAATTGCCGGAGTATTTTGTATATATGTATTGTTTCTTTTTCAAGCAAATTATTATCCCAGCACGCCTTTAAACATAACTATGATGTTTTACATATTATAAAAACATCGGACGATGGGTATAATAACCCACCCTTATCTTTTGCGACAATGAATTTATGGAAATGTGATATTTTGTTGGTAACAAGTCCATTAACACATATGTTACATTTGAGTTTTTTAATTAAACTTCTCAATATAACCTCCTATGTGGCCAACAGCTTGTTAACTGAACTCAGTCAGGTGGTCTGCAATTTCTGCGAATGCATCGTCATCTAGTGATGACGATGCATTTTTTAGAGTACTCAGGTTCATTGCTTTCATTCTGAGTCGTTGTTTTATTAATTCTTTCGACTGCAGATGAGCAATTAAGAATCGATATTTTTTCTCATGACGTACAATTTCCTTTGTCTCTATTTTGTAACTCTATATAAATCAAAATTTTTTAGACGATCAAACGAACTGCCAAGTGAAGTTCGATCACTATTATATGAGCCGCTTCATTTGAAGATATAATCATATGTAGTTTCCTTTATCCTACAGGCAACCTATTCGCACGTTTAAAAGTTAAATGGTAATTCAACTGACATTAAAATTTCTACTTCCCGTTTGCCTACCTGACGCGCCCTCTGGTTTATACACCTCATTATTTTAGAGTATAGAAAAAAGAAAAAATAAAACTTTTTGGGCTTGGTTTATCCATAGGGAGGGCTGGGTGATTATATCTTCAAATGAAGCGGCTCATATAATAGTGATCGAACTTCACTTGGAAGTTCGTTTGATCGTCTATTATATTTCGCCGCTTCATTATTCGATATAATCATAGGTAGATGTTTAGAGGAATAGTTTTTTTTTTTTTAATTAATAACAATATGTAATGTATAATCAGCCTTTTATTTCTTATAAAGTGTACAAACACTGCGTATATAATTTTTAATTAGATTGAAAGTAGACCGATCTAGCAAAAGCAGCATCATTTGAAATTGGTCTATTATAGAATCGAGCAAAAGTTTGCGATTGAGCAGTTCCACCCGCTGCTTTCCTGATAATTTCTATATTGAGTCCAGCAGAGTTAGCCGTGGACGTGGACGCGTGTCGCGTGCTATGTGCGGAGAACACACCTACGTCTATTCCGCTCTCATGTAACACTTGCTTAATCCAACGACTTATGGTTTGTGTCGTTGCGACTCTGTGCGGAGATTTATGGGTTAAAAGTAGAGAACTCATGCCATCTTTCCTCAATTTTTGTGTAACAAAAATATAATCTTTGAGGACGGATGCAGGGCAAATATTTATATTTTCAGAAAAATATGGTAAAAATAACAGAGGTTGTTCTCGGCCAGGTGCTGAGGTTTTTAATATTTTTGATATAACAATTTTTACACCGTCTTCTTGAAGGGAAATATTTTGCAAACAAATAGAAGATAAGGTCTGTACTCTATGACCTGTACAAAGGGCAAGAGAAACTGCCAATTTTTTGGTTAGTTTATCCAAAGGTAAATCGATGTTAGGGTACCATGTACCTATGAGATCCAGCACTAGTTGCGGGTCCCATGTTTGTAAATATTTGGGAGTAGTAGGCTTTAACCTATAAGCACCTTTAAGGAGGCGATTAACACTGTCATCAGAACTCAGCTTATTGGAAAATAATAATGATAAGGCCGAACGGTGGCTGTTAAGGGTGCCGTACGAACAACCTTTATTAAATTGGTCAGTTAAAAATAATAAGACATTATTTTTGTCATATACTAACCAATTAAGATCTTTAGTAGAGCAATAATCCCACCAGAGTCTAAACGACACGTTGTACTGCTTTTTTGTACTCGGTGCTAATGAGGACAATATTAAGTCGAGTGCTTCAGCTGGGGTACCATGAACCTGCCACGCTGCCCGCAAAGCTTCGCAGCAGCCAGGGTAAGAGTCTGGTGTAGCGGATGTGCCTCTCTGGAATTTGATACCAGTAAATTCTTATTAGGACCGAAGAAAATTATTTCAGAGTCCAGGAGTTCCATTAACAGAGGGAACCATGACTGTGATGGCCAGTAGGGAAAAACCAAGATTCCGTTGGCCTCGTCATCAGAAATTTTTCTTAAACATTTAAGTATAAGTGAGAATGGCGGAAAGGCGTAAAAGAAACCTATTTTCCAATCAATGGTGAAAGCGTCTATCGCTTTAGCTTCTGGATCCGGTTTCCAGGAGACAAATTCAGTACTCCGTATCCGGGTTAATTATACGAGATTCCGGATCTGCGATATTTTCTTTAGTGTTGACATATGATGCATACAATGTAATGTTTCTTGACTCACACCACTGCCAAATTGTGTGTGTTAATCGATTAAGATGTGGGAATTGGATACCGCCCATTCTATTAATATAACTAATAGCCGTGGTATTGTCGATCCGTAACAATATTGCACAGTTAGATTTTTTGCTTGCAAAGCTCTTTAACCCTAAATAAGCTGCCATTAATTCCAAATAATTAATGTGATAATCTTCTTCGGAAGATTTCCAATGACCGTGTACTTTATTATTTTTGCAGACAGCTCCCCAACCCGTTCGGGATGCGTCTGTGAAAATTTCTAATTCAAAATCTTGGATTCTCATAGGACATGAAGCAGTATGGATGTTATTTTTCCACCAATTAATATCGTCGATAATAATTTTTGATGGACGGAATTTCGCTTCGTAATTATCGTTGTAAGTACGAAGAGCTAAATACTTTTGTCTTTCTAAGTTTTTTGTATACATCCAACTGAACTTAACGGCTGGGCAGGCTGCCGTAAGTGTCCCAATAAATCGGGCATAGTCTCTGATAGAACATAGTGGTAAGTTTGAAAACTTATTTAATAGTCGTGCAATATTGTACGTTTTTCAGGTGGTAAACAAATGGACATATCTTTGGTATTAAAAATAAAACCTAAGAATTTACAACTTTGCGAAGGAATTAAGTTACTCTTCTCAAAGTTAATTACAAAACCGAGATTACTAAGAAGATCACAAGTAGCCTTTATGATTTTTAGACAATCTGTGTAATTATTCCCTATACAAAGAATATCGTCCAAATATTGTACTGATTTATAGCCCTGTTTTCGGAGGTGAGTAATGACCTGCAACATAATTTTTGTAAATACTCTCGGTGCAGCGCAAAGTCCGTAAGGCATAGCTGTAAATTCATAGGTTACATCTCTAGATTCCTCATTATGCCTAAAATTGAACATTAAATATTTTCGGTCTGTCTTACATATGGAAAGAAGGAGGTAAGCTTCTTTTAAGTCAATGGTGGCTAGGTATCCACCTTTAGGAATTAATTTTAATGCTGTCCGGTAATCTTCCATTTTAAAATGTTCATTTAAAATGAAAGAATTTAACGGTTTTAGATTTAAAATAAATCTAAAACCTCCATTAGGTTTTGGCGTTGAAAATATTCTGGAAATAAATTGGTCAGTACTCGGACAACATAGTTTTATAGCACCTAAATCTAGTAATTTATTAATTGCTGTTAACATATTCTCACGTTCTTTATGTGAAAGGTAAGAAGTTGGCACTACAGATTGTTTGACCTTTTTAGAAAAAGTAATAGAATAACCATTCCGTATCCAAGATAGAACAACTTGGTTATTCGTGATCTGTTTCCATTTATGATAAAATTTATTTATTCTACCCGCATGTACCTCGCTTAATGATGCGTTTGAGTCCGGCTTTTCTGTTGCGGAGTCTTGTTGTATGCAGCGATGCAGCGTTCGACTGTGGTTTGCGATTGGCAGCTGCTGATGGTCTTCTCGCACCCCCCCCCCCCCGAACCGGTGGATTTTTCTTTATTTGTTGCCCTTGTCTCTCGATAGCTTTGCTAGCCTTAATTTTATCGCCCAGGTCGGAGCCGAATAACAATTCATCTCTTTGCGTGTCTTGTAACACGTGCAAAAAGTTCTTATCAAGGCTTGGCATTATGAGCTTTATTCTATATTTACTTAAAGAATAGTGAAGGTCAGAAAGAATACGACAGCTATCAGCATTTGAGTCATTTGTTTTAAATAGTCGTATGCTTCGTTCATTTTATTTTCTATATCAATATTTTTAGCACGTTTTTTAGGAAGAGGTTTTGGTCTTTTAAATTGAACTGATTCTTCATCATCCTGTTTACTATCTTCAGAGGCATCTTAATCACGGTTATCTTCTATTTCTTCTATGTCATCAGTGACCTAAAAATAAGAAATATTCATGATAATTTACAATATTTTTATTTGTTTTAGCTGCCACGGACATCATCTGACTGGTTAAGGATAGAGAAAGGATTCCGCAGAACTTGGAATTTTCCTCACTGCTTAGGAGCTATCGACGGAAAACATGTGCTAATACAAAGTCCTATTCATAGTGGATCTGAGTTTATCAACTATCACAAAACATTCAGTGTTGTATTAATGGCTTTAGTCGACGCGGATTACAATTTTATTTTTGTGGATTGTGGGTGCCAGGGCCGAATAAGCGATGGTGGTGTATACAGAAACACCAACTTATATAAACAAATCTGTAGAAAGGAATTGGGTTTTCCACCGCCAGACTGCTTACCGCTGAAAGTAACACCTCTACCTTACGTATTTGTTGCAGACAGTGCATTTGCTCTAACGGAAAATATGATGAAACCTTACGCTGGAACTCATAATAAGGGATCTAAAGAACGCGTGTTTAATTACCGCCTTTCACGAGCTCGAAGGAATGTTGAAAATGTCTTTGGCATTATGTCTGCGGTGTTTAGAGTACTAAGAAAACCCATGCTTTTACAACCAGATATTGTAACTGATATTGTGATGACATGTGCATTGTTACACAAGTTGCTACAAGGAGTTGCTTCCCTACTACCACTCCAAAATCGGCCAAGAAGTGCACCTCTTTCCGCCAAGAATATAAGAGACCAGTTTGCAGAATATTTTATAACAAACGGTGCGGTTGCCTGGCAAAATAATTATTAATTTTTTAAGTAAATAAAGTACTTACCTCAGAATCCTTCGTTTTCTTTGGATTATACACATCATTCAAAAATTGGGCCATCACATTATAAAATGGCCAGTCAGGCTTATAGATTTCATCAGCACCGCTGCCAGACTTTATTGATTGGCAAACTTTACTTCTTAATTTTCTATAGGTTCCCATTAAAGAATCCCTTTTCTTTTTAATTTCTTGTAACGGTATGGTACCACCTTTTAAATTCTGTTTAATTCGCAGCCAGGCATCATGCTGGTCGTTTTTGTTTTTATGCTCCGCATTTTTCGAATTCCACAGAGAGGGTTCGCCTTCATACAAAGTTAAAAATTCGGCGATCGTTTCATTCGGCCACTCCATATTCACCACAGTACCTCAACGTAGGACGAGTCAAAATGAAATGAACGAGTTCAATCGTGTTCGTCTGTCTGGGTAGGTACACGCCGCGCCGCGCCGCGTGCGCCCGCGCCGACACGCGCGAGCCCGCGCCGCGCCTTTGAAGTTACCGATTTTTAGTGGATAGGTCGCGCCACGCCGCGCCTGCCCGCGCCAAGCTCTTCACACTGCGCGAGGCGCGTGCCGGCGCGGCGTGGCGCGGGTCAACACGCGCAGTGAGAAGCCGGCTTAAGAGGTTATTGTTACCCAGTCCAAATTTTATTGTAAATAACTGTTTCTTTTGTTTGTATTCCATGTGTACCTACATAAATTAATAAATAATTTTAATAAAACAATCTTATAATCATTGCATTTTATTTATTTAACAATTTCATATCATTATCACTGCATATTCTTATAAATACCACACTGTTGCCCTTGGTGTTGTAGGTACCATTCACTAAAATACACACTTTACAAATAGGTATAGACTTAATGTGCTTAAAGCCAATGCAATTTCTTTAAAATTATTTTACTTTGTTAGTTTTTATTTATTTCACATCACAAATGAATAATATTAATATACCTAAGGAAGCCTCTTAAGAAGACTCAATAATAGGTATTTATTTTAAATTTTGCATAATAATTCTTCTATTCTTACAATTGGTAAATGTTCTTCGGCATAACATAATCAAGTTCATGTAAAATATGTTCTTCAAAGACCCCAACCTGGTATGTCTTGCTCTTTTCAAGCACTAAATGAATTTCTTGTATATCTCATAGGATTAATCCATGGCTGAAAAAGATTGAAATATTATTTATTACATCAAACACTTTTGCGGTTCAATTATTAGAATTTTCTATACAGACTATTGCTTATATTACCTAGGTATACTTAATAATAAAAAAATAGCTTATATATCTTAGCTCCATACTAATGTAGGTATGTACATAGATGAAGCTCTCTTTCTTTGGGTGTTTTAGGTGACATGACTCATCAACTGGGTGTATCTCTTCAACTGAGCAGGTAGGTAATTCATAAAAGCCAAATCAAATAACACATGATAGAAAAATATATGTATTATATTATTGATATACATCTATACTATAATATAATAAAGCTGAGGATTTTGTGTTTGTTTGACAGCTCTTAACTTTAGAACTATTAGTCAGATTTAAAAAAATATTTCTGCATATGATGTGGCTCTAATCTTGGGGAAGCTTATAGTTTAGGCTATAATATACACAAACCAAGGGCGGGTAAAACCGCGGGAAACAGCTAATATAGATATGTAGGTACTTATTATATTAAATAGTATTTGCTTGTTGATCATTTATAACTATAACATTTTTGGTCGGAATTAAAAAATTCTTTCTGCATATAATAGCCTGATTCTTGAAAAATTTTATAGGGATTGTAAGTACATACACGCCACAGTCGGGTGAAACCGCAGGGAACAGATAGTAAGGCCATATGGCTTAGTAGTAGGGGAGAGCAGGGTAATTGGAGCCTACTAAGAGAAAACATTGATAAAAAAACTACACGTGTTAATATTCTTATAATTTTTATTAGGAACTCTTACTTTGATTACTTAAGTATGTTTTTATCACATTTATAATCTGTTATAATCATAAATTAAGATACAATTACGTTTTTACGAAAAAAGTCAGTCGCTCCTATTACCCGACACATGCGGGTATTGTGAGCCTATTTAACATTCATATGGGAAATGGGAGCCATAATTTTTACTCTTTCCCGAAAATATAACAAAGCTTACTTTAAATGAGATCTTAGTTAGGTATTAATACAATCATGTGTAACACAAATAAAATAATCAACTTTTCAAACGAAACAAAGTAATAAAATTAAATTATCAAAGAAAACAAAAAGATTATTTTAGGGATCCAAACAAAAAGGACAAATATAAGAATCTGGACTATCACTGCCAGAGCATTCTTCATGGGCCCAGTTTCCGCAGTTTCTGCATCGATACCACATCTCCCCACTTTTTCCCGTGTCTAAACAAATTGCACATATAGCTTCCTCTTCCGAATATTCGGATTCATCGTCGCAAATAGCATTTTCATCTACTTGCTCAGTAGATGAATCATCATCATCACTTTTAAATAAGTATTTTTTTGTCTTTTTCTTCGCCTTAAATGTTTGATTTTTGGTAGGTTTCTGTTTCTTGCATTTTCCTTTGCTACATTTTCCTTTTTCACAGTTTCCTTTATTTTTCTTAACTTTAGTAGTCTTATTCTCTCTTTCAATCCTTTTTCTCTTTTTTTCTTCGAAGATTTCTTTCATAGGTGTGCTTGTTAGAATTTCAGAGTGCTGTTTATTTCTTACTGGTTTATCTTTATTAGAAGGGAGTTGTGGCATTGGGCTTATATTGTTGATGATATTGATAAAGTCATGAACTGTTTGATCATTATCAGTATTGGTTTCGTTTGATTTGGATGGAGTTGTGAAACATCTGGCGGCATGTGCGTCGTGACCAGCAAGCCGGTCGGGAGTCGCTCTTGATGTAGATGGAGTCGGGGTTGGATTTACAGCAGCTTCCTCCTGAACTACTTCTGGTTGAAATCCTAGATCGCAAAAAATAGATGGACTTGTGGCAGGGCTGGCATTTGGTTGCTCATTAACTGTCTGATTTGATGTAGTTGGAATAGGACTGATGTTAGGTGGATGCCGGTCGTCTTCTATAGGCACAGATCTGGCCTCCTCATCAATGAAGTCATCATCACAAAAAACTCCCGGATTCATGGGGAATATTCCCGTTGCTCTAAAGCTTGATACACCTTTTTCTATAGAAGCTACTCTAGTGTAGGCTTTATTAAACAGTCCTGCAATGTCGTATGGTGTAATTTTTATCAAATTTCTTGATTTTATAAACAAGTTGCACTCTTTGTTATAAGCTGTTTTAAGTGGGGAATAAAAAGCAACGTCAAGAGGTTGTAGACGGTGAGATGCATGAGGCGGAATGGAGAGCATTATGACATGGCTTTCTTTTGCCAATTCCCAAGCTTCGAGAGTGGAATGACTGTTGTGATTGTCCAAAACTAGCAAAACTGGTGCTTCAGCAGTAGGTTTGGCGTGTTTAATAAAGTGACGCAGCCATAAAATAAATATCTTTTCGTTGGTCCAGCCATTATGGGAACAGGTGTAAACAGCTCCCAAAGGGCCATCTTTTTCTAGCTGTGGGGAGTGACGCTGTCGAGGAAATATGAAGAGCGGAGGAATGAAAGACCCAGAAGCACTCATAGCACATATAACTGTGACGGTCTTACCTCTTTCCCATGACGTTACAGATCCAATACGTTTTTGTCCTTTAGGTGCTATAATTTTTTCAGTCTCTTGGACGGTTGTTATCCCAGTCTCATCTACATTGTAAATCATTTGAGGTTCGAATTTGTACTGTGTCATCAATTTTTCTAAATTATTGAAAAAAAGCGTTACCTCAGTTTTGTTAAATCCGAGGATTCTATTGATACTTATTGCTTCGGGCTTTCTTATGCTCAAATCAGGATGACGCTGTAGAAAGCCAGATAGCCAATCTTTTCCTGCTGCTTGATTGACTTGGTTAAATCTTTTTTCAATACCCAGCTGTTTAGCTACGCCGTAACATACTTTACGAAATTGTTCCCTTGTCAATCCATAAAATTTATTTGACATAATCCGAAGATGATTTGCCAGTATTTTTTCCTGCTCAAAATTAAACACAGTACGTCTTCCCAGCTTAGGACTGTTTTTGTAGTTAACATCGTCAGATTTTGCTAAATTGTATCTCTTTTTTAAAGTGCTGTAAGGTATACCAGTGTTTTGAGAAACTTTGTAGACTGAAACGCCTCCTTTTCTGAGAACAGCCACTGCATTTTCTAGTGTCTCAACCGTCCAAGAGGCTTTTGTGGTTGTCCGGATTCTTTTACGTGGCATCTAAAACGAAAAAGAGATATTTAGGTATTAAAAAATACACTCTGAACGATAATGGGGTAATGAGAGCTATGTCGGCTAATGAGAGCCATGCTAGGCTACCACTAGCCGCTGACCACCATTTTGAATAATAATTTACAAATATGTAAGTTTACTTTTGATCGAATTTTAACCAATTGGACTTGTTAGTACACGAATCTAGGTACGTAAGAACCATAAAGATAATGAAATTAGTATAAAACTTCATGCTTACCTTGACGCTAGCAGTTGGCAGTTTTTTATAAGCGTGACGCGAAAAACACACAACGATCACTTGACACTCCACGGATGGCACTAACGGCTCGTGCGCGTCACCCGAAGTTTGTCGGCGGTTGACGGAAACGGTCGAGTACTTACGATCGCGCTATTGTGTATATTTGCCTTTCATTCTACATCGCTCCCATTACCCGACCGCTCCCATTACCCGACCGCTCCCATTGCCCCGCGCTCCCCTATATAAGGTCATATGGCTACTACAGATGTTACTCAGAAATCACCCCAGGGTTATGGGGTATAAAGTTTTCTCAGAAACCACTTATTGACTGGATTTAAAAAAATAATTATACATATGATAAGTAGCCACTCATGAGGGAGGAAGGAAGCTCATAATTTTTTAAAGATTTCTTACCTGTAATTGATTGCACCCTTTTCAAGTAAATATACCTAAAATATTATTTTATTACAACTGTGACTTGAGATTTTAAGTCTTGATTATTAGGTATATTGGTATTATCTTCAGTTTAGCATCTTAAAATCACCAACGCAAACAACACATAATTTATGTACATTGGAAAGTTGTCTTCTTCATGTAGGTATTGATCTTGTGCCTCGTATTTAGCTTTTCGTCTATGTGATTAACAAACAAGGTTATTCTGTCGGTGGATTTTGTTGCTTTATCACTTTATAAGTCGACAATATTGATGAAGCTCTTCTAGGTTCTTGGATGTTTGTCACCGACAATACAGCTAATAATATAGTATTATCAGCCGTATTTATTTATTGTGTACTACAGCTGCTACGACATTTTTTTAAGCAACAACACTTAAACAATAAACATAATGTAAAAAGTAAACCTCACGTTTAACTCTCACACGGAAAATTTGAAATGAGAAGCTTAACTACACCAACTTTCGTTAACTACACGATCGGTGTCAGAGAACTGTCAAATGAAAGAGTGAAAAAATCACGTGGTGGCGTTTTTAGTTACCATACTATCCGCCAGGGGCGCTTTTCAGATTTTCATACTAAAATGTTAACGCAGGCGCTAGCGTCTACGTAAATAGGTAGCTCATACTAGGGGAACAGGATCAAAATCATTACCAGGCACAAGTATTCAATTGCCACATGTCATAGTCGGTGACGAAGCTTTCCCATTAAAACCTTATTTAATGAGACCATATCCGGGATCACAATTGCAAGACAAAGACAATAAAATTTACAACTACAGGCACAGTCGTGCTCGAAGAGTATCCGAAAGCGCCTTCGGAATATTAAGTCAAAAATTTAGACTTTACTATCGTACAATAAATCTAAGTCCAGAAAACGTTGACAACGTAATTCTTGCCACCTGCTGCTTACACAATTTTCTTAGAGACGATCCACTACATTTTAATGACAAAAAAACGCCCACCCGTCAATTACAGTTACTAGACCTTCCACGGATTGGTGGTAATTTTACTAGCAATGCTTTTGAAGTTAGAGATAAATTAAAAGAATACTTTAATTCTACCGTGGGTTCATTACCATGGCAAACAGAAATGATTCGGCGAGGATGTCGCCAAAGAGAATAAATTACCTGCCTTACTTTTATATTTGTAACTGAATTTCATATAATATGTAAACTAAAACATGAGGGCATTACAATGGCTAAGTGGCGCCACCACTAGTAAAAAAATAATAAATTAAAGAATGTTAGCTTTTGAACATTTATTCTTGTTCAAATGATTTTTAATGATTCTTGTTTAATTGATTTTGAAATAATTGCGAAAAACGCAAACGAAAAAAATTTATTTCAAATTCAATTACAACAAACTATATTTCACCGAAGTGAACAAGAATATATGTTCAAAAGCTATTGTAATGCCCTTAACCAAGATGTCAAGTAAGAAAGACTTTTAATTAGTGTTACTTTACTAGATACTCCCAATAATGCACCTATCTCATTCCATATATTATTTTTTCTGACGTGGTTCATATAATTTGGATTCTCCAAGTTATATAATTCAGGATAACCACTCACGAGATGAATTAATTTTTCCTCGTCCATCGTGCGTTGTCCTAATTGAACAAGTTATGACAGGAATATTTTGCCGCGCCGCGCCTGCGCGCTGCCGCTAGCTATACCGCATTCGCGACAGAGGCGTGGCGCGGCGATGCGCGACGCGCCAAAATATTCTTTCAGACCCAAATCTGCCGCTACGCGCCGCGCCTCTTCGCGCCGCATCTCTATAGTGCGGTTTGATTCATAGTAAATAATAGAAACAATATTTTGCCGTGACGCGTCGCGCCGCGCCTCTCCGCGCCGCGCCTCTTTGGTGCGGTTTGACCTTTACAATTCGCTTTCATAATATTATCATTTTCATTTTTAAGTTTTTGAAAAACTGAGTTATGAATTCCATAATTCACTGAAGCATTATCTGCGGATAGCGAAGATACTGATGCCCAGGATAAGCCATTTTCCTGTAAAACTTTACAGAGCTGTCTTTTGATAGCTTCACTAGTTTCAGCAGGGTCTTGATAAAAGTCAAGTAAACCCTGTTTTAACCCATCTTTCAGTGAAAACCATTGCACCGTAACTGGAAACATTTTTAAATTTCCTTTGTTAGAGGAATCGGTGCAAACAGAAAAATAATTTGAATCATGCAACTCGGATAGCAGCATTTCTTGCGACAGCGGGCCTAAGATATTTTCACAAATACTTGTAGCTTTAGTTTGACCGCACGCTACTTTCTTTGCTACTTCTGAATCAGGAAATATCGTTCGAAACAACTTATTGTTACAGTCTTGACTTGAGTAGCTGTGATGATGTTTAACTCCATGATACACAGATGTGACTTCTGCGGCAGTTACAAGATCTTCTTCCCGTGATTGCTTTTGCACAAAAAAACCAGAAACTGATGGTGTCGAAGACTTGTTTTTTAGAAATAACTTATGTTTCTTACCTTCTGAATGCACAATCAGAGCTCTTTTACGTTCGTATTTTATTGAAATATCTGTTTGACATAACTTACATTCAGCGGTGAAATCATTTCGTTTTTTAATCCAAGAACTAAACTGAGGATCTTTCAACCAGTTCACATCAAAGCTCGTATGATATTTCATTTTTCGCTTTTTCGGCGGTGTCTTCTGCGTTGAGCTTTCCGAATCCGACATTACGCTTTATTTTTTAGACTTTAACAGGTACAAAAAGAATATTCGAATTATATATTTAGAATACAAAATGCGTACGGAAATCTGGCTGTAATTAGGCACGCAACTAAAAGCGCGAAACCTCCGAGAGGCCATGCGTAACGTAAATGACTGGACTAATTGGCAAGTACAAGCAGACCCAATATGACAGATATCTACCGACGCGAGTTTTCACACATACAAAAATGTCGCTCAGACTGGGCCGAACTAGGGCGTAATAAACTTTATTGAAAAAATTTTGCAAACTTATTTAAAAGTGATCATTATTAAATATGTAGTACTATTTGTTCATGATCTTTTGAGGATGGGCCTCCTCCGCTCATATCATGCCTCACCCCGATATATAGGTACCTACTAAAACCATTTTAGTTCATGCTACTGTAGAAATATGAAAAACAATAATTTTGGTCTCCGACTCCGACACAAATTGACAGATCAGCGGATTAGTTTCTATGCAAATCTTTTTTTTTTGTTTGACATTATTGATAGGTACTTGGGAAAGTTGATCAGTGTATGTATGGAGGGATTTCACCTTCAAAAAAGTTTCGGGGTAGTTGGTTACTTCCTGTATACAGGGTGCATCAAATCAAAGGTATATATTTTAAGGGTACATTAAGATCAAAATTTTCCCAATAAATAATATATACAAATATACAAAAAAAATAATTAATGTTTCATAGAAATATGATGGCTAACTTGGTCTGGGAGATCTAATATTAAAGTTGGTTTTTCATAAAAAAAAATTATATACCATGGTTGACTGGTAGAGAATGCTTTAGCATTAAGTCCACCCATTGTACCATTTTAGGTAATAAAGTTTGAAATAATAAATAATACATAATATGGTACAACATAAATTTATGATAATTAAAATAAGTAGTACAGTATGATGATTGGAACCTATCCTTAATATATTTGCACTTGATTTAAATTGACCTTGTATTGAAATGCTTTGACCGCCAAAAGATCAATGGTGGTGGTGTTGTATTGTATACTTTCGAGAAGTTAGGCAAGTATAGTCTGCAACAGATTTCTGTATAGGTATTTTTTTACCTACGCACAAGACGTTTAAATTAACTTTTCTTAAAAACGAAAATAAAAAAATCTTACAAAAATTAGTTGAAAATCTAAATAAAACATAATAAAATAAAATATATTAGAATTTTACGATTTGTGGTATTCGTTTTTGAATAAACCTTGGTTAAGTTATATTCTTGTTTAGTTAATTTTGTTGTTGACTTACTACTTGGAAAAAATTAAAAAAACAACAATACACTTAAGTAAATCCTATATTTTTGTAGTTTTGGCTGATATCTAGACAATGGTGAAAACTACAGGAAAATACGGAAATAAAATCACTGAATAGTTATTTGTTAATTATTTATTTTTAAAAAGTATGATTTTTTTCAAATAATTTCTCTCAGTTAGATTACACTGTTTAGATTTATATTTACAAATCAAGTCTACATAAAATTTTACTATTACTCTGACCAAAAGATGTAAATGATTTGCATCATGGTGTTCGTTTCCGGATACAAACAATGTTCCGTAATTTACAGAATCGGCTACGTAAGTAATCAAACTATTAAAGTTGATTTCATTAGGAACTGTCTTTATAATTTTTTCACACGTTTGAACAACTTTAATTACGCCATCTGAGGGATACACTAAACCTCCCCGATCCTTTTTATTTATCAGAGAACATAAGAAATTTTCTTTTTCACCTATCACAATTAACTGACAAATTGAACATTTAATAACTTTGACCACTTTTCTTGCAATAAATCCTGCAATATAGATGGTGACATGATGTGTATAATCGTCTAATGGAGTTGAGAGAATATCACAGAGATCCATTATATTTTGTTCAAAACTTGGAGTGCTACTATTTAGTGTTTCTATAGTTTTTCGAGCAGAAGTTACTGTAAGAATTGAATTGGGTGTAGCAAATCCATCTTTTTGCAGTTTAAGCTTTGTTTGTATGAGATTCTTTTTGTAAGCAGATTTGAACTGAACCACATTAGGGTTATCGTTAAACCCACCTTGTGCTCTCATTTTTCCAAAGAACATTTCTAGAAAATCTTGACTAATTTTATAAAGCGTGAAAAATCTTAAATTCTCTTTGTAGATCAAATCATCGAACATATTTAAGGCACTATGCAATCCTATTATAAAACCGATAAAACCAGTTTTACGTGGAGAAGTTATTATTAAGTTGCCATTACAAAGTTTTAAATTACTTAAATAGGATATCCAAGCTTTAGAATCATCTTTAATTTTTTGGATATTAGAAGCACACAGTGCCTTTTTGTAGCCTGGTGCTAAGGTTGATCGACTGTTGAGGTCGTCAAATATATCATTTATTATTGTTATGAATTTAACTGTAGCTGCACAATCTTTAAACTCTTCTATATCTAAATCGTCCTTACAAAAAGAAAGTGCATCGGCTACAGATTTGCTCAACAGTTGTGTTGCAAGTCGAACTTTAATTTTCTGTTTTGAGAACATTATGTGCGCCTGTTTCAATTTATTAGCCAAATGGAGATTTTTTGTTAGATTGCAAATCATGCAATAAATGGAGATATTTAAAATCAATTATATCGCCGTCTGGATCAATCAGAGTTTTGAAGTCCCCTAGTGTATTCCTTATTAATTTTATCATATGACATGGATCGAAATATACATTGACTCTTAAACTGTGAAAATTAAAATAAGGTTTAAAATTATCGTTAAAAGTGAAATCACATCCTAGGTGCGTCGCCATGCTAACATTTGATGCAGCTCCATCAAAAGTCAATCCACATACAAATACATTAATTTTGTATAGCATTTCTATAGCCATTTTGACAACATTGGCGCGCTGTTCACCTGTCATTGAATTTATAAAAAAATAGGCGATAGGTAGCTTCCAGTTAAAATTTATTGCCGTTACCAATATTACTAAGGCTTGTGTTGCCAAATGAAGACTATCGTCGGAAACTCTGGTGCCAGTATTAATATAGCCTTTGTATTTATTTTCACTTCCATCCCAAATTAACCCCTTTCTAATGGCCATTTCGTCAATGCTTAAATTGACTAATACTTTTTTTTCACTATTATTGGATAAAGCTTTTAAAGTTTCAAAACTTTCAGATGTAAAGCCTGGTTCTGCGTCTATGTTTTTATACCAACGTGATAATGTGCCTGGGTGAGGTAGAACCGTGTTAAAAGTATTCCTTACATAGTTATAAGCCCTAGGCGAATAAAAGTGTAATTGAAGTGCGAACGACCTCAACTCTGGAGAATAAGATTTTTGTAAAGTTAAGCCTTTTTCTTTTTTTATAAACCGTGCAAAAAATTCCTTGTTATTCACTGGTATACTTGATAAAATACTGACATCATCTTGACTAATTTTTTCTTTCAGGCTCTTTATTACGTCTGACAGCTTACACACTCTACTTTTAAGGCGCCTTGCTTTTTGCTGTAAAGTCTTAATTTTTTTATTTTTTAAAGTAATTATGCGTTTCAGCTTCTCTTCCTTGGTTGAACAACGTCGATGATCTTCAATCTGGAACAATTTTCATGTTGTTATTAAAATCACTATGTAAGCAAATTATTATAAAATAGTAATAGATATAATACATATACAAAATACCTAATCTCTTTAGGGTTGAACCAAACCCAATTTGATAATTATGTACATATTATAACGTCTAATAAAAATTTATACTAAAACTAATTGAAGATAAGTCCATGATATTAATCAACTTTTCCCAATGAACTTAAATCTAAATATGAAAAGAAAAAATATTATATGGATAAAAAAATGAAAGAAAAAATCTCCAAATCTAATAAAGCACAGCATCAGCTTATATCTAGTGTAATTTACATTTAATAATAGCTTTACCTTCTTTGTTCCATGAATTTGGGAAATACGGTAGGATGATGAAGATGGTTGGGGTTCTAAAACGTTTTTTACATCTTGTAGTACAGATGCAATATAGCCAGAAGCACATATTTTCCGTTGAGATTCAGATACTGATGATTTGTTTTCATTCTGTAATGTTAAAATAATGTTTTAAGAAGTAGCTCAACAGATTAACCAAATACAAAAGAAGTATTACATATGAAAGACATAATTATTGTATTACTTCATACTTATTAAGCTAATAAGACACAAGGAAACTTATTAAAAGAAAGATTATTTTAGTAGTTTACAAGTAAAACTACTTATCATGGGAACATAGGTTTGTTTTTTTCTTGTGACAAGCAGTTGTGTGACAAATAAATGTTTGTATTGGATTATGAACAACTAATTATATGTTCTTATAAATTGCTTACATTCTTGTTTGTATCACTATAAAAATGTGAGGTTTCTTTATGGGTTGAAGAACATGGTTGTGGTTCGGGTACATTTACATCCTGTAGTAAAGATACAAATTTTCCAGCAGCACATCTTTTCCTGGAAGATGCAGTTGTGGCAAATTTTCTTCGTCCTGTAATAAAAATAAATAAACAATGTTGTTAAAATGACTAAAATTAGGGAACAAATGTTTCATTTTACTTTGTAAACAAAAGCTGTATTTTCCAAAAACATAAATATATAATATCCCGGTTGTTTCTTCAGGGTAAAGCTTCAGAACCTGTTGCTTTTAATCATGATCCCAAATTTGACAGATTTTATTTAAAAGTGGAGCGACTATTGTCCGACTTCTGTAATCTTTATGCAGGGAAACCTAACTAATAGAATCATAAAGGGACCCACAGCGTAGCATGCCAGCTGTATGTGTAAATAATGCTTTCTGTGGGATTCAAACCCACAACCTCTGGATGTTAAGGACCACTAAACCACGGAGGCTAACTGCCTGAGCAGTTAATGCATGGAAAATAGATATTCAAAATAATTGAGCATGTATATGTGTTACACTTACTTCTGAATATTCTTCAAATAAAGTTGGGATTGCTCCGGGTCGGAGTATTGTGCAAAATGCACTGGTATCTTTTAGGTGTTGTTCAAAATGTTTAGAACACAAAACACTGCTTGACTTGGGTTGCCAGTTTTCACGGTGCATGTTTTGCACCCAGATTTTCTTTAAGTCATCCTCCTTTGGAAACCTGTAACAATACCGATAACATGGGCACTTATTTTACTTATATCATCGATCAAATATTAATGCTACTAGTGTAATGTAATGCTGAAGCATTTGTATCTTTATTTCCATGCTTGCATTTACTGTATGTATAGATCATAATAAATTAATAAGTATGTATTATGTACCAATTACACGCTATATGTACTTAACTCACATTATAAAATAAACATTAAAAGATGAACCCATATGATAAGCCTACTGGCTTTCTATCTTGAGATGGTTAAATAGGATAGTAGTAACAATAATTTGATAACTAATAAACTAAGGTTATGTCCGAATTTATTAAGTAACATATATACATATACACACTCATATACTTGGGACAATTTGTGTCCTCTTTAAAACAATGTGAAGAGTAGGATTTATGTGGCTAAAATATTGTAATATGTTGTGAAATAAATATGATTCGCGGCTCCTCTTGGCGGGGGCACTGCCTTTCCGTGCCCCCAGATTTAACAAGGAAGATAAGTGTTTTAGAACCAACATACCAACAGTTTGTTTACTTTGAAAATACGATAGGTATAGTCTCACTATACTAAAATTGCTAAAATTATCGCTCTGCCTGAGTTCGGCCCACAAAATTTGACGAGTACATGAACTGTCAAATCTAGATACCTAGTAGAACAAAAACTAAAAAATTTGATAAAATAGGCGAAGCTACTGCGTTGATAGATATTAGAAACTGTTTACTATCTTTAAAAATCAGTTTCACAACATTAACAGCATTTACAAATAAAACAAAACACGACAAACAATCATGTAAACAAAGAGATTCCATACATACCGGTGAAAACTTAATCCAGGTGTTTTATTGTAACTTGCACTGTTACATTTGTACGCACTGCACTTCACCATTTTTCAGTTTGTATTTAATAAATATTTGAGCACTATCCACAAGTATTTCACTTTATTTCGGCAGAAAACGTCGTAGTTTACATTGACAGCGTCACTCATCAATATGGCGTCCGACCAAAATTTCGCTTCGCGGCGTCATTTGTTTATGTTTGCGTAAGTGTTGCTATAAAGGAAAAAAGAGGACGGCGTATATGAGGACGCCATTGGTAAGAAAGAGGCAGGAAGTCTTAGACAAAAGTATAACTATAGCTACGATTTTACATAGGGTCTGCTTATATCATACGTCTGTGTTATTAACACTCTCCCTGCCGGCAAAGTATAATGATATTTTAGTTCAGGAGGCCACGGGGGTCGCCGGCGTACCCCAAGTTTTTGCAATAAATAGGCCGAGAATTACAAGATAAAATGGTTCCAGGAAGCCATGGGGTCTGCCGGCGGGACCAACAAAAATTGTTTCAGTACGCCGTGGGATCCGCCTTGACCTCCCAAATTCAAACAGATTTTGTACCTGCTGGCTGGCTAATACGGAAAATTCAATATGTGTTATGGCGTCAGCGTGAACTTAACTACAAATAAAAAAAAAAAGCAAGTCAGTAGGATCAATAATATGTTTTTTATGAGACTGAGAAAATTATAAATAAAAACAGCATAAGTAGAGTATTTATGTATTTATTTGTGCTAGTTATTATAAAAAGTTTGAAAAACACATAATAATGTTCAAAAAATTACTTTTTCGTGTGTATTGTCGCGAAACACTCTGCGCAAACACTGGGTTTAGTGGGGCATAAAAGGCAGACAGTGTTTGTCTTTTTGGTTAGCTTTTTGGCTTCAACACTTGTTTTACCTTGCAAGCGCAGTAGTTGGTAACAATGAATACATTTACGCCGTATGATCCGATTACGATGGTCAGCTATAGGATTTTTCCCAAACTTATGCTCTACTGCTTCGCGATTCTCTGCAACGTTGGTGCTTTCCTGATATAAACCCAATAACTGTATGCTTAGTTGTTCTCTGAATTTTGTTATAGTGTAGCGTTTGGATTTCACTCTTTTATGTGCCGTGTAAACAAGAAAAGCATTTATGACAGATGTGTTCAGTATCAATTCTACTGCGAGTTTTTGGAACCAACGAATGCTACGTCGTGATGGGTTGCAGTAGCTTCCCATCTGATCAGAAAGGTCAATTGAGCATTTGTGCTTATTGTAGTCCGCAATTGCTATAGGTTTCAGAGAACATTTATTTTTGTTGCGCTTGCTTGTAACAGTGACAAATCCCACTTTGTGTTTAGTAGACAAGGCCAAGACTTCTCTCTTATCCTTCCACTTAAATACCAAAATCCCCTTTTCGTTTTCCATCGCAACCAATTCTCCCTTCTTCAATTTCTCGCCTACTACATTCTTGGGTAACCCTTTCCGGTTTTTTCTGACGGTGCCTATCAAATGCGTGGAATGTTGTAATAGAGACTCGGCCAAATCTACGCTCGTATAATAGTTATCAGTAATGATGCTTCGGCCAGCATCTAAGAACTTAGTGCTCAATTCCATCACCACGTTTTTGGATAAATTCTGTTGGCGCTCAGGACCCTTTTTGCCTTCGTATACAATTAAATCAAACGTATAACCGTCGTCTCCACATATTTTAAAAAGCTTGATACCGTATTTGTGCCTTTTACCTGGTATATATTGCATGAACTTTATACGCCCACGGAACGCAACCATGGTCTCATCGACTGTCAGGTATTCATCAGGAGTCTTAAAATTTTGGTATTTGGTTGTGATCAACTGAACTAAACGCCTTATTTTGATCAACTTATCTGTGCGTGATGTCTCGGCAAAAAAGGTATCTTCGAAATGCCAACAACGCAGTAACAATTCGAAACGATTTCGGCTCATAGTAGATCCAGCCACTTTATTTTCATATAGCGGGTTACGACTCCAGTAATCTGCAATTTTAGGCAGCTTTTTCAGGCCCATCCACATCAATAAGCCAATAAATTTTTTCATTTCTTGTTGATCACAATCTTTCCAGTCATTCAGTCTACTCGAACGTCGCAAAGTTGTAGTTATTTTGGTCTTTACTGCATAACAATTAGTCATTGTCACCATCAAGTTGATAATCTCTTCGTCAACAAACAAAAGAAAATAATCCAATTCAGTCTCACACAATTGGGGGATGTTTTTCACACCAGGAGTGCCAGTAAAAGGAAATACTTGCTGACGGGTTCCAGTTGGCGGGTACCAGCAACTTGCGTTACTCGACGTCTGCGCACGTTGAACTGGACGTTGAGATGAGCCGGCGCCAGCGCCGCGGTTCGGCGGCGTCATAGTATCACCATCGGAGTTAGCATTACTGTTACTCGTCGATTCATCGTCGTCCGAAGTTAATTCACTATCGTCCGACTCGGGTATAAAGTCGGGATCGAAATCTGAGTCGTCGGACATTATCAAAAGAAGATCGAGTTTCGCGATCGATGTAAAAACGCGGGAAAAACGCACACGACAGGCCGTGGGGGCGGCCGGCGGCTAACTGTCATAATAAAAGGGTGGCGTGCTAATGAATAACTATACAAATTGTGCGTGGCGTGCGGAAAGAAAATAATTGGGGGCTACCGGCGGACCCCATGGCCTCCTAACTAAAAAGTTACAAAAGTGCTTTGGCTTGCGGAACAAGAATTAGTGGGGGTCGCCGGCGGATCCCATGGCAGGGAGAGTGTTAAGATTGTCCTGTCTAATTTTAAGCTGAGCATTATAAACTATTAAAATTTATTGATCTTATTTTAATTTTTTTTTTTTTTTTAAATTTGTCTCACTTTTCCACGTATTTCGTAAAAGTGTCATTATGTTTTAAAGTTTTATATTAGTGCTGTTATATAATTGTAAGTAAAATGTCTCTTTCTCCCTATAAAAATAAACAGAAGTTAAGAATAAATATGATAATAAATAAAACTACAGTTCACAAATCAGTCGTTTTATATTATAAAACAGTTACATTATTTATTTGGCCTCCTGAATACATCAGTCTTAATTTTACTTACTTTTAAGTAATTTGAAAGTCTTAGCAATGATATGCTTAATTTCTATAATCACAGTAATCAGACTTTCAATAATAGTTTTGAAACACTAACTTTATAAACAATATGCCTGACAGACAAATTAAACTAACATTTTCAATCTCACTAATGTTTAATTTTCTTTGAAACATTGAATCATCTCAATCTAAAAGAAAATAAAAATAATAAAGAAAATACTTAGTACGAAAAAAGTTTCAAAAAACTTAACTTACTCAATAAAAACGAACATTAGAAAAAAAATAACAAAGAAAAATCTTAGCAAATAAATCACAACTATGGGAGGTATTTTGTATTTTTTAATAAGATCCTTGAGATCTTTTTTTTTGCTATCAGAAAATGATAATTTTAAAGTATAAAGAGGCAGTAACTGAGGCCGAGCGCGAGGTATTTTGTGCAATTTTATTTCTTGATAATTTTCTTTATAAGACGTCTTATAATAAGCTTTTATGTTATGATTCGTGTCATCTTTTGAAATTTTCATTATCCTGATATCGCTTATTTTAACTATCTCGCCTTCCAGATTTTTAGTCATTTTATACTCTTGGAGTTTTTTAATATCGTAAAATTCATTGTGAGACATTTCTACTACATTATACTTGTTCCCTTTTTTCTTTGCTTCTCGTATAGCACTTATGTATTGATCTGGGACGTAAATGGGACCTGAACGCAACATTCTTTTGATCTGCCGCTCTATTGTGGAATGGACAGAGTCACCCTCATTTTGGGTGTGACCTTTCACCAAAAATTTATGAGTGATAAAGTTAATATTTGGCAAGTTTTTAACAGCATAAATGTACATGGAGAATATGAATAAGAATTTATTTATTAAATTAAAGTTACAATGCAAGAATAAATACAAAAATGAATCCACAACAAGCTTCGTCAATATAAAGATACATTATTAAATCAGCAACAAGCTGCGTCAATATTTAGTGTAATCAGCCTCAAGCTACGTCATGCAAATTTTAGTCTAAAAGGCCACCCCGCTACATTCCCAGCCCGAAAGTTCCCATAATACTAGCTGCATTTCCACGTTGTATGGAAATCGAAAGCCTTTGGGCCAAGTATGACCCGGATTGCCTATCATTGGTCCGCTTCTTTAATAAATAACAATGCTTCGGATCCCCAGGCAATCGTGGTCAAAAGCTACAGGCACAAAAATGTAAGCCGATTTTAAACAAGCATATTTGATATGTTTTTGTTTAGCAGCATTTTCTGCCGCTGATCTTGCAGTTCTACTTGTTTCTCTAAGGTGTGAAGAAGCAAACGTACTCACACTAGGGCATGCAGTTTCATAGATTCTCAGTTTCGAAATTGGCTTATGAAATTAGGTCCATTAGTTTCGAAATTTCGAAATTCAAGGGACACCTCTGTAATAAAATATGAGGCTGTTTGTGAAACTATAATTCTGGGCGTTCTTGGGGCCCAAGTCAACCTTATCAGCGAGCTGGTGCTCCTGCTGATTAACGGACGAGGCTCTGGCGAAGGCTTTCCCTTGGGGTTTGAAGGTCAGACGGCAGTCGCTCCCGTGAAAGCAAAATCGCTAAATCTAAATGGTAAGAACCAGAAGGAATATTGTCACAGATTTGGAGCCGCCGGCGCAAAACGGCGCGCAGGAGCTTCGCCCGACTCCTGTGACAAGTGGGCAAGGGCTGTCGTGACCGGGGCAGCCTACGCGCCACAGGTTGGTCACAGTGACACAGATAAGACGGCATTCTGGAACCTACTTGAAGGTGTGCTGCGTGAAATAGTTGAGATAGTATTAGGTGGCCATCTGAACGATCATGTTGTTGAGAGGTGCAAAGAGTTTGAGCCTATTCATGGTGGGTACGGATACGGCAAGCGCAACGAGGAAGGCGAAAATATCCCTAATACGTGTGCGCTTGGCGATCTTGCCATCGTCAATACGTTCTTTATAAAAAGAAGCTGGAGCATCTCATCACCTACCTACAAGAGCTACCCAAATCGATTTCATACTAACCAGAAGACGCCGTATCGGCAAAGTGGCCAACTGCAAAGTTATTTCAGAAGAGAGTCTTACTGCACAATACCGTCTCCTTGTCATGGTCTTTTGGGTCAAACCTACTGGCAAACCGCGACCGACGCCAAATTAATAGGTGGCGGATAAATACGTTGACGCGGATACGGATACTCCATCTAACATCGATGGGACGTCATTCAAACCGCCATCACCGGTGCGGGAAAGGCCTTGCTTGGTGTGTCAAAAAAGAGGGGGGGACACAGGTGTGATAGGGAGACTTGGTGGAATGACACAGTCCAGAGGGAGTTAAGGGTAAAGAAAGACTTCTTTAAAGCGTGGCAAGCGTCCGGAACTCCTGAAGATCGCGACGCATATAGGGTTGCAAAACGGTCTAGCAGGAAAGCTGTTGCCAGAGCTAGGCGAGACTACTTGCAACCTTTATACGAAAAGTTAGAATCGTCTGAGAGGCAAAAGCTCGTCTACAAACTGGTTCACTCAAGGGGGTTGGCGACGAAGGACATTTCTAGATGTCGCTGTGTTAAATATCCCCAAGACAAACTCTTATGCGAAGATCTCGCTGTGAAGGAGAGATGGCGCTCTTATTTTCACGAGTTGCTAAATAAGCAACACAACGAGGTGAAACACCGGACCTCCCTCCAAACCAGGGACTAGTGCCACACATCACTCTTCCACTCATCAGACGAGGTCTGCCTAGCTCTTCGTGACATGAGGCTGTCGGTGGAGTTCCAATAGAGGCCTGGAAAGCGTTGGGCCTGCGTGGTGTGGACCTAACTGACCTTTTTAATCGTATTCTCTTAGGTGGCAAGATCCCTGACCAATGGAGGTTAAGTACCATTACTCCAGTATTTAAGGGAAAGGGTCGGTGCAAGAGTGCAAGGGTTGCCGCGGCATAAAATCACGTCCCTCACCATGTACTCTGTCTTCGAGAGTGTACATGGGGTGACTGGTGTCACTTGTGATCCCAGAATTCCGGTCAGGCTAAGGGACAGGTCTATAAAATCATCATTAGGCCTGTCCTTCTGCACGATAGTGTGGCGTGGAGGGGTTTTTTTTAAATAGATAGAGTGATTCAAGAGGAAGGTTTTTATGCCCATGCGAAGCCGGGGCGGGTCGCTAGTAAAAAAATAATTTCGAAATTTCGAAACTAAAGCTGCTAATTTCGAAATTACGTGGCATGCAAATATTGCCCGAAATTTCGAAATTACACAGTTTCGAAATTTCGAAATGTATGCCCTAACTCACACAGGTGGCATCCCAGAGCAAGCATCTACCCCTTTGCCAAGGAACCAAAGTTAAGCCATCTCAAAAGATCTCAAGGACGCTTACCATCAGTGCGACTCAAACCGGGAGGTTCCAAAATACAGGGAATGTTAGCGCTAACCATTGCTCTACGAATAATATCGTTTAGAGCGTGATGTCTAGGGAATCTCCCAGCACTCCTCAAGCAACTCAGACCGTGATGTCCCTTAACATCTACCAGAGATCCACAAACCAGGTATATACTTAAATATACATACTTAAATATACTTAAATATACATATAGGGACAAATCACACAGATTGAGCTAGCCCCAAAGTAAGTTCGAGACTTGTGTTATGGGATACTACCTCAACGATACTATATTTTATAACAAATACATATATAGATAAACATCCAAGACCCAGGTCAATCAGAAAAATATCATTTTTCATCTTTACCTGACCGGGGATCGAACCCGGGACCTCCTGAGTAGCGGTCACAAACACATCTATGTTCTTCACAAACACTGCACCCGAGCCTCAGAGCCACAGCTATTCTTAGAGAGTTGTCATCCATCAGGGTTCCGAAATGAGGTGATGGCAGGGCATGAAGCCACGCATCCGATTCCGGTGTCAATATAGATTTGATCCTAGCCATGTCAGCCCCTGTACTATTGGATAACATATCATTCACAACAGTTTTAGCAATTAAATCGTCCCAATTCCTTTGCACATGCAGCTGGTCGGGTAAATTCTGTCCCACACATCGAATTTGCCACTCAGCAAGGGCCTCACTAACAAAGGGTAAAGTGAGCTCATCGCCATTCACGGACAAAATACGAGTGACGAGCCCCATCACATCACCCCATGCGATGAAGCCAAAAATGCTGGCAAGCCAGTATCTTGAATTCGACGGATGCCTAACCCACCATGTCTGATAGGCAGAGATGCCTGCCGCCACTGAGAATCTTCTAAATGTACATTAATGATGCCCTCGAGTATGTTTTTCAGTGTGTTATCTACGACTGAAGTTTCACTTGGAAAAAGCCACATTGGAGCCGTTTAATAAATATGAATTGGTTTTTTTGTTGGCCATATGCGTTGTCAGAGTAAAATATAATGTTCAATTTTTCTGAAGAAGACCCAGATTTTTTTTCTAAAAATTTTAAAACGCATGTTCCTATTTCGTTAGCCCCCTTTTGCCCTTCGACTTCATTCCAAAAGAAACATTCAGTACACTCTGCTTTAAGTTCACAAATAGTAAAATTCATACATTTCGGCAACTACTGTTGCATGGAATGCCCATTTTCCGTTCAGGGATTACTTTATGTTTGATGGATGATGACATATACTGTAATCCCATATTTCGTAAAGTTTTTGCGAGAGCTTTTTTACTTCCACGCTTTCTTTTTCGTGTTTGGACTAAAGAGTCATTTGGGCATACAGGATTATTGTTAGCTATTGTTTGCATATGTTTAATTTTCTCGAGCGCAATTAACTTTAAAGGCAAGGGGTTATAAAACGATGATGTTATATTAATCATATCAACTTCTTCGTGTCTAACTAACCCAGTCTCTAAATTGCCATCAAGTACTGTATTAATTTAAGGGTGTTTGAGTTTCTTCACATAAGTCGGAATCTTGAGTGTTACTATTGAAATAGTCTATAATCATTGTCGTGTTTTCTTCCGTTGTACTATTTTTAATCATATTATCATAAACATCAGATGCAGAACTATCTGTTTTATATTAAAAACCAATTGTTGTAATGAGGGCATGTACTCGTTTGATTCAGGCATCATCATTTCCATTTCTGGCTGTTGGTTTAATGTAACACAGATTTGCTTCGATGGTATAACTGAATTTTGTTCTAACTCTGAACTGTCAGAATCAGAGGTACTAGAAGAAGATTCAGATGAACTGGATGATTCTGATTTCTCGGAAGTTGATGATTTTTCCCTGGGGGAATTAAATGCACTTGATTGTGATTGTGGCTCATTCCCACTGACAAAGTTTTGTTGTCGCCTTACTTTTTTCTGTGAACTAGATTTTTGAGTTGGATCGTCAGATTCTTGAGATGAGGAATTATCATGAGAACTGGGCTTATACTCATGATCATCATCGGAAGCAGGAGAAAAATCTCGACCAGATTGAAGGCTACTACTTGACGAACTTGAAGATTTTCTATTTATAGAAGGTTCACTACATTGTAAGCCTGTGGTGCTAAGGCTTGGACCTTGAGTAACTCTAATAGTTTCGTTTATTCGCAGAGATTCATCAGTTCTGGAGTTAATTTCCTTTATTATTCCTTTTAATCTGCGAGTCCTTGGATTAATTGGTGGCATGGTTAATAAGATACTGTAACAATTTATAATAAAATATTTTACCGTCGCAGAGAAAGGAAACACATTCATAAATAACTTTCAAATAAAAAAAGTAAAGAAAAAGTGTCAGATTTCCAAAAAATATTTGTAGGGTTTTATGTGCATATAACTAAAATTATAATGTCATTTGTTAAAACAGTGTCATTTGGCTTTGAAGTGCCAGCATTAAGTTAAGTGAGCATTATTCTTAAAAACAAGGAACACAAAGGCAAAAACGTCACTTTTAGGATAGGCGCGTCTTATTAAATTTATCAAATGTCGTAAACTACAAGAATACTGACTTTAAACTTAAAGATACAATAAAGATTTACACTTATCCGGACTAATACATACTTACTTTATTTAAAACACTGTCACTATCTGATAAAATACATTTTACTTTTAAAATGTTCTCTTACTTAGCAACAAAAATTACGTTAAGACTGTCATTTTTGGTATAACTGCGTTGTTCCGTCAAAAATCGTTATAACCACCATACACAAATCCTATATCCTATACTATTAAACGAGCAATATTTGTATGTATGTATTGTATATATATATATATTTGTCTCGCGTTTTCGAAAACGGCTCAAACGATTTCTTTGAAATTTTAAACATAGGTTCTTATAAAGTCAAAAAATTAATTTAGCCAGGTTTCATGTCGGGGAAAATTCGTTTTTCCCATATTTTCCAGCAAAAAAGATTTTCGTATCGCGATGTCGTCCACTAGAAGCTTTGTGTTATTTAGGAATTATATCGTATTACATTTCAAAAACTAAAAACAATAGACGAAGGTGAAAAGTGTGGGTTAAGAACTGGCTTACAAAAAGAGAGCGTTTATCACATGTGAATTTAGTAAGAGAGTTACGTGAAGAGAAGGAAGATTTCCAGAATTATTTCAGAATGCCTGAGCCTGTGTATGAAGAACTTTTGTGTTTAGTCACACCAATTATAGCTAAACAGGATACTTGCATGAGAGAAGCTATTTCACCGCATGAACGTTTAAGTGCAACATTACGATTTTTGATAACTGGTGGAACATATAAAGACGTAATGTATTCGTCAGCGATATCAAGACAGTCATTGGGGTACATAATTCCTGAGACATGTGACGCAAACTACTCTACACTGAAAACATATTTGAAGGTATGTATCATTTATTACATAGGTACTTTATAAATAAAATAACTCAGTACAAATAGTCAGACTTTATTTTGCAATGGCACATTAACATTAATGCTTAACAAATAAATTTACTCTTGAACATGTACAAATGTAACGTAGGTACTATTTTATTTATTTTTAGTTATTATGTAGGTACTATTTTAAATATTTTTAGTTATTATTATTAAAGTTTAAATATTCAACCAGGGTGTCCGGGATACTAATAGTTTGCGAGTCTTGTGTCAAGTTATATGCTTGTGTTTCTTGCAGCTGGACTGGAACAGCTGGCATGTGTATCAGTGGTCTTTGGGGTACCTGGACTGGAACTGGATTATGTATACTTGTATTGAATGTTAATTTTTCAAACCGTCCCTTTTGGGAGAGTTATATTGAAGAGTTATATTTTTATATAACTCTTCAATGAGAAGAGCTTTTCAGCTATGCCTTGTTGAATAGCAGTCATGTTGCGGAGTTTAATTGCGACATTTTTTCCTATAGCATCATATTCATCATCTGGGTTTTGTAATCTTTTACCTATTAACGATATTGTGTCTTCAATGGCGGCATTGCCGTGTCGCTTACGACGTGCATATGAAGCAACAGATGTTGCAGGTGTCGCAGGTGATGACACGTTGCAAATGGTACTCAGTAAATAAAAATGATATCATTTCTACTGAATTCTGGGTTTTTTTTTGTTACAGTTCCCGAGTTCAGAAGAAGAATGGCTAGCAATTGCTGAAGAGTTTGAGCGTACATCATGGCAATTTCCAAATTGTTTAGGAGCCGTCGATGGGAAACATGTAGCTATAGTCCCTCCTGCCGGAGCCGGCTCACATTTTTTTAATTATAAAGGGTATCACAGTATTGTACTTATGGGATTGCAAATGCAAATTATGAATTTATTTATGTAGATATTGGAACAAATGGACGTATTTCTGATGGAGGTGTATTACAAAAAACTACATTCTTTCAAAGATTGAATTCCAAGCGCTTAAATCTTCCTAGCCCCAGAAAACCAAGCGGACATTCAGAAGAATTGCCTTATGTATTTATTGGCGACGAGGTTTTTGCTTTGAGGACAGATTTTATGAAACCGTACCCACAAAGGCAATCACAGGCTAGCTCAAGTAAGAGGATATACAATTATAGAGTATGCAGGGCTAGAAGAATTATAGAAAATGTTTTTGGAATTCTGGCGGCAAGATTCCACATTTTTCGATCGCCTATAAATACCAGTGTGCACAATATTAACAAAATAGTTTTGGCATGTTGTGTATTGCACAATTTTTTAAGGAAAAAAGTAAGCCAAACTTACAGTCCACATCAGCATTTTGATACTGAAAATCACGAAAACGGAACTATTGAATTGGGGCTGAGACCACAAAATGGACAATTACAGGCACTACAACAAACACATAGTCGTAACCCCACTCAAAATGCAAAAATTATCAGAGAAAAGTATAAAACCTACTTTAATACTAGTGGTGCAATGTCATGGCTACAAAGCATGATATCATAATAGTATTTTTACCTGGGTATCATTTTCACTATGTTCAGCATGAAATGTATTTTCATTATCATTAGCTGTCTCCTGTTCGCTGCTGTCTATATTGTCAGTTGATTGTTGACCTGTAATTAAATAAAAGCACAATGTCATTATTGTAATGAAACAAAGTGCTATAATAGGTACTCTATTTTAGGTAAGTAGGTACCTACCTAATTTAGGCACAGGCATAACAAAGAATACGCACGTATAATATAATAGTGTATAGAGAAATTCTTTAATAAATAATTAAACTTACCTTGGCCTTGATCTTTGAGAAATTCAAGCTGACCATCCATACTAATATTATAAATGCGAAAGTCTGTCTGTCTGTCTGTCACCTCTTCACGGCTAAACTGCTGGACCGATTGTGATGAAATTTGGTAGGGATGTAGTTAACGACCTGAGGTCAAAAATAGGCTACTTTTGGGCGCGATATAACCGAATCCAACGCGGGGCGGAGCCGCGGGGAACAGCTAGTTATATTCTATTTGATCGAATTTCCCTCGGGAATAGAATAGAAAAACTCTTTATTGCACCATAATTTTGGCACGTATACCTGGTCAGTTCCTGAACCTGTCTTCTTGCTATCTTTCACTTTTTTATGTTCTTTTCGGAACCCAGCCCTTAATGAATTAATTTTTTTCTTGACGTTCTCAATCGAAGGATCTCTTTCTACCTTCCGTATAATTTCTAATTAATTATTGTATGCTTGAAGCTTCAAATTTTTGTCTTTGTAGTCGTTGCTTCTAATTTTCCAAAGACAAGGGTTATTTCGGAAAACTTCTATAAATTCGGTTAGCAGTTCATGTGAATAAGTTCGAAAATCACACATTTTGAGAAATTTCTGAATCAAAATTAACAAAAATTGCTGTCTACGCCGTACATTGCGGGCGCGGGGCGCGGGAGACGGCAGACGGACGCCACCGCGACCAGCTAGCCGGCCAGCCTAGTTTAGTCTCGAAAACAAACCGGTGCGAGTAGGCCGCGTCACAATTCCCTAATTCAGTGTGCATTTTTTGAGTCGAAAAATTTGTATTAGGCTATCCAAAGTAAAGAATAACTATATGTACTTACCATCTTTAATTCAAGAGCCCAAAAGCAGTTCAATCCCAAACAAGCTGGCGACCGTGACAGGACCTGCAGTCTGGAACTATCTAGAACACGGAAACAAGGCGCGGCACGCACGGGTCGAGACTGGAAGGATTTAAGCCAAGCAGACTACCAGATACATAAAGAAACAGAGGACTAAGAACGGTTATCAAAACAATAGAAACAATATATTGCAGACCGAGCGCCTAGCCTGCTTCGAGCCAAGTGGTCATCATCATCATCGCCACGTCGAACGAGCACTGCCGGCCTGCCTAATATTTTCGTGAGCCCGTTACTATAAATTCCAACACATAACCTTCCTATGCCTTGTTTATGCCTATGCCCTAAGCCTTAATCGAGTTTCTGCCTGGCAATTTCTTTAAATTTACCTATTCTTTCTTTTATTTTAAAGCAAATAGTATTTCACCCCTTTCAAGCTAGTTTCAAGTAATTATTTTTTGCAAACATTGTAAACAAATCATTTTCTTTCCTTATTAAGGTTAATTTTATTGCAAATTATTTTAGCATTTTTGGCAAGCCTATTTTAGCAGTTTACTTTTAACTTTCATATTTGATTCCCCGCAATTTTCACTTCACCTATTTTTGTTAGGTATTTAGTAGTTTTTCGTAACATTCCAGTGCTTTCGATCGCGCGGTTCCACGCGGCACGCACCTCTCGCTGCACCCGCCTTCACCCGCTTTCGTGCGCCTGGGCACCGCGTGTCTCGGCGGTGACCTCTGCTTGCCCTTGCACTGCTTGCCGCCCGCTGCCACGCCTACGCTGCCTTGCTGCCGAAATAAGGGACGTACTCGTATGCCATATTCTGCTTATTTTTATTTTGTTTATATTTTATTTTAGATATTTTCATTGTTTTAAAAATAATTTAAAATGTCTCAATTAGGTGAGAAATATAAAGATTTAATAAGCAAACGCGGATCGATTAAGGGACGCCTAACTAAATTTAAAAATAGTCTTGAAGTTTTAGAATCTTTAGAAAAAATATCCGAATTTGAAATTAGTAAACTAACAATGAAATTATCTAAATTTGAGGCGTTACTCGTTGACTTCGACGAGCTGCAAATTCAGATAGAAACTTTGTGTGACGAAGTCAGTCAAGCTGTCGAACTTGAAAGCAGGGATATTATTGAACAAGACTTTTATCACTGTATTCTTGCAGCCCAAAACCTTATAAAGGCAAATACCGACAACAATGATACTGTTAGCAATTCGAACACTACTCCCTGTCACCATGACAGTAATTGTCATAATCATATGCCTAGTTTTAAATTACCAGTAATTCAAATACCCAAGTTCGATGGCACGTACTCTAAGTGGTTGGAGTTTAAAGAAACATTTATTTCACTAATTCACAACAATAATAAAATTGAAAATGTTCATAAATTTCACTATCTCAACTCGTATTTAGAAGGTGAAGCGGCAAGAGTAATGACAAATTTTGAAGTTTCGAATAAAAATTACTCTCAAGCTTGGAAACTCTTATGCGAACGTTACGATAATAAACGGCAACTAATTAACAACCACTTAAAGTCATTATTTAATTTCGAAGCAGTGCGAGAAACCGATAAGTCTCTTCGATTTATAATTGATCACGTTACCAAAAACTTACGGGCTCTCAGCACGCTCGGCTTACCTACCGCTCAATGGGATGTTTTGATTATTTTTATTGTATCTGCAAAGTTAGACACTAGTACACTTTACAAGTGGGAGGAAACTCGAAACACTTTGGGCGACATACCATCACTCAACGACTTTTTTGGTTTTCTGAAGAGCCGCGCTGACGTATTAGAAACTGTCAATCGTCACAAGTACAACAAGGATAAGGGGAAACAAGGTCCAGCTAACTCTAAGCCCTCCACTTACAAATCATTTGCGGCTATGAAGGACACCTCACCTAACTCGTATTCCTGCACTTTATGCAAATCTAACCATCGTCTTTATGAGTGCGCTTCTTTCAAGGCAAAGACCCCGGATCAAAGGTTAACTATCGTTACGACCAATAACTTATGCCAAAATTGTTTAAGAAGCGGCCACGCCGCCGATCGTTGTCCTTTATTAGGGTCGTGTCGTCATTGCAAGAAGCGTCACAACAGTTTATTGCATAAGTCGGGCCCAACTGATAACTTGAACAGTTCTGTAGCGATGAAAGTAGTGTCGGCTTCCGAAATTCTCCTTTCCACTGCAAAGGTTAAAATTATTAATCCTATTACTAATGATGAAATGACTGTAAGAATCATTTTAGACAGTGGTAGTCAAAGCTCTTTTATCACAGAAAGGGTAAAATTAAAACTAAATTTGTCACCGCAACCTACTAATACTAACATCCTTGGCATTGGTGATGAACCACTTAACCTAACCGAACGTTGCATTGTCACTATGTATTCACGAACTTGCAAGTATAAGGCCGTAATATCTTGTCTAGTTTTACCTACCATTTCGGGTCACATTCCTAAGACGGCCTTTGATATAAGTCATCTAAACTTATCCCGATTCGATTTAGCTGACCCTTGCTTTAACGAACCATCACCGATAGATATGCTTATTGGTGCTGACCTATTCTGGGAAATTATAGGCACTCAGCAGCACCGCCTAGATTCTAAATTGCTACGTTTACATGATTCTAAATTGGGATGGCTCGTCGCGGGTCCCATGCACCCTAATTCTATCAAAGAAAGTTCCACGCCTAGTAATGCACCTATAATGTGTAACTTTCTCCAAAAGGAAACCAATTTAAATAGTTTAAACGATGAACTGTCTAGATTCTGGGAGCTCGAGAGCTTTCCTAAATCTAACGCTCTTACTATGGAAGAGAAGCTGTGTGAACAACATTTTGTGGCTAACACAATTCGTACTAGCGAGGGTCGCTTTTGCGTCGCTCTTCCTCTTCGGGATAGCCCCAGCCTATTAGGCGACTCGCGCAGCCTAGCTTTAAAAAGATTTTACAATTTAGAAATTCGGTTTAGAAGACAACCAGCCCTAAAGGCTCTCTACGTTGACTTTATAAATGAGTATAAAAATCTAGGGCATCTCTCAGAATATACTGAACCCCCCTCAAAAAATGATTATTATCTCCCTCATCATCCTGTTTTGCGAGAGCGAAGTGAGTCTACTAAGCTTCGTGTCGTTTTCGATGCGTCCGCGCGTTCTACGTCAGGCGTGTCAGTGAATGACTTGCAAATGGTAGGCCCGACAGTCCAAAATCCACTTTTTAATATTTTAATTTGTTTTCGCCAGCATAAGTATGTCATTACTGGTGATATTGAAAAGATGTTTCGCCAGGTTCTCCTTAATGAGTCGGACCGTAATTTGCAGCTCATTTTATGGCGGGATGACGAAAGCAAGCCTATTAAAACATTACGATTGAACACCGTAACGTACGGATTCGCAAGTGCTAGCTTTTTAACCACACGCTGTCTCTGGCAGATCGGTGAAGAGTGTAACGAACCTATCTTAAAATCAATTATTCAAGATGACTTGTATTGCGATGATATACTTACAGGGGCTGACAATATTGAGCAGGTGCGTTATATTCGAAACTCCATCTCCAGAGAATTTGCAAAGGGTTGTTTTCGTTTACGCAAGTATAGGACTAACCACCCAGCGGTGTTGTCTGACTCTGTAAATCAAGAAGAGGGAGAACTTACGATTAGCAATGCTACAAGCACTTTAGGTATTGGTTGGTTGCCAGATACTGATGAATTTCATTTCCCACATATCCTAGAACCTGAGGAGAATATTACAAAGCGAAAAATATTGTCTTCAACCTTCAAAGTATTCGATCCCCTCGGCGTATTGTCGTTTTGGACTATAAGAGCTAAAATTCTGCTCCAAGATCTCTGGCATCATAAGGTTGACTGGGATGAACGCATACCCCCAGAGGCCGAATTGGCTTGGCGTGCCTTTGCACAAGGCTCTTCAAAGCTATCAGCGTTGAAAATTCCCAGATTCGTCTTAATTGACAACCCTACGTCTATTGAATTGCATTGTTTCTGTGACGCTTCCCAGCGTGCCTATGGTTGTTGCATTTACCTCAAATCTTTCAACGCTGATGGCAAGGTTGAAACAAATCTACTTTGTGCGAAGTCGCGAGTAGCCCCACTTAAGTCCACAACGATACCACGCTTAGAACTATGCGCCGCTGTACTGGGGTCAGAACTCAGTGACACGGTCACCAAATCCCTGCGCTGCATAATTAGTCGTCATGTTTATTGGACGGACTCGACCATAGTGTTGGGATGGCTAAATTGCAAAACAAAACAAAAAACGTTCGTAGCTAATAGAATAGCCGCCATTCAAGAGCTAGCACATCCCACATCTTGGCGTTATGTACCTACTAATTTAAACCCGGCTGACCTCGTCTCTCGTGGTATAGACTCCGACCAATTAAACGACCGTATGTGGTGGACCGGTCCACCCTTTCTTAGGGAACCTGAAACGGCCTGGCCACTCTCTCCCAAAATCGAGACTAATTTACCCGAGTTAAAGGCTCACCCTGCCTTGGTGGGGGAGACCGCGACTTCCACACAAGAAACAAAAATCATCCAATTTAGTAATTTTTCAAATTTCGCCAAGTTGCAAAGAATAGTAGGATTCATATTAAGATTTATAAACAATTGTAAAACCCCTTCGTCTAAATTTGCAGGCCCCCTTCAATCTAAAGAGTTAAAAAACGCTCACAATTGCCTTGTGAAATTAGCTCAAAAGGAATCCTTTGCCAAAGAACTAAATTTAATAAAAAACGGCAAATCCCTCAAACACCTGCCCGCGTTAATATCTCTTGATCCATTCTTGGATGCAGATGGCATTTTACGTGTAGGAGGCCGCCTTGATTCGTCTATGTATTCTTTCGACAAAAAACACCCTATTGTGTTAAAAGGAGATCACGACTTAACTAGATTATTGTTTCGCCAAGAACACCACCGCTTGATGCACGCTGGTCCTCAGCTTCTGCTCGCCTCCATCAGAGAACGCTATTGGCCTATAGGAGGCCGCAATCTTGCCAGACGTACGTCTCGAGAGTGTGTGGTATGTCGCCGCCTAAAGGGTACGACCTTGACTAACATTATGGGTAACTTACCTATGGAACGTGTGCACCCAAATTATCCGTTTTGCACCACTGGTACAGACTTCGCCGGCCCTTTCTACATCGCGGAACGCAAGGGTCGCGGAGCAAAAATCAAAAAATGTTATTTATGTATTTTTATTTGTTTTTGTTTCAAGTGCGTCCATCTTGAGGCGGTCAGTGACCTCACCATGGACGCATTTATACTCACGTTAAAGCGATTTATATCTCGTAGAGGAAGGCCCAATATTATATACTGTGATAATGGCAGGAATTTTGTCGCAGCCTCTTAAAGAAATCAACAAATTATTTAAATCAAAGGCTCACACAGACGGTCTGGTTGAGTGGCGCCTGTCCCCGGCATACGCCCCTTATTTCGGCGGCCTCTTTGAAGCGGGCGTCAAGTCGGCCAAATTTCATCTCAATCGAGTCCTAAAAAACACACACTTAACTTTCGAGGAACTAAGTTCCTTATTTGTTCAGGTAGAAGCTATCCTAAATAGTAGACCTCTATGTCCTCTAAGCCCCTCTCCTAACGATCTGTGTCCACTTACCCCGGGCCACCTTTTGATAGGCAGGCCACTCACTTCATTACCATCGCCGTGTCTGTTAGACTACAATGAAAATAATCTTGACAGATACCGGAGGCTGGAACAAGCAAGACAACACTTTTGGAAGAGATGGTCTGCAGAGTACGTCAGCGAGCTGCAGCAACGCACTAAATGGCGAGAACGGTGCAAGGACCTACGACTTGATGATCTGGTCGTCATAAAGGATGATGCCGCCCCGCCGCTCTGTTGGAGACTAGGCCGCATCTCCCGACAATACCCTGGACCTGACGGTGTGCCGAGAGTTGCGGACGTAACAACGAGCCGAGGATCCGTGAGGAGGGCTATAAATCGAATATGTGTCCTGTCCAGTCCAGCCACCAGCGAATGCCCGTCAGAAGCGCCAGCTTCAGCCCCGGGAGGATGTCTACGCCGTACATTGCGGGCGCGGGGCGCGGGAGACGGCAGACGGACGCCACCGCGACCAGCTAGCCGGCCAGCCTAGTTTAGTCTCGAAAACAAACCGGTGCGAGTAGGCCGCGTCACAATTCCCTAATTCAGTGTGCATTTTTTGAGTCGAAAAATTTGTATTAGGCTATCCAAAGTAAAGAATAACTATATGTACTTACCATCTTTAATTCAAGAGCCCAAAAGCAGTTCAATCCAAAACAATTGCAATTTAAACAAGCGTGCGCGTCCACAGACTGGCGAAACAAAATGGCGGCTCGCGGCTCGCAGTGCTGCCACAGGTACGAGCCAAGACGAGCTACGAGTAAGATTTCAAACCGGTTGGATCGCCGACGAACTTACTCGGCGGTTTTAAAGTACGCGTACTTGCGGTGACACACGAGCGAAAAAGGTCGTCGAGCCATAAGTACGCGTACTTGCTCGCCCGTCTATCACCCACTTAAGAGATGTATTTTTGTTAAATCAAAAGAATTATTTTATTGACTTAACCAGGAAATTTCAAATAAATTTTTAAATTTGTCTTTTGAAAATTAGATGGGTTCGTTTAGGTTAGGGTATTTTGAAAACCCTGGAATCGAACTCGACGAGTTGCCATTCCGAAACACGCAGATGCTGATAAAGTCAGTAGGGTGGCTATATCGACTAGACGCTTTGTGGACATGAGAAAATTCAGTTTCAGTTAAAATTTTAAATAACCAAGGAAAGTCGAATAAAACAATTTATATTTTTTTATATGATTTTTTTCTGAAAATATTATCTTTTACCAAATAAAATCACAATACAGCATGATTTCTAATGTTGTCGCGATTGTTACTTATTAAATAAAACTGTTTTTATTTTATTAAATTGATAACCGGGTCACAAGCTGGTAGTACCTGCCACTGTGTGAATCGAAATAGTTTTCAACAATGAATTATAAGCTATGGTTTTGTATTCTTGTGACATCATAAATAAATGACACAGACGATTGGCAAATTAGTCTGCCTGCGATCATGAACGCTGTAAATTGTTTGAAACGTTTGGTTTATATAAATACAAATGGGATAGATAACCGTATAAAAATAGTTAAATTTAATCACAATACAGCTTCAAATGGATGAATTAATCAATGTTTATCACCTTTTTCTCTGATAGGCAGATTTCTGGGTAAACGGGGATCTATTAACTCAGGTAATATGCACTTAAAATAGAACTCTTCTAATTTTGCTACATTAGAATTCCAGAATTCATCGTCTTTGTTGATTCGTTCATGTGACAGTCCTTTGGGTGTCCATACATTAAAAATGCAGTATTTTCGTTCGGTTATTTGTAATTGTCCTTGGATTTGGTAGAAAAAATTATGATTTCGCTTTAATTTTATTTTATTTTCAGCATCGATAGTGCAAAACGTAATTTTTTTATTTTGTATTGCCTCAGTTGGAGCAAAATTTGCTGCGCTTGCGGGGCATTTTATTTCGACGATACCGTCGTCATCTATCAAACCATCTGGACTAGCCCCAAGAAAAGGATGTTTATCACAAATGAAAAATCCAGATGGTTCAATATGAAGCCCTAAAAGTATCTCAGCGTCTTTTAATGCTATGGGTTCATTTTCATGACCATACTTTTTTGCATAATTACCTTTAAATGAACTATATAAAAGTTGCTTTACTACGTTTTTGCAAGACGTCGTTGGTTTTAATTTGCAAACTTGACCAAAGAACGAAGCAGTCAATCTAATTTTTCTTTGTTTGTGCCATTCTTCATTAGCTCCTTGTCCGATGGTCTTTTTTGCAATGTCTAGCCTCTGGCATACACTTTCGTTTAATAATAATAATAATTCATCTTTCTTTTTATTAAAAACTTCGTTGTCAAGATCAGCCTCCTTTAATAAATCCCCAAAATGCTCATCTGCTAGTGCGACATTTTTTTTAATACGCTTTGTGCTTCTAGCAGTTTTAGATTTTCTTTTATTTTTATTTGTTACGCGTTTCAAATATTTTTTTGATATCTCAGTCTCCTTTGCAAGCGTTTTTACTAAGCTACCAGTATTTTGTTTTGCCGCTGCTGCAAAACACCGTGTTTCATAAGAACCACGCAGACAATAATTAACACGTTTCCCGCCAATAAATTTTTCTCAGCAATGTTGTTTGTTTTATCCATTAACAGACTTTCGGAATTTGTTACAATGACATTTAAAATGCTGAAAATATCATACCACAGGCCACATTTTTTCATTACGGGAACAAAATTTTCCTCGCCTACTCGTTTGCAAAAATAAGGTTTACATTTGTCATGTTCACCAAATACATGGCACGGGCTATTTAACAAATCTTGCTTTAAATAATTAATTCTTTGCTCTAACGGTAACGGTAATTTATTTCCATAATCTATGGCCCCTTTTATGGCTTTCCATAATCTAAGGATATTCGATTCTAGTTTATTTCTCAATGTTACCGGAACTAAACCGAACTTATTCTCAGTCTTCTTTGCCAAATTTCTTAACTTTGAGCAATAATTTCTCAACAAATAATTGCTTCATTCAATTTTTTTTATGATGGTACTATGACCGTATGGCAAAGATTCATTGAGTGCGCTAGTAACGCTACTATCACCATCACCAATCAACGTTTTGTATCTTATTTAATGCATATTGATGCTACATTTGAAGCCCTCAACAATACCATCTGCTTCCATAGCCGTCGAGCTTTTACCCCAATTTTTAAAGCACTTGTGCTTTTTTGGTTCAATATTTTTATTTTTTGCTACTGCACATACGCAACAATAAGCATTTCTGATGCCTATAAATAAAACCTTTTTGGTTTCAAACCCAATAAAACATGCCACACGGGATAACGAATTATAATTCGTTCTATAAGATCGCTTGGCCAATGAACCATCTACTACAACAGTAATGTAAGGGATTCCATCAGGGTCGATATTACCTTTTTCAATGGCAATTTTTTTTCTTCTGCGCCAGCTTCGTACATGCTTTCCAAAGCAAAATCCTTAATCATACTACCAAAAACATTATGCTCTTTTATAAAAAGCTTATCTGACATACACGGAATGTCAACATGTGCACAAAATTCATCTAACTGAGCAAATCCATTACCTGAGGTAACAATCCCTTGAACAACATGTTGATTTAATTCATGTTCAGATCTATCGCTTTTTATAACAACATTAATACCACACATTTCACAAATAAATTTAAAAGATGAATGAAATCCACGACGAATCTCGTTCACAAATTTAAAATATTTAAAAGAACAGGTAAAAGGACTGTGATCTATTTCCGACAGTTGTTCAAATAAATATGCAACATCAATCAATCTTCGTCCAGTCAACTTTTGACCTACAATTTCTTCATTCTTTTCCATTTCGCAAATCAGGGAAACATCACTTGAAGTGCTAGTTGAAGTCAAATTCCTACAAGAAAAAAAAATATAAACTATCCGTCATATGAATTGTAATTAAACATCTCTAGGTTATAGGTAGTAAATAAATTGTCTATGCTCCATTAGTTTAAGTAAGTACTTACTTTTGTCAAAAAAATTACAGCCATTGCAAAAAAGAAGGTAAATAACATCTTTTGTTTTTAACCTTAACTTATATTAAAAAAAATTTTTTTTCAAGATTACTTTCCTTTACCTATTAATGTACCTGAACAAATTGAGTATAGTATTGTTAATATCAATACCTACCTACTAAATGATTCACTGATTGGTTCAATTCTCTCGGGTTGATTTGACTTTACAACAGTACCATCAAACAGTGCATGTACTTCAGCCGTGGTTACAATCTGATTGCCACCTTCTCCACGTGAAGAAGACCTGTACAAAAGAACCTTTTTTTTTACTTTAGATTTCATTTTAAAGTCTAAATAAGTCTGTTCATACTTTTATTTTTTATTTTATAAATTACGCAGTTACGTATAATACAAGTGCTAATCCAGACCATCATCATATCCTGTAGGTTACATTGTCCATCGACCATGTACACCCTGGTGTCAAAGTTAATAAAAGAGATGTTACAATATAAATATGAACTACTTACCTACTAGACGACCGACTGATTGGTTCAATGTCGAAGCGCTGATTGCAGTCTAAGACAATATCCAATGGTGCATTACATTCGGGCGTGGTTAGAGACGCAACGCCTCCTGCTGCGGTCTGAGATCTGTACAAGTTTGCTGCGGTCTGAGATCTGTCAAGTTTATTTAACTCAAATCCATACTTCCATACTAATATTATAAATGCGAAAGTCTGTCTGTCTGTCTGTCTGTCACTCTTCACGGCTAAACGGCTGAACCGATTGTGATGAAATTTGGTAGGGATGTAGTTAATGACCTGAGGTCAAACATAGGCTACATTTGGGCGCGATATAACCGAGTCCCACGCGGGGCGGAGCCGCGGGGAACAGCTAGTATACCTATAAAATAAAAGCAAATAATTAGACTGTAACAGTAATAATATAAATGAGATTTACGTGAGTACTTGTTAAACGACTGACAGATTAGCTAAACGGTCATCGTTTTATTTGATTCTATATAAATATCTGATGACTCTTTGATTAGGTTCGTTGTTGCATCTAAAATACTGTTTAAAAAAAAAAAACAGAATTAATCTCATGAACATATCTTTTCAAGAACAGTTTAAATCTGAGTGCTTACTTACTTTAATGGACATCTATTTTCTTTATTTTTTTCCAGTGTTTCTTTCTAGGAACTGATGCCCATAAGCGACGTTTTCTCGATCGTACAAAATTTTAGTATATTAGATATGTACTAAAAGACTAAAAGTTAACAGATACAAGTCAGTAACTAAACTAAAATCATATTTAGAATGGTAAGGAAAAAGTACATACATATCCATACTGTATTTATTCTTTTCAATATCACTTTATATTATGATTAAAATATATCAAAAATACCAATAATACCAAACAATTTCGGTTCTACTATAAATAGATACAGAGAATACCGGCTCCTAGAAAAAGACTCGGTACTGGTCACCCTACGATATCTGTTCGAGAATAAAATAAATATGAAAGTTTGCGGGCAGGCTTACAAATACAATACATGACGTGACAAATGTGATGTAACAGTATGTTTCATTTGACAATAGCATTCTATTATTTTTATTTAAAAAAACATCGTATGGATTATCATTGAACGACAACGAAATGAATCAACGATTATATCGCCAATAACGCTCGACGAAAATCTAATATAAAAAAAAAATTATTCGTAAACACTCAGCAATATTAACGTACACCGTAACGAGTCAACGATTATCGCAACGAACGCTTGAAGAAAATTTGATATAAAATGTACCTAATATAGGTAATAGACCTTAAAAAATAATAGGTTGAAAAATAATAGTATGATATAAGGCGTTGGCAAAATGTAGCCCTAGTAACTAATGCCAACTATCATAAAACACCACCTGCGAGTAATTTAACTAAGAGGCAATAAACAGGAGACTTTTTTTTGGCGCCATGGTCGTTTTTTCTTTTTAGGTAGGTCGTAAATTCTTATTTGATTGAATTTGCAGACAATGTGAACAAATTAATTTTAATAAAACGTACCTAATCAGTTATTAAGTATTCAACAATAATCATAAAAAGTACGTAATTTATAATCCATTAACATAAGTATTACCTAACGTGACCATTTATTTTTTGACTCAAAACGGGACATAGGTTTTATTTAGGTAAAATCATAGGTAGGCAATAAAAAAATAATTATTCAGAATTCAATATTTATTCAGAAAAAGTTAGTTGGCTAAAAGTTACGAATCACAAAATATAGGTACCCAAAATATTTATGTAATATTGTTAAAAATATTATTAGTAAGTAGGTAGATGTGTTTCTCTCGAACTGTCAGTCGCATAATAAATGTATGAAGTGTAGACGTATTTTCAATTATCTCCCGGATTCTTCAATGGCGACGAGGACGTAACCAGAACGCGTGATAAAGATGTCGATTGGTAAAATTGCCGAGTTCAGGGTGCAGCAGGATGACTGGAGGCTGTACGTGGAGCGGCTTGAGCAGTATTTTTTGGTGAATAAGATCGCGGCGGACGTGCAAGTGCCCACACTGATTACGGTCATGGGAGCGGAGGCGTACGAACTACTGGTTAACCTGTGTACGCCTGAGAAACCGAAGAATAAAACATTTGATCAACTAACAACTATAATGGAAAAACATTTACAACCGAAACCAAGTGAGCTCGCGGAGCGATACAAATTCCGACACCGCAAACAAAGAAGCACCGAAACAATATCCGAGTACGTGGCGGTATTAAAAAAAATGTCGATTTCATGTGTTTGGTAGCGGCCTAGAAGAGAGTTTGCGAGATCAGTTAGTGTGCGGCATAACAAGTGAAACTATAAGGCAAAGGCTATTTGTTGAGAGTAAATTGGACTTCGGAAAGGCATATAAATTGGCGGTAAACATGGAAACAGCAGAGAGAGATGCGGCGGTTGTTGAAGGAAAAGACATTGCGAAAGAGGTTACCAACTCGGAATCGGCAGATTGTCAAGCTGTGAAAGTGAAGTGGCATCAGCGCGGGGCGGAGCGCGGCAGAGGGAGGTCGGTGCAGGCGCCACGGTGGCCGTCGCGAGCGGCGCGGCCGGGCGCAACACGGCGGCTATCTTGCCAAGCTTGCGGTGCGGCTCATGCTACTGAGGGATGCAAATTTGCACGATATGTGTGTAGAGTGTGTAATCAACAAGGTCATCTACAACGGATGTGTCCTAAAACGTTGACTCATCATCAAGTGCATATCGGTGAGGATCAGGAAAGTGACAGCACGGACAGTACGGAGGTAATTTTTACTGATGTAAGACGAGACCCAATATTTATTTCATTAAATGTAGACGGTAAAGAGATGCAAATGGAATGTGACACAGGCAGCGCGGTTTCTTGCATCAGCTATGACTGTTATAAAAAACTGTTTTCTAACCTTTGTTTACAACCGTGTGATTTAACACTTAGATATTATACCGGCGAAGCAATAAAACCGATAGGTATCATACAGCCTCGTGTAAGTTATAAAAATAAAAGTGATTATTTAGATCTTTTAGTGATTAATAAGGGTAAAACTAGTCTATTAGGCAGGCAGTGGATTGCAGCATTACAAATACAGTTGCCCACTTTAAGCTACGATGTTATGAAATTATCAGACATTCATTTTGATTTAACCACTTTCAGGTCGAAATACTGTAAGGTATTTGAGGAGGGTCTGGGTCGTTTCACCGGTGGTGCCGTAAGCGTTGTCCTGCGCGAGGGGGCTCAGCCGGTTTTCATGCGCGCGCGGCCGCTCGCGTACGCGCTGCGCGAGCCGGTGGAGCGCACGCTGGACCAGCTGGTGCGTGACGGCATCCTGTCGCCCGTGGAGCGCTCGGACTGGGCTACACCTATTGTCCCCGTCATCAAAAAGGATGGTAACATCAGAATTTGCGCCGATTACAAACTGACGTTAAATAAACTTATTGAGATCGACCGTTATCCCTTGCCACGAGTAGAGGACTTATTGTTACGCTTAAGAGGAGGTGAGCATTTTAGTAAAATTGACTTATCCCAAGCTTACGCACAGTTTGAGTTAGATCAAACCAAGAAATATACAGTAATTTCCACACATAAAGGCTTATTTATGTACAATAGGCTTGTATACGGACTGGCATCGAGCCCAGGTATTTTTCAGAGACGTTTAGAGCAACTTTTCTCTGATATACCTCAAGTAGGAGTGTTCCTGGACGATGTAGTAATAACTGGACGCTCTCAGGAAGAGCACATTAGTAATTTACATAAAGTTTTTGATCGCTTACAAAAATTTGGTTTAAAAGTAAGAAATGACAAATGTGTATTTTTTGCCAAATCTATAAAGTATTTGGGCCATACTATTAGTAAGGATGGAATTCACACTAGTACAGATAAGGTTAAGGCCATTATAAACACGCCTGCACCGGAAAACGTCTCTCAGCTGAGGGCCTTCATAGGTATGATAATGTACTATGGAAAATTTATAAAGAACGTTAGTACAATACTAGCACCTATGTATAACTTGCTAAAATCAAATACAAAATATGTGTGGACAAGTGACTGTGAGCAGGCTTTCACTAGTATTAAAAATCTTTTATCAAGCACAAAAGTGTTAGCTCATTATTCTCCCGATTTGCCATTAGTACTCACTACAGACGCTAGTAGTGTTGGGGTAGGCGCCGTTATTTCACACTTAACGGAGGCGGGAGAGCGACCCATCGCTTATGCGTCTCGCGCACTGACCGCTGCAGAAAAAGGGTACTCACAAATAGATAAGGAAGCATTAGCGATCATATTTGGAGTTCGAAAATTTCATCAATATTTGTATGGCAGGAAATTCACGTTAAGAACTGATCATAAACCCTTAACACATATTTTTGGGCCGAAGATTGGCATACCGGTAATGGCCACTTCACGTTTACAACGTTGGGCAGTCACACTGTCCGGATACAATTATAATATACAATTATAATATGCGTAACGTCGAGTAAGAACTGTGCCGACGCGCTGTCGCGTTTACCTCACACGGAGCGTAAAACAGAAGGTAAACAGGATAGCACCTATATCAATTTCGTAAAAAAATTTTTACCTATTTCATGTAGTCAGGTGAGAAAACATACAGCTAAGGACAGGATACTAAGTAGACTTATAATGTACATTCAATCTGGTTGGCCAACAGTATGCCCATGTGTGGAAATTAAATCGTATTTTGATAGACGTAATGAGCTATACGTAGAAAGTGGTTGTGTGATGTGGGGCTATCGTATGATTATACCAACCACGTTACAAAAAAATATATTAGAGGAATTACATGTTAGTCATTTCGGTATTATTAAGATGAAAAGTTTAGCTCGAAGCTACGTGTGGTGGCCAAATATCGATGCGGATATTGAAGGCACCTGTCGTCATTGTGACACGTGCGCCGCGGAGAGGGACGCGCCCCCGCGGGCACAAATACAACCCTGGCCTTATCATAGTCGACCATGGGTTAGGTTACACATAGATTTCCTTGGACCTTTCAAAGGATTCACTTTCTTAATTTTGATTGATTCATCTTCAAAATGGCTAGAAGCGTTTGAGATGAAGTCTACTAATGCTTATTGTGGGCGACTTACCACATTATATAATAAATAGGTACTTACACGTAAACAAATAAATAATAAATATATACTTACCTACATATAAAATAAATTTAAATCATATAGTATGTATACAATATAGTTTATTTCATATATACTCACTTATATATATATTTAGTATGATAATATGTATACAAAACACATATACTAAAAACATTATTTTATATTAACATAATTACCATAGAAGGATTAAAGCGCGCAACGTATTCTAGTTGTTATTATTCTAAGTAAATACCGGGCGACGGCGATCGATGCGTCTGCGCAGTTACCTACGGATATCGTTGATCCCTGCCAGCCGCGCTAGCCAGTTAGTCGAGATTTTGCATGAGACGCGGAACCCGTGTCGCTCGACCCTCCGTCGGCTATTACGCGATCAGTACCGATCCATTGTTTATGTGCTTACGGCTTTGCTTTCTGTCTTTCATTCTTAGAACTTATTCTCTGTGCTGTGCTTAAACTTTCTTCTTTGCTATTACTATTTCTCCTTCTAAAACTATTATATGTGATCGTGAATAAATAGTGTAGTTGTATCAAGATTCGTATCATTTCCTACCTACACGCTCGCGACCACCTAAACTGGTGACCCCTTGGACACGGAGAGAAGAAAAGTGGAATGTCGTGTGATAGCGACACAGATCCCCTATCAAACGTAACCGTGCGCACAAAGAAGCAACCTAAAATGGCAGACCCCGAGTATCAGGATGCAACACCTACCCCCGCACCGGCACCCACGCCGCCAGTTCATATGAAAATACCCCCGTTCTGGCCGGAAAAGCCAGCGATTTGGTTCGCGCAAGTAGAATGCCAATTTGCTATTATGCGAATTACGGATGATACTACCAAATTCTACCATGTATTAGCAACGTTGGATAGGCAGTATGCGGCGAAGTAGAAGATATCCTTACTGGCCCAGCGGATTATACTCGTTTGAAATCAGAGCTTATTAAGCGCTTATCGGTGTCTCGTGAAAATAAAGTGGAACAACTTCTCATGCACGAGCAGCTTGGAAACCGTAAGCCGTCTCAATTTTTACGACACTTACAACACCTTGCTGGACCTGACATACCCGAGGACTTCCTGAAGACCATATGGACTAGTCGTTTACCAGTGGGAATGCAGCCGATTATCGCATCACAACCTACCTTGACCTTAGATGCACTCGCCGAATTAGCAGATCGGATAAACGATATCGCAGCGCCTACACAGCAGGTTGCCGCAACATCCTCATCATCTGTCATCGACCAGTTGCAAAATCAGGTAGCCGAATTGACCAGGCAAGTGAATGCACTTTCTTTACAATCCAACCGGCAACCACGGCAACGTGAGAGAGGCCCAAGGCAAAAATCACGCAATCAGTCAGCGTCGCGTACCAGATCGCAGTCGAACTACCGTCGTTTTCCTATCTGCTGGTACCACTACAAGCATGGGAATAATGCAAACTACTGCGTCAAGCCTTGTGACTTCAAATCTGGATCGGGAAACACTCCGGGCAGTCAGTGATGGCGACTAGTGACTGCCAAAATGCAACCGGTCGCCTCTTCGTTACGGATCGTGCTACAAAGACAAATTTTCTCATAGACACTGGCAGTGACATTTGTGTATACCCAATTTGTGCACTACGAAAACGTCGTTGTAAAACTGATTATCAGCTCAGTGCTGCCAATGGCTCTGCTATTGATACATTTGGTTACCTTCAGCTAAATTTAAATTTAGGTTTACGTCGGAATTTTCCATGGCGATTCGTGATTGCTGACGTTACGAAACCCATCATTGGTATAGATTTTCTTGCCTATTATAAAATTATAGTCGATGTTAGCAAACGTAAACTTATTGATAGCCTTACCAATGTCAGCACTGACGCTACCATAGCTACACCTAATTGTCTCGTCTCTAGTGTAAAAGTCTCGACTGGTGGTAATAGTAGATATCACGCTATTTTGTCTGAATATCCGGAAATAACACGACCGGCTGGTTTTCCGAGTATTATTAAGCATAACACTACACACCACATTAGAACTATACCAGGTCCTCCAGTTTCATGCGCACCGCGTCGTCTAGCACCAGACAAACTAAAAATAGCTAAACAAGAGTTTGATGCTATGTTAGCTAATGGGATAGCAAGTCCTTCCGATATAATAATAATAACTTCCTGTTGTAATATATGTTAAGAATTCTTGTGTAAAATGGCGTTTTCTAAAACCAGTAAATGATGGTCTCCCTATAGACATAGGGTCTATATTTCCCAAAGATTTTGTTAAAAGCGCTTGTGCCATTTTGGAAACATACTTAAATGTGATGGGCGAAAAAGTCAACGCTCTTTGTTCACTTCTTTTTAAGAATACGGAATTAACCTCCTTCCTAGTGTGCCATTTAGCCCTATTTGTTATTTTCTCAAGAACTGTTAAATTCTCAAGGTATGTTCCAAACATTGCGTGGAATACTACTTCAGACGTTTTGATAGGGTCAGAGCCACTCTTCATCTTGAATTGGAGCTTTTTTGTAAGAACCAGGTCAGTGTAATATTTGAGAACAGGTGCCCCAGAAAAACTCCATTGAACGTTTCCCCTATATTTCCACATGATGTAGAACAATAATAAAGGGAAATAAACTTTCTGTGTGGATCTTGCAGTTGTAAGCAATAGGATGTCTCCCAATTCCTTCATGACACCGGACACATTCCCTGGATGTGTTGCCTCCTTTAGTGAATTAATTATCTCTGATGACATTGGTAACATTTGCAAACTGTGATTTAAAGCTGATTTGAGCTTATCATAAAACTTATCTTCCATCACTAACAATATTGCCTGGGTCAATGGCCCTAAACTCCTCAGTACACCCGTCCTCCTTTCTGGAGCAAGAGTCACACCTTGTAATAGAGAAATATGTTGATTGGTTAACCCGTACTGTGATATGTTTTGAGTGTGTTCTTGGTTTCTCAATTGTGGAATCAGTTTCCCTTCTCGAGTACGCTTCACTCCTTTTTTAGCCACTGATTCTCTTACCCTAAATCTGGTGACACCTGTTCTGACTTCATCATAGAAAGATCTAAACAAAGTTATGATCTCAACAATAGGCGTAGCAATCAGGAAATTTATTTCTATCTTACTCGCCTTAATTTTTTCAACTACGGTCTTCACAGAAACATCTACCCCAACAACTTTAGCGGTATATTCTAGAAATCTCAAATGTCCAGGTTTGTCATTTTCCTCCTTGCGGAGACAGGTAAAAACAGTCATTAAGAATCCAGCTAATTCATCAGATGCATCCAAATCAATCATGTTATTTGTTATCTCAGCTGCTATGTTGTCTTTCTTCTCATCCCCAAGTTCGGCTATTATTATGTCCACTATGCTTATTAATTTATCAATTTCTACATCTCTCTCCTTTAAAATGTTTACTTCCACTTCCATTGAAGTGCTCGGTGCTGCCATCTTATATGTTTCTTAGGTAAATCTGACAATTTGAAAATTTAAATCTCTGTTCTTGCTGACCAACTGAAGCGTATTCGTATCATTTCCTACCTACACGCTCGCGACCACCTAAACTTATAATGTTATTAAAGTTTTACGGCAGACGTTCGCAAGATTTGGGCTGCCTGAGCAGATTGTATCTGATCAAGGCCCACCCTTTACTAGTTCGGAGTTCACTCAATTTTTGCGTACTAATGGTGTGAAACAAATGTTTTCCCCGGTGTATCATCCAGCCTCTAACGGCGCGGCTGAAAACGCGGTAAAACTGTGTAAAAAGGCTATAAAGAAAGCTATACGAGATCGCGTAGATGTAGATGCTGCATTACAAACGTTTTTGTTATCATATAGAAATATGATACATACTACCACCGGGGAAACTCCGGCTAAGCTGTTGCAAAAACGCAACCTACGAAATCGGCTCGACCTTCTACGACCGGAGCGCGAGGTATGCGATAAGGTGGCTAGGGCTCAGCAACGCCAGGTCGAGTACGCGGGCGGCGCAGACCGGACTTTTGAGGAAGGAGATACGGTTTGGCTAGAGGCTACGGCGCGAGGGATAAGTGGGTGAAAGGTCAGGTTCAACAAAAAGATGGTTCTCGTAGGTACTCAGTGGTCGGGAATGATGGTCAATTATTAAAAAGACATGTAGATCAGATACGGCGTAGATCACGATTTTCTGATGTTACCTATCCAGATGACGGAGATGGTTGTAGTAATTCAGAGATAGAGACAACACTACCCTTAAAATTAAATGAAAGCAGTAACATAGTGCCTTCTGATCCTATTATTGACGATAACCATCCATCAGTGATACCGGAAACACCAACAGAAACGACAACGCATACGGCACCAACGGCGACAGCGGAGCGCCCCAAACGGATACGTAAACCCGTAGAAAGGTTCATTGTTCAATAAATCAACTAAGACAGTTTCAATAGATACCTACTGTAATATATATAAGTATATAACATGATGTAATTAATTATATTTTTATGCTGAAAACAGACCCTTTTTGTTATTTTTGTTAAGGTTACCTATTTACAATGAATACAGTCATGTTCACCAGGAAAATATTATTGTATAAAATTATATTATATTATTACTTGATAGTTGTGTGTAGTACTACGATTAACTCATTTAACCTCATAGTAAATACTCTTTGGCATTGTTTACTTTTTATAAAATTCCTGGTGTTAACAACTTGTGTTGAAACTAGTGTTAATTTAAGGATTTCATTTCTTAGAAATAATTTAACTAAGAACTTATAGATATAGTCATGCATAACGGTGGAGGTGTAATATTGTTAAAAATATTATTAGTAAGTAGGTAGATGTGTTTCTCTCGAACTGTCAGTCGCATAATAAATGTATGAAGTGTAGACGTATTTTCAATTATCTCCCGGACTCTTCAATTTAGTTATATTTATATTTATCAGAAGAACAAATTTGCTTTAATATAGCTGGTGACGATTTCAAGTAAGAATGAAACTCTTGGCACGTTTTTTTTATGTTCACCTTAATTATCAACATCGCCTTTAGAACCGAAATTTGTAACTGGGTTTTCTCAGATGTCCACAATTTGTTCATAATAGAAAATACTCTTTCTACTGGAGCATTTGTTGCAGGCAAACATAAAATATATTCTATTATAATAGAAAAATTTTCATGCTGAAGATTGTTGGCGCGAAAGTGTTTGAATATTTCCACCCAACGGGTTTCCGTGGAAACATTTAAATTATTCCATTCCGTCACTTTTTGCGATGTAATGTAATTAGAAATTAATGAAAATTCGTCAAAAACTTGAGTATCTTTATTACAGTTAATATATTGCTTTTCAATTAAAACATCCAGAGATTTTTGAATGTATTCCCATGCGGGGACATTTTTTAAATCTGCCCAATTAAATATCTCCATTTCTTTGGTAAGAAAGCAAGTCCACTGCTCCAGATATTCACGGCTTGTTTTATAAAATTCTGTAGCCGTCCTTTTTACAACTTCTTCATCGATATCAGTACCACTATTTTTCAATTTTAACATTAATTGACGGACCATAAATGGAAGAAACTGATTGGTCTGTTTCTGAGTTAAATTGTCTTTTAATTGATTGATTTCGTTTGCAGCTTCAATTGCCGATACAGTTTGACCTTCAAGTTTCAAAACAGCTTGATGAAAACTTGCTGACTGAGCGTGTAAAAAATGAAACCACAATTCGGATGTGGGATCTTCAAAAAAGTTTTTTAGTAACAGGGGACATTTTTCAATACTCAAAAAGTAGCTTTTTAACGGCTGATACATTTTTAAAACCCTCTCCAAAGCAGGCATAAGAGCAAGCCATCTGGTTTTGCTATAGCCGAGCATTTGTTGATATTCCGTTTCAGTTACGGCACAAAACTCCTTTAGAGCTTCAACTCGAATCGTATAAATATAAAAAAATGAATATATCTTCACTATAACGCTTTCGTAATCTACGGGTAGTCCATCTGCAGCAGATTTTATTGCATTGTGAATTACATGGGCTCCACATCCAATACCTATTAATTCTTTTTTCAGAGATGATTGTAATTTCGCAAATACATTGTTAGTTCCTCGCCTACCTGCACCTCCGAAATTGACGTTGGCATTGTCCCCACAAAATGCTACGACTTTTGCTGTCAAATTATTATCTGTCAACACTTGGTTTAAATAATTGACAATGATGTCAGAAGTTTCACCAGGTTGGTCTTGCAAATCTAAAATTTTTACTTGCACACCTACGTAAGGTTGAAAAAAGCGAACTACAATGGGGTATATTTTCATGTTACCGTGGTTTGACGCGTCGTTTAGTATTGTAATACAATTGCACTTATCCAGGTCATCTTTTAATTATTTCATTGCTGTAGGCGTCAAAACATTTACTACAATAGCTTCTGATTTCGTACGCGCGCATGTAAATTTGGGATTAAAACATGATTGAATCAATTTCGATGCACAATCATTAGAACGAAAACTGTGGTTTTCTTGTATCGAGTGATAAGCCCAGACGCCTTCTGCCGCGGCGATATCCAAGTCCTTCAAAGTTGGCGCGTCCGATTTCTTGAAAAAGTTTAACATCGAAGAACTCGAAGCTGCGGCACGATCCGCATTTTTATGTTTCTCAGACTTTAAATGCTGTTCAATGTCACCGCCGCCACTGTGGGAAACACTAAATTCTGTACGACACTTTTCACATCTCACATCTGATGAAGAATTTGTTTGCTTGATAAACGGAAATTTTTCTTGTAAGCTAACATTGAACGAACACTTACGTTTCGGCATTTTAACTTGTGATTCCAAAGCAAAAGAAATTTAAATTACTTATTTACTACACGATCATCAAACAAAAAACAAAACAAATAGCGAGAAGTGGGCAAATGAAAAGTCAATAAGTCAACAAAACACGAGCGATATGATCATATGACGCCTTGGCCACTCTCGACTATCGTTGCGTCGACGACGAAGCGGTCTCGCTCTCGCACACCGCTAGCTCGCGTCCGGTTGGTGCGGGCGTCACATCGCGGCGGCGGGCAGGGCGGTGGCCGGCCGTCTGTTACTCAAATTTTCGCGCGGTTTCTGAAAACGGGACAATTTTGCGTCCCACAGTCCGTTTCGGGAACACCGGGATTCTTTATTGTAAAAAGGGACAGTCCCGTTCAAAACGGGACGTCTGGTCACGTTAGTATTACCTATTGGTGACCAACATTGTTTTGTTTTAGGTCATAATTTCGTTTACATAGTCCGTAAGTTTAAGAAAATAAGATTAACTATTTACGTTATCTTTTACTATTTTAAAATTAAAGTAAGTGAAGATATCTGGGCGTTTTCTATGTTGACCTAAGATCGAAATTTCACTCCAGTATTTATACCTAGGTAGATACAAAAAAATACTTGAGTGGAATTCTTATTTTATAGATAGAAACATAAATAAATTTGTACTTACTGTGTGATTCATCCCATCTTTCGAAATCCATTATAGAGAATTTGAGCACCAAATCAAAATATGCGTTTATTGCACTTATCAACAACAAGGAAAGCACTTGACAAATACACACACACACACACACACAACCACGTCTCAACACGGAATGAATGACTTACACCACACCCCTCTCGCCCCGCACTTTAGCCGTGTCCGTCTCGTGCGAGGCGAAACAGCAAGACGGTTGTTGAATTTACTGGGAAATTCGAGTGCATTTGCGAATACCAAAAATTAATATTGAATCTCGCTTACATTTTCATTTTCCTTATGACATTGTATAACTAGAATATATAAGCTGTGGTTCTATTATAAATATGTAAAGATTGATTGAGTTTTTAGTATAAAACAAAAAGGCGGAAAACATGTCTTTAACGTCGAAATATTTATGAAATGTAATTGCATATATTTTTAAGTAGGGAAATATTTTGAAGAAAATATTTGAACCAGAACATAGATAAATACTTTCTTAATACAGATAACAGCCTAAATATGTTTGAATATTCTGAAATTAAAAATTATTTTGGTATTACGCTTGTATGGGAAATTCGTCGTTCGCCGGCTTCTTATGCGCCATGAGTAGCATGATGCATGATGCTACTCACGGAGCTAATCCCATACAAGCTACAAGCATCTGACTGAAATCAAAAATAAAAAGCGTCAAAGAGGTAAATAAGTATGATGTACTTGTACATTGTGTTAATTTTTATTTATCCTGCTATAAAATGAGAAGGCAAAGCCAAAGTAACAACTTATGATTTTTTGCTACTTACCTGTTATTGAAATCGAAACGGTAGGCTCACTAACCTCTGTCTCTCGTTTATTATCGGATTCTGAAAAAAATATAGTGAATGACAAAACATCGACAAAATTAATATTCTTAAATAACTTCATATTATAAAACAAAGTAACCCTTCGTGTCATTTAATAGTTAACCAACATTGTTCAAATATTACGTAACGCAATTTTTGAAGATTTTTGACCCCCCCTCCCTCCACTGTAACGCTCCGTAACGTTTTTCTGTACCCCCCCACCCCCCTCTCTAAAGGTTACGTAACACTCAAGTCATCATTTTTACTCTGAAGTCGCAAAAAGTTGTTATAGTTTTTATCCTTCGTATAGTTTTAATTGCCTTATAATAAAACAAGAGATTTTTAATTCGCAACACCTGCGTTACTGCTCCTCTGTCCACGGGTTTGCTAGCCACTCAGATTCTTTCATCACTGGCACCTGGAGTGCAGACGAAGACGGTTCTGGAATTGTTAAGCCACTTGCATCAACTTTGTCTTCGACGAGCCAGTCAGCATCCTCAGACGATGTTTCATAACGACGCACAATGCAGAGAAGCTCATTTGCCCTTCTGGCAGCAAGGCGCTGTGGCCGTACTCTAGTTTCACAATGGTCTTGGACAGTCTTGCCACGCACGTAACGACAGTGCATTTGAACACTCCTGTGAGATGTGAAATAGATCCCACAGGTTGGACATACTTTTTTCTTTAGGTCGGATTGTACAGATGGACAAAAGAAATCGTAAGGCATCTGCTTAAACCCTTCTAGATGAGGTGACAGATCAACGGACAACCTTACAAGAAGTGGCGAAAACTTGGATTTTCCTTTGTCTAACAAACTGGGTACTACGAGCTTGCTTGGGGTTTGAAGTATTGGGCAAGGTGGCGGCATGAAAGTATCCGTAAACACAGATTTCAATGCACTTCTCGGTGGTGAACAGCAGGATTCATCCGCGCATTTTATAACCTGTAAGAAATATTGCGATTCACGGACGTGAACGCTATACCACGCCAGATTTGGTTCTGCTGGATCCTGCATGCTATCTTCGGGCTGTCTATACTCCGCCGAAACGTCATAATTATCAATTTTCATTTCTCTCCACACTTCTGCAAGTGTTTCCCCAGCGTGCTGAAAATTGCGTTTTTCCAAATCATCATCCGTAGTCATTCCTTTGTCGTCGAGATGAGAACCAAAATGTTCATGAGGCAGAATGACGCCTGCCAGTCGTTTGCTGAGGGGAGCCATGCGACGCTCAACTCGGTTATATGCGCTCCGCCCAGGAGCATTAGTCGCTATAAACAGGGCGTCCAGGTTGTATTTTTTAAAGTGTTCAATCGCAAAGTTCTTGACTTTGTAGTGAGTAGACCAATTTTCTTCATAAGAGTTTCTTGAGCCGGTTTGCTTGGAACATTTTTAGTGATGACCGAATCAAGCAAAGTCTTGTCTGGTTCCGTAGACGATGTCTCCACAGTTTCCTCATCAGTATTCTGACTTTGCTCCTCGTGGATATCGCTCATCTTTCGTTTGACGGCAGTGCTTTCATGTCCAGCGACTGCGACAATCGATTCCATGAGAGATGAACACGTGGATGAAGCTACAACATTCGAATCCTATAGACCAAGAGAAAATTAATTAAGAATAGGTATTATTGACACATGCGATAAAAAAGAACATAATATACAACATATATAAGCAGATGCACCTGTTTTTGTTGAGGAGCACGCGAAGTCGAGGGAGCATTGGGCCATAGTGTTGCTGGCGTGCTTGATGTTTGCACAGGTAGCTAGAAATATAAAATACTTATGACCAGTTCTTTTATGAAAAATCAAGGTTTGGACTAAATATAATACTTATGTCATTATTACATTTTAGTAGTAAACTTACTTGTGTAAAATAACTAAGCATTGTTGCTTTCTTCTTCGTGGCCTTCACCTTCAACTCTCGTATAACATCATTTATATGTTCTATAAACTTTGCTTTGTTTTTTAGTTTTTCTTTAGCCGTTTTCCAAATTTCATTGGCATTTTTTTGACATACTTGCGCTGGCAAGTCAGCATGAGAGCCTTTATAGGCCAAGAACAGCTGATGATACAAATCTCCTTCTTTTGAGGACATTACAGTATGAACACTATGAACTCACTTTAATAACAGCGACTACAGCAATTTGTTTCTGCATAAACACTAACGAATACTGACAACAAAAACAACATTAAATGACGTACAATACAATCTAGGGATTCCCCGTGAAATATAAACGAAAAGGTTTACCAACATGCGAGAACAAATTAAAAATGGCGACCAGACTAATACAATCGAGGGATTCCCCGTAAAACGTAAACGAAAAGGGTTGCCAATTTGGGAGTTTTAATTCCCTATTTTTTTATATAAAAAAAGAAATAATGTTACGTAACGTGTTGTAAGAAGGACCCCCTCCCGCCCGTGGAACGCATCGTTACGTTTTACGAGACCCCCCCGCCCCCCCAAAATGCGTTACGTAATACTTGAACGCTCCCTAAGCCTGAAAGTGTAATTTAAAATATGAGCATTATCAGTAATTAGGTAGGGACCCACCAAAAACGGCCAATGTTTAAAAACAATAGGTATATCTTTTTACTTATTTCAAAATGTACAAAGGAAACCGATAAAATTAAAGTAATGCTGCGTTTAGATACCTTTTAAGTTACAATGTAAGACATTATCATAACAACAAATGAACAGTTAATCCAAACAGCAAACAAATAAGTTTCTCAAATATGGGTTATAAAGTGAAATAACGGTAAGGTTCTTTTAAATTATTTGCAATAACCTTTTGAAAAAATTTTGAATACGGTAATATCTCAAAATTAACAATAAATGAATTTGAAGACTTGTAATATTTTTATCCAACAAAAGGTGGCAAGTTAAAATGTATCACTTTACGAGGTAGAAACTGGTGCCATTATTTGTTATAAATTAAAATGTAACGTTATATTACAAATATAAACCAACTAAAAGATAAATTTTTAACTCAAATACTGTTATAACAAAAAATAGTACATTTTATAAGAATAATCTTGAATAGATAATACACTTACCTTTTCTGTATTAGTGTCTTATTTCAAGTTACAACGGTTTTTACGCGGTCGATAAACACTACCGCTCGTTGCAATGTGGAACGTAACACTGTTCAAGGACATGTCAAACGAAAACTTGCTTAGTGATAAACCGTCACAACTCCCTCAAGCGGACATTTTTGTAACTAAAGTTACAACGGTATTTGTGTTCGAAAGCGAATTTTATTGTGGATCGAGTGGTGTACTTAACTCAAAATCACGATTTTTCGACTTGTAACAGTATTTTATCGGATGTGCGTATAATTGTTTTAAGATTCTTTTCTTGGTACCAATTTGATACCTTGAAATGATGATTGAAAACAACACCTATAATGTTGCGTGCATCACCTCGTCCTCTATCAACCACAGGAACTGCAATTCGTACTGAAGAGCCAATAGGTACAGGGGCCAACTTCTTTTCACTTAATTTCAGCATTTTTTCTGCCTGTTGTTGTAGGTTTTTCTTAGCATTTTGACGATTATCTAGTACTTTGTTTTTTTTTTAACATAATGGACACAAAACTTTAGATCCAAATCCTTCATCGGGTGATTCTTCAGCAACAGCGCAAATAGCGTGGATTGCACATCCACATTCTCTACATGTATGAGCTCCTGTAGTTTCTTGTGAACAGACGCTGCATTGGAGGATGCAAGTTGGAGGTTGCGTGTTTGTTTCGCGTTGATCTAAAACGTTGTTAGAAACTTGGCTTACCTCTACCTCCGTGTTCACCTTGGGGAGTTCACATGCAGTGACGTTGGGATCTTCTTCCGTTTTGGTAAGGTCCTGCATGATTTTCTCCAAATATTCTTCAGTTTGCATTTAGCGTGAAATCATTGGGTAACTGTAAACCAACTTTTACTTTACACCCAAAAAGAGCCTCATACGGAGATTGCTTGATACCAGCATGAAAAGCTCTGTTTTTCATCAGTTGGACAAATCTCAAACCCTCACTCCAATGTGAATTATCATTATCTTGCATCCACGTGGTCAACATATTTTCAATATCCTGATTCGCTCTTTCCACACTCCCCTGACTTTGCGAATGCCTTGGTTTACCATGAATAATTTTTAAAGTAGGCCAAAATGTTTTTAAATTGTCTATAATTCGGTTTGAAAATTCTCTGCCGTTGTCAGACTGAAGTATTGCAGGAGCACCAAGTAGAGTAAATATGTCCAATAAAGTGTGAGCCACTTCCTCAGCTCGTTTTGTTTTAAGTGGCCGTAAAACAACAAATTTTGTTAAGTGATATTGATACACCAGTATAAATTTGTTATCACCGTCGGGCTGGGACTGAAAATCTATCAGGTCTACTTGGCATCTAGAGTTAAACTCTGACGATATAAAAGGCTTCACAACTATGCCTTTTTTAAAGGTTTTTTTGCTTTTGTTGACATGGTTCACAAAGTTCAAGATAAGTTTCTATATACTTACGTGTTATGTTTTTGTAGTGACTCCATAACTCTTTCATCATGCGGTCTCTTCTGCCGTGACCAATTCGAATATGTGCCTCGTGTAATATGTCGAATAACTCGCTATCACATGCGTAGTAAATAATAGTGCTTGTAGTTTCTTTAACAGGAAAAATAAGCTTACTTTTCTGGTCAATGGTAAGCTCGTCGTATCGCCGCAATAACCAATAATCACGAGAAGTCTTCCTAACAGTTGTTTTTGGCGTATGAACTTCTTCAATTAACAAAAAAAACAAAAACTGAAATCTTCTAGGGTAGCAATTGAAAGTAATCATCCAACCCAAAACGTAATAATTAACTTATAAAACAAAATATAATCGCAAAAATAGACTTGCTGGACTAGCATAATTGAGATCTTTAAATAATATCTTACTAAAATATTACCAACCTAATCAATAATCAGTCTTCATCATTCATAATTTTCTAAAAATACCGTTTATTAGTCCAGAAAATATCCAAATCATCAGAAGAACTTAGATAATTATTTTTGCCATCAGGAGGATTGTACTGATGTGTTTCGACTTCAGACCTTTTTTCTTTATTGATTCCGGAAGTTGAAGGAATCTGCGGGTCTAAGTCATTCTGATTACGACTTCTCCAAAATCTCGAATGCTGCTTTGATCGTAGCTTTAAATTACTTGTTGTATTTAACATTTCTTTAGATCTTGATGATGTGGTTAAATCAAAATCAACTTGGAAATTTGTTTCAGTGTCTGATAAAGCCTCTTTCAAGGTGCTTGAGTTAATAAAATTTTCAAATACTCCGGAGAAATTAGTGCTGCCACTAACGTTGTATAGACTGACCATGTCTTCAATATTACGCTCAGGCGTTAAATGCAATTTATTGTCAGGCTGCAAGTCACAAAGCATTGTTACATTATTATTATCATGTATAGGCTTCAGTATTCTTTGTGATAATACTTTGATTTTCTTTTGGTCATTATTTAGCCGTTGATGTGAAGGAGTTTGCAATGGTTTCCTCAGCAACTTTTTCATAGGATCAACCCTGTGTATAAAAAAACTGTCTGCGCAATCACTATGACTGACTTGAAATTCAACGACCTGATTCTCGTTATCTATCATGATCTCTTCACAGGTTTCTCCATAATTAAGCTCTCCGACATGTTTCACATGACTGCAATAACCACTCAAACAAATAAAACAGCTAACCTCTCTAAAAATCTAATTATTATAGTCTTTCTTCCACAAAACCTGATGCACCTAATTTGTGCCCTTTAATGGCTTTAGTTTGTCTGCAGGAATCAGTAAATCTTTTTCCCAAATTTGATAATCATTTTCAAGTTCCAGTTTGATATTTTCCGCAGATTGTGCCACAATCGTCATAAAATCATCGATTTTATCAATATCTTTGCCTTTAGCCACCGCTGCGTCTGCGACTCTCTTGACGGTACCACCTACTCCATCTGCTGCTCCCTTTCCATGCCCTGCTTCACTGAAGTTCCATGTTACCAGTTTCAAATTGCGAAAGTTTAGAATGTGAAATGACAAAAAGAGGTGTTAATTTTGACAATACCAATAATTAATTAACATGATTTTACTAATTTCAACAAACATCTTTTTATTCTTCCTTTCTTCTTTCTTCTATCATTATACATATTTTTTTTATACTTAGGTATATACTATATTATTGTTAGTACATTACTGTTATAAGTATGCCATTTATAGTATTTCAAATTAAATCTAAGTTATACCTACAGACCTATTGTCATACAATTTGTTTGTTCTTATAATGTTACCATCAAACTTTCTTTTACTAAAATTTCGTAATGTTTCGTTATATTTGAATAATTTATAATTATTTTTCTCATTATTTATTTTTATACATTTATATCTTTTCATATTCCTTACATGTATTTGTCAAGTGTAAGTTGTAAGTTTATTTTTCATCTTATTTATTAACATATTTATTAACTTAACATTTCCTTTTCTCATTTTAATTTTATTTATTTTATATTTTCTTAACATATTTCGTTTATTCGTATCTAAAGCTACATATTCTTTAGCTTTTACTTTACCTACATTTTTATCTAAATTATTTTTACTTTTATTTGTTACGTCCGTTTTGTATATTTACGTCTCTTCTTATTTGTTTTTACTCGCCTATTTGATTTCTTATTAATTATCAGTTTATTATAATTTTTATCTTTAATTTTTCATTATCAGTTTCTTTAACGTTTAACATTAAGTTTTCGTTTGAACAGTTTATTTTATTCAATTTATCTATGAAAAATAATTTAGACAATTCCAAATCAGAGTTAAAAATATCATAATCATTGCACTTGGATACCGCGACAGGCGTCGGCGGCGACGGCGGCGCCTGCTGAGTCGGCGGAACGTGAGCGATACACGTGTGCGTCTTGGGAGACCTGGATGTCGTCAAACTTCTAGTACTTTCTGATACATACTTTCTCGTAAACATCGATTTGTTATATGAATTTGTTGAAAATTTTGAATTAAAATCATTTTGACTTCGATTTTGAACATGAAAATGTTGTTTACCTAATGACATTATCGTATTCTCGTCTATTGCAGTTTGAATAGCTTGAGATAAGCTCTGAAAATTCCGAAAAGTTAAAATTACATATAATTTAAAATTATTTAAACCTTTGATGAAACAATCAATCGCTAACTTTTCGTTAATTGGCTTGAGAACATCGATTTTCTTTCTATCACCATCTGATTGTGCTATAGTCAATTCGACAAACGGCTCCATAAGATTTATAGATCGTGAATCCTGTTTACAATTTAATAATTTATTTTGCAAAAATATTGGAGACTTTTTAGGCAGTAACAAACGTTTCATATCATTTAATAAACTATATATGTCGCTATAATTTGGTTGTAATAAAAGTTTGGCATGTATAGTTAATCGTGTTTTTAAAATAAAATTTATCAGATATTTTTGTGATTCATCATTTAAAATAGTACTATAATATTCAGCACTGTCAATTAATGATTTTGTTATATTTTTGTTTCCATTCATGACAGGTAAAAGTTCTATTGCAGTTTCGGCGGGGCATTTTATTTCGACGATACCGTCGTCATCTATCAAACCATCTGGACTAGCCCCAAGAAAAGGATGTTTATCACAAATGAAAAATCCAGATGGTTCAATATGAAGCCCTAAAAGTATCTCAGCGTCTTTTAATGCTATGGGTTCATTTTCATGACCATACTTTGTTGCATAATTACCTTTAAATGAACTATATAAAAGTTGCTTTACTACGTTTTTGCAAGACGTCGTTGGTTTTAATTTGCAAACTTGACCAAAGAACGAAGCAGTCAATCTAATTTTTCTTTGTTTGTGCCATTCTTCATTAGCTCCTTGTCCGATGGTCTTTTTTGCAATATCTAGCCTCTGGCATACACTTTCGTTTAATAATAATAATAATTCATCTTTCTTTTTATTAAAAACTTCGTTGTCAAGATCAGCCTCCTTTAATAAATCCCCAAAATGCTCATCTGCTAGTGCGACATTTTTTTTAATACGCTTTGTGCTTCTAGCAGTTTTAGATTTTCTTTTATTTTTATTTGTTACGCGTTTCAAATATTTTTTTGATATCTCAGTCTCCTTTGCAAGCGTTTTTACTAAGCTACCAGTATTTTGTTTTGCCGCTGCTGCAAAACACCGTGTTTCATAAGAACCACGCAGACAATAATTTACACGTTTCCCGCCAATAAATTTTTCTCAGCAATGTTGTTTGTTTTATCCATTAACAGACTTTCGGAATTTGTTACAATGACATTTAAAATGCTGAAAATATCATACCACAAGCCACATTTTTTCATTACGGGAACAAAATTTTCCTCGTCTACTCGTTTGCAAAAATAAGGTTTACATTTGTCATGTTCACCAAATACATGGCACGGGCTATTTAACAAATCTTGCTTTAAATTATTAATTCTTTGCTCTAACGGTAACGGTAGTTTATTTCCATAATCTATGGCCCCTTTTATGGCTTTCCATAATCTAAGGATATTCGATTCTAGTTTATTTCTCAATGTTACCGGAACTAAACCGAACTTATTCTCAGTCTTCTTTGCCAAATTTCTTAACTTTGAGCAATAATTTCTCAACAAATGATTGCTTCATTCAATTTTTTTTATGATGGTACTATGACCGTATGGCAAAGATTCATTGAGTGCGCTAGTAACGCTACTATCACCATCACCAATCAACGTTTTGTATCTTATTTAATGCATATTGATGCTACATTTGAAGCCCTCAACAATACCATCTGCTTCCATAGCCGTCGAGCTTTTACCCCAATTTTTAAAGCACTTGTGCTTTTTTGGTTCAATATTTTAATTTTTTGCTACTGCACATACGCAACAATAAGCATTTCTGATGCCTATAAATAAAACCTTTTTGGTTTCAAACCCAATAATACATGCCACACCGGATAACGAATTATAATTCGTTCTATAAGATCGCTTGGCCCATGAACCATCTACTACAACAGTAATGTAAGGGATTCCATAAGGGTCGATATTACCTTTTTCAATGGCAATTTTTTTTTCTTCTGCGCCAGCTTCGTACATGCTTTCCAAAGCAAAATCCTTAATCATACTACCAAAAACATTATGCTCTTTTATAAAAAGCTTATCTGACATACACGGAATGTCAACATGTGCACAAAATTCATCTAACTGAGCAAATCCATTACCTGAGGTAACAATCCCTTGAACAACATGTTGATTTAATTCATGTTCAGATCTATCGCTTTTTATAACAACATTAATACCACACATTTCACAAATAAATTTAAAAGATGAATGAAATCCACGACGAATCTCGTTCACAAATTTAAAATATTTAAAAGAACAGGTAAAAGGACTGTGATCTATTTCCGACAGTTGTTCAAATAAATATGCAACATCAATCAATCTTCGTCCAGTCAACTTTTGACCTACAATTTCTTCATTCTTTTCCATTTCGCAAATCAGGGATACATCACTTGAAGTGCTAGTTGAAGTCAAATTCCTACAAGAAAAAAAAAATATAAACTATCCGTCATATGAATTGTAATTAAACATCTCTAGGTTATAGGTAGTAAATAAATTGTCTATGCTCCATTAGTTTAAGTAAGTACTTACTTTTGTCAAAAAAATTACAGCCATTGCAAAAAAGAAGGTAAATAACATCTTTTGTTTTTAACCTTAACTTAAATTAAAAAAAAATTTTTTTCAAGATTACTTTCCTTTACCTATTAATGTACCTGAACAAATTGAGTATAGTATTGTTAATATCAATACCTACCTACTAAATGATTCACTGATTGGTTCAATTCTCTCGGGTTGATTTGACTTTACAACAGTACCATCAAACAGTGCATGTACTTCAGCTGTGGTTACAATCTGATTGCCACCTTCTCCACGTGAAGAAGACCTGTACAAAAGAACCTTTTTTTTTTACTTTAGATTTCATTTTAAAGTCTAAATAAGTCTGTTCATACTTTTATTTTTTATTTTATAAATTACGCAGTTACGTATAATACAAGTGCTAATCCAGACCATCATCATATCCTGTAGGTTACATTGTCCATCGACCATGTACACCCTGGTGTCAAAGTTAATAAAAGAGATGTTACAATATAAATATGAACTACTTACCTACTAGACGACCGACTGATTGGTTCAATGTTGAAGCGCTGATTGCAGTCTAAGACAATATCCAATGGTGCATTACATTCGGGCGTGGTTAGAGACGCAACGCCTCCTGCTGCGGTCTGAGATCTGTACAATAAGAGGTGATATCAAGTTTATTTAACTCAAATCCATACTTCCATACTAATATTATAAATGCGAAAGTCTGTCTGTCTGTCTGTCACCTCTTCACGGCTAAACGGCTGAACCGATTGTGATGAAATTTGGTAGGGATGTAGTTAATGACCTGAGGTCAAACATAGGCTACATTTGGGCGCGATATAACCGAGTCCCACGCGGGGCGGAGCCGCGGGGAACAGCTAGTATACCTATAAAATAAAAGCAAATAATTAGACTGTAACAGTAATAATATAAATGAGATTTACGTGAGTACTTGTTAAACGACTGACAGATTAGCTAAACGGTCATCGTTTTATTTGATTCTATATAAATATCTGATGACTCTTTGATTAGGTTCGTTGTTGCATCTAAAATACTGTTTAAAAAAAAAAAACAGAATTAATCTCATGAACATATCTTTTCAAGAACAGTTTAAATCTGAGTGCTTACTTACTTTAATGGACATCTATTTTCTTTATTTTTTTCCAGTGTTTCTTTCTAGGAACTGATGACCATAAGCGACGTTTTCTCGATCGTCGTGGTTCTATAAATACAAAATTTAAGTATATTAGATATGTACTAAAAGACTAAAAGTTAACAGATACAAGTCAGTAACTAAACTAAAATCATCTAAAATCATATTTAGAATGGTTAGGAAAAAGTACATATCCATACTGTATTTATTCTTTTCAATATCACTTTATATTATGATTAAAATATATCAAAATTACCAATAATACCAAACAATTTCGGTTCTACTATAAATAGATACAGAGAATACCGGCTCCTAGAAAAAGACTCGGTACTGGTCACCCTACGATCTGTTCGAGAATAAAATAAATATGAAAATTTGCGGGCAGGCTTACAAATACAATACATGACGTGACAAATGTGATGTAACAGTATGTTTCATTTGACATAGCATTCTATTATTTTTATTTAAAAAAACATCGTATGGATTATCATTGAACGACAACGACAACGAAATGAATCAACGATTATATCGCCAATAACGCTCGACGAAAATCTAATATAAAAAAATAAATTATTCGTAAACACTCAGCAATATTAACGTACACCGTAACGAGTCAACGATTATCGCAACGAACGCTTGAAGAAAATTTGATATAAAATGTACCTAATATAGGTAATAGAGCTTAAAAAATAATAGGTTGAAAAATAATAGTATGATATAAGGCGTTGGCAAAATGTAGCCCTAGTAACCTAGCCTAGTAATGCCAACTATCATAAAACACCACCTGCGAGTAATTTAACTAAGAGGCAATAAACAGGAGACTTTTTTTTTGGCGCCATGGTCGTTTTCTCTTTTTAGGTAGGTCGTAAATTCTTATTTGATTGAATTTACAGACAATGTGAACAAATTAATTTTAATAAAACGTACCTAATCAGTTATTAAGTATTCAACAATAATCATAAAAAGTACGTAATTTATAATCCATTAACATAAGTATTACCTAACGTGACCATTTATTTTTTGACTCAAAACGGGACATAGGTTTTATTTAGGTAAAATCATAGGTAGGCAATAAAAAAATAATTATTCAGAATTCAATATTTATTCAGAAAAAGTTAGTTGGCTAAAAGTTACGAATCACAAAATATAGGTACCCAAAATATTTATGTAATATTGTTAAAAATATTATTAGTAAGTAGGTAGATGTGTTTCTCTCGAACTGTCAGTCGCATAATAAATGTATGAAGTGTAGACGTATTTTCAATTATCTCCCGGATTCTTCAATGGCGACGAGGACGTAACCAGAACGCGTGATAAAGATGTCGATTGGTAAAATTGCCGAGTTCAGGGTGCAGCAGGATGACTGGAGGCTGTACGTGGAGCGGCTTGAGCAGTATTTTTTGGTGAATAAGATCGCGGCGGACGTGCAAGTGCCCACACTGATTACGGTCATGGGAGCGGAGGCGTACGAACTACTGGTTAACCTGTGTACGCCTGAGAAACCGAAGAATAAAACATTTGATCAACTAACAACTATAATGGAAAAACATTTACAACCGAAACCAAGTGAGCTCGCGGAGCGATACAAATTCCGACACCGCAAACAAAGAAGCACCGAAACAATATCCGAGTACGTGGCGGTATTAAAAAAAATGTCGATTTCATGTGAGTTTGGTAGCGGCCTAGAAGAGAGTTTGCGAGATCAGTTAGTGTGCGGCATAACAAGTGAAACTATAAGGCAAAGGCTATTTGTTGAGAGTAAATTGGACTTCGGAAAGGCATATAAATTGGCGGTAAACATGGAAACAGCAGAGAGAGATGCGGCGGTTGTTGAAGGAAAAGACATTGCGAAAGAGGTTACCAACTCGGAATCGGCAGATTGTCAAGCTGTGAAAGTGAAGTGGCATCAGCGCGGGGCGGAGCGCGGCAAGGGGAGGTCGGTGCAGGCGCCACGGTGGCCGTCGCGAGCGGCGCGGCCGGGCGCAACACGGCGGCTATCTTGCCAAGCTTGCGGTGCGGCTCATGCTACTGAGGGATGCAAATTTGCACGATATGTGTGTAGAGTGTGTAATCAACAAGGTCATCTACAACGGATGTGTCCTAAAACGTTGACTCATCATCAAGTGCATATCGGTGAGGATCAGGAAAGTGACAGCACGGACAGTACGGAGGTAATTTTTACTGATGTAAGACGAGACCCAATATTTATTTCATTAAATGTAGACGGTAAAGAGATGCAAATGGAATGTGACACAGGCAGCGCGGTTTCTTGCATCAGCTATGACTGTTATAAAAAACTGTTTTCTAACCTTTGTTTACAACCGTGTGATTTAACACTTAGATATTATACCGGCGAAGCAATAAAACCGATAGGTATCATACAGCCTCGTGTAAGTTATAAAAATAAAAGTGATTATTTAGATCTTTTAGTGATTAATAAGGGTAAAACTAGTCTATTAGGCAGGCAGTGGATTGCAGCATTACAAATACAGTTGCCCACTTTAAGCTACGATGTTATGAAATTATCAGACATTCATTTTGATTTAACCACTTTCAGGTCGAAATACTGTAAGGTATTTGAGGAGGGTCTGGGTCGTTTCACCGGTGGTGCCGTAAGCGTTGTCCTGCGCGAGGGGGCTCAGCCGGTTTTCATGCGCGCGCGGCCGCTCGCGTACGCGCTGCGCGAGCCGGTGGAGCGCACGCTGGACCAGCTGGTGCGTGACGGCATCCTGTCGCCCGTGGAGCGCTCGGACTGGGCTACACCTATTGTCCCCGTCATCAAAAAGGATGGTAACATCAGAATTTGCGCCGATTACAAACTGACGTTAAATAAACTTATTGAGATCGACCGTTATCCCTTGCCACGAGTAGAGGACTTATTGTTACGCTTAAGAGGAGGTGAGCATTTTAGTAAAATTGACTTATCCCAAGCTTACGCACAGTTTGAGTTAGATCAAACCAAGAAATATACAGTAATTTCCACACATAAAGGCTTATTTATGTACAATAGGCTTGTATACGGACTGGCATCGAGCCCAGGTATTTTTCAGAGACGTTTAGAGCAACTTTTCTCTGATATACCTCAAGTAGGAGTGTTCCTGGACGATGTAGTAATAACTGGACGCTCTCAGGAAGAGCACATTAGTAATTTACATAAAGTTTTTGATCGCTTACAAAAATTTGGTTTAAAAGTAAGAAATGACAAATGTGTATTTTTTGCCAAATCTATAAAGTATTTGGGCCATACTATTAGTAAGGATGGAATTCACACTAGTACAGATAAGGTTAAGGCCATTATAAACACGCCTGCACCGGAAAACGTCTCTCAGCTGAGGGCCTTCATAGGTATGATAATGTACTATGGAAAATTTATAAAGAACGTTAGTACAATACTAGCACCTATGTATAACTTGCTAAAATCAAATACAAAATATGTGTGGACAAGTGACTGTGAGCAGGCTTTCACTAGTATTAAAAATCTTTTATCAAGCACAAAAGTGTTAGCTCATTATTCTCCCGATTTGCCATTAGTACTCACTACAGACGCTAGTAGTGTTGGGGTAGGCGCCGTTATTTCACACTTAACGGAGGCGGGAGAGCGACCCATCGCTTATGCGTCTCGCGCACTGACCGCTGCAGAAAAAGGGTACTCACAAATAGATAAGGAAGCATTAGCGATCATATTTGGAGTTCGAAAATTTCATCAATATTTGTATGGCAGGAAATTCACGTTTAGAACTGATCATAAACCCTTAACACATATTTTTGGGCCGAAGATTGGCATACCGGTAATGGCCACTTCACGTTTACAACGTTGGGCAGTCACACTGTCCGGATACAATTATAATATACAATTATAATATGCGTAACGTCGAGTAAGAACTGTGCCGACGCGCTGTCGCGTTTACCTCACACGGAGCGTAAAACAGAAGGTAAACAGGATAGCACCTATATCAATTTCGTAAAAAATTTTTTACCTATTTCATGTAGTCAGGTGAGAAAACATACAGCTAAGGACAGGATACTAAGTAGACTTATAATGTACATTCAATCTGGTTGGCCAACAGTATGCCCATGTGTGGAAATTAAATCGTATTTTGATAGACGTAATGAGCTATACGTAGAAAGTGGTTGTGTGATGTGGGGCTATCGTATGATTATACCAACCACGTTACAAAAAAATATATTAGAGGAATTACATGTTAGTCATTTCGGTATTATTAAGATGAAAAGTTTAGCTCGAAGCTACGTGTGGTGGCCAAATATCGATGCGGATATTGAAGGCACCTGTCGTCATTGTGACACGTGCGCCGCGGAGAGGGACGCGCCCCCGCGGGCACAAATACAACCCTGGCCTTATCATAGTCGACCATGGGTTAGGTTACACATAGATTTCCTTGGACCTTTCAAAGGATTCACTTTCTTAATTTTGATTGATTCATCTTCAAAATGGCTAGAAGCGTTTGAGATGAAGTCTACTAATGCTTATTGTGGGCGACTTACCACATTATATAATAAATAGGTACTTACACGTAAACAAATAAATAATAAATATATACTTACCTACATATAAAATAAATTTAAATCATATAGTATGTATACAATATAGTTTATTTCATATATACTCACTTATATATATATTTAGTATGATAATATGTATACAAAACACATATACTAAAAACATTATTTTATATTAACATAATTACCATAGAAGGATTAAAGCGCGCAACGTATTCTAGTTGTTATTATTCTAAGTAAATACCGGGCGACGGCGATCGATGCGTCTGCGCAGTTACCTACGGATATCGTTGATCCCTGCCAGCCGCGCTAGCCAGTTAGTCGAGATTTTGCATGAGACGCGGAACCCGTGTCGCTCGACCCTCCGTCGGCTATTACGCGATCAGTACCGATCCATTGTTTATGTGCTTACGGCTTTGCTTTCTGTCTTTCATTCTTAGAACTTATTCTCTGTGCTGTGCTTAAACTTTCTTCTTTGCTATTACTATTTCTCCTTCTAAAACTATTATATGTGATCGTGAATAAATAGTGTAGTTGTATCAAGATTCGTATCATTTCCTACCTACACGCTCGCGACCACCTAAACTGGTGACCCCTTGGACACGGAGAGAAGAAAAGTGGAATGTCGTGTGATAGCGACACAGATCCCCTATTAAACGTAACCGTGCGCACAAAGAAGCAACCTAAAATGGCAGACCCCGAGTATCAGGATGCAACACCTACCCCCGCACCGGCACCCACGCCGCCAGTTCATATGAAAATACCCCCGTTCTGGCCGGAAAAGCCAGCGATTTGGTTCGCGCAAGTAGAATGCCAATTTGCTATTATGCGGATTACGGATGATACTACCAAATTCTACCATGTATGAGCAACGTTGGATAGGCAGTATGCGGCGGAAGTAGAAGATATCCTTACTGGCCCAGCGGATTATACTCGTTTGAAATCAGAGCTTATTAAGCGCTTATCGGTGTCTCGTGAAAATAAAGTGAAACAACTTCTCATGCACGAGCAGCTTGGAAACCGTAAGCCGTCTCAATTTTTACGACACTTACAACACCTTGCTGGACCTGACATACCCGAGGACTTCCTGAAGACCATATGGACTAGTCGTTTACCAGTGGGAATGCAGCCGATTATCGCATCACAACCTACCTTGACCTTAGATGCACTCGCCGAATTAGCAGATCGGATAAACGATATCGCAGCGCCTACACAGCAGGTTGCCGCAACATCCTCATCATCTGTCATCGGCCAGTTGCAAAATCAGGTAGCCGAATTGACCAGGCAAGTGAATGCACTTTCTTTACAATCCAACCGGCAACCACGGCAACGTGAGAGAGGCCCAAGGCAAAAATCACGCAATCAGTCAGCGTCGCGTACCAGATCGCAGTCGAACTACCGTCGTTTTCCTATCTGCTGGTACCACTACAAGCATGGGAATAATGCAAACTACTGCGTCAAGCCTTGTGACTTCAAATCTGGATCGGGAAACACTCCGGGCAGTCAGTGATGGCGACTAGTGACTGCCAAAATGCAACCGGTCGCCTCTTCGTTACGGATCGTGCTACAAAGACAAATTTTCTCATAGACACTGGCAGTGACATTTGTGTATACCCAATTTGTGCACTACGAGAACGTCGTTGTAAAACTGATTATCAGCTCAGTGCTGCCAATGGCTCTGCTATTGATACATTTGGTTACCTTCAGCTAAATTTAAATTTAGGTTTACGTCGGAATTTTCCATGGCGATTCGTGATTGCTGACGTTACGAAACCCATCATTGGTATAGATTTTCTTGCCTATTATAAAATTATAGTCGATGTTAGCAAACGTAAACTTATTGATAGCCTTACCAATGTCAGCACTGACGCTACCATAGCTACACCTAATTGTCTCGTCTCTAGTGTAAAAGTCTCGACTGGTGGTAATAGTAGATATCACGCTATTTTGTCTGAATATCCGGAAATAACACGACCGGCTGGTTTTCCGAGTATTATTAAGCATAACACTACACACCACATTAGAACTATACCAGGTTCTCCAGTTTCATGCGCACCGCGTCGTCTAGCACCAGACAAACTAAAAATAGCTAAACAAGAGTTTGATGCTATGTTAGCTAATGGGATAGCACGTCCTTCCGATATAATAATAATAACTTCCTGTTGTAATATATGTTAAGAATTCTTGTGTAAAATGGCGTTTTCTAAAACCAGTAAATGATGGTCTCCCTATAGACATAGGGTCTATATTTCCCAAAGATTTTGTTAAAAGCGCTTGTGCCATTTTGGAAACATACTTAAATGTGATGGGCGAAAAAGTCAACGCTCTTTGTTCACTTCTTTTTAAGAATACGGAATTAACCTCCTTCCTAGTGTGCCATTTAGCCCTATTTGTTATTTTCTCAAGAACTGTTAAATTCTCAAGGTATGTTCCAAACATTGCGTGGAATACTACTTCAGACGTTTTGATAGGGTCAGAGCCACTCTTCATCTTGAATTGGAGCTTTTTTGTAAGAACCAGGTCAGTGTAATATTTGAGAACAGGTGCCCCAGAAAAACTCCATTGAACGTTTCCCCTATATTTCCACATGATGTAGAACAATAATAAAGGGAAATAAACTTTCTGTGTGGATCTTGCAGTTGTAAGCAATAGGATGTCTCCCAATTCCTTCATGACACCGGACACATTCCCTGGATGTGTTGCCTCCTTTAGTGAATTAATTATCTCTGATGACATTGGTAACATTTGCAAACTGTGATTTAAAGCTGATTTGAGCTTATCATAAAACTTATCTTCCATCACTAACAATATTGCCTGGGTCAATGGCCCTAAACTCCTCAGTACACCCGTCCTCCTTTCTGGAGCAAGAGTCACACCTTGTAATAGAGAAATATGTTGATTGGTTAACCCGTACTGTGATATGTTTTGAGTGTGTTCTTGGTTTCTCAATTGTGGAATCAGTTTCCCTTCTCGAGTACGCTTCACTCCTTTTTTAGCCACTGATTCTCTTACCCTAAATCTGGTGACACCTGTTCTGACTTAATCATAGAAAGATCTAAACAAAGTTATGATCTCAACAATAGGCGTAGCAATCAGGAAATTTATTTCTATCTACTCGCCTTAATTTTTTCAACTACGGTCTTCACAGAAACATCTACCCCAACAACTTTAGCGGTATATTCTAGAAATCTCAAATGTCCAGGTTTGTCATTTTCCTCCTTGCGGAGACAGGTAAAAACAGTCATTAAGAATCCAGCTAATTCATCAGATGCATCCAAATCAATCATGTTATTTGTTATCTCAGCTGCTATGTTGTCTTTCTTCTCATCCCCAAGTTCGGCTATTATTATGTCCACTATGCTTATTAATTTATCAATTTCTACATCTCTCTCCTTTAAAATGTTTACTTCCACTTCCATTGAAGTGCTCGGTGCTGCCATCTTATATGTTTCTTAGGTAAATCTGACAATTTGAAAATTTAAATCTCTGTTCTTGCTGACCAACTGAAGCGTATTCGTATCATTTCCTACCTACACGCTCGCGACCACCTAAACTTATAATGTTATTAAAGTTTTACGGCAGACGTTCGCAAGATTTGGGCTGCCTGAGCAGATTGTATCTGATCAAGGCCCACCCTTTACTAGTTCGGAGTTCACTCAATTTTTGCGTACTAATGGTGTGAAACAAATGTTTTCCCCGGTGTATCATCCAGCCTCTAACGGCGCGGCTGAAAACGCGGTAAAACTGTGTAAAAAGGCTATAAAGAAAGCTATACGAGATCGCGTAGATGTAGATGCTGCATTACAAACGTTTTTGTTATCATATAGAAATATGATACATACTACCACCGGGGAAACTCCGGCTAAGCTGTTGCAAAAACGCAACCTACGAAATCGGCTCGACCTTCTACGACCGGAGCGCGAGGTATGCGATAAGGTGGCTAGGGCTCAGCAACGCCAGGTCGAGTACGCGGGCGGCGCAGACCGGACTTTTGAGGAAGGAGATACGGTTTGGCTAGAGGCTACGGCGCGAGGGATAAGTGGGTGAAAGGTCAGGTTCAACAAAAAGATGGTTCTCGTAGGTACTCAGTGGTCGGGAATGATGGTCAATTATTAAAAAGACATGTAGATCAGATACGGCGTAGATCACGATTTTCTGATGTTACCTATCCAGATGACGGAGATGGTTGTAGTAATTCAGAGATAGAGACAACACTACCCTTAAAATTAAATGAAAGCAGTAACATAGTGCCTTCTGATCCTATTATTGACGATAACCATCCATCAGTGATACCGGAAACACCAACAGAAACGACAACGCATACGGCACCAACGGCGACAGCGGAGCGCCCCAAACGGATACGTAAACCCGTAGAAAGGTTCATTGTTCAATAAATCAACTAAGACAGTTTCAATAGATACCTACTGTAATATATATAAGTATATAACATGATGTAATTAATTATATTTTTATGCTGAAAACAGACCCTTTTTGTTATTTTTGTTAAGGTTACCTATTTACAATGAATACAGTCATGTTCACCAGGAAAATATTATTGTATAAAATTATATTATATTATTACTTGATAGTTGTGTGTAGTACTACGATTAACTCATTTAACCTCATAGTAAATACTCTTTGGCATTGTTTACTTTTTATAAAATTCCTGGTGTTAACAACTTGTGTTGAAACTAGTGTTAATTTAAGGATTTCATTTCTTAGAAATAATTTAACTAAGAACTTATAGATATAGTCATGCATAACGGTGGAGGTGTAATATTGTTAAAAATATTATTAGTAAGTAGGTAGATGTGTTTCTCTCGAACTGTCAGTCGCATAATAAATGTATGAAGTGTAGACGTATTTTCAATTATCTCCCGGATTCTTCAATTTAGTTATATTTATATTTATCAGAAGAACAAATTTGCTTTAATATAGCTGGTGACGATTTCAAGTAAGAATGAAACTCTTGGCACGTTTTTTTTATGTTCACCTTAATTATCAACATCGCCTTTAGAACCGAAATTTGTAACTGGGTTTTCTCAGATGTCCACAATTTGTTCATAATAGAAAATACTCTTTCTACTGGAGCATTTGTTGCAGGCAAACATAAAATATATTCTATTATAATAGAAAAATTTTCATGCTGAAGATTGTTGGCGCGAAAGTGTTTGAATATTTCCACCCAACGGGTTTCCGTGGAAACATTTAAATTATTCCATTCCGTCACTTTTTGCGATGTAATGTAATTAGAAATTAATGAAAATTCGTCAAAAACTTGAGTATCTTTATTACAGTTAATATATTGCTTTTCAATTAAAACATCCAGAGATTTTTGAATGTATTCCCATGCGGGGACATTTTTTAAATCTGCCCAATTAAATATCTCCATTTCTTTGGTAAGAAAGCAAGTCCACTGCTCCAGATATTCACGGCTTGTTTTATAAAATTCTGTAGCCGTCCTTTTTACAACTTCTTCATCGATATCAGTACCACTATTTTTCAATTTTAACATTAATTGACGGACCATAAATGGAATAAACTGATTGGTCTGTTTCTGAGTTAAATTGTCTTTTAATTGATTGATTTCGTTTGCAGCTTCAATTGCCGATACAGTTTGACCTTCAAGTTTCAAAACAGCTTGATGAAAACTTGCTGACTGAGCGTGTAAAAAATGAAACCACAATTCGGATGTGGGATCTTCAAAAAAGTTTTTTAGTAACAGGGGACATTTTTCAATACTCAAAAAGTAGCTTTTTAACGGCTGATACATTTTTAAAACCCTCTCCAAAGCAGGCATAAGAGCAAGCCATCTGGTTTTGCTATAGCCGAGCATTTGTTGATATTCCGTTTCAGTTACGGCACAAAACTCCTTTAGAGCTTCAACTCGAATCGTATAAATATAAAAAAATGAATATATCTTCACTATAACGCTTTCGTAATCTACGGGTAGTCCATCTGCAGCAGATTTTATTGCATTGTGAATTACATGGGCTCCACATCCAATACCTATTAATTCTTTTTTCAGAGATGATTGTAATTTCGCAAATACATTGTTAGTTCCTCGCCTACCTGCACCTCCGAAATTGACGTTGGCATTGTCCCCACAAAATGCTACGACTTTTGCTGTCAAATTATTATCTGTCAACACTTGGTTTAAATAATTGACAATGATGTCAGAAGTTTCACCAGGTTGGTCTTGCAAATCTAAAATTTTTACTTGCACACCTACGTAAGGTTGAAAAAAGCGAACTACAATGGGGTATATTTTCATGTTACCGTGGTTTGACGCGTCGTTTAGTATTGTAATACAATTGCACTTATCCAGGTCATCTTTTAATTATTTCATTGCTGTAGGCGTCAAAACATTTACTACAATAGCTTCTGTTTTCGTACGCGCGCATGTAAATTTGGGATTAAAACATGATTGAATCAATTTCGATGCACAATCATTAGAACGAAAACTGTGGTTTTCTTGTATCGAGTGATAAGCCCAGACGCCTTCTGCCGCGGCGATATCCAAGTCCTTCAAAGTTGGCGCGTCCGATTTCTTGAAAAAGTTTAACATCGAAGAACTCGAAGCTGCGGCACGATCCGCATTTTTATGTTTCTCAGACTTTAAATGCTGTTCAATGTCACCGCCGCCACTGTGGGAAACACTAAATTCTGTACGACACTTTTCACATCTCACATCTGATGAAGAATTTGTTTGCTTGATAAACGGATATTTTTCTTGTAAGCTAACATTGAACGAACACTTACGTTTCGGCATTTTAACTTGTGATTCCAAAGCAAAAGAAATTTAAATTACTTATTTACTACACGATCATCAAACAAAAAACAAAACAAATAGCGAGAAGTGGGCAAATGAAAAGTCAATAAGTCAACAAAACACGAGCGATATGATCATATGACGCCTTGGCCACTCTCGACTATCGTTGCGTCGACGACGAAGCGGTCTCGCTCTCGCACACCGCTAGCTCGCGTCCGGTTGGTGCGGGCGTCACATCGCGGCGGCGGGCAGGGCGGTGGCCGGCCGTCTGTTACTCAAATTTTCGCGCGGTTTCTGAAAACGGGACAATTTTGCGTCCCACAGTCCGTTTCGGGAACACCGGGACTCTTTATTGTAAAAAGGGACAGTCCCGTTCAAAACGGGACGTCTGGTCACGTTAGTATTACCTATTGGTGACCAACATTGTTTTGTTTTAGGTCATAATTTCGTTTACATAGTCCGTAAGTTTAAGAAAATAAGATTAACTATTTACGTTATCTTTTACTATTTTAAAATTAAAGTAAGTGAAGATATCTGGGCGTTTTCTATGTTGACCTAAGATCGAAATTTCACTCCAGTATTTATACCTAGGTAGATACAAAAAAATACTTGAGTGGAATTCTTATTTTATAGATAGAAACATAAATAAATTTGTACTTACTGTGTGATTCATCCCATCTTTCGAAATCCATTATAGAGAATTTGAGCACCAAATCAAAATATGCGTTTATTGCACTTATCAACAACAAGGAAAGCACTTGACAAATACACACACACACACACACACAACCACGTCTCAACACGGAATGAATGACTTACACCACACCCCTCTCGCCCCGCACTTTAGCCGTGTCCGTCTCGTGCGAGGCGAAACAGCAAGACGGTTGTTGAATTTACTGGGAAATTCGAGTGCATTTGCGAATACCAAAAATTAATATTGAATCTCGCTTACATTTTCATTTTCCTTATGACATTGTATAACTAGAATATATAAGCTGTGGTTCTATTATAAATATGTAAAGATTGATTGAGTTTTTAGTATAAAACAAAAAGGCGGAAAACATGTCTTTAACGTCGAAATATTTATGAAATGTAATTGCATATATTTTTAAGTAGGGAAATATTTTGAAGAAAATATTTGAACCAGAACATAGATAAATACTTTCTTAATACAGATAACAGCCTAAATATGTTTGAATATTCTGAAATTAAAAATTATTTTGGTATTACGCTTGTATGGGAAATTCGTCGTTCGCCGGCTTCTTATGCGCCATGAGTAGCATGATGCATGATGCTACTCACGGAGCTAATCCCATACAAGCTACAAGCATCTGACTGAAATCAAAAATAAAAAGCGTCAAAGAGGTAAATAAGTATGATGTACTTGTACATTGTGTTAATTTTTATTTATCCTGCTATAAAATGAGAAGGCAAAGCCAAAGTAACAACTTATGATTTTTTGCTACTTACCTGTTATTGAAATCGAAACGGTAGGCTCACTAACCTCTGTCTCTCGTTTATTATCGGATTCTGAAAAAAATATAGTGAATGACAAAACATCGACAAAATTAATATTCTTAAATAACTTCATATTATAAAACAAAGTAACCCTTCGTGTCATTTAATAGTTAACCAACATTGTTCAAATATTACGTAACGCAATTTTTGAAGATTTTTGACCCCCCCTCCCTCCACTGTAACGCTCCGTAACGTTTTTCTGTACCCCCCCACCCCCCTCTCTAAAGGTTACGTAACACTCAAGTCATCATTTTTACTCTGAAGTCGCAAAAAGTTGTTATAGTTTTTATCCTTCGTATAGTTTTAATTGCCTTATAATAAAACAAGAGATTTTTAATTCGCAACACCTGCGTTACTGCTCCTCTGTCCACGGGTTTGCTAGCCACTCAGATTCTTTCATCACTGGCACCTGGAGTGCAGACGAAGACGGTTCTGGAATTGTTAAGCCACTTGCATCAACTTTGTCTTCGACGAGCCAGTCAGCATCCTCAGACGATGTTTCATAACGACGCACAATGCAGAGAAGCTCATTTGCCCTTCTGGCAGCAAGGCGCTGTGGCCGTACTCTAGTTTCACAATGGTCTTGGACAGTCTTGCCACGCACGTAACGACAGTGCATTTGAACACTCCTGTGAGATGTGAAATAGATCCCACAGGTTGGACATACTTTTTTCTTTAGGTCGGATTGTACAGATGGACAAAAGAAATCGTAAGGCATCTGCTTAAACCCTTCTAGAGGAGGTGACAGATCAACGGACAACCTTACAAGAAGTGGCGAAAACTTGGATTTTCCTTTGTCTAACAAACTGGGTACTACGAGCTTGCTTGGGGTTTGAAGTATTGGGCAAGGTGGCGGCATGAAAGTATCCGTAAACACAGATTTCAATGCACTTCTCGGTGGTGAACAGCAGGATTCATCCGCGCATTTTATAACCTGTAAGAAATATTGCGATTCACGGACGTGAACGCTATACCACGCCAGATTTGGTTCTGCTGGATCCTGCATGCTATCTTCGGGCTGTCTATACTCCGCCGAAACGTCATAATTATCAATTTTCATTTCTCTCCACACTTCTGCAAGTGTTTCCCCAGCGTGCTGAAAATTGCGTTTTTCCAAATCATCATCCGTAGTCATTCCTTTGTCGTCGAGATGAGAACCAAAATGTTCATGAGGCAGAATGACGCCTGCCAGTCGTTTGCTGAGGGGAGCCATGCGACGCTCAACTCGGTTATATGCGCTCCGCCCAGGAGCATTAGTCGCTATAAACAGGGCGTCCAGGTTGTATTTTTTAAAGTGTTCAATCGCAAAGTTCTTGACTTTGCGATAACGCGGGTTTTCGTCCGGCCCACCATCTACAAAGATGATGATTACTGGCTTCACGGTGTTCGATTCTGTCATCATTAAGGATTTGAATGAAGGTATTGATAAAAGTGATTCGAAATCATAAGCGTGGGTGTTCGCTGTGGAGGATGAGTGTTTCCCGCTCCTTATGGATATGTGTGTCGGCCCGCTGTACCCAACAGCTTCTTCCTTACCGAAATTGTTAGGTTCTACGTTGACGCCGGCGTATACAGAAGGAATAAGTTTGTGCCGCTCTGCCACGACCCAGTCATGATCAGGTAAAAGTATTCTGTATTCCATGTGCATTAAAAGAGGGCTCTGACTTTTTACTGCCGGTAAACCTATCGGTACACGTGCCTTATCGTCTTGTGAGAGAACGAATACTTGCTGCGGTCCCAGAAGCGAAGCGAGAGATTCCAATGACCTGATTGTAGCAGTGCAAAATTCCCCGTCCTCGTGTTTTTTGTGCATCTCGGTCTGTGGTCTTGCTAACTTTACGGGTACAGTACGTACGTGTCTTCTTCCCTCTTGTGTGTTAGAAACGCGTGGGAGTAAATGAAGATATGTGCCGCTTCGAGAAATTTGGAATCCCATTAACAACAGCCTCTCATGCAGGTCGGACAGAGTGAGACAACTCCTAATCATCTCTGTTCGGCGGCGTTCATCAGCAGCGCTGCCATGAATAGCAATATTAATTATGGTCTCTAGGAGAGCAGGTTGCGAGTCAACTAAAGAGGGCTGTCCAGGGCCAGTTCGAGGTTGTGCTGCAGCAGGATTGTTTCTCTGACGTTCAGTTTTCTCCAGTTTTTCTTTGGCTCGAAATTTTTTTGCACGCTTAGCAGAGTCTCTTTTTTTCTTCAAACATTTCTCTTCTTCTTTCAACTCTTTGCGTAGCTTTTTTATTTCGTCATGAACATCATCTTTGGCTATACCAGTGTCCCTTGTGTTCAGTAAGAACATTTATTTTTTGTTGCAGTAGACCAATTTTCTTCATAAGAGTTTCTTGAGCCGGTTTGCTTGGAACATTTTTAGTGATGACCGAATCAAGCAAAGTCTTGTCTGGTTCCGTAGACGATGTCTCCACAGTTTCCTCATCAGTATTCTGACTTTGCTCCTCGTGGATATCGCTCATCTTTCGTTTGACGGCAGTGCTTTCATGTCCAGCGACTGCGACAATCGATTCCATGAGAGATGAACACGTGGATGAAGCTACAACATTCGAATCCTATAGACCAAGAGAAAATTAATTAAGAATAGGTATTATTGACACATGCGATAAAAAAGAACATAATATACAACATATATAAGCAGATGCACCTGTTTTTGTTGAGGAGCACGCGAAGTCGAGGGAGCATTGGGCCATAGTGTTGCTGGCGTGCTTGATGTTTGCACAGGTAGCTAGAAATATAAAATACTTATGACCAGTTCTTTTATGAAAAATCAAGGTTTGGACTAAATATAATACTTATGTCATTATTACATTTTAGTAGTAAACTTACTTGTGTAAAATAACTAAGCATTGTTGCTTTCTTCTTCGTGGCCTTCACCTTCAACTCTCGTATAACATCATTTATATGTTCTATAAACTTTGCTTTGTTTTTTAGTTTTTCTTTAGCCGTTTTCCAAATTTCATTGGCATTTTTTTGACATACTTGCGCTGGCAAGTCAGCATGAGAGCCTTTATAGGCCAAGAACAGCTGATGATACAAATCTCCTTCTTTTGAGGACATTACAGTATGAACACTATGAACTCACTTTAATAACAGCGACTACAGCAATTTGTTTCTGCATAAACACTAACGAATACTGACAACAAAAACAACATTAAATGACGTACAATACAATCTAGGGATTCCCCGTGAAATATAAACGAAAAGGTTTACCAACATGCGAGAACAAATTAAAAATGGCGACCAGACTAATACAATCGAGGGATTCCCCGTAAAACGTAAACGAAAAGGGTTGCCAATTTGGGAGTTTTAATTCCCTATTTTTTTATATAAAAAAAGAAATAATGTTACGTAACGTGTTGTAAGAAGGACCCCCTCCCGCCCGTGGAACGCATCGTTACGTTTTACGAGACCCCCCCGCCCCCCCAAATTGCGTTACGTAATACTTGAACGCTCCCTAAGCCTGAAAGTGTAATTTAAAATATGAGCATTATCAGTAATTAGGTAGGGACCCACCAAAAACGGCCAATGTTTAAAAACAATAGGTATATCTTTTTACTTATTTCAAAATGTACAAAGGAAACCGATAAAATTAAAGTAATGCTGCGTTTAGATACCTTTTAAGTTACAATGTAAGACATTATCATAACAACAAATGAACAGTTAATCCAAACAGCAAACAAATAAGTTTCTCAAATATGGGTTATAAAGTGAAATAACGGTAAGGTTCTTTTAAATTATTTGCAATAACCTTTTGAAAAAATTTTGAATACGGTAATATCTCAAAATTAACAATAAATGAATTTGAAGACTTGTAATATTTTTATCCAACAAAAGGTGGCAAGTTAAAATGTATCACTTTACGAGGTAGAAACTGGTGCCATTATTTGTTATAAATTAAAATGTAACGTTATATTACAAATATAAACCAACTAAAAGATAAATTTTTAACTCAAATACTGTTATAACAAAAAATAGTACATTTTATAAGAATAATCTTGAATAGATAATACACTTACCTTTTCTGTATTAGTGTCTTATTTCAAGTTACAACGGTTTTTACGCGGTCGATAAACACTACCGCTCGTTGCAATGTGGAACGTAACACTGTTCAAGGACATGTCAAACGAAAACTTGCTTAGTGATAAACCGTCACAACTCCCTCAAGCGGACATTTTTGTAACTAAAGTTACAACGGTATTTGTGTTCGAAAGCGAATTTTATTGTGGATCGAGTGGTGTACTTAACTCAAAATCACGATTTTTCGACTTGTAACAGTATTTTATCGGATGTGCGTATAATTGTTTTAAGATTCTTTTCTTGGTACCAATTTGATACCTTGAAATGATGATTGAAAACAACACCTATAATGTTGCGTGCATCACCTCGTCCTCTATCAACCACAGGAACTGCAATTCGTACTGAAGAGCCAATAGGTACAGGGGCCAACTTCTTTTCACTTAATTTCAGCATTTTTTCTGCCTGTTGTTGTAGGTTTTTCTTAGCATTTTGACGATTATCTAGTACTTTGTTTTTTTTTTAACATAATGGACACAAAACTTTAGATCCAAATCCTTCATCGGGTGATTCTTCAGCAACAGCGCAAATAGCGTGGATTGCACATCCACATTCTCTACATGTATGAGCTCCTGTAGTTTCTTGTGAACAGACGCTGCATTGGAGGATGCAAGTTGGAGGTTGCGTGTTTGTTTCGCGTTGATCTAAAACGTTGTTAGAAACTTGGCTTACCTCTACCTCCGTGTTCACCTTGGGGAGTTCACATGCAGTGACGTTGGGATCTTCTTCCGTTTTGGTAAGGTCCTGCATGATTTTCTCCAAATATTCTTCAGTTTGCATTTAGCGTGAAATCATTGGGTAACTGTAAACCAACTTTTACTTTACACCCAAAAAGAGCCTCATACGGAGATTGCTTGATACCAGCATGAAAAGCTCTGTTTTTCATCAGTTGGACAAATCTCAAACCCTCACTCCAATGTGAATTATCATTATCTTGCATCCACGTGGTCAACATATTTTCAATATCCTGATTCGCTCTTTCCACACTCCCCTGACTTTGCGAATGCCTTGGTTTACCATGAATAATTTTTAAAGTAGGCCAAAATGTTTTTAAATTGTCTATAATTCGGTTTGAAAATTCTCTGCCGTTGTCAGACTGAAGTATTGCAGGAGCACCAAGTAGAGTAAATATGTCCAATAAAGTGTGAGCCACTTCCTCAGCTCGTTTTGTTTTAAGTGGCCGTAAAACAACAAATTTTGTTAAGTGATATTGATACACCAGTATAAATTTGTTATCACCGTCGGGCTGGGACTGAAAATCTATCAGGTCTACTTGGCATCTAGAGTTAAACTCTGACGATATAAAAGGCTTCACAACTATGCCTTTTTTAAAGGTTTTTTTGCTTTTGTTGACATGGTTCACAAAGTTCAAGATAAGTTTCTATATACTTACGTGTTATGTTTTTGTAGTGACTCCATAACTCTTTCATCATGCGGTCTCTTCTGAAACAATCAATCGCTAACTTTTCGTTAATTGGCTTGAGAACATCGATTTTCTTTCTATCACCATCTGATTGTGCTATAGTCAATTCGACAAACGGCTCCATAAGATTTATAGATCGTGAATCCTGTTTACAATTTAATAATTTATTTTGCAAAAATATTGGAGACTTTTTAGGCAGTAACAAACGTTTCATATCATTTAATAAACTATATATGTCGCTATAATTTGGTTGTAATAAAAGTTTGGCATGTATAGTTAATCGTGTTTTTAAAATAAAATTTATCAGATATTTTTGTGATTCATCATTTAAAATAGTACTATAATATTCAGCACTGTCAATTAATGATTTTGTTATATTTTTGTTTCCATTCATGACAGGTAAAAGTTCTATTGCAGTTTCCAAATCAAATTGTTCTGACATTTTGTGAAATTTAAGAATATATATTTAACTAAATATAAATTTGAATAAAAACTATTTTTCTTTTTTCTTGCAATAATCGCAGTACCTAATTAAACAAATTTAAAAATATGATATCGTTAAAGGATCATAAAAATATTTTACGAATAGATTTTGGCAGGCATATATTAATTATATTATAAAAGGATATAATTTCTTCTACGTCTTATCCGGGTTTTGAATCGTAGTCCTATCAATGCTGTCGGGCTGCGCTGAGCTGGTGCTGCGAGCTCCGGGCGTCGGGCTGTGTGGGCCGAGATATCCCTGGACTCCGCTGGTACCGTGGGCCGGGCTATACCCTGGACACCATCCTTGTCCCGTACGCTTCTTTCTTCTTTCTTGAATATATTCTCAATGTCTAGTAAGATTTTTCGTTATTTATTTCAGAGTATACTTCTTAAAAAAATTCTTCTTCGTAAATAAAAATAAAATCTTCATCATATTTTCTTTCTTCTCTTGAGATTCACTTTTCTTCATATCATTTATTTATTTCTTCTTTCTTCATTTTCCATTTAATTATTTTTCTCTCTTGAATATATTTTATTTATATTTCTTCCTTCTTGAAATTTTCTTAAAAATCTTTTTCTTATTTCATGCTATTTATTTAATCTTCTTAATATTCTTCTTATTTGCTTTTTCATTAATTAAGTTCTTCATATTAATTGTTCAATATCTTGGCTTGATTTTTTTTTTATTTAATTTTGTTTAGGCGACTGGCGCGTACGCGCAGCCGCGTCGGCGCATGGCAGCGCCGACTGGCAGGGTCGCCATGTGAGGATGGGACGTATTGACACAACGGATGTTGGATGAAGACTCTTTATTATGTAGCTTTCTTACAATTTATAATGTAACTTATTACTTAATGCTACTCCTACACTACACAACATTTTTAATACATAAATGAATTACAACGTATAACACATAAGAAAGGCTGCAAGAGCAAAAAAAATCGAAAATATTTTTGAGAACTGAAATTCTGACCATTACCTATGTAATTTTTACTCTCTGATTATTATGAGTAATTTTTACTCATAATAATCACAGCATAACTTTTTTTAACAAAAGATATAATATTTCTTTAATCACAATTCTAAATGAGTAGCCAGGGCCTTAAAAATGGAACCAGTTCCATATTAGTAAGATCTGCACAAATTCTGTCTATAGCTTTAGACGTTCGCTTTCTTTTCTTCTTTGTTGAAGTTCTGTCTATGCTAGCTTGCGCTTTTTCTATAGCATGGTTCGTCGTCACTTGCTCTTTGATAAGACTTCGAATGGTAGCGTATACACCGTGGTGATTCTTATTTTGCAAGTGATTCCATCTTCGATGCGAGGCCTCAACGTTATTCTGGGTCCTGGGTAGCCCAAGTTTATTAATTATATTAATCGACCATAACTGGGGTGGAAGAAGTGGTGGCGATCTTGATATTGTCAGTGTAGTACCGTTGGTATTAGTTTTTATTTTACCTTGTACGTAATATGTTTCAAACCATTCTATAATTGGATGAGTCGGAGTGCCTTATCACACACCTTTGGGCAGTAGTGACGACATTCCTCTGAGCACTATCGGGACAATATCCTGGTTGGACTGGTACGCAACCAGGATCTCAATCAAAAGGTCGATGACCGGCTGAACGTTCATCCTACCTGTCGAGATCGGGTCCTTAACTTGGAACGATCTGAGGTGCGGCATCTCTGGGCGCGGGAGTCGGCTTGCCTCCCACAGGGGCAGCACGGGCTGCTCAGCCTGGGGCTGCGGCTGCTTGGTCGGTAGCGGCTTAGAGTCCTTAGGCCTCCCACCACGCTTCCTACGGCGCCTACACTTACACGGGGCAGGACACGTTGGCCGTGTGCTTCCCCTTGCAGTTGGCGCAGGTAGGCGGCTCCTCACGTGGGCGCGGGCACTCGCGAGCGAAGTGCTCCTCGCCGCAGCGGACACAGGCCGCGCGGCAGTGGCAGTTGTGGGAGCTGTGCCTAAACTGCTGGCATCGGTGACATTGAGCGGGACCCTTCTTCCCTCGCCAGGCATGGTGATCCCGGGCATGCATAGAAGCTCAAAGACTTCGTAGATGACCGGTATGGTGTCAGCGGTATTCTCTAGCTGCACATAGAAGATAAAGCTCGGGCGGCCCTGGCGCACGCGGATAGAACGCACGTACTCAGGTGTGAACCCGAGGTCGCGGAGTTCACGCTCAATGTCAGCCGGCAGTGTATCGGCAGGCAGGCCTCTGATCGCAACTTTGAGGCTGCGCTCTGCGGGAAGGGAATAGGAGAACCAAGAAATACCTGATTCCTTTTCCAACTGCGTAAGGTACCTTTGCACCGCGCGGTGTAAGTCCTCCTCGCGCGGCATAAAGCGTACACCTTTGCCAAAGGGACGCGCCGCGTTCGGCACACGATGCGCGCGCGGGGAACGGGCGATATAGGTGTGCCGGACCGCTGTGACGTAGGATCACGCGATGCCTGCTCCGCTCTGTGATTGTCTGGCTGGTTGTGGCGCGATGGTGACGCGTCACAAAATTGACCAATAATTTAGTGTATTATTTATATTTTAAAAAAGAATAAAAAAATAACATTCATTTAAATTGTTAGTACTTATCACGATATTTTTCTTTAAACTAAACTCTCAAATCAGAGTCAGGTACAGCTGCCTCACACATTTCTACCGGAGTTTCGTCTGCACCACCATAGTTAGTACTCAAAACTTGCTGGTAATATTTCAGGTCTTCTCGTGTCGCCCAATCTGCACCAAAATGCTTATTTAACAAAATTTTACATCTTTTATTTTCGAAGCACCTAGAACAACTTTGTATTTTTCAACACGATTTGGATTAACGTCAATCAACGAAATTCGTTTCTTAGAAACGTACTTAGCGATTTCTATGTCAGCTGTGTAATTCGGTTTTCCTCTAATTACAAATTTTTCGTTCCTCTTCAAGTAAAACCTTTTAGTTGGTTGAAATTGGAAATGCCACTTTCCAGGTGGCTTCAAAACTTTGTCTAGTTCCGATTTCCAATCGTGTACCTCATCGAAACGTTTCACCATCTCATATCTTTGGAATATTTCAATATATTCTTCAGGATTTACAATGACTTCCTTTTTCTTAATCTCCTTTTCTATCAGACCAAACACCCTATCGGGCGATAAAAAGGAATGTCCTGGTATGGGAAATATCACTTCTAAAGACTGGATGTGGGGCGGAGCGACACGATTAAGCCAAACAGGGCACATTCCAATCATTGTAGTATTTTTATTTTGCGCCCCACTAGTAGCGGATGGGCATCCGCTACTAGTCAGTAGTTATAGTGGTTATATTTTCATCGAAAACAGCCGATGAAATAGCAAATTTATAAATATATAACTGACGGCTGTAATACGCTACCCCATCAGACACTTTCGGAAGTGTTTGATTTTTCTGACAATCGGGTGAGAAAATTATTAGATCATCTCTTTTTCCTTGAGAAGCTTGTAAAAAGCTCTTGCTTTTAGGGTATGTACCCTATGTTCTGATGGATATATATTTTCGTTCAAATCCGGTTGATGATCTACAATAATGTGATTCGATATATTTGAATGTTTGAATGAAATTCATTACAGCTCTACGCTTGGCGTTATTTTTAGCAGACGTATGGTCGCCTCCTCTTTTTCTTGTACTACTTCACAGTTTTGGTAAATATTTTGGCCTCTCTTCTGACTCGATGTACAGTGATATTTAAAATACCGTAATTGCGGGTTTGTTTAGCCCTGGAGGGCAACTATGGCCCAAATCAAAAAGTTGATTGAAATTACCGCAACGTCAATGCCGCGTGACCGGCCGCTATAGTTCCGAAAAAAATGTATAGATGGCAGTATTACGTACGTCGTTCGGCACTCTTTTTTGACTTTGCGCGTGTTAGAATCGGGCATATATGTAGATATAATACAGTTGATATGTGCGCCTGCAGAAGAATATCATAGTACATATCTGTTGAAGGTACTTGTACAACAGGAGAGTTAAGATCCTTTCTTCTCAGTATCAGAAGTTTTTCTTCACCTACACTCATCACGTCGTATTTTTTTGCATTTCGATACTGTTGTTGTGTTTTTGGTTGCTTAAGTACACTCGCAATGTTAAATTGTTCAATTGAATTTATTACAGCATTTACGCGTTCTTTAGTCCATTCTGGTTTAGTTGTACCGTCAACTCTATTATCGTAAAACTTTCTTAACTCTATGTAAAATTTGTCTTTATCGGAGATAACCTCCAAATTCTCCGATTCTGCTGAAGGTTGAACATCATTCTCTGTCGAATCTGTCATAATTATATGAAAACCAAACCTCCAATTCACACCGTTTTTTAGTTCAAGTCCAATTTTATAGTCCACTTTTAACACAATGACAAACAAAACACCGCTAAACCAATCTCGAAAGCATTGTTGTTGTTGAGTGGTTGACTAAGACTTTTATGATATATGACACTACATCCGTGTAGCACTTTTATTTACCACTTTATTTAAGTCCAAGTAGGTACACTATTTACGATAAAAAACAAAACACTTCTGCAATTTAACTCAGACACAAACGTAAACAAATAACGTGCGGCAACAAATGATTGACATTTAAGACGTCAACCAATCAGAGACGATCTCTTATTGAACGCGCTGACCGACCAATCAGCGTTCTTATTTCATAACAGCCAGCGTTTCGTTTCGCAATATTGCTATAGTAACGAGTATTTTCGCAAAAATCCTGACTTTGTCCAGTACGATTTGATAATTTTTCGTATTCAATACTCTTATCTTTTATTTACAATAAATTTTGAAAATTGTTAATGAGTAAGTCTCTAGCGGAATGACGCTGTAACCTTCTAGATGGAACTTCTGCCATCTGTCCATCTTGCAAGAGCTCCTGCAAAGATGCTGGAAGAATATCCCTGGATCATCAAGTGAACTTCTCCTTTTAGTCGTAAGATGTTATGAGGAACCGCAATTATTACAAACAAAGCCTTGCCTAGCTTGATACGAATCCCTAGTGCAGGGAATCCCCGTTTCCAAATCCCATATGATCTCTCAACAGGGTTCCTTGACCTGATTTGAGATTCCTTATACAGTTCTACTGGAATTCTTGGATTTTCTAACTGAGGCATTGGGTAATGTGTGGAAGCATATCTTTCATCTACAAGTAATAGAGCATCACCATAATCACCAGCCTCAAACCTAGCTTTTCGATATCAATTATTAATATAATGGTGCTGTCGTGGCTTGATCCTTGCCACCTGGCAACGATATCTATTATTTCCATATTTGCTTTTCTATTTTTGAAAATTTTAGTCTGATCTCCTCCACTCATTCTGGCTGGCTTCCACACATCTATCTTCAAGTGCTTCCAATTTACGGGTAACACAAAACAAGTTTGTTTGACCGTGATTTTCGGGTTCTATAGAACAATATTTTACCAATATATGACGTGTGAAGGAGCTAAATGAGCAACAACACAGTCAAATATAAAAGTATATAATTTTATTTAAATAAAAAAACACAGGGGTTATAGGGCCCTACTATGCCGGTGGTGCCATCTCCTACAAGTAGGTACTGTCCTGGTGTTCCGCGCTCGGTGGTTCTGGGATGCCGGTGGTTCCGAGATGGTGATCCGACCAGGGTTGATGGGCTGTTCACCTGGCGCGTATGATGAGATCCTCAATAGTAAGCCCAATTCTGGAACCCTGGAATCGATGTCCATTGGTCAGGATATTGTTCTAAAACGATAATGACGGCCAGCCAGCTTGCTCCGGGAGGTGATGATCGAAAGGGTGATGGTGAAGGACGTACCTACTTTTACCTAAGAGCAATGTCTGTGGCTGCTGGTCGTCATTAAGAACAGAGTTAACAATGACTCAAAGCTAGATAATCGCTAATATTGCCAATTAAATAGAAACATGTTCTAGAACACTTAATATTTTTTTATAATTAATACCGGGCGGTAGTAAAACACTGCCACGCCCGAACAGAAAATCTACTAGGTACTTGGTTCCAATAATAATATATTTTCCATTGAAATATTTATAAAACTAAAACACTTTTTTATCTAAAATTGCCTAAATAGTAAAAGTACCTATAGGATGTTAAAATAAAGAAATAGTTCGCCACTTACCGAATTTCGGGTTTGAATGACACTCACTAATTTGTATAAAGATATTTGTACATATAAGTTTAAAATATCTATTTGTAATATTAATTACTGCACTACTATTTTTACGAATAAGTATATATATATAGAAAAGGGGTCACAACGTATGTCGAAGTACGAAACTGAGATGAGCTCGTAAATACGTGTGTCCGGCAGTAAAGAATCTATGCCAATGTCGCTCGATCGCCCGCGCATCGAGACAAAGGAACTAAAGTGCTCACATAAAAAATGCAGCATGTTGCAGTCACATAAGCAAAATCAGACATATTCGAGTTGACCAACTTCTGTACTAAGAAAATCATTAGTAACTAGTAGATATGATTTATTGATATGTATTTTTATTGTAAATAATTTTAGGTAGGTTTCTTTTGTTTGTCAATATTTTATTTAGTTATTATTTTCTTAAGATTAAATTTAGTATTAAGTTTAGGTTTAAGTTTGTTTTTTATTATCCCACCAAAAACATAAATGTAAAAAACGAGAGCCAAGTTCAATACAAAAATTATGCTTGGCGGTGAGCTTCGCCGCAAAAAGAATGGCGATCTAAATGAGTGCCAAGTTCTATGCAAAATCGAAATATGTTTTTATAGGAACAAAATAACATTATGAACAAGTATTAAACTCTATTTCTTTGCTTTATTAGATACCTATAACAATTGCTGTTATTTAAAAATGTGAGATCTTAAAGTAGGTTAGATTTGACTTGGCCAGTTTTCATTACATAAGTCATTTTATAAAGTTATTCAACATTTTAATTGTGTTAAAAACTGGCCAAGTCAAATCTAACCTACTTTAAGATCTCACATTTTTGAATAACAGCAATTGTTATAGGTATCTAATAAAGCAAAGAAATAGAGTTTAATACTTGTTCATAATGTTATTTTGTTCCTATGAAAACATATTTCGATTTTGCATAGAACTTGGCACTCATTTAGATCGCCATTCTTTTTGCGGCGAAGCTCACCGCCAAGCATAATTTTTGTATTGAACTTGGCTCTCGTTTTTTACATTTATGTTTTTGGTGGGATATCATTACTTTTTGTAAAGAAAACTAGGCAAGTATTCCTATTTAATGTTTTTTTTGCGTTTCCGCTGCGTGGTTTTCTTTTTTATGCTATTGTCTACATTATCTTGAATGTTAGAGATAATAGTACGCATTGCCCATTCATTATCTGCTACCTTTTTAATTCGCTTCCTGTTTACGCTTAAATTAGCCAAGTCCGGGCGATATAACGATCTCAGGCGGTTATATTCTATTATCGAACTATCTTGTGCTTTAATTTGACTAGGGTCTAGATTAATAAGGTGTACTCCGTCTAGTGTTTTAACTCTGGAGAGCGCAACGTAGGCCTGTCCTTTCGAGTGTATCAGGAGTATATAACTCATTCAAAATGTCTAGCCCTACAGGAACACAAACGTCATAATGACCTGAAGAAAGACTGCCTGAAAAGAGCAAGCGCTTTGTAGGATGACCCACTTCACCGAATGAACTATGTAAAACGCCATCCTGATAAACTTCAATTTTAATAGGATATAAACTCCTGCGGCCATTAATTCAGAAACCGCTCCATAAGTGGTCGATTGAAGCATGCTTGCTTTATATTCTTCCTCCGATCCGAAAGGATCGCCGCTTTCCGAGCAAGTGTAGACACCTAAATCTTCCCAGTTCAGACATACATATTCGACTATAGTCGCTCGCAACCTATTGGCTTGTTGTGTATCAGTCGAATCGAACAAAGAAAATCCAAGCGAATGGAATAAGCAGCTCCCATCAGGAGGCATTGGAATAATGCGGTGTAACACAAGTGTATCATCCACCACTAACTCTATGGTACAACTCATTGTGTGACAGTTAAAGTAGCTAGCTATTAAAATACAGAAATACCTATTTATTTAAAAAGAAAAAATAAATTTAACTGTCAAGAAAACTTACTACTAGTTTTAAAGTGTTTTTTTTTTTAAAGAAAGGAATACTATTCTATACTAGTTTAATATTCCTGTGTCTTCCTATTTCAATTACACGTGAATCTTACTCCTACGGTCCTACCTAATAAACAAATGACAAATTAACCTAAAAGAGCTACAAACAAATGAGGTTTTGAAAGAAACGATTTACGTAATATTAAATAACTCACAAATGCCGTTAAAGTACAATACTAAAAAGGAATAATTTATATCTGGACTATTCCAGCTATAACTCAAATAAATTTTGTCGAACGACGCAGCATTAAACGCAATCTAATAGGTGGGTTTCCGCTAAACAACCGGGCATAACGAGGACGCTGGCGCGAATGACCGCCGCTAAGAGCATACTTTGGTTCGTTCGCATTTTAAGTCGTATAGCGCTGTGAGCCGCGCACAAGTGCAAGGCGCGAGCGAGTTCAAGCAGCATTCTTAGACTAGTCAATACATACATATATCGGTACCAATAAGACTTCGCTATTGCCTTGATCTTGGTATACATACACATTGGAGTTTCTTTTAGGGTACAAAGAGTTCGAACTAACAAATTTATACCTTAAAATATTATTTCTTATTTTCAAAAGAAATCAGAGAAACGAACCTTGGGCACTGATCTTTGTTAATTTAGTAAGCCGTGGACTATAAGATAACTACTATGCAAGTATAAACCAACCGACCCGCTAAATTTTAAGTAAATCGCTACCGCTTATAATTTTGTACCATAAGTCAGAGCGTGACGCTGATTGGCTGGTGTGCTGCCGCGCGCCGCTGACGACACACCGTTGTTGGCCGGTTGTTTAGCGCGTAGGTATTACAAGTTTTTTGTATGGGGACACCACTTATTTTTTGACTTTTTTTTATTTTTTGATTTTTTCCTACGCTTACACACAATTTCCGAGCTGGATTCCAAATTTCATCCTTCTAGGTCATCTGGAAGTAGGTTAGGTTTAGGTACTATAAGTCAGTCAGTCAGTGCTAAAATTTACAACTTTTTGACCTTCATATCTTTATAACCGTTTGAGCTAGCTTCATGAAATTTGGGCTTCTACATGTCCTGATGGATCTTATTAAACACACGTAGTTTTATGTGTTTACATTAAAGAGGTTTCGAGTTATAGAAGGGTCAAAAGTGGCACCAAGTGGTTCGTGTAATATTACACTCGGCGCTGGCTAGCCAGTTCCTTTGCTTGAACTTGGCTTGACACGCTGCCGCGTGTCTAGATGTTTATAATTATTAATAACAAATGTATTTAGTTAATAGTTTTATTTTACTTAAAAAATGTGTACTACGTTACAATACGTACATGTTAAATACACATTATGAACAAGCTGTTTTTTTATAGTTTTAAGGCTGAATTCCCTCTCGTACCGGCGCTAAAACTACAAAGAAATTTGTAATTATCTAGAATCTTGGGTGATATGGGACCGTAGATTACAAATCCGCTACATATTCCAGATTTTCCGCCGCCATCTTGGAAAATTCACATACCAACAATTGTATCAAAGCGGGCCCTTTATTCCCTACGTACGATCGTGAGCGTCACAATTGTGTTGAGTTAGGCCTAAATCTTCCTTTTCTATGTTTTTCTGAAAAGAGACTATGTGAAATAAACATTAAAGTTAGTAAAATATTTATTAGAAATAACAAACATAACTTTTTTATAGTTTTTATTTGTGGTCATGGCCATCTGTTCCATGAGCTCGTTCGGAAAGTACCGCTCAAAATATTCATATGGAGTATAGATTTCTCCTGGATTACGAACTGCATCTTTTGGAACAGGTTTGCTATTGAAGCGATTCTTCTCCCACGCGGCTAACCTACTCAGTGGTACGTTATCTTCATCACTTTCTTTGCCTTCATCGGAAGAAGAAAAACTTGAATAGTATGGGTTTTCGTCAGTAAATTTGTCCAAATCGATGTCATCATTGTCATCGCCCTCGTCCCCAGACTCTTAGGTATTCTGCGATAGCAGCGTCGTCTAGAACAGGAAACATGATGCGGAAGCTATAATCCATAAGCTTTGAAACCATTTTTAATAGTGTCGGGTTTAATTCCTAAATTGATTGCATTTTGCAATATTGGCACAAATTCTAATTTGGTTAAAGCTTGGGAAGGATGATCTCGCCTCCAATTAAGAACACTCTTTCTGTAGGCACATTTTAAATTACTACTAAATGATTTGCACTATTGGTTTGTTGTATGTCGTTTCACATATCTGCGTGCTTCGGTCAAATACTTCGCGCAGTAAATGCGTGTCCCGCCAGAGGCTGTTACTAATTCCGCTGCCATTATCCTCCAGATGTAGATGAGGTGGTGTGTCCAAGCGAGCGTATTCGATCATTCCCTCTGGCAGCGGACGGATACGCCAGTCCGCGAGTTGGTACCGCTTATCCGTGTACACGTTGCAATACTTCATCAGCAAGTCCTTCAACCCATTGGCAGGCATTTGGAGCGAACGCGCCGCCTGGTGCGTGTGAAATAAACCCACGATGTACAACCTGAAGTCGCGTGGCAACCATTTCACGTTACATTCCGCTCCGTATAATATATCTTAAGCTTTTTCGGATTCGTGAAAACTAAGTTCAATTTGTGAACGTGTTCCCGTAAGGCTATCACGTCGATGATAAAATCGCCTCCTTCTGTCTTCGTGATTTGAATCATACACGTGATGCCCAGATATGTTCTCTGAGAATGGTGTTCGACGTCCACTGCTGTCTCCGTTACTCCTTCCAGATGCATGACAAGGTTGAAGTTAATGAAGTTAATCTTCTGTGTCAACATAAGTCAGGCTGGTCTCCTCTATTGGTCGTGGGAAGTTGGGCGGTTTAGAATTCGGCTCCAGCTCCGGCTTCATCTTCAGCATTATAAATCATGTTGTGAGATAGCGACTTGATGCTATTCTATTTGGTTTATTGTATATTGTTGAAGACGGTATGTAGGTGTATGTGTGTGGACTGTAATTTAATAAGGCGCTGACTTGGAGAAACAGATTTATTAGGTTAGCAGAGCAAGGTGAAGGTCGAACGAGAATAATGGCCGCAGGAGGATGTCCGTCGGTCGCTGCCCCTCCTCCTCGCCATGTCCGGTAGTGTTGCCAGGCTGCGGCCGTAACATGCTGCCCGGGTTGAAAGCTGGTTTTTAACAATTTACTGGTAGAGGACAAATGTGGGTGTATGCCCTGGTAATCAGTCCCTTTCTTGTTTTCAATTCTGCTACTCTGCTGATGCCATCTGGTCCTGGGAAGATCTTGGTCACGCGACCCAGAAGCCATAACATCGGCGGTTGTTGCTTGTCCCGCACCAACACTAAGGATCCAAGTTTCAATGTGTCGGTAGACGAGTGCCATTTCGTCTTCTGTTGAAGAAGAGAAATATATTCATTTGAGAATCGCTGCCAAAAATGTTGTTTTAATTTCTCAATCCTCTCATGGCGCTGAAGTCTGGTCATATTCGCATCTGTCAACGGCGGATAGGGTACAGATAACAGTGAGCGTCCAATAAGGAAGTGAGAAGGTGTGAGGCTGGTTAAATCAGAAGGATCATGAGATAAGGGAGTCAAGGGTCTCGAATTTAAAATGGCCTCGACCTGGGTCAAGCAAGTCAACATCTCCTCATAAGTTAAATGGGTTAGAGAGAGTACACGCCTTAAATGATGCTTGACAGCCTTGACAGAGGCCTCCCATAGACCTCCAAATTGGGGGCTATATGGAGGAATGCGTCTAAAATATATCCCTCTATTCACCATATCAAGCTGTATATCATTGGAGTAAGTCTGAAAGAAGTTAACAACGTCATTGCTAGCTCCTACAAAAGTGGTTGCATTATCTGAATAAATGCGCTGCGGCTTACCACGTCTCGCAATAAACCTATTGAGTGCAGCTAAGAAAGCCTCTTTGGTGAGATCTGTTACTAATTCAAGATGAATAGCCTTGACTGCAAAACAAACAAAGACACAAATATATGATTTTATGAGCCTACTACCCCTACCCTTGCGGTCGGCCATCATCATTGGCCCACAGTAGTCTATTCCTGTATTAAGAAAAGGAAATTCTAAAAGTGTTCTATCTGCTGGTAATTGACCCATAATTGGCTGTACTGGTTGGGATTTAAAACGCCTGCAACGAATGCAATTATGCACTACACACCTTGCCAGATTCCTCCCCCCCAAAGGCCAATATTTTTGCCTTAAGTGACATAAAAGCATTTGAGGCCCAGCATGAAATAAATTTATGTGTTCTTTTTGAAATAATGATTTAGTAAAATGATGTTTAGAACATAAAACAATAGCATGCTTTACATCATAAGAGTAATGTGAATTAATAAGACGGCCACCTACTCGCATAACACTATTTTCGTCTAAAAACGGTGATAAAGAAATAAGACGATTTGTTTTGTGTAAACTTTTATTTGATTTTAATGTGTCATATTCGAGAGGAAACATTTCTTTTTGTACTGTGTTTATAATTATGTATTCAGCCGATTTTAATTCATCAAGTGATAAATCGCCAGATAATTTATTGTTATTATTTTTTAAATTATGAATATATCTGTAAATATAAGCAACTATTCTGATCAATTTTAATGGATTCGATAATTTTTGAATTAAACTTGATAAACTATTAGATTCTGTTTTATTTTGTATTGTTGTATGTAATGAGATTTCTGGAAGTGGATCTGAGCTGGAATTTGGTACTTTAGGATATTGTATTATTCTTTTGTGTAAAAACCTAGGACCGGTCCACCACAAAGAATTGGAGTCAACATTATCCGCCCTTATGCCGCGAGAAACCAGGTCGGCAGGGTTCTCGGCTGACGGCACATAACTCCAACTGTCAACGGAAGTAGCATCTTGAATTTCACCTACTCTGTTACGAACAAAAGTTCTAAGATTGCTGGGTGAAGTTTTTAGCCATGCGAGTACTATTGTTGAATCGCACCAAAAACGAATATTAACAAAATTCATCGTAAGTGAACTCGTAATTTTAGAGCAGAGTCTTGCACCCAATAATGCACCACAAAGTTCCAAGCGAGGAATCGTTATTGGCTTAAGAGGTGCCACTTTGTTTTTGGAAATAAGAAGACGAACACAGACTGTATTATCTGAGTCGATTGTCCGGACATATACACATGCACCGTATGCACGTTCGGAGGCATCTGTGAAAATGTGTAGTTCATGTACAGTCGCATTACTGCAAGAAACCCAACGAGGAATACGAAGCACATTGAGTGACTTGAGTGATTCTATAAAATTTAAAAACCTTGTTTTAATTTCTAACGATACTTCGTCATCCCAATTGCATTTCTCTAACCATAATTTTTGCATAATTATTTTTGCTTTTACCGTACACAATCCTAAAAGACCAAGCGGGTCGAAAGTTTGACTAATCAAAGATAAAATATTGCGTTTTGTTATTTTTTTTAATTTTTGATTAAAGTTAATGGTAAATAAAAGTTGATCATGTGTAGAATCCCAATATAAACCGAGCGTTTTATTAGGAATAGCCTGATTTAAGTCTAGTGTTTTGTTTGTAATATTGGTGAATTTTGTTTGTGAATATTGTAAAATGGAATTCAAAATTTCTAAATTATTTGATTGAAATTTGCGTAAATTAAATTGTGCAGATTTTAAAGTGTCGATTACATTTTTGGTTGTTTTAATGACTAAATTAATGTCATCCCCACCACCAAGATAGTCATCGACGTACATGTCTTTACCTATAGCCCATTTTACCTCTGAGGTTGAGCTTTGTTCAGCAAGTGTAACCAGGCACTTTGTCGCCAAATATGGCGCTGACGACATGCTATATGTAACCGTGTTAAGTGTATATGTTTGTAATGGTTTTGTGTGATCAAATCTGTATATAATTTGTTGTAATGACCGTTGAGATGGGTCTACGAGAATGGCTCGGTACATTTTCTCAATGTCTCCTGAAATTGTTAGGTGTAAAGAAAACTAATACTGCAGCACAATATTAACACATTTATTTCATGACTATCGACATGGAAAACTGTACAAGAGAGAAGACACAAAATTACTTTTCTAAAAACAAAACGTCAATTATTCAATTTAGGAATGACAACCAAAGAGATTCCTAACACCCCCTCTCAATATTGAATTACTAAATTCAAGATTGTAAACAAGAAACAAATATCAATATAATTCCTCGACACTTTCCTATCACTAAAATACTATCGATATCATAGTATCGACTGTGTTCCTTCACTATTACAAATATTCATGACATCACTTGACAACTTCGTACAAGTGACAAACATTAATACAACAAAACATGTAACATAAAACTTTGTGCTAACTTTACAAAAAATACACTTTTATTATTTACCACTCAAATTAAACAATTAAACTATATTTTAATAAAACTTATTCAATAATTCTCATTCTCTTCACAAAATAAGAATGTTTAATCGAAGTCAAAGACTTGGTTAATAAATCAGCAATATTCTCATTGGTTGGCACATAAGAAATAGAAAATAAATTTTTGTTTACACAATCCTTTACATAGTGATACTTTATATCAATATGTTTTGTGCGCTTACTATTAACATTGCATTCTATCATTTTAATAGCACTCTGATTGTCTACTAAAAGATATGCATCAGTAACCTTGCTGTCTACAAAAAATGAACAAATACCCTTTAAATATACCAATTCCTGTGCCGAAATTGCCGCTGCTATAAACTCTGCTTCCGCCGATGATAGTGCCACAGTCGTTTGTTTCTTAGAAAACCATGATACTAAATTTCCATTATAAAATACAGTACAGCCACTTACGCTTTTTCTATCTAACTTAGCACTTCCCCAGTCTGCATCGGAATATGCAATTAATCGTTTTGTATTATCCCTGGACTTAGTATATGTCAAACATTTATGTGATGTTCCTTTCAAATAACGCAAAACACGTTTTCCAGCAATCCACAAAGAATTCGTTGGCTTATCCAGATATTTGCTTAAAAATGATGTTGCATATGTGATATCTGGTCTTGAAATGGTCGATATATATGTCAGACAACCTATTAACTCTCTATATGGTACATTTTTTATAACTTCTTCTTCTTCAGATATATCAAAATTATGCTCCATAGGTGTCTGTACTCCATTGCATTCTTCCATACCAAATTTCTTCAAGGCTTTTTCTATTAACTTCCTTTGACAAATACTTAACTGTCCTTCACCAATTAAAATTTCCATACCCAAATAATCTTTTACTTCTCCTAAATCTCTTACGTTAAATTCTCCTCTTAATCTGTCTATTACCTTATTGTTATCATTTTCTTTTCCCATTACTATAATATCATCTACCCATATCAATATCCATACATTTTCTTTCTTATATAAACAAAAATCATGTTTAGATTGTTCAAATCCATTTTTTATCATGAAATTATGAAATCGCTCATTCTAACATCTTGGTGCCTCTCGAAGTCCATATAGTGCTTTATTAAGTTTTAACACTTTACCCTGTGATACTTTCACTCCTTCTGGTGGTTTAATATATACTTCAACATTAAGATCACCGTTTAGAAAAGCTGTCGGCACATCTAGCTGTCTTGTTTTGTAGTCTTTTTGTACAACTTCACTTAACATCATTCTTATAGTGGACACTCTCGCTACGGGTGAATATACATCATAAGCACTTTCTGTTTGAAAACCTCGCGCTACCTACCTTGCCTTTTTCCTTCCATCTGATTTCGTAGTAAATATCCACTTTGTATCTATTGCACTTTTACCTGCTGGCAAATCTGTTTCTTTCCATGTCTTTAAGTGTTTCAAAGAATTAATTTCTGTATTCACTGCCTCTTGCCAATTTTCTCCTCTACTAATTGCTTCATTATAAGTTTTCGGGTCATCATTTCCCAGTAAACAGAACACAACATTTGCATCTTCATATTCTTCGTCATCTATAATATATTCTTTTAAATATTCAGGTGTCTTCTTATTTCTCGCTGATCTACTCCTAGAACTTTGTTCACTAGAATCTTCTTTATTTGATGCACTTTCTCTTTCTTCTTCCCTATGATTTATTTCATGTTCTATACTAGCTCTCTCTTTTAATCTACATTGCTCATGTTTATTTTCATTTTCATCACTATCCATTACATCATCATCGTATTCATAACTTTATGTTTTTATTTCATTTTTCTTTTCTATATATTTTACATCATTTTCATCAAATCTTACGTCTCTTGAAATAATTATTTCATTACTTTCTGGATCCCACAAACGATATCCATTGGGTGAATATCCAACCATTCTAGTCTCTTTTGCTCTTTTATTAAATTTATCTGCTCTTGGCAATATAACAGCCCAAGCTTTACTTCCAAATACTCTTATCAAATTTAAATTTAATTTACCTTTGAATAACATTTCTGGCGTTTTGTACCGAATTGCTGCGGAAGGACATCTGTTGAGCTGATATGTCGCACACTTAATAGCCTCACCCCATAAATGTGGTGGTAATCCTGCTTCGTTCAGAATTGTTCTTGCTTTTGTACAGATTGTTCGATTCATTCTTTCTGAAACGCCATTGGATTGAGGGGAATAAGGCTGGGTATACTGTATACGAATTCCCTTACCTCTACAGAATGCTTCGAGTTTGTTGTTTTTAAATTCTTTGCCATTATCACATCGAATATTTTTCACTCTTACTCCTTTTTCATTTTCTAAACTGTGGATGTAATCAATTAAGTACCCTGTAGCTTGACCTTTATTTTGTAGCAAATAAGTTACACAAAAATGTGAATAATCATCAACAATGACTTGATAATAATGCTCACCTCTCAAACCTGGTGTTCTAGTAGGACCTGCGATATCTGCCAATATGACTAGAGCGTGGTTTTCGTGTAGGTTGAAAAGGTAAACGTGTTGACTTACCCTCTAGACATGGACCACAAATTTTAGGACTTATGGGTAATTTCAGTATTCCAAGTCCTTTACGGTTGAGATGACCTAAACGCCTATGCCAAAGTCCTACATCTGATGTTGTTGCTGCGCTATTACAAGTAGCTTGATTGCTGATGCATAACTTAGTATTTAGGATAAATAATTTACCAAAACATGAAGCTGAGATTATACTATTCGTTGGAGTTGTAATTTTAACGCTATTCTTACTAAATGTTACGGAGTTACCCTTAGAAACCATCATTTTTACGGATAACAAATTGAATGTTAAATTTTTCATTATTAAAGCATCCAAGTTAATTGACACTCCATCAACAATAAATTGTATGTTACCGACCTTTTCAGCAGTAAAGAAATCTCCATTAGCCACAAAGATTTTCATTGGATTTTTCAAATTTTTTATACCTGTCATGTATTTTTCATATTGCTCCTGAATCAGATGATGTGTGCAGCCAGAATCTATGACCCAATTAATTTGATTTTCTTTATCAACACCTGCGTTTGCAATACCAGAAGTTAAGAAACTTGACTGACTCTTACTTGATGTGTCATGTTTTTGTATGGATTTATCTTCCGAAAATTTTTCACCATCATCCGTGCTTATGTTTGCTCCTCTATGGTTACCTCTGTATAGTCGTCGTCCGCGAGCTCGTCCTCTACCTCTGTATCTATAGCAATCCTTTGCGATATGACCCGGCTTTTGACAACGATAACATGTAACAAAGGTTGTTTCATATTCATTGGTATCGTTATATTTTCTTCCTTTATTTGTAAATTTTAACTCCTCATCAAAGAGTCTAGCTTTTACGAAATCTAACTTTAAGTCTTCTGTCTTATCTATGCCATCAATTGTTGTTGACAAGTTCGTGTTACATTCTATTGCTGTAATTACGGTATCATATTTTTCATCCAATCCAGTCAATAAACATGCAATTTTGTCTCGTTCAGTCAATTTTTCTTGCGCACTCTCCAATTCTCTTACCAGATCCTCAAACCGCTGAAAGTAGTCTTCTAAACATTCGTCTTTATTTTGTTTTAAATTCAACAACTTTCTTCGTAGGTGAATTATAGAAATGATGCTCTTACGTTGAAATATACATTTTAATGTTTTCATAATATCTTTTGCTGTTTTACATTCTTTTATTAAATTAAGATGTTTGTCTGGAATGCACTGCACTAAAATATTTTTCGCCTTCGCATTATCTTTTACAAATTGTGCCTTTTTATCCTCTTCATTAGTCTCATCGCATATTATGTAAAGCAACTGTTTTTCATCTAAGATAGACTCTACTCGGAAAAGCCAGTTATTAAAATTTTCTGCTTTTAATTGAGGAAAATTTGAAGTAGCCATCTTTTATTCTTTATTACTTACGTGACATTCCTCCGTCGAATAAAATTATTTATTACAATTCTTTCATTATTTTTCCTTCTCTACACCTATTTATACTTAAATATTCTTTTATAAACCCATAACCTTCTGTTAGGTGTAAAGAAAACTAATACTGCAGCACAATATTAACACATTTATTTCATGACTATCGACATGGAAAACTGTACAAGAGAGAAGACACAAAATTACTTTTCTAAAAACAAAACGTCAATTATTCAATTTAGGAATTACAACCAAAGAGATTCCTAACAGAAATAACAAACTTATGCTGTCTGAATCTCAGTAAAATAGACAGTAGGTCATCTTGTACTACCGGACCTACCATCTGAATATTATTAAAAGATTTACCAGATGTAGTGACAGTTGATCCGTCGAAGACACATCTAAATTTTGATATTATACCAGATGCAGGCAGGACTCCATGATGAGGTAAAAAATAATTAATGTTATTTTGATAATTTTCTTTATTTTCAGACATATGTCCTAATTTAAGATATTCTAACATGAAATCATCATATCTCTTTTTTAGGTTAGAATCCCGCTGTAACCTACGTTCTAAAGAAAAAAAACGCAACTTTGCTATGGAATATGAATCGCCGAGAACCTCAGGTGATTCTTTCAAAGGTATTTTGACTATAAATTGTCCATTTGTATCACGACGAGTATGCTCAGCAAAATGTTGTTCGCATGCCTTTTCCTCAGCAGATAAACAGTGAGAATTGGAAACCGAGTCAAGTTCCCAAAACCTATTGAGTTGTGATTCCATGCTTTGAGTAAAATAACAAGTTGATTGTACGTATGATTGATTATAAGGTATGGATCCACAGACAATCCAACCCAACTTGGTCTCACGTAACTTTGGTTTTTTGTTACCTAAATCAATCGTGTTTGAACCTAAAATATCCCAGAACGTCTCTGCACCCACCAGTATATCAACTTCAGAAGGAATATTGAACGTAGGGTCAGCAAGCTGAATATTTGAAGGAAAAGAGGGTAAATATTTCATATCTAAAAATGTAGACGGTAAAGATTTTGTTATTTCGGGTAAAACGTAACAATGTAATTGTACCTTAAAGTCCCCTGTACACGATTCAAGGGTTAGGTTACAAGACTCTGCACTAAATGAATTCTGGTTATTAATACCTTTGACAGTGGAGTTCATGTTACGCCTTACCAAACCCAGCTGCTCACAGAGGCGAGTAGTGACGAAGTTGGAAGTGCTGGCATTGTCAAGTACGAGGCGCGCCGTGCGAAGTCTTCCTTGGACATCGATCACTTTCACTAAGGCTGTGGAAAGCATGACATAGGGTGTATGAGAAGATTGAATATTGGTTGACAAAGCGACCACATTATGTTCAACCTCAGTCTCTTTATGTAAAAGGGTATAGTGTTTTTGTGTACAATATTTGCAATGTGTAAGTGTGCACTGTTTTTCCTTATGACCAGGTCTTAAACAGTTTTTACATACTTGATAATTTGCAATTTTTTGTAGTCTAGTTTCTATGTCCAAATTACGAAATTCTTGGCAATTATATAAATAATGATTACGTTTACACATAGGACAGGATGTTGAGGATGATTTGTTGTTATTTGTATTTGTTGAATTTGTATTAATTTTTGTTTTTATTGGTTCTGAATTTTGAATACTTTGTTTTACATATGTGTCTCCAGAATGATTTTCTTGATTAATTGTGTCTAATAAGTCGGAACGATTAGTCAGGAAATCAGTAAATTGTTTAAGAGTCGGCGAGCCCGTTATATCGTTACGATACTCCTCCCACTTACGAAAAGAAATACTATCCAATTTTTTGGACATAATAAAAATAATAAGCGTGTCCCAGTGGTCAGTTGGTTGACCAAGGGTATTTAAGGCACATAAGTTTTTATTAGTGACATCAATAATATTCCTCAAAGCTTTACTTGATTCCGTTTGGGCTTGTTGTAAATTAAACAAAGCACTAACATGGTTGTTTACTAGCAGGCGTTCGTTGTCAAATCGACTTGACAACAATTGCCATGCTATTTTATAGTTGTCAGCTCTAAATTCAAGGCTTTGAATAATAATAGATGCACTGCCCTTTAAAGCCGCCCGTAAATAATGAAACTTATTAATATCACTTAAATTGTTGTTAGTATGAATAAGAGAAATATACATATCTCTGAATGCGAGCCAATGTTGAAAGTCGCCGTTGAAACTGGGTAAATTAATTTTAGGCAGTCTCACAAAATCATGTACTTGTCCGAGCCTGCTCGAGCTGCTTGAAGCCTCGCCTGGTGAGGGCGATCGCTGGCGACGACGTACAGAATCAAGGAAGGTACGTGCCCTGGCCACCAGTGAGTAATACCTGGACTCGAACAGCTCCCGCTCCGTGTACAAATCGGGAGTGTCCTCCGATAGTGTCTCAAACTCCGTCTGTAATGTATCGAAGGCATCGAGTAAGGAATATATCTTATTTGAGCGGCATTCCAATTCAGTGAATTGCAATTCACTTAATGGAAGATTGATAGGCTTTAAGTAATTTTCAAATTGAGTTAATTTTGCTTTTAAACTACTGCGTAATTTCACTAACTCCTTGAGGCGATCTTTAACACTGACACTCACTGGTTTATTTTCTTCACTCATTTTTATATTTAGGATTAAGATAGATTATAATGATGATTGTATCCACTTAATACTTACAAAGAAATGATGAAATTAAATTTTGTAACTTAAGTAAGTATGTATTTCTGTATATGTTTAAGTATGTATTTTTGTTATGTATAGCTTTAATAAACTAGCGTAGTACACTATGTTGAGTATTGAAAATAGCAATTTATAAGGTTAACAAATTGCGAGATGCCTGACCGGCTTGCAGGTTATGAAAGACTGACGCTAAGATAACAAAGGGTTCTCACGGCGACTACCGTAGGTATTAGGGCATGCATTTCGAAATTTCGAAACTTCATAATTTCGAAATTTCGGACTATATTTGCATGCCACGTAATTTCGAAATTTCCACCTTTAGTTTCGAAATTTTTTATACAAACTTTCGCCCGCGGCTTTGCCCGCGGCTTCGCCCGCATGAGTTTCCCTCGGGAACACGGTGCATTTTCCGGGGGTACCCTATGTTCCTTATCAATACTTCTAACTATGTGTATGCGAAATGTCAGGAAGATTGGTTCAGTAGATACTTAAATAGAGCGTGAAAGCGTAACAGACAGACAAATAAACTCACTTTCGCATTTATAATATTAATATGCAGTATGATGATAGTATTAAGTATGATATATCGATATTATTATTTGTCGATGGACCGCACTTCTCTAATCAATCGATTTCGTCCCGAAGTAGGGCCACAGAATACCTAATAGTACTATAGTAGGGCGTTAAGCCGTTAACGTTAACGCTGGCGCGCCAATAATTCAAATCGCGCGCTCTGCTCTGCTCCGCTCTCATTGGTTCGCCGGCATGACGCGGCCGCGGCGCCGACCAAACGCCCGACTCGACTGCGCGACTAGACTGCGAGGGAGCGACATTCTCGCTTGGATGGCAGTACGCGCAGCAGCTACCGCGAACGAATTCTGTTCAGTCAGTCAGTGGCAGCGAAAGAGTGTTTTCAAGGGAATTTCTTTAGAAATGTAAGTATTTTAGTTACAGTCCTTAATGAAAATATGATTTTACCTGGAATTTAACTTATTACTTTAATCACAGGCTCGGATAGGATAGGATGAATACCTACATCAACAATAATGTCGCTGCCGCAAGCAACAGGGAAGTGCTACACATAAGTATCTAACTGACGTAAAGTATGTATTACTACACTGCCCCGATATGAAGAAAGGGCGTAACTTCCATTTTTGGCCAAATAGAGTTATATATACATTCAGAATCAGCAGAGAAAACTCTATCTTTCTGTCTTGGAAACATGGTCGAATTCCGAAAAAATATTTTTTGTTCCCTAACAAAACATTAAATAGAAAGCCATAAAATGTCCTTCTACGTTCTGAATTTTATGATGAAAAGCCCTAATTTCCAAATTATGGCTTTTCATACAAATAAGTTTATGTTACTTGTATGAAAAGGCGTAAAAAATTTTTTACGCCTTTTCATACAAGTAATCTGCGACTTAGATTATGAGACGAATAAAATGCAAAGCCCTAATTACAATTGTGGCTTTTCTTTGAAATATTTCTAAGTCACGTGGAGGTCAAAAGAGTCCAATCGACTAGTTGCGCCCGAGCGGCCGCGGGTGATTCACGTGGTTAGCGTTTGCAGAACAGCTGTTTGCAGAGAACACGTTTCGGTGAGTAAATTACCATATACTAACTTAGTTCTTAGTGGTTTTATTAGGAAATATTACTATTGCTTACGATATAATATAAAACAAATAGATAATCTTAATAAAAGTTAGATACACTTTTTATTTATCCTAACCTCAAAATTACCTATTTCTCAAACAAAATAGCTACTTTTGTTTCATTATTATCGAATAAGCAATTACAAAATTAATCCAACAAAATTGATGTTAACTTGGGATTTCACAAGGAAACACTTTTAGAACGAAACTAACCCCGAAACCGCGACAATATCAGCTGTTTTATTTCAAATTACCGTAAGTACTAGGTACCTAACAATTTGTGAATGAACTGTGTTGGCCTCATAGTAAAAGTTGATGCTAATGAGATTTTATGAAAGTAAATAGATTTTGTTGAGTTAATTTTGTTATCTCTGAAATTTTTGTATGTTTTAAATATTAACATCGAAACATCGATATGTATATGTTTCGATGTTAATATTTTCTGAAATATGTTGAATCTCAAAAAAATAAAGACGGTCCGCCTTAGTTTTTTATGATATCTAAAACATATCCGAAAATGAAAAAAATCGGAGCACGTTTATCGGGTGAAATCAGTCACCGCTTTTTGTATGAAACATTTTAGGTACACGATCCTCTTAAGAACCTCTGGTTGAACCTGTGTATAGAATAAGTCGCTTTGACATTCTGTATATTATTATATTTACTGTATCAAACCTATATGCTTACTTGTTGCATATTTTTTTAGGTCATCATGAAGAAATCTACTAGGAGCTCTAAAATTATGGAAATGATATGTACAAGTTCAGCAAAAAACCAAGCAGCAACTATAGTAGAACAAAATGTTGACAGCGACTACCCTCAACCATCAACAAGTTATGGAAATGTAAACGAAAATCCAAGTAAAATAACTGTAGATTTTGACCAAGATTCTACTTGTAGACACAGCTCAGATTTTGATTCGGATGACTCGGTTAAAGATAAAACATATAATCCACCAAAAACAAGGGAAGTTGAAAGCTCTTCAGATTCGGACTCTTTTATTGAGAACTCACCACCTGTTCGAAGTGTTTATATTCCTGAAACACCAGAAAAACATATGATTGTAGATGATGATGTTCAACCAGGATCTTCACAAGACTTCAATACAGATGGACATAATAACAATGAATCAGAGGCTCCATTAACTAAAAAAGGACAAATAAGAAAGCGGCGAATTTTTAGTACAAGTTTAAACGAAAGAAAAAAACAAAACAGGGATGCAAAAATATTGAATAAATACTCACTGAAACCAGGTTGTCAAGCATCTGTTTGTAGAAAAAAATGCACGATTAATTTTACTGAAGAGCGGAGAAGACATATTCATGATATGTATTGGTTGATGTCATGGAGGGAACAGAAATTGTTTATCATTAATAACACGTCTTCTTCAATACCACAAAAAATAAAGAACTTTAGTGGAACAGAAAAGAAAAATAGAACCAAAACCATTTCATACTTTCTAAACAATGAGATGGGTGCAAAAATATCAGTGTGCAGATTTTTCTTTTTGACTACGCTTGGTTACAAAAAAACTAATGAAAAAGTTGTAAGAAATGCCTTGAATAACGATGATGCTATTCCTTTTGATGGTCGAGGACACAATGAAAAAGCACATAAAATAGATAGCCAGATTATAAAAAATCATATAGAATCATACAATCCTACAATATCACACTACAGGCGAGAACATGCTCCAAACAAACGGTATTTGTCTTCAGAAATCACTGTTCAAAGTATGTATGATGATTTCACGGTGAAAAATCCTAACTTACCTACTATATCTTATGACTATTATAGAAAAATCCTCAAAACTATGAAAATTTCTTTTGCCAAATTAGGCCATGAAGAATGTGAGACTTGCGAAGAATTTGAAATTCACAATCCAAAGTCAAATGAATTTCGTCACAGAAATTGCAATTTATGTTTTAATTATGAGAGACATCACCAGCGTTATAAATTAGCTAGAGAATACTATGACGCAGACCGTAAATCAGAAAAATCTGATAATGTTGGCTATTTTTCCGTAGACTTACAAAAGGTCATAATGTTGCCTAGAATCGACGTTTTTAAAGCAGTTCTTTTTTGCCCTCGATTGGTTGTGTTTAATGAGAGTTTTGTGCCATTGGGCCAGAAAACATCGTCTCAAATGACCTTTGCTGCGATATGGCATGAAGCCATATCAGGAAGAAAAAAAGAAGATATTGCTTCGACCTTTCGAGCCTTCCTCAAGAACTACAGGGATTTGAAGAATATAATTTTATGGTTAGATAATTGCGCTGCGCAAAATAAGAATTGGGGCTTATTTTCATTTTTGATATATTTTATTAATTCTGATGAGACTTTGACTGAAACAATAAGTTTAAAATATTTTGAGGCAGGCCATACGTTTATGTCTGCCGATGAATTCCACCACCAGGTCGAAAATGCTTTAAAAAAGAAGAAAAAAATTTATGATTTTGACGATTTTTATGAGGCTGTTGCGTCCACAAACAATCATAAAACAATTATAAAAAAAATGGATGTTGGTGACTTTTTAAAAATAAAAGATGATACTTCAAATGCTAAAATTCAACAATCCAATCCTCGTGCCTATTTACGAGACATGAGTGAAATATGCTTTAAAAAAGGTAAATTTTTAATGTATTACAAAACATCATTTAACGATCCTCAATATACAGAATTAGATTGTTTAAAAAAAACTATTTTGAAGAAAGGTTTTACGAATCCAATTCAAAAAACAGAAGCTAGAGGTATTACAAATGACCGTAAAAACCAGATTTTGCAAAAATTGGGACCACTCATGCCTCCAAATAGAAAAATTTTTTGGGAGAATCTCCAAGTGAATGATGCTGCAAGGAATTTAGCTGTTGATTATGAAGACTGATTACTTAACATTGGTAATCAGTTTTCATGATCATAGCTAAATTCATTGCTCCTTTTTTTCTTTCTTATTACTAAGTATTTGATTCTTAATTACTAAGTGCCATTTAATTAGTTTACGATTTTTACTTGTTAAACAAGATAGTTAATCTTTTTTTATTACCAAGTATTTAGTTTTTCTACTGTGTGCAATTTCATTATAGGATTCTTACTTGTTAAGCAAGATTGTTATTTTTGATAATGTTGATTATTTGTATGGTAAAATGTTCCTAAATATTTTTACTTTTAAGTGTTGCATCATTCTGACTAGGTTGCTAGAATTATTATTTTATTTTTGATATTTGTTTTTAAACATTGTTTGTGATAGCTACATTTTTCTTTTGTAAAAAATTTCATTTGATGAATAATTTATACTGTTCAGTTGCTCGTAGAAATCTTTTAAGGATATTTAATTTTTAATGTTAGTGAGGAAAAAGGTTGTATTAAGAGTTTTGTACTATCATAATACAACTTCTTAACCTACCTAGGTAGTTACTTTAAAAACTATTTGCAAAAGAGACTGATCGAAAAAGACTCATGTAATAAACACTGAAAGACTTATTAATAAAGAATTTAGAATTATTCTGTTTTTAATTTGTAAAATTCAATGAAAAGTGAGATACTCAGTGGGTGACATTTTTCTCATCATAATCAGCTATTTGCCGTCTGGCAACAAAATCTACATAACGAAAATATCCTAATTAAAAAAAAAATGCCTACCTAATCTTTGTTTAAAATGAATTTATTATCCACTTATTTCTACAACATTCATAGACTGAAAAGCCATAACTTCGGTTTTGAGCAAGAAAGGCCCTTACTTCCTTAGTTATGGCTTTTCTTCTCAGTATGTACATATTTTTAATATTTTATTTCATAGCGTATAACAGGAAAGTTGAAATAATTAAATAACCCCCTCCATTTTTACGAAAGTAAATAGGCAGAAAAATAGGAAATATTTTCTTTATAAATAATTAAAATCAATTGATACCAAAAATTTTACCAAATAGCTTGAACTACACTTTTTACTAAAATGCAATTATCTCAAAATCACATTTGTGGAAGTTACGCCCTTTCTACATATCGGGGCAGTACATCAAAATGCATGCAGTGATACAAAACAATATTGTTATTGTTTTGTACCTATTCTTGTGGGTGCGGTGCATGTTTTTACGAAGGTTGTTGCATGTTTGCCTATGTTTGCATAACTATTAACTTTATGCATTCTGTGGTTCGCTTGGTTTTGATTTTGGCAAGTGAAAGGAGACAGGGATAATCTGCAAACTGGAATACCTTTTAACTCAATTAACTATTTCTTCAACGCAAGCATTAACTAATCGCTGCGATACTGATCTTAAATAGAACTCTATTCGATCTAGCCGTTGCTTTGGAGGCCGCGGGGTACGCACTACTCTTAAATGATCACGATTTGGAAAGTCTGGTAATTATAATGAAGTGTCTGTCGTCTTGACCTTCGCAACCCTTAAACAGGGAAACCAGATTACCAGATCAACTGGATCATGTTTACATATTCACAATACCTAATAATCTAAACAATTGAATTATTTATAGAAAAATTAATATTCTGAATAAAAACGTAAAAATGATGTTCAAGAGTTGCGAAAGTCAGATGGCAGTCGCTTTATTGTCATTTTTGTTAGTTCATGTCGACATTCGTTAACGTTTTGAAATTATAACTGTCGCTTTATTGTAAATACCAGACTCACCAAATCCTGAATTTGGAATTTTGGATGCAACCGAGAATGACACGATGATAGCTATAATTTATTTTACTGGTGGGGGAGACTTAAAATAATACTATAATTTTTTTGTCCATCAGGTCGACTACAAAAAAAATTAAGTATATAGAATTCGAAAAAAGACGCAGAGAAAATTCTATCTGGGCACATTTTCTCAGGGCAGAAGATGGATTTCCGCGAAATGTAAGCAATGCAATAAAATAATAAAAGCTCCAGGTGGTGCTACAACCGGTCTTCATACACATTTAAGATATTTTCATCTTACAGTTATAAAAAATGATCAGTCTGTTGTTATGTCGGAAAGTTTTGATGATAATGGTGCTGGACCGTCTCAAGTACATACTACCGCCGAGGAAAAGAAAGAACCACCATTAAAAAAAAGTAAACTAACAGAGTATTTCAAGCCCACTAATTCAACAATGCACGTAATGGTATCGAGAATGGCTTCAGTGGATGGTATTCCTATTCGAAAATTTTGTAGCAGCCTCGATTTAAGAAATTTATTTGCTAAAAGTGGTCATAACTTGCCTAAATCTCTGACATCAATAAGAGAGAGATAATCTTCAAACATCACGAAGCCGTAGCGATAGATCTGAGAACAAAGTTGATAACTTTGCAGTCGTCGGGTGCGCGGTTTTGTATTACCTTAGACGAATGGACATGTGTTAATAATACACGATATATGAATATCAACCTACACTGCAAAAATTTTGACCGTGGTAAATACAAAAATTTAGGCTTAGTTCCCATAAAAGGAAGCATGACGGCTTATGCTGCCTTGCGATATTTAGAAGAGCGACTTAATACCTTCGGTTTAGATCTTCACAAAGACATAACGTGCATCACGACTGATGGTGCTAGTGTAATGGCCAAAATGGGTAGGTGTTATGAGGGTTTGCACCAACTTTGTATGGCCCATGGCATACAATTGTCAGTTGTAGACGTTCTGTACAAACAGAAGAAACACACGGAGGAAGAGTCAGTATCAGCCGAAGGAACAACTGTAGAAGATGAAGAAGATTATCAGACAGGCGAGACAGAAATTTCCGATTCTGATGACCAACAGGAATTTGATGAAAACTTTAAGATACAAGCGGCTCATATTGATGTTCAAAGTGAGTTTATATATAGAGATGTCGTTCAGAAAGTGAGGAGAATTGCCCGAATGTTTCGCAAATCACCCACTAAAAATCATATACTGCAGAACTACTCGATTGCAAGACTCGCTGGAGCTCACTTTGTGATATGTTAGGACGTTTTATTAAACTGAAGGACTGTATCAATAAGGCTTACATCGATATGAAACTAGAGTTCTGCGTAACCGACGACGAAATTCAGACATTAGAAAAAGTACACAAAAGTCTCGAGGTCATTAAAGTGACAGTCGAAGCCATTTGTCAACGTGATGCTACATTAATAACGGCTGATACAGCACTTAAATTTATGCTACAGGCTTTACAAGAACAACGCAATTCATTAAGTGACGATCTTGTAAATGAACTTAAAAAGCGGATCCAGCAAAGGCGTTTATCAGTTTCCTCAGTTCTTATGTATTTACATGATCCAGAAACGTATTTCGAAGATAATTACGAAACAGGTACGTTTATTAAGCCAAATACGAGATATGTTCTAAAAGAGCTATGTAATTTATTGGAATCTAAATGCAAAGGTACTGAGAACGAGGAAGATAATTTAAACCAAAGCGATGTGGTGAGCGATTGTGCAAGTGCATCCGAAAACATATCGATGAAAGATAGGTTGAACATGGCTTTAAATAAAAAAAAAATTGCGAAAGAAGTGCAACCCTTAAAAAAAAACAGTCTCCAAAATTTGGTACAAGTTGAAATGGCACTTTACGAGAATGGTGGCAAGCGAGGGGAATTTTTAGATAAGGCCTACAATTACTTGATATCGATTCCACCAACCAGTGTCGAAGCTGAGAGGGCATTCTCAGCGGCCGGCTACATTTGTAACCGGCTGAGAAGCTCTCTTAGCAGCAGAATGTTGGATAACTTAACTTTCCTTAGATCCCATTTTCAGCAAGAAATGGGTTCTATCTAACTTAATCTGAAGATTCAAATGTTTATTGATTTAGCTTTTCTAAAATCTGAAATTTTCCGTTCCTTTCCTTAAGAATGTAGCTGATTATATATAAGAAATAAAGGTTTTTTTGTAAGTATTACATAACGCTTTTATTATAGTTTCACAGTCTGATATTCCATTAAAAAGGTGTTCCTTGAATTTCGAAATTTCGAAACTAATCAACCTAATTTCATAAGCCAATTTCGAAATTGAAAATCTATGAAACTGCACGCCCTAGTAGGTATGATACCCGTGTGCTATGCACAGCGCGCAGCTAGTTAAATGCGTATGCGCAATGAATTGAGCTAAATGTTATGTTAGCTTATATTTATGTTTAATATAGACTAAGTAGGCTTACGAATACTTTGCTACGAGTTATGAACTTAGGCGTTGCGTAACTGGCAAAGTTAAGCAAATTCAAGGCGTACACTTTTATAAATATGAAAATGATAGTGACCAACTCATGAAGGGATCCCGATGGCAGACCCAGGCGATGGCACACTCCAAATTCAAGAGGAAATGTACAGGAATAGATAGGAATTGGAACAAACTCACTGTATCCTTTGTTCTCGGGTTCCAAGGTGACCTCTTGCTAGCGACACGTTGAGTACTTGCTAAACTCCTGTTTCTCCTGGTTGTTCGTAGGCGAAAAGGACCATTTGTTGAAGACGGTATGTAGGTGTATGTGTGTGGACTGTAATTTAATAAGGCGCTGACTTGGAGAAACAGATTTATTAGGTTAGCAGAGCAAGGTGAAGGTCGAACGAGAATAATGGCCGCAGGAGGATGTCCGTCGGTCGCTGCCCCTCCTCCTCGCCATGTCCGGTAGTGTTGCCAGGCTGCGGCCGTAACAATATTTATTCATAATCATAATCATTATCATTTATTTTTGTCATACACAGGTTACAAAAGGTTTTACAAATTTTTGTTTATTTATTGGGCACAAGCTCTCAGAATTGTCAACTGTGTCTTTGAACTGTGCACGATCCGTAATTTCACTTAACTGGTATAGTTTCGTTTCACAATACTTGTCTATGTCTTCCCTAGAGAAAAATTCCCCCTTTTCCGTTGAAGCAAAATGAGAATAGAACTCAAGTGCCTCTGGATTCAGCTTAGAATGCATTTTTGTAAATATACATATACACTGGTATACACACTTACACACTAATTGTATAAAATTAAAACTGGGGAGCAGTGCGGAGTTATGAAGCAGAATGATTTGATCCGTCAGTGTGCGCCTGAGTTATTAAGTAGGAGGTATATGAGTCATAGACTCAAGAAGCGAATTGGGAGTGCTCACAGTTTATCTCTCTCTTTCTCGCTTTTAATTATGATGTTCTATCCCGCTCTAATGGGTGGTTAATATCTTCATAGAATTATTAACGTTACTTAAGTAATTACCAATTCATAATATAACGGCCGAAGATGCGAGTAACAGTTTATCTGTATCTCTCTCTCTCTTGCTTTTAATTATGATGTTCTATTCTATCCCGCTCTAATGGATGGTTAATGTCTTCATAGAATCATTACCAATTAAGTAATTACCAATTCATAATATAACGACCGAAGATTATGATATTATTGGAATCAAATTATTAGTAACAATAATATCAATTGATTAAGCCGTTTAGCTCGTAGCAAATTATCATTGATTATAATCGTTCATTCGAGACTGTTTCCTAGTCAATTCTCTTGCTTACGCTTCGGAGCCTTGGGTCCGCTATTTAATCATGGTCCTCGATTTGGCGGTACCGTTATTTTGTCTAATTTTTTTTTTCTTTTTTATTATTACATTTAAATACATATATTTATTTTTATGACAGAGCTGAGTCATAACTTTCAGATCTGTATACAGATCATATTTCTATTTTAACCCTTTAAAGCGCAAGACTATATTTTTTTACTTTTTAATGTTTTATGGAAATAATATTGTAGTGTATGCAACAGAAAGAGAGGGAAGTATCATGTCGTCTCTAGCGCATGTGCGACCGTAAAACAGCTTAATCAGCTGCTAGCGGTAGGTGAAGTGGGCACGTGTGACTGAGAGCCAATAATTAATTAATTCTAGGATTTTCAATAGTATTCCTATGACACGGAATACTACAAATATGTAAATATACTAAAAAAAGATGAGAAAAAAAATATTTAATAAATATTTTTGGTTTTAGTTTTTTAGAAATTGAATGTATCAAATATAATACATTGCGCAATATACTAAAAAGTAGCTTGTAAAATATGTGTATCTGGTATGTCGGGAAGTAATGAAACGACCGTTTAGCTCTGTAGCTGGTTTATTACTGGGGTCGATACCCGCACTATGTAGCTATAGTTAAGTAAGTACATATTTAATTGACAACATACAGTACATCTCTCTTCACCATTAATTTGGAAACCTGCAACAATGATAACATTTAAAAAGCAACAACCTTCCCAAATATGCTTATTTCTGAACACACATCAGGGGCTAAAGAATATAACAGGTTTTCGTACACGTTTCGATCGTCGAACTGGCGCTACATTTTGGGAATTTTCATTTACATTGGATTCAGTCGAAACTACCTGGGGAATAGCACTCGACTGGTTTGATCGAGGCTCATCCTCCACTACTTTGCAGGCCTCCGCCCACACCTCATCACAGTCAAGGTCCTTTTCTCTCTGTGCGTAATTTTCACGATCGGACATAACCGGTACCTGTTCTCCCTCTAAGGATGTAGCCGAAGTAGGGATGTGGGCAGGAGACGCCAGCGACGGGGGCGTTGAAGTCGTCTCAATCTGAGTGAGAGATGGAAGCGGAGACCGTGCCAGCGGCGGCGGTGACGCGCTGTTTTCTGGCTCAGGCAATGCAGAGCTATCTGCACCGATCGAGTCACCCTCACCGTTATCAATTTTATCAGTAACATAAGCCTTAGTAAACTTTCTTATTTGATCTATGTGCCTATAACAATAACGGTTATAATCCTTAAAATAAATTTCAAACATTCTAGTGCCTACAGCTTTATTAATTATTCCCGTACTCCAAATACCTTTCCTAGCAATAAACCATCTTGCCCAAACAGTTTCACCAATTCTAAAACGTCTATTAGGCTGCAATAATGCTGCTTTATTATCGCTTTCACTACCTTTATTATTATTTTGCAGGATAAGGTCTAATCTACATCTCAAATTACGGCCCAACATGAGCTCAGCTGGTGTTGAACCTGTAGCACAATGAACAGTGTTCCTGTAATTAAACAAAAAACTCTGTAGTTTTTCAAAACACCTTTTTTGACACATGTTATTTTCCAAAACTATGCATTTTAACATTTTTTACACGTTTTTATAGAGTTTTCTGCTTGTCCATTACTAGCTGGGTGATATATGGGCGATGTTAAATATTCAATGCCATTCATTTTACAAAATTTTTGGAATTCCGATGAATTAATTTTGACATCATTATCGGATACAATAACATTAGGTATGCCAAATCTACAGAACATTTCTTTTAACTTTTGTATAAGCGCATTTGAAGATGTGCCACGTTCCATAAAAACACATTCCAACCATTTGGAGTACGCATCTACAACTATCAAATATATTGCCTGACTAAAAGCCATGTAGTCTATATGGATACGATACCAGGGAGCAGCAGGGCGCGGCCATGGTGCCGGCGGTGCACGCGGTGGCGCGCTGCGCACCGCACAGCATGTAACGCAAGCGCCGATCCATCGTTCGATATCGGAGTCTATTCCTGGCCACCAAAATCGACTTCTAGCCGCGCTTTTAGTTTTCACAATACCAAAATGTGCCGAGTGAAGCTCTTTTAACATTCTTTCCCTAAAAATATCCGGAATGACAATCCTGTGGCCTCTGAACAAGCAACCATCGATAACTTCTAAGTCGGTTTTGCACTGGAAATAAGGCACAATATTTTTACATTTAATTTTCCTAGGCCAGCCATTTTTCATGTACTTAATAACCGTCTCTATTACCTTGTCAGCCATCATAGCATTTTTTAAGTCATTAAACAAAACCGGTTTCACGCTCTCTTCTAAGAAGAGAAAATATTTTGAACTAGCATCTTGTTTATCCTCCCATCCATTTAGTGAACCTGATAGTGGTGAACGAGAAAAATAGTCTGCCACCTGATTACTTTTACCATCTATATATTTAACCACATAATTATACGCCGATAATATAAGGGCATACCTTTGAAGGCGCAAGGCAGCTGTCACTGACACTCCCTTGCTGTTATCAAAAATTGATAATAATGGTCGATGGTCTGTTTTTAATATAAAAGGTTCACTACGGCCATACAGATATTGGTGAAAATGCCTAACTCCAAAGATAATAGCAGTCGCTTCCTTTTGTATCTGACTGTAATTCTTTTCGCTAGCCGACAAGGAGCGAGAGGCGAAGGCAATGGGTCGCTCGCGTCCGTCTGGGTCCTGATGAGCTAACACGGCCCCGAGACCAGCCGGGCCCGCGTCGACAGTTAGATGGAGCGGCGCTGATGGGTCAAAATGCGCCAGCACTCGGTCGCTAGCCAAAACGCGTTTTACCTCCTGGAACGCTTGTTCCTGACGTTCTCCCCAATACCAGCGTACACCAGTACGCAGTAATTCATGCAAGGGATTTAACATAGCTGATGCATTCGGTATAAAATTTCTATAATAGTTGACTACGCCTAGGAACCGTTTCACCCCTAATATATCCTCAGGCGCCGGCGCACTAAGAATAGCTTCTACTTTGGTAGGGCAGGTCCTTAGTCCGTTTTTGTCAATAACATAACCTAAATAAGTTACGCTCTCTTCAAAGAAACAACATTTATCTTTCTGTAGCCGTAATCCTGCATCATCTAATCTTCTCAAGACTTCTCGCAGTCTGGTTAGATGAGATTGGTTATTAGGTGCGGTAATACAAACGTCATCTAACCAAATACTTACTCCTTCAATGCCAACTAGTAAGGTCTCCATAGCCTTTTGAAAAATAGCCGGCGCACATGCCAGGCCATAGACCAGGCGTGTATAAGCAAAAAGGCCCTTATGCGTATTGATTGTACAAAGTTTTTGAGAAGATTCTGATAATCTGAATTGGTTGTACGCGTTACTTAAATCTAATTTTGTATAACGGTCCCCCCCTCCTAACCGAGAGAACACCTCTTCTATCCTTGGTAAGGGGTACTTATCAATTTCCAGATCCTTATTTAATGTACATGAAAAATCGCCAGCAATTTTTAGTTTACCATTGCCTTTTAATACCGGAACAATAGGCGTCGCGTATTCCGAGTAACTAACAGGTTTTAAAATACCTAAACTGACGAGCCTGTCGAGTTCTGCACTTACTTTATCCTTTAAGGCAAATGGCACTGTACGCGATTTGTAAAATTTAGGCGATGCATTATCTTTTAATTTTAAATTTACTTCAAATTTATTAAAACATCCTAAATCATCTTTCCAAAGGTTCTGGAACTGTATCAATAGAAGTGGCAAATCTTCGCAGCCTTTATTTTCACTCTTGCCAATCATGTAGTTTCTAGTAGCAAAATAAATCCTAAATTTAGCCATAAAGTCACGTCCTAAGAGGGGAGGGCCACCATTTTTTAAAACATATATTTTAATGTCATGATCAGAATTACTATATTTTATATTAGCAATAAAATAACCTCTAGGCGTGATTTTATGTCCATTATAAAGACACATGTTCAAATCGTTTTTTGACAATTTCTGGTTACAAAAATACTGCATATATAGTTGTTCCGAAATAACTGAACTGCCAGACCCAGAATCTAGTTCCATACACAGATCTACACCATTTATTTCTACTAACAATTTAATAGGTTTATTGTCAACATACCTCAGGTTGAATAGCTCACACTCACTGCAATCCTCTTTGGATGTAATGACCTCTTGCGAACTGATATTATGCATGTTGGACTTTTTGACCGCACACATCTTTTTTAAATGACCTTTTTGACCGCAAACTAAACACTTGTAATTTTTAAATCTGCACTTAGAACCGTCGTGATTCTTTAAACCACACACCACACACCGCTCTTCATGCTCGTCAGCTTTGGCCGTGCGCCGACCGCCGCCCCCGCTGCTGCCGCCGTGCGCGCTGGCCGCACCGCGCCTGCGGTCCGCCGCATAGAACATCGGCTCCTCCTTGATATCGGCCGCCACCGCTCCGCCAACCGCAGCGCGAGCCTGTCGCACACAAGCCGCCTTCTGGGCGATTTCAATGGCCTGCGCCAGCGTCAGCGTCTTCGAGTCTGCTTCGAACAGCCGATCTCGCTCCCGTCCAGTACCGAAGCCCAAAACAAAGCGATCACGCAGCAGCGTGTCCAGTTCTGTACCGAATTCGCAATATACTGCTAGCCCACGTAGCCGTGCAGCCCAATCTTCGATGCTTTCACCGTCCGATTTTATTGCGTCGTAGAACTTTGCCCTATCGACAAAATTCGACCTTTTTGGTGTAAAATGATTATTGAGTATCTTCACCAGCTCACTATAAGTAGATTCCTCGAGCTTATTCGGGTGCACGAGGCCCCGAACCAAACGGTATGTTTCATCCGTTAAATTAGTTAGCAGCACTGCACTTTGATTTTCCACCGAAATATTATTTAACTTAATAAATTGCGATAGTTTGCCGTAAAACACTTCCCACTCATGTATTTTATGATCGAAAATGTTTAAATTACCGATGTAAGTCGACATTTTTCTTACTCGCGGGTAGTTTCGCGCCTCGTCGCCAGTTGGTATGTCGGGAAGTAATGAAACGACCGTTTAGCTCTGTAGCTGGTTTATTACTGGGGTCGATACCCGCACTATGTAGCTATAGTTAAGTAAGTACATATTTAATTGACAACATACAGTACAGTATCTCTGTTGTCACATTGCTCATGGGGCATGGTTTGAATAAAAACAATATTAATGAAGAAAAAAACTTGTATTTAATATAAAAAGAGAACAAAATAGCAAAAATTAAATAAGCGTTAACATTTAAAACCTATTTATTTAGAGTGAAAGTTGAAAAAACAGTTTCTTTTAGGTACGAAACAGAGCCGTAAGTTACATTTTACGCAATGAACATTTGTTTGCCCTTCTTTACACAATCGGCACCTCCCTCGTTCTCGAAATACCGGAAGATGACCAACGTCATCAAAACGAATCGCATCATTTGGTCGAGGGGCAACAGGTTCAAGAATTTTGTTTACTATGACACTATTTTGCTGTTCAGGATAACTATTTTTTACCCTGCCTTTTTGTAACAGTTCTGTAGTTATGGCCTTTCTGAACTTTTTCAATGACAGTCTTTTCCTCTCTTTCGTGTCTCGACGGTAAAGTAACCACGCATTGTTTACACAGATATCAATTGGTATTCGCCATATACCATCTTTTTGTTCGAAAGCTGGTTCGATAGAGAGCCACCAACATGTCCGAGAGATCCACACCGCCCATGAACGAGTTGTACTTTTACAATTGCGGGATAGTCGACATCGGCTTTCGATTTGGCCTCTTTAGACCAGCGTTTGATTTTTCCTACTGGGTAGGAATCAACAAATGAGCTTGCTAGAGTGACAGATTTATTGTCGAGCCATTTTACAACAACAACTTTCTTTTCATTGCAGACTATCTGTTTACTTGAGCCTCTACCTTTCTTTGTCAATTCTTTATCTGAAGGTATAAACTTTTCACAACCCTTCAGGCGATTTGATCGAATTGTGCCAAGACTAAAGATATCCCATACTCCTCGCGCAAATAGTGTATAAGCTCCAACGAGGAAAAGAAATTATCAAAAAAGACAAAAGCAGGTTTTTTTTCTATAGTCTTGCAAAGGGCTAATACTACTTTAGCTCCAAGGCCAAGACTATTTTCATATTCTGAAAAAGAGCAAAACCGAAAGGTATCTTCACCACCATATGGAAGAAAGTCATACACCAGACCCGACACCCCAGCCCGAACAAAAAGTTTAATACCCCATTTCTTTGGTTTTTTTGGCATGTACTGCCTCCTGTTGTCAGCCCTGGTTCCTTTATATGCAACCATCATTTCGTCTATACTATATTTCCCTTGCTGCAAACAGTTTCTTCTTATCTTTTCTAATAATGGCCGTATTTTGAAGTAACGATCATCTGTTATTTCAGTGTTATTTACAAAATGTAAAAAACGCCTTATTTGTTCGTACTTCTTAAGAGACATGACATCTGCGATAAATCCATATCTGAAATCGTTACTCCAGTAGTCCCTATATGATGGCATTTTTACAATGCCCATGAGAATTGTCACAGCTAAGAAGTCACGTATATCCGAGACAGTTATATTTATGCATCGAGTAGGATCACTTTGAACAGAGTACAAGTTTGTTTGATCAGTTATGTAAGATAATATGTCTTCGGAAAGAAATGTAAAGAAGTAATCTAGGGGCGATTTGGTCGTTGTTTCAGTGGCATGGTTCATAAAATTTGATTCTACAATAGTTGCTGAGTGTTTGAATTTACCTGATTTCCATTTAAAAACAATAGGTGGTCGTTGGTATTTTTTCACTCTCTTCGCTACAAGTCTAGGTTCTTGATTCACACACCGCTTAGATCGTGTCTTCTGAATAACAGGTGTATTTGTTGGAGATAAAACAGATGATACAGAGTTCAAGATTGGCAATTGATCAAATTGTTTTTCAGGTGGAAATAATTAGTTGACCACTGGAGTAAGGGCGACGGTCTCCTTATCAATATGACTGAAAATATCATGTGGTTTGCACTGAGCTTGTTCTTCCTGGGCAATAAGGGAAAATGAATTATCATGATCATTTTCTGAGGTTGAACTGTCAAGAATGTTCATTTTTACAAGCGAAGAGGAAATAGATGGTGGGTCAGAGCTGGAATCCGAATCATCCTCTTCAGAAAGGCGACGACGATGGGCTGCGGCGTCTTCAATGATGACCTCATCGTCTGACGCTGATGAGTCCGTAGATGAAGCATGTTCTGTTAAAATCTAAATTCAAATTTGGCGCCTTCTGACAGCTATAACTTTTTTTTTGTTATCTGTGCTCTCGTTCTCTCTACTCGGTTGTCATCGAATAAATAGATGGTTAAAATAAATCTGTTTTAATCCTGAAAATAAATAGTGTTCCTAAGGACTAAAGACTTTAATTTTAACAGTTATGGGCCCAGGAAGCCCTGTTAATCAAAAGAAGTGCTGAAAAGTGTTGATCAAAATAACTTGTGCCGGACATAACCTCTCCCAACGTGCTTGACTTTTTTGTTGTGTAAAAACGTGCAAAATCGTGAAACTTACTGTGAAAATGGCATCGAACAATAACTCCCTTGCAATAATTGAAAAATTAACGGGCCGGGACAATTATGCCACATGGCAGTTTGCCGTAAAAACTTACCTCCAACACGAAGAGTTATGGGGGTGTATAGAAGGTTCGGAGACAGTGGATCTAAAACTTGACACGAAGGCGAGAACAAAAATAATATTGTTGGTCGATCCAACAAACTATGTACACATACAAGAAGCAAAAACTGCAAAGGAGGTGTGGAACAGGTTGGCCGCTGCTTTTGATGACTCAGGGCTGACACGTCGGGTTGGCCTCTTGCGTGATCTATGCACTACAAGTTTATCAGGATGTCAAAATGTAGAAGAGTATGTTAGCAAAAAAATTTCGACTGCCCACAAGCTCCGAAACATTGGGTTTAAAGTGGATGATGAGTGGCTAGGAACATTGCTACTCTCCGGTCTACTAGAGTCGTATCAGCCAATGATAATTGCTATTGAGAGCTCCGGCATGAAAATCTCCGCAGATTCAGTCAAAGCGAAGCTCCTACAAGATGTGAGACAGTCTGAAAATACAACAAAAGCATTCACAGCTAAGCGCTTTCAGAGAAACCAACATTCTAAAGGTCCTCGCTGTTTTAAATGCAACAAATATGGTCACAATCATCACAGGATAGGTAGCACAGGTGCTACCTATCCAATAAACTGAAGAAATTGTGCAAGTGTTGTGTTTATCATTTACAACCTCCACAAACTGGTGACCCTCTAGAAGAACACGGATTGGGATATTTTCTGAAGAAAGGTACGATATACTGCAGAAATATATAGTACAAGAATGTCGGTACCAGATAAAGAATCTACGTCGAAACAAAATACCGAAGATGGTGAAAGGACATTTACACCTCACGACATTTTCCGTGTCGGTGTCCGACTTCCTCCGTTTTGGCCCGAAGAGCCCGCCGTGTGGTTTGCTCAAATTGAAGGCAGTTTTGCTCTATCGAAAATTAAGGATGACGACACTAAATACCATTACGTCAGCGCCCAATTGGAACATCGATATGCTGCCGAAGTTAAAGATATTCTTGTCAATCCACCGGCTACTGGGAAATACGAAACACTCAAAGCAGAGCTTATCAAGCGATTATCAGCATCTAGGGAGAAAGAAGTGACCCAACTCTTAATGCACGAAGAGCTCGGGGACAGGCGGCCATCACAGTTTCTTCGTCATCTGCGTCATTTAGCTGGCAAGAATATTCCAGACGATTTCATCCGTACTATTTGGACCAGTCGTCTGCCAACTAGCCTACAGACAGTCATCGCGTCTCAGCCAGAGTCTACATTGGAAGCTCTCGCAGACCTCGCGGACAAAGTGCATGATTTGGTGCCATCAACGCCTCAAGTTGTATCTGTAGACGCCGTGCCAGGATCTCTAGTAACTAAACTCACCAGCGAGATTGCAGAACTTAGCCGCCAGATCAAAACTACACTACATTTTTCTATTTAATACAACACAACATTTTCCTGAAGCTATCACAATGTAACACGCTTTCATTTATAAATGGGGACTATGATAAAGAGGGGGGACAAGATTGAATAATTGTGTTTGGTGAAAAGTTTTAGTGTTAAAATTAAATAAATTTGTACAATATGGAATTATTTTGTCCTAGACGAAGACGCTTATTTGTCGTTAAAGGTTACAATCAAGTTACAAAATGTTATATTTCTTTTTAGAGTTAATTTATTTTTAATTTTTTAGTTCATTTTATAAACAAATAAAAAAAGCTTTTTTTTAAAAATTTTTTTTTTCTTTAATTTCATTTTTAACTTTTTAGTACCTCTGTTTTTAATTCGAGATTTACTACGACGTAGTTCGCAGCGCGTAGCAGCGTTATTCCGTTATGAAGTCCGTAGTTCGTTCACATGATATGTAATATGTTCTGATTTAAATATCAATAATGTTGAAATTATGTAATCACTTGTTAGTTATTTGTAACGTTTCTCATTCTATCCATTTCTTTTAATGCATCAACATTACAAGGTTTCTTCGACGTCAACTTGGAGCAGTCAAGTTCTTCGACTTGAAGACCTGCTAAAGACCTAACTCGGCTTAAAGCTACATAAGCTTGACCAGCAGCGAACAATTTGGAGCCTAGATAAATAAGAGCATGATCTACAGTAGTTCCCTGCATTTTATGCACAGTTGAAGCTCAAGACAAGACAATCGGGAGCATTCTTCACTACCACGTTGCACATTCCTCTGGTTAGTCTTTTTCTGCCGTTCATTCTGTGCTGTTACAATGCGTTCCTCTGCTGTTTGTGATAACTGTCTTGCTTGCCTGAGCATTCTGTTCCTGTTGAGCCTGGCCAAGTGTTCTTCTTGTAATTCATTTTTTCTTCTCTCTTGTGTACGTATTCTGTCGATATCTTGTCTAATTATGCGTTGTTCTAGAGATTCGTTTTTCCTTCTCTCTTGTGTATTTATTCTATTGATATCTTGCCTATATGTGCGTTGTTCTAGAGATTCGTTTTTCTTTCTCTCTTGTGTATGTATTCTGTCAGTATTTTGTCTATGTGTGCGTTGTTCTAACGATTCGTTTTCTCTATGTTTAGCAGTAGCTAAACTTATTTTTTCTAAGCGTTGCCGCTTGTGGACATCGCTTTCATTAGCAATCTTCTCCTGTCTCTTCAATTTCGCCTTCTCTAAACGTCGTTTTCTTTGTGTAGTTGTTTCATTTTTCTTCATGTTATTCCCACGAGTATAGGACAAATAACGGTCCATCCCCCCAGAGGTCCGTTGTAGAGGGATAAGGGCTACAATACAACAGGGTTCACCCTGGTACCCTGAGGCGCAACGTTAGCGGCAAGACATGTTTATACACCCTCATACCATTCAGCCCTCGGCACGTGCTCACCTTGGCATTGGGTCATCCATCCAATCAATCATATATAATTAATATGGGACGAAAGCAAGAGACTCGTCAAGACGAATCCAACGAGACCAAACTCGATGGGGTTGCGTCGTTTAATTACGGAGTTCCTATGGCCACCTTCCGGCTCCAACACAGACCCTGGTTACCATATAGTATCAAAGTACTCGTCAAGACTAATCCAATGAGCCCAAACTCGATGGGGTTGCGTCGTTTAATTACGGAGTTCCTATGGCCACCTTCCAACTCCAACATCAGACCCTGGTTACCATATAGTATCAAAGTACTCGTCAAGACTAATCCAATGAGCTCAAACTCGATAGGGTTGCATCGTTTAATTACGGAGTTCCTATGGCCACCTTCCGGCTCCATCATCAGACCCTGGTTACCATATAGTATCAAAGTACTTGTCAAGACGAATCTAATGAGCTCAAACTCGATAGGGTTGCATCATTTAATTACGGAGTTCCTATGGCCACTTGGCCACCTTCTAGCTCCATCATCAGATCAGCTCTATGTCACAATAACATTGCATTGTCATCCGATTTATACATGCATTCTAAATTTCAGCTCAATCGGAAACCGGGAAGTGGATCAAATTTAAGTTGTAAGATTTGATAACAGAACGACAGACAACAGGACAGGTGAAACTAAATAAAAGCTTGTAATTATTCTATCAGTGTTTATTGTATAAACTACATGTCGTAAAATGATATCATATTAAAAGATAGAAGACACCTAAACCAAAATGTTACAATAATCGTGCGAAAAGGGCAGGGAGTGGGTAAAGGGGGCGTAAACTGTCGATCACGCGTCATTGTCTCAGTGCGCCTAAAGTTCACATGTATGTAACTGATTTTACGATGGCCAGACACGAAATTATATGGTCATGGTAAGCATCGTTTTTTAATATCGAGCGGACGTGTTGAGCGTCCTTTATAGTCTATGATTTCGGACGATGGTGAGTGAACGCTCTTAATTGTCTATGCTTCATGGCTGTGATCGGCGGTGTTGCGAGCGTGGGTTTTTCCCCAAGTGCGGGGTAAAATTTTCCTGAATTTCCCTAATTTAAATATTTTGAGTTGAAATTGTTTTAGTGGCCGTTAGTATATTTTATAATTTAGTTTAATAATTAAAAAAAAATGTACAATAAATTTATTACAAACAAACAAACTTGCAGAATATACAGAATATACTATTTTAATCACTGGCAAGAGTTTAGGGAAATTTTACGCTAAGGTTACACTGGTGTCGCAACATGGGTTGTTGTTTTGTGTGTCAAGAGAAGTGATCTCCTGCAGTGTTAGCATTTTACTCTTTCACTCGCTACATTTCGTTCTTTCTAATATTTATATCATGACTGCCGACCAATCAGATCAAAGAAAATATTCTATGAGTTTTGCACAGATTGCGTAGACGTCAAGTTTGGTTTGGTTATTACGTACGGTCTGTCTGTAGAAGAAATTCGAAATCTGTGAGAAACATTTTCTTGTTGGATAGATATCTGGTGGTCGGCGTGGCTTAAAAGATTCTAGAAAGTTTTGCTGGGCAATAATTGTTTTTTTTTTTTAAATGATGGACGGGAGAAGGATTTGGCAAATCGCCTGGAGGTGGCCTGGTGTGGTCGTGTGACGGATATGTAGCAGGAGTCCTTGGTTTATAACAAGCATCGAGATATTATCAAGAACAAGGAGATCCGATGCGTGATTGACTGCTAACATTTTGTATCCGGGAGGTGGGCGAGATTAATACCTTGCGTGTTTAGAAATCTCGAAATGCTGTAAGAGCTCTGCAAAGAAACAAATAAACATTGCCTATAACATCTAGAAATGGCAACAGATCTAATGTCCCATGTGCTATGAGAAGAAAAGATGTGCTTGATTTTTTGGAGTCTGACGAAAATAGCAGAATAATGCCCGGGAAAAAAGATACAATTACACGCAATCAAGTAAAAAAAGCACAGACGCCTTCTATCTGATACTTTACGTAATCTCTTTGAAAAGTTGGTATCTCTTGGCCATCCTTATAAGATCAGCTACTCGACCTTTTGTCGTCTTAAGCCATTTTGGATTCCAGAACCAAATATATCAAAAAAAAGAGACTTGTCTATGCAGTACTCATAAGAATTTTCAATTTATTATTGACAAGTTACACTTTTATAAGTTGATTCGCGAGAATACCTCAAACGACGTCGCAAAAAGTGTAACATGTTCCTCAGAGAATGATAAATGTATGAACAGAGAATGTAAAAGTTGCTGTCATAAAATTCCCGTTATAAATACTTTTGAAGATGGTCCTACTAGTTACAAAAAGTGGACTAAGGTTAGTGAACAACGCGTCATCTCAGGAGTTACAAAGCAAGTATCCAGAATAATAAAAAAAGATGTACCAACTACAAAAGTGAAACTTGTTACTGAAATGACTGATTTGATGCCAAAATTTTTACAACATCAACATTCTTGGACACATCAATCAAAAACAATAACATTTTTAAGAAAACAACTCGAAGACGGGGAAGTTCTGATTCGCATGGACTTTTGGAGTATGTGACGGGAGCGATAGTGTTATGCTCGACCGCCACAAAGGGAAGATCTTCCCGCCAGGCTAGGGTGTTATACCTGGGGAACCGCGGCTCCGACGATGTCTTGTCGGAGGTTGTATATATGCTCCAATTCGTAGAAACTTTGATAGCGCGATTTAGACTTTCATAGTAATTTGCCATCTTGTATGCAATTCTGAGATTGTTACTTTTAACGCCATCTATGGTGCGTCTTTGTAGATATTGTTGTGGCGCTAGTGTCGCCACAGGACTCCCTTCCAAGACCGAAGGTCTGATTAATCTTCATGTGCAGTCTGTGCTTATGATGTTAGCTTGCAAGTGCCAGTTGCTTGACTTGACGTCCCAGTGAGTCGGGTACGTTGTTGCTGCTTGCTCGTAGTCTGCGGTGAGTCGAGACTGTAGTGAGCGATGTAGACCTGTTGGCGCCGGTAGATGTCCTGCAGAACTGCCACGCTGGTGCGGTTGGCTGGCCAATGAATACCAGACGTGGGCTGCGGTGGATGGCCGGTCGCTGAAGTCTTGAAGTGAGGGTGGTTTTAGGACCAGGAAGCTCGTGAGTCGGCTGCGTTGGACCTGGAGATACCCCGTTGTTGTTGGCTTGCTGTGAGACTCTTGCTGCTGACCTGATGATGAGGCTTGAGAGGTAGTGCGATGATGTTGGATTGGAGAATGATGATGAAGAAGGCTGCTCGGAGAAGGTTGGTTTTCAATCACGTCGGGGTCAGTTTGGAGTATGTGACGGGAGCGATAGTGTTATGCTCGACCGCCACAAAGGGAAGATCTTCCCGCCAGGCTAGGGTGTTATGCCTGGGGAACCGCGGCTCCGACGATGTCTTGTCGGAGGTTGTATATATGCTCCAATTCGTAGAAACTTTGATAGCGCGATTTAGACTTTCATAGTAATTTGCCATCTTGTATGCAATTCTGAGATTATTGCTTTTAACGCCATCTATGGTGCGTCTTTGTAGATATTGTTGTGGCGCTAGTGTCGCCACAGACTTTTCGGAAAATTATATGTGCAAGTACAACCAAGATATACAGTCTGTGCATTTTGGAGCCTCGCCAGCAAATAACTTTGCACACTGTGGTAACTTATTATAAATTTGCTTCAAGTGGGGATATTATAGTAAAATAAAAAAATAAAAAAGGCAGTTTGTCAGGATCCCTTAGGCTGGTTTTAGAGTCTCGCTGACCTCACAATATGTATGATTACTTATGAAGCGTTTTAGAATAGCACCGAGGACTCAGCGCTGAGCACTGTCAGCGCTGAGCCACACGCGCGCGTACGCGCCACGCGTCGGCGCCGCTGAGCACGCGGCGCCTACGCGCTTCCGAACTCAGTTATCGTTACAGTGTTACATAAAACGCACGCGCCGACGGGGACAGACGGGCGCAACAATGAATCGCGATATTGATACTGGGCGTGTGATTGAAGAAGTTCGGCTGCGAAAATGTTTATGGGACGCCAGTGACATATTGTATAAAAATAAAGACGCACGATTGAAGGCCTGGAACGACATCGTAATCGCACTGTTTGAGGATGTGCAGGAAAATGAAAAACACGATTTGGGTAAGTAAGTGCGTTTAATTAATATATATTTGCATTCGTAGTTATGAATAACAATATTCTTATAACTTATAGTTTCATAAAAACACAAGAAATTTTAAACTGTTAAAAAGTGAGGTTATGTTAACCCTGACATGTGTGTCTATACTCAGCGGGAACACATGGTCTTTTGATATAGGTCTTTCCGTGATATACATCTATATAATTAGGGCTATCATTGGTAAAACAACTGAAATTAGTTCCGTATTACTTTCAGTTTTATCAATTTTTGAAAAAAATCCTCTAGCCAGCGGGCAACTTTTTTTCTATGAAAGTGATCAAGTTAAAATATGGTTATATAATTAGGGCTATGCTAACTTTATATATATATGATAAAAAAAATATAGATTTCATTAATCAAAACTGAAATATTTCGTTACGAAAAAAAACTCTAGTCAGCGGGAAACTTAATACATACGCAACATACAGCATTAGAAAACAATCCTCAATTAGTGCTATTCCCGTGTATATTTTGTATAATCTTGCTTTTTGGATACCGCTTTCAGAAGTGCAGATATATACCTAAGGTGGTTTTCTTGCTGATACATATACTTCGTGAGATCATCCATATAAGCTAAACAGTATAATAGCCAACTAAAAATCCACTCCTACCGATGAATCAAATTTAGCTTTACCCTTTTTACCCGACTACGGCAAAGCCAAAAAGTAGGGTAATGTTTTGGCAGTCTGTATGTATTTATGTATTTGTGTATGTATGTATGAATGTATGTATGAATTAATGTTATGTATGTATGAATGTATGGTTAAAGACATTTATACACATAAATTAATCTACAAAGTTCAGTTATAATGAGAACTTACAAATTTACATTCAGTGGACGTGTACAAAAAGTCGGTAGGTAGGTAGGTAAATAATAAATATCAAATTTTCGTTCCGTGCTGGCTGTGTGCACAGAACTAGTTTGTTATATCTGCATCTTCGATGCACAGTAAGGTAATGTGCCAATGTGTGTGTATAAGTACTGTCTAATGTGAAACAGAATAAGCGCAGATGTGGCTTGCGATACGAACATTATTAATTTTAAATTGTTTTAATATTTATTTATTTTTCGAATGTGCATGTTATGTAAAAGGTACCTATGTCTGTATGTTTTTGTGACTGGTCATATAGCTTGTTTATTTAGTTTTTTTATTCAGTTTATTTTTAATAAATTGTATGAAATGTAAAATGTACGAATGTATGTATGATACACCATATCGCCTGTATTTGTATGTTCCACTGAACCGATTTTAATGAATGGGGTGTCAATCGATTAGTAAAAATGACCCGGGTGACATGGGCTACATATTTTTTTTATGTAGTCGGGTTTGTTAAACGTAATTCTTGTTGCCATTTCTATTAATAATACAAAATTTGTATTATAAACAGAAAAAATAAGTACGTCAGTGTTTCAAATTAAAGTGAACTGATACTCTGAAAGTAACCTGTAGAAAATTTTCATTTTGTAATTATTTCTGAACTCACACTTAAAGTATTTGCTCTTGGTAGAAACGTTATATCACATTTATATTATAAAGAAGAAAGATTTGTGGCTACAGTATACTTACCGGTTACCAAGAAGCCAAGAACCATTACATTACCAGCACTGAGAAGAAGCTTTTGTGAACACATCGTATATCAAGAAATACAGTTACAGCGCAGTTCTGATAAGAACTGTTTTGTCAAGAAAGAAATACAGATAGTTACGAGGTAGCTCTGATAAGAGCACCGTGCGACCGAGAGGAAAAAAGCGTGGAAGCGAGATAGCAAGCGTCACTCCTTTGAAATAAATCAACCGTTTTTTTATTGGTTAAAAATATTATAATTCAAGTTTTATTATTGGTTGATGACGATTTACATAGTAAATATTTTGTATATAAACTTCGCATTTTTGTCAATAAACATTCCATTCCATTCTATTCTAATCTTCTGAATTAGAGTTTTAAGAGTTTTTTTTAAGTTTATTTTTAAGAGCGGAATCAGTCCTTGATACCGATAAACTTTCCCCATTGACATATACCGTGATATGAAAAGATTTTTATTTACTCCATAGAAACTCGGATTAGCTACTTGGGCAGATTTTACGGGTGGACACTTTTTTTTCATATTTCAATGTATTCCTTGGGGAAAGTTGATCAGTAACATGGGCGCGGGGTGAGCCCTTAAAATGGTTTCAGTATTTTTACACGACTGCTCAAACAAAGGAGCGTATTGTTTTAGAGATCATGTATGTACGTAAGTAGGTTAGTTTATTTTTTCCATCATAACTTCTAAGCGGCTGAACCGATTTGGATGAGTGGGGTATCATTAGAATCCTTGCGTCCCCACGAGTGACATAGGCTATATATTTTTTAGGATGGCAGTCGTGTTTTTTTTAAACTCGTTTTTTACACGTTAAAATAGATATAAACGTAAACCTGCACTTCTGAAAGCGGTATCCAAAAAGCAAGATTATACAAAATATACACGGGAATAGCACTAATTGAGGATTGTTTTCTAATGCTGTATGTTGCGTATGTATTAAGTTTCCCGCTGACTAGAGTTTTTTTTTCGTAACGGAATATTTCAGTTTTGATTAATGAAATCTATATTTTTTTTATCATATATATATAAAGTTAGCATAGCCCTAATTATATAACCATATTTTAACTTGATCACTTTCATAGAAAAAAAGTTGCCCGCTGGCTAGAGGGTTTTTTTCAAAAATTGATTAAACTGAAAGTAATACGGAACTAATTTCAGTTGTTTCACCAATGATAGCCCTAATTATATAGATGTATATCACGGAAAGACCTATATCAAAAGACCTTGTGTTCCCGCTGAGTATAGACACACCCCTGACATAACCTCACTTTTTAATGTTGAAATAAATGTTAAAATATACATGCATCTTGCCAGGGAACTCTCCCGATGGGTGTCAAAAAATATTGAGCAAACAATTCCCGTGATACGTTTCCCGGCCTATTTATGGGCTCATTATTTTCTATATATCAATCATGCCCTCTATTGTCAAAGAATCTTCCACCCTGTAGCCATCTCGAACTCGTATAAAGTTATGCAATATGCAGCATGCCTTTACAATATTTGTGGAAACTTTAACACTAACGGCCATAGGAGTATGGAACACTCTGAATTTGTTAGACATTATGCCAAACGTGGATTCAATGTATCTTCTTGCGCGACTTAGTCGGTAGTTGAAAACTTTTTTTTTATGCGTCATGTTGCTTCGTACATATGGTTTCATTACGTGCTTCGATATACCAATAGCCCCATCGCCAATAATGAAATGGTTTACTGGATCATTTCTACCTGGTAAAGGCTTGGGACCTGGCAAATTCAAAGTGTTTTTTTCTAGATTTCAAAATAAAGCGCTGTTCTTAAAAATAGATGAATCCGAGTTTTTCCCATGTGCACCAATGTTAACATATGTAAAGCAATAATCTGAATCACACATAGCCAGGAGAACTACGGAATAAAAATTCTTATAATTGTTGTACATCGATCCACCTCCCTCTGGATATAATTCTTATATGCTTCCCGTCAATTGCTTCGACACAATTAGGAAAGTTGGCATTTTGAAGAAATCCATTGGCTATTTTTTGCCACATCTCCGAGCTTCTGGTTGGCAGACATTCGTCGTGAAGTGTATCCCAGATTAGTGAACATACTTTATTTACAATACAACTAATAGTAGTTACTCCAAGCCTGAATGAATATTGCAGATCTGTAAATGTATTTCCCGTAGCCAAAAATCTGAAAAAAAAAGAAAAAAATATTACTAAGTATTTGCTTTTATATTGTTACAGAAAAACTAATCCAACAAAGGTGGAAGACTGCTAGGGAAGCATTCTTTAGATGTAAAGCTTCTATGAAAAAAAAACTCATTCAGGGAGCGCTGCAAAGAAGATAAAAAAATATGTGTATTATGATGAATTATCCTTTTTGAATCCAACCGATGTTAATATAGTTACGGAATCAATGCTAGATCACTCCGACAATTCATCTACCATTAATAATACGGAAGACAATATGTCTACATTGGAAAATGCTGAAAACACGCAATCGGAACAAGAACAAGAGCAGGGATCGACGCAAATGCCTCGCATACCAAAAAGAAAGAAACGCCAACCCCTACAAAAAAATAACAATTTTGAAATAGAACTGTTAACTTTGCTAAGCAATCAAACGCCAGATATTAAATAGTGATGACCTGGCCTTTTCTTCTTCTTTGGCCCAGTGTTGAAAAGCTTTGATCTTGTACAAAAGTTGCAGTTTCGTTCTAGAGTGTTAGCAGTGGCAATGGATATTCAAAATATGTACCCAAGACCTAATAGTTCATCGACAAATGACACAACGGATAATGAGGCTCAAGGTAACTATGGCACTCAGCCAACATATGATAAAGAATATGTGCCACGAATGTACCACAGACCAAACAATGAGGCTCAGAGTAGCTATCACACCTTAAGCTATATATGGACTTTTGCAGCTGACTGTACATCTACCGTGATTACTACTACTTTATCGTTAGCCAACTCTATAGCATCTTTCTTTGCTTGACGAGCTTCATTCTTCTTAGAGATGTGATCACCCGTCTCACTTTCACACGCAATAAGATTTAATTGATGTCATCTCTATCTATCAAATAATGGCGCGAAATCGGCTGTCACTCACATCGAGTTAACACATGAGAGGTTTTAAATTATAACATTTTAAAACAAAGTTTAATTCAAAATCACTTATGTGACATCAGAGCACATGTGAGGTTTTAGTTATCAATAAAATGTAAGCTGACACATAAGATATTATAACATTTCGATATAAGTGACTAAAGAATAGAGATATGCACATGGGAGTTTTTGTACAAAGTAAAAGCAAAATTTTTCTTTTCAAATATTTGAAAAAAATATTTTCACCAAAAATGACACCTGGAAGGTTTTGAATTTGCAACGACGATATGTAAAATTTGAACAAGTAGGTAGATATTTTTCACAGCTGGTGTAATAATGCTTATTATTAAGATTCTACACAATAAGAAAGAACTAAGTACCTATGAACTTACAAAGTATCTCGTATCTTACTGTGATAGGTAGAGAGCCTTGGCTATTTTCTGATTATATGTTGATGTTATATTTATTTGTGTGCAGATTTTATAATAAATTTGGAATGCCAGGCAGTGTTGCCAACCCCAAAAAACTAAAAATGACCAGCCCGCCAATAAAACAACAGGAGAAAACAGTAGGTAAAATAAAAAAGTCAGATTTCATACTTTCCTCATATTAAAATTAAAACAATATCCTATATTATTTTCTTAATTACATGGACTCATTGTTATGTTAATAATCACAAAATAATAAAAAAAAAACATTTAAAATCAAAGTAAAATTATTTTCCACTCTCATTCTCAATTGCCTCATCTTCAGTATTTTCATGCTCATTATCCGTTATCAAAAAATATTTGTATAGTGTAATAGGTGGCGCTGAACGCTAATTGAAAAACAGTAAAAATTAGGAATGAAACAGAAAACAGAGACATCAATGTAAAAACAGCAAATCTACTGTTAAACAGTAGGGTTGGTAACACTGATGCCAGGAGTGATTGGGTGTATTGACGGGACCCACATTCGAATAGTTAGGCCTAATGAGCACGAGGAGAGATACTTCTGTAGAAAACAATATCATTCTCTGAATGTACATCAGTGTTATTATCAATACGGCAATTGCCGTAATATCCGGCAATTCATGTTTTTTTTCTGGATTATACGGTATACGGCAGATTTTTTGTTGCCGTATCAAATAATACGGCAATTGAGCTTTCATGTTGTAATTTATTTATTTTTACATAATACTCCTAATATCTCTCCAGTGTTGCTAGTTCAAAATATCATATACTGTAAACACTCATTCTTCAAATGGGAACCGGAAATCCCCTACAATGACATGCCTAGATTTCCTGCTCCCTTTCTTTCATAGGTTTGGACAAAACAAATCTTCTAAAACGTGCCGCGTCCGTAGGCAGCCTTTTTAAAATATTTTGGCGGTACATGTACTCGCTCATGTACTACGCAAGTCGTCGCTGGCTCCGGCAAGTCCGGCAATGGCGTTTTAATTCTAGCCATTGCCGTTCAATTGTATTTGTGTGTACTTTAACTCTTACTAAATTGGACCCCAGCGACAGGCGTCCCCAGTGAAGGATCCACCGGGATGTCCACTGTGCCATTCACAAATTGCTCTCTATGATTCACTGTGAAGTGGCCGCCCATGATAAGCCTCAGATGCACGCCAAAATATGACCGGAGCATGTCAGACATGATGAAGGAGCCTCGACGCACATTACCCGCTATTATGGGGTCGAGGGTCTGTCGAGTTTTATCGGGAATCAACTCGACATGCATCTGTTTGGTCTTTCGGCTAATGCATCCGAAAGACCATGTCTGTCGTCGTAAAAGTCGACCCCTATGGTACTTATTCGTGTATAAGTGGGTTTCGTCGACTTCTACGACGTCGTCCGCACCTCCCAACATCTCGCGATCGTGAGCTTCGGCCACTTCACATACCTCTCGTAAATAGTGGTAAAATTGTATGGCGGTTTTTTTTGTGACCCCTACATCGATAGCCGCCTGTGTCACCCTATCTTTTCTAAAGAAATGCATCATTAGCCGCAATGTATCTAAAATTGACAATTTGCTTTTTTCGAAAATTGTATTTTTTAAAGGTGACACTATTCCGCCCGTACAGTCGCGGCGCCGGCATCGCCACCTGTAGCCCAACTTATAAGAAGCCCGAGGTTCCACAGCCATTTGGAAATGGCACCGCGGGCAATTGCCCCTTTCACCCGGCAGCAAAAACCACGCCCTAGCCACCTCGATCGCCCTTTCTTCCGTCGTGATGAATGCCGCGTAATTCCAAAAATTGAAATTACGGGCATACAATAGTTCCCTGGCATTCATTTTAAACAAGGACAATAAAAAACAGATACTAAAAAAAAACACAAAATAACAAAAAAACAATAACAAAACAATAACAAAACAACAACAAAACTATTTTGAATACTAAGTACTAATATCTAAACTAATAATAAATTACAAAACTAAACTACTATAAAAACAACTAAAAACGAAATGTGAACTATGCTACGAGAAAGAAGAAAAAAAACAAAGCAAAAATAAGTGACTAATATCTAAACTACACTAATATCTAATTTAAATAACAATCTAAAAAAACTACTATAAAACTAAATGTGAACTAAGAAAAAAACAAAGCAAAATAAAGTTGACGAAAACAAATGACAACACAGCTCAAAACACGATATTTGGAACAAATTCGTAAAATATATGGTTTTTTTTGAGATAACGCATAGTATCAAGAAATACCATAACGTGAACCGCGGTGAATCCTCTTAGTTTTGTTATCTTAGAAGCTCAATTAGGTCACTTTCTCTCATCATGCAGAGTTAAAATTTAACAAATAAGTTTAGGTCCAGTGCCAATACATTTTCATGATAAGCATGACCTGATAGTACACCCTGGAACGACTTCCAACGAAGGAACTCCTCAACAGTTAACAGCACGGTCCTAAAATTTTGCATGTGATGTGTAGTCATTATGACAATGCTTTGTTGTAAAAAGCATAACCTGATAGTGTATTCAGGATCGACTCCCAACATGGAAACTCCTCAATGGTCAACAGCATGGTCATGATATTTTGCATGTGGCTTTAGTTCTGATGGTAATACATCGTTATGATCACTGAGACTAGGCTGCATACCCAAGGTCGGCTCCAAACAAGAAAGAAATTTAAAGTAAATTACAACTCGGAAAATAGGCGTCGCGCGATAAATCTTTATATGACTAAAAGTGATGCCAGTGATGATATCTACGACATAGGATGATAAAAAATTGGTGTTAACACGTTAAACGCCATGACGGACACCATATGTCCACCATGTACTTTCCGCCGGGAGCCCCAATAAATCAAGAATTGTTCAAAAATTGCCGAGGTGTTTTTTTGCAAATATAGTCAGGAAATACCTAAATATTTATGGGCGACTTACAAAAACAAGTATTTCCTAATTATTTTCCGAGTTACCAAATGTCAGACAGCAGTGTCCGTCGTGGCCTAGGGGAACGTCCGACCGTGTGCCCATGCGCGGGGGCCGGGCGGGTCCCGCTGTCGGCTCCCCCCGCGCTACGCCCTCTGCGCACTCGCAGGTTCCAGCGAGCGAGACGCTTTGCCCGTTCATTTGCCACTGCGATCGCGTAAAAGTAAGTAATGTCGTGTTTTTATAAAAAATAGGGTTCCGTTGCACGTGTAAATTGTACTCATTACCCACTATGGAAGAATTTGAAAATTTTGAAGTGACACAAGAAGATTTAGAACAAATCGAGAACATTGAAATTAACCTTCTGAATTCAAGTTTTCGCGTTTCTTCTGAAGATGAGGAGATTGGTTTAGCATCGCAGCCGCCTAAACGTCGACGTCGTCGCATTATTTACTCTGAAAGTGAGGCAAGTCAGGCAAGTGATTCTGAAAATATTTCACCTGGTTTGGTCACTCAAACCGATGGCGATGAATGGGGACCGCCTAAAGGGAAGCAACGGCGTTTGATTCCTTTTACCGATATTTCGGGGCCAACATTTTCTGTTCGTTCAACAATGCTAAATAAGTGTCCAGCTGATTTCTTTTCACTTTTCCTCTCTGATGACTTAATAAATTTTATTGTTTCTGCTACTAACATATGCAATAGAACAAATAACCAAGAACCAGCGGAAGCTTCTGTTCCGCTGGTGCGCGAATAAAACAGTGGGTTCCAACTAATTTTGATGAGATGAAAAAATTCTTTGGCTTACTTCTTTTCACGGGTGTGGTCAAGCTTCCAAAATTATCAGATTATTGGTCTAAGGATGAAGTTATTGGGCATCCTTTTCCCAGAACTATTATGCCACGTAACCGCTTTGAAATTTTGCTTCGCCTGATACATTTTTCTGAAAATGACGAAGAATACAAATCTGACCGTCTTCATCGTGTAAGAAATTTAATGAATAATTTGAATATGTCTTTTCGCCAGCATTTCATTGCAAATGAAGATATTTGCATCGATGAGAGTATGATGCCATTTCGTGGTAGAATTATATTCAGGCAGTACAACAAAAATAAGCGTCATAAGTATGGTATCAAATTATTCAAATTGTGCTCAGTTCCTGGATATACCCATAAAATAAATGTTTACGCTGGAAAAAACGACGATACAAACACATCACCTGCCAATGTCGTTATGGATTTGTGTGAAGAATACGTAAATTGGGGGCATACTTTGCACACTGACAATTGGTATACTAGTATTGATTTAGCGCGAAGACTTTTAGATAAACAAACACATCTTGTCGGGACCATTAGGAAAAATAGGCGGGGTCTTCCTAAAAAAGTCATTAGCACCAAACTCAAGAGGGGTCATTATTACGCTGAAGAGAGTCGAGATGGAATAACGGTATTGAAGTGGAAGGATAAGCGCGATGTTCTTGTGTTATCCACGAAGCACTCGTTGCGCTTCGTCGAGATTACAAAACGCGGAAAAGTTGTGAGGAAGCCACAAATCGTCTTGGAATATAACAAGGCTAAAGGAGATGTTGATCTAGCTGACCAGATGGCTTCTTATTCTACCCCATTGCGCAAATCAATAAGATGGTACAAAAAGGTTGCAGTGGATATGCTTCTGAATATAGGTCTCATCAATAGTCATGTTTTGTACCAGTCAGTTAATAAAAGAAAAATAAATATAGTACAATACAGGATTGCTATTTATTTTAAAATTTTTTTGTAGTAGACAACAATCAGAAGAACCAACGACTTCGAGACAGAAAAGAAAGAAACATGTGTTGGAAAAATTTGACGGACCATCCAGAAAAACGAGACGAAACTGTGGAGAATGTTACAAGATGAATGTCAAAAACATGGGTCGCCTAGAAGCACGCAACAAGACAAAAAAAAGTGAACACCTTTTGTAGCGTTTGTCCTGGAAAGCGAGATTTGTGCAATATCTGTTTTTTTAAAGTACACGTTTAGATATTTTTTTTTATTTCTTCTAAAAGAATGTATCGTTATTAGAGCCGTTAAAAACCGACTCTTTCTAATTATTTTTATTTATTTATAAAGAATAAATACACTTCTTTATAAAAAATAAATGTTAATTTAACTGTAGTTAGTAACTAAACTTAACTATTGGTATTGTTATATTGGCAAGAATTTTATGGTAATTAAGATTTGGTTACGTTTTGTTGAATTGATAAACCTGTACTGGCTCTGGTGGTTAAGAAGTTCAATACGAGTATTATTTTATAAAATTGTGATAAAATTGATCTCTTTTTTAAATAAACATAATTTAAAAATATAATTACTTTATTTAATTTATATATTTTCAAAGAGTTTATATCTCTAGTTAGCTGCGCCCTTTCTTAAAAAGTGGCATCTTTAATAACCTACTGAACCCATTAATTTATATGGTACGTACTTGACTGATAACGTTTATAATTTCTAACCACTATAAAGCACATTATAAAACCTAAAAAATAACATTTTTAATATAATAATGTCAAAAACGATTCAAAACACTTACTTTACGTACCTACTACGTCACATTTAGAAATAACTTTTTCAAAAGCCCAGAAATTCTAAGTCTTTTTTAGTTTTCTTTTGCCAAGTAACCAGTTTGTACTGTGAGGCCGCGCGGATCACTTTCCTTAGTAAAAACAGTCAAAACGCTGTCCGTCGGCCGTCTAGAAGGTTTTGAAGTGATCGCGGGCATGCGGACACACCTTGTCCGACGCGGCTCCCTGGACCCGACATACTATATGATCAAACGAACTTCTGGAATGAAGTTCGATCATTATTATATGAGTAAGCTTCATTCGAAGATATAAATACACTATGTAGTCCTCTAACCATACAGGTAACTTATCGCACGTTTTTAGAGTTATTGAATCGATATTCGAATCGATTAAATCGATATTAAACAAATCGATACTGTGTCCGCCCTGCCCCGCGTCCGGCGCCATCATTCTTTTTAGAGATATTTGCGAAACTTCTCTCGGGTATTGGGAGGGCGGGTCTTTATATCTTCGAATGAAGCTTACTCATATAATAATGATCGAACTTCATTCCAGAAGTTCGTTTGATCATATATTATATTTCGTATAGCTTCATTCTTCAGATATAAATACACTATGTAGATGTTTAGAGAAGGAAGTTTCGATAATGTATAATTTTTTTTGAATAAAATTATCTTATTCAGTAGAAATCAACTTTTATTTCAAAATAATTCAGTCTTACAAAAATAACTATAACTCTTAAGTATTTCATTTTAGTACTTACGTAAGTATATCTATGAATCAGTATTAATTGCTATTTGAGTCGCTTAAAGCGAAAACTGATTTAGCAAAATTTGTATCATTACTAATAGGTCGCTGATAAAATCTAGCGAAAGTTTCTGATGATTTGGTCCAGCCTGCGGCTTTTCGTATCGACTCGAGAGAAGCACCGGCTGCGCTCGCGGCCGACGTGGACGCATGTCGCGTGCTGTGTGCGCTGAACACAGATACGTCCACGCCACTCGCAGATAACGTCTGCTTAATCCATCTGCTGATAGACTGAGCAGACGCCACCTTATGAGGTCGTTTGTATGTCAGAAACAAATTATGGTTTTCGTTTTGTCTCAACGGCAGTGTTATTTCTATATAATCCAATAATGTGGTGACTGGACAAATTGCCTTGTTTTGTTCGAAAAAAGGTAAGAACATAACTGGTTGTTCTCGGCCAGGTGCCGATGTTTTAATCAAATCTGGGATAATAATCTTCACTCCACTAGTACTTGACATCAAATTATTTATTTTAATGACTGATAGTGTCTGGACTCTTTGTGCAGTACACAAGGCTAATAAGGTCGCTAACTTCTTAGTGATTTGTTCAATAGACAGACTTTTGTTTGGATACCAATTTGAAATGAAGTTTATTACAATTTGGGGGTCCCATGTTGTAGAGTACTTAGGGGTAGATGGTCGCAATCTATAGGCCCCTTTCAACAGTCTTTTAATTTGACCATCCTCACTTACTTTGTTTCCTAACAGGAAAGAGAGTGCGGAGCGGTGTGTATTTAAAGAACCGTAAGCGGCTCCCTTGTCAAATTGTTCAGTCAGAAAAAGAAGTACCTGTGATGTTGGGACTTCTAGAAAGTGAAGATTGTTTTCTTTACAAAACTGCCACCATAATTTTAACGTAACGTTATATTGGCGTAGCGTATTTTGTGCTAAAGAAGCTATCATGAGGTCTAACGCCGCTGTTGGTGTACCTCTTTTTACGAGTGCGAGCCTGATAGCCTCGCTACAGCCAGGGTATTCCCCTTGAAAAACTGCTGGCGGGTTCTGAAAGAGGCGAAAGGGAGAGCATTAATGGAATCTAAAAGTATGATATCTGATGACTGCATACTCGTCAAAAGAGGGAACCAAGGCTGTGAGGGCCAATATGGAAATACCAATATCCCTTCTGCTTGATCGTTAAGAATTTTTTGTAAGCACTTAAGAATTAAGGGAAATGGTGGAAACGCATAAAAGTACCACTGATTCCAGTCAACTGTGAACGCGTCGACCACTAGAGCGTCCGGATCCTGTTTCCATGAAACGTACTTTTCGCACTTAGCGTTGGTGCGAGAAGCGAAGAGATCTATTTCCGGTTGCCCAAATAATTGTTGGATCTTCAGGAAAGTATTTTCTGAAAGAGACCACTCGATATCTGGGTTAACCGTACGTGATTCTTCATCCGCTTCTACATTGTCCTTAGTATTTATATATGCAGCGAAGAGCCAGATGTTTCGTTTCTCGCACCACTGCCAAATAGTTTTAGCTAACTCATTAAGGTGGGGGAATTGAATTCCCCCCATTCTATTTATATAGCTTATTGCTGTCGTATTGTCGACACGCAACAATATAGTGTAATCGCGTAAATCTTTGGCAAAGCATTTTAAGGCAAGAAATATGGCCATAAGTTCTAAATAGTTAATGTGGAAACATTTTTCACATTCTTTCCAGCTGCCGTTTACTCTGTTTTTATTGCAGTATGCACCCCATCCAGTTAAGGACGCATCCGTAAAAATTTCCAAATCGTAACTTATGGAACCTATGTTATTCTTGGTTTTGTTTATGTTTTTTGACCACCAATCCAAATCCGGTAAAATTTCTTTTGAAGGACTAAACTTTGCGTCATAGTTTACAAACTTTTGGAGTGCTAAAAACTTTTGTCTTTCGAGAAGTTTTGTGTATGCCCAACCGTACTTAACTGCAGGGCAGGCAGCTGTTAAGGTTCCAATTAGGTGGGCAAGATCTCTGATTGTACAAGTACGTGATGAATAGAATTTTTGCACTAAGCGCCCTATGTTATTGCGTTTTTCCTCTGGTAAGGAAATAGACATATTCGAGGAGTTGAAGACAAAACCTAGATATTGACAAGATTTTTTGGGTTGGAGATTACTTTTCCGAAAATTTATAATGAAACCCAAACATTCAAGTAACCGTTTAGTTTCATTAACGTTTTTTAAACATTTTTGATAATTTTGGCCGATACATAGGATATCATCAAGATATACGACGGATGTGTAACCACGTGAACGGAGATGGGTTATGACTTCCTTCATTAATTTAGTAAAGGTTCGGGGGGCTACAGAAAGGCCGTAAGGCATTGACGTAAATTCGTAAGTCGACAATTTACCGTCCATATCTTCAAACTGAAATCTTAAATATTTCCGGTCGTGGTTGGAGATAGGAAGAAGAAGATACGCTTCCTTAAGATCGATCGAAGCCATATAGTTATTCTTTGCTATCAGTTTAGCGGCCGTTCTATAGTCCTCCATTTTAAAGTGTAAAGGTGCAATGAATTTATTTAAAGGTTTAAGATTAAGAATGAATCTTTTACTACCGTCAGGCTTGGGAGCCAAGAAAGTCTTAGAAATAAATTGCCCTTCACATGGTTCACATGGTACAATCGCGCCAAGATCAGTTAATTTTTGAATTTCTAATACCATTTCCCGCTTCTCTTTATTTGAAAACGTAACTTTTGGTGTAGTAATTTGATGAACCGCACCAATGAAAGGAATAGGAAAACCATTTTTAATCCAGTTGAGTATAGTTGGATTATCTGTAACTTTAAGCCAACATTTGAAAAAATATTGCAATCTGCCAGCATGACATACCGTTGTCAATTCCGGCGAGCACCTCGTTTGCTCTGGCTGTTGCTCTTGGAGGGTGCTGCTGCAGCAGGGGTTGTCCTGTGGACTGCTGATGTGGTCCTCGTCATGCTTCCCCTCCCCCCTCTGCTCGATGACTGTTGGCGGAAGGGGGCTGTCCAGTTTCCCTGATAGCGGTTCTTAGATGAAAGAGGAGTAGAAGTAGGTTTCTTTTGATTCACAGCAGGCTTCTTTATCTGTAGGCCCTGCTTTTCTATTGTCTTGGAAACTTTAATTTTGTCTGTTAGCTTGGACCCGAAAAGTGACTCATCTCTTTCTACGTCTTCTACGACGTGTAAGAATGCCTTATCTAAAGCAGGTGTTATAGCTTTTATTCGAGCTTGTGTCTCAACGAAGTGGAGGTCCGATAGGATGCGGCAGCTGTCTGACAGCGTTTTTATTACCTTCACCTTGGTTTCCTTGTCTTCTCCACTTGTGACCAGTACAGAAAGTGCTCTGTTGATAGCCGATATACCTAGGCCTAGTTGTTGTTGGGCCGTTTCGAATTTTTTATCGCGGGTCCTTGTGCTTTCGGAAATTGCGGCTGAAATCTCAGGATTGAGCTTAGGAGCCCTGAGAAGTTTACAATTCTCTGGAATTGTAAGCTCCTTAAGCAAGGAGTCCTTATTTTCTTTCGAAAGACCACGACGTAATATAGGAAGCCATCGATCTGCAAGATTTTGATGGATTTTTTCCCCGTACGTTGGTTTTTCATCGGCTGGATCGCCGAGTGCCGTCAAAAAATCCGAGTCAATTTCGGCAACTTCTTCAGCGGTTGTTGTGTCTTGGACAGATGTACCGGCGTCTGGTGACTCCTCCGTTAGAGGTAACTCTGTGGTATTATCATTTTGATCGCCAGAGGTTTCGTCGGTTATTAAAATTTCTTTATCAGAATTTTCTGAAACAACATATAGAAAGAATAAATGTAAGAATATCTCCTATAAAACAGCACTTATAAAGCATAACTAGTGTTTATTATCTTTGTGTTAGCTCACGTCTAACCTCCAGATTTATAAAGTACCTAAGTAGTTAGGTAACTTACTTAGATGTATAGTTTAAGGGCGAAGTCCACTAATCATTTGGGAATTTATATAAGTACTTGGAAAATAAGATATATCCATTTCACACAGAAAACCAGTTAATATCTTCGTGTTAGCTCTCGTCTAACCTCCCGATCTGGTTATGTTGATTTTTTGGTTATGTCTAAAATCTGCCTTCGTGTTGACTCTCGGACAACCTCCAGGCATTTTTCCTTTTGTGTTGACTTACATTCAACCTCTAGGATCATAAAAAGGCTATTTTCTCATTTTTAATATATATTGTAAAATTATGTAGGGTACTTACCATTTTCTTCATCCGAATCTGAGTATATTATGACCCGACGACGAGATGGGCGAGCCTCGTCACGTTCTTTCAAACGTTTAATTTTTTCTTCATAGTACTTAACTTTTGCACTATTTTTTCTTTTCGACATGATAGATAACGGAATAACGAAAAAGAAAAAACTAATTCGAGTTGAGTCCGTGTGATACGTGCTCACGTTACCTCGCACAGAAAAAGAATGATGGCGCCGGACGCGGGGCAGGGCGGACACAGTATCGATTTGTTTAATATCGATTTAATCGATTCGAATATCGATTCAATAACTCTAAAAACGTGCGATAAGTTACCTGTATGGTTAGAGGACTACATAGTGTATTTATATCTGAAGAATGAAGCTATACGAAATATAATGGCGGTCACACGGTGTCCGCCGTGGCCCAATAAGCTAACCATGCCTATCTGTCTTGGCGTTCAACGTGTTAATATGACGACTGAAATTTGACCAGAAATTTTTCTAAGTCCATAAAAGGGTCAATATGAACGCAAGGTCAATGAACTCAAGGTCAATGACCTTAGGACAATGCCCTTTCATGTTTAAAGTCAAAGGTCAAGGTCAAAGAGTGCATATATTTTTGCGCACCCTTTCGTATTCTCTAACCGAGGAGATTCTCAATTCGTTGGATTGTTTTGGTTCTTCTTATTTTTCATTCAATGATTTGAGGGATGGTGGCATTTGGGAAAAGTTAAATAAAAGGCATAGATGTCTTTTTAACATTTGAACAAGATTATATTAATTATTCTAATCAGTAAATATCTAAATAAATCAGTCTTAACCCAAACAATACCTTAATAATATGAACAAATATACTTTTTTTTTTAATTTGTAAACATTTGTATAAATCAGTCTTAAAATATCACAAAATCACATGTAGGGAATATTTTTTTAGAAATAAATAAAAATATATGTTGCCTTATCATATCACAATTCGACATTGCAGTCTTAACCCAAACAATATGAACAAATACACTTTTTTTTTATTTGTAAACATTTTTATAAATCAGTCTTAAAATATCACAAAATCACAAGTAGGGAATATTTTTTTAGAAATAAATAAAAATATATGTTCCCTTATCACAATTCGACATACTGATCACAACACTTACATATAATTATAAAATATTTGCGTAATAGGTATGCATATTTATAATTAAGAATTAACAAACAATTAAACAGTATTTTTTAAATAAATATAATAGTAGATAGTTATCAAAAATAGTATTATTATGCAAAAAAGGTAGATTTTGTTAATTCGTTTCGTAATGATTTTTATTGTTTCAGATTTGTAATGCAGATATGGATATAATAAGTATTGATGCTAGTAACCCAGGAGCCAATCACGACTCCTTTATATGGAACTCACATCCTCTTCGTTCATATTTGGAGACTCTAAGTTCAAGTGAAGCAATATGGCTCCTGGGTAAGACAATAACTGTTAAAGTGATACCTCAGGGAACACTAGCGCCACCGTCATTTAAAAACCATTACTCACTGAAAACACAAGTTATCAAAAATTCCTTTGCTGTAATTAAGGTTCTGGATCTGAAGTTAATTTTAATCATATTAAATTATAATTCCCTATAGTTACAAATTGCATTATTGCTTAAAACGGCCACTTTTAGCAGTTTTGCAATTTGTAACTATATGGAACTATAATTTAATAATTGAATATGATTAAAATTAACTTCAGACCCAGAACCATAATTACAGCAGAGGGATTTTGATAACTTGTGTTTTCAGTGAGTAATGATTTTTAAATGACGGTGGCGCTAGTGTTCACCGAGGTATCACCTTAACCAAAAATCGGCATAACAAAACAAATCAAACACTTAAAATAACCACAAACTTTGTTTACAGGTGACTCTGGTTAGCTAGAATCATACTACACAACCAAACACGTAAAAGCCCGTAATATTATTGAACGGACAATAGGCATTCTAAAAGCCCGTTTTCGGTGGCTTTTAGTGCACAGAGTCCTACATTATCAACCACAAGTAGCTGGCTTAATTGCAAATGCATGTGTTATACTACATAACATATGCAACAGAGCCAATCTGCCAGTATCAGAGTTATCTGATCAAGAACGTATAAGGGAAGAGTCTCTTCAACCGAACATAGATTTAGAATCTTCTTTTGAACTTGTGGGTACACAAAACAGGGAACTTCAAGCTGGTCTTATCACACGGCAGAATCTCGTAGCACGACTCTGGGCTCTCCGCCGAAATTACTGAAAAAAAAAAACAGTGTGCATGAGACTGGCTCAAAATTATCCTATTCAGATTTTCTTGGTTTTATTATCGATGATATAATGATTGTATAATGTTTATTTTAAAGCTAACCATCCGTCGCGTCGTTACGACGGGTATTTTATAAACATATTTTTTTATATTTGTAAATTGAATAAATGAAATTATTTAGTACTCATACGATAGCCGATTTAAAAATAAATAAAACAAAGTATTATAGTTTACTATGTTTGCTTTATTTTTTATTTTACATAGACATTTATAAGGAACTATGAAAAATGAGATCAATGTAATGTATACTTAAACTTTTTGGCATGCAAAATCAACAAGAAAAAAAATTAATAATGTCATTATTTGACATTATTATAGTAATTTAAACCGCCACAAACTGGTTTCTTACAATTGTGACAAATGGTTTTTGTCATTCGTTTTTTTATAATGACACATACCGCACGTTTTTCTCTTACGGGATTCCGTTGTTGTAGATGTAGAAGCCTCTTCACAGATTCCAGGTTCAGTTTCTGATGATGTACCAGGACGCCCAGGGTCTGCATTTGTATGGATGGAAGTGGGAACTCGTAGCACATCTTGAACAGTAAGGATATTCTCTTTGACATGTCTGGGCATTGTTGAAATTGCTAGCCTAACTTTTAGCCAAGGTTCCACTAGTTGATAATATAATCGTTTCAGAAAATGTCTTCTAGGTAGGATCTTTTGACTAGATGTCAGCATATTGTGGCAATATATTACATAACTATTGATCATAGCGATATTAACCATTCCGTAAAAAACACACATAGGCCATCGACTTGTTTTTCTGCCACAAGACATATTTGTACACATTTGATCAAATGTGTCCACTCCTCCTTTGGTAGCATTGTAAAATTCAATCATATGAGGCTTGTTAGAAGTTAAATTTACAGTGCCTTCCTCATCGCAGGAAGATAACAAGTAAACAATTTTCGACGGTTTCGGTTTAAACGAAAGCAATGTTAGTGACCCATCGTAGCAAAATATAGAACTGCCAACTTCTCTGTTCCTAGAATTTTTCAGTTCATCAGGTATTTCTCTTTTATTACCTCTAACCGTTCCTACTATAGACAATTTATATGGTTCTCGTTCCAAACTCTTCGCCAACGGGATAGATGTGAACCAATTATCTGTGGTGACATTTCTGTTCGACCCATGAATGCTACGTGTCAATTCTTTGACAGAATATTCACCTAAGGGCAATCCACCAGTGTCCGTGCATTTTCCTAAATATGGTATGGCATCTATCATATAGTATGTACCACTATCGCACATCATTTCAATTTTGATCCCATATTTTGCTGGCTTGTTGGGAATGTACATACGAAATTTACATCTACCTCGAAAGCCAAGTAACTTAATGATTTCTTATGTTTTCGCGATTGTTACACATTAAATTAAACTATTTTATACGGTTTTCTATCGCGTTTATTATATTATATGCAATAGAAATTTCAAAAAACATTGAGAATTTATCAAGTGAGCTTCAATCAAAATTATCTACACAAGACTTTGAAAAATGTTTAAACATTACGGATAAACGGGCAAATCATACATATGAAGAATGCAAGAAGCGTCATATTAAAAAGTATGAAAAATTAAAAGCCGAACAAAATGCCAATGTCATCCGGCAGAATAATCCCGAAATGTCAAAGTCAATTAAATCGGTTGTCAATTTATCAAAACAAACACCGATACACCAACTAGCCATCGAAGCACTTGAAAATGGATTAAATTATGCGGTTGCACCCAGGAAAATACCTTTTGAACATATCATCTGTTCGATAGAAAATGTCTTAGTCAAGAATCATTTGAAGAAGGAAGATTTGGAAGCGATACGCCAAGATGTGTCATCAGTACTTAGACATAGCAAACCACCAAAACCGAATCTTCCTCGTGAACAATATCTTGCACTTACCAACCTACGCAAGAACCCAGACATTACTATCATACGAGCTGACAAAGGAAACTCAACTGTTATAATGGACACATCTGATTATAACACAAAAATAGAACAACTGTTGTCGGATGAAAATACATATAAATTAGTCAAAACCGATCCAACTAACAAGATAGTCACTAAAACTAAAGAATTAATATCAAAATACTCCGAGCAATTAAACCTGGACATCACGTCACTCGTGCCCTCCTGTGTGAAACCACCTAAATTATATGGCCTTCCCAAAATACACAAAAAAGATCACCCATTAAGACCTATCGTGAGCCAAATTGATTCGCCAACATATAAACTAGCACAACACCTGGCGAGAATATTAACAAAACTTCGTGGTCATACCAATACTTATGTCAAGGACTCTTACCATTTCATCAGCTTAATTAAAGACCTACAACTAACTGATGATGACACAATGGTTAGTTTTGATGTACAGTCATTATTTACCAGCCTTCCTTTGCATGACTGCATTAACATTGTCAAGAAAAGGCTTGAGGACCAGCACCTACCTCAAGAATATGCAGAGTTACTTGAACATTGCTTAACATCAGGCTATCTATACTGGGAAAACAAATTTTACATGCAAATTGACGGTGTGGCTATGGGGTCTCCTGTCTCTCCCATTGTTGCTGATATATTCATGGAAGACCTTGAGGAGAAGGCTCTTTCAACCACCCTGGCTATGCCGAAGATGTTCAAACGGTACGTAGATGATACTTTTGTTGTACTCCCTAAAACTCAAGTCTCAGTTTTATTAGATCATTTAAATTCCATTAATAGTAAAATTAAATTCACAATGGAATCTGAGAATAATAATTCTTTAGCTTTCCTTGACATTTTAATAATGAGAAATCCTGACAATAGTATTGGTCACACCGTGTATAGAAAGCCAACCCATACCGATAAATACCTCAATGGAAAATCTCATCATCATCCATGTCAGTTAGCTACCGTAGGCAAATCTTTGTTTCAGAGAGCACAAGGCATCTGCGACACCCACCATCTCAAAGAAGAGCTTCGACGAGTCAAGTCTGTCTTGAGAAGCAACAAACTCAGCCTTCCACACATACGACACAGATGTCGACCCAAACCACACACAGTTGACCGTTTCCCAGCCATCTTACCTTACATAAAGGGAGTCACAGACAAGATTGGTAACATACTTAGGCGAGCTTCAATCAAGACTTACTACAAGCCGCATAAGAAAATAAACCAACTTTTAAGACCTGTTAAATCCAATATCCCATTGCAAGATGCTGGAGTTTATAAAATTGACTGTAACTGTGGTTTATCATACATTGGGCAAACAAAGAGAAGCATTGGTACCCGTATCAAAGAACATATTGCTGACATGAAACATAGACGCTCAACCAAGTCTGCAGTCTGTGAACACTCACTTGACAAATCCAACCACTACATGCGTTTTGATAATCCTCAAGTCCTTGCAAAAGAAAACAGATTTATACCAAGGATGATACGTGAAGCGATCGAAATTAAAAAACATCCTAATTTCAATAGAGAGGATGGTTGGCAAGTACCACCAGCTTGGGACCCAGTTATCAATTTAATAAAATCTCAAACTCATCGGAAGACTACAAGTGTTTTTGATACTGTCAGCCAATACTGTGTGAATCGAAATAGTTTTCAATGATTTATGAGCTATGGTTTTGTATTCTTGTGACATCAGAAACAAATGACACAGACGAATGTCAACTCAGTCTGCCTGCGACCATGAGCTCTGTAAAGTGCTTGAAACGTTAGGTATAAATAAGTAAGCAATAAACGCGATAGAAAACCGTATAAAATAGTTTAATTTAAAGCCAAGTAACTGTTCATCTATTGTCACATTGGTCCCTGGAACATAGTTACTACGACACTGACACCCATATTCTTAAACGTTACCTTATAGGTCTACTCCACTCAACCTCATTCGAGGACGCCTCAAGGAAGTTCTCCAACTTTCCTTGAAAACGGTATTCTTAATTGTTTCCTTGAGCAAACTCCAGTGAGGATGAGTCAAGGAATGACGTTCCGTTTTATATCTGTATGTTGGTAAACCGCTTAACTTTTTGACGTAAAGAGAGTTTTGGACAAAGTTTTTTTTCAATTTTAGCTAACTAGCATAGATTTATTATAAAACAACAAAATACTTAAATACACAAAGAACTTATTATAGTAGGTACAAATTCTTTTAAATCTGGTCCTCAATAAAAGCACCTACCTTTCGTTAAACGAAACGTTCGAGGCTTCCTTATATTTGACAGTTCGTTCCTCACCTCCATTGAGTAATTTCCTTAAGGTGAGTAAGCTAATGTCAACTATGAATACCATTGAGGTCGAGTGAGGATGAGTGGAGTTTGAGGAAACGTTTGAGAATATGGGTGTGAGCTACCAAAATATCCCATATAGTTCTAATTGGTGTAAAGGGTGTAACGTACCGGAAATTTAAATGAAACGCCGGTATCGTTAACAATAGAATTTATTCTAGTCTAGTGAGTTCTGATGGCCACCTAACCTTGCCACGCAAATAGTACTTCCCTTGTGGGCCGAATCGGGATCAATCAGGTCTTCTATGGTCCGGACGTGAAGAAGTCAAGAACACCAGACGTTCTTCCGTGACTTCAGCCAGAAACTTGGACCCTGGAATCAACATCCAAGCACTAAACATCTAGGCAGTAGTAGTGTTTGGTGATTGCTCATGCCACGCAGTAGGTAAAAGTACTTAATATAGAAGGAGAAAGTGGCGTGAAGCAATCAAAAGCGGAGTTTACAAAAGGATGAAATGAAAGCATATAAGTAAATTTACAATTAATTTAGCATCGATTTAGCATCACATAATCAAATACAAGAAATAAGAACTAGGCAGTAGATTATCTAAATGTAATGAACAAAGGAATTTGCAACCACCTACAATCAAATTTAAACATAGTTCAGTTCAAATATCGGGGTTTAATAATCCAATAAAGGGTTAAATTATTGGTGTTCCACACAACGGCCTATACTAGGCTGATTCTAATTGGAATCCAAAATAATATAAAATACGAGTATAGTCGTCGTTCGTTCTCAGCAGTGAACTGGCAAACAGTACGTGTCCGTCTGTCACAAGATAACCAGACGACTGACGCGCGGATGGACGGCGACGGCGGCGGGCGCGCATCAGCGAAACAGGTTTTGTGTGGCGAGACAAATTATAGGGATCCGTATCGCAAACGCGCGTGATAGAAGGGGTAAAGGTTTTTATAAATAATACCACGTGTGATCGATACAGGGTCTATATTCAGACTACTCACACAACATAAGTCGCTTACTCTCTATGGTTAGTTGTTTACATTATTTTATAGCTTATATCTATTTCGACCTATATATATGGAGGTGGCTGTCACGGCCTTCCTGCCCAGGCTTCGCTCTCGAAGCCTCACTCATCATTTGACCTGAAAGAGATATACAGAACATTTATTAGAAACCTGTTTGTTTAACAGTTCTTTGCTCATAATTAGTTCTTAGATATGAGCTTTTCGGACAAGGTTTGTGTGTTTCCACACTTCTTTGTCGATTCCTTTGTGGATTATTTGTCTTAATTTTGTTTATTTGCTCATATTTTGTTCTTATTACATATAAGATATGAGCTTTCAGACAAGGCCTGTGTATTGTCACACCTCCTTGCCGAGACATTTTTCTTTATTTTATTTATTTGCTCATATTTTGTTCTTATTACATATAAGATATGAGCTTTCAGACAAGGCCTGTGTGTTGTCACACCTCCTTGCCGAGACATTTTGCTTTACTTTATTTATTTGCTCATATTTCGTTCTTATTACATATAAGATATGAGCTTTCAGACAAGGCCTGTATTGTCACACCTCCTTGCCGAGACATTTTGCTTTATTTTATTTATTTTCTCATATTTTGTTCTTATTACACATAAGATATGAGCTTTCAGACAAGGCCTGTGTATTGTCACACCTCCTTGCCGAAACATATTTGCTTTATTTTTTTTATTTGCTCATATTTTGTTCTTATTACACATAAGATATGAGCTTTCAGACAAGGCCTGTGTTGTCACACCTCCTTGCCGATACATTATTGCTTTATTTTATTTATTTGCTCATATTTTGTTCTTATTACACATGATATGAGCTTTCGAACAAGGCCTGTATTTTATTTATACTTCCTTGTTGATACTTTTTTTTTTCAGTTCATCTCTTGCTCTCTTGTCCAATAAGTCTCAAATTCAGTTAAGTAGCTTTATTATTGTTTTGGTCTGAGCACACTTATATACCAGATGTTCATTTCTTTATCGATGGATATTTTTTTTGCATTCCCAGCACACTTGTTGAAATTGCTCTCAAGTGTTTTGCCGTCCACATTTTAATTTTTTTTTTTTTTTAAACGGCTGTCACGGTACTATTCACACCAACACTTGAAGTACTACAGACAAATTTCACCTGCCGATACTATTTGTAAGGTTATCTATTCAATGCCTTTGATTCATTTTTGAAACATTTTTCGTGTGGTTCATAACCATGAATTTTCACTTTCATATTCAATAGTCAATGATCATCATTTTGTCAATTTCATACTACATATTTCCTTCTTTTTAATTTGTGAAGATCTTCTAAATTTTATTTTTAGATTTCTTTATAGGGGAAACCAGATAGTTATTGTCCATTTAAGTAATAACTACAATTAGTCATCTAATATTTTATTTATTATAAAGGATACGACAATGAAAGTTTATCACATGGGTTCTCAAGATATTTATAAACACTAAGTAGGTTCATTTTAATCTTAAATTCTATATATTTTCGAAAAAAAGATAAAAAATCAAAAAACATCAAAAAGTTATAGTGATTGTCCACTCAAGACAAAGATTGCCATGGCAGATACCAGTGATTGTCCACCTTAATTAAATCTTTATAAAACAGGTATTTAAACAACAAATCTTAGTAACTATGAAAAAAAAAACTGTTGGTATAATTATAACTTGATAAAATTGAAAAAATAATTAACAAAACAGTTTCTTTTTGGCATTGTTGAAATCTTCAAGTAATGCTAAAGCTATCAAGTCTGAGTCTCCTGAACCAGAATCATCAATTTTATAGCAAATATGACACAAAAATCTAAATCTTTTTCTTCGTTTTCTGATAAAATAGGCGCTGGACCAATAGACGTTTTATGCCCAGGATTTTTAACGTAGTAGCGTAAACTTGACCTTGGCACCCCATATTTGGAAGCGATTTGGCGTTCGGATATGTTATTTACATTATTTTGAAGTTCCTGTATCGCATTATCTAAATTTTCTTTAGAGTAGTCCTTTTTCGGTGCTTTAGGCATTCTGCAAAATACGAGAAAAACAATGCGATACAGTTATTGTCCGGATAATAATTATAGCTATTGCCATATGACAATCACTAAAATAGGAATGGACAATAACTGAAAAGTATTGATTTTTGCTTCAGTGATTGTCCACCTTTGTTTATAAAAAATACAAGCAGCAACCGGCAACAATTTATTACTTAAACCACTATTTATACTTTCATTTACGTATTAAATAATATTCTGTTGCATTACTTAAACAAACACACATAATGATTTCTTATGTTTTCGCGATTGTTACACATTAAATTAAAATATTTTATACGGTTTTCTATCGCGTTTATTGCTTACTTATTTATACCTAACGTTTCAAGCACTTTACAGAGCTCATGGTCGCAGGCAGACTGAGTTGACATTCGTCTGTGTCATTTGTTTTTGATGTCACAAGAATACAAAACCATAGCTCATAAATCATTGAAAACTATTTCGATTCACACAGTATTGGCTGACAGTATCAAAAACACTTGTAGTCTTCCGATGAGTTTGAGATTTTATTAAATTGATAACTGGGTCCCAAGCTGGTGGTACTTGCCATCCATCCTCTCTATTGAAATTAGGATGTTTTTTAATTTCGATCGCTTCACGTATCATCCTTGGTATAAATCTGTTTTCTTTTGCAAGGACTTGAGGATTATCAAAACGCATGTAGTGGTTGGATTTGTCAAGTGAGTGTTCACAGACTGCAGACTTGGTTGAGCGTCTATGTTTCATGTCAGCAATATGTTCTTTGATACGGGTACCAATGCTTCTCTTTGTTTGCCCAAACACACATAGTTTTGCGTTATACAGATTAGGAATTCCTTAAGAAAATTGCTAAAAATCTTACCTTTTCACGCAACGTATATACACCTCGTGTCAGAATGTCGGCCGTTACTATTTTTTTTTCAGAGCGTATTGCCAGGTTTTAAATTTATTTCGTACTATAGGACTTACAGAGCCATCTGGTTTATTTTTAACTAGCTGTTCCCCGCGGCTCCGCCCGCGTGGGACTCGGTTATATCGCGCCCAAAAGTAGCCTATGTTTGACCTCAGGTCGTCAACTACATCCCTACCAAATTTCATCACAATCGGTCCATCCGTTTAGCCGTGAAGAGGTGACAGACAGACAGACAGACAGACAGAAAGACAGACAGACAGACAGACTTTCGCATTTATAATATTAGTATGGATGTATTATCTCCCTATTTAGAGGCAAAATTAACTGCATTCTCTTAGCATGGGCAATAACTGTCGGTGGGCAATCATTCTCTGGTTTCCCCTATATAGTAAATAATTCATTAAATATCCAGTTTAATATTTTCATAATAGAATTGTTAACGATCCATTACATCGTGAATCCTCTTTTACCAATCTTGCACAAATTTTCACATCTACAGAAATTATGTGGTTTTATTTTTGTCATAGGTATATTTATTGGATTGATCAATATATAACTCTACCGACAAAAGCACGGCTCTTAATTTTAGATAGATAGATTTATATTTATCTCATAGACAGCTCTTCTACAACTAGTAGGCAGTTTTACTAGAGTCTATTTGGTACCAATAACTGACTGGGTGTAAGTGCCAGTACATTTAATTATTTTTGTATAATTGCTCGACCATTCTGATTCTTAATCTATTTTCGCTAAGTTCCCATTAGTTTTTATTTTATTGTAACACATCGAATCAAGCTAATCTTTTCACTCTTTGTTTCCATCCATGTATTATTTTAATTCGTTTTCCTTTATAATAAGTCATTTCATGATATCAAAACCCTTTGGTGTTAATTTGTGCCCAGTTTATTCTGGATTTCTCAAAATAGTTCCGTACAGTTATATTATAGGTACTTATATAGTCAATATAATTATTCTTCTTTCTCAATTATTTGTTTCTATTGTGTATATTATCATATCATTTTGATATCCTTTAAATTCTATTAGTTTTGATTAATATAATTCAGTTCAATTGAATTAGCGATAAGTCCGCAGTACAATTTAGTACAAAGACTAATTTTATTTTCGATCCTGTATATTCCAATTAAACGATGAACTTATGTAATTGATGCTATAAACTGTTTATTCATTCATTTATTCATTCAGATTAGTGCTGACGTCAAATTGTTGTCTGTATATAATAGGTAATTTAACTTTCTCCATTTTTTTTCTTTCCAATTTTATTGTTATTCGATTCGAGGATTATTCTTTCAATGAGTCTAAAATTGCTAAAAATATTCTTGATAGATAAGAATTAATTTAATTTCATTCACTTCTTTACAAAGCTTTTAAATTTCTTTTTTATTTATTTATTAAGTGGATTATAGAAATAACCACTGTGTATTTATTTGTCGTCGATCTTCTCTTCAGTTTAAGCGGACCCTGGAGTCAGCCAGCCAAAGCAGTCAGCTTGAGGAAGCACCGAGAAAACGCTATGATGAAAGAGAGACTTCGTTTTTCGAATGGATTTGTTTACTACTTCTTCATCATCATCAATCCTAGCCCTTCTTTCAATAGGAGTGGCTCTTCGTATTTGTTTACTTCTTGATAGTGTTTTTTTTATATATAATAAATAATCTTCCGATTTCTTAGTTAAAATAGGTTTCGCATAAGTATATGTAAATATTTTAAAGGCTTCCAATATGGTTGGTGTGGTGTGGTTTCCAAAATATCAATTTTCTTTATCTGACGTCAAACGTTTTCATGTCAACTTAATAAAACTTCATAAAAGTTAGATGTCTATAGCTTTTCTTATTGTTAGTTGTAATTGAAGACCAATTGACAAATGGAGACCAGTTTTTAACCATTTCAATTATAGCTCTGAAACCACACACATTTTGCAACTCTAGCCTATTTTTAACCGACTTCATTCCATAGCGATAACAGGTATCGCATAATTTAAGCTTAATTCTCATTATGTTATTGTCCGAAGTTCTTAAACAATAGATCTCACTTTTTCTTATACGATAACAAAGGTTTCGTCTGTTGTACCGCATGGTGCCGGTCTATATTCATTAGGGTGTCCCTTATTTTTTGAAGTTTCTATTTTCTAATGCATACGTTTTAGTTTTGTTCGTTTGCTTCTAAAACGCTCAGAAATCAATTTTTAAGTTATTTGGAGCATGTTAACCCGTGCCGACTTGCATCGAATCATACTTATTCATAAAAGTTTCGCAAAAGTAGAGGCGCGTACTTGCGGCATTTGTCATATGTACTCGGTGATAATCGTAATTAACACCTATTATTTTACATTTAAAAGATGGCAGCCGAATTAAGAAGCAATTTAACAAAAGTATTATCTTAGTTGGTGCTATAAATTATCAAATAACAGGTACAAGAATACTCTTAGTCCATCAAATTCTTGCAGTATTTTATTTTTTAATTTCGTGAAGATAAATTGAATATTAGTGATAGCGCAAATCTCTTTTGTAGTCTTTTATATTGTGTCATATAGTATTGATTGTCTATGTAAATGTCAATGTCATGGGATTCCTAGAATAGACAGACGCACGGATGCCGGTATGGTGGTCGTGAACTTTGAATTGTTGTTTCATTTATTTGCAATAACATATCGAACATGGTGTCAGGTGAAAAACTAAGAAAATAGGTGTTACAAAATCCTTAGTGGAAAGAAAAGAAAAAAAACAAATACTTGTAAGGTAATTATTAAACACTATACATTGTCCGCGTGGAGTAGGGCGTGGAGCAAAAAAAAAAAAAAACATGGCGGAAGACAAAAAGATAGGAAAAATTATGGTTGGAAGTATAAAACCTCCAACGGGATATGAAATTATAGACGGGCAGTCATGGAAAAAATATAAGCAGATATTCGAAATATATTTGAAGGCTACAGGGTTGGATCAAGAAGAGGAAGAAAGAAAAGTAGCAGTTTTTTTGTCATGTGCGGGAGAGGAAATGTTAGAGGTGTATAATGGGCTGGGTGAGGTTAAGAGCTGGAATGAGTTGGTCGAGAGCTTGAATCAACATTTTGGTACGAAAAATAACACAGTAACGAAAAACGAACAAAATTTAGTAAAAATAATTGATTGGCTAGACGAAAACAACCTAAAAGTAAATTTAACAAAGACAAACGTTATGACATTCCAAATAAGACATAATAAAAAATCTAAACTTAATATAATTTATGATGACCAAAATATAAAAGAAATAGAATGTACAAAATTTTTAGGACTATTTATTGACAACAACATGTCTTGGAAAACCCAAATAGAACATGTTTGCAAAAAACTTCACTCATCTGCATACGCTTTACGCATGATCAGTAAAATAGCTAATCAAACAGCATTAATATCAGCATATCACGGATATGTTGCCTCAACACTCAGGTATGGAATAATATTTTGGGGTAATGCCGCTTACAACAAAAATGTACTAATAGCACAGAAAAAATGCATTAGAGCTATCTGTAATCTCAAACCAAGAGAATCGTGTAAACCACACTTTAAAAATTTAAAAATACTCACAGCTCCCTCGATGTATATTTACGAGGTTTCGGTCTTTGTAAAATGTAATATGAATCTTTTTAGATCAATTGAAAGTCAACGTCGCTCTGATAAATTGTACCTCATAAGTACAAAAAGCGCATTTCTACTTAATAGTATATACTCAATGGCACCACGAATATATAACAAACTTCCACCATCTATTAGAAATTGTAAAGAAATTCAGAATTTTAAAAATTTACTTTTTAGAACACTAGTAGAAAAAGCATATTATACAGTGGAAGAATTTTTAAGTGACAATTTTGAAAAATTACAAGATACTGACTGCATGTAATCGTATTGTAGTAATTTATTATTGTCTTTTTTTTCTCCTATGACATATTTTTTAATGTTTTAATATTTAATTGACATCTTTTTTAATGCAATATCTTAATGTAATTAAATTTAAATGGAAATAATGTAAATTTGAAATGACTGACATTATGATAATTAACTTAATTCGATAATTTAATTGACATGAATTGCATGAATGTTATTTATTAGTATACCATTTTTTTATAAAATTAATACCAATTTTGTATGCCTGACGGCGCAGCATGGCGCACAGTAACTAATTTAATACTGACACCCTTAAATGTACCCATGTCTGACAAAATAAATGAATTATGAATTATGAATTATGAATTAACGAATAGTTACAGATTTTTTAATTTAAGACAAGAAACAGAAGAAACAATAGAGCATTTTATTACAAGGCTAAAAAATGCAGCGAAATTGTGTGAGTTTAAAGAAGAAAATAGGCTCATTAGGGATATGTTGGTTATAGGAGTGAGAGACACAAGTTTAAAAGAAAGGTTGCTGTGGGAAAAAGAGCTAACGATGGAGAGGGCTATAACCTTATGCCAAGCGGCGGACCATAGCAAAAAACAAATTAAAGAAATGGAAGATAAAGCGCGGGAAGAAGTAAATTTACTCAAAGAAAACAAGGGTAGACTAAATAAAAAGTTATTTCATTGCAATAAATGTGGAAGAATGCATGAGATTAGAAATTGTCCAGCATATGGAAAGAGATGTGCTGTGTGTTCTTTTTATAATCACTTTGCAGCTGTGTGCAGGCTTAAGAAAAACAAAGAAGATGACAAAACTTGCTCGAATTCACAAAAGAAGATAAATAAAAAAGTGGATGGTGTGACACAGTTCAATGAGGGGAGTGATTGCAGTTCCGAAGAGTTTGTAGTAGATTCTGTAAGTAGTTTTAATAAGTTGCAATGGAATGAGGTTGTTTATATTGAAGGGCACAAAATAAAGTTTAAGTTAGACTCGGGGGCAGATTGTAACATTTTACCATTTAAGCTATTTAGCAAATTTAAAAAAGATATATGTACATTAGGGGATTCAACAGTTTTAGTAGTTTACAACGGACAAGAAATAAGAACAAAAGGAAGTGTTGTACTTGACTGTTTTCTTAGAGGGAAAAAAGTATGTATCCGATTTTGTTTAGTAGACATGCCAGTCCAACCAGTATTGGGGTTGCCAGACTGTGTTAAATTTAATTTAATTAAAAAAGTAGATAGTTTAAGTACTCAGGATAAAACTTAGTAACTTTGCAGTGTGACAGCTCTAAGAGTGGCATGGGGGCATGTCTGTTACAAAAAGGTAAACCGGTTTCCTTTTATTCAAGATGTTACACTGAATGTCAACAAAGATGGGCACCTATAGAGAAAGAGTTGTTTGCAATTTGTTTAGCAATGGAAAAATATCATCAATTCATTTATGGGCGTAGAATTGTTGTTGAAACAGACCATAAACCTTTAGTTGCAATAATGAATAAAGATATAAATCAAATCTCAGCTAGGTTACAAAGGATGGTTCTCAAACTTTTAAAATATGATTTTGAGATTAAGTATATTCCAGGGTCTAAGATGTATATTGCTGATTATTTATCGAGACATTTTAACAAAGCTAATGGGAAAGTTGAAACTACATTGAAGGAGATAGTTCACTGTATAGATTCAGAGACAGTATATGGATTAGATGTTGATCTTCAAGTTTCAAAGTCAACATTAAAAGAATTACAGCAGGAGACTATTAAAGATGGGAATTTACAACAAATTATATCTTGGTATAGCTCAGGGTGGCCAAACAATGATAGGAGTATTTATGGTATAGAGTTAAAAAAGTTGTTCAAGTTAAAAAATGAGCTGGTAGTAAAGGATAACATAGTGTATTTTAAGGATAAAGTATTAGTACCTAGATCAATAAGAAAAGAAATGTTAAATATAGTTCATGCAGGTCACGCAGGTGTGGTGAAATGTAAAAAGCGAGCTAGGAATGTTCTCTTTTGGCCGGGAATGTCAAGAGACATTGAGGAGTTTGTATTAGCATGTAAATGTTGTGAAAAATATAGGATATCTAATTGTAAACAACCTCTTTTGTCACATGAAATTCCTGATTTGCCATTTAATAAAGTTGGTATGGATGTAGGTCATTTTGCAGATAAAGACTTCATAGTTGTAGTAGATTATTTTTCTAAGTGGATTGAAATGGCATGGTTGAATAACAAGTCTTCGTCTGATATAATAGAAAAATTAATTAAAATATTCAGTATGCATGGATTTCCCAGATACATAGTGAGTGACAACATGCCATTTAATAGTTTTAAGTTTCGACAATTTGCTTTAGAAAATGATATAGAGTTAATTAAATCCAGTCCACATTATGCACAATCTAATGGGTTAGCAGAAAAGGCGGTAGGAATTGTTAAAAATTTACTGAAAAAATGTAAAGATAGTGGAGCTAGTTTTGATATGGCTATGTTGCATTATAGGACTAGCCCAGTAGCTAAATTAGATTATTGTCCTTCGGAGTTACTAATGAGCAGATTGTTAAGAACAAAGTTGCCATGTTCTAAAGAAGTACTAAAACCTAAATTATGTAAAAATGTGAAAGAACAAATGTTACAAAACAGTGAAAAATCTAGGACCATTTATGATAAAACATCTAAATTAAAGAAGTCGTTTAAAAAGGGGGAAGAAGTGATTGTACAAAATGTGCCGTACAATAAATGTTGGTCGTCCGGGAAAATAATGGAAAAAGCTGATGGTCCTAGATCGTTCATAATTATGAATGATAAGGGAAATTTAGTTAGAAGAAATGAAAGGCATATCAGAAAAAGTAAAAATAAGTTTATTAAAAAAGATGAATGTAATGGGAGTATACTAGGTATTCCTATAGAGTCACAACCAGTAGAGGTTAGTGGAGAGGATACCATGGTATCCCAAGGTCAAGCTGAAAGTGATCACTTCTCTAGATCTGAAGTTGTCACTAGGTCAGGAAGAGTGATCAAAAAACCAGTTTATTTAGAAGATTATGATTTAAGTAATTAAGAATAATATTGGGGTGTAACCGAATTGTTAACTTAAAGGGGGGATGTGTCATATAGTATTGATTATCTATGTAAATGTCAATGTCATGGGATTCCTAGAATAGACAGACGCACGGATGCCGGTATGGTGGTCGTGAACTTTGAATTGTTGTTTCATTTATTTGCAATAACATATCGAACATATATTTTGGAAAAAGCTAGAATCCCAACCAGAGCTATACCTAGCTATGTAAAAGAACTTGTTGACCTTCACCATACTTGGAGGGAGTAAAAACGAAGAATTAAAACTTGATGTTTACAAGTGAGTATAATTTCCAAAGCAATTATTATATTTTTTTCAATATAGCTAGCGACCCACACGATGGAATTAAAATAGAAAAAGACAAATATTTTTACGAAAACAAAGAGAACTAGGGAGTTCAAGACATTTAGCGGATGTAGACAAAAAGTTAGCTAAAAAAGAAAAAAAGGCCAAGAGAAAATTAAAAGAAGAGAAAAAAAGACATGAAAAAGTGTGTTACGGGAGTTGAATTTTTATTCCTTACTCCACAAGATTTTTTTACATTACACAAACGCAACGACAAGCTGAACAAGTTCAAGGCTTTCATCAGCTCTGATGAAAGCCTTGAAGAACCCTTGCCATCCCTATAAGAGGAAGGAAAGATTTGATCCGCGCCTAAGTGAGTTGCACCTTTAGATAATTAATTTTTGTCAATCAAGCATAAGGAATCCTGTCTATATACTTCTGGCTGTAGTAGAAGCACTATATCTAAGCTGTGATGATTTTCAGATAAACGAATCTTCTATTTAATGCTAAAAAATCAATAACAATGACAAATTGATCTCCAAAGCAGCCCTGATACAGTTCAGTCATCATATTTGGTATACATGTCAGAAGAAAATATCGTTTTATTACTCTTTGATGATGAAGTTAATGAACAAACCAATTGAAACATTGTAGCGAACTTACAAAGAACAAGTTTGTATGACTGCGAAGAGTACATTCCATTGAAAAAAGATACTTATCGTAGGAATACCATATATAGGAGTACTATTACCTATTTTGTGATTTTTAAACTGTTTTAACTAAACTTATTATAAAATTGCCTTATTTTTTGATGCAGGAAAACCAATAAGTGACTTTATGTCTGTCCAAAGCATAAATTTACTTTCTCGATTAAATATTGATGACAACTTCCTCCAGCCAGACGCGTTTGCGTGAGACGAAGATGCCTATTTAGAAGCAAAAGAAGTTATTTTTAAGGGATAGTTAATAATACAGTCTAAAGGGCTGTAAAACTTACTTCTTCACTTTATTCACAGTAATTTCACTTTATTGCAGTCATATTAGTTTTATCGCTGCAAAGCAATTAAAAACAATTAACCTAAAGCAACTAATGTCAAAGAAAGAACAAATGCAATTTTCACTACGCTGTGTGCAACAAGAACACAAAAATATGTATCCAGAAGATAAAAAAGAGACCCTTAAAAGGAGAAATACTGCCTGATCTGTAGTTTAACTTCTTTCAATAAATATTTAATCTATACTAATATTATAAAGAGGAAACCTTTGTATTTTTGTATTTTTGTATGTTTGTATTGAATAGGCTCAAAAACTACTGGACCGATTTCAAAATTTCTTTTACCATTACTTAGAGGGATTCTTCCGAATCCGTATAGGCTATATTTTATCCCGGAAAATAGATAGGATTTTTTGTGGTAGTGAAAATTGTGGAGTAAGTCGACGAAAAACCTGCCGCACGTTAACGATTCTCGCGAACGCTGCCTAAATGGTTAGAGATGTATGGTTGACTTCTATAGAAAAGTTGTAGAACTCAATAATGCCTACAAAAAAGTCCGCGATAGTATAAACCAAACATTTATATTTTAGCCATTATAACCACTTTTCCATAGAATAAAAGTAATTAAAATTATTAGCCTATGTTTATTGATCATATTATCGTCAAATACTAATCCTTATCCAAATAAACTATTTATTGAGCAAGATTGTTTTAATAGCTATAAATAACTTTTTATTTTATTCCAATAGGACAATTCATTCAAAAGATATTACGAATTTAAAATTGTTATTGGTATTAAAATGAATGATGGCCGCCGGCCGATATGTGTCGACGATTCGCACGGCGAAACCGCGCACATCTATGAAGCAAGTTGCCGCGCGGCTCATTCGCGCGGTCGGCTCTCTACGCAGCGGACGAGGCCAAATCTACTGAATTAATGCACTTATTAAAATTGATTTCGGAATCATTTAGGTACTCATTATCAAAAGTTCTTTTCAAAAATACTTATAAAAATACTTTCATTCAATATTTCTTAAATATATTTGCTTTATAGTCGTCTCAAATATTAAAGAAAAATAATTCGAATTATTTTCGAAAAACTGGTATTTATTTTCGTCTGACGATAGGTAGGGTTTTTTTAACATAAACCCAAGATAAACAATATCCACAAGAATTTTTAAACTCACTCAATCCTGCCGGATTGCCACCCCACGAACTGAAATTAAAAGTAGGTACGCCCATTATGCTATTAAGAAATTTAAGCCCTCCTAATATGTGCAATGGGACAAGACATTTGATAAAAGAATTGCGAGCCAATGTGATTTTAGCGACCATCATCACCGGCCCGGCGGCTGGACAGCTCGCTCACATTCCACGGATCCCGATGATACCGACCGAGTTTCCCGTCAAGGTATCGTTTGCCCTTACAATAAATAAATCCCAGGGTCAAACTTTTTCAATGGTAGGCATCGATCTCAGAAAAGAGTGCTTTTCTCATGGCCAATTATATGTTGCACTTTCTCGAGTAGGATCTCCTGAAAACCAATATGTTTTAATGCCATCTACAAATACTACTGCGAACATAGTGTATAGTGAAGCATTAAGGTAAAGAGTCGTTAAAATTAAAAACAAAAATAAAAGAGTTAAGCAGGTACGAAACAAAGAAATGTAACACGAATAAAAAACCTATAAAAACATACATAAAAACATTTTTTTTTCAGAGAGCTTAAAAAATAAATGTCCACCCGTGCGAAGCCGGGGCGGGTCGCTAGTATATAATAAAAATGAAAGTAAAAATAACGGTAATATAAATTGAAATTGACTAAGAAATGGTGAAGAAAAAAAAAAAATTATGAATGGACAATATATGCTTAAAATATACTAATTACTTGGATGGACAATATATGCTTAAAATATACTAATTACTGTGAATATAAAAACAGTGAGTAATAATTCTGTGAATATAAAACAAAAGATAACGTGCTGAATAAAATAATTGGTTGAAAATATATTGATTGACTGAGATAAATGATATAGTGAGTGAACATTTAAATAATAAATAAATGACTAAACGTACTGAATAAAGTAATTGGTTGAAAATATATTGATTGACTGAGATAAACGATATAGTGAGTGAACATTTAAATAATAAATAAATGACTACCTAATTACCAAAATTATAAAAATAGAAATGATCGGTAACTTGACTGTAAGTGATTTCACGAGTGAACTTAGACAATTGTGAAATAGTGCTATTACTGGCTGATTGTTGGTTTTTGTCAAATAATCGGAGTGCAGACATAAAATCTCTAGTTTCATAGTAATAATGTTTTGATATGATAATCGGACCAGAATGTGATTCATTAGGTCATAAAGACTACCAATGAAATACGACATAAATAAGATTTAAAAAAATGACATTATCTTGGTCGCGATTTTATCAAGGCAACTTTTATTGACTACTCAGATTTGAACTAATTGTGTATGTATTGAAAATAATCTTAATGAAATGTAAGGAATAGAGTTCCTTGAGTAAGAACTATAAGACTTTATAACTGGAAGGATAATAAATTTCTACATAAAGTTGATAACAGGAGGACCTGCATTAAAAAAAGAAGCAACAGGGCATCATTCCAACAATTACATTTTTTGAAGCGAAGAAAATAACTGAAATGTATTTATACAAAAAAAAAAAGTCGATTGATTGATAACTTGAAAATAAATAAGTATACCTACTGTAACTTGGAGCGGAAAAAGCGATTATTCAGTACCTCTGAATTGTTTACTTTTAATAAATGCTGTGACTTGAAACTCTAAACTTACAGATCAACTGTAGCTCCGAGACTTTTGAATAAACATTTCTGTCTTATCGCTTGTTATAAACATACATGAATATTAGGGTGTCCCTTATATGGGCAAAAAAAAATTTTTTTTAGATATCGGAACGCATGCCCCCTTTTTCTTTTACTACTACCTAGACATACTTTAATACAAAATTTTTTCTTCGTTCGTCAAGGTTAACCCGCGCCGACATAACCATGAAGATATCGAAAATTGCTCATTTTTATCCCTGACGTAAAGCTTTAGCTATAAGTAACAGAAATATTTATATTTTACTAGCGACCCGCCCCGGCTTCGCACGGGTGGACATTTATTTTTTAAGCTCTCTGAAAAAAAAATGTTTTTATGTATGTTTTTATAGGTTTTTTATTCGTGTTACATTTCTTTGTTTCGTACCTGCTTAACTCTTTTATTTTTGTTTTTAATTTTAACGACTCTTTACCTTAATGCTTCACTATACACTATGTTCGCAGTAGTATTTGTAGATGGCATTAAAACAAATTTGTTTTTCAGGAGATCCTACTCGAGAAAGTGCAACATATAATTGGCCATGAGAAAAGCACTCTTTTCTGAGATCGATGCCTACCATTGAAAAAGTTTGACCCTGGGATTTATTTATTGTAAGGGCAAACGATACCTTGACGGGAAACTCGGTCGGTATCATCGGGATCCGTGGAATGTGAGCGAGCTGTCCAGCCGCCGGGCCGGTGATGATGGTCGCTAAAATCACATTGGCTCGCAATTCTTTTATCAAATGTCTTGTCCCATTGCACATATTAGGAGGGCTTAAATTTCTTAATAGCATAATGGGCGTACCTACTTTTAATTTCAGTTCGTGGGGTGGCAATCCGGCAGGATTGAGTGAGTTTAAAAATTCTTGTGGATATTGTTTATCTTGGGTTTATGTTAAAAAAACCCTACCTATCGTCAGACGAAAATAAATACCAGTTTTTCGAAAATAATTCGAATTATTTTTCTTTAATATTTGAGACGACTATAAAGCAAATATATTTAAGAAATATTGAATGAAAGTATTTTTATAAGTATTTTTGAAAAGAACTTTTGATAATGAGTACCTAAATGATTCCGAAATCAATTTTAATAAGTGCATTAATTCAGTAGATTTGGCCTCGTCCGCTGCGTAGAGAGCCGACCGCGCGAATGAGCCGCGCGGCAACTTGCTTCATAGATGTGCGCGGTTTCGCCGTGCGAATCGTCGACACATATCGGCCGGCGGCCATCATTCATTTTAATACCAATAACAATTTTAAATTCGTAATATCTTTTGAATGAATTGTCCTATTGGAATAAAATAAAAAGTAATTTATAGCTATTAAAACAATCTTGCTCAATAAATAGTTTATTTGGATAAGGATTAGTATTTGACGATAATATGATCAATAAACATAGGCTAATAATTTTAATTACTTTTATTCTATGGAAAAGTGGTTATAATGGCTAAAATATAAATGTTTGGTTTATACTATCGCGGACTTTTTTGTAGGCATTATTGAGTTCTACAACTTTTCTATAGAAGTCAACCATACATCTCTAACCATTTAGGCAGCGTTCGCGAGAATCGTTAACGTGCGGCAGGTTTTTCGTCGACTTACTCCACAATTTTCACTACCACAAAAAATCCTATCTATTTTCCGGGATAAAATATAGCCTATACGGATTCGGAAGAATCCCTCTAAGTAATGGTAAAAGAAATTTTGAAATCGGTCCAGTAGTTTTTGAGCCTATTCAATACAAACATACAAAAATACAAAAATACAAAGGTTTCCTCTTTATAATATTAGTATAGATTGTCTCTACTGTTTCACGTTATTTTTATTTTATTTCCACTATTTACACTTTTCTTAGTTTTTTTTTTTTATGAAGTCCGACCACTTTATTCATTATTTGTAGGCGTTATTTGTTCATTGTCACTTTTATTACTCATAGTTATATGGAGTAGGTTCTCAATCGCGATCCCACTTCTGATGATAGAAGGGGTAAAGGTTTTTATAAATAATACCACGTGTGATCGATACAGGGTCTATATTCAGACTACTCACACAACATAAGTCGCTTACTCTCTATGGTTAGGCGAAGATTTCTATCATCAAAACGCAAACATCTCACAAGAAAATCAAATTGTTCTCGACTCAGGGCAGCGACATACCCAATACCACAGAATATTTTATTGAAAATCTCTTCGGTTGTCAAATGGTTATCCTTCATAGCTGCTAACAAAATGAGTGTACCTACTAATGCCTTTATTTCTAAAAAATTTGTATCCTTTTGTGTGGCTGTGATACTTTCGTAATTTGATCTCTTTACGCAGATCTCCACATTCGTCCACTTTACAATTTCTTCAAAAATTTGATCAGTAAAAATTTTTCAAAGCAAAGCCCATACATGCCGGTTTTTTCCTCTAATGTTTGCTTGTGACAACTGTATAATTCGCGAAAATGGAGGCCTTTCAGAGACATTTGTCGAGGAGTTGGATGGAATTTCTCGTTCTTCAACTTGCATATTTTCAGAATCCGAAGGTTCGTAGTTTTCGTCTTCCTGAACATAATCTTCCTCGACGTAGTCTTCGGTTTCGCTCGCAGAATCATCCTCAAAATCCCCTTATTGTAACTTCATTTATGAAAGCTGATATTTCATTATCTTCCAATGGTATTCTATTTCGCGACATGGCAAAAATCTGCAAATAAAATAAATTATAAGTTAGAAACGATTCCAGCTACAATGCATAAAAGTTACGTTAAAGCTAACCATCCGTCTAAACGACGGGCAAAGTAGGTATATAAAATACTTACCTGAGCAACGCGTGCGCCGATGCAACGGATTAGGCGGGCACTGAGGTCGTTTACAAGGACAAGTCGGTGGGACGCGCAATTAGAAAGATATGCGTTATTAATAAAATGTACCCGTCGAATCGACGGAGGTTAGCCTTCTAGGGTTAAAAAATATTTTGTTTGAAATTAAATAATACTTGATCAACTTTTTAAAATTTTGAGCAATAGACTGGTAGAGGTTTCATGTGACGACGAGGCTGGTTTTTTTTTTTAATTTCGATTTGTTATAGTGCAAAAAACATGACCTGATTAGAGACGAAAAAACGTATATATTTATTTTTTATCATAAATTACATTAATTACTCGCGCATTGCCTTTGAAGAATCAAATGTAAAAATAGGATTTATTCTATCAGTGTTTATTGTATAAACTACATGTCGTAAAATGATGTCATATTAAAAGATAGAAGACACCTAAACCAAAATGTTACAATAATCGTGCGAAAAGGGCAGGGAGTGGGTAAAGGGGGCGTAAACTGTCGATCACGCGTCATTATCTCAGTGCGCCTAATTAGTTCACATGTATGTAACTGATTTTACGATGGCCAGACACGAAATTATATGGTCATGGTAGGCACCGTTTTTAATATCGAGCGGACGTGTTGAGCGTCCTTTATAGTCTATGATTTCGGACGATGGTGAGTGAACGCTCTTAATTGTCTATGCTTCATGGCTGTGATCGGCGGTGTTGCGAGCGTGGGGTTATTCCCCAAGTGCGGGGTAAAATTTTCCTGAATTTCCCTAATTTAAATATTTTGAGTTGAAATTGTTTTAGGGTTTATCCGTGTTTGGTCGTTAGTATATTTTATAATTTAGTTTAATAATTTAAAAAAAAACAATGTATAATAAATTTATTACAAACAAACAAACTTACAGAATAATAATTTTGTGAAATTGGATTTCGGTCTTGTGAAGCTAGTCTGTTTCTCAATTTGTTTTTTATAATATTCATAGTACTAAACATTCGTTCCACTTCCGCGTTCGAATGTGGTAACGAGAGGACCGTAATAGCCAGATCGGCTGTCTTGATAAGTGTTCACACCTGCAGCATCTTTGTATTTCAATACTTGAGTCCAAAATTTAATAGTATCTGTACTAGTTAGGTCCCATTTTACAAAATTTATACTTTGCCATTGTTTTAAAATGTTTTCTATTTTATCATCTGCAAAGTTAAATTCAATAGCAAGTTCAGTTATAGAATTATCTTTTATTTGCTTTAAGGTATTTTCTACGGACAACATTGTCATTTTTTGTAGAGTCATATAATTTCCAGGCAATCGGTTTTGTATTTCTTTTGACAAATGAACGGTAAAATCAATACAGCTTTTTCGGACTTTTGCGACAGTTTCGGGCGGTAAGTTGGCTTTAGCAACATGCGATTCAAATAGGTGCCCCAAATGAGGTACGGGTTTCAAATGGTTATCAATTTTAATGGTCAAATAATATTTTTCCGTCGTTGCAGAATTCGGCATCAATATTCTGTTACTAATTGATCGCAATAAATTCATTAAAGATGTTGTTAACAATCTTACAGGATCTGAGTTCTCACCTTCAAAAATTTTTATACCCGTTTGCACATCATTCAGTACACTTTTTAAGTATATTAAATGTAAGTGATTTGCTTCGTCTTTGTACATTGCACTTAATAATTCAGCTGTGTGGCATTTGTCCTTAGTCAGTGAAAAAAGTAACTTTAGTTCCTCCCACTGTGATAGAATTCGGGCTACTGTCGGTTCCATTGACAACCAGCGAGTATCACACACACTTTAAGAATTTTAAGTGGTTCGTCATCACAGTTAATAAGTTTGTATAAATCCTTATATTCATGCTGGCGCTTTGATGAGACTGAAAACCACTTGTAGGTTTCTCTTATCAGAAATTTGATGTGCTGTGGAATGGTGTTCTGTGATGCGCGACTAACGGCTAATTGCAGAGAGTGGCAGACACATCTTATTAGAATTAAATTTGGAAGATTGTATTGTCTTTTGAGTATTTCATATACGCTATTGTGGCGCCCTGTCATCACTGCGGCGTTGTCAGTCCCAATTCCGACCAAATTTTGTAGAGATAAATTGTGTGACTTTATACAATTTACTTATGTTGTCACAAGGCCGTTGGCATCAACCTGCTCTACAGGCTCCAAAGATAGAAAACAAGATACAACAGTGTTTTGGGCCACACTGAAGTATCTCACTATCACACCCATGAATTTGGTAACACTAATGTCGGTAGACTCGTCTAAAATGAGACTATATCTCTGATTGGCAATATCTTTCACGAGGTTTTCTCGGAAATGTGGTGCTAATACTTGGTTGATTATTTGAGTGCATTTTGTTCGATGTAATTTTAAATCAGCTGATTTTGAATCGGAGAACACATCTTTGCACAGTTCCGATAGGTGATCGATTTGAGATATTGCAGTATGTTCTGTTATAAACAAAGCCAGCTTACCTTCAGCTCTTTGAGTACATTGGGTTTCTTTGCGGATAGGAGCAAAACTAATTTGTTGATTTTTTGTAATCATTTCACATTTATTTTTGTGTTATTTTGTACCGCCATGTTTCCGTATATCAGTTAACTTCGCAAACATTTCACAGTGACAATATGAACAAAAGGCTTTAGTTGGATCAGTCATCACAGGTTTTAACCACATTTTAAACTCCTCTTCTTTCTCCCATTCTTGTCTATACTTTTGGGAATACGTTTTCTTTTTTAAAGGTACATCCATTGCCACAAAAGTAGTAAAACAGTTAAAATGAAACTAAATATTGACTTCAAACTGAGAAGAACTGGTTTCTTCAATTAAAGACCAATGTCTGCGTCAATAAGTCAATTTGTGTAGGTAGAGGTAGATGAATGAATGAAAACAGAAATAAATGGCGATAACTAATTACGTTTGAGAGAGTAAGAAACACAGACTCAAAACAGTGGTAATTCAGAGTGCTGCCAGTAATAGGCTAGTTGACAAAATTTCAATAACTGCTTAATATTGTAGCTTATTAGGCATTTTATCGAAAAAAAAAAGGTTTATTTATTTTTAATCGAGCGTTTACATTATAAATTTCGCGTTTTAAAAAACCATTTTTCAATTTGGTTCCAAAACGCACAAGACTGTCATGGCGTCTTGAATGACGTCACGCCGTGCGAAACAAACCAAAGAGCGATCGTGTCTCCGTACGTTATAGCTAGTTTTAATCATTTAAAAATAAATTTCTCATATTATAAGTACTGTATAGTGCCCCAGTGTGATAGCACGACTATAAAAACGCCAAACAAGTTATTTATATATGTTCCAAACAATGGAGAAATACGGAAAAAGTGGCTAAAACTTGCAAGAAGAGATGATGCTCATACTTTAGAGATCATACTTTATGCTAAGAGATCCCTTCCTGGGATAAGTCCGCCATTGTCTTCTGATTTTAATAATGTTCTATTTACTATGTATTTTAAAGCAATAAAGATATTATAAACAAACAAACTTTATCAACAGGTTCAAGAATGTATTTTTGTGAAGATCATTTTGATTAAGTATTTCACACAATACAATCTATTACTTAATTCGAGCAAACTAGATGTGTTTTGTAGAATCCCTATTTTCTAAATAATAAATACATGAGTTCAGGTTAAGTTGTTTCACTTTTAGGAGTGAACGTTTCATTTTAGTTTTCTAATTAATGTTACAAACATACTCTTTTTATTATTCTAGTTGCCAAATGATATGACTAATTATATGGAGTATCATATGAAGGGAACAGTAAAATAGTAAACAGTATCTTGCAAAATGTACATCACAACATTAAGTTCTTGTGTACCGAACTGAAATATCACATAGCATTTAAGCTTATAATAAATATTTTATACTTACAAGGAAGTTTTAACATTGCGAAATTCAGATGAGCAAAAGTTACTGTTCGACGCGAAAAAATTTCCAAGCATAACGGCATCGATTCTGGGCAAATTATTACTGTCTGCTTTGCTGAATCCAGATTCCATGGTTAATTCTTTCAAATTATAATTAACAAAAACTGTATCAACTTGATATTAGTTGTTAAAAACCAAAATTTTATAAAGAACCGGTAGTGATACTCGAAACGTCAAAGACAAGATTGGAGTTTCGCACGGCGTGACGTAACGCTTTCTGATTGGTGTTCACTGTCACGTGACTAAAGGTTTCATTTTACGAAATTTATTTTTAAAAAATATTATTAATCTTTAACGCTTTTAATAATTAAAATTGTTTGTTATTTTCTCCATAATATAATTAATCATTATAAACCCCTATCCATTATATTTATTCTTAATGGAAACAAGCCTATTATATGTAAATTAACCTAAGTACCTAATGTGTTATTGTGGTAACCATAATATTGTATAGATTATAGTTGTACGATTACAATAATTAATTAGATTAAAAATAAACATAGATGTGTGAATAATACAGGAAGTCACTAGAAGTAGCTAGATTTGTTTTCTGGGGTCTAAATTGATAAAAAGTCGCTGAACACACCCAAAAATCCCCTAAATCTAGTGACAAAGTCGCTAAAACGGCATCACTGGTTGTCAGACTATTTTAATCACTGGCAAGAGTTTAGAGAAATTTTACGCTGAGTAAGGTTACACTGGTGTCGCAACATGGGTTGTTGTTTTGTGTGTCAAGAGAAGTGATCTCCTGCAGTGTTAGCATTTTACTCTTTCACTCGCTACATTTCGTTCTTTCTAATATTTATATCATGACACTGCCGACCAATCAGATCAAAGAAAATATTCTATGAGTGTTGCACAGATTGCGTAAACGTCAAGTTTGGTTTGGTTATTACGTGCGGTCTGTCTGTAGAAGAAATTCGAAATCTGTGAGAAACATTTTCTTGTTGGATAGATATCTGGTGGTTGGCGTGGCTTAAAAGATTCTAGAAAGTTTTGCTGGGCAATAATTGTTTTTTTTAAATGATGGACGGGAGAAGGATTTGGCAAATCGCCTGGAGGTGGCCTGGTGTGGTCGTGTGACGGATATGTAGCAGGAGTCCTTGGTTTATAACAAGCATCGAGATATTATCAAGAACAAGGAGATCCGATGCGTGATTGACTGCTAACATTTTGTATCCGGGAGGTGGGCGAGATTTATACCTTGCGTGTTTAGAAATCTCGAAATGCTGTAAGAGCTCTGCAAAGAAACAAATAAACATTGCCTATAACATCTAGAAATGGCAACAGATCTAATGTCCCATGTGCTATGAGAAAAAAAGATGTGCTTGATTTTTTGGAGTCTGACGAAAATAGCAGAATAATGCCCGGGAAAAAGATACAATTACACGCAATCAAGTAAAAAAGCAGATACGCCTTCTATCTGATACTTTACGTAATCTCTTTGAAAAGTTGGTATCTCTTGGCCATCCTTATAAGATCAGCTACTCGACCTTTTGTCGTCTTAAGCCATTTTGAATTAACCAAATATATTGTTACGAAATTACAATAATACCTCATGGTTGGAAACCACAGAAAAAGTTGAGAAACACTGACTGTGGAAATTTCTCGTACACTACTGACGAATCCCCGCAATAGGACATTCACCGTGGAACACACTGGAATGATTCTCATGAACCTTATATGTATGGCCATAAGGCTTAGAATCGATTGGCTCGCGGGTTCTAGAAATCGGTGCGTATGTACCAGGCCTAGAACGATCGCGAAATAAAGGAGCGAGATGGCTATACCTCCGTCCCTGTCTTACTCTTCGGGAGTTATTGGGAATGTTCTGGAAAGTACCTGATCGAGTTCCTGGACCTATTTAAGTGGCGGATCGTGACGACGTGAGTCAGTTTGTGTTCAGGAGTGATACAAGTGACTTCGAAGCGATAACTAAGGAGTGATAACCAACGACCTCGGCGATTATTACGGACAGTGAATACGTTTGTTTTGGACATTTTGTGACCATCAGTGGATATATTTGTGTTGGACGTGAATAAAGTCTACTCAGTGTCATCAGGCGTTTCTTTCTCCAAATTGCGAACCCCCAGCTCGTAACAATATCAAAAAAAAGAGACTTGTCTATGCAGTACTCATAAAAATTTTCAATTTATTATTGACAAGTTACACTTTTATAAGTTTATTCGCGAGAATACCTCAAACGACGTCGCAAAAAGTGTAACATGTTCCTCAGAGAATGATAAATGTATGAACAGAGAATGTTACTTTTGAAGATGGTCCTACTAGTTACAAAAAGTGGACTAAGGTCAGTGAACAACGCGTCATCTCAGGAGTTACAAAGCAAGTATCCAGAATAATAAAAAAAGATGTACCAACTACAAAAGTGAAACTTGTTACTGAAATTGATTGATTTGATGCCAAAATTTTTACAACATCAACATTCTTGGACACATCAATCAAAAACAATGTCATTTTTAAGAAAACAACTCGAAGACGGGGAATTTCTGATTCACATGGACTTTTCGGAAAATTATGTGTGCAAGTACAACCAAGATATACAGTCTGTGCATTTTGGAGCCTTCGTGCTTCGATATACCAATAGCCCCATCGCCAATAATGAAATGGTTTACTGGATCATTTGTACCTGGTAAAGGCTTGGGACCTGGCAAATTCAAAGTGTTATTTTCTAGATTTCGAAATAAAGCGCTGTTCTTAGAAATAGATGAATCCGAGTTTTTCCCATGTGCACCAATGTTAACATATGTAAAGCAATAATCTGAATCACACATAGCCAGAACTACGGAAAAAAATTCTTATAATTGTTGTACATCGATCCACCTCCCTCTGGATTTATAATTCTTATATGCTTCCCGTCAATTGCTCCGACACAATTAGGAAAGTTGGCATTTTGAAGAAATCCATTGGATATTTCTTGCCACATCTCCGAGCTTCTGGTTGGCAGACATTCGTCGTGAAGTGTATCCCAAATTAGTGAACATACTTTATTTACAATACAACTAATAGTAGTTACTCCAAGCCTGAATGAATATTGCAGATCTGTAAATGTATTTCCCGTAGCCAAAAATCTGAAAAAAAAAAGAAAAAAATATTACTACATTTATATTTTTATTCTACATTTTTACATTTTACATTACTATTACGCATACCAAAAAGAAAGAAACGCCAACCCCTCCAAGAAAATAACAATTTTGAAATAGAACTGTTAACTTTGCTAAGCAATCAAACGCCAGATATTAAATAGTGATGACCTGGCCTTTTCTTGTTTGTTTGTAATATCTTTATTGTTATTAATATATTTCTTTCTTCTTCTTTGGCCCAGTGTTGAAAAGCTTTGATCTTGTACAAAAGTTGCAGTTTCGTTCTAGAGTGTTAGCAGTGGCAATGGATATTCAAAATATGTACCCAAGCCCTAATAGTTCATCGACAAATGACACAACGGATAATGAGGCTCAAGGTAACTATGGCACTCAGACAACATATGATAAAGAATATGTGCCACGAATGTACCACAGACCAAACAATGAGGCTCAGAGTAGCTATCACACCTTAAGCTATATATGTACTTTTGCAGCTGACTGTACATCTACCGTGATTACTACTACTTTATCGTTAGCCAACTCTATAGCATCTTTCTTTGCTTGACGAGCTTCATTCTTCTTAGAGATGTGATCATCATACTCTGTTTGAGGAATATTGCCAGCTTTAAAACTGCAACAAGTATCGCATTGGTTTTCACGGGGATTATGAATTGCTATATTTTCATCCTTGACATATTTGAGAAAAGTTGGTCTGCTGGCTGCTTGATAGTTTTGTTCTCTACACCATTCAACAAAAACTTTATGCATGTGTTTTTCGGTATGCTTAGTGCGAGTTGCAAAATTCAAATCTAATTACTTTACCATCACGTGTAGTGATTGCAATCCGGCGTCATTTTCAGTCCGGCCGGATACGACCGGATTCCCATCAATCCGGCCGGATCCGACCGGATCCGGCCGGATTGATTAAATCAAGATGATTTTCGCTTTTTAGTACAAAATAAGTGAGTTAATCAAGTGTCACTGCACTTATATGTAGGTAGTTTATAAAAAATAAATCAAGTGTCACTGCACTTATATGTAGGTAGTTTATAAAAAATAAATCACAAATATATAAAATCGACCTTATTTCCTAACCAATGTTAAGACAAATAGACAACAAGAAAACAATTAAAATTTAGTAGAGTAGTGTTACGTTACGTTACGATTTAATAATTATCGTTGTTTGAAAATTAGAGTGGCAATTTACTTTTTTTTTTTTAAAATACAATTATGTGTACATTTTAATTACTAATGTATATGTATTAACTATAATGTGATTGTAAGAGGAGCTTAGGGCTTTAGGTCCGCCCTTTACATTATTGTGATTAAGTAAATGAAAGTAAAATGCTACTTTACAGTTCATAAAACATATGTCATAAAGTATGTAATTTATTTGAAGCCCCTTTTAAACCTGTTCCCTACTAAATTCTACAAATTGATGAAGTTACACTATGAATCGGCATTAATAATTTGCCACAAATATTTTGTTTCATACTGCCCAGGTGATCAGGGACCGAGGCGAGTCCTACCCCTGGATTTGTAACAACTTGTACTGTGTATATTACACACCCACATGTGGAAATGTTTGTTAAAACACAATGGTTATTTTGATGTCGTAACTATAGTTTTAGAACATAATGATGAACTCTTAAAAAAGTTGGATTCTCAAACGGTTGAATCTCATAATGTTGAATTCTCAAGTTAACTACAGTATGAAAAAAAAATCATTAAAATAGGACACTTTAGTACTTATAATAGAACTGAATAACATTATTAAATTTCGTGTTTACCAAAATTATCAAATAATAATAATATTGGGATAAAATATTTTTACAATATTAATATAAGAGATATAATACATCTGATATGTCGAACGAATGAATGGCAAAAATTATCACAATAATGAGTTTAGAACTCTTTAGTTTAATCAACTTACGATAAATAATTATTTTAAGTAATAATTGTAAAAAAATATAAGTATTAAAAGAAAATCAATATTGATTTTGAAAATAAGATCGTAGAAAACAAATATTGTTTCGGATAAAACATTCATCAGACAAATATATATTCACGTTGAATTTGCTCGATTCGGATAATCGACAAGTATTGGTTTTGGTACATCACTAGCGGGTTTGGACGCGCGTGGCGCCATGACAGTCAGTCTGATCAATCGCGCGGCCGCGGTTAGATGCATTCCTTTTTGTTATTACCTGTGAAGTCTCGGGATACGATTCGCGTTCAATCTTCGGGAATAATTGCGCATTGATATCGTGAGTGAGGCCCGGTTGCCTAGTGGATAAAAGTTTAAAGTTTATTGACAATTGAACACTCGTCAGTGAAATAACCTGTGTGGAGTGGACCTCTTCTACCCGAATTCGCCGTGCTTCGCTGGATCGACACCGAATTAATAGGGGATGTGTAGGAATCTCATGAGAAGGGGCATAAACGGGTTTAATTAATTCGGATTAATAAGCAAGTCACGCCCAAGCGCGTAAGGTACTTTTCTTTTGTTTATTTTTAGTGATCAGCCTAACTTTACTATCATTCACGCTTCCACTGCCAAATTTAAACATTCTGGTAGCAGAGTTGGCTGAAACAAATATTGTTAATTGTGTCATCAGCTAAACGACTTCTAATAGAGCTGCAAATATAGCCTGCGGCCGAAAAGGCCCTTTCAGCTTCAACACTTGTCGGCTTTATTGTCAGCAAATAATCATGAATAGCAGACAAGTATTCTCCTCGGACTCCATCGCTTTCAAATGTCGTCATTTCTTTTTTTAGTACTTTATCAAAATCTTTCTTTTTTTTAGTATGTACGCTATAACACGTGGCTTCTTGCTGGATTTGTAATTGTAATTCTTCCTGTAATGTCAAATCTTTCTTTAGTGATGGTGAATCTAAGTTCTCTTCTACTATTTCTTCTATGTTTTCTTCAGATGTATCTTCTTGAATAACTCTTTCTAAGATTTTTGTCATTTCTGATCGTATGACTTTTTTCTTTGGCATAGTAAATGTATCATCAGATCGGTTTACATTTTCAAGATATTTCTTTGGATTCTGTAAGTATATCAATATTCCTGTTACTACAGTGCGGCGTTCTTTAATCCTTGTATGCAGTGCTTCATATAATTCATTACTTAACACTGTGTCATGAGTGAGCAAGGCTATTGAGTATAGAATTTATATTTGTTCTCACTACTAATTCATTAGAAAGCAATGTAATATTTATAAGAGTCAGGGAGAATTTGTCGATAGCTAACTTAAGACTGTCCTCGTTAAATTGTATATTATGTAATGTGTTATTAAATTTTGATAAAATATCCGAAGTTATTAGAATATTATCTTTCATTAATGAGCTCAGTCTTCTTTCATTATCTTGTACATTTCGAATGACATTGTCGTACTTAATGGCATCATCCTCACCCAAGGTTCCAAATATGATCTTGGAAAGAGACCCAACAGCACCCAACCAGGCTCATCTCTTAGATCTTTTACTTACTAAATGCGAGATGGTAGAATATTCAGAGACAATGTCATGATATCTCACTGTTAAAGGTTCTAGTATGTTACTACATTCTAAGTTATTTGACGTTTCTAACCTAATTTGATTATATATAAAACGCGTTGTTCCTAACACAGAATTAATGTTTTGTATATGAGGTTCAATGTACGAGATATCGAATGGGGTGACTACATCTAAATGACTCATACGGATTTTAAGTACACCAATCGGATCGAAGTATATACCAGGGCTCTCGTTGATTGATTGTATAAATGCCGGATGACCCTGGGCCAGTATGCTGTAAGAAAAGAGGTATTTGCTCATTAAGTTTTACCTGTAAAACCTAATACCTGTAAAACCTATAACTTACTACTAAAATATATATAGTATTAAAATCTAAATTTCGCGGATAATTTGTTGTGGAATGTACAGCTGTATTATACGCCAACATAGCTGTATAGACATACCGGGGCCAGTTATCCTGATTATCGTTGACATAGGATTTTAAATATTCTTTAAGAGTTGAATGTGACCTTTCCAAGGCACCTTGCGTTTGAGGGTGATAAGGGGCAGACCACAGTTGTTTAATTTTTAAGAATTCACAGGTTTTCTGGAATAAGTCCGCAGTAAAATTAGTACCTTGGTCGGTGAGTGTATGTTTAGGGATTCCGAATAACGAGATAAAATGGAGTAGGCATTCACAGGACTCCTCGGCAGTGTTGCTACGAAGAGGATAGGCTAAAGAGAATTTAGTGATGTCGTCCTGCATAGTTAGGATAAATTTTAGTTTGGCTGTACCAGATTCGGGCAAGGGACCTACGATATCGATAGATAATCTCTCGAATGGGGATGTTGAAGTGGAAGTTATTATCATGGGAGCTCTATTTAACTTACGTAAAGCTTTGTTGGTTTGGCATGATGTGCAGTTTTTTACGTAGTTCTCTATGTCACTACGCATATTCTTCCAATAAAATCTTTCTTTAATACGGCTTAGCATTCTATTCGACCCTAAGTGTCCTGCAATGGGGATATCGTGGTTTTCCTTTAGGATTTTAGGGATTTCGTTTAGCGAAGGATATATGATATTACTAGCTGTTCCCCGCGGCTTCGCCCCGCGTGGGACTCAGTTATATCGCGCCCAAAAGTAGCCTATGTTTGACCTCGGGTCTTTAACTACATCCCTACCAAATTTCATCACAATCGGTCCAGCAGTTTAGCCGTGAAGAGGTGACAGACAGACAGACAGAAAGACAGACAGACAGACAGACTTTCGCATTTATAATATTAGTATGGATTATGGTATATGTGAATTTTTATATTTGTTTCGTCGAAGAGATAACTGAACATGTTATAGATTTTTACAAAGGAGTGTTTGTCGAATGGATTCTTGAAATCAGATGTGCTGACTTCATTGATAGTGGGATAAGACATTATTATTTCGTCACGTGCGTATTTTAGAGATTTGAATATATCCGGATAAGAGAAGTCATCAAAGTGATGAACTTTAGTAAATAGGAGAAGGTAGGTCTTATCTCCGATTGTGAGAGGTAGAAAGGTGAACAAGGCTCTATCGAGTTTCGAGAATTCATCCCAGTCGGATTCCGGGCAATTACTTATAATTTCCTGGATGTAGGGCATGGACTCGTCCATGTCTATTGAGGTAGGTGTGATCACAAGTTTTTGTGTTATTTTAAGTAGATTTTCATTGTGTTCTATGATAAGAGTATCGTGTACTTCCTTTGATGCTTTCAAAAAACTATTATAGGTTTCGTCAGATACAGGTGAATTCTCGGGTAATGAAGAAGGAGTTTCCGGTGCAGTTTGACTAGGTGAAGGTAAGTTTCCAGGTACTGCAGGAGGGATTTCAGGTGGAGACTGATCGGAAACAGGATTTCGCTGACTTATAGAAGCTTGTGGTTCGAATTCCCTTTCAGGGGATTGATCATTGTTAATAGAGTTTAGGTAATCCAATAGTTCATCACCTATTTCTGGATCTAAAATATTAGCGTCTAGGCTAGGAGATATAAAAAGATTTTGCAGATCTTCATTTATTTCACTGGGTTGAAGTTGGGATACAATGTCATTGTTGGAAATAGTGTCATTGTTAGGATTCAAAGTATGATTTTTAGGATGTATAGGATTTACTGGATATCTGGAAAGAGCATCAGCAGCGGAGTTTAGTTTGCCTTTGCGATACACTATGTCGTAGTCATATTCTTCTAGTTTTAACCTCCATCTTTGGAGTTTGCTGCTGGAATCTTTGTGATTAAACAGCCATTTTAGAGGTCTGTGATCGGTTATAATTAGAAATTTATGGCCGTATAAGTAAGGTCGGAATGTCTTAAATCCGTAAAGTATGGCTAACAGTTCCTTCTCGGTAGTGCTGTAATTAGACTCACTCTTATTGAGTGTGCGTGATACGAAAGCTACAGGTTGGTCCTTACCTACGGACCCTTGGGAAAGTACCGCACCTACGGCATAATTAGATGCATCACAGGTAAGAATAAAAGGTTTAGAAAAGTCTGGATTTATAAGGAGCGGCGCAGAGGTGAGTTTTTCTTTGAGTACAATGTCATTGTTGGAAATAGTATCATTGTTAGGATTCAAAGTATGATTTTTAGGATGTATAGGATTTACTGGATATCTGGAAAGAGCATCAGCAGCGGAGTTTAGTTTGCCTTTGCAAAACACTATGTCGTAGTCATATTCTTCTAGTTTTAACCTCCATCTTTGGAGTTTGCTGCTGGAATCTTTGTGATTAAACAGCCATTTTAGAGGTCTGTGATCGGTTATAATTAGAAATTTATGGCCGTATAAGTAAGGTCGGAATGTCTCAAATCCGTAAAGTATGGCTAACAGTTCCTTCTCGGTAGTGCTGTAATTAGACTCACTCTTATTGAGTGTGCGTGATGCGAAAGCTACAGGTTGGTCCTTACCTACGGACCCTTGGGAAAGAACCGCACCTACGGCATAATTAGATGCATCACAGGTAAGAATAAAAGGTTTAGAAAAGTCTGGATTTATAAGGAGCGGCGCAGAGGTGAGTTTTTCTTTGAGTGTTTCAAAAGCGAGCTGCTGTTGATTTTCCCATTTAAAGGGTATGTCTTTTTTTAAGAGGTCAGTGAGGGCTTTCGCTGTCTTGGAGAAATCAGGGATAAAACGACGGTAGTACGAAACTAGACCAAGGAATGATTTCACGTCTTTTGGGCTCTTACGAATTGGAAAGGAGATCACGGCCTTGACCTTTTCAGGGTTAGGTTTAACACCTTGTTCAGTAATTATGTGCCCCAAGTAACAGACTTCTCGTCTAAGGAATTCGCTTTTGTCGGGTTGGAGTTTGAGATTAAAACTCCGGATTCTCTGGAAGATGCTGGTAAGATTTTGGATGCTGGATTCAAGGTCAAATCCGTAGCAAACTACGTCATCAAGGTATACGAAGCAGCGGATGCCTTGAAGGCCTGAGAGCACAGAGAAATATTTGCTGTTACCCAGCTGGTCAAAAATTTCAGTAATTTTAGGTATAGGATATGTGTCTCCTATCGTGACCTCATTCAGTTTACGATAGTCTATGACAACTCTCCATTTTTGTGCATTAGAAGCATCAAGTTTCTTTGGAACAACCCATATAGGTGATGACCAGGGGGAATCGGAAGGTTCTATAATGTTTTGTTCTAGCATCTTATTAATTTGTTTATGAACTTCAGCTTTGTGGACTTCGGGAAACCTTTAGGATTTTGTATGAATAGGAATATCTGTTGTTGTTTTAATCTCGTGTTTAATGGCGTTAGTATGAGTCAGGGTTTCCCCGGGAAGATAGAAAGTGTGTCCCTTTCTTCTTGATTGAGGTGAGAGGTACGGAGTTGTTTTAGTACTTCTTGCGTTCTTCTGAAGCTATTAGAAATAGGGCTTAATATGATTTATAGTTTCAGTTGGATTATTGGGATCAATGGGGTCGAGTTTGAGGTTTAGATTGGATTTTACAGTTACGGGTTCTTCGGAAGTATTAACAATGGATAAGTTTATCCTTTTATTTTCCTTAACACGCACTAGGCAATTTGCTATTAACAAAGTATCCGAATGTTTCCGATCTAGAACTAGACCTTCATTAATTTCATGATTTAGTACAGAACATTCGATAATGGTCTCAGTTCTAGGAGGTATTACATAAGCAGGTTCATGGAAATGTAGTTTAATTGATGTATTTCTATTGTGTATTTAATATTGCAACTATGTGCATTGAGCATATCTGAGCCTATGATACCATCATAAAGTAAGTCTGGAATATTAGTAACGTGGAATTTGTGTGATATGTCGAACTTAGGAAGTTTTATTTTTAGCAAAAAATGACCTTGCGTGCAAGTTGGGTCATCGGTCGGATCTATAACTTTTTGAATTTGAATTATATCGTTTGTGAGTTTAGGGTGTTTCATAATGGAAGAATGTTTTATCAGACTTACAGAGGATCCTGAGTCGACTAACAGAGAAAGTGGGATGTCAGATACGGAAGTTTCCACGAGGACATGAGGTAGTAGAGTTTTTACAGGATTATTCGTGATTTCATAGACTTTGAACTTAGTAGGATTTGAGGAACTAGTAGATTTGCATTGTTTCATGGATACAGAGGATTCAGGGGAATGGGAAGATTCGTAGAAATCGGTCTTCTTAGGCTGTTGTACGGATACAGAGGATTTAGTAGTCTTGGCAGAACAACCTCCTTGGGCTGCTGCATAGATACAGTGGGTTTAGTAGTTTTAGGCAGAACAACCTTCTTGGGCTGCTGCATGGATACAGTGGGTGTAGTTTTAGGCAGAACAACCTCCTTGGGCTGCTGCATGGATACAGTGGGTGTAGTAGTTTTAGGCAGAACAACCTCCTTGGGCTGCTGCATAGATACAGTGGGTTTAGTAGTTTTAGGCAGAACAACCTTCTTGGGCTGCTGCATGGATACAGTGGGTGTAGTAGTTTTAGGCAGAACAACCTTCTTGGGCTGCTGCATGGATACAGTGGGTGTAGTAGTTTTAGGCAGAACAACCTCCTTGGGCTGCTGCATGGATGCAGTGGGTGTAGTAGTTTTAGGCAGAACAACCTCCTTGGGCTGCTGCATGGATACAGTGGGTGTAGTAGTTTTAGGCAGAACAACCTCCTTGGGCTGCTGCATGGATGCAGTGGATATAGAAGTAGTGTCGGATTTTGAACTAAATGGTCCCGCACGACACTGGGACGAGACGATTACTCGTTTTTTTTGACTTGAGTCTACGGTGTCATAACCATCTTCTGGATTGGCAGGATAGTCATCATTATTCTCCGAAGCGTCATCGGAGACGAAGTGAACGCGTTGAGGTAACCTCGCGTGATTTTGATCATTATTCTTGAAACGATTATTATTGAATTCTCTTTTACGACACTGTTCTAAGGTATGCCCAGGGTTTTTGCATACTAAAATAGAGGAAATTTGAGAATTATTATTATTAGGACGAAATGTGTTGGACTTGGGTTTAGCTTGATTTGAATTTGAAGAAGTGTTTTGATTAAGGCGTATAAATTGACGCGATTGTTGATTGCTAGACGGGCTTGCATATTTGGATAAAGATTGTTGGATTATTTCTTCGGAAATGGCTATATTAATTGCCTCACATCACCAAGTTTCGCGAAAACCTCAAACCGTCCTTTCATCTGACACAGTTCCTCACAGGCCACGCATATACAAAAACCTACCTTCATCGGTTCAAGATTGTCACGGAGAACACTTGTCCGTGCAACTATAAATCGGTGCAGGACTTCCGTCACTTGATCGTTGACTGCCCTATTTTCCGAAACTAGTGACCCATATTTAAATTCCATGCTGGTCTGGGAGAAAAATAAAAACATAGAATGTACCAGCTGCTTCTCTTCCCGCGCAAGCCGTAAAAGTCGTCTGAGGGAATCGCCGAATGGGGAAATCATGACATAGGCGATGCGGCTAGCAACCCATCACTATTGATTTCCTGTTTCAACTACTAATATGCTAAACGTGGCCTAAGGTTTTATGACCCTAGGCTCTGTCTACCCCGCATGGGATAAAGACGTGATTATATGTATGTATGTATATTTAAATTACTGCGCACTTAGACAAATCAATCCTCTAAAACTAACAGAAATTATTAAATACCAAGAGCTCACTGCAAAACTAGAGAAACTTCTTCTGATAATAGTATCTAAATTAAAAGTAATAAATGGCACCTAATTCAGCAATTCAAACTAAAAAAAACCCGTTTATTCTCTTATTAAAGATACTTACATACCTGTATCAAATAGCAGGTGTGTAAGACTATCTCTCGAGCTGTACGACCATCTGTACAGCTAAAACAGTTGCGCGCACATCAGCGCAACAATAAAAAAAAAAAAAACATTGCCAAGTAGTTAGGTAGGTAATTATTTTAGATTTTTTATCCCATGGTTTACGTGAAACTAAATGGATTTTTTGTATTTAAGAAAAACAAAAATAAATCTCGTATTAGACAAAGAAAGTCAAGACGTGAAATCGGTAGTATAAAAGTATGTATAAAAATTATTCAGCAGAAATGTTGATGCTTGCATGTGAAGCTGTTCAATCAGGTAACATTACTTCTAGAGAGGCTAAACAACAGTTTGGTATACCAAGGCGAACTATATTGAATAAACTAAAACAAGTTCATACGAAATCCATTGGACGTCCTACTGTGTTAACAGCCAATGAAGAGGACAAAATTGTAAAGGTCTTGCAAGCGTCTAGCAATTTTGGTTCCCCACTTACAAAACTAGATCTGAAATTATTGGTTCACGAATATTTGAAAAAAATTCTCGAGATCATATTTTCAAGAATAAAATTCCTGGTGATGCATGAGTCCAAGGCTTTTTAGCAAGGCATGCTGACGATTTGACTTTAAGAACTACTCAAAATATCTCAAAAGCAAGAGCGGAAAAAAGAGTTCAAGAAATAGTTAACTACTTCAATAATTTAAGTGCAACATTGAAAGATATACCAGCTCAAAATATTTTAAATTTCGACGAAACCATCTTGTCAGACGACCCTGGCTCTGTTAAAGGCATTTTTCGAAGGGGGGTTAAATATCCGGAAAGAATAGTGAATTCTAGCAAAGGAAACATTTCTATTAGGGTCATTTCACGGCTAGTGTTTTTAGAGGTTCCTCGCGTGAAATGACTATGTTAAATGTTTACTTTTGCCCAGACTATTTTTTTTCGTAAAATATAAACACTAGCTCGTATGAAGCCACTAATAAAAATTAATTTGTATAAATGTAATTTAAGATAAAAAATAATATATTCCTAATTCTCAATAACGGTGGTATGTCCGTGATTCACTTTTTCGCGCATTTACCTCCTTAAGTGGGTTTAATGGCAATCTTAGTACCTTATTAAATAATATATTACTGGTTTATACATATAGCAATTATATTTAGTGCTTTCATTACTTATGTTATCATACACACACCAGGAACACCGCGCTAACGAACGTCCGCGACAAAAATGCAATATCGGTGTGTTTTGTATATGTTGGTCTCAACGTAACACAAGTCAACTTAGGCGAGCTATCTACTAACGCACACGCAGGTCTAGTCGTGCTCTTGCGTGCGTAACGTAGTGACGTGTCCGATTCTGCTGAGTTTTCGCGCCAATACGTAAGTACTTTTTTAAATCGAAGAGGGAATACGAATTTATGCAATCTCTGTGGGTTACTGTACGAATTAATGTAGGTTGTTTTACATAAGGATTTCAGTGTATATTATGTGCTTTATGGTACCCATGACGATCATAAATTTTACCTGACAAAGAGGTAAATGGTTTTTGGGCTATTTTATTTTTTCTTCGTGTTTCTAATTTCGGTGGCACAATATCGGTGGTTCCGGTGGTAGGTGAGTTGCCACCGATATTGCATATTACCACCGGAATTTCATGGGTTATCATGAGACTCCAGTAAAATATTTACTCTAATGTAATGTGATAGACTATTAGTTGTTTAACATTCTAAGAATGCTTACTAAAACACTCAAATTATTTAACAAAGAAATAACGGTGTATCGGTGACCCAAAGGTCATACAGAGATCTCAATTTTTTATTTAATAATTTAAAAGCAATCTGAAATATAAAACTCTTTCTTTTATTTTTTTTAATATCGTACCTACAATTTTTAGGATGGGAAAACAATTAAGAGAGCAGATCTTAGAAAAAAAAAAGACAAGCTGAAAGATTAAGAAAGGAAAGAATAAAAGATGATCCTTTACTGGCTGAAGAACTAAGAAGAAAAGATAGAGAAAGATATAGAAAGAAAAAAGAGGAAGGAAAATTTTTATCGTTGGCTGAAATGACTCCCCGCGCGCGAAGATTGAAGCAGAAAATAAACAGAGCTAACTTCAAAGCATTCTATGAAAGGAAAAAAAGAAGCACTAAATTACCATGTGAAAAAAACTTACTTAAAATTAATGATCCTCCTCCTAAAAAACAAGGGGACGTTACAACAGTTGCGTCACCTCCCACAAGCCCTTCTATTCTAAATCGTTTTCGCTCGCTTAGTCCACAACCAGGACCATCTCGTAATGACAATTTAAACTTACTTATTCCACGGGAATCAAATACCACGGCTGTGAAAAAAACAGCAGTATATTCAGCCAATTCCGTTTTCCACATTTCTCGCAGCCTTAGTCCTCATCAAAGCACACGCTGTCTACGTTCTAAGAGCAGATTATTTACTAGTAGTCCCGTTCAATCTTGCTTGCCTTCTGAACAAGTATCTCCATCTGTCAGCGGAATTCAAACTCCTGATTCTACTTTATGTCCTAGTAGCCCTGTATCTATTTTGTGTCCTAGTAGTCCTGTTCTTACTTTACGTCCAAATAGCCCCGTAACTCCTGTATGTCGAAATAGCCCTGTATCAACTTTATGTCCAAATAGCCCTGTATCTCGATACCTCCTACGTAAAGTATCTTAATCAACAATTTGCGGTTTTTAACTTTTCTTCATTTTCGTACTTCTAAACATAAGAACTAACGTCTGCAAGAATAAAAAATGTAGTATTTTTATTAGAAAGTAGGATAATTAGACTACAAAATATCGTATACTAAATGTTTTCCGTGTATAAAATCGTATTCTATACTAACAATACAATACGCGGGGGTGCGGGGACGCACGGCACGCGCGGGCGCCTCGTATACATCAGTTACCATAGAGTACGCAGGGATAGCGCACTTTTATCACGCGAAAGTAAATTTCATTTTTATTGTTCTTTTTAACGTTACTTCGCATGTCTTACATAAAAATATAATCAACATGTCGTCTAGAGCACAAAGAATCCTTAATTTTATTACAAATAACAATACAAATGATGCTGTACGAAATAAAGAGACAGTTGAAAATTCAAAATACGGAAACAAAAGTCTAGTTAAAACAACACCTGTGATTGAAGAACCAGAGAGAAATGAAGGTATGTAAATTGTTCTGTATAGTTGCGTAATTTTGTAGTAAAAATTAGTGTTTTTTAAATAGAAGTCAAAATTTCCATCTTTGCCAATGTAAAATATAATATTTTATACTTACAATATTTTACATCGTTTTTTCTTTGAAAATAAATATCGTATGTGTAAAATAAGATATTTTACACTGGAAAATAAAAAATAAAAATATCGGAACATGTACATACGATGTTTTACGTCGGCGTATAATTTTGTTTTTTTATCGTATACACTACTTCCTATATATTACTTTGGTTAGTTATGTAACATACCACATTATACGTATCAAAAAATCGACAAATTTAAGAGATTTGATTATTTTTTTTCAGAATCACCTTTGCCTTTAAATATTGATTTAAATGCTATTGAGCAGATGATGAGTTTTTTGTCCGATTCAGAGGTAGAGATGGAGAACAACGTCCAAGATTGTAGTATGACTACATCGCGGAATAGTAAGTTTTATTTCTTTAAACAAACTGATTTGGTACACTTATTATTATTTACTATTTTCTTGCGGTTTGTGGACTGTTCTTAAAATATTGAACAAAGTTTTTTTTAAAGTTGTTTTTAATTTTAGATCCGATATTGGAAATTACTGAAAATTTTGATGCAAACCCTGACGACGCACTTAATATTAACAATTTAGAAGCAATTAGTACACAAGAAGGTAAACTATGTCAATCCCCTGGTAATGCATTAGTAAATTATATTATTTAACAAGTTTTTTATAAGTTTTTTTAATTTTAGGTCCGATATTGAAAAGTAATGAAAATTTTGATGCAAATCCTGACGACGCACTTACTATTAACAATTTAGAAGCAATTAGTACACAAGAAGGTGAACTATGTCAGTTACCTGGTAATGCATTAGTAAATTATTTTATTTATTTATTATTTATAAGTACATAATATTAATTTAACAATTTATTGTTTTAGAATCATCCGAGAATAATATCAACTGGTCAGATGAAAATATTACACCTATTCCTTCCCCAGAGTGTGCTACAAACCATTTAGACTACGATTGTGAAAATTACTTCTGTCCTTGGTATATTGAGAAAGATTTACAGGAACCGTTATCAGTCATTTCATCTACAACCGATTTACTAACAACACCACAAGCAAATACTCCGTTGTCTTCATTTTCCGAATCAACGCCAAGTTGTTCTAGAAAAAGAAAGAAGATTTCTCGAAAGGATGTAGGTAATATTAGACGTCGGCAGATTGGATTGATAATAAGAGAAAGACGCTTAGAAATTTAGGAAAAGAATATAAGAGTCGAGATGGTACCACTAGGCTTGCGAAAATAATAAAACCGATGTGTGAGCAGTGTAGACAAAAATGCTTTTCGAAAATCAGTAACAATGAAAGAATTGCCATTTTTAATCAATTTTGGAATTTAGGCAACAGAGAAAAGCAATGGGCTTATAAAAAATAAATAAAAAATAAAAATCTTTTATTTCAGACCGTAGTCCATATTTGTTAGTAATACACAAACACACTTACATACTAATGTTAGTTCCTTACATAACTAAATTGGGATTTTAGTGCAGCGTCCCAGTGGCACTGCATGCGCCCGTCCCATCTCTCTGACAGCGCTCTTAGAATGCTGTTGCCGCTGCCACGCATCCTGCCCATCAGGGAGTGCACTTTTTTACGCATCACAGCATGATAATCATCAGTGTGAGCGTCTGCAAACATCCCTGACGCACTACAAAAACGTGGCAGCCGCAACAGTGCCCTAAATATATTATTATAAAGGACCCGGAGATCACTGTAGGCACGTTGGGTATATGAGGTCCACAGGCCACACGAATAAAATGATTGGCAGTAAGACTTAAAAAGTGTAATCTTTACTTCATTACTGCATCGTGCGAACCTGCGAATCAACATATTTCCCCGAACCGACAATGCCCTCCGCTCCCTTTCAATGTCCCTATTATCCTTGCAATCCTCAGTGAGATAGTGCCCTAAATATTTAAACTCCTTAACTCTCGCAAGAGCAGTCCCATTCAGCATAATGGCTTATGTAGCTTATTTAGTGCAGAAACAGAAAAAGCGTAGGGTTTTCACAGATACAACATCAAGGCGTAATTTTACATTAATTTATAGACTTAAGGTCAACAGAGGTGATGAAAACGAATTTGTGATTGTTTGTAAGAAAACATTTTTAAATACTTTCTCTATTAGTGAACAATTTGTCTACACTGCTTTGGAAAAACTTGATGTTTCTAGTGGTTTAATAGAAATAGACCAGCGTGGACGCCATGATAATCATCGGAAGGTGATAACTGAAGACGTTATCAAAAGTGTGTGTGATCACATCAAGTCCATTCAACCCGTAGAATCTCATCACGGGCGAAGTAGAAGTAATAAACTTTATTTAGATGGCGATTTGAATTTTCATCGCTTATTTGACCTATACAAAGAATGGTTTGACGAACAGGTATACTCGGCTAAAGCCCATACTGAAAGACAATATCGCGATATCGTTAACCAACATTTTAAGCTAAGTTTTTACATTCCTAAGAAAGACCAATGTGATAAATGCCACATTTATAAAAACAAACCTTCACCGTCGTTACTTGAAACAGAGCTTTATGAATCACATCAGCTTAGGAAAGATGTGGCGCGTAAACGAAAGTTGATGGATAAAGCAGAAGCACGTGCCTCTGACGGAAAAATATTGACAGCTACATTCGATTTTCAGAAAGTGCTTAATGTTCCACATGGCAATATGAGCATTCTATATTATAAACGTAAATTGTCAATATTCAACTTCACTATTTTCAATGTAGCAGATAAAGAAGGTACTTGTTTTATGTGGCATGAAGGACATGCTAAAAGAGGAGGTAATAAGGTTTCTAGCTGTTTGATAAAATTTATTTCTAAACATAAAGACCTAGGAACAAATGACTTTAGGTTTTGGTCAGATAATGCTGTGGGCCAAAATCGCAATCGCGTAGTCTATGCGATGTACATGCATGCAGCAACTACTTTGCAGGTTTCTATACGACATTGTTTTTTAGAAGTTGGACACACTCAAAACGAAGGTGATAGCGTTCACGCATTAATAGAAAGATCCGCGAAAAATAAACTTATTTACACTCCACATGAGTGGTACTGTTTAGTACGTTGGGCTAAACAAGACGGTAAACCTTATATAGTAGAAGAAATGCAGTATTCTGATTTTACAAATTTTAAAAAGCTGCTTTCTGAAGGGAATTGGACCAAGAATAACAATGGAGATAAAGTAGAATGGACCAAAATTAAAGAAATTTTAGTAAAGCCTAAAGATCCCAATAAATTGTACTATAAGTATGACATTTCCAGTGATGATTACTATGTTCTATCGGTAAAAAAAAGTACAAGACGGCAAAGTTCAACAAATTCATTAGTATCAGTTGAACCGTTATACCAAATTATGCTTCCAATTGCAAAAGCCAAAAAAGACGATTTAATGAATATGTGTAATTTTGGAATCATTCCTATTGGTTATCATGATTTCTTTATGAATCTCCCATCAGTTAACACGCGCGATAATGATAACAATTCTGATCTTGATCTCCCCTAGATAAGGAATTTATTTACTGATGAAACTGCTAAATATTTTTTTAAATTTTATTTTTTTTATAATTAATGCCATTACTAGTGAGTTCTTTGTGCTGTTCAAACCAAACACGTGATACCAATTTCAGTTTAATTTTTTTGAGGTTAGAATCTGAGGTTTAAATTCCGTCAGTTAAAATTTTAATACAATTTATATAGCCTATGTTACCCGCGCTTTTTTTACAAATCTTTTAACACGTCATTCATTAAAATCCGTCCAGTAGTTTAGGCGCTACGGTGGAACATACCTACATACATACCTACATACATACATACTTACATATTACATACATACATACATACCTTTCTTTTGGCTTCGCCATATTCGGGTAAAAAAAAACAATGATAAGGTTTTTCCTACATCTCAAAGAATTTAGTGATTATTAGGTACTTGCCTGTTTCCTAACTCAAATGTATAAGACTGATTCACAATATTTGTTATTAGTTTTTCCTGAGAAGGAATTATTTTTTTGTTTTTTTTTCAAAGTTTATAATTAGTTATGTTGAACGATCTCAAAGTAAGAGATTACCAAAATTTATAATACAATATGTACATAAGAAAAACAATGATATTGTTTTTCCAACATATTAAAGAATTTACTAATTACTATTTACTTGCCTATTTCCTAAGGCTGTGTCCCCAGTAAGCAAACTGTCAGCGGCCGACTGAGTTAGCGGCGTATCGGTTTAGTACGCCCTTCCATATATTTCAAATGGAATGTTCACAGTTTGCTAGTTTTGCGCTCACTGTACGCAGTTTGCAGCGTTACGCGCGCCGACTATCTTAGTGAGCGGCCGACTCCCACCAAAACCGGTTCCAGTCGGCGGCGGCGATTGGTTGTTCGCCGGGCGTAGTGACTCAGTTTGCCGCAAACTGATTATTCGGATAGTTGGAAAAAGCTATCATCGTGTTAGGACGTGTTTTTTTGCATCGCACCTAACTAATCTCAACGAAAACACACATCACTGAAAATCCAAGATGTCCTTTGATACGGAAAGGTTCATTAGTGAAATACAGAATAGACCATGCATATGGAACATGTCGAGTGAAGAATACAGCAACAGAGTATTAAAGCAGAGCAATTGGAATGAAGTCGCTGAAATTTTATACGATGATTGGCAAAACTTAGAAGAAAACACTAAACAAAAAAGAAGTAAGTTCCATTCTAATGAATTTATTATTTATTCAACAATATACTTGTATCACTCACTACATAAAACAAAGTATCATAATTTACATAGTATTTACGGCTTTACACACTCCGTTACACTATTTCTTCCTGTAGCTACAACTTACAAATATTTCTCTTGCCAGGATAGCTTTCCTTCGTTAAGAAAATAGTTTTTAAAGTTTTCTCTTGTTGTTTTTCCAGAATTTGATACAGTAATAATTTGGCTCCTTGAACTTGTAAGAGTTGTTGAGGTACGTCGCGAAATATGTGCATATTGTGCTTGTTCTCTTGCTATGACAAAATTATGTAAAATACAAACGGCTTTTACGATAGCGATGGTTGTATTCACATTAGTAGCGATCGGTGTATGCAGAACTCTCCATTTGCTTGTTAGGATGCCGAATGCACATTCCACGCATCTCCTAGCTCGACTATGACGATAATTGTAAATTCGCTCTTCCTTATTTAAACTTTTATTAGGAAAAGGCCTCAAGATATGCTTTTGTAATCCAAATGCCTCATCTCCAAGAAACACGAAAGGTTGGGGCAATCTATTTGAATTAGGCAATTTAGTTGAGTTAGGAATCTTCAGAGACCCACACGCCAATTTTTTGCCAAAACCACTTTCTTTAAATATATTACTGTCAGCATTTCGTCCGCAAGCACCTACATCAATAGCTATAAAAGAACAGTTTGCATCTGCTACGGCTAACAGAACAATTGAGAAGAACTTCTTATAATTAAAATAGTTAGACCCACTTTTTGGTGGTTTTCTAATACGGATATGCTTGCCATCGATAGATCCTATACAATTAGGATAGTTGGTTTTTTTATAATATCGTTTTGCTATTTCTAGCCACAATTCTTCAGAAGGTTCCGGCATTTCCTGTGGCTGTAAAATATCCCATATAATGCATGCAGTTTCACTTATTATTTTCGATACCGTCGATTTTCCAACAAGAAACTCTTGTGCAATTTTTCTGTAACTTAGTCCACTTGACAAGAATCTGGAAAGAATATTGAACTACCGATTATTTCTGTTTCAGTAAAAGACCTACAAAAAAAATGGAAGGGTTTGCGCGACTATCACACCAGAGAAAAAAATAAGGATTCCTCAGTCAAAAGCGGAAGTGGCGCAACAAAAAAACGCAAGACACCATACTTGGACATGTTACAGTTTTTAAATGTTTCTAGAGCTAGCAACCAGACATCTGGCAATATTAGCGCCGAGACGTCTAGCGACAGTAGCGCTATTTTAGATGAAAATGATTCTACTGACTCGGTAGTTAATGTCAGTAGACCAAAAAAGATGACTGTGTTTCAAGAAGCCCTAATTAACTCGATGGAAAAAAAAAGAGAAAACGATCCAGATATGAACTTTCTACTAAATATTTTACCGGAAATGAAGACAATGTCCCCAACACAGAATTTTGAATTTCGGTTCGAAGTGATGAAAATTATTAAAAATATAAAATATAGTGTACATAATAATTATGACGGTGGTATGATGCAAACTGGATGGACGAATGCCTACCAGTACCCACATCAGCATGGCTATGCGAGTGGAAGCAGCAGTACACCAAATGTGCAAAACTACCCTCGAAACAGTCCATCACATAGCTCTACAGGTTCTTCAGCGGAAATAGAAGACATAGAAGCAATATTGCGAGGCGATTCAAACCACACTGAAGATGAGGAATGACAGGTTACCAACTTAATGTTACCATATATGTTCCTAATTCAATTTAATAATACAGTAACTTTGAAAAGTGATTGTTAAATTAAAAACTATAAATGCGAAAGTGACTTTGTATTACAATAAAAATAACATATTTTTTTAAAATCCTAAAGCGTTAATTATTTACTTACCTCAAAGTTATAGTAAGCCGTTCTTCGGGACATAATGTATCTCTTGTGATATTATTTTTAGCTATGTACTGGGTTATAGATTTCAACAATTCATCAAATGTATGAGAAGTCATATTGAAATAGTCGTAAAATTTTTCTGGATGTTTCCTTAGTTCTGGATAAAGAGTGTGAAATTGTCCAATGCTCAACCTTTTCTTGTATAATGGGTGAACCCAGTGCTTCCTTTTATCCTCTTTCAGCGCTTCTAAGATACCAATTACTTCAAAAATATCCATCGTGACCAACACAACCACTCCCTTCGTACAACAAAAGTAAAGTGATAATTAAGTCGGTCGGCTAAATAAGCGGCTAACTCTTAACAGTTTGCTTGCGACGCACGAAAATTGATTTGAGTCTGCAGCTAACTCAAATTTCAGTTCGCTGCAAATTTGCGGCTCACTCAGTCGGCCGCTGACAGTTTGCTTACTGGGGACACAGCCTAACTCAAATGTGTAAGACTGATTCATAATATATAGTTGTTATTATTTTTGTCCCAAGAAGGGATTTTTTTAAGTTTTTCAAAGTTAATAATTAGTTATGTTGAAGGATCTCAAAGTAAGAGATAAAAAAATTATGTCACATCTTGTTCTATAGTACTTTAGGTACTTAAAGTATTATGATACATGATAAAATGATTATGACATACTGTTATGCTAAAAATTCATGGTAGTGTCAATAAAAATGTTTGATTTCATTTTTCTTTTATTATTTTCCTTTTGTTGCAGTGAAATTGCTAAACTTAAGATATTATTATTTGTAGATTAAACGGAGTAGAATATATTATCTATTACTTACAATATTTTTTTACTAATTTTTACCACGTAGAATATAGTATCTATGACATAAGTTAAATAGTTTTGTTAACTGTCCAAAGTAAATCATGGTAAGTACGACATACTATACTTTACTTCATAGGATTATCCACGTATAATATCTTAAGTGAGTTTTTTCAAAAACTAGAACAAATATGATTTAAACTATTACAATGTGTTTATTACGTACCTATCTCTTAATTCATTAGCAAATTTGTAAACGTTTAGGATTTAATTTTTCAGAATAATCGTCAATAAACAAGAAGCGGATCTTTAAACGGCTGTTCTGTAAAGTTGACAAAATGCAGTTACAATACTTTACGTAGGAGGTATCGATCTTCTTCATCTGATGTGTCTTTGTCTTTGAAGAATTTAAATGCCAGGTTCAGAAAAGACCAAAGGAAAAAAGCTAAGGAGATAATGTCACTAAGAAAAAAAATTATAATGCTTAAGAGAGAGAAAGACTTGTATAGAAAGAGAGCTGAAAGACTAAATAAGATTCTAAGAAGTCCTCGATTAGAAAACAAAGTAATTCATAAGAAAAGAAAGACTTATGAACCAAAGAATGTAACTTTAATTATTGACCAAGTATGAAATACTGTAAAAAAGTTTTATGAAGATGATGAAAATTCTCGTGTGTGCCCCGGTAAAAAGGACTGCATCACCAAAAGCAAAATTAAGAAGCAAAAAAGATATTTAACCGACTCGATGATAAATTTACATCAGAAATATTTAAATGCTAGACATCCACCGATAGGCTATACAACATTTTCTAAATTGAGACCATTTTGGGTTTTAAAACCAAACATAAACGAACGCAGTACGTGTCTTTGTCAAATACACGCCAATATGGAACTATTAATAAAATGTCTTAAAAGGAATAACATTATAAAAGAAAATACTATTACCGATCTTTTAAAAAATATATGCTGTAATAAGGATAGTGTAAACTGCCTACAAAGAAAATGTGTATCATGCCGAGACAAAGTAGTAAATTACCAAGAATTTAGTAATCAAACTGATATAACTTATTGGGCATGGAAACAACAAGCTAAGGTGTATACTAAAGACAATGTGGAAAAAACTGCTAAAACCGTTACGAAGGTTAGTCATTCCGAAAAACCACTGGCAGTCATAAAAAAATTTGAAAATGCATTAACGCCTTTTTTCAAACACTGTGCTAACTTAAAAAATCAATATCAGGCTATTAAAGAATTAAAAGACAATTTGACTGAAAGTGAGTGTTTGATACACATTGATTTCAGCGAGAATTTTTGCACAAAATTTAATGAAGAGGTACAGTCTGCACATTGGAGTAAGAACCAGATAACACCCGATAACATCTACACACTGTAGTGATTTATTATCATGGCAGTCAAACTTATAAAGTACAACCTTTTTGCACAATTAGTTCTTCTTTACGCCACGACGCTGCTGCGGTATGGGCTCATTTAGTGCCCATATTGAGAGAAATAGAAAATAATGCTCCGAAGGTACACACACTTCATATAGTATCAGACTCACCTTCTGCGCAATATCGGAATAAGAAAATATTGTACATAATATCTCAATTGAATTCATACTGCCCACAATTAAGCGAAATTATACTCGGGCTTCGTCCTCGGGATTAGAAAATTATACTTGTAGTAGTACCGCCTACTGGATCGCCACTTATGCACTTATTTGAGGGTATTTACTTTTTTTTTTTTTTTGTAATCCGGTATGGTAGGTGTCACTTGTTATTCGTGTCATTCGCTTTTTAGTGCTCGCCACGAACGCACGTGTCGTGTCTCTCTCCTTAATAACGCAACTAAGTTAAGTCGGTATTATAAACATGCCGAAACGTAAACAAGAAGACGATTACGAGAAATTGCTAAAGAAATTTAAGAAGTTGGAAAAGAAGGTGCGCCGACGGTGTCGCAGTCGCAGCAGATCATCAAAATCGAAGTCTCCAGGTTAGTGCCATTTTTTTTTTATCTCTTACAGTGTCTGACGATAAAATTTAGTATTTAAAAATTGTGTTTTAATAGTATCCACTGCTGGGTTTGCGTTTATTTCAACGGAAATAGACTACCCACCAAACTAGTTTTGCAAACAGATCTTTGGACTGTTTCTTAACTAAATAGCAGATATATTGTAATGCCTTACAATTTTTCAACATTATTGTATTAACATTAACACCGATTCGGGTTTGCGTACTTCTCATTGGAGCTGTACTACCCAATACTTAGTTATGCGAACAGTACTTTGGTCTGTTTCTTAACTAAATAAATAAAATCGGTTGCTTTCAGAACGAGGCCATGCCTCTAATGAAGTGCCACATGAGGTTGCCGAAAATATTTCCAATATACTAGGTGATGACGATACACTTGTGAATCCTGAGACTGGCCCGGCTGGCTATGAACCGGACAAGCTCATGGAGCCTTCTTCTGAACCTGCTGACCTAGTTAATGCGACTGTGGTGGATTCTAGTGCTCCCACCGTATTAGATAGTGAAATACTAGAAATATTGGGTGACGATCCCACTATTTCTAATAACTACGGTCCTGATATTCACAAGGACCTAGCAGTAAGGTTAGAACATATTGCCACACATGGGTTAAGTAAGGAACTTCGTAAGGAGTTGACCTTAAGATACTTACTTCCAAGCAACTGCACTTTAATCAATGCTCCGGCGTTGAATGCAGAAATTAAGGTAGCCGTTTCGGATATAACCACCAAACGTGATAAGAATATAGAGGAGCGTCAAAAACAACTGGCAACGGCCATATCTTGTATAAGCCAAGCAATCAACGGGTTAATTTTAAGCAATAATACAGATAAGACTTTAATAAATCTATTAATGGACTCGCAACGTATTTTATGCGACTCTCAGTTTAACGATACTGTATTACGCAGGAATTTTATCTTGTCGTCTTTAAAGAAAGAAATGAAAGAACAGCTGTTAAACACTAAATCTGATAAATTTCTGTTTGGTGAAAATTTATCCGAGACAATTAAGACAGCCAAAGCTATAAATAAATCTGGCGCAGAGTTAAAGACCCCGGCACCGAAACCGCAGGTAGCCAATAAGAAACCAGCAGCGGTAGCTAGCACATCCCGTAATTTAAACTGGAAGGGCCCATATCCTGCACGGAAATCGCAGAATCCTCCGAAGACGAAGGAACCCCCTCCGAGCAGGATTCGGCCGTCGAGCTCATCGAGGCACTCGCAGCAGCAGCGGACGCGCAGCCGCCGTTAGACGAGGTAACCTACACTGGTAGATTACACCTATTTTATGACAAATGGTTAAAAATCACTAATAATTCAGAGGTACTTTCATGCATCAACGGCTATGAAATACCTTTTGCAGGTCCAGTACAACAGTCTTCACCTCCCTTGGAGAAAAAATACTCTCAGAAAGAATTAGAATCTTTCCATGAGGCAATCAATAATTTACTTTGTATTGGAGCTATTTCTAAATGTACATCTACAAAAGGGCAATTGTTATCAAGTATTTTTATGATACCTAAGCCAAACGGTAAAATGAGATTTATTTTAAACTTGAAAAATTTAAACAAATTTATAGAAACAAAACATTTTAAAATTGAGGATCTTCGTACAGTATTTAAACTAATATCTAAAGATTGTTTCATGACAAAAATTGATCTTAAAGATGCCTATTATTTGGTGAAGATCCACCCTAATTCAAGGAAATATTTAAGATTTGTGTTTGAGCAACAGATGTATGAATTTAATGTATTACCGTTTGGCTTAAGTACCGCGCCCTATATTTTCACTAAGATAATGAAACCTATAACTCGTTTGCTACGCTTGGCTGGTTTAATATCGAGAAATTATTTAGACGATTATTGGTTAATGGGACAGTCCTACGAAAAATGTTTGTATAACACCATACAAACCGAGAAATTACTAACTTCTCTTGGTTTTATTATTAACAGAGAGAAGAGCACTTTTGTACCCAGCAAGACCTGCACATTCCTAGGTTTTGTATTAGATTCAGAAAATTTCCAGATTACGTTACCAACTGAAAAAATTAATCGTGTTAAAAAGGAGATTGAAAAGTTGTCGATTTTAAAGAGGTGTAAAATACGCGATTTTGCTCGATTTGTAGGACTTTTAGTGTCAGTCTGTCCAGCTGTGGAATACAGTTGGTTATATACTAAACATTTCGAGCGGATTAAATACTTAAATTTGAAATCTGATAATGATTATGACAAATTTATGTATTTACCTACATCATTACAGACTGACTTAGCGTGGTGGCGCAAATCAATATGCACACCATATAATAGAATCAGAGAGGACAAACATGATCTGGAAATTTTCTCAGATGCCTCAAATACGGGGTGGGGTGCAGTGTGTGGACAACAGAAGGCCAGTGGGCTGTGGAGTGAGCGTGAACAAGTAATGCATATTAATTACTTAGAACTCCTGGCAGCCTTTTTTGGTTTAAAAATATTTGCAAAAAATTTAAATAATTGCCAAATTTTGCTACGCATTGACAATGCTACGGCAATATGTTATATCAACCGCATGGGAGGTATTCAATATCCTCACCTTACGGATATTACAAAGCAAATATGGCAATGGTGTGAGCGCCGTAACTTGTTTGTTATAGCTTCTTATATATCATCATCAGATAACAAAGATGCAGACGCCGAGTCCCGGCGTGTACATCCAGATATAGAATGGGAACTGGCTAATTGGGCTTACCAAGAAATTGTGGACAAATTTGGTATACCACAAATCGACTTGTTTGCTAGTCGGTTAAATAATAAGTGTTCCAAGTATGTTTCTTGGCACAATGATCCCGGTGCATATGCTATTGATGCATTCACAATTTCTTGGTGTGATCATTATTTTTATGCTTTTCCTCCTTTTTCTATTATTTTAAAAACATTAAGAAAAATTGTGTCAGATAAATCTACTGGAATTATGGTGGTACCATTGTGGCCGACGCAATCTTGGTATCCTCTTTATAATAGCCTTTTGATTTCTGACGTAATTACCCTTAAATCGAATAAAAGCCCAATTGTATCTTCTCATTCTAGCAACGACAGCATCCACAACAAGATTACCCTGGTTGCAGGGATCTTGTGCGGACGGCGTGGCTAAGGAGAAGTGTACCACCATCAGCGGTTGATGTGATGATTGCGTCATTGTCCAACAATTCACTTAAACAATATGATGTATATTTAAAGCGCTGGTTCTATTTTTGTAATCAAAATAACTTTGATTTGTTTAATTCATCTATTCCACAAATTATGTACTTTTTAAACAAACTTTACGAAGAGGGATTACAATACGGATCCCTTAACTCCTGTAGATCTGCATTAGCCCTTTTAATGGGTAATGATATAGGTAAAGATGACAGGCTGCTAAGATTTTTCAAGGGTATATTTCGGTTAAGACCACCTTTACCAAGATATTCTATGACATGGGACACTTAAATAGTATTAAACCACTTAGGCCAACTATATCCTAACGATACACTTAGTCTTAAAGACATTTCTAAAAAACTCGTTACCCTTTTGGCTTTGTTAACTGCTCACAGGGTACAAACTCTGTCTAAAATTAATGTTAATAATATTGAATCGTTTACCTCAAAAATAATTATTAAAATACCAGATTTTATTAAAACAACACGTAGAGGTTCCTTACAACCAGTTCTAGTCTTACCATTGTTTGAAGAACGTCCTGAAATATGCCCTGGAAAGGTGTTATTAGCTTATTTAGAAATGACAGCCTCATTTCGAAAGGATATAGATTCACTCTTTGTCAGCCTTAAAAGACCTTTTCAAGCTGTTGGCCCACAGACTTTAAGTAGATGGATCAAAGAGACCTTAAGTGACAGTGGAATAGATGTTAATGTATTTACAGCTCACAGTACAAGGCACGCAGCTACATCTGCAGTCCATAGCTTAGGTGTAAGCTTAGATTTGATTAGAAGAACCGCTGGGTGGAGCGGTTCTTCAAATACATTCTATCGTTTCTATAATAGAACCATAAGTAATGTTGATTATAATGATGATTCTTTTGCAAGAGCCATTGTGAACAACGCTCGTTGATTTATCCTTGTTAAATTATGATTAATCAAAATCATGATATTTGTTAATAGCTACAGTCGTAAGATATTAGTTGTTAACTATAAGAATTTTCTCAATAGTAATAGTTTAAAAATATATATATACCTATATGTTTTTAAATAATACAAGTAAAAATATTTCTCTTTCTTATCTCTCAAAATCTACAAGTATAATTTTCTAATCCCGAGGACGAAGCCCGAGTATAATTAATGATTAAACGAACTTACCTGTACGTGAAGTTCTATCATAATTATGCGAGGGCTTCGTCCGAAGGGATTAGCAACCCACCCTAACCCTGCTAGTTCCCTACTTCGAGAAATATTTTCTACGCTCTAAACTAAATGACACGAATAACAAGTGACACCTACCATACCGGATTACAAAAAAAAAAAAAAAGTAAATACCCTCAAATAAGTGCATAAGTGGCGATCCAGTAGGCGGTACTACTACAAGTATAATTTTCTAATCCCTTCGGACGAAGCCCTCGCATAATTATGATAGAACTTCACGTACAAGTAAGTTCGTTTAATCATTAATTATATGGCATTACAGTGAATGTGGCCATGGTAAAGGAGCTCCAGATGGTGTGGGCGGAGTGTTGAAACGAACTGCAGACCAGCTGATTGCGTATGGAAAAGATATTCCCGACATCGACGCTTTAGTACAAAATCTTAAAACTTCAGTTAAAGGCGTAAAAATAGAGGTAACAGAAGATTATGAAATAACAGAAAAAGACTGGTTACTTCCTGAGGAGTTGAAAACGTTCCCGGGTACTTTAAAAGTACATCAAATAGTTTGGATAAAAGAAGAGCCGCGACGATTAGCTTTGCGATCATTATCTTGTACATATCCTGACTGCTTGACTAAACCAACGAAATGTCCTCATGAAAAACATTTAGGCTTCTATAATCTTGACTGCAATAATAACTCACAAGTACATGGTCAAAAAGACTGTTTCCTTCCGCAATTTAACCTTCACCCAAATTCCACAAGAAGCACTAAGTCTAAAGTTCAGATTTTAAATATCCAAAGTTTTACAGCTTCTGAAAAAATGTACCTAAAACCGATCATAACTCAACAGACCAGAAGTAAAATAAATATGAAAACTATTTCAAAAGCAAGACTTCCTTCAAAATCTTTGGAGACTTTACATGACTCATTGGTAACTGATGTTGATTTGGATATTATGCCTTCCACGTCCTTTTTTGAAAACGTTGACAGCGCAATGTGTTCAGAATTTGAAAAATCATTACCTGAAATTAATTTAAAAAAAGATGGCAAAACTGAAACTGATAAGAAAAAAGATACAACTGAAATTACTTGGAAGAAAGATAGTAAGACGGAAAATCAAAAGAATATTGAAACAAATACAGAAGAAGACGATGATATTGAGTTTAACATTTTTTAATTTTTGTTTTGTTACTTTGATTATGTAAAAGTTGATTGATGTTGATTGAAAAAATTTTGAAGCGTTTTGTTGATTTTTGTCTTGTTTTAAAACTTAAGTTACTTTCTCAAATACTTACGTTAATATGTTTTCAGTTCATGCTTTGTTTAGAAATATTTAAAATGTATACGAAGTTTAAGCTAGTTCAATGATATTATTGTTTTCGTTTAGTTCACGACATCAATCACAGATGGCGCTGTATAGAATTATTACGCGATATGGTTTGTCGTTCACGAATGACCATACTCAATGGTTTTTATGTCCTTTTTAACCGATTACCAATAAACAAGTGTGTACATCTCTTTCTTGGTATTATTACCTAAGGGTGTATCACTAGAACCTCCCCCAGATTTGTACCGGGTTGTACAAATTTTGGTTCTTCGGCCGGATGCTAATGCTACCGGAGGTCGCACTAAAGTGGATGTGCTTTTTTGTTGGATATAACTTTGCTGGACAAGTGGGTCGCTTGTCGTAACCAGCATAGTAGCAGCAGCGGGTGCCGCCGACAGAGGGCGCGGACGTGCAGCAGACGGTGACGTCAGGATTCCAACAGAGGTGCAGTGACATCACATCAGTGACGTCAACAACGAGTAAGGTGAAACGTCATAAAACTGTAAGTGGCTTTGAATATTATATAGCAAGCATAAAAAAAAAAGTGTTAGTGAAATTTGAACTTTATTGCCTATAGTGAAAAATCTTAGAAGAAATTGACTTTAGTGGATTCTTCATGGGACTTGTAATATTTTAAAGATAGTATTACACTAATTTAACTTAGATATTTTACTAACTTAGAATAATTAGCTTGTAAGAAAAGTGGTCGAGACGGGGAATCCATGCCCGATTTTACTCAGATTTTAATTGCAAAACACTTGTAAAATTTTCGTGTTTTGTATTGGGACTTAGAAATATTTAGTCATAAATTAAACTTGTAAAAATTTTCGAACTGTCTTGGACTTAAAGTTTTTCATGATTTTATAAATTAGTTTGATTTATTTTGATTTGCTTAATTTACTTTTCAAAATAATTGTTCGTTTGGTTTTCTTAAAATGGAGACATTAATTACTTTGCAATATGATAATCACAACCGCATCGCTAAAGCATATAAGAATTTTAAAAAGTCTCCAAAAGATAGGATTACAGAGGCGTATCTAGAAACTAGAATGGAAGCACTTGACCAACTGTGGTCGAATTGTGTAGATACGCATCATCAAATTGTTAAATTGTCTGCGATAGAAGGAAAAGGGTACAAATACTTTGAGGAAGATACTTTTGATTTGATTGAGGAGGCTCATACTCAGTACAAAGCTGAGTTAAAAAGTTTATTAAACACATTTCAGGAAAAACAGTCTTCAAGCGTATCTAACTCAAATAGTAAATGTAATATTAAACTACCTAAAATAATAATACCAACATTCTCGGGTCTTTACTCGGAATGGACAACATTTAGGGATCTTTTTGTATCTTTGGTACACACCAACTCGGGATTGGATAACGTTCAAAAGTTGCATTATTTAAAAGGTTATCTGACAGGCGAAGCAGAGCAGCTTGTCAGACAAATACCTATAACAGAATCTAATTACGAGAGGTGTTGGGATTTACTTAACCAAAGATACAACAATAAAAGGTTTTTATGTAATACAATTTTGAAAAAACTTCTAAGTCAGAAAAATATTACCACCGAGTCCCCCACATTATTAAAAAACTTGGTTGACAATACCTCGGATTGCTTGAGTGCCTTAACTAATATAGGGGTAGATGTTACCTCGTGGGACGTACTTATTATTCATCTGTTGTGTTTGAAACTTGATTCTGAATCCAGAAAAGAGTGGGAAATCCATATTAATAATGTAAATATTATAGACCAATTGCCTAAATTTTCACAATTCAAAGATTTTTTGACTAAGAGGTACCGAGCATTTGAATTTTTGGAACCAAAAGCCACTGCACATAAACCATCAAATATACAATCTTCAAATACAAATGTAAACAAATCTAAGGTTTTCCATGCCGCACAGGCACAATGTCCCTTCTGTAATGAAGATCATAAATTGAATTCATGTAAAAATTTCTGTAAGGGTGATGTTGATGTAAGGAGAAAATTTATAGAACAAAGTGGATTATGTTTCAATTGTTTTGGCCATCATTCTGCTAAGTTCTGCAAAAGTAACGGAATTTGTCGCATTTGTAAACGTAAGCACCATTCATTGCTGCACCCCAAAACTTCTAGTTCTAATGTAGGAGGTTCAGATGGAGTTGGTAATTCATCTAATATTAACTCAGATAAGTTCAAGAAAGTTCAAACGTCAACTTCTGGAGAGGGTTCTAAGGGTTCGCCTACTGAAAATTTGGCTTCATCTACTTCAAAAGTAGATACTCCAGCTGTTGTGACTTGTTATTCATCAGGCCAAACGCCTATTCAAAGCCAGGTACTTTTAGCCACGGCTTTAGTATCTGCCGAATCATCAATTGGAGAATGCTATACTATCAGGGCACTGCTGGACCAGGGATCTCAAGCATCCTTTGTCACAGAGGCAGTTGCTCAGTACTTAGGTATGAAGAAAATACCTGTACAGGGGCATTTTACAGGTTTGGAGGGTAGTAAAAATGTATCGGTAAAGTACATGGTCCAATTAACTATTCGCCCGAGGTTTGACTCAAGCACAAAAATTAAGGTTCTAGCTTATGTGCTCAATTCAATCACTTCATTCCTTCCTAGTAGGAATGTTGTTGCATTGGACTGGGTTGATCTTAGTGAAATCTGTTTAGCTGATCCTCAATATAACACTCCTAACAAAATTGATATTTTGTTAGGTGCTGAGATTTATGGTCAAATCATAAGGGAAGGTATCAAACGAGGGCCCATAGGTACACCTATTGCCCAAAACACATCTTTCGGATGGATTCTATCAGGTGTTGTACCACAAAACCCAGATAATAATATAGTATCTTTGCATAATTGTATAGAAGATAATAAATCATTAAAGAAATTTTGGGAAATAGAATCCGACCCTAAGTATCAAACTAACATTTTATCACCCGACGAGCAGCGTTGTGAAGAATTCTTTGCCGCAACTACAACTAGAGATTCGGAAGGTCGTTATATTGTTAGACTACCTTTTAAAAGTGAAGATAATCATGAATTTGAGTCAAAGGAAATAGCCAATAGAAGATTGAGGTCTCTTTATTCAAAATTTGGAAAAAATGAAGCGATAAAACAAGAATATGCAAACGTAATACAGGAGTATCATACTTTAGGTCATATGGAAATCATACCTGTCTCTGAAAGAGAAAAGAAAGCTACCTTTTATCTACCACATCATGCGGTTATACGGGAAGATAAGGATACTACGAAAATGAGAATTGTTTTCGATGCATCATGTAAGGATCAACAGGGGAGATCCTTAAATGATACACTCATGGTGGGTCCAAAATTACAACCTGAACTAAGGCATTTAATCATGAGATGGAGAACTCATCCTATCTGTTTGGTTGCAGATATAGTAAAGATGTATCGCCAGGTCAAGGTAGCACCGGAAGATACTGACTATCAAAGATTACTTTGGGATGAGACCTGGTACAAATCTAGTAGAGAAAATGATTGTAATAAACAGGAAAAATCAAAGACAGAAATTCAAAAATATCGTTTATTACGTGTAACATTTGGCACTGCATCTGCTCCGTACTTGGCTGTGAAGGCTCTTCAACAGCTGTCATACGATGAAGGCGAGCTGTATCCGGAAACATCTGAAAAAATAAGAAAAGATTTTTATATGGATGATTTGTTAACAGGATGCCAGACAGTAGGTGAAGGCGCTAAAATATATAAAGAAATTAATAGTCTACTAAACAAAGGGGGATTTAAACTTCAATAATGGACAACTAACAATCAAAATCTACTGGAAACCCTGAAAAAAGAAGAAGAAGGAAAGGAAATAGGAGAGGAAATAACGTTGAAAACGGATGAAATGGTAAAATTGTTAGGACTTACCTGGAATCGGAGAACTGACAACTTCCAGTCAGTACACGGTGACTCTTCCTCAGCAGTCTGCACCTGTAACAAAAAGAAAAGTTTTATCAGACATTTCGAAATTATATGATCCATTAGGATGGCTGGCGCCAAGCGTAATAACAGCAAAAATTTTCATTCAAAAATTGTGGCTAGCAGGTATAGGCTGGGATGAAGAGCTTCCAAATAATTTATTAAATGAATGGATCACTTACCGTGACGATTTGTCAAACCTTACAAAGTTTATATTACCTCGTTGGGTCAATATGCAGTGTGATGATGAGCTAGTTGAGCTCCATGGGTTTGCTGATGCTTCTAATGCTGCATACAGTGCTGTAGTATACTTACGTGTCATTGATTCCAGCGGAAACTTACACGTTAACTTAGTAACCTGTAAAACAAAGGTAGCTCCAATTAAACAGTTGTCAATTCCTAGACTGGAATTATGTGGAGCTACTCTACTTAGTAAACTTTTAAGAGAGGTATCTGAGGTTTTGAAAATCGACAAATCACGGATCCATGCTTGGTCTGATTCTGAGGTGGTGTTGGCTTGGTTGAGTGATCATCCTAGTAAATGGCAAACATTTGTCGGAAATCGTGTTTCTGAGATTTTAAATGTATTGGATGGAGATCAGTGGTCGCATGTTCCTTCAAGTCAGAATCCTGCAGACTGCGCATCGAGAGGTTTGAACCCTACAAATCTTATGGAATACCCTATGTGGATTCACGGTCCTGCCATGCTTCATGAAAAGGTTATTAAATATAGTAAGCCACAAAATAGAGAGACAAAATTAGAAACAAAAAAGGTAGTACATTTTACTGAGGTCGAAAACTCGTTATTTAATAAATACTCTTCGTTAACAAGGCTATTGAGGATAGTTTCATACTGTAGGCGTTTTCTAAATTTTAAACACCGTTCTTCTTCTAAAAGCGGTAACTATTTAACAGCACAAGAACTTCTTGAGGCTACAGACACTTGCATAAAGCGATGTCAGCGAGAGTATTTCGAGAAGGAATTGAATATTTTGCTGAAAGGGGAACCTAATAAAATTACGAGGACCTTTAAAACCTTTAAATACATTTCTTGACGATAAGGGGATCATGAGAGTTGGAGGTCGTTTGGAAAATTCTAGATTGAATGAGAGTCAGAAGCATCCAATCATTTTGCCTAAGAATGCTCACTTTTCAAATTTGATTATATCTGACGCTCATTTCAAAACCCTTCATGGGGGACCTCAGCTCATGCTCTCTTATGTGCAAACCAAATATTGGATTCTAGGCGCTAAATTATTAGCAAAATCACATGTGCGAAAATGCATAACATGTTTTAAGCATAAGGCTTCTACCACTACTCCACTGATGGGTCAATTACCTGCTGCAAGAGTTAGGCCATCTAAGCCTTTCACATGTAGCGGTGTCGATTACGCGGCTCCTATTAGTGTAAGAACTACAAAAGGGAGAGGCTACAAGGCATATAAAGGGTATATTTGCTTATTTATCTGTATGGCAACCCGTGCTATACATATTGAAGTGGTCAGCGATTTAACAACTGAAGGTTTTTTGGCAGCATTTAAGAGATTCGTTAGTCGCAGAGGTGTTTGCACTGACATCTGGAGCGATAATGGCACAAATTTTGTTGGAGCTTCTCGGGAGCTATCAACTCTGTTTTTAACAGAGCTGTCGAGCATGCAGAAGGAGATCGCCGAGTCGCTAGCTACTAATGGGACGTCGTGGCATTTCAATCCGCCCCATTCACCGAATTTCGGAGGATTATGGGAAGCCGGCGTTAAATCCGTCAAGGGTCACTTAAAGAAAGTGATTGGTGACTTAACCTTAACATACGAAGAGCTCTCTACAGTCCTGGCTCAAATCGAGGCATGTTTGAATTCGAGGCCATTGTCACGTATAGATTCAGACACTGAGAATATCGAAGTTCTAACGCCGGGTCATTTCTTGGTGGGCGGTCCCTTGGTTACTCCTCCTGATCAAAATTTTGAGTCTTCTACCCTCACCAGCCTTCGTAGATGGCAACTTACCCAAAAAATTTGACGAAATATTTGTACAGATACAGGTGGTCTTACCAAACACCTGAACCTCAGATAGGGGATATTATATTGGTAAAAGAAAATGACTTACCTCCTTGTAAATGGCTCCTTGGTCGAGTGGTGGTCAAACATCCTGGGTCCGATGGAATCACAAGAGTAGTGAGTTTAAAAACAAAAAACTCAACAATTAAACGGCCCGTATCAAAACTTTGTGTGCTCCCATTAGCCGAATAAGTTTAATTTTGTTATTTTTGATATTTTATAAGTTTTTCCTAGAACCTCCCCCAGATTTGTACCGGGTTGTACATGCTTAGTTACAATTGTTTACAAAAAGAAGAAGTATTATTATTTTTGTTGCTTAAATTATTTGAAATATATAGTTTTTTTCATTTTTGTGATTGTCGTTGATAGAGATTTTTATGAAAAAAAAATAAGAATTTATTTTTTAGTTCCCTTATATTACTGTGATTCTAGTGATTTAAAGATTTAAATAATAATAATTAAGCGATAACTTTGCAGACGGACTTATTATGTTAAGATAAGAATATTTACATTTCTTACAAACTGGAAAAAGACTTCATTGTCTAAAAACTTTTTGCTTATATTTTAATTAAACGAAGATCTCATTATTTTTTTGTTTTATTTAGTATTACCCTCAACTAGAATAATGTAACCAATGTCAAAGTTGACAGTCGAGCTATCGATCGTGTTTCCTTAGTTAAATAGATGTCGATGCTATACAAAAATCAATTTCAGTGTGATGTTGCAATTTCGGTGGGTTGCCAATTTCGGTGGCTGTCATATTTTCAAAACAACTGCAGTTATTTGTTTCATTCTAAATATCTAGAATATTAGTGTATCCTAGAATAATATAAATCTATTTTATCATCCAAAAACTTACCAATAAAAAAATCCACCGAAATTAGCAAAAAAATTAGTATGCGTGAAATGACCCATTATGTTTACGGCCACTGCAAGCGGCAAGTGCCTTCCTTTGTATGTAGTATATAAAGCAACTAATTTGTACTCCGAATGGGTCAAGGGATGACCACAGGAAACTAGATATAATTGTACTAAGTCAGGCTGGTTCGACAGTGTTATGTTTGAGAATTACTTTGAGACAGTTATTATTCCGTGGGCAAAAGAAACTGCAGGGACAAAAGTTGTTATTTGTGATAACTTATCAAGCCATTTGAGTATTAAGGTAGTTGAGTTATGCGCACAACATGATATCAAGTTTGGGTTTATTCCCCCAAGATCAACACATCTAACGCAACCGCTTGATGTAGCATTTTTTGCGCCTTTAAAAAGATGCTAGCGTAAAATTCTGTACCAGTACAAGCTCAAAAATCCTACTCAAACCTCATTAAATAAAAAGCATTTTCCGAAATTGCTTAATGAACTAACTGAAGCAATGTGGATGACTGAGACTACGAACTATTCACAAGAAATTCAGGATTTGCAAACGCCTTTTCAGTTTTTTTCCTACTTTTTTGATGAAAAATTTTTAAATGTACTTGTGGAAGAATCAAATAAATACGCTTTACAAAGAATCTTAACTTTACAGAACCTATTACTGTTTCAGAATTACGAAAATTTCTTGGCATTCTTATTTTTACTAGTGTTTACCATTATCCTAGTGTCAGGTGATATTGGTCAAACATTGCAAAATTTGAACCCATAGCACAAACTATGAGTCGCAATAGATTTGATAAAATCAGACAATTTTTTCATATGAATGACGACAGTAAACATTTACTCCCTAATCATCCCCAACACGACAGACTACATACGGTTAGACCAGTGATAGACCACTTGAACAATAAATTTATTACTGTGCCATTTGACCACCGGCTGTCACTAGATGAGCAAATGTATGCAACCAAGCTAAAATATTTCATGAAACAATACTTACCTAACAAACCCCATAAGTGGGGATTCAAATTATATGTCCTGTGTTCTCTTTCTGGGTATGCATACAGTTTTGAGGTTTACTCAGGAGCTAAGGATGTCGAGCGTTTACCTGGCGAACCAGACCTCGGAGCAGTATCGAATACAGTTATTCGATTATTACGACCAGTCCCACGGTTTGTCAATCATATAATTTATTTTGACAATTTTATACCAACATTCCCCTGCTACATTACTTGGCCAAAGAAGGTATTTATTGTCTTGGCACTGTACAGAGGAACAGGCTTGGGAGGTCTTGCAAGTTGCCAGAAAAAAAAGAGATCTTGAAATCTAATGTACCCAGAGGCACATACCATGAAAACGTTGCATCTTATGAGGGCGTAGAATTTTCGGCAACGAGCTGGAAGGACAATAAGCAAGTCATATTGATTCCTTTCTACTTTGTTGGTGCTGAACCCACAGAGACTGTAACCCGATACAAAAAAAATCTAAAAACAAACATCCAGGTATCATGTCCCCGGGTCATCAAAGAATATAATGCCCATATGGGAGGCGTTGACCTAATGGACGCTTTATTGGCAGGTGTCGCATTCGGATAAAGTCTAGAAAATGGACAACAAGGCTGTTCTATCACCTATTAGATATGACTGTAATAAACGCGTGGGTCCTGTACAAAAAGGTGAGTGCAGGACAAGGGAAATCCCAGATGGATATTATGAAGTTGGCTGACTTTAGAACCGACCTTGCTGATACCATGTGCCGGTATCAAAGTCGCTTAGACAATAAAAGGGGAAGGCCCAGTAACAAAAGTACTCGTAGACGAGAAGAGATCCCCGAACCGTAAAAAAAACAACGGGCGGGTGTACAAGTCCTACCCCCTTCGGAAGTACGTTACGATCGCGTTGGCCATGAGAAAATGTTTATGGATTCTCGAAATAAATGTAAATATAATTATTGTCGAAAACGTCTTGGATATGTAAAAAATGTAAAGTTTCTTTGTGCGATAATAAAAACAATCCATGTTTCACTTTATTTCATAAATAAGAGCAGTATTAGGTAATATAATTATTTTTCTCCTTGATGCCCAAAGTATCAAAATTGATACCAATATTTTTTTCCAAATATATACCTAAAATATATATTGTGATTTTTTTTATTATTTTTCCCATTATTTAGCTCCTTACAGAACATATTAGCATTTTTTATTTTCAAAAAATTAGGCTTCTAAGGGTTAAAATATTATGTGCGTGTGCTCTGAGGGCCACTCTCTCCGAATTCTTTGAAAATGTGCTCAGGATTTTGTGAATATTCCCAAACAATTGTGAAACTTGGAACCAGATTTTGTGAAAATCAAATAAGAGAGTTATGGGCTTTAAAGTCGGACCCTCAATCCACACATAGAGGATTGAGGGTCCACTTGTACCCAATTAACTAAGGGCAATACACAAAAACTCTTTACGCCCAAATTTAAGCTAATGCCAAACAAAAATTGTGGAAACAAAACATTAAAGCAAAACACTGTATTACTTTGTATATCTTCGTTCAAAATGGACCCTCAGATAGAAAGTTTATTACGCTGATAATAAGGAACCCCTTAACTTTTTGTTGCTGTTTGAAATCCTATATAATAGGAAATAATTTGTGAAATTTTGTGAAACAAAGAACACATCCCGATATCACTTTATTTGAAAAATATCAGCTTGTCAAAATTCGGACCCTCAGACCGCCACTTTTTTGTTTTCGTTATATTACGCTCAGCGTATGATGTATAAGCGAAACACAAAATTATCTACCTATGTAAAATAAAATGTGCAACAACTTCAGTATCATTGAAAATCAAAAACACCTTTTATTATATATGAAAATCAAGTTTTATTTTTAATATGTAGAAACTAACTAGGGTGACAACAATTTCAATAAAGCCCTGACATGAAGCCCAGTGCTGCCCCTAGTAGAAATATTAAAAATAAAACTTGATTTTCATATATAATAAAAGGTATTTTTGATTTTCAATGATACTGAAGTTGTTGCACATTTTATTTTACATAGGTAGATAATTTTGTGTTTCGCTTATACATCATACGCTGAGCGTAATATAACGAAAACAAAAAAGTGGCTGTCTGAGGGTCCGAATTTTGACAAGCTGATATTTTTCAAATAAAGTGATATCGGGATGTGTTCTTTGTTTCATAAAATTTCACAAATTATTTCCTATTATATAGGATTTCAAACAGCAACAAAAAGTTAAGGGGTTCCTTATTATCAGCGTAATAAACTTTCTATCTGAGGGTCCATTTTGAACGGAGATATACAAAGTAATACAGTGTTTTGCTTTAATGTTTTGTTTCCACAATTTTTGTTTGGCATTAGCTTAAATTTGGGCGTAAAGATTTTTTGTGTAGTGCCCTTAGTTAATTGGGTACAAGTGGACCCTCAATCCTCTATGTGTGGATTGAGGGTCCTACTTTAAAGCCCATAACTCTCTTATTTGATTTTCACAAAATCTGGTTCCAAGTTTCACAATTGTTTGGGAATATTCACAAAATCCTGAGCACATTTTCAAAGAATTCGGAGAGAGTGGCCCTCAGAGCACACGCACATAAAATATTTGCAGTTGATTTGTGTCCACCTTGTATAAGTAGTCTATATTTTTGATAAGTTACAGACGTATATTATCTAGTTTTAAGATTTGATATCATTTTGCCAAAGATGATAATGTTATTTTTTTAAGTTTTTCAGTTTAATAAGAAAAAAGTCAAGTTTTTGTTTCCTTGTAATGTATGTGCCTTAAATAATAATAAATACGTATTCAAATAAATAATGTTGTTTGTGCTCTTGGTTAGCTGTGGTTGTTTATGAATTGATATCACTGCAGCTAGATGGCACTGCTGCCAATCCAGACTAGGAGCACGACGTTACTTAGTAACGGCACTAGGAAAAAATAACACCGCTGTCATAAAAAGAAAAAATCCGCATCGCATAGTACGCATCTAATTTTATGTTCATCAAGATAAACATGTAATAACATGTTTCAATTATAACTTATACTATAAACAGAGGCAATAATACAATAAACTTCAATATTAATAAATATATAGACCAACAAGAAATAGAAAATATACTTCCTCAGCAAGAGTCCAACCTAGTTAACTATAATAAAACTATTTATTTTATGGGACCCAAATTGTTTAATAAACTTCCAGATTATTTAAAAGAATTTAATAATAGACTTTTTAAAACAAAGCTGCAAAACATATTAATAGAAAAATGTTACTACAGTATAGATGAATATTTACAGGACAATATTAATTAATACAAAATTGAGATTGTATTTTATTATTATTATTTTGTAATTTGACAATTTTTTATGTATTCTTTGTTATAGTGACAAATACCTAATAGGCTTGACATTATTTGACATTTTAATTTTGACTTTTATACTGTTTTAATTATTTTTTGAATTATTGGATTTATTTTATACTAGCTGTTCCCCGCGGCTCCGCCCCGCGTGGGACTCGGTTATATCGCGTCCAAAAGTAGCCTATGTTTGACCTCAGGTCGTTAACTACATCCCTACCAAATTTTATCACAATTGTTTCAGCAGTTTAGCCGTGAAGAGGTGACAGACAGAAAGAAAGACGACAGACAGACAGACAGACAGACAGACTTTCGCATTTATAATATTAGTATGGAAGTATGGATTAGAGATTAGAGACATCATATATAATTTATTATTGTTACAATTGATCTCTTTTATTAAATAAACGAAGAATTCTTTAAAAATAATTGATTTTGTTTTATTTTTTTATCTGAACCCTGTTTTGACAATGACCCTTATAATATTAGTATGGAAGTATGGATTAGAGATTAGAGACATCATATATTTGCACACCTTGATAAGGTAAAATGTACTGGCTCTTTTAACTATCATTTATTGTTACCTAAATGTTACCTTCATATGCAAATAAAGAAACTTGAAACTATAAAATAAATTAGGCATATATAAACAATATGGTATTTTTTACCCGGTAAGGAGTATTTGCGTTTATATTTGCCAAGTGACGAACCCCGGGTTTACATTATTCTTGGAGCGGCTGTGCCAAGTTGACTAGAGCCAGTCGGCTAAAATTCCACCTAACAGCATGCTAGCTGTTGTCACTGTATACTGTAAAATTTACACTTGAACGGAAACGATTGTTTAGGGCATTGTGCATATTGATTGAATACAATGAAGAAGTAACAAGCAAACATATGGTCATTATTGACTTTAATAGTTTAAAAAAGCATAGTTGCTTTTTTTTAATTCTTTGAATATCCACTATTTTGACACATTGGCAGAATACAGTTTATTTTTAAATGTATCAACATTTATAAATTAACTGTATTCTAATTAATTAATTTATAAATGTTGATACATTAAAAATTTACTGTGTTTTTAAATGTTAATTCGATTGATTATTTTAAAATGGATTTATTAGTATATGTATAGTCAGAATAGATTCGTTAATTTTTAAATGTTAATAATTTGTTTGATTATTTTAAAATGGATTTATTTGTAATAGTCTTTAATGTTAATTAATTTGATTGATTATTTTAAAATGGATTTATTGTATTGTCAGGATAGATTGCATGCTTCAACATGCTAAGAAGACAAACTGTTTTCCATTGTTTAAGCACTTCAGACGAGGGAAATTTTATCATTGTCAATAACTGACGATGTGACAATCAATTTATTGGCCAGCAACACAAGACTCAAGAAGGGAGAATCAACATGGAGAAATAATTCTGAATGAACACTGAGTATAAACACCATCAATTGATAACAATGGATAATTCAAATACCAGTTTAAGTGAAGTAGTCCCCTACTTATCAAAGTGCACTTTTAATTAAAGTAATTTTGTACTTCAAACACACAACTGTTGGATCGAAACATTGATTGATTTTGACAGAAATTGTGCGTCATTTTAACGTTGAAACGAAGAAAGGACGTCCCAAGGATTCGATTTCATTCCATATTTTTTTGACCTTTCGACCTTGACATTTCTCACAATTCACCAAATTGATAACGAGATGGAAACCACGAGAAGTGAGAACCACGTTTGTACAAAACCAAAAGACTAGGGAGAAGATACTATCAGCCAACCAACGCCGAACCAAGCCAAGGGCCGAAGCTTTGATTTCATATTATACAAAAGTACACTGTGTTTGAGCCGAACGAGCCGAAGCAAGGCAAGCAAGCAAAGCAAAGGCAAAGGGCGGCCATGCCATCAATGTCAAGAGACACAAACTAAATAGAGAACACGTCAAGAGAAGAGAAGATGATGACCACCCACAGACCAAAGCCACAGACTAGGGAGGAGATAGGGAGATACTAATGATGACTGATGTGACAATGAATGATATGACAATGACACATTCCGATTTTTTAAAAGTATTACTATTATACCTACTATGTATGTATGGTATGGCTTTTAAGATGTCTTAGCCAGGAGGGGTACTGGGGGGTTACTACCGTCTCTTAAAACCATGCAAAATCGTAAGGCGTCGATCGATTTGGACGCCCAGGTATTTCACCGGGCTGGTCCAAGCGATGTCCTGGGCCTGGAGACGAAGGGGATGCGGGGGGGCTTGGTGACTGACGGTAATGGCTTGTGTTTTAGCTACATTGATCGACAGCCTCCAACGGGCTAACCATTCGGGAAGGGCATCTTCTCTGGGGAGATGTCGCCTTATATCATGTATTGATATAAGGCGCTGTCACGCTTATTCACTGGATTTTGCATGGTTTTAAGAGATGATAGTAGGCCACTAGGGGGGTTACTACCAACTCTTATTATAACCAACCATGCAAGATCCAGTGAGCAAGAGAGATGTCGCCTTACATCATGTGTTGCGCTGTCTCGCTTACTCACTGGAACTTGCATGGTTTTAAGAGATTATAGTAGGCCACCTGAAGAACCATACGTACGAGAGGATTAGTAAATTCAAGAAAGACCTTAAAAGACTAGTTTCCATGGCTGTAAAAAGTAACAATTAAAGTAATAATGTCATGTCAGGGAGTTTTTGGAGGGAAAGTAAACTGTCGCTATGTTCGCGACATAAGTAGGCAAGTTATAAATAGAAGTACCTACAAAGATAAGAAGAAATCTACTACTTATATATAATTAACAACAAGGAGGCTATTCCCGACGGCCCGCACGTTTTGGACGGCCGGCTTTCTTCACGGCATCTACTGTGCTGCCAGATGGAACCTGCTTTGTCGACCCGGGTTGCGACTGTGATTCAGGTGCTGGGGTACCATGAAGCTTGTCAACCTCACTGCGCGAATAACACTCTCCCTGCCGGCAAAGTATAATGATATTTTAGTTCAGGAGGCCACGGGGGTCGCCGGCGTACCCCAAGTTTTTGCAATAAATAGGCCGAGAATTACAAGATAAAATGGTTCCAGGAAGCCATGGGGTCTGCCGGCGGGACCAACAAAAATTGTTTCAGTACGCCGTGGGATCCGCCTTGACCTCCCAAATTCAAACAGATTTTGTACCTGCTGGCTGGCTAATACGGAAAATTCAATATGTGTTATGGCGTCAGCGTGAACTTAACTACAAATAAAAAAAAAAAGCAAGTCAGTAGGATCAATAATATGTTTTTTATGAGACTGAGAAAATTATAAATAAAAACAGCATAAGTAGAGTATTTATGTATTTATTTGTGTTAGTTATTATAAAAAGTTTGAAAAACACATAATAATGTTCAAAAAATTACTTTTTCGTGTGTATTGTCGCGAAACACTCTGCGCAAACACTGGGTTTAGTGGGGCATAAAAGGCAGACAGTGTTTGTCTTTTTGGTTAGCTTTTTGGCTTCAACACTTGTTTTACCTTGCAAGCGCAGTAGTTGGTAACAATGAATACATTTACGCCGTATGATCCGATTACGATGGTCAGCTATAGGATTTTTCCCAAACTTATGCTCTACTGCTTCGCGATTCTCTGCAACGTTGGTGCTTTCCTGATATAAACCCAATAACTGTATGCTTAGTTGTTCTCTGAATTTTGTTATAGTGTAGCGTTTGGATTTCACTCTTTTATGTGCCGTGTAAACAAGAAAAGCATTTATGACAGATGTGTTCAGTATCAATTCTACTGCGAGTTTTTGGAACCAACGAATGCTACGTCGTGATGGGTTGCAGTAGCTTCCCATCTGATCAGAAAGGTCAATTGAGCATTTGTGCTTATTGTAGTCCGCAATTGCTATAGGTTTCAGAGAACATTTATTTTTGTTGCGCTTGCTTGTAACAGTGACAAGTCCCACTTTGTGTTTAGTAGACAAGGCCAAGACTTCTCTCTTATCCTTCCACTTAAATACCAAAATCCCCTTTTCGTTTTCCATCGCAACCAATTCTCCCTTCTTCAATTTCTCGCCTACTACATTCTTGGGTAACCCTTTCCGGTTTTTTCTGACGGTGCCTATCAAATGCGTGGAATGTTGTAATAGAGACTCGGCCAAATCTACGCTCGTATAATAGTTATCAGTAATGATGCTTCGGCCAGCATCTAAGAACTTAGTGCTCAATTCCATCACCACGTTTTTGGATAAATTCTGTTGGCGCTCAGGACCCTTTTTGCCTTCGTATACAATTAAATCAAACGTATAACCGTCGTCTCCACATATTTTAAAAAGCTTGATACCGTATTTGTGCCTTTTACCTGGTATATATTGCATGAACTTTATACGCCCACGGAACGCAACCATGGTCTCATCGACTGTCAGGTATTCATCAGGAGTCTTAAAATTTTGGTATTTGGTTGTGATCAACTGAACTAAACGCCTTATTTTGATCAACTTATCTGTGCGTGATGTCTCGGCAAAAAAGGTATCTTCGAAATGCCAACAACGCAGTAACAATTCGAAACGATTTCGGCTCATAGTAGATCCAGCCACTTTATTTTCATATAGCGGGTTACGACTCCAGTAATCTGCAATTTTAGGCAGCTTTTTCAGGCCCATCCACATCAATAAGCCAATAAATTTTTTCATTTCTTGTTGATCACAATCTTTCCAGTCATTCAGTCTACTCGAACGTCGCAAAGTTGTAGTTATTTTGGTCTTTACTGCATAACAATTAGTCATTGTCACCATCAAGTTGATAATCTCTTCGTCAACAAACAAAAGAAAATAATCCAATTCAGTCTCACACAATTGGGGGATGTTTTTCACACCAGGAGTGCCAGTAAAAGGAAATACTTGCTGACGGGTTCCAGTTGGCGGGTACCAGCAACTTGCGTTACTCGACGTCTGCGCACGTTGAACTGGACGTTGAGATGAGCCGGCGCCAGCGCCGCGGTTCGGCGGCGTCATAGTATCACCATCGGAGTTAGCATTACTGTTACTCGTCGATTCATCGTCGTCCGAAGTTAATTCACTATCGTCCGACTCGGGTATAAAGTCGGGATCGAAATCTGAGTCGTCGGACATTATCAAAAGAAGATCGAGTTTCGCGATCGATGTAAAAACGCGGGAAAAACGCACACGACAGGCCGTGGGGGCGGCCGGCGGCTAACTGTCATAATAAAAGGGTGGCGTGCTAATGAATAACTATACAAATTGTGCGTGGCGTGCGGAAAGAAAATAATTGGGGGCTACCGGCGGACCCCATGGCCTCCTAACTAAAAAGTTACAAAAGTGCTTTGGCTTGCGGAACAAGAATTAGTGGGGGTCGCCGGCGGATCCCATGGCAGGGAGAGTGATAAACGCGATGTTTTGCACCATTGTGACCGATCACATACACACACCCATCGCGAGACCAGCACCTTTTGATACCGAAAAGCTCGCGTGCATGTAAAAAGGCTTCGTGTCTTACTGCAGTTAAAAATTCTGACATAGTCACACCAGAGCCTTTCAAATGCGTCTTGGCATTCCAGATCTTGGATTTAACTGCTGGATTGATGAATTCGATCGGCAAAGGTCGCGGCTTGTCCCCCGACGAGCGCCCCAAACGATGACATCTGCAGATATCGGCCACCGAAAAGTCACTGACACCTAACTTAGTGGAAACAATGTCAACAACCATAGTTGGAATTACCTCCTTCGCATCCTCTGCCACTCCATGCAACAGGATGATGGCCCTCCGACTGTGCATTTCCAACTGGTCTAGCCGTTTATCCAGCTGCTGCTGCTGCTTGGCCAATAAGTCCACTTGGTGTTGGAGGTTGTTAAATGCAGAGCTGACAAATTCCTTGAAAGCACCAAAACTGCTGCCAGTGTTGTGACGGTCTGTGGCTCAGCCTTCTGCAAATCCTCTTGGAATTCAGCCATCCTTGTGTTGAAATGAGTTAACAACTGTGCCATTGTGTTTTGTAAGTTCTCCATTGTGAAGGAAAGTAGAAAGGAGATAAAACTGCTCACAGGTAGGTTAGACTATTAACTTAAGAATTTCACCAGATTGGACATAAAACAAGTAAATAAACTAATATTAATTAATATAAATTACAAGAGCAAAAAATTTGCAACTTATTTGTTTTACTGCTACCGCCCAAAAAAACAAGCGTGAGTGTTGGGAAGTGGTACAGTGTCGATTATGTGACTTTTACCTTTGTCACCAAAATCTCCAAGTTATAGCTAAGTGAAATTTTTCCACCGCTTCAGTTAGCCATCCGACTGACTCATCACTTGACTAGACTACTGACTTGACTTTTTGACTTGACTTGACTAAAGTAGGACTGAAGAAGATTAATATAATGAAGAGAGGCCTTAAAGGACTAGTTTCCATGGCCGTAAAAAGTATTTTAAAAAAAAAAAAATGTCATGTCATATGTCATTGTCAAGTCAATATTTTTTTATAGAATCTCATTCAAATGATTCAATTCTGTGTTTCAATTCAACAGGCAAGGTGATAGCAATTCATGCGCAATCGTTGATATATAAAATTAATTTACTGTTTATAAAGTCGGTTGTAAATTCTTTTTGCGATCTAAATTACTAGAGATATTTCGCAATGGAGGTAACCGATGATAATTTAGCTACTTTAGCCAACTATTTGCAGCAAACACTGAACCCCGATCCGAACATCAGGAGGCCGGGTGAGTGATTTTTGTATTTAGTAATTTTTAAAAGGTTTTATAAAATGTAGCAAGACATACATTTATGTACACGTTATATATTTTCTGTATTCGTTGTTATCCATTTGTATTTTTATGAAATCTGTGTTACATATAGATAGCCGCATGGTCAGACGCACAAAAATACCAGAACCAAGTTGTTCATAGTTTTGTGATATAGTAGTGATCTGTGCATTGTATCATGAAGATTTTCGTAAAAGCAGTGCAGTAACGATGCAATCCTTGCCCCATCCTTCTTTCACATGAGGATTTATTCTAATAATACAATACATTAACCAATATTTCTAACAAGTTTACATTGTTTTATGCTATCAAGTATTGATTTTTCCTATTAAAAATAATATTTACAGCTTTAAAACGCACAATTTTGTAACTGTAGTACAGTAATTTAATGATACAATGTACAATACTACATATATATATACTAGCTGTTCCCCGCGGCTTCTCCCCGCGTGGGTCTTGGTTATATCGCGCCCAAAAGTAGCCTATGTTTGACCTCAGATCATTAACTACATCCCTACCAAATTTCATCACAATCGGTCTAGCAGTTTAGCCGTGAAGAGGTGACAGACAGACAGCCTTTCGCATTTATAATATTAGTATGGATATATATTTAATAATGTCATTAATTTAACCAAAATGAATGTTATTTGGGAAATTTTATATTTTTATTTCTGTTTTCTTTAAGTTTATTCACCTGCTATTTTATATCCTATTTTATTATCAGACAATCAGGTGATTTAGGCAATGTCTTTACCAAACTAGAAACAACTAAACAAGATATGCTTCCTATGGCAATTAAACCCATGACCTCCAGAGCTACAGGTACCTTAACCACCGTACCATAGAGGCAGATTCAATGTTATATTAATTTTACCACAGATTATAGAATGCTATACTAGCACAGATAGGAGCGAAGGAAGCGCGCTTATTTTTAGTGTACCAATGTAGTCTCCCCATACTGAGATTTACTAACGCCATCTATCGTACACTTGGGAAACTGAGATTCTAAATCTGATAATTTAATAAATAAAGCACTAAATCAGTTTGTGGTAGGATGACGATACTTGAAAAAATCATGTTTTAATAATTCACACTCTTTTTTCGCCAATAACAAGCAGGATCTTAACTTAATTCGTTTTTTTTTTAATTCTTGTAGCACTAACTATTGGCAATAAATAGAACTAAATCTTTTTATTAGGCAATGGGACCACATGATTTTACTTACTTTTATGTGTTACAGCTGAGAAATTTCTAGAAGGCATAGAGTTAAACCAGAATTATGCAGTGCTACTGCTACATCTTATTGAGAAGGAAGCAGCCGATATGACCATCAGAATTGCTGCTGCTATAGCCTTTAAGAACTTCATCAAACGGAACTGGGCCGTGGTAAGATTTCATAGACATTAATTTTTATTATAGACTAGCTCGCCACACAAAATAAAAAAAATGTGATAAATGACAAACCACTTGAATGATTTTGCGAAAACTTCACATAAAATAGTTCAACAAAATGTAAACATTTGGTTTGGATAGGTGAGTGTGTTCTTGATTTATAAAATTACAACGCAAATTGGCATTGATTTTTATATACCTCTATATTGATATTATATCATAGATATTATTATTCATGGAACCCTGTTTAACTGGGACTTGTTAGCATAAAAAAAAGGGTTTTCTTTATTATCGCTTGGGTTTTACATACACACCACGGGCGAGAGAAAGAGAAACCGCGAGGAACAGCTCGTATTATCATATAGATTACTTATGCAATGAAGGCTACCTTTTGTATGTTTTTGTATCTGTCTTTTTATAATATTTGTAAAGGAACCTCAGTACCCAAATGATAGCCAGCTATCAGTAGCTGAATCACTCTGTCTATTAAAAAAAAAACACATCAAAATCAGTTGCATAGTTTTAAAGATTTAAGCATACATAGGGACAGAGAAAGCGACTTTGTTGTATACTATGTAGTGATAGTGATGTCTACTCACTCCAAATGATTTTTTACTGTATAAAACATATTTTATAGGATGAAGATGGAGTAGACCGCATCCACCAATCAGACAGAGACACCATTAAGACTCTCATCGTGTCCCTCATGCTGAAGGCGCCTGAAGCCATCCAAAGGCAGTTCAGCGATGCAGTCTCCATCATTGGCAAATGCGACTTCCCAGACAAGTGGCCCGGTCTGATCCCGGAAATGGTTGAAAAGTTTGCAACAGGTCAGCATGACTGTCTGATAATAAAGATGATTCCGTGCTTCGGAAGGCATGTTAAGTTGTTAGTCCCCGCTGCCACCTGGGCGTTGATTCTGCTAATGTTAAGTCACAATCTAAGTCACAATCGTGTCAAAATAGTGTTTCAATTGTAGTGCTTTTTTTAACACTTTTTTTATTAGCTTCACCTGTATGTTTGATGTAAACAAATAAGCAATGCGCCCTGGTTTATTCGAAACTCAGAGGTCCACGAATATCTGAATGTAGCAATGGTAAAGGATGAAATAAAATCTTTTGGCCAGAAATACAAGCTCAGGCTGCATAATCATCCGAACCAGCTGGCATCACAGCTCACCATACCAGAATGCTCTCACCGGCTGAAGTGCTGCAGAATCCTTGAACTGGGGAGTCTCGCATAGGCTGCCATGTATAAAATAGTTATTCCTAAAGGGGAATAACTTTAATGTGTCCAATCATGCAACACATCTGCTCATAGCCAGAAAGGCTGATTGCAAGATTAAATGAGAAAAAAAAAACCTATGTTTGCTTGCTTGCTTGCTTGTTTGTTTGTAACCGACTTCTTTGAACTTAATTTTGACCCACTTTGTTACACACTATTTATGACAGTATGATGTGAATGTAGTGTGTGGTGTGACCATCAGCAGAGATATAAAAACTGACCATCTGGTCGGTGGGTGTCCGTTGCTGCGCTTGCCGGTGCGTGGTCGCCATTCGAGAACCTTTCTGCCTTATCGCAATTATAGGCAAATAGCTTTTGCCCGCGGCTTCGCCCGCGTGCATTTCCCTCAGGAACAGTGCTTTTCCCGGTATGAAAGGTACACTTTAACCTTCTTAATACTCCTAGCAATGTGCATGCAAAATTTCAGTAAGATTGGTTCAGTAGATAGGGAAGAAGATAACAAACAAACAAACTCACTTTCGCATTTATAATATTAGTTAGGATGCAGTGATTTCGGCGCCATCTTTTGTTGGTAGATACTGCGCGTGCGCTAGTGTTGCCATATCAACATGATAATTATGTGTTTGTAGGTGACTTCCATGTGATCAACGGTATACTCCGCACTGCCCACTCGCTGTTCAAGAGATACCGCTACGAATTCAAGTCGCAGAAACTCTGGTTGGAGATAAAACATGTTTTGGAGAATTTTGCCAAACCACTCACAGACCTGTTTGTGGTAAGTATGTTTTATGGAGTCCCCGCACTTATTGAGTTGGAGTCAGCTTCAGTCAAGAGTAAAGATAATTTATTTTCCTGAAAACGTATTTTCAATTATTTATTAATTTACTAGCCGGCTTCGCATGGGCATAAAACCTTCCTCTTGAATAACGCTATCTATTTTAAAAAAACGCATCAAAATCTGTTGCGTAGTTTTAAAGATTTAAGCATACAATGGGACAGGGACAGAGAAAACGACTTTGTTTTATACTATGTAGTGATAGTGATAGTGACTATGTAGTGATGAAAACGTACGAATGACAACGAAGAATGTTCTGTACTGATCAATGCGCCACTGGTGGCGAGTAACTGGAACTAATGAAAAGCTGCTATGATCAACCCAGTTAATTCACCTACTCTAATTTCTCTATGGTTTGACCTTATTACGTTGACATAAAGGCTTTTTTGACTGGCTGAAACCTATTCCGTGATGAGAAGTGTGAGGACTCCTATACCATATTTATTTGTTTAAAAAATAATTAATTCAAAATGGCCGGCCCAAAACGTGGCATATTTTAATAAACTAGCTGTTTCCTCACAATATATATTTTAATCAGAATTAATTTTAATTATTTTTCTAAAATAAATGTATCCGAAGTTACGCCTAATAATGTTAGCTATCTGCCAGTGAATGTCCTGTTTGAATCAGTCCAGCTGCTAAGAGATAACACAAAGCAGACAGACAAAAATAAATTTTGTTATAACTATCGTTTTGCCTCCATTTTCCCCCCAATCATAAAAATTTACAAAAATATCACGTTTCATTAGGATCAGTTCAGAAATGCGACCTCCAGCCCGGAACAAACAGACATCCATGATAGTCCACGAAAGGATAAATTGGTCAATCTCGAAATGGACACTTAAATATCTTATTTTGACATTACAAACATACACTTTAATTTATTATCGCTATATAGTATAAAACAAAGTCGCTTTCTCTGTTCCTATGTCCCTTTGTATGCTTAAATCTTTAAAACTACTCAATGGATTTTGATGCGGTTTTTTTTATTAGATAGGGTGATTCAAAGGGTAGGTTTTTATGCTCATGCGAAGCTAGGGCGGGTCGCTAGTGTGTATATATAGATAGTTTGTAGGCCTATCAAAAATCAATTCAGTGTCCGTTTGTCTAAACTGATTCATTATCGCATGTTTTTTCTTCAGGCGACACTGGACCTGGCAAACAAGCACGCAGACAACCAACAAGCCCTGAAGGTGATCTACAGCTCCCTGGTTCTCATATGCAAGGTGTTCCACTCACTCAACTACCAGGACTTGCCGGAGTTCTTCGAAGACAACATGCCCATATGGATGCCGAACCTGCTTAACTTGCTCCAAGTTAAAGTGCCCTGTTTGGAGACCGATGTAAGTAATTCAAGACCTTTATGGCTTAGTGGTCATCGCGCCATGCTGTCACACCTGTCCCGAGTTTGATTCCTGGTTAAGATGAAAAATGATATTTTTTTTTTATTGACTTAGGGCTAGGACTGTTCGTCCAGAGGGGGGATATCACAGCAATACAATATATTTAAATAAATATATATATTTTTTTATTTAACTTCATTACATACAAATTTAAATGCCGAACTTATAGATACATATATGTTGTTTTTTTTTTGCTGTCAATCGTGCATGTTTCTTCCGAGCTAATAATGTTTTGTTTGAGATATGTGAATCTGTTATTGACATTAAGAATTACCTAAATCTGTTATATGTATTGAGTGCTGTTGATTCCACTTTTTCTTAAATTGCTATACCCGACAGGGTTCATGTTTTATCTATTTTAAGACAGTGACTTTGTTTATAGTTAGAACTGTAATTGTACAATATTAATTGCAATGAATGAATTGAAATTGATTCCGTACATAATTTAAAAAAGAACTATGCTCCCTTTTTTAACCATTGGGCACGGAACCCAAAAACTTAATGATTAATTAAAAATTATTTATAAAAACTAATTTATTTAATTTATAATTTGCCATTCAATATGGCAATGCTGCCAGCCTTCTTGGCACATTACCGCAAGTGGAGCCTTTAACGGGATTGTACAATTTAAGTTAATAATTTATTTGTTTATTTTTTATTATTATTGTTATTTTTAAGTATATGTATAGTCATTTTTTATTTGTTAAAACTAATTTCGACTCGAAAAGAAGAATGATTGATTGATTGATTGATCCCACAGGCAGACGATGACAAGCCGGGCATTCTAGAGCAGCTGCGCACGGAAGTGTGCGAATGCGCAGCTTTATACGCACTGAAGTACGAAGAGGAGTTCGCGCCGCACGCGCCGCCATTCGTCACGGCCATTTGGACAGTTTTATTGTCTACGGGCCCACAACCGAAGTATGATGCGGTAAGTAGATGCATTTATCTATACATATAATAGAAAAGTAAAAATATTTTGTTTGTTACATTTAGTAACTTTGACTGAAATGGATAGAGGGACATTTAAAATGAAAAAAAATCTGTTTTTTTTTTTTAATTTTTTGTCTGCCTGTCTGTTTTTATGATCACGCTTATCTCCGAAAGTACTGAACCGATTTGTTTTAACTCGAAAGAACATCTAAAGTTTGTTTCATCAAAATCAGTTCATTGAAAAAAAAAAGTTATCGTTATTTGAATGAACTCGAGGCATATTTGATTTCGAACAAATGCACCAAATTGGATAATTCTTTTTTTGTGTTGATTATTGTCACGACAAACTTTGTATAAAAGAAAAGCGGGATTCCCGGGCAATTTCTGCGATAACGGGAACGAACGAAGCCGACGCGCACGAAGTCGCGGGCTACAGCGAGTTTATTTATATACTTACTAGCTGTTGCCCGCGGCTCCGCCCGCGTGCGCCTCGGTTATATCGCGCCCGAAAGTAGGCTATGTTTGACTCCTAGTGCATAACTATATCCGTACCAAATTTCATCACAATCGGTCCAGCAGTTTAGCCGTGAAGAGTTGACAGACAGACAGACTTTCGCATTTATAATATTAGTAATGGATATCGATAAGACATGCAGCTGTTTCAGCTAATGCGTCTATATCAAGCAATGTTAATAGTCAAATACTTCACAGTCATTTGTTTAATTTTGAACAAATATATACATAGCTAACTCTAACACTCCGGCTTCGCCTGTGGTACTAATATAGCCGACCTCCGTGGCGTAATGGTTAACATTTCCGTTATACGCGAGGTCCTGGGCTCGATCCTCGGTCAGGTCTAGATGAAAAATGATTTCTGATTGGCCTGGGTCTTGAATGTTTATCTATATATGCATTTGTTATAATAAAATATAGTATTGTTGAGTTAGTCTTATAACACAAGACTCGAACTTACTTTGGGGCTACCTCAGTCTGTGTGATTAATTTTATAGCCTACTAGCGACCCGCCCCGGCTTCGCATGGGCATAAAAACCTTCCAATTGAATCACTCTATCTATTAAAAAAAACCGCATCAAAATCCGTTGCGTAGTTTTAAAGATTTAAGCCATACAAAGAGACATAGGGACAGAGAAAGCGACTTTGTTTTATACTATGTAGTGATAATGTCAATCGGTGATAATTTGGCTTTCCAATCATGGTCCTGATTTGGCAGTACTGGTTATCACAATAGAGCGACTGCCGTCTGACCTCAGTAACCTTGTTACAGGGAAACCATACCCACAGGAACATGACCCAGGTGTTTTAGTGGCCAACACTGTCAGATTTTTCAGGCTGCCTAAAGGCATCTGACATAGCCTAACGACTGCCATTTATTGATAACAGCCGGGATCAACGGCTTACGTACCTTTTGAAGCAGGGAGAAGCTCAAGAAATGTCACTAATGGTGACCAATCCAAGCTAGGCCGCGCTCGATGTCGCTTGACGCGCGCTATCGTTACGAACACGCGCGCCCCGCTAGGCTATCAGCTCCTTATAATCCTAAAAATATTGCAGCAAACACATGGCATTAATTATTACACTGTCCTTGCGTAGATTATGACTTTATGGTACATTTTATTTTAGCTTGTATCAAACGCCCTAACGTTTTTGGCCAAAATCGCTGAGAAGAACAGCTACAAGAACCTGTTCGAAGACCCTGGGACTCTGAGCAGCATCTGTGAGAAAGTGGTCATACCCAATTTGGAATTCAGAGGTGAGTAGAGGGATTTATATCATAAAACAAAAAAAAAATATCCATATCCATACTAATATTATAAATGCGAAAGTCTGTCTTTCTGTCTATCTGTCTGTCTGTCACCTCTTCACGGCTAAACTGCTGGACCGATTGTGATGAAATTTGATAGGGATGTAGTTAACGACCCGAGGTCAAACATAGGCTACTTTTGGGCGCGATATAACCGAGTACCACGCGGGGCGAAGCCGCGGGGAACAGCTAGTATATATATAAAACAAACTTGCCAAAAGAAGTTTCTTGGTTCTATTAAACTTTAACTTGATTTTTTATGTTAGATATGCGCTTAATTATATCTGAAACTAGCCGTTCTCCGCGGTTTCACTCGCCTTCGATGTGTATATGTACTATTATGGCCTATAACCTTCGCCAAGAATCAGACTATCATAATGCAGATAGAAATTTTCAAATTTGTCCAGTGGATCTAAAGTTATAAGCATTCAAACAAACAAACAAACTCTTCAGCTTTATTATATTAGTATAGATTAATTATATTTTATTTACTTTTTTTAATTGTGTATATTTTTTGTTTGTTATCTCACAATTTTCGCGGATCAGGCGTGTCGACGTTAAACATCTAAAACGCAAAAAAGAAACATTCAAAATTATTCAAAGATCAATTTTTTTTTTATAAAAGGACGTACTTATACATTTTAAATTTCTCTCGAAAAAAAGTATCATACACGCTACTTTAAAAAAAATCGTTATATTCATACTTCCATACTTCCATACTAATATTATAAATGCGACAGTCTGTCTGTCTGTCTGTCTGTCTGTCACCTCTTCACGGCTAAACTGCTGGACCGATTGTGATGAAATTTGGTAGGGATGTAGTTAACAACCTGAGGTCAAACATAGGCTACTTTTGGGCGCGATATAACCGAGTCCCACGCGGAGCGAAGCCGCGGGGAACAGCTAGTATTCAATATAGAGATCGTCTTCGAACTTCTTACTTTTGTACAATTTTTTTTTTTCGATCCTGTACAATCCAATGATGTAATTTATGTAAAACTGCTACAATAAAATGTTTATTCATTCATTCGTTCTTCGAAATAAACGGTATTGAGTGAATTGTCCTTCGATTTCAGAGTCGGACATGGAACTTTTCGAAGACAACCCTGAGGAGTACGTGCGTCGCGACATCGAGGGCTCCGACGTCGACACCCGCCGCCGCGCCACGTGCGACCTCGTCAAGACCTTGTCGCTTCACTACGAGGACAAGATGATGAATATATTCGGCCAGTACGTACAGGTATGTTGGTGTGATGAGAAAATAATATTTGAAATGGGAACAAGAATTTCAAATTTGAATGGATATCATTATTCTGTAAAAATTATCTATACTAATATAATAAAGTTGAAGTTTGTTTGTTTGTTTGTTTGTTTGTTTGTTTGTTTGTTTGTTTGTTTGTTTGTTTGTTTGTTTGAACGCTTATAACTTGAAAACTACTGGTCGGATTTGCAAAATTCTTTTTGTATATGAAAGCCTGATTCTTGGGGAAGGTTATAGGCTATAGTACATGCACATTAATGGCGAGTGAAACCGCGGGGAACAGCTAGTTTTCGATAACGCATACGCAGTTCGAATGTTCGCGGCCACAGCCGTTACCGGCCAGTTTTATCTGCCTATCAGTATAAAAAATACAAGGTTTGGCGAAAAGGTGAAGTGACAACGTTTCGGTGTTGTATTTATTTTTCAAAATTTATGTTTTTTCGTGTAAGTATTTGCGCACAATAATGGTGGATTTTTATTTTCGCTGAGTGTTCGTGAACAAGCGTGAGTGTTGGGAAGTGGTACAATGTTGTATAAGTGACTTTAATCCTTGTCACCAAAATCTCCCAAGATATTGCTATGGGTAAAATTATTTCACCGCTTAACTTAGCCCTCTTGACTAACTTGAATAGAAATAGTCATTTCTATCAGTCAGTCAGACGATATGATATAAATAAATAAAAAAAAACAAGTATGACGTGCGTTAAGAGTCATAAGGACTGTTCCTAAACAACGTAACAGAAAACTTCCCTTTCCTTTTGTCTCCTTTTTTCCCGGAATCAAAAAAGCGCTCAACGAAAAAAATTAAAAAATAAATAAATTAAAACGCGTGCCAAGTTTCATTAGGATTCTTTCAGAAATGCTTCCTCCAGTCCGGAATAAAAAGCAAAATTAGCCACTTTCGAAATGTAACTCGGTAGTTTTCGCTCGCTCGGTCAATTATAATTGTTTTTTATTAAATCAATTTTAAAAACACCGTACTAAATAAAATAACCAATACGCATAGGTAGATAGATCTTGCCTTTGGAATAGTATGGTCAATATACATTTTATCGATGTTTATAGGAATAAAACATCTAAATATTCTTTTTATTTTATGTGGATATAATCCACAATATGGCAATCAAACATATAGCAAATTTTTTGTCAGTATCAAGTTTTAGATAAATGTTCTTCATTTTGTCGAGTCACAGTCACTTAAGTCAGTAGTCATGTCTAGTCAAGTTAGTCAAGGGCTAAGTGAAGCGTTGGAAGTTTCACTTAGCTTTATCTTGGGAGATTATGGTAACAAGGATTAAAGTCACATACGACATTGTACCACTTCCCAACACTCACGCTTGTTCACGAACACTTAGCGAATAATAATCCACCTTTATTATGCACAAATACTAGAAAAAATACAAATATTAGAAAATAAATACAATGACGATAACTGAGCGACTTTAGCTTGGCGCCAAAACTCCTAAATATTATTTAAGTAAGTAAGTATATCTTTATTCACAAAAAAAACATGGTATACATTGGTGTTACAATCATTAAATATTGTGTCACATGTTTTGTCATATTAAATGACGTGTGAATGCATAACGTGTCATATTGAATTATAACTTAAAGTAATGTAAATAAAAACTTATTATCAAACTAATTCGATTTTTTGACGTGACAACGTCTTATAAATTGGTTTGCCGGGTGACACTTCAAGAAACTGCGTTACGCTCCGCTCACGTTATGCGCTCACAATGAGAGCGAGTGAGAGGCACGCGTCCCTTCCACTCGGGCATGGTTAGAAAATCAACAAAACAAAGTCGTTGTCACGTAAAACTTTCGCCCGTATACCGACTTTACAGGCAACCAATTTTTTTTTTGTTAATTACATCAGCTGATGCTGTCAAAGTACAGCGAGGGCGGCGCTGCGGCGTGGCGCGGCAAGGACGCGGCGATGTACCTCGTGACGTCACTGGCGGCGCGCGGCGCCACGCAGGCCGCCGGCGTCACGCGCGCCTCGCCGCTCGTCGACCTCGCGCAGTTCGCCGACAACCACGCGCTGCCAGAGCTGCGGAGAGCTGACGGTGTGTTCCGAATTTGAAATTTAGAATGCGCTTTTCAGATTGGTACTGGTTGGTGATATGTTTGATAAAAAAATGTTTTTTGTGTTCGGAATAGGTATTTACACTTCTCAGGCATGTCGAGCGTCGAGCTGCAGAGGAGTACGTTCGAAATTTGAATCTCCTTTCTTTACAGACAATAACTTTCTAGTAGCTTAGCAGTGTAGGGTATCTAGATTGAAATGAGTGAGCTAGTTGATCGCGATGTACCTAGTGACGTCACAGGCCGCCGGCGTCACGCGCGCCTCGCCGCTCGTCGACCTCGCGCAGTTCGCCGACAACCACGCGCTGCCAGAGCTGCGGAGAGCTGACGGTGTGTTCCGAATTTGAAATTTAGAATGCGCTTTTCAGATTGGTACTGGTTGGTGATATGTTTGATAAAAAAATGTTTTTTGTGTTTGGAATAGGTATCTAATCTTCTCAGACGCGTCGAGTTGCAGAGGAGTACGGGTACTGGTTGGTGATATGTTTGATAAAAAAATGTTTTTTGTGTTCGGAATAGATATTTACACTTCTCAGGCATGTCGAGCGTCGAGCTGCAGAGGAGCACGTTCGAAATTTGAATCTCCTTTCTTTACAGGCAATAACATTCTAGAAGTTTTGCAGTGTAGGGTATCTACCTCGTGTGTGCATAAGTTTTGAGACGAAGTTGCATAACTTTTTTAATGATAAACTTATATTTCAAAAAATTTCAGTAAACATTAACTAGATAATAATCAACAATAAAATATAATTATTATTCAAAATAACCACCCTTGTTTTTAATACAGGCCCTTAGACGAGTTGGCCAGTCATCAATGGCGGCAAGAATCTTTTCCAGCGAAATTGGCTTTGCTTCTCGGACAAGGGTTCGCTTCAGTGACTCCAAGTTTGGGTGGGACTTTCAGCAGGCCCTGAGCTCTAATTCAGTCTATAAAAAATAATCTAGCGGGTTGAGATGGGCTCCAGCCCATCTCAACCCGCTAGATTATTTTTTAAGGCCATTCGTTCGCCGCGATGAAGGCCGGGCACATTTGCCTTCAAAGAAGCTTAGGTGGTTTTGCCTTATGGGATGGCGCCGAGTCTTGCTGGAAAACTCAATCCTTGTTGTGAAATAAAGTATGTGACAGAGATTTCACAACAGGCTCTAAAATGTGACTTTGATAATTCTTGGCTTTCACCTTGACGGCTTGTTGGCATAAATGGAGCGGAGTAACACCTTCATACGAAACTCCCCACCATACCATCACACTAGCCGAATGGTGAGTTCGCGAAACATTCCGTGCTGAAGCTGGTACATCCTTGCTACTTTTGGTATACACTGTATTGTTTTGTCGGTTAAACTTTTCTTCGACAGTAATGATTTTCTCATCGGTGAAGAGTATCTTCCTCGCATCGTGTCTCCTTATCAGCATTGGACAACATTCGCGTCGCAATTTACGAAGACGATCGTTTAAGAAGTGAACTTCCCTGCGGCTATACGCCTTTACCTTAAGATCATATTTCAGTATTCAGTTGAATGAAACGCGCGAAATTTTAGTCTGCAGCGCGAGTTTCTTCCGAGTGCGACATGGATTTCAGTAAAGTCGCTCTCGGATGATTTTGATGTTCGCAGGCGTCCTTACAGAGCGTGGCTGACCACTCCTTTGGCTATCTTGCAAAGAACTTGACTCCTTGTATCGTTTAATAGTGTTTAATAGTTATCGTGTAATACACGAAGTTACGGCTCACACCAAATTTTTTACCTCACGGGAAATCTTTATTATTTTTTTCCCCACCTTAAATAGCGAAATCATGGCCGCACGTAATTCTTTTATTTCCTCTATGACGACAAATTTGAAAGAAATTAATTTAAAAATCAAAGAAATTAAAAGTTAACATTCCAAATTCAAAATTGGAAAAAGAAATAAATAGATGTCAGTAATATTTTATTTTATTTTTAAGTACAAAGTTTGTCTCAAAACTTATGAACATACGAGGTAGACAGTATCAATGAGTGAGTTATAACGCAATGTACCTCGTGATGTAAAACGCGCGCGCCTTGACGCTCGTCGACCTCGCGCAGTTCGCGGACAACCACGCGCTGCCAGAGCTGCGGGGAGCTGAAATGAGCTGAGAATGCGAAGATGTGTACTGGTTGGTTGTACGTTCGAAAAAATAGGAAATAGTTTTTTGTGTTTGTAATATCACAGGCATGTCGAGCTGCAAAGTAATACTTTTGAGATTTCAGATGTGTACTGGTTGTATTAAATAGAATATTATGTAATTTTTCTGTAGAATATAAATTCAAAGACACGTTGAGCTGCAGAGGAAATGCATTCGGAATTTAAAAGTGCTTTGAATCGACCATTAGAAAGTTTTTAGAATGCGCATCGAGCTGTGTGACTTTAAACTTGAAAGCCAATATCATTCCAAACAGAATTGATTATCTAAACATAAATATTTGTTTCAGTGAACGAGCTTCCCGTCCTCAAGGCAGACGCTATCAAGTACCTAATGACGTTCCGGTCGTTGCTGCCAAAAGAACTGCTCATCAACGCTTTGCCACTCCTCGTAAGTCGATCTTTTTTTTATCCATATCCATATTTTATATTATGAACCCGCCCCGACTTCGCACGGACATAAAAACATTCCTCTTGAATCACTCTATCTACTAAAAAACCGCATCAAAATCCGTTGCGTAGTTTAAAAAATTTTCTAGCTGTCAAAGTGTAAATCCTTTAATCTATGGCTGGTCAACATCATTTCAGCCGCAGGTTCTCTACAGCCGGACATGGATTGGTAGCTTGCCTGCATCCATATATCTTGCCATCATCATTCGAGACCTTTCTGCCCCATCAGCCATCGGTCCTTCCTCCTATGTGCCCTGCCCACTGCCACTTCAAAAACTAACCTTTGGGGGGGGGGGGGGGGGTTAGATTTATCTGCCCTCAACTGTACAATAAACAATTTCGAATCTTTTCTTTTTTAACCCCCGATGCAAAAAGAGGGGTGTTATAAGTTTGACGTGTCTGTCTGTCTGTCTCTATCATCATAGCTCCCGAACGGATGAAGCGATTTAAATTTAGTTTTTTTTTTTCGTATAAAAAGGTGACTTACGAGCGAGTGTCCTTAGTCATGTTTAATGAAAATCGGTTGAGTCGTTTAGAAGTTGTGGGAGTGAAAGTGGGGAAGTACAACCGAATGTCTGCAAATATTCTTGAGTGGACATTACAAAATAATATGTTTAATGAAAATCGGTTGAGCTGTTACAAAGCTCTGACTATGTCTGCAAATAATATGTGTGGGGGGTAAATCAGTCGACCGTCGCCACTAAAAAGAAAAAGTGTAGATTTTTTTTTAATTTTAATGTTATCCATAGATCCAACACATAAACGGTAAAGGAGTGGTCCGGACATACGCGGCGTGTGCCATAGAGAAGCTGATCGCTGGTGGCATGCTGGGTAGAGCGGTGGTGGAACCACACGCGGCCACTCTACTGACCGCTTTGTTTGGAGCTTTGGGAGACGCGAGCTCGCCCGCGGACCACAACGAGTATGTTATGAAGGGTGAGTGATAAATAAATAAATTAGTATATAGGGACAAATCACACAGATTGAGCTAGCCCCAAAGTAAGTTCGAGACTTGTGTTATGGGATACTAACTCACGATACTATATTTTATAACAAATACATTAGATAAACATTCAAGACCCAGGTCAATTAGAAAAAGATCATTTTTCATCTTGACCTTACCGTATGTTGGCCAGAACTGTGGTTGACCATAACGTGGCCACTTTACTGACCGCTTTGTTTGGAGCTTTGGGAGACGCGAGCTCGCCCGCGGACCACAACGAGTATGTTATGAAGGGTGAGTGGTTTATATATGTTGTTATTACTGTGTGTGATGTTGAGAAACTCACAGCGGGCAGTATGTTGGCCAGAACTGTGTGGTGGACCCTCACGGATTCACTTTTAACATTAATATGAAGTTTACTTTTACTTCCAAGCTCAAGTGGAGAAGAAAAGGAACAAAAAGCCGTGCGTGTGATGGAAGCCACCACCCGTCTGAAATGAATTAAAACAGTTTATTCTCAATATAATATACTAGCTGTACCCCGCGGTTTCTCGCCCTTGGTGTGTATGTACTATAGCCTATAACCTTCCCCAAGAATCAAGCAATCATATGCAGAAATAATTTTTCAAATCCGACCAGTAGTTCCTAAGTTATAAGCGTTCAGACAAACAAACTCTTCAGCTTTATAATATTAGTATAGATTCATATAACTTATTGATGTCAATCATTACTTATTTTAAGTTTACCGCCATTTCCAAATCGCATGTGGAGAAAAATCAGCACCACACACTCCACTGCAGTATTTTCTTTTAAAATTTTGTAAATTGACATAAAATTTTAGTCAAAAGAGACATTTACGTGAAATCCATACTAATATTATAAATGCGAAAGTCTGTCTGTCTGTCTATCTGTCTGTCTGTCTGTCTGTCTGTCACCTCTTCACGGCTAAACGACTGGACCGATTGTGATGAAATTTGGTAGGGATGTAGTTAATGACCTGAGGTCAAACATAGGCTACTTTTGGGCGCGATATAACCAAGTCCCACGCGGGTGGAGCCGCGGGGAACAGCTAGTATTTTTATAATTTGAACTTTTTCAAAATGCAATCTTGAAAAACATACTACAACTGGCGCAGTCGGTTAAAAAGGAAATAAATTTGTTTAAGGCTTATAGCATTTAGCATTCATAAAGAGAGATGCTTTAGGTGATACCTCTGTGAACACTAGCGCCACCATAATTTAAAAATCATTACTCACTGAAAACACAAGTTATCAAAAATCTGTCTTATGTAATTAAGGTTCTGGATCTGAAGTTAATTTTAAACATATAAAATTATAGTTCGCTATAGTTTCAAATTGCAATATTGCTTAAATCGGCCACTTTTAGCAGTTTTGCAATTTGTGACTATATGGAACTATAATTAAAAAAATTTTATATTATTAAAATTAACTTCAGATCCAGAACCTTAATTACACAACAGGGATTTTTGATAACTTGTGTTTTCAGTGAATAATTATTTTTAAATGATGGTGGCGCTAGTGTTCACCGAGGTCTCGTTTTAACCTAATAAATTAATATAACCATTCCATTCCAGCCATACTACGCACACTGTCGTGCCTACAAGACGCGGGGCTGCCGTACCTGGGCAGCGCTCTCCCGAAACTGGCTCAGATGTTGTCTGTGGTCGCCAAGAACCCCTCCAAGCCACATTTCAATCACTACCTCTTCGAAACGCTCTCCTTGTCAGTTATGTGAGTATTTTACTAACGTACAGATGTCTCACTAAGCAAAGTCATTAAAAAAAAAAAACAACTCTGTGAACTAATTCAGTTCACACAGCGCTAACCACCTATAATTTATATTTGCTTACGCCTATCGTAATAGAATAGAATTTGTTTTCCCATAAAGGATTAAAGATAGAAGGAAGAAGGGGTCCAGGTAGACCAAGGCATAGATATATAAAACATATAAGTGATAAAAAACGTCGTGTCGTATCAAGAAATAAAGGAACTTGCAAAAGATAGACAAAAATGGAAGGAACTCATGATGAAATAATTAATGAAGTTGCCCAATTGCTATTTCCTTAAAAACAGTGTCCCCGAGTTAATGTAAAGAATAATAAACATCCATACATTCTTACAAACATTCCCGTTTATGTTATTAGTAGGATACATACCTAGGTTATTATTACACTAGCGACCCGCCCCGGCTTCGCATGGGCATAAAAACCTTCCTCTTGAATCACTCTATCTATTTAAAAAAAACCGCATCTTAATCCGTTGCGTAGATTTAAAGATTTAAGCATGCAAAGGGACATAGGGACAGAGAAAGCGACTTTGTTTTATACTATGTAGTGATAATGGCTTCCTTGCAGGCTGGTTACGAAGTCCAACCCGAATGCTATATCGGCTTTCGAAGACGCCTTGTTCCCGATATTCCAGGAAATACTGCAGAATGATGTGCAAGGTAATTCACAAATTTTCTATATTATTTACATTTACACATGTGTCTTTATTGATTATAAGTTTACATTTAGGTTTATTTTATGTCGAGTACATAAATAGCTATACAAACAAACGCGGCGATTTTTATGTGCTAATAAAGTCCTCCCCGAGAATAAAGGTTGCTGACATAACCCAGCGGATTAGCTTTTTAAAGTGGCAGTGGGCGGGTCACATAGTGCGACGAACCGATGGCCGATGGGACAAAAAGTCTCGTGCCACTTCGCAATAAACGAAATTAATCGAATCACTTATTTAAAATAAGTGATTCGATTAATTTTGTTCATAAATTGTTGTTCGCAATTGGCTAGTCCAAAAAAAATATGATAGTGATTTTTATGTGTTTTTTTTTTTGAATAGTTTTTACGGCCATGGAATCTAGTCCTTTAAGGCCTTTCTTGAATTTATTAATCTTCTTCAGTCCTACTTAAGTCAGTCGAGTCAAAAAGACAAGTCAGTAGTCTTGTCCAGTCAAGTAAGTATGTCTAGTCTGAGTCAGATGGCTAAGTGAAGCGGTGGAAAAATTTCACTTAGCTATATCATGGAGATTTTGGTGACAAAGATAAAAAGTCACGTAATCGACTCTGTATCACTTCCCAACACTCACGCTTGTTCACGAACACTTTGCGAATAATAATCCGCCAATATTATGCACAAACACTCGAAAAAACCTAAGTTTTGGAAATTAAATACAGCGCGGACATAGCGACAGTTTACTTTCCCTCCAAAAACTCCTTTTATGTGGTTTTTCGATAAAATAGACCATTTTTTTTTGATACAATTTGAAAGAAAAAGTTCTTAAAATTGTAAATAGCCGCTTACGTCATGTAAGCGGCTCATACAATTTATTTGACCTTGTAGTCAATTTTTGAAAATGAAGGTATTGGGTTTTTTGCTATTATCTCAAAAAATGTTTGCTTAATAAAAAATCTGATTATGGCAAACCGTTTTCTAAGCCTATTTCTCGAAATGGTTTTCGAATCAGACATCTTGTAAAAAAAATTGGACTAGCCAATTCTCGCAACGCATTTTTGGCTTTTCTCCTAAGTTTATGATTACTTCCAGAATTCATGCCATACGTATTCCAAATGCTGTCGCTCCTGCTGGAGCTGCGCGGCACGATGGCGACCCCCGCGAGCTCGGACGACGCGTACAGTGCTTTACTTCCTTGTTTGGTCGCGCCCGCGCTGTGGCAGCGGCCTGCCAACGTGAGGCCTCTCGTGAGGCTTCTGTGTGCCTTCATAGCCGCCAGGGCTGAAGTAGTGCTGCAGTCCGGACGATTGGTGAGTAATGGCGACCCATCACACAGGTGGACAGGTGCTTCACTTCCGTGTTTGCGAGCGTCGAAAAAAAATTTATGGAATACGAACGGCCGAAAAAATTGATGCTGTTGGATACTGTATTGTAAGTTCTTATATTGAAATAATTTCAATTGTAATATTACTTTTGATATTTTCTGTCTCGTTTTTTTATTTCTCGGTCTTTCTAAGTACGGAAGCGTGTACCGATTTCTAGAATCCGCGAGCCAATTGATTTTAACCCTTATGATAGGGTTCATAAGTATTGATTCAGTGTGTTCTGCCGCGAATATTCCATTCCGAGAATACGCCTGTATATCGCTAGAAAATTCCACTCTCAGGGCCGCTAAACTTTTGCCAGTGGTTGCCAAACTATGAGGCATATGACCATAGTTAAGCAACCACTGCTTTTTTTCACATTTTTTTTCACTACATATTATTTTTTTACATACATACATACATATAATCACGTCTTTATCCCATGCGGGGTAGACAGAGCCTAGGGCCATAAGACCTTAGGCCACGTTTAGCATAATGGTAGTTGAAACAGGAAATCAATAGTTATTATTTTTTTATTTCTTAATATTCTTTTTTTCACTTTTATTGTACAAAATACAAAAAGTTAAGCACAATAGGCGGACTTAATGCTAAAAGCATTATCTAACAGTCAGCCTTTGGGTAATGCAGAGAGCTTGAATGTGACATTATATAATATTGACATCCATACTAATATTATAAATGCGAAAGTCTGTCTGTCTGTCTGTGTGTCTCTCTGTCTGTCACCTCTTCACGGCTAAACTGCTGGACCGATTGTGATGAAATTTGGTAGGGATGTAGTTAACGACCTGAGGTCAAACATAGGCTACTTTTGGGCGCGATATAACCGAGTCCCACGCGGGGCGAAGCCGCGGGGAACAGCTAGTTGTATAATATATATGCTTCCATGCTGGTCTGGGAGAAAAAGAAAAACATAGAATGTACCAGCTGCTTCTCTTCTCGCGCAAGCCGTAAAAGTCGTCTGATGGAATCGCCGAATGGGGAAATCATGACATAGGCGATGCGGCTAGCAACCCATCACTATTGATTTCCTGTTTCAACTACCATTATGCTAAACGTGGCCTAAGGTCTTATGGCTCTAGGCTCTGTCTACCCCGTATGGGATAAAGACGTGATTATATGTATGTATCCATACTAATATTATAAATGCGAAAGTCTGTCTGTCTATCACTTCTTCACGGCTAAACTGCTGGACCGATTGTGATGAAATTTAGTAGGGATGTAGTTAACGACCTGAGGTCAAACATAGGCTACTTTTGGGCGCGATATAACCGAATCTCACGCGGGGCGAAGCCGCGGGGAACAGCTAGTGTATAATATATTTTTTTTTTGTTTCAGAACGCAATGCTCGGAGTGTTTCAAAAACTAATCGCGTCCAAAACCAACGACCACGAAGGCTTCTACCTAATTCAGACTATGCTGTTCAAATTCGGCGAGTGAGTTTTTGAATGATTTATATATATTTTTTTATTCACTTAAAAGTGTCAGTTCTCACTGACACTTTTAAGTTGGTTGGACTTGGTAGAGTCCATGTTAATTGTTTAAAATTTTATGTGATAATCAATCATATTTGTATTACGCATTGTTCAAATTTGTTTTGTAAAAAAACATTCCGACGAATTGATAACCTCCTCCTTTTTTTTGAAGTCGGTTAAAAATGCGCTCATGCTCGAGCATGCGCGTATGAAAAATTTCAATTTTCAAATTTAATCTGATTCATTTTATTGGATATTAGTTTAATTTTACAAAATTGAACATTATAATGAAAAAAAAGGGTCGACTCTCGACACTCGTCGAAAGCATAGTTATTTATAAAGTTATACAAACATTTGTATATTTGCTTACTTGTTCATAATCATCACTGCAGGCTGTCCATTGCTGGACATAGGCCTCCTCCAAGGATTTCCACTACGACCGGTTGTCCCGGCCTGCATCCAGCGCCTGCCTGCGACCTTCTCCAGGTCATCCGACCATCTAGTCGGTGGGTGTCCGATGCTGCGCTTGCCGGCGCGTGGTCGCCATTCGAGAACCTTTCTGCCCCATCGGCCATCGGATCGTCGCGCTATGTGCCCCGCCCACTGCCACTTCAAAGAGCTAATCCGCTGGGCTATGTCAGTGACTAAGTTCACTTGTTACAGATCTGTAATGCAGCAATACACAAAACAGATAATGACGCTACTCTTCCAACGGTTGTCCTCGTCGAAAACGACGAAGTACGTGCGAGGATTGATTGCCTTCCTCGGCTTTTACGCGGCCCACTTCGGCGCCGACCAGCTGATCGAGATTATCGACTCCGTTCAAGCCAAGTGCGTAGCTATTTTGCATTTTTAGGTTAAAAAAATATATATATACGGTCGAATTGAGAAACCTTTTTTTTTGAAGTCGGTTAATAAAAAGAGATATCATTTGAGGTTTAAGGGTCTTTACACTCCTGATTTTTGAGAGGCTTGCGTGGGTATATTGATCTAACACGTAGATACCCGTGGAGAATTTAAACATCAACTTCTTAGTGGTGCTTCTGTCAAAAATGTATCAGTCTCTCTCTCTTTTTTTCTCTCTCCCTCTCTCTCTCTTATCTTAGCGTATGTTTTCAGGCCCACGGGCCGCTTTACTGCTTATTATTCACGTCATCAAGTTTTTGGCCTAAATGTAACATGTTTTGTACAATAAAGATATTGATGTCCGCCAGCATGTTCGCGCTGTACGTGGAGCGCGTGCTGGTGCCGGACTTGCAGCGCGTGAGTGGCGCCCTCGAGCGGAAGGCGGCGGCGGTGGGCTGCGCCAAGCTGCTGTGCGAGGCCAGGCGGTTCCGGGAGCCGCCGCTAGCACAGTTATGGCCACATGTCATGCAGGTAATTAATATAATAAATATTTCACAACTATTTAATTAACCTATCATTAGTTTGAGACTTAAGAGTGATCCGGCTCGAAGGACCAACGTTATAATTATACGAAGAAGCTAGAAGTTCTGCGAGCCGCCGCTAGCACAGTTATGGCCACATGTCATGCAGGTAATGCAGACAATAATGTAACACAGTTTAAGGTGATACCGTGGTGAACACTAGCACCACCAACATTTGAAAAACATTATTCACTGAAAACACAAGTTATCAAAAATCCGTGTTATGTAATTAAGGTTCTGGATCTAAAGAGAATTATATAACACAGTTGTTTATTTAATGTCTAGTTTAAACTAGAGTGATCCGGCTCGAAGGACTAACGTTATAATTATCAAAGAAGCTAGAGGATTCTGGGAGCCGTCGCTAGCTCAATAATGGCCGCATGTCATGTTGGTAATGTACACAATTATATAGTTGTTTATGTAGACTTGATAAGTGATCCGGCTCGAAGGTTCAACGTTAATACGTAGAAGCTAGGGGGATCCGGGAGCTGCCACTAGCTCAGCTATGGCCAGCACTGACAAATCAAGCTGCCTAAAGGCATCTGACATAGCCTTACGACTGCCATCTACCGATAACAGCCGGGTCCAACAGGTTAACGTGCCTTCCGAAGCACGGAGGAGCTCAAGATGTTAGTAATGGCGACCAATCCAAACATAGCCGCTCACTCGCCGTCGCTTGACATGCGCTATCGTCACGAACTAGCGCGCCGCGTTCGACTATCGAGCTTCTCAATATACACACAAATATTGCGCAGGCGGATATTTTTTCTACTTTCGTTATTCATTTGCGAAAACTTGATTGTGTTTTTGATATTTTAAGACTACTAGTAATTAAGACTTATTATACACTGTTAGTTTTCCTAATAAAACAAATTAAATCCTAAAAACATTAAAAAATGGTGAAAAATTGAAAATAATAATGTGCTTCGATTCTTTCTCTCCCTCACCTTTGTCTGTGTGTCTTGGAAATGGCAAAATTTAAATGAATAAATGAACCATTTTACCCGACTACGGCAAAGACAAAACGAAGGAGTTTTTGGAGGGAAAGTAAACTGTCGCTATGTCCGCGCTGTATTTGTAATTTCCAAAACTTAGGTTTTTACGAGTAAGTATTTGTGCATAATATTGGTGGTTTATTATTCGCAAAGTGTTCGTGAACAAGCGTGAGTGTTGGGAAGTGATACAGTGTTTTTATCTTTGTCACCAAAATCTCCATGATATAGCTAAGTGAAATTTTTCCACCGCTTCACTTAGCCATCTGACTCAGACTAGACTTACTTGACTGGATTTGACCATTGACATGAATTTTTGACTCGACTGACTTAAGTAGGACTGAAGAAGATTAATAAATTCAAGAAAGGCCTTAAAGGACTAGATTCCATGGCCGTAAAAACTATTAAAAAAAAGACAAAACGAAGTATATCAAAATTTTAACTGACGGAATTTAAATCTCAGAAAAGAAAACATTTTCCCATAAAAAATAGGTGTAGGATAGGTGTAAGGTAGGGTAGGTAGGTGTAGGGTACGGTAGGTGTGCGACAGGTGTAGGGTAGGTGTGGGGTAGGTGTTAGGTAGGGTAGAGGTAGAAAAAAGGGCAGGACAACGTCTGCCGGGTCAGCTAGTGAAAAACAAATAAAATAAAAATAATCTCGTAGGCTTTAGTGTCGCTATTCGAGCTGCCGACGGACGAGACGACTCTGCCGGACGACCATTTCATAGAAGTGGACGACGCGCCCGGCTACCAGGCGCAGTACGCGCAGCTCGCGTGCGCCAAGGGCATCGAGAACGACCCGCTCGCCAGTGAGTACATCTTCAATTCAATTTACCCTTTTCACCGCTATCGTATATATTTAATTTAGAATGAGACTAGAAATAAACTAAGTAGAAAAATGGTAACTTTTGAGCCAAATGCTTTGATATCTTTTTTAACCCCCGACGCAAAAAGAGGGGTGTTATAAGTTTTACATGTCTGTCTGTCTGTCTCTGGCATCATAGCTCCCGAACGGATGAAGCTATTTCAATTTAAATGATCTTTTCCTGATTGACCTGGGTCTTGGATGTATATCTATATATGTATTTGTTATAAAATATAGTATCGTTGAGTTAGTATCCCATAACACAAGTCTCGAACTTACTTTGAGGCTAAGTCAATCTGCGTGAATCTGCATGGTTTAGTTTTTTTCGTATTTAAAGGTGACATACGGGCGAGTGTTCTTAGACATGTTTGATGAAAATCGGTTGAGAGTTGAGAATATCTACTTTCTTTTGCTAGTGCATTTTCTTCGGTTTTACGAGTACTATGTGCGTGTGCCTATGTATAACCTACCCCAAGAATCTGGGTAAAATATGCAGAAATATTTTTTCAAATCCTACAGTCTAACTACTACTGTATGTGTACTAACTATTCAGTTTTATTATAGAGAAGATATAGAAGAAGAAGTTAATACAGGGTGACCGAGTAAACACCGTAATCATTCAAATAGTGGCTGGATAATTACATAATAAAATTATCTAAACGAATAAAAAAATATGTTTTAATCCCACAAAGGTTGATCGTAGAAGATTGCAGGAACGGCTCGGAGAGACTTGGGGGAGGCTTATTTTCTTGGAGTTCGTTTGATAAGCCCATTTTAACTAAAATATGTTTTGGCTCTTTCTCTCTTACCTGACACATCATGTGAAAGAACGAGACGAAACACATTTTAACTAAAATAGGCTTAACAAACGTTTCTTAATACGGTGGTTAGTGTAAATAAATATGTCTACTTTTAATCAGTCCGACTGAAAATCTATAATGGAGGCCTATGTTCAGCAGTGGACTTGTGGCTGATATGATCTTCTTATTATATAAAGTCGTGTTAGTTACACTATTTATAACTCTAAGAACGGCTGAACTGATTTGGCTGACAATTGGTGGGGAGGTAGCTTAGAACCAGGAGCAGAACATAGGGTACCTTTCGTCCCGGGAAAAGTTCCCGAGGGATGTTCGTTCATGCGGACGAAGCCGCGGGCAAAAGCTAGTAAAATATATATTTAAATACTTAGAAACAAAAGCTATTTTGACATTTATGCACAGGTATTGGGGACCCAAAGCGCTACCTAGCGGAAAGCCTGGGCAACCTCTCCCGCACGTCCCCAGGCCAGCTGCCAGGCCTTGTGTCGGCCGTGCCCGAGCCTCACCGCACGGCACTTCAAGGGTATCTAGCACAATATGGCGTCCACATCTGCTGACAGGACATGATGGCGTTGGCACACTGGCTGGGAGATATGACGCAGTACACTGGGCTTAATTGAACTTTTACGTTCACAGTGTATAATTCGTGAAAAGTTGTAACTTTACCCTTTTTTTTATTTTTATTTTTGTAGCACAGTGAGGGGGACTTGATATCTCTATTATAAAAGAAATAAAACCAATCGATCTATTATAAAAGATATAAAAAAGCCAATCGAATTTCTCAGATACTTAGTACATACTTATATTAAAATAATTGTTCAAATTTAGAACTAAACAAAACATTAAATCAAGTCATGTAAAAATACAATCCAAATTCAATGAGGATTGAGAAACTCATTATCATAAATGTATTGAGTTGTTTGTGTGAAGGGGTTCTTACATTTCTTTATTAGCACGTAAAAAGCACCATAATGTATGTAATTTCGTCTCACACCTTAGATTTAATTTACCTTAATGTAAATAAATAATGTAAGTTTATCTTAAGAGCATTAAACCACCGGAGTGGCCACCGACAAGCGGCCTCCTCTACCAAATGTATATGACCGCCGGTCATACTGTTTGTACAGTCGGCTGCAGAGAAATCTGACCCCCATGCCACAAGTATAACTATTGAAAGGGGTCATATTTCTCTGCAGCTGTCTGTACATGGGTGCGTGTATTTTTTGCTTGTGTTGGATATATTTGTCAAGTGTGTGCGTAACGACGTGTTCGAATAATGCATTTGTGTTAATACTTATTGTGCTTATTTCCTTATCCTGCGCGTAGATCTTTCACGTATTAATAAGTGCGCGTGCCTACTCCTCCTTTAATAGTCATTATGCATAAATTAATAAACCTCGTTTGTGTCGATATTATTATTAATACTTTGTCAATAATTTCTGATTGATTTTCCTGGAACTTCAGTTAAACTGATTTATTCCTAATGTAATCTTCAAATACATTGTTTTTGTATAAAATATTTTCTTTCAAATTATTTTGTGAAAACAGTGTAAATATGAAATAAACAACGTCACGGTTAGGCTTAACACGCAAGACGTGTAACAATTAGGTAAAAAAAGCCTACAACCCAGTGGAGTTTGTTCTCAACAAAAATCTTTTAGTGATAAGTGGTTTTAGCCATTAGGATTCATATAGCCTAAAAGCTTTGTGTGTGACCCCCGTATTGTTAAGCCCATTTTAGCTAAAGTGTGTTTCGTCTCGCTCTTTCACGTAAAATGTCGGTAAGTGAAAAAGAGACAAAACACATTGGCCTAACAAATGTTATTTAATACACGGGTAAGTGTTAATGTCGCATTTAATAATTAATAATTGGTGTTATGTCGGATGAATTCTTGTGATATATGGAATTTAAATGTCGGTGATCGAAATAGATATTATATGTACAATTTGAAAATATTATATCTGCACCCTCAGTAAACAATTTTTAGAATAGATTGGATAAATTCTCCAAACACAAAGACGCACACGCATCAGCGTAAAAATGCTGCTAGTGTATTCCAATCCATACTTCCATACTAATATTATAAATGCGAAAGTCTGTCTGTCTGTCACCTCTTCACGGCTAAACTGCTGGACCGATTGTGATGAAATTTGGTAGGGATGTAGTTAACAACCTTAGGTCAAACATAGGCTACTTTTGGGCGCGATATAACCGAGTCCCACGCGGGGCGAAGCCGCGGGGAACAGCTAGTAATATATATAAACTAGCGACCCGCCCCGGCTTCGCATGGGCATAAAAACCTTCCTCTTGAATCACTCTATCTATTAAAACAAACCGCATCAAAATCCGTTGCTTAGTTTTAATATATATATATATATATATATATACGAGTGCTTGCGAGCATTTCAATGCTTTATTTATTCTACTAGCGGTTGCCCGCGACTACGCACGCGTGGGACTCTGTTATATCAAATTTGTCGTGGTTTAACTGTGAAAGCGTAACAGATAGACAGTCTTTCGCATTTATAATATAAGTATGAAATTTTATTTATTTATGCCCCTATTCCGATCACTGGGACGCTCATGTTATATATTGTATATTTGTTTCGTATGAGATCATTGTTGTGTACAGTAGGCCACAGAGGCCACTAACACACCCGGATCATGTTCCTGTGGTTCTGGATTCCCTGTAAAAAGGGAGGTCGCTTCATTGTAATAACCAGTTCGGCCAAATCAGGACCATGATTTATAGCGTACCCTGGGCTCTGAAGCGAAGGCTGAAGATGTATAACCGGGATATACGCTCGGACGAAGACAGTGGGCCACAGAAACTAGACCACGTTACAGTTACACCCAGGTTATATGGCCCACTACCTAACAGTTTGTTATATAATATTTTTGTGTATAGTTAATTGTTAACTTCGAATGATTACAGTTCTTATCTATAACTTTGTTTTGTCTTGTGTGCGAACCAAAAATGTTAATTTTCTTATCGGTATAAAACATATGTTTAAGAAGCTGTTGTATTTGTTTACAAATAAGGCTTAATTTCCACTGAAAGAATAACATTTTTTTTTCAACTTTAATTAAATGAAATGTAGTTTTTATAAATGACAATAATTTTCATGAGTAACATTAAATGGTAGTTTTAATGTCTGGCACGAGACTCGTGTGCTCGCTGAATGCGTAATTGTATTGTAACATAAAGCTTCATTTATGCAACAAATTTGTTTTTTTTTTAAAGGAAATAAAGTAGGATATATAAAAAAAAACAACAAATACATTGAATAAATGTATTCGAAAAGCATACTTCTACAATAATTCTGCGAAACCCATCTAGTGAAACATTTAGAAATCCATTACATCAAGTTCCCTACAAGGAATGATACAGCTCCCTCTTCACAACAATTAGAAAATTATATTAATTTTCAAGTAAATACAAGCCGGCAGTTCATGTTTGAAATTCCTGGTTAAGGCAGATGTTATGCTACCAGAAATTTACCCTTATGTAACAAGCGATAAGGTTCAAAAACGATCTATATTGGTTAATGCACAAAAAACACAGGTTTGTTAGTAGCGACGAAAATTCTAATCTAACAAGTATCTACCCACAGATATACAATATTATAAAAAGTTAACTTTGCAAAAATTCCAATAAGTATTAATTATTCTATTAACATAAAATATGAAATCATAGTATTACAAAAAAATGTTAACAAGTACAAACAACTTTTTAATCAAAAATTTAATTTTCATTTTAATAAAAAAAAAATGTCAATAAAAATCGTATAAAGCAAAATACCATGAAAATCAAGCGATCATATTCCCAAACAACTAATAAATGTGTTAAACGGCTTTTTCGGAAATAGTTTAATCCATGAATGCGTGAGTTTTACGTTATAAAAAACATTTACAAAAAAATCTCTAGGATATTTGTCTGGGAATACGTTCTCATCAATTAACAAACAAATGAGACACTTCGACAATAATCAAACAAAATATTCCAAAAGCTAATGGGTATCTTTATAAATATTCTAGCTATAAATGATAAACAACATTGAACTGAAAAGAAATGTCTCATTTGTTATTATTGTTTACTATACACTTGTATGAAAAATGCGCGTCAATTTATTATGTTATCCTCCTAATGTAATAATAAGAATTCGTGCTTAATAGGTACGTCAAAAAGTTTTTTCTTAAAATGCCTTAACATAAAAAACTAAGTACGATTATTCAAAGTAAATCAACAATTTAAAAAAATGAAGATTTATGCAAATAAAAAATATGAAAAAATTCTTATTCGTTTTTAGAATAGAACATTATTCTTTTATATAAAAGCAAAATATTCCTGGCACATCACATCACATTGATGAAAATAACGTACAAAAAAAATAAACAAGTCAACTTCACTAAACGGTATAGCCCGTTTTTGTGATGATCAGAAAATGATTTATAACGTTTTTTTGGGAATGAATGTGTGTCATTATTTATAAAGCCGGGGCTACATATTTGCACTGCGGAGTAGCTTCTTAAATATACGCGATGAAGCTAACCGAACGAAGCTGTTGAAACCCCTAGCTGTCGCTCAAGACCACTTTATTTCTAGGCAATTAAGGTCTAATTTAGTATAAATTAGCGACGCACCCCGACTTCTAATATGTTTCGAATGAAGCTAGTTTATCGCGAACAAATCGTTATACGATGAGCATGGCTGAAAACACCGCGAATATTCGCCATAGCACGCATATTTAACCCCGGCACAAAAGGAAGTGTTAAATAAAATGAACCGCGCATTAATTTAGCAAGTGTTTACGCCGCTACCGGTCACTTGAGTGCGCATTCCACGAACACCGGCTGCCGGGACTGATCCAGGGCGGGCGTGGAGGGGGGGCTGCCTGATAGCGACGAGGGGGGGGAGGGGGGGGACGACTCGATCACGAACTGAGACTCGGACAGCGGGCACAGGTCCTTGAGGACGGACCTGGAAAAATTGATAGAATAAATTGTGTATAATGTAGAATGGATATTTATTGTACATACAAAAAATGTTGTCGGAGTGGATTTTTGCCATCCGTGACCTTGACCATGACTTACTGGAACATGGTGAATCGTATGATTTTTATTTGGCAAAACCAAATTTTTTAAAGATGAAAGATTTTAAAACAATAAAACAACTCCTGTATGTATGTCTCTATTTTGTAGTGAATGTATATGACGATTTATTTAATTAATTTTTTTAACAAAATAAATTCAAAAATAAATTAGTTAAAAGAAGATAATATGATTAAAACATCAAATGAATTTGCAACAATGTTCTTTAGGAATAGGCTAGTTGACAATACTTTCTATTTGTTTAGTTTATTTCTCTGAGTAATTCAAGAGTAAGGTTTTTATGCCCATGCGAAGCCGAGACGGGTCGCTGGTAAGAAAGAAATAAATAAAAAAAAACTCACCACAAGCGATGATCAATAACAGCGCGAACCCTTGGCACGGGGAAGCCATTGAAAGGCGATGCCACCGGTATGGTGTACGCCCCCATGTCCTTCCAGACCAGCCACGCCCCCGCCGCGAGGGGGGGGAGCGCAGTGGAGGGGAGGATGCAGTCCAGCGCGTCGCACGACGGACCCCACACCGACGACGGGCGGGCCGCGTCCGACGACGGCTGTACAGGGACATAACTCATTGAAATTCTTAGCTTAAGACGATACCTCGGTGAACACTAGCGCCACCATCATTTAAAAATCATTATTCACTGAAAACATAAGTTATCAAAAATCCGTCTTATGTAATTAAGGTTTTGGATCTGAAGTAAAATTTAAACATATTAAATTATATTTCCCTACAATTGCAAATAGCAATATTACTTAAAACGGCCACTTTTAACAGTTTTGCAATATGTTACTATAGAGAACTATACTTTAATAATTTAATATGTTTAATTCCGAAGCACGGAGGAGTTCAAGATAGAAATGCCACTAATGCCGACCAATTCAAACATGGCCATTGAGTTCCTCCGTGCTTCGGAAGGCACGTTAATCCGTTGGTCCCGGCCGTTATCGGTAGATTGCAGTCGTTAGGCTGTGTCAGATAGATGCCTTTAGGCAGCCTGAAAAATCTGCCAGTGTTGGCCACTAACACACCCGGGTCACGTTCACGTTCCTGTGGGTCTGGTTTCCCTGTAAAAAAGGGTTACGGAGGTCAGACGGCGATCGCTTCATTGTAATAACCAGTACCGCCAAATCAGGACCATGATTTGATAGCGGACCCTGTGCTCTTAAGCGTAAGCTGAAGATGCAACCGGGAAAAACGCTCGAATTAAAAAGAAGAGAGACTGACCTCAAGCAGGTCGCAGGACACGTGCTGATGATCATATAGCACGCAGTTGAAGGAGCCGTACACGCCGTCGTTCACGAAGTACATCGTGTGAGTCTCATCGTCGCCATCCTTCGCAGTCACCTGTATAAGAATTAAAAAAAAAATATTGTGATTTGGTATTATGTTGTGTCATATCAAGAAATAAAGGAACTTGCTAAAGATAGACAAAAATGGAAGGAACTCCACCGACAAGAGCATAGCTCTCAAATTTATGATGATGATGGTATTAGCCAAAAAAAAATAAAAATTGAGCGTATATATTGTAAAAATAACCGCATTTTACTAAAAACTACACGGTACAGATACCAAAATAACATTTTTTTTGCAAATTTTGTCTGTCTATCTGTTTGTTCCGGCTAGTCTCTCGTACGGCTGGACCGATTTTAATGGGACTTTTACTGGCAGATAGCTAATGTAATTTCGGATGAACGTGATTGGGATGGTAAAAGTGACCTGGTTATAAATGTTGACGGAAAGAGGTTACCGTCGCAAATGAAATTTCAACACGTCAAAAATTGACAATTTAATTAAAAATGTAGTCAATTTGGTACTGACCTCTCGCTTGGCATGCACCATGGTGGCCAGGGTGTATGCCGCAGCCGCGAAGTACCGTCCCGGCTCCGCGATCACTCGCACCCCGCGTTCCGGGAAGTGGGTTTCTAGGGCTGAGTTGATCACTGCCGCTACCTGTACACGAATTGGGAACAATAATTATTATTATCCTTTATTCAATCAAAATCATATTTTTCATTTTGAAATTACTACATACATAGTATAAAACAAAGTAGCTTTCTCTGTCCCTATATTCTTATATGTATGCATAAATCTTTAAAACTACGCAACGGATTTTGATGCGGTTTTTTTTTAATAGATACTGATTCAAGAGGAAGATTTTTATGCATATGCGAAGCCGGGGCGGGACGCTAGTAATATAATAAAGCTGAAGAGTTCGCTTATTCGTTTGAACGTTTATAACTTGAAAACTACTGGTCGGATTTGCAAAATTCTTCTTGGGGAAGATTATAGGCTATATACTGTTTTATACTATGCAGTGATCTGACATCTATCTCCACAGTGGTCACCTCAGCGATGCAGGTGCCCCGGTTCCCGGGGAAGCCGCCCCCGAGGTCGAGCAGGCGCATGCGCGGGTGCCCCGCGGAGGCGCCGGCCTGGAACAGCGCGCGCGCCAGACGGATGGCGCGCGCGTACACGCCAGTCTCGCAGGCGCCCGAGCCCACGTGGAACGAAACGCCGATCACCTGTAGGGATGAATTAATTAATGAATTAATTGCACCGATTGCTTAAGGTGATACCTCGGTGAACACTAGCGCCACCGTCATTTAAAAATCATTACTCACTGAAAACACAAGTTATCAAAAATCCCTCTGCTGTAATTATGGTTCTGGATCTGAAGTTAATTTTAATCATATTCAATTATTAAATTATAGTTCCATATATAGTAACAAATTGCAAAACTGCTAAAAGTGGCCGTTTTAAGCAATAATGCAATTTGTAACTATAAGAAATTATAATTTAATATGTTTAAAATTAACTTCAGATCCAGAATCATAATTACAGCAGAGGGATTTTTGATAACTTGTGTTTTCAGTGAGTAATGATTTTTAAATGACGGTGGCGCTAGTGTTCACCGAGGTATCACCTTAAATCGGTACATCATTGGAATAACATTAAGACCCAAATTCACTAACATGTTTAAATTTAATACCTTCGCTGGCGAAAAACATTACAGATAGATATCTCTTAGACATATTCCAATCAGGAAAAAAGTACAACACAAAACCAATTTTTTATTTAATATCATATTAACAAAATGAATACATGTCAAACTTTGTTTATAACAAGAATTTTATAGTTAAATATCTAACCCAAAATGTAACTTTGTATGCCTACTGGCGCACACGACACAGAGGACCGTATACATTTCTATTAACAACCTGTGTATAACAAAATGATGACTATGATGGAAAATAACTTCATTATTTAAAAAAAACAAATACGTCAAAATACTCATTGCTGGTCTAGGCCAACAAAGAAATAAAAAATTATATATTGACGACCGATAATGGAGGTTTTTAATGTACACTTTTCCATACATTAGGTTTGGCCAGCCCACCAAAAACCTATTCTAGCGATCGGAAATGGAACATGCTGAACACTTTTTAAATGTTGGTACTACTTTATTCTGTGTACACATGGGGTTCTTTTATTAATTGAAATATAGATGCGAAAAAAAAAATTGATAAAGGCACAAAGCGAGCGCTGGCTTGTTGACGCCAATGTTAAAGACACGATGTTGTTTCCTCACAAAAGGAAGAAAAGTATTGTACAAGCCTTTTCTTCCTTTTGTGATGGCCAAGATTGTTAGATTGTTACCTCCAAGCCGAGCACTGCGGCAAGTTTCAACAAGCGTGGAGCTTCAGCGATGGGATCGCAGCCAAACTTGATGCCGAGCGGGCACTGCGCGTTGGCAGCATCGCAGCGAATGCGGATCACTAGTCTGCAACAAACACATTCCATTAATAACCTTTTCTTCCTCTTGTTCGAAAACAACTTAATCACTACATAGTATAAAACAAAGTCGCTTTCTCTGTCACTATGTCCCTTTGTATGCTTAAATCTTTAAAACTACGCCACGGATATTGATGCGGTTTTTTTTTAAATAGGTAAAGTGATTCAAGACGAAAGTTTTTATACCCATGCAAAGCCGGGGCGGGTCGCTAGGCCTAGGGCAACAATGAATTAAAAAAACAAATTGCCGTTCGCTTATGGAGATTTTTGATGTACTCGTTTTTATACATTAGTTTTTTTAGTTTCCCTCTGGCCAGCTCCTAAAGGCCTCGGTGTTTTTAAAAGCTTTTAAAAGGCCTTGGTTTCACCACGTCCTTATAAAAGCACTTTGCAATATAACTCGGCCGTAAATTGCTTCATTTCTGGCCTGGGCTGCTATGATGAACCCAGTGCTCATTGGGTTTATTTATCTCTTCTATGTAATTTATCTATGGGATACATACAATTTGGTATCCCATAGATAAATTAATATTTGTCTCTAAGGTGCAGCGAACTCCATCTAGGATGGGTTGCACCAAAGTACCAGTTATCGAAACAGTTAAAGTCAAATGTAACAGTAACATTACTGCTAACTATAACCGTTGAAGCGACATAGGTTGCACAGTCGTATTTTGTAGCATAGTTAGTTACCAGGGTTACAAGTACAATGACGTCCGTGGAGGTTATTGGACCCGTCTGACAGATAAGTTGACAATAACAATAGCGCTAACCGGTCAAGTTTGGGCGGTTACGGTTAGCGTAAAAGTTATGACGTATTTTGACGATTGACAAAATGGTGAAACCCATTTTTCACAAAACCGGTACTTTAACTACACAGTTATTGTTATAGTAAGTTGGTGCAACCCTACCTTAGACCACATCTGCATTTACTCCCGAATTAGGACGTTTGATAAGCCCATTTTAACTAAAATATGTTTTGGCTCATTCTCTCTTACCTGACACTTCACGTGAAAGAACGAGAAGAAACACATTTTAACTAAAATAGGCTTAACAAACATTTCTTAATACGGGGGTTAACATCGTGGTCAGTCGTTAGCCATCGTGAACATAAAAAAATACAGACAAACAAACTCACTGGGCGTGCGGCATAATCTGCTTAACCTTGATGAGCTCTGTCTCGGAGTCGAAGGTCATCGTGGTGACGCCAGCGGCGGCCGAGTAGCGGATGTGGGACGCCATCTTGGCAGGGTTCGCGAATATTATACGCCTGTTGGACAAAAAAACAACAAATTAATGCTTTGCAAGCTATCTATGTTGAATTTAAATAACACTGTATGGTTTTTGGGGTGTGCAAAACGGATGTCTTAACCTCTCCCATTTATCATTTTAAGAAGTGGAGAAGAAAAAGCAGGCAAACAGACCCTGAGCGTTGTGCAATTCGCTTATTTTTATTGGGGATTAGGAAAGACCTCATTTTACTCAGGCTCGTGAAGTTCGCCTCACCTCATATGAGGTGAGGCGAAGAGAAAAAACAAACGCAGACCACGGTGAGCATTGAGGGATTTGCATATCTTTGTCGTTTCGCACGGAATGGCTCCCTCTCTCGTTCAACGTGAGTTATCGATATCGACTCACTCACTAATCTGTTGCATGTGGTGCTATCTGTGCTCCAGCACTCGCGACTAGTGTTGCCAGGTGTCCCGATTTGTGCGGGACGTCCCGATTTTCAGGGGTCTGCGGACGCGTCCCGATTCGTACCTGATCGGGACGCTAAATGTCCCGATAAAGCAAAAATGAGAAAAATTATTATATTTTGCCATAAAAAAAATTATATTACACTGCGAATGATGAGAATGCAACGAGAGAGCCCTTGTTTTTTTGTTTGTCCCGATCTGCAACCCTAAATCCCGATTTGTTTGACCTCATGTACCTATTTAAAACAAATCTGACCTGGCAACACTACTCGCGACGTATCGAAAAAGAAATGAGGAGCTAAATGAGGTGGTTCAAAGTTGTAAAACGACTCCCTCATTTTGTCGTGACGAGTACCTCACGAGTGAGGGGCTCATCTCTAGACCCTGGGTTCCGCAGCGACCAGCTGAAAATGCAACCGGGTGAACGCTAAAATGAGAGGAGAGTTGTCACTCACTCTGGCTTGACTCCGATGCTGGTGACGAGCTCGATCTCGGCTTTAGAAGCGCAGTCGAAGCCGGTGCCCAGCGCCGCTAGTGTTGTTATCAGCAGCTTCTCGTCGTTGCATTTCACCGCTGTTGGACAAAATATACAATTATCTTATCAATTAGTATATGGTATCAAGGTGAAAAAAAGGCTTTGCTTTAAAGAGTGGTATAGTATTTTGGTCACATAGCCCGAAAACCAGACGACAGCCTGGAAAAGCTTTTGGCACTGGCAGGATGGACGGAAGGAGATCCAGAGGACGTAGCCCGATACGATGTTCTGACCAAATTGAGCAGCAGCTCAACATTCAGATCTCCAACGCAATCCACGGGGCAAAAGATCGCCATAAATGGAAATTGATCGCAAAGAAGGTCGGTCGGGCACATCACAACGCTCAATAATGAGCAAACGACTGGAGGAGGAGGAGGAATGGTGGTTGGTATATCACGGATGTGGTAGTATGAGTATTTGGAATTTTACGTTGAGTGGGCATTTTCCGTGATATGTTTCCTTGCCCTATCACGTTCCTATTTGTCTGGTTTCCCTGTAAAAAGGGGTTATGGAGGTCTAGAATGACATAAATGACCTGGCCTACTATACCTAATGGCAATCGCTCTATTTAGGACCACGATTAAAAAGGTAAAAGGGTATGAACCCTGGGCTCTGGAGCTTAAGCTAAAGAAGCAACTAGAAGATATTAAATGGATAAAAATAAGAGTAGCACCAACCGTAGAACAGGTCGACCCTGGGCATCAGACAACCGACCACTTCGCCCAGGTCCATTACGTAAAACGAGTCTTCCTAAACACCCTGTTCTAAGACCTTAAGAAGAGACAGAAGATAGCCTCTAAAACCTAAATGAAAAGAGATAGAAGATAAGTGTAAACAAGAATGTCACCAACCGTAGAACGGCTCGACCCTGGGCATCAGCTCCCGCCAGCGGTGGTATCTCCCCACCACCTCGCCCAGGTCCATGACGTAGAACGGGTCCTCCTGAGAACCAGTCTCCACGACCTGGCGGATCACGTCCGAAGGGGTCCAGGATCCCTCCATCACGCGGATGCGTTCTTCATCTACTACCTGAGAAATATTAATAAATAAATATATAACCTATTGTATATCTTATCACAGACTGTAATCCATGTATGCAATTCTATAGTACAATGAAGTGTTTTACCAAGAATTTAGAAATATTAACAAGAAGTGGCATAGCGCTCGAAAAGCGTGTCACTGGTTTGGCTTGCAAGCCAACGTTTCACACAGAAAAAATGGGCGGGGAATTTTATTGCGTCATTTATTGTCACTGTTATTGGTCGATAATATAAGGTGGCTTTGTTGTTAAGTACGTAATAATACATTTCTAATAAGGTGTGGTGTGATTTACATGTATGAATTGAAGGTGACAAGAGAGAATACGCTAGCCACACTGTTCCTGGAACTGAATCCGTGTCAAAACATTTCTATTCGGATAATTTCTTTGTTCTATGTTTTTTACTTACATAAATAGTTACTTATAACGGCCTCCGTGGCGTAATGGTTAAAATGCCTGTCCGCTACTCAAGTGGTCCCGTGTTCGATCCCCGGTCAGATTATGATGAAAAATGGCATTTTTCTGATTGGCCTGGGTCTTGGATGTTTATCTATATATGTATTTGTTATATACAATACTAGCTGTTGCCCGCGGCTTCGCCCCGCGTGGGACTCGGTTATATCGCGCCCAAAAGTAGCCTATGTTTGACCTCAGGTCGTTAACTACATCCCTACCAAATTTCATCACAATCGGTCCAGCAGTTTAGCCGTGAAGAGGTGACAGACAGACAGACTTTCGCATTTATAATATTAGTATGGAAGTATGGATAGTATCGTTGAGTAAGTATCCCATAGCACAAGTCTCGAACTTACTTTGGGGCTAGCTCAATCTGTGTGATTGGTCCGTATATATTTTATTTATTTATAAGGGACAAATTACACAGATTAAGTTAGGGCCAAAGTAAGTTTGCGTTAAAGTATAATTAAGCTTAAAAAAATTTAAGCGTGGTGTAAGCCAACGGCAAAGGACCGAAATGTATGGCATTCGAGCGAGGCCTATGTCCAGCAGTGGGTTGTAAATCCATGATGATGATGAGACCAACCTTCATGTTTTCCTGAATGCGTCGATTCCCAATCAGTGAGGCTAGTTTCGGGCAGGGAGGGGCGGTGTCAGGTGTCGTCGGCGCCCGGTGGTGGACGACAGGCGCTTGTCCACAAGTGTCAGCTGTTGGCAAACAACACATCTATAATGCATTTAGTGATGCTAATTAAGTATCAGGAAATAAATAAAGAAGATAGATATTTAATTTAATTTTTTGGCGGGAATGCTTGGACTAACAGTAGTGGGTGGGCGCCCGCCGGCAGTATTTTGCATGAACTAACTGGTGGCGGAAGTACGCAAAGTAATTTGGTAAGTGCTTGTAAAGAAGACGGCCCGAAAAGAGTCTAATTCTGTGCAGAAAAGTTCAAAATCTGTTGGACTATATGAGAAAAGGGGCGGACGTTAGTGGGTGATGTCTTTCTCAGCGCAGCCAGGGCGGGTCTGCGTTGAGCGAGCAGCAGAATGGGTCATCTTATTTACTCATAACCCATTTTCTTAGCAGAACCTTGAAGATAGGATAGTTCTGTTCAAAGATTTGCAGGTCTACTAGAAGAGTGTGGGCGACAGCCAGTCAGCGCCGGGGTGGTTATACGATTGTGGAGAACCTAAGGACTCCCAAAACGCATTACCTTAAGCAGGTAGGTACTCACGAACCAGAAGAGGACGTCAGCGGGCGACGTCGTGTTGCAGCGGGCGAATCTATGTAGAGCACGCGGGGAGTATGAAGAACCTTAAGAATGCTAAGATAATCATGAAAATTGTAAGGATTTAGAATACAGATCCTCAGTAGATACTCACTTATCAGAAGAGGGTGTCAGCGGGCGGCGGCGTGATGCCGGTCGACGTAGAGCTCGCGGTGAGTATGGGGAACCTAAAGATTTCTAAGACAACCTTGAAAATGGGATGGTTTTGTTAAAAAAATTGGTAGAAGCAAGTCAAAATAGTGACGAATATAGGTCCTAGTATATCTGTATATTCACGTATCAGAAGAGGGTGGGCGTCAGCGGGCGACGTCATGTCGCAGCCAGGGCGGGTCTATCGGGCACGCAGCAAGTATGGGGAACCTTAAGAATCCTAAGATAACCTCGAAAATGGGAAGGTTTTGATGGTGGTAGCGACGAATATAAGTCCTCAGTAGATACTCACGTATCAGAAGAGGGTGGACGTCAGCGGGCGGTGACGCCGGTCGACATAGAGCACACGGCGAGTATGGGGAACCTTAAGAATCTTGAGACAACTTTGAAAATTTGTAGGATTTGATGATGGTAACAATAAATACAGGTCCTCAGTATATACTCACGTATTAGAAGAGGGTGGGCATCAGCGGGCGACGTCGTGTCGCAGCCAGGGCGGGTCTATCGGGCACGCAGCAAGTATGGGGAACCTTAAGAATCCTAAGATAACCTTGAAAATGGTAGGGGTTTCGATGATGCTAGCGACGAATACAGAATACTCACGTATCAAAAGAGGGTGGGCGTCAGCGGGCGACGTCGTGTCGCAGCCAGGGCGGGTCTACGTTGAGCGCGCGGCGCCAGCAGCGCGGCGCGGGCCGCGGGCGGCACCTGTCCGACCGCCTCACTACTCCGTGTCGCCCGGCACAAACAGTCGCGCCGGACTCGCCCGGTGCTCCCTGGTAACAATACGACAATCAGCTTCTACCCTCTTACTAGTGGATACTGCGACAATGGATAGTGTAAACCAGCTAGGGTTACCTGGTCGTTAGTACATTTTTTAATCATTCTTTGTATTTTTTCACATACTTTAATGCCTTAAAATAAAAGGGGTCTCATGGTGGATGCGTAACGTTACGCGTTTTAATGTTCCTTCCATTAGCTAAGGGAGTACTCGTATATTGTTAGTAAAATAGGGATGTTACAAATTATTTTCGTTGAAACTTCGATTTGATGAGGCAGGTGTTTTTTCTCGATTTAGTAGAGCAAAAAATTTTCTTATAAAAAAAAACTGATTAACAGAAGATATATTTTAAAAAGATAATTCTGTACTTCTAAATGCGCGTACAGCGTTTTGTCTCGAATGTCGTCTAGCAATCTTCAAATAGACAGACGCGTGAGACGCGTGAGACGCGTGAGACGCTCAATAACGTTCGAGCCAAATAAACATACCTACTTCTGGTCTCTTCTAACAACGTCAATGCCTCTTGCTAGACTAACCGTAACTTCTCGTGTCTACACGCTACATATTGAAGCTATTGATTCATACTTCTTCGTTTAAAAATATAATTTTTGATAAAGTCGTCTTATGCCATAGTGTTATCAACATCATGATTTAAATAGAAATTTCCTGTTAGTAACTTATTCCTAGTAATAATACAAGTCAGCGATTTCAAAAAGATCAATCAAAGTTGACAGATATTGGTCACGTTATTTTAGAAACGAATCCAAGTGACGGAATGAATGACATATTCAGTGATAAAACGAGAAAAGAATTAGGGGAAACATCAATGAAATGAAAACCTCAAGGTGGAACGTTAGATTATATTTTTTGTATTAGTTCTGCCTATTGAGATTGTGATAAAAAAAAACAGTAACGGAACATCAAATTTTTTTTTTATTGATTCATTTTGTGGCTGTTTTAAATGATTTCATCTCTGTCGGAAACCCAAACACTAACCAAATTTTCATGAAAATTTAATTACTAATGTTGAAAGATTAATCAACCGTAGAACAATACATACCTACTAATAATTTCTCAATTGATACTGAGGGCCAAATTGATTCCTCACGAGTTCACGACTTACTAGTAAATTCATGTACAGTCGGGGGCACATAAGCTGAATACTCCTACCGTACCTATCGTAATATCCGGGGGATTATCTGCTGCCGAATGTACTTACATCTTAATAATTTAGCTTCGGAACGCCGAAGAAATTATTTTGTGTGGAATGCGCCTTATTGAAGTTCATATATAAAATTAGTAATAGTTTGATTTTATCTAGTTATATGTCGCGTTTAGATGATTAACAAAAGGGCAATCAGAAGTTTATATTTTATTTTGGTTGGCATTTATTGTATTGTTTATTTGGTAATTTAAAATTAACTTGTCAAGATAATTATTAGTAATACTAATTACATTTGGATTTCAATAATTATGACATCATTGATAATGTGAAGCATTCGGAAATTTGTTGGACCTAAAATTAACCCTTGTGGTACGCCTCTTTCAAATGTAACTTTTTTTAGAAATTAAAAAAAAAATATTGCAAGCCGATTACGTACAGCCTTTTTGACAGTATTTAAATTTAAAGATTTATAAGTACCCTTTTTTATCTAATCTAGTAACTATTTTCGTCTTTGTAACTACCTATGTTTAAAAGATGCGAACGCTTTTGTACGTTCGAGTGTGTTAGTGGCCCAAAACACTGGAGTTGGATTTAAAGATTCCTCAATAGCTATTGGTTCGAATATGTCACATAACAATAGTTTTTCTATTGTTTCTGGGTTCTTCGATCTAACATGGTTAAAAACAGCCATTTAGCGATAGTAGCCGAGTATTTTTGGGGGTTTTCTGATAACGACCGGTGTCGCTGCGGGTGTACCGCTGCGCTGCATCCTGTTTAGTGGCTTGTTTGAGGCAAATCGGAAGGCCATTGATTTGAGCTCGCACTGGGCTAACCATATGAAGCAATTTGTCATTGACACGAAAACAAGAAGCAGAAAGCGAGACCACTACTTTGTGCCTTCCGTAGCACGGTAGAGCTATAATATAACGTGATGGTAAAAACGAAAACTGCAACACGCCTCTTTAAAAAAAATTGAAGGAACTATTTGAAGGAAATATTTCTCTAAGCGAGCTCTATATACAAAAAGATCGGCCCTTTCTTTCAATACAGTTTTATCGCATTACCGGTGACAACCTTGTGAAAACAAACAGTAATGACGCAAGCGGCGTTGTGGGACGCAGGCGCCATGCTGATTCAACTAGAGACCACGGCCAAGGCCATGAAGGTTTTACTACGTCGCTGCTGCTTACATAATATTGATATGATAGTGTAGTTTACAAATGACGTCAGTCTTAAAATTATCCGTGTGCGCGATCATCCTAGATACTGCTGGACAAATGTAGGTTGGGGACAACCTATGGTCTACATCATGTCCCAATTGCAAAATAATCATGACACAGCCCTTATGGTAGGGATTGATGCTATTTAATGGGTTTCTTTTGGTCGTGGCGATTCGAGGCGGTAGAAGTTTGCTTTTTAAGCTTGTTTAAAAACTTTACGAAAAAGATCATACGCAGGCCTAGTTTCTGAATAATCATTTTTTTTAGCTGTTTATGACCCACTGCTGGGCTAAAGCCTCCCCACCAACCTTCTATGTATCCCTAGCCATGGCATTTTCTCGCGTTGTTTTGACTGCCTGGTATCTTACTGATGGGTACAGAAAGCAAGGAAGGCCTAAAACTAGATGGTCAGACGAACAGGCTTTCGATAAAGAATTACCGAAAGACCAAGCGAGCGAAGCTCTCTAAATAGAGTTAGGGGCGAAAACACATTGATAATTAACTTCAGATCCAGAACCATAATTACAGAAGACGGATTTTTGATAACTTGTGTTTTCAGTGAATAATGATTTTTAACTGATGGAGGCGCTAGTGTTCTCCAAGGTATCGTCTTAAAAAAAAGCTAATACAACGCAAATAATAATCGCGAGGTCTAAGTTTGCGGCGAACTACTAGTTTATTTCTGTTCAGAATCGAATCCTGCATGTTGGAAGATCTGGGAGGGCTTATATTGAGCTCAATGAAAAGTAGTCAGATAGCATTCGTACGTGGTTAACGTACGAGTGCTACTTAATCGAGAATAATTGATAGAAATTTCGATTCGAAAAAAGAAACAAACAAATGAGGCGCTCTGATAAAGTGCTAGCTGTAAAGTTTATTAGCTCAACATACAAATAATATAACCATGTAATAATATTAGTTCAGCGTCTTTTCTGAACGGCTATTTGGCTGCGTATACTTTTGAATGGATTATAACATAGACTAAAAAAGAAAAATTTGCTTGGCGTCAAAGCGCGATTATAATGATTCTTTGGATTAAAATGAGACAAAATTCTTAAGTCTTGCTTAAATTAAATATCACATGTGTTTCAAATACACTTTAAATAACATAGAGTTGGTTATGCAAAATTTGTGTGCACATTTTTATTCTGTTAACTTTTATATTCATCTTGTTTTTTTTTTGTATAAAATTAGGGTTGGCATTAATTATAAATTTTTTAAACATTTGATAAACTTATCAACTTTACGACATCCAGTCTGATGTTTTAAATTAGTAAAAATGTTAGGTAGCGCATTTTATTATTTTAATTTAATAAAAAAGTAAAAGAAAGCCTTGCACGATTTATGATTATACAATTTTTTTTATTAAACGTATGATAATTAAAACATTAATTTAAGATAAAGAAAATTATTTTAGCCAAACTAACAGTTTACAAATATAAAAAAGTAAAACGTAGTATTCTACACAATTAATTTAAAAAAAGGAACATCTTACCCTTATTAGCGTAATTCTCAAAGCTTTTATAAACTTCTAAGCAACAACCTTCAAGGTTGTTGCTAAAATGAATCCTTGATGGTACGTCAACGCTGAGACGATCAGCCGAACTGATCCAAAAGGAAAATTAAAAAGTTAGCGAAAAAATCAAATTTGAATTTCAAACGCGGAGCTGTCACTTGGAAGCCGTTGGTGGCAAACTGATAGAAATGGCGACAGTGTCATGTATTTATGCGTGTTATTATCAGGAGTCAGATTTACTTGACGGCCCAGTTATCATTTGAGATAATGTTGATGTAATGAGAGGGAAGACGAGGTCTCGACTACACTGATCTCTCAAGTTGATAGATACTATGAAGCGAAATATAATATACTATACTAAAGCACAATGGAATTCTTTTTTCTTGTCCCAAATACTGCTGAAGAGTGGAGCATCGAAACCTTAGTCGGAACATTACCGTAAAACACGTACGTAGGCAGATCAACAGCCAAATGGGTAAAAAACACGGACAAGGATACATAACATAAGGAAAGCTTAGACATACAGACAACCCGGAGTATATTTTACATCTTTTGCGCAAAATAAGAGATGGATAAGAAGATTTTGATACAGAAGTTCAGGTTCAAAATTGGTGATCGATGGGTTCAAACAAACTCCCTCCTTAATAATCGTTAAAACTGAATAAAACAGTTTTAATCAGTTGTGAGGTTTCTAAGAAAATGTGTTGACAAATGAAGAATAGAAAGAAAGAAAGAAAGAAAGGCTGTTTATTTGGTACCAAATAAACAGAAAATAATGGCAAAACCTTCATTAACCATGCTGTGCCCAGCAATGGGGCAACATAGGCTGAAAAAACAGAAAAATTTTAGTCAGTGCGAATCTAACCTTTTCATAAACATATGGATATAATTTGACAGTCAAGTATACAGCGCCCAGCGCGGTATATTTTAATCATGTCAGTGTGAGTGAACAGTGGGCACAGTAAACTAGAGTTAACCGCTTGTATGACGTCACAAGCACGAGGCATGCGCGAGCTTCGAGGCAAGATGTGTTCACACTAAACGAAACAGATAGTGTAAAAAGTAGTCTTCTAGCATTGTCCCCCGGGGTGACAACAACTAAGGAATTTTTAGTGATCGGAGCAAGATAGAAGGAAAACGGGGAAGAGGTAGGCCAAGAAGGAGTTTTATATAACAAATAATGGAAAAAATGGGAGTCTTGTCGTATCAGGAAATGAAAAGGCTAGCAGAAGATATAAACCCCTGGAAGAGACTCCACCGACAAGAGCACAGGTCTTAAATTTTTAGATGGATAGACCGGGGTGACATATTCTCCCAACTGTTTACTTTCGCTTCGAAACAGAGGGAGTAAATGGTATTTTTTTTTTCTCAATTGTCACCCGTCACACCGGAAAGGATGACAATTGCTGCAATTCTTCCCCGATTGCCCATTCCGACCAGTTGAGTACGATCTTTTTTCTATACGACTTAGGCATTTGTTGTTTCATTGGTTCGAGCATCACGCAAAAATTACTGTCCTGATTTGGATCAAATGTAATAAATAACAAGAAAATTCAAAGACACGCCCCAACAGTCTATTCGAATGGCGACCTGGCACCGGCAAGCGCAGCGTCAAACTCACAGACCAGATGGTCAAATGACCTGAAAGGACAAAGCGCTGAAAACAAACCGCTTCCAACCAGGAATTCTGGGAATCCTTGGGATTATGTCCAGCGTTGGACTGCCTGTAGCTGATGATGACATATTATTCACTGAGTATATAATAAATGTAATACTATATACTACGCATTAATACAAATGTAACCTCGTCCTATATACCGTAGTAAAGTCAACTGATGATTTCTCAGAAGAGATAATTTAAAACTGGTAAATATTTACAAGAGATACTAGGAACGTGATTGGATGGCGGCACGGGCCACGGGACATTTATTGATTCACAAATAATTATTTATTTGTCAATACATTTGTTTATGGCCAATCCTTTTGTTAAGTGATAGATAAGTTCATTCATTCATATCGAATATAAAAATGACCTTGGTCCTGGTCTGATGTCAGTTTTTCACCAATGCGTTAGCGATTTTGTATGACAAACGGGCTTAACCAAATCACGTGGTCAATCTTATGTCAATCCCATATATTTTGTTTGAGTTTATAAAATCTCATACTAGAGGTATACAGTATGCAACTAGTTAGGGGTTGATATGCGCATTGCACATGCACTGGGAGTGAACTCGCGCTGGTTTCCTGGATCGATAGCGATAACCTTCCAGTGTTTACCGTTAGGAGTGGGCTGGCGAGGCTCCGGCCGGCCCTCGACCCCAGATACGGGGATTAAGCGGTAATGAGGGCAGATCTTCGATTGTTTATTTCAAGATGATTAACGCGCATCAAAATTGGAACAAAATCAACAACATTTCGTGTAGGTGAAACAGTCAATCGACCATGCACATACTGGTGTCTAACGTGCCTTCCGAAGCACGGAATCATCTTTAATATCAGACAATCAGGTGATTCACGACAGCAATGTCCTAACGAAACTGTACCCCTAGTATGAGTTTTTCTTAACGCAGACGCTAGCGACTGCGTTAACGATTTAGTATGGCAAACCTGTACAGCGCCTCTGGCGGATAGTAAGGCAACTAAGAAATTCCATATAAAATCCTAACGCAGTAGCTAGCGTCTGCGTTAAGAAAAACTCATACTAGGGGCACTGGAAACAACTAAACAAAGTATGCTTCCCACTGGAATCGAACCCATGACCCCCATGTCAACAGACGCTTTAACCACTGGACCACGGAGCCAGTTAACAAAACCAATGATATTTAAAGATGATTAACGCACATTAAATTGGGTTAAAAAGGGGTTAAAACCATGATGATGATAAAAGACGACACAGACACCAAATGCCAGCAGGCGGAGAAGGGAGTCTCAATCTAATGCTACTACCAAAGGATTCAATAATTCCATTGACACTTTGAGTTAGAGATAAAACACATAAAGGGATAAGTAACAATGGAATTTATTGAAAATGTACCTACAATTCGTTTACTTAGAGATCCCAGATTATACTCAGTAAAGAAAGTCAATTGAAACTAGTAGTACTTCTTACAGAAATTGACGATATTTTTGGATCTTATATATTGTCAAAGATCTAAGGCCCAAATTATTTACGCCTACGAGTATCGAAGATTCAGGTCAGTTGAGTTGAACCCATGTTGAACCTTCATTGTAACTATGTGGTTTATTTTAGGGTGTCCTAAATTTGCGTGGACATTTCACGGTATATTAAAAGGGTGCCCCCTTTGCTTATGGAGTTGATTCGAGATTGTGTGACCTACATTAAAATTCCCTAAAACAGACAAGGTAACTAATTTTGTCCTAATGAACATATAATACATACATATCATCACGCATGTCTCCCGCAGGGGTAGGCAGAGACAAGAGATTCCCATTGGCTACGATCCTTACAGACTTACCTAGCTTCCTCCATACTCATCACTCTCGTCATACACGCTCGCCGATTTCGGGTACTCCTAATTAACATATTATCGTAGATTTAAATATTTATATGTATTAAATTATTTTGTATGTTGGCTGTGCCATTAGCAGTATTTAATTTATGTACATCTTCATCAAGGGAAAAATCTGAGATATCACTTTTATTCCCTCTCCATATAAAGGTACTATTTAAGACGTTTATAAAATTCGACATTATTTATACTTGGCAGACCATCCCTCCTTGCAAAATTTGTTGGTGGAATCAGTCATAGTAATAAATAAAGGGGCTACTAACTAAAACCATTCAAGAACGATCGAGTAAGCGGGACAGCTCCCTACGAGATGTAAGGCGACATCTCTCTTACTCAATCGTACTTGCATGGTTTTTAGAGATGGTAGTAAGGCACCAGAGGTACAAGTAAATCAATCAAGACCTAAAGACCCAAAAAGAGAGGGGGAGGAGATAGCGTGGTCTATTCTTAATTCATAGACCATAAGACGAGCCATATTATAACAAATTAAGTAGTACCTATCCTATAGATATGGAAGGTTCATGGCACCTAAAAGTCTCTGGTGCAGACAAACAAAACAATCTGCGTGTTATCACGATCAAATATTTTACTACACAGAACATTCCACGATTTTATTTACATGGCTTTGTACTGCATCATATATAATAGCAATAGTTTTTGCATGCATCTCTTTTCGTCTAAATTAACGAATTTTTCAGCTAGTAAATCTTAGGACATCGAAAATTTTTGACCAATTAAACTCTCAGATTAACTCGCATACACCCGCGCAAGCCTCTTAAAAGGCCAGTAACCTGTGAAGTGCAAAGGAACTAGGGTTGAAAATCCGGCATTCTAAAGACCCAAACGGTCATCAACCTAAATACTTGGTAAGATCGTCATTGAATGACTGTAATCGGTAGACTGGAAGAGATTTCTTTAGCGATAAGTCCGCCATTGTTTTGATAAATGCCTTAAATTACTGTATTAAGTAAAACGGTTTTATGTTATTTTGTTGTTATCCATACTAATATTATAAATGCGAAAGTCTGTCTGTCTGTCACCTCTTCACGGCTAAACTGCTGGACCGATTGTGATGAAATTTGGTAGGGATGTAGTTAACGACCTGAGGTCAAACATAGGCTACTTTTGGGCGCGATATAACCGAGTCCCACGCGGGCGGAGCCGCGGGCAACAGCTAGTAGGTTATATGGCGCAAAAAAAAGTATTTGTCATTTTTGGGCAATTTTTTTCATCAGATTTTCTATTATATCGAATGTAATGCATGTAATGTTTGTTTTCTACACCTAAATCTTTAGTCATATAATAATATAACACAGATAATAAGTTGCCACGAGCTCCACTTGTGCGATAAAATTAATTATTATATGACATTACGGTCCTAATCAGAAAAGTAAATAACGGAGGTAGTTATATGACACGGGACTGTGGACTGACACGGATACATATAGGTATATCACGTGTTGATGCTAATATAATCTAACTTTTACTCATTGTAGCGGTTACCTAGCGTCTTCAGGGGCACTTCGGAGCCCGTGATCCAGAGCGCAATGTCTTCCTTTCATTAATGAATTAAACCACAGCTAATATAAAGCTTTATTAAAGTGTTTTGTAAAAAATCACTTTAAAAAAACGAAAGCCTAAATAACATTAAATTAAAAATTTAAAAAAACCCACGACACATTTTGTTTTTATTACTCAAGTATATTTGCAGAAATTCGGTTACCCTTCCCCACTTTCACCCCCACAACTTCAAAACGGCTCAACCGATTTTCATCAAATATGTCTGAACACTCGCCCGTAAGTAAGCTTTAACACAAAAAAAAACTAAATTGAAATCGCTTCATCCGTTCGAGAGCTATGATGCCAGAGACAGACACGTCAAACTTATAACACCCCTCTTTTTGCGTCGGAGGTTAAAAAGAGAATATATTAAGCGCTGTCCCTCGCCGCAAATAATTTGCGACATAGGGCAGAAGATGTATGATGTATTTATTTTGGAAGATTTGCGTGTCTACCTAAAGTATTCCTTCTTGCAGTGATTTTGCGTTTTTAGAGGCTCTCAGAATAGCTGCCGGTACAGTACCCATACCTATGAGAACGTTGGTAACTTCTAGCAAGAAACACATTAAAACAAAATAAAGGTAGGACGGCTTAGAATTATACAGAAAATGATAACAGAGATGTAAATGATTAAGAGGCGTAATGAGTTGGCGTTGTGCCACACGTGCGTGACAGACTTGTGGCTGAGTTCTCACGTTTCCTCGTGTATTCGGATTGAGACGAGATGAATAGAGAAATGTAAGTTTTTTTGTTAATCAATCAATGAAATCTTTATAATATTGTGGTACCTATACAGGTAATATAAGATAAAAAAATAAGTTCCTACAACAAGCTCCCCCTTCATTTATACAAACATATGTATACTTTTGTAATAGCATTTTAAAACCCTGTTTTTTTTTATACCACACACTATAAGTATGGGATAAAAACAACCTAGCAAACATACAGGTGAAGCTAATAAAAGCGCGGTTAAAAGTAAGAAGATGCAAATTTTGGCGCCAAAAATCCGCCATTTAGATAGTGACATTCGCTGAAAAAAGACGGATCTAACGACATATCTGGACAAGTTGTTATTTGGGTGGACTTGGTGAAACTGCGTCCAAAATCAATATCATCCCATTTTCCTATTGCCCAAGCTAAGTATGGCTTTGGAGCCCAAGTCCCCCTCTTCACAAATTGAATGGTGCGAGAGCGTATAATCTGAAGGACAGTAACCTACGTTATTACTTCATGTCTTACGGGAACCAGCTAGTTTCGTGGAGAACAAATATCGAGTTCTGGCAGAAGGGGCCAACCCCAAAAAGAGAAGACTTGATGTCGCGGTGGCGTCTATACGTGATCTCACAACTAAGCTGAAAACCTTTTGAAGACGAAACGAAAAGAAGGAAAGCGGTCTCTGGGCTTCGAGGCAACCAGTCTGGGCTTCGAGGCAACCAGTAGATTTTTTTCTAGTTAACAGAAAATGTTCCTGCTGCTGTTTCTAGCCATCCTTTCAAAGTCTTTTGATGCGTCTATCCCGGTTGTTACCACTGGCTTTGTTGCCACTGAGGACAATTGGTATCGTAACCGTTCTCCTCAGTCTGTCCCTATATCTTCTAATGTAGGCACATTATCACTGTATATGATTAAAATATCCTGCCCAGTGTTGCGACGGCAATGACATATGTTCTTTGTGCTACATCACGTCGGGGTATTATGGCAGGAAATGAGAGACGAGGTGAAGTGTACACCGTTTATTCTCTCGACGACTGGATAATATTAACAAAATAAAATAACTATAAATACTAAATTAAGACTTGGTTACAAACACGTATTAGCCAGTCGTGACACGATGAATTTGCAATAATGATTTGCTTACAATTTATAAATATTTCCTTGACCACATCACGTCTGCTAATTAGGGACGCAATACCCAGTACCATTTCAGTTTCGAAGTTTATACTACACCCTGAATTAGCGTTAGGGAGCGCAACTTGGTGTTCCTTACTTTGTCCTAGTACGCTTTAGCTTCCTAGACTCTTTTTGGTAAATCTTGAACTTCTCAAGAAATCTAGGCTTGGTTGGAAATCTTTGACAGCAGCCTTTTAGTCGATAGCTCACCTGTCATGTTCTAATTGCCCTTCTCTTGCACAATGGAGGACCTGAGCGAGAAGAACAACCGGAAATTTACGGTTTTGGCCAAATTATGGTCAAAATCGATATAGCCACTATGAATATCTTTACAGGAATATATGTAAATTGCAAGAGATCCTCCAAAATGTATGATTGACGTCACACATCACGGCTGGCAGCTGTGGCCCACTATCGGGATCATTGCCATTTGCGACGTTAATTAATGTTATCTTCTGCCATTTTTTACACTGGCGCCCAGTCTGCTGAGGTCAGGTTACGTTTGCTTGACTCTAAAGATCAGTTGATAGTGGTGTTGGTTGCGTCATTAGCAATTTTATTTTAGTTTTTTTTGTTGCTATGAGAATTGCCAAAAGATATAATTATATTGATACTTGAGATCAAATCCGGACTGGTTTATTTGTTTATACTGTTTTAGTACCTACTACTGATGTTTGGGGTAATAATTATGTAGTACAGAATAGTTTCTTCAGGTTTAGCCTGCCCGAAGACTATAATCACACATTCTCACTATTGTGAATTTGGGAACTACTCGGTAGGTAGGTATTATGTAAAAAACCAAAATCCGCCTGTCTCGTACCGAAAACAGACACCGAGAAACCTTCGACCAGGTGGCTCACTACTATCTCTTAAAGTCATGCAAGAACGATTGAGTAAGGGAGATGTCGCCTTACATCATGTATTGCGTTGTCTCGCTTTCTCACTCGTTCATGTTTTCAGTTGTCAGTTTCAGTTGCATGGTTTTAAGAGACGGTAATAACCATGTAGAGGACATTGCAGTTTCTAAATACGAAAAATACATCTAATATAAAGCTCGTTCGTTGTCAGTAGTACCATTATCAGTTCATGATGGACTTTGGTTATTGCATAAACGCAGACCATCTACATTGTTTTAAAGTTGTAAGAAATTGCACTTTATTTTAATATTCTGCCATTTATATATTGCCCATGTATACTGACTAGTCTGAATTAAATTAAGTTTGTTTCTTTTAGATTTTTTTATAAAATCTATGAAGCAGTGTCTGTCTAGACAACACAGTAAACCCATCATATTATATTTTTTTATTAACAATAAAATATGATAATTAAACAAACATAGATATCATCGCAGCATTGTTTCATATCGCACTGAGATTTATCATTATAATGGTACAGATAATAAAATAATTATGTCATAAACTTCAAGGAATTATGTGTATCTCTCTCATTTTAGTAAAAACCCAGTTGAATCATTTAAATAAAAATTAAGGTAAAAAACTATAACCCGACTACGTTAAATAGGTGTCTAAAAAGGAAATATTTGAGATTCCTTTTCTTTTCTTTCTTTTGGCTTCGCCGTAGTCAGGTAAAAAAAACAGCTCTTAATACAGTCAGGAGGAGAGGGGAGGATGTGAGCCCCTCACCATAGCACCTACCCTAGTTTCATGGTATTTATCCCCGACTGTACAGAACCCTAATATGTGCAATACAACTCACACTTTCACCTAATTTATGACTTGGCCTCTGTATTTTGTCTGTGCGCTTCTGTCCATGAAGTCCATCACTCTATGCGAGTTTTTTTTAAACATTTTAGTCAATTTAGGATTGCACAATTGGCCAGGAAAATATTTAGGTGAAGATTATGACTTATGATACTAGGATGTTAGATGTATTCACTCACAATTAATGGACAAGGTCCAAAAAAATGAATTTTGTTTATTTATTTTAGCATGAACCAAAAATATTTTAAAAAATACTTACAGATATTATTTTTACAACTTTATTCTCACAAAACTTAAGTACAAAATAAATGCTTTTCATAGAGCAGAGATACAAAACACTGTAGAAATGATAATAAACAAATAGAGTACATTTCATTTGCCTGAATTGCAAGCATACTACGTTAGTAATGGTCATTGCCAAGTGTAATGAGCATGTATTGAGTGGTTTTAGTCATATGATATATTAATTTTTTTATGAATAAGGAAATATTTAAAAATTGATTGAAAAATAGATATTTTTCTTGATTTTTATTACCTCATTGTGATTGGAACAATTGTATTAAATTTTTTAAAAGAAATAATAAACTTAATTTAATTTCATAATTAAAAAACATTTAATGACATTTTTCAAAAACTTTTTTAAAAAAATGTTGGCGATTCCGAAAATAAATGCTCATATTACAAGCTATCAATTGGCATGTGGATTATATCAGAGAACATGCATGAGTTCCTGGAGTCTTGTATATTACCACAGTTCATGTATAACTTGAGACTTACAGTGGCAAACTTAAGTCTACTTTAAAAAAATATGTATACAGTTAAGATTTGATAGTTTCATAAACAATTCTGGTCTCCATTTTTCTTTTATTTTCTTTTAATTCAAAGTCTGTTAGAAAGAAGGTATTTGAAACTTTTGTCACTTTTTTTCAAACAAATATTGATAAGAAAAAAAGGGACACACACAGTGGCTTGAGTGTTACTTGAAAAACAATCATAAACATGGGTAAATCCAACTTTATCCTTTCTGAATTTTTTCCAGGAGCAGTTCCAGCCTTCCTGTCATCACTGGCTGTCCCTTTTTGGTCTTTTTGCTCAACTTCTTAAATCTCTCTTGCTTCTTTTTCTTATATTCTTGCAACTTCTGCGTTCTTTCCTCTTTTGCCTTCTCTATCTCTTGCTTCCTCTCTATCTTCTCTTGCTGGATTTTACTGAATTGCTCTTTTGCTTTCTGAAACGGGTCTTTATTTTTCTTAACCTTATTTTCTTTTTCAATGATATCTGGGTGTCTAACATACCTGCCTACTTCAAGACCAGAATCAACAGCATCTTCATCAAAGGATTTTGGTTTGTAAGAACCAGTGGGTTCGTTCTTAACATCTTTGTAATAGTTACGTAACAGCTTTTTCTTACGTTGCTCTTCCCACTGTTCTAGCTTGTATTTTTTGCTATATTTTTTTAACCGGTATGTTTTCTTATCAAACGGTTTTTTGTCTTGAGTTTTTTCTGTTTTGGTTTCTGCTTGATTGATATTTCTATTTTTATGAAACTCTTCCTGCCTCTTATTCTTCTGCTGCTTTTTATCATCTATTTCTTGTTTGCCTTTCTTGTTTGGCAAAAAGAACGAGTCCCTCCTCTTGTCCATTGCAATCAAAAGCTCAGACCTATAAAGAAATGAGACAGCGTGTTTGATAACAAAAAAAATTAACATAAAAAACAACAGTAACAGGCAAAAAAAAAAGTGTTCTTAAAATGCAAACACGCTTTGACATTTCTTTATTTCCTTGGTCTAGAGAATCTTTTCAGTCTGTCAGTGCATATACCTTCACAAAGGTGCAATATTATGGGTTATACATAAAAACCTTTCTCTTCCTTGTAGTTTCAAAGTATATGTATAGGCATAAGCAATAGGTATAGGGACAAACACCTAGAAGCGACTTTATTTTATACATGTAATAATTTTATTGTTTAATTGAGTTTTCATATACCCATATACTGTTCATAATTTCTTGTTGTAAAAAATATTATTTGTATAAACTTAGTCAAATAAGTAAATTTTTGTCGAAGAATCATGTTTTTTTTTAAATTATTCAGTAGTAATAAAATATATCAAATTTTGAAAAAAAAATCTGTTTCATAGTGACACTGCCAACTAAGCAGTCCCTGGGCTGTGAAGAAACCAGTTGAGAACACAACGAAGATGAGAAAGACGGTACCAAAAACCTCTGGAAATTCTCCAATTTTTTTCTGGTCCTTTCCAAAGGTTTATGTGTACAATTTTAATAAAGTACCTAATAGTTGAAATTATAGTGTCAATTAGTGTGTGGCGAATTTTGAAAATATTCCTGGACCCGAGTTTAAAATTTTTTTAAATTTAATTAGAGATCGAAAGGTTTTTTTTCTTTGCTTATTTAACATGTTGGCAGACAGTTTTGAAAACACAATAGAAGTTTAATTGTTATAATGTCCATAGACATAGTGCGTCCGCCAACATGTTAAGAGTTTTTCTTATATTTTCATTAGCCCTCTTTATATTTTCAGATGATTTTTTTTTATTTTCTAGAACTTTTAAGAGATTTTTATAATCCAGTATGTTGATGCCTACATATTTGAAAACTTTGAAACTAACCAAAGCTTTTTTATTAACAATCAGGGCGTCGATTCTGCTAACGTTAAGACAAAATCGTATCAAAATAGTGTTTCAATAGTAGTGCTTTTTACAGACTTTTAACAAGAGTTATGACACTATGATGTGATGTGAATTTAGTGTGTGGTGTGATCATCAGAAGTGATATAAAAAAATATACATTTCTTGTAACTAGTGTGTTAAAAAGCACTACCATTGAAACACTATTTTGACAAGATTGTGATTTAACGTTACCAGAATCGACACCCTGTTATTTTTACAATACCAATATTATATAGGTAAATGTAGGTGCATTTTTGAGCAGAAAATTAAAGGGCTTATAGACATCAATTAAATGTGTTTGTTTGTGCTTATTTATCTATTGAACAACTTGTTCAATTTTAAATTGATTTTGCATTTCATAACCTTACTCTTTTGGACTGTTCTGCAGTAACTAGCTACATATACAAGGGCAGGTTAAACAGCGGGGTATAAAAAGCGATAAATAAAATTATCTGATTAATTTTGTAATTACGCAACCGCATAGCAACAGTCCGAGAGGGACCTTCATGTATATCAAAGGTTAGCTGGTACTTTGGCAGTAAGGATTTTTATTATATGACATTTGTTGAGTGACAGTAAGGATTTAGGTATTCATGTAGTTAGCTTATCTAGATATATTTTAGCGAATTGTCTCGGTCTATCTAAATAAGTGTAGGAACAATCTGCTGTTCTCTGTGGTGACGTCGATGACGTAGAAATCGTCAGCGAACCAATGATTCAGACATTTTGTTTGCACAATTGCTGAATTACTAGTATTAGGTACTCAAGGTTGATTTTATTTATCATTGATAATGGAAAACTACGCGTTAAAGCTAAGACAACGTACAGTGATCAGAAAATTGGCAATTTAAACAGGAAATATGACGAAAGCAGATATCCGATTTCACAAACAATTTGACCAGAGGTAGTCGTTTTTTCGCAACATTTAGGCAATACATGTATCAATATGAAATTTCAGGGTTTAAATATGGAATATTCATGTGATGATTGGTTTTTACTCACCAAGATAAGCCACCCACTGGGTAGGCTTTGAATTATCGGCGGAATCTTGATAGTTTAGTTGCACTTGGCACAAAAAAACTTAACCACGATTATAGATTTTATAACACGGTTTTTCGTGGGAAAAACTTTACCGACCATGCCCTAATGCGATTTATTTAATGGATTTTCAAAATGAAACACGATGGACGTTTCGCAAAATGTCACAAAAGGGGATGGTAGACAGATGGCTTGCGGAAGGAAACGAGCACGAGCGCTACTACGCCCTCTACTCAGTGCGTAAATTCATATGTCAAGATATTGATCAATAAAACGGAGCATGCGTATTGAACGAACTATTAAATTATTTGATCAATAAATTAATAGAAATAAACTTAGGAATATTATTTATAGGTAACATAAATAAAGCATGACTAGGGAAAATAGAACAGTGTATTTTTTTGGTTTTGCAGTATATATCGTATTTGATATTTTATAAAAACGTAAATCGGAACGAATTCACTGACATTAGCAGCGCCATCTCTTAATCGTGATAATAACCACTAAGTAGTCACATCCATACTTCCATACTTCCATATCCATACTTCCATACTAATATTATAAATGCGAAAGTCTGTCTGTCTGTCTTTCTGTCTGTCTGTCTGTCTGTCTGTCTGTCTGTCACCTCTTCACGGCTAAACTGCTGGGCCGATTGTGATGAAATTTGGTAGGGATGTAGTTAACGACCTGAGGTCAAACATAGGCTACTTTTGGGCGCGATATAACCGAGTACCACGCGGGGCGAAGCCGCGGGGAACAGCTAGTAGTTCTATATATTAGCTAAGGTTGTAAACGGCACTAATGTCACTGTTCCGCGGGAAACTTACTGCGATTTAAAAAAGAGGATGTTGGCCTCAACCTTATACACTAAGCGAGCTGAGCTCTCCCGACTCCACTGTTCTCTCGTCTTAACCACCTCGCCATATTTCCAGGAGCCAAGACAGACCTTAATCAAACCTATTCTCAATATTATAAAGTTCAGAATACTTCAGAACAATAATAAAATACTATAAGTACTCTAGAAACGGAAAGCGACGTGTGACCCAGATGGGTCGATGATATAAGGAAAGTTGGTGGAAACAACTGGATTGCGGTGGCTCAGAATAGGGATGGTTGGCGTAGACAGAGAGGCTTATGCCCAACAGTTGGTTGTAGAAAGCTATATGACGTAATCAGTCTCAAATATCAGATATTATCTGGATAGTGCAATACTTGTATCTTGCACAAACCCCGTTGCTGAGCGTCGCCCGTTCTAAAATGGATTTCTATTTTCCCTACTAATTAGACATTTCATGGCTCCATACATAATAACATCCCTAGATTCATCAGCTTCATTCAACTATCTTCTTTATGTAAACTGCCTCCGTGGTCCAGAAGTTTGCCTGTAGACCCGGGGGTCGAGGGTTCGATTCCCACGGGAAGCATACTTTCTATAGTTGTTTCCAGATTAGTTAGGACATTGCAGGCTTCCATCACCCGATTGTCTGATAATAGAGATGATACCGTGCTTCGGAAGGCCCGTTAAGCCGTTATGGTCCCGACTGCAATTTTAGACGTAATAAACCACGTCATAGGCCAAGAGGTGGTTCCGAAGAACTCTGACACTAGGGTGTGCATGGTCGATTGAGACTTACACGAAATTATGATGATGCCTACTTTTTGTAGGTACTTACAAAGTTCCAAAGCGGAAAATTGTTGTTTAATACTGTACCTATCACCAATCTGTAATCGTACTTTTATGTATACTTGTTTAGTTTATTTTCTAACACATTTTTTTTTCTTCCTTCCACGCTGGTCTGGGAGATAAAGAAAAACATAGAATGTTCCAGCTGCTTCTGTTCCCGCGCAAGCCGTAAAAGTCGACTAAGGGAATCGGCGAATGGGGGAATCATGATATCTAGGCGATGCGGCTAGCAACCCATCACTATTGATTTCCCGTTTCAACTATCATCATGATAAACGTGGCCTAAGGTCATAACCCTAGGCTCTGTCTACCCCGTATGGGATAAAGACGTAATTATAATGTATGTTTTATTGGTAAAACATTAGAAAGTACTTTTAGGGCATGTCAACGTTCGCAATACACGGCTCGCCACACATATTGGGTTACGGCAGTGGCGGCTTGCCGACTAAGAGGTACACTCGAGAACAAAAGTGCTGACCTTTTTCAACTTTGTTCCTAATCCAAGATTGGCTGGAAAAAAATTCAATAACAATAAGACCGCCTATGTACGTACATATAATTGAATAATCTCACTCGTGGTCAATGAAATATAGATAGAGTATCTAGACTATCTTCACGATCGACCATAGACCTGTTCGCTGATACTTACGCCTAGACGTTATTAACAATTAGATTGCTGTTGTCTTCTTTAGTGTCAGCGAAAATCATAATATTGTAAACAGACGTCTCGTCGACGCAAAATTAACAAACGCTTTTTCGTCTAATTGTACTGATGCACAGTGGACTGGTTTCAATCGACGTCTATTACGTTTAATCCATAGCTTACAGTCTTCGCTACCAATCGGTCGTTTATATGCATGATCCGCTTTCAAATAATTTTTGGAGTTCATCATCGCGTTTAAAAATCATCTATATTCTTAATTTAAAATTTAAATATGGAACGTGTGGTAATCGATGGTAGAAGTCAAGGTTTGAAGAGTTGAGTTGAAGAATACTGGTTTTAAAACGATTTTTTTTTGTTTTAATTGTGAAGTTTTGTTACTGCAATAGCGGTGATGTTGTGTCTATAGCATAGGTGAGTAATATTATGTTATATTTTTACCCCCTACGAATAAAGTACGTGCAACGCACGAATGGATGTGAATCCAGTAAGAATTCGCCGACTAATATTGACTAACGCTCCTCTGGGAAGGCCTTTATACCAATATAGTTAGCATTAAGATACACGAACACGAAGTGTGACCCATACTCAGCTTTGGCCTAAACATAGCTGTATTACAAAGTTACTCCTTATCACTTCCATGGTTATTATTAAATTGATGTCCCTCTTTCTCTTTTTCTCCTAGTTTCTTGCATCAGTCTATTCACTCTCTTATCCTAGATTTTTCACACGATCTTTACCATGAACTTTACGCATGAGCCAAAGCGTACATTATAAAAATAAAAGCTTGTAAAAATACCATATATTTTTAATAACTACGAGTTCACGGGGATTGACGGGGATTCCCTGTAATCCGAAATTCCGAAAATTATTCCCAACAAACAAACTTACAAACACTTCCTCGTTGTAATATTAAAAGTATGCCCACTATTACCTAGAGAGTCTTCGGTCTCAACGAAGAGCTAACAAGGTTCGTCATTGTCTTGTCGATATAGATATTGTGTGACGGGGTTATCTACTTTAACCTCAAAATCCCTATGCATATTGTATTTACGAAAAATTAATAATATACCTTTCATCATTTTAGCCTCAAAACGGCTTCCCTCATAAAATGATCGCTCTTGCGACCAAAAAAGTTCGTCGGATCGTCTGGCGAGTTTCGTACGTCTGGAGGTGAATTACGGCAATTGTTTTTTTTTTATATTTAGTAGGCAAACAGGCATACGGCCCACCTGATGGTAAGCGGTTACCGCCTGTAGACGCCTGCCCGCACGGCCATCATTCCGAAGACCGAATGCTTCGTTAGTTCAATGAGGAGCTCAATAGCCTAGTGTGCCGCGCGTGTTCGAAAGCGACGGCGAGTGCGCGGCCATGTTTGGATTGGTCGCCATTAGTGACATTTCTATATTGAGCTCCTCCGTGCTTTGGAAGGCACGTTAAGCCGTTAGTCCCGGCTCTTATCGATAGACCAGCAGTCGTTACACTGGTCCGGTTTCCATGTATAAAGGGAAAGACTTCAGTCGCTCCATTCTAATAACCAGTACCGCCAAATCATTATCATGACAGCAGCGTACCCTGGGCTCTGAAGCGTATAAGCTGAAGATGCAACCGGGAAACACGCTCGGATGAAGAAGAAGGCAAGTACCAAATTGAATTCGGAATTATTTAATCAGGTCCAGAAATCAGGTTGCACTGTACCATTTTATTCAAAAATGCATATTTATTTCATAAGATAGGTACATAATTACTTAATTTGTTTTAATGTGCATTAATTGTCGCTAACTTAAATACTTTGGTTAACGTTCGATTACCATTTCCAAAGACATTTATTTTTTATGATGATGCAAGAACTCGTTTTCACTTATCTATAGGTACTACGTACTAATATATAGCTAAAGAGTTTGTTTGTTTAAACGGTTATAACTTTAGATCAACTACCTGATTTAAAAAATTGAGCATATGATAGCTTAGTTCTTGGAGAAGGACATTGTAGGCTTGAATCACTGATTGTTTGACAATAAAGATGATTCCGTGCTTCGGAATGACGTCAGAGGCCGGAAGCCGGTTCCAAAGAACACTAACACCAGAGTGTTTATGGTCGATTGCCGTAACACCTACACGAAATGAATGGACTAGTTTTTAAATAGTTTAATTTTTCCCAGTGTGAAAAGCCTTCAAAATGAAGCTGCCCCGACTAGAGACCGCGGTCTTCTCGCTGTCTAACTACAAAGAGTCCACAGTGGTGTCCCATCATGAAAACTACAGTGTGGGGCAGACGACAAACCTACAGGAAATGAATGAACTAGTTTTAAAATAGTTTAATTTTTCCCAGTGTGAAAAGCCTTCAAAATGAAGCTGCCCCGACTAGAGACCGCGGTCTCCTCGCTGTCTAACTACAAAGAGTCCACAGTGGTGTCCCATCATGAAGACTACAGTGTGGGGCAGACGACTGGCGGTCTCAGCGTGTTGTTCACGATACTGTGTATTGTGGATCTATTTGGTGTGTTTCCAGTAATAGCGCTGCCAAAGAGCGTCATTTCTTGCGGTAAGTCTATTTCACAGACATAACATGTAGAATGTAGGGTGCCAACTAGGCACACTAGCAAACTTACGCACACATCAAACACATTTCATTGATCATTGTCTATTCTAAAGGAGTTCCCCAACTCTACAGAGTATGGAAAACTTACGCTCACACGTATACTACGTTAGAACTAAGTATTAGGTATTCTGGTCGTACTGAGAAATTGAGAATTCTGCTTGGCAAACCCAAGTTGGCTTGTCGGTCGCGGGATATGCGACTAATATAATGCTCAATGGACTCACCACCAAGCATGGCGAAATATCCTGACGAAGTGGAGTAAAAACAGTAGGAAAGCGGACCCTGGGGCTCCGACGCAACCGGCTGAGAATGCAACCGGATAAACATTAGGATGAAGAAAAGGATTGTTTTTTCTGTGGCCAGAAAGAAATCAAATATAAAAAAAGAATATCAAAGAAAATAATACTTAAATAAAAAATATGAAAGAAATCGGCGGCTGCTCTAAACCATATTATCTGTGCCCATTCATTACTAAACTAACGCAATATTGCTAACTGTGGCTACGACAAGTATTTTGGCTCATTAATTCTAATATTAGGTAAGAATGCGTCTTAAACAATAAAATTTCATGTTGCATGATACAAATGCCAAGGTCGGGCATTAAAAAAACTAGTTTGAAAACAAAAGTATCTTTTCTTATTTCTTTATTCCAAAACTTCATTATGTACCTACCTGTAATGGTATTAGGGCGGACTTAATGATTAAGTATTTTTTACCAGTCAACCTCTAGGAAAAACCAAAACCTGATGAAATAGGATTTTTTGGTCGCTGTGGGAGTACGTCCAAACCATGGCACTGATGGATAGCACACTTGATTCGTGTCCCACCTCTGGCGCATCATGTTTAGTAGACTACTTGATGGAGGCAAATCGGAAAGCCATTGGGGTGGCCTCGCTCTGGGCTAACCATATTTTATCATTAATATATAAAATACTAGCTGTTCCCCGCGGCTCCGCCCCGCGTGGGACTCGGTTATATCGCGCCCAAAAGTAGCCTATGTTTGACCTCAGGTCGTTAACTACATCCCTACTTCATCACAGTCGGTCCAGCAGTTTAGCCGTGAAGAGATGACAGACAGACAGACAGACTTTCGCATTTATAATATTAGTATGGAGTATGGAAGTATGGATATATAAATTCTCCGAAGTTTTTCGACACACAAAAATTTTTCCACACACATTTATGTACGCTGTAAGTTGTAACACACTAAAATTTGCGCCTACTGTCAATCTTACTAAATCCATTAAAAAGTTTTGCTGTCGTAATGTTCGCGTATCAGAATATATAAGTGTCTCATAAACTACTGTACACACAAATTTAAAACGTTGATACACATTTACACGAGCATTCACACTAGTTAAGTATTTTATATATATTTACACGTTTTGATTCCCGACAAGATTTTGCTGGCGTAACGCAAACTTCATCATTGACACGAAAAGAAGGTGTTGAAAAGACGACGCGCTATGAAAATTACTTGCTTCATATTATCTTTCTTTTAATGCTGCAGGAATATACGGATTGCCTCTGGTGGTGTCCGTGTTTGGGCTGCAGCTGTACACCGCAGTACTACTCGGCAGGTGCTGGCTCCTTGCCCAGGAGATCACGCCCCACATCAAGGAGAAGAGTCGGTTAGTTTCCTTCAGCTTTAGGAAATATGTAGGTTGATTTTCAATTGATGCTGATAGGAAGGGGGGGGGGGAGGGGGTTACTACCGTGTCTTAAAACCATGCAAGATCCAGTGAGTAAGCGAGACAGCGCAATACATGAAGTAAGGCGACATCTCCCTTACTCAATCGTTCTTGCGTGGTTTTAAGAGATGGTGGTAGGCCACCTGAAGACTCGGAAAATTTATCTTACATCCGATTTAATCTTACATCCTACAAGCCATCATTTTATAAGCGCTTATAGGTAATCTCCAACCTTCTATGTACCTTTGATTCTCAGGCTCCCTTATGCAGCAGTCGCTGAACTGGCCTTTGGAGTACCAGCGCGCAGTCTAGTCACCTTCCTCATTGATGCTGCTGTCTTCGGTGCCGGAGTGCCCAACTTTATTCTCGGTAAGGAAGACATCTCTTTTAGTTTTCTGTGGTTTGCTTTATAACGTGAAAAAGTTAGCGGGTGATCTTCTATCATCCTCTCTATCTATCCATCTATCATCCGACTTGGATGTCACTTGGATGCACAACAACCCATTTTTAAACCTAATTATTTTATGTCGTTGCGAAGAAAAAAATATTCTTTGAGCTGTAATATTTACACAGCCTATAGGTATACTTATCAACCTACTTAACCGTTCCAGCTGCACAGAGCATGCAGCTGTTCTGGTGGAAGATATCTGGAGGGGAAATTGGAATTACGTACTGCGTCTGGATGCTCATAATTGGGCTGCTGCTGTGCCCAGTCATGTGGTTGGGCTCGCCCAAGGACATGAAGTAAGTTGGTCGTTTTTACTATTTAAATTAAGTTTGATCCACGAATACGTTCTCAGCTGTTGTAGCCAAGCTAATCCACTTTTTGGGTTCTTAGCAACGAAACGTCCCGGCAGGTGGTGATTTCTTCATCAGGTACCTACGCAACTTGTCAGTTTCTCAAGATGTGACTGAGTTAACCACAGAACTAAATAATATCTGGGGGGTTACTACCGTCTCCTAAAACCATGCAAGTTCCAGTGAGTAAGCGAGACAGAGCGATACAAAATGTAATGCGACATCACCTTACTCTCTGGATCTTGCATGGTTTTAAGAGATAATAGTAGGACCTGTGGAGGCTGTGGAGCCAACGTAGGCTACTTTAAATGGCTTGAAGATTGAGTTCCTTACGCGGTATTTCCACCACACTCACACATCCATGGCAACGTCTTCATCAATATCAAGTAAACTAAACTCGTTATTTTACAGGCCTCTAGCAGTAATATCGGTGGTGATAGTGAGCACCGTAGCAATTTGTACGTGGACCTGTATATTACTGGATGACGTGTCTCCACCCAGCACTGGTGATTTGCTGGAATACCAGCCCAGTGTGGAGGACTTCCTCATCGCATACGGAATCATAGCATTTCAGGTAGTTGTTTATTCATTCGTAGGTATGTAATACAAAGCTACTCAGTAGGTCTCGGTTTTGATCGCCGGTTGGGTAAAGATTAAAAATGATCTTTTTCTGATTGGCCTGGGTCTTTGAATTTTATTTATATAAGGTGGACACAAATCAACTGCAAATATTTTAAGGGCAGATACAGACTACTATACTGATCAACTTTTCCAAATAAACTTATATCGAAATACGAAATTTTATTTTTCACTCTCCATACTAAACTAGATCAGCTGATTCTCAATTTGTATGGGACGTCAAATCATACAAACAAATAGTTAAGTATTCAATTGAGAGATGACTTCGTCTTCAGTTCGACATCCACCCCTTGCTCCTGACCATCCAAGTGGACATGAAGGACAGTCGTAAGATCAACGGCGCGGTGCTGGGCGGGTTCGCCGTCACCGTGGCCATGTTCGCCGTCACCACGTTGCTAGCTGCCAACAGATACGGCGGCAATGTGGACAATAACATCTTACAAGGTAACAAGCCTCGGCGACACAAGTGTTGTGTCGTCCAGATAAATAAATAGGGGGCGTAGCCAACGCTAACGAATGTCGTTCTTCTTCTTAGTCGTACGTAAGAGTGGTCGTGATTATAGATTGGGTTGCTTTCACCATATCAGGTAACCCGCCCTCGTACACACTGAACATGGTAGCGCTTCTGGTGACAGCACATTTCTCCAAAAACGAAAATTTACAAAAGTGTCAAAACGGCGCGTAATGTTATAAGTATTTATGAAACATATTATGTTTACTGGTGACTTACTATCATCTCTTAAAACCATGCAAGATCCAGTGAGTAAAGGAGATGTCGCATTACATCATGTATCGCGCTGTCTCGCTTACTCACTGGATCTTGCATGGTTATAAGAGATGGTAGTAACCCCCCTGACCATGTCAGGTATCCCGCCCTCGTACACGCTGTACATGGTGGCGCTGCTGGTGACGGTGCAGCTGTGCCTGTCCAGCGCGGTCGGCAACTCCGCGCTCTTCCAGCATATCGAAGACTTCTTGAAGATACCCAAAGGTACCTACTTACTGGTTCACATTTAAAAACTAATCTCTGGTGGTTAACACCATCTCTTAAAATCATGCAAGCTCAAGTGAGGAAGCGAGACAGCGCAATACATGATGTAAGGCGACATCTCCCTTACTCAATCGTTCTTGCATGGTTTTAAGAGATGGTAGTAGCCACCAGGAAGGGATCTCTTAGTCAACCGGTTCACCACTGAGAAATCACATTCTCCGTGGGTTCCGCTGTATTGCACTAAATCAGAGATCTGAAAAAAATTAAAAAAAAAGTTATTTGAGATATATGTAACGTAACATAACCTATAATATCTAATGAAGATTATATTTTTTTATAATTTTACAGACTTCTGCATTCAGAGATGCTTACTCCGATCCGGTATAGTCGCTGTGGCTGTTTTCCTTGGAGAGTCAGTGCCACGGTTCGATCTCGTCATGGGCCTCCTCGGGTCTACCCTCACAGGACCTCTAATGTTCATCCTACCCCCTCTTTTCTTCTTAAAACTCTGCTATATGAAAAACAATCTTATTGACAAAGATTTATTTTCGATAAATTACAATAATATGACTTCAAATGCACAAAATGGCACTCCAAATGGTATTCAAAATGGACGCTCAACGAATCAAAATGGCGTATTGAATTTAAACCAAAATGGCGGACAAAATGGCGTCACACGTGTTGCAGAAAATGGCGCGTCAACTGAGCTTTTGATATCTCATCATACCAAATATGAAACATTTACGAATTATACCAGGATTGGGAGAGAATTAGATGGATATACGATCAAATGGTATGATATACTCCTGGCTTTAATAGTGATGTTGATGGGTATAGCTGCAACGATTGTAGCTACTTATTCCAGTTGGGCCGATACCATAAGTTATGCCACATTCACCCCGCCTTGCCTGTTAAACGCTACAGCGGCAGCTAGAAGCTTTTTAGAAAATCAAACTAGGTTTTAACTAAATGGAACTGGGTAGACTAAAATAAAAATCAGAGAAGCCGCCTACTTAGAAAATAATAGTACACCTTAAATTTATTTAGACAATTTTGATTGGCAATTCGTTTTGAGCTGTTACCGTTAGATAGAAATCATTAAGCTAAGCCTTCAAGCAATTTAAAAATAGCAGTAGACTCGTTCACTTATAGAGGACAATTGTGATTAATGGCATTTTATTTTGTGTTGTTGTCGCTAGATGGCAGTGACAATGATAATGCGAATATAAATATGAATATAGTCCACTTAATATTTATCTAACATAGCCATAAAGTTTAGTTGGATAAGCCACAAATTCATGTGCAAATGAAGACACTAGCGCCATCTGTTGACTAATAAACGGAACAACAAGTACGCGCGAATTTGCCCTTCCGCTATTGGTTGTCGCCGTTGCGAATATTTATTGTTTACGGACAACAGTATTTTAAGGATTTGCTTTTTTTTTTATGCAATTTTGGCCCTAGCAAATAAAAAATAAATTACGGCCGGTCACATTATAATAATTCCTAGATTTGAATGTAAGCGATGTCAATTATTGTGATATAAGTATTTCTAAGAATAAAACCGACATATAACAATTCAATGTTTTTTATTCATTATTTAACAATAGATTCAGTCACATAGAACAGCGTATAATTATATTTATTATGGCTATCACATCACAAATAAATAACAATATTCAACAAAAAACAACAATTAAATGCTTTGTTCATTTCACTAAAACTCTTACACCCAAGTTCACTCAACAACAGTTCCCCTAGTATGAGTTTTTCATATCGCAGACGCTAGCGACTGCGTTAGCGATTTAGTATGGCAAACCTGTACAGCGCCTCTGGCGGATAGTAAGGCAATTAAGAAATTCCATACAAAATCCTAACGCAGTCGCTAGCGTCTGCGTTAAGAAAAACTCATACTAGGGGCACAGTTTAAATTTAAAAAATCTGGTACTTAAAACGGCCGGATAATAATATTAAACTATCTTTTAAGGGTAAATTGTTTTATATTGATGTACTCGGGTGTGACGGGTCGAAAGTCAGCCGAAAACTATTTATTTTAAAAAAAGTAAAGGGTTATAACTACGACCTTTATGATGTCTACAAGCGGTCCAAAAACGCTCATGCTTACAATTCGCGGCATATAAGTTGACTATAAACTGAAATGGCCTTGAAGGCGCAGTTGCCGATTTTCATACAAATTTTAAAGTGCGCAGCCACGTCCCTATTGTTTTCAAGTTATGTGCCGGGTATTGTACTTATTCTATCGTGTTTGGACCGCTTGTAGACATTATAGTACCAGGTTTTAAAAAAAATATTTTATGCCATAATAATCTATCGTCTATTCAGCCGCAGGCGGTTCACTGTTGGACATAGGCCTCCTCCAATTATTTCCAGAATGACCGGTTGGAAGCGGCCTGCATCCAGCTAAAGATATTATAATATCGTTCAGCTCCGTATAGATAAAGGAGCTCCGTATATATGTTTAAAGTAGTTAACAAATTGTGCCTGATAGATGAATCTTGAGATAAAAGATAGGATTAATTTATTTATATTTTCTTACAAATAACAAATATTCTTTAGTTCATTTGAAATAAGTCAAAATATTTCTTTTTCTAATTATACAATTTACAGTCATTATCAACTTTCTATTGTATAATAAAAACACATTATACAACACATAATATTATGCTTTTTAAATGTAAATTTATTAAAATTTACTATCAGTCAAATGCTTAAAGCATTAAAAAAAAAACATGCAACGATAAATATATCCTACCCGAGGAATGTTTTCATTTTTGACAACTTTGTGAAACGTGGCAAAATCGACTTTATAAATGAAAAATTAGAATTCAAATTGACAGATGTTATAGGCCTAATTTTATTGTGATAAGGGCGATTTTGTTAAGCATTGCTTAGATGTCAAAAAGAAAATTTATTTCATTTTGTCATTAAAAATAACTCAGAAAACCTACGCATTCCTTTCATATTCATAGAAATTGACATATTTTTACTTACATTTGTAGGTCCCATCTCGATCCAAAATATATTATCTTTTCTATGTTTACCATAGTATACCCTGATCTTTCTCTCAAATCGCTACAACATTGATAGTTTACGACATTAAACACTATATCATAACTCGTAAAGCTCAATTTAGAATGACTGAAAGCAAGCCTTTGGCCGACTAGAACTGACCTAAAAAAAAAACCTTACATGGTTTTTGCATGAGACGTACCGACACCTATCTACCATTATATATAAAAGAAAAAAATCCACTACACTATAAAACCACAGCGGCGTCAAACGCCTTAAGGCTCTATCATAAGCCAACTAGCTCCACCAATCATTTTATTTCTGTTACTCTAAAATCAGGTCAAATTGAAAAAATCTTAGAAGGCAGGTCACTAGTAAATAACGTTTAGTTTTCTTGGTATTACTTTTCATTATTTTTCATTTGGTTAATTCAGAAAAAAACTGACAGAAAAAATGTTGCCACTTTTGGCGGTTATGAGTTTTTTTCTGAATTAACCAAAGGAAAAATAATGAAAAGTAATAACGAAATACTAAACGTTATTTACTAGTGACCTGCCTTCTAAGATTTTTTCAATTTGACCTGATTTTAGAGTAAAAGAAATAAAATGATCGTTGGCGCTAGTTGGCTTACAATACCCCCTTAATAAAATCACACAAACATATTATGCCGACTTCTAAATACATCAAAAACATACTCACTCACACCTTATTCTTCATTTTAAAAACTATCTTGTCTGGAAGAGATTGCATAAGTGATAAGGCCGCCTATTGTATTATCTATGTTTATAATTTCCTCATTGTATATTATATCTTTACTATTGCAATAAACAATTTTGATCTTCTTGTCTCCTTGCCATAAAATTTCTACATCAAAAACTATAGAATTAGGAACTGTGCGCGCCTTAAAGAATAAACATATTGACGTTTTTGTTTGTGAGCCAGCGTGTCACGTGGGGGGATGTCTCTCCATCTCGCTTACTCACTCGTTTCGGGCCTGCGTTAAAAAGTTCATGGTAACTCCCCAGGCAAAGAAATAGAAAAATTTAGAAAAAATCGTCATACCACCAAAAAAATTAAAACTGTTTTAGTGCTTTATTTAATAAGATATCAGACTTAGAATCACAGTTTCGCAATTTATCGATAGATGGCGTTGATATGTCGCAGTATTTAAAAAATTTTAACGCGGCATCGCGCACGAAAAACGTGGCACTAGTTTGGCTTATGAGCCAACGTTCCACACAGAAAAATGGGCGGGGAATCTGATTGCATCATTTATTGCCACTGTTATTGGTTAATAATATTAGGTGGCTTTGTTGTAAACTACGTAATACATTTCTAATAAGGTGTGGTGTGGTTCACATGTATTAATTGAAGATAAGAAGATACTGGAACTAAATCCGCGTCAAAACATTTCATTCGGATAATTTCTCTGTTCTATGGAATCGAGTGATGCAAGAAACTAGGAGGAAAAAAAGAGAAAGAGGGACATCAATTAATAATAACCATGGGAGTAATAAGGAGTAACTTTGTAATACAGCTCTGTATGAGGCCAAAGCTGAGTAGTGGGACACACCTTGTGTTCGTGTATATGTTAATGCTAACCATATTGGTATACAGGGCCTTTCCCAGAGGATGTATGTGGAGGACTCTATTCGTACACTAAAAATAGGCGCGTTTCTTTGTATGGCGGTTGAATATCTGTACTAAAAGGATTCAGTTATGATTCTATAGAGACGGACTTTCTCATTCTACATCAATAACATACCTTACTTCTTGCCTTTGAAACTCAACTCTTTCCCATACATTCTTCTAATCTCCTTCTTATCCAGCTTTCCCATGGCATTCCTCGGCATTTGCTCCACTATGACCATAGTTTTCGGCAGTTGGTACGGCGCCAACCTCTTCCCGGCCTCGTCTTTCAGTTCTTTGAGTGTGAGTTTGGCTTTATCTTTAAGCACTATGACAGCTGAGACTATTTCTCCGTAACTCTCGTCTTCGATACCCAGGACGGCGACGTCGGCTACGCTTGGATGCTCAAGAAGAGCGGATTCGACCTGTTTATAAATAAATATATACGGACAAATCACACAGATTGAGCTAGCCCCATAATTTGATTAATGCCCGAATACTCAAACGCTACTCAATTTTGAGAGCTGTTCCAAGTATCATGCTGTCACTGTCATGTCGTTAACGTTCAGCGCAACAGCATGATAATTGAGCAGCTCTCAAAATTGAGTAGCGTTTGAGTATTCGGGCGTTAGCCCGATTTATTAATTAATAAAAATAATAAACGTTTGTTAAGCAAATTTAAACTAAAATATGTTTAGTACAGATGGACTAAATATAATATAGAGAGCTATATATGTGTATTGATATTTAAGGTAAACGGAGACAAAATTATGGTATATAATTATCCATTTTCAAAACGACCGGTTGTCGCGGCCTGCATCCAGCGCCTGCCTGCGACCTTCTCCAGGTCATCCGACCATCTAGTCGGTGGGTTTCCGATGCGGCGGTTGCCGGCGCGTGGTTGCCATTCAACATTTCGTCGTGCTATGTGTAAAATTATGATATTTGTTATGATCAAAGGAGATAAGAGTTCATTATCAACGTGTAAGTACCTGTAATGCGCTGACTTTGTACCCCCCAGTCTTGATAATGTCGACGGACGTCCGGCCCAGGATCCGGAACCGGCCGTCCGCGAACGAAACCGTGTCGCCCGTCCGGAACCAGCCGTCCGGTGTGAAGTCCGGCGACGATACCGCCGGCGGACGGTTTAAATACCTGACCGGATCAATAAAACAGCCTTTATTCAGATACTAACCTAGAATCAAAACACTTTTAAATCTAATATTTCTGATTTTTTTTTTTTGTATTATAAATACATCAGGCCCTTTTAGCAGTAGTTCTTATTCCAATTCCAACAACGATCGAAGGGTCCAGCAATAATTGAAGAATTCTAAATATCACAAAGGACACCTACGAACTTCGGGGTCATTAGGCCAATTCCCCACTAGATGACAGAGGCAGTTGAATTAGTCATGTACTTGGTGAAGACATTGGGTTTCTTCCAGCAGTAGTTCCAGCTAAATAAATTAATAGATCACATTATAAGCAGTACTGCCAAATCAGGATCATGATTACCCTGTTCTCATGCGCACCCTGGGCTTTGAAGCCGAAGATGCTACAAGGAAACACGCTCAAGCGAAGTGACACGGTCAATCGACCATGCACCAAACCGCTTCTCGGCCTCTGACCTAGTTCCTTTAACGACTACCAGATGGCAGCCGGGACAAACGGCTTAAAATGCCTTCCGAAGCACGGAATCATCTTTATTATCAGACGGTCAGGTGATTCAAGCCTGCAATGTCCTAACCAAACTGGAAGTAACTAACAAAGTACCCATTCCCATGGGAATCGAACTCCACGACCCCTGAGCGTACAGGCAAGCGCCTTAACCACTTGACCCAGTGTAGCTCGTAATATGGGTAGGATGGCATCCCGCCCTCAAAGTAAGTAAATAAATAAAGTATGACGAATGAACGGAACGTATAAAGTATGAAAGAATGAGAGGAAGAAAGCGAGAACTTGTATTAAAAGGATTAATGCTACTATTTGCTCCCAATTACTTGGAGGAAGATGTATCCATATCTATACTAATATTATAAATGCGAAAGTCTGTCTGTCTGTCTGTCTGTCTGTCTGTCACCTCTTCACGGCTAAACTGCTGGACCGATTGTGATGAAATTTGGTAGGGATGTAGCTAACGACCTGAGGTCAAACATAGGCTACTTTTGGACGCGATATAACTGAGTACCACGCGGGCGAAGCCGCGGGCAACAGCTAGTTTATATATATAAAAAAAAAGAAAACCGCTTGACCAATCGCAGAGTCGACATTTGTTAAGAAGATATCGATCTCACCATTCGACACATCACTAAACTAGGGTTAATAATACCTTGGCCATCGTGGCCAAGTCGGGCGCTGCCCCTCCCCTCACGCTCCGGAGGAGAGGGAACGGCTTTGTGGTGGCGGTTCGGGGAGAGTACGCTATAGTTGGCGTCTACTTCTCCCCGAATCGAGATTTGCCGGCCCTGGAGCAGTTTTTGGACGCTCTGGGGTCGGAGGTAAGGCGGCTAGCGCCCCTAAAGGTGCTCGTGGCCGGTGACTTCAACGCCAAATCCACGGCGTGGGGGAATCCGGCCACTGAGCCCAAGGGGCAGAAAGTGGAAGAATGGGCGCTAGCCGCGGGGCTGTCTCTTCTAAATAGGGGGACAGCCCAGACGTGCGTGCGGCGGACGGGGGGTTCGGTGGTGGACTTGACGTTTGCCACCCCCGCTGTCGCGCGCACAGTCACGGACTGGAGGGTGGAAGTGGGGGTGGAGACACTCTCGGACCACCTGTATATACGGTTCGAGGTGTCTGCCACCCCCGAAGGTCAGGCGGCAACATCGTCGCGGGTGCGCAGTCGATTTCCGCGCTGGGCGCTCACGCGGCTCGACTTGGAGCTGGCGGAAGAGGCGGCTATCGTCGGCCGCTGGAGCCTCCCGTCTCTCGTGGGAAATGGAGGTAGACGAAGCGGCTGGCCGCTTCAGCGACACCTGCACTGCAGTGTGCAGGGCGGCCATGCCTAGCGTCAGTCGCCCCCCCCCTAGACGGGCGGTGTACTGGTGGTCGACGGAGATTGCCGCTCTTCGAACCGCCTGCAACGGGGCCCGAAGAGCGTACTGCCGGAGTCGACGGCGCAGCCCCCGCGACGAGGAGAGGGATGACCAGCTGTATGCGGTGTATGTGGAGAAACGGTTGGAGCTGCAGCTGGCCATCAGTCGGGCCAAGGAGGAAGCCTTCGAGGAGCTGGTGGAGGGCATAGAAAGTGACCCGTGGGGTCGCCCGTACAAGTGGGCGCGAGACAAGTTGCGTCCACTGGCGGCCCCACTGACGGAGACTCTCCAGCCAGCTCTCCTGGAGGAGATTGTCGGGGATCTATTCCCCGGCAATCCGCGAGGGTTTTCTCCGCCGAGAATGGCCCGACAGCCGCCTGACGGAGTAGAGGCCGATGGAGTGGAGGCTGATCCGCCTTCCGTCACCGACGTCGAAATGGAGTCGGTCCTGGACCGCCTCCGGACAAAGAAAAGGGCACCGGGTCCAGACGGGGTGCACGGGAAGATGCTTGCGCTGATTCTCGTGCATCTCGGAGACAGGTTTCGGGAGCTGCTCAACCGCTGTTTGCGGGAGGGGCGGTTTCCGAAACTCTGGAAGGAGGGTCGGCTCTGCCTTATCCCGAAGGGGAGCCGGCCCCTGGACTCGGCCTCGGCGGTGCGACCACTGGTCCTGCTGAGCGAGGCTGCGAAGGCCTTGGAGAGTGTCGTGGCTTCGCGGCTCGTTCGGCACGTGGAGGATGGCCCGGGACTGCGTCTCTCTGACGCGCAGTATGGATTCCGGGCCGAGAGGTCCACCATCGATGCCCTTAGGCGTCTGCGATCGGTGACGGAGGAGGCGGATCGGGATGGAGAGGTGACCCTGGCGACGTCCCTCGACATCGCCAACGCCTTCAACAGCATTCCGCACAGTGTAATATGGGAGGCACTCGAGTATTTCAGGGTGCCCCCGTATCTGCGGATGCTGTTGGGGGCGTACCTGGAGGAGCGCGTCGTCCTGTTTGAGGACAGGGGGGGACGAATGGTTCGGCGGAGCGTCGGGTGCAGTGTCCCGCAGGGGTCGATACTCGGCCCTATCCTGTGGGACATCGCTTACGACTGGGTCCTGCGCTGCCGGCTTCTCCCCGGGACGGGCGTCATCTGCTATGCGGATGACACTCTCTTCACGTCCCGGGGTGCGAATTTCGGTGAGGCGGCGCGGTTGGCCGAAACGGGCCTTGTCCTATTGGTCGACCGCATAGAAAGGCTTGGGCTTCGGGTCCGCTTGGACAAGACCGAAGTCCTCCTTTTCCGCGGGGCCCGTACGCGGGGTCCCCCCCCAGGAGCGCGCCTCCGGGTGGGTCAGGTGGAGTTGAGGGTGAGCACCCAGATGAAGTATCTGGGCCTCATCCTCGACGGACGATGGTCTTTCGGCCCCCACTTTCGGGAACTGGGGCCGAAGATCATCAGAACGGCTGCTTCGCTCGGCCGACTCCTCCCCAATCTGGGTGGGCCGAGCGAAGCAGTGAGGCGGCTTTACTATGGCTATGTACGGTGCCCCCATCTGGGTGGACGCCCTCACCGCGACGAACAAACGCCTTCTTATTCAGGCGCAGAAGGTGATCGCGGTGAGGGTGATACGGGGGTACCGTACAGTGGCCTTCTCTGCGGCCACGGCCCTCGCGGGCGACCCGCCGTGGGAATTGGAGGCGGAGGTGCTCGCCGAAGTGTACCACTTTGTGGCTAGAAGGAGGGAAATCGGCGAGCGCCCCCCGGTGGAGGTTGTCCGGCGGGTGCGCCTGCGAGGGCAAGCGGAACTCGTGCGGAGGTGGGAGGCGGACCTGGCGCAGGCAGCGTACGGTGTACGCACAGCGGAGGCCCTGCGCCCGGTCCTGGAGAGGTGGATGTTGCGGCGACGCAAACCTCTCACCTTCCGCATGACGCAGGTGCTCACCGGGCACGGTTGCTTCGGTGAGTACCTGCACCGCGTGGCCCAGAGAGAGGCCGAGCCCAAATGCCACGATTGTTGCGGGGCTCAGGACACCGCTCAACATGTCCTGGAGCGGTGTCCTAGGTGGAACCGGCAGCGCCAAGAGTTGGCCGCCGCGCTAGGCGGAGTGGACCTGTCGCTCCCGAGTGTCGTCAACGCGATGCTCGAGAGCGGCAGAGCTTGGACGGCAATGGCCTCTTCTGCGAGACCGTTATGTCGCAGAGGGAGGCCGAGGAAAGGGTCCGCGAGGATGACCCCCTCGCGGACCCGATCCGGGGGCGGAGAGGGGGATTGCGACGCAGGCGCTACCTAGCGCGCCTGGAAGCGCCCCCATAAGAGTGGGACTAGTAAATAGTCCCACCCGGTGGCAGAGGTCCTCCAAGTGTCGGAGGGCCTCTGAGAGTGGTGAGCCCGGTCTCTGATGAGAGACCGGCCAGTCGCTGAGGCGTCTTGTGCTAGTTAGATCCGAGGCGCCTCCATGCAAAGCGGCCGACGGCACCCGCAGGGGTTTAGTGGGTAGTCTGGGCCGACTAGCGGCCCAGGAGTCCCACACTCTGTGCGTAAAAGCATTCCCCTGCGAAATCAAAAAAAAAATAAAAAAAAAGGGTTAATAATACCTGGTGAAGACGCCGGGCCCCCTCAGCAGCAGTTCTCCCTGGTGACCGCCATCTTGTTCCCCTGTATGCGCGGTGACCGCGGCCGGACGCCACTCGTAGGCCTCGGGTTCGATGCCCGGCTCTCTGGCTGCCAGGCCCAGACGTTCCAGCGATATCTGAGATGGATAATCTGTGAGGATCGCAGCAAGTGGGCCTGCCTCTGAGTAACTAGCAATATAATCAATACATAATATAAAACAAAGTCGCTGTCTCTGTCCCTATGTCCCTTTGTATGCTTAAAACTTTAAAAATACGCAACGGATTTTTATGCGGTTTTTTTCAATAGATAGGATGATTCAAGAGGAAGATTTTATGCCAATGCGAAGCCGGGGCGGGTCGCTATTTATGCATTAATGATAGTAAAAAAGATTTTTTAATTCCAACCGATGTTTGGGGTATCTCCGTTTCTCTTTGCAATGCAATCCTGATTATCAATCAATTCGATGACCTCATCAACATCATCGTGCATCACGCATAGATCAAACATCAGTCTTTCAGCTAGTTTGCGCCTGCAGGATTTTTTTTTTAAATTTGTTAATCTTTTTGGTCTACTTGCATGCTCCACAATAAATTTACCGGCCATCCTAACTACCAGTCTAATCAGAAATGTAGGCAATAAATCAACTCATCAACCCCAATAATATGCGGTAGCAGACAAATTAGTTAGAATTTATAAACTTTAGGTCTATTTGGATGCTTGCTCCGCGTAGAACTTACCTGTAAATCTGGCTCAGCACTCTCCACAGTGACTATAGGCTCCATCTCCTGGCTTCCCTCCCTTTGCACGGCGATCCTGGCAGCCACGCCGGGCAGCGGACTGCCCACACAGCCCACCACACGGCCTTCCACCGGTCGGTACGGGTTGCTCAGGGCCATCCCACATTCAGACATGCCGTAGCGTTCGAGGAGACGCATGCCGGATATCTGTCGAACGAAAAAATGTATATATTTTGAATCCATATTTTAGTATGCGAAATTAAATAAAAAAAAAACCGTCTGTTTTTGCAAACGAAGCAGGAAATGATTCTAAAAAGAATTTTTTTTGGGAAATAATTTCAAAGTCTCATAACACCCTCAATTTTACTGTCTCGCACGACAGACTTCGTTATTTAAGTACACCAAATAAGCATCTATCATAATATTATGATAAGAAAATAACTACGATCAGAATGTAAATTCTCGGTCGACGACGCGACGGTCTAGTATAAGCAATGTTTACTAGATGGCGCTGAATAAATATTTCCTATGTTCACCCGCCTTAATATATATTTATAAATCACAACACACTCTCCATCCTTATCTGTCCTATCTCTCACCTTCTCCCACTTATGGAACAGTGTGTCCGGCAGCGGCGCGGAACCAGCACACATCAGCCTCATCCGGCTGAGGGTAGCTCTCACATATTCACTCTGTTTGTGGTCAGCGAACATTTTCTCATGATCGGCTGCCAGTTTGCCATACATGGCTGGCACGCCGTGGAACACTGTCACTTTAGCTTCTTCTCTCTCGCCCATGCCGAGAAGGCACGACCACACTTTGTGGGAGACGAAGGAAGGCAGCATACGAATCCTGGGAGGTGTTAGACATGTGATAAAAAAGTAGGAAATTATAATGACTGAAATTATTGATTTAAATTTACAACATCTGCGGTTCAGTGGTTAAGGACTGAAGACTTTGAGGTCGTAGGTCAGATCCCCATAAGAAGATTACTTTGTTTAGTTGTTTCCAGTTTGGCTAGGACAATGTTTTTTTTTATATCGTACGTAGCTACGGAACAGGAGCGAAGTGCAGGGCATAATTTGAGAAAGGCCAAACACATTGGGATGTAAAAGGCTGAATGATGATGTTAAACGAAAATGAAAATTTAAGGCGAATTAAAAGTTAAACTAAACTAAAAAGCTTCGCGATCAAAAACCCTCTCACAGCCACTGCAATAGTCTATTTAACGTCCAATTTCCCTTGAGTTACAAGGTCATTGACCCTGCACACCCTTATGTCAACATTAGCGTGTGTAACTGAACGAATGAATAATTTATTAGACAATTACCTAGCTCCAGCAGCGAGCGAGGCGTTCATAGAGTTGAGTTGTCCGTGAATGTGATGGAGCGGCAGCGTGTGTAACACCACGTCGCTGCCGCTGTACTCCCAAGCGGCGTGCAACGCTGCGATCTGTGTTTGCAGCATGCTGTGTGTCCACACTACGCCTTTGGGCTTGCTCGTTGTTCCTGCCGAAAAAATATTCAAGTTTTCTAGCGGGAACTTCTTAAATAATAATGAAATGTATTTATCTATCTTGATGACATACTTGTCGTAATGGTTAATATGCAAGTCCGCTAATTTGGGTGGTTGGATTCAGAATTAGGCCTAGCTGGAAAATGACTTTTCTCAAAGTTTTCTGGTTGGTGGCTCTTATGTATTTATTAAATTATTTATATAAAATCGTTGAGTATCCTAAAATACAAGTAAGAATACATGGCTGAATATATTGCTTGTCTTAATTGGGAATTTACCATCTTATTTATTTATTTACCTACAATTCTATTCTATTATCTTAATTTTAAAAGGCAATAAAATTTTAATAATTTAATTATTTTCTGCGAATAAAGAAATTATAATAACTCACCACTGGTGTAAATAATAAGCGCCTCAGTGTCTCCATACCAGGCGTTAGATTGCCCGACATCGCTCAAACACTCCTCCGGTTTGGGCTTTAAAAGAGAACTGTTAGGTTGGTACAACTGCGCTGGGATCTCCTTATCCCGACCAGTGACCATTAGGGGACACTTCAACTCGGTCGTAACCGGTTTTAGTATTTTTTCGAAATCTTGAGTGCATATGGTGAGGGCCGACCTGCTGTCTGTTATGAAGTATTTGAGCATTTCTGCTGGGTGGATCGGGGTTAGAGGTACAGCTGAAAATGAAATAAGAATTGTGATCTACGAATATGTTTTGAAGAGACGTGTACGAAAGTGATTTATTCTATCGCCACGACGGGAACATTTTCCCGGTAGGCCGGGTGTTATGCCTGAGGAACTGCGCGGCAGCCGATGTCTTGTCGGATATTGGATAATCCATAATCAAATGGCATTCTATTATTAATTTGGGTGTTATCGTTTGCCTACATAGAAATAAAATATATATATATACTAGCTGTTCCCCGCGGCTTCGCCCCGCGTGGGACTCGGTTATATCGCGCCCAAAAGTAGCCTATGTTTGATCTCAGGTCGTTAACTACATCCCTACCAAATTTCATCACAATCGGTCAAGCAGTTTAGCCGTGAAGAGGTGACAGACAGACAGACAGACAGACAGACTTTCGCATTTATAATATTAGTATGGAAGTATGGATATACTAGCTGTTCCCCGCGGCTTCGCCCCGCGTGGGCCTCGGTTATATCGCGCCCAAAAGTAGCCTATGTTTGACCTCAGGTCTTTAACTACATCCCTACCAAATTTCCTCACAATCGGTTCAGCAGTTTAGCCGTGAAGGGGTGACAGACAGACAGACAGACTTTCGCATTTATAATATTAGTATGGATTTGTACCTATGTTCCCAGACATCCAAATAGCCCACTGTACAATAACGTGTGACGCGTCATTGCTGCACATGTACGCTATGGTCTTATCTGTCTCGCCAACTGAAAGAAACAGATAAATGATGAGTTTTTATCCTATTTTTAAGAATAGCGACCCGCCCTCGCTTCGCATGGGCATAAAAACCTTCCTCTTGAATCACTCTATCTAATTAAAAAACCGCTCAAATCAGTTGCGTAGTTTTTTAGATTTAAGCATACAAAGGGACATAGGGACAGAGAAAGCGACTGTTTTATACTATGTAGTGAAAACATATTTTTGTCGGCTTCAAAACTTTGTGAAATCTCGCCTCACGTGTATTGCGAATCATTATAACTACGCGGTTTCTGCACGCCTCGTGTTCCCTCCCTCATATTAGTTTCGATACATATTTTAACGCCGTTCTTTTGGTCCGATTTAGTCTAATCCAGCTGCAGTAAATGTGTTACGACCGCCAAATAATAACTAATGACTCATATAACAATCTTTTCATCAATGCTACAGATAAACATTCAAACATATTAAGTACTAGCTGTTCCCCGCGGCTTCGCCCAGCGTGGGACTCGGTTATATCGCGCCCAAAAGTAGCCTATGTTTGACCTCAGGTCGTTAACTACATCCCTACCAAATTTCATCACAATCGGTCCAGCAGTTTAGCCGTGAAGAGATGACAGACTTTCGCATTTATAATATTAGTATGGAAGTATGGATTTATTGTACTGATCTTATCAATGATAAATTTTTGTGTATGTAATACACATTTGCATAATGTTTATCATAAGTTATGTCATAGATCTCTTTATCAATTGTTACGAGTACTACGTAAAATTTAAAAGTTTGTTTGTTTCGGTGCTTTAAGATGTTACTACCCGAAAGATTAAAAATATTTTTCTTTTTATAAATATATTTTTTTCCCTATGATACACTAAATTTTAAGGAAGGTTATAAGCTGGTAAATAACAAGGCAGGTGATACTGAAGGGCCAAGCTAAATATAATAGTAGTATTATTTCGTGTTGGTGTCACGGTAAATCGACCAAACACACCCAGTGGTCAGAGAACTTCACCGCCTCTTGGCCACTGACAGGGTGGTCGGCTGCCATCTGGTAGACATTAAAGGAACTAAATAGAATAAATTTGAAGAGATTGTTTGCTTTTGGGTTAGGGGACATCTGGGCCGCGCAAAAACTGGGCCGCGGCCCAAATTTTGGCCTTATCCTGTAACAGCCACAAAGGAACATTATTTGTCTCACCAAGTTGCGCGGAGATCTCGTTGCTAAGCGAGTTTGCGGCCTGGTACAGGCCTGCGTATGTGTAAATGCCGAACTCATCTTGCAGAGCCACGCGGGTGGGAAACAATAGGGCTCGACGGAATACTGGAACTACGCCTCCTGGAATACGTGTAAACATTCATTTATTTATCCATATGAAACATGATCTTCGAGTGTCCTTGACTAAGATTCAAGGTAGCTTAAATATATCTATAAATACGTGTTTTTTTTTCTTTTTGCGAAATTGGTACTAAATAAGTGCTAGTGGCATAAAATCCTAGGCTAAAGTTGGCAGTGAGCGAATGACCCCCAAGACGCTAACTAACGTCTATAGACATTGGAAATGCACCCTTATCGGCGAAAATTTGTATGTATTAATACCCATAATTCTGAAACTACTGGTCAGATTTGAAAATTCTATTTTTTTATATTGATTGAATGTGAGACATCTTGAGGAAGATTATAGGCACTGATTATATACAGATTTCTTTGTAGATAGTACACACTATGATCGAGTTAAACCACAAAATAATTAGTCAGGTCTAAACTGCAGAGTACAGCTAGTTTATTAATATTTGGCTATTATAACATTTGCCTTTTGCCTTTGTACATTGAATTACTTAAGTATTGTAAAAATCTTATTGTAATCTTGGTGCAATAAATAGTTTTTTATTATTATTATGCAAACCTAGACAGACAGAAAAATTATTTACATATTAGTCATAACAGAATACACCAAATTTTAATTAATACAAAAATATGTTCTCTACATATGTTACTTATTTGCATAATGCAAATGATGATGTTTTGTCATTTGAAATTAATGAAAAAAAAATACTAAGATATTTTTTTTACATTTTGGATAACATAATGACTACTTTACTAAAGGAAATTGAGAATAGAAGAGGAAAAATGTGGGGACATTTAATATACCATAAAATGCCTTCCATAATGTTCTTCATAAAGTTGCTTGCTGTCTTCCCTCTATTATGCCACATTATAGGAAAGACGGGGAAGAGGTAAGTACCAAGAAGAAATTACGTAGAACAAATAAAGGAAAAAGTGGGAGTTGTGTCGTATCAGGATTGGAAAAGGCTAGCGGAAGATAGGTACAGCAAGCCTGCATTCGAGAAGCTGTTTATTTCAGACTACCATGAGGTTTGAAGACTGTAATATAATATAGAGGAAAAATGTCTTTAGTAGTAATAGTATAGCTAAAATAAAAATAACGTGAAGTGTTTGTGAAGGCCTGATCTAAATAATTTTATTGTAAAATCAAACATACTTGAGCCATTTAGACTATAAGACTGGTTATTCTGTGGTACGGACCACAACAATAAGCGTTTTGTGTTTTAGGCAAAGAACTGTAATAAATAGACAAACATACCAGATTTTATGTCACGGTTGAATTTATTCACCAGTTCAGTGTTGATATCCTCTTTTGCCACAACATTTGTACTTTTATATGTAGCAATACACACAGGTCTTCGTAAGAGCCGGTTGAATAATCTTACACTACGAAAAGACACTTCCATTCTAAATTCTGGTAGAATCAAATTCTCTCCGTGGAAGACGCTAACGCACCTCAAGTGTACGATGGTCACACCTATGTGTTATTTAAAATAATATTGTATTAAAATTGATAAACTATTGATAAGGTTATCGGTTATCGCTGGTGCTTTGACTTTTCAGTCAGAATCAGAGAAGCGAAAGAGGAACCTCGCTCGGCCGACTTTGATAGGCCGCTGTCAAAATCAGGTGGAAGAATCACGAATCGTGGGAAGAATAAATAGATAGCAAAGACATCTGTCACACACATATACAGATACGTCAACGTCATGCTTGCGATCGTCAACGTCAACCAAAAAAATCGAAGTAAAATCAACAAAACATCCCAACCAGCCAGCCTAATAAAATTCTTATTTTAATGTCCTTTGTATAAAAATGCTATAATTTATATAAAAAATGTGCAGAATTGTTTATTTATAAATGTAAAAATGGTAGTTAATGCACCCGAGTCGCCTACACAGGCTGGAGTGGTTTTTGTGATAGAAGCGACTGCTGCTAATGGGGCCTACATCAGCGAACTTACAACAAATTACTTAGTTCCTACACTCGAGTAAGTAAACTGGTTGTTTTCACTGAATGCTTCTATGTCTATATATGTTTTGAATATATATAGACATAGAATAAAATATGTTTTGAATTTAGAAAATAATTTTGACCTTACAATCCATCCATACTATCCATACTTCCATACTAATATTATAAATGCGAAAGTCTGTCTGTCTGTCTGTCACCTCTTCAAGGCTAAACTGCTGGACCGATTGTGATGAAATTTGGTAGGGATGTAGTTAACAACCTGAGGTCAAACATAGGCTACTTTTGGGCGCAGTAAGGTATATTCTGGCATATTATTCGTCCTTACCCAGCGTACAGATTGGGCTGCATAAAAATTAAAAAAAAAAAAATTATAATGGATTTTTTTTAACAGTAAATGTTTGTTGTAAGAGTAAAGTGGTATATGTACTTTTTCTGTGGCCCACATTACAAGAATTGGTTGTTAACTTTTTGACAAAACTGTATTCTTCATCCTACCACATACTGATTTTGTGCTTTATTTAATAAGATTGGATTTACTATCACAGTGTTTCAAGTGATTGATAGATGGTGTTAATACATATAAGTCTATTACACCAAAAATCAGCGCATATCTTAGTATAACTGTTGAATATCATATAATATATAACATGTTTTTAACATACTATAGCCTCAACTTTTATTCACACATGGACCTGACTATGACTTTCTAGATATTTCCATGGTGGACCATTAGAAGAAGGTGGCGGCAGTGGCTCGGTGTACTGTGTGGTGGCGTACCGAGCTGCCGACTGTTTCCCAGGACTGCCGGTCTTCACATTTGGTCCGTTCACAACACCGCAACAGGTTCTTGATGCGGTGGAAAAAATTCAGTAAGTTTTATGTTCCATTTACTTATATTGTGCTAATTGAGTGTGTCATTATATTAATTTTTAAATCATCATCATCATGTGTGATGGGCGGTTTAGAATTTTTACACTACAATGTACAGGGTCAGTTGATCAAGCAACTCTTGAACGGAGATAGCAACTTAATAATATACTAGCGACCCGCCCCGGCTACGCATGGGTATAAAAACCATCCTCTTGAATCACTCTATTTAAAAAAACTGCATCAAAATCCGTTGCATAGTTTTAAAGATTGAGGCAAACAAAGGGACATAGGGACAGAGAAAGCGACTTTGTTTTATACTATGTAGTGATTAGGCGTTATAATAGTACAGTTTTGCTTTTGTACAACCCATGAAGTAGCTTTATATTTTTACACCACAATGTACAGGGTCAATTGACCAAGCAACTCTTGTACGGAGAAAGCAACTTTATTATATCCTTTTCAGTTATATCGGAGGCCATGCAGAGAGCCGTGCTTGTGTCACGGAAGCCCTAGCTACAGCGTTGTTGTGTTGTGATGAACTAGGACGGACAGACATACCGCTGCATATACTACTGCTATGTAGTTCCCCACCATACTCCGCATATGCTGGCGGGTTGGTGCCACCTGGTAAGTTGCAAAAAGTATTTTGCATTCCGTTCAAATTTTTGAAGTGAAAACTTCTTTACACGTCAAATTAAACTCAGAATTATTTGTAAAAGCTAGGGACATATATCCTAGGAATACTAGAAATCCGGATAGGCTAGTTTTACCGAAAGTTCCTCGAACCACTTTATACCACAAAAGCTGTTACGCAATGTGCATCAAAGTATTCAGTGCCCTTCAAAAACACTTCTGATGGGCAGCAGCGTCGGCAGTCCTATAAGCCGCAGAAACTGCGTTGCCAACCCGCCTGCCAAGCGTGGCGAGCATGGCAAAAACTCCCCAATGCCCAATCCTTGGAGGAGGCTTATGTCCAGCAGTGGACAGCCTGCGGCTGAAATGATGACGATGATGGGCTCTGAAGCAGTCAGCTAAAGAAGCAACCGGCAGGTCGACCGCCGAACTCGATTCTCTCCTCTCGTTATTACTACTTGTATCGCTGGGTCACATTTCGCTCCGCCTAACACAAAACGCTTTAAGATTTTTTTTTTTTATTGACAACGCATTTGACAATGTACAAAAATAAAATCAAAACTATTTATGTTACAATATTAACAAAAATATATTTGAGATCCTCATAACAAGCCCTTTCATTTGATATAAAACAAGGTAAGGTTTGCAAAAATTTTTTTTTAAATTCCTTGTTTGCCGCCCGAAAATGACCCTTATTTAAAAAAAAAAATTATTTATTATTTATCTGTGTTTGGGTCACAGGATTACGCCATCCTACCAAATTTCATCTGTTTTGGTCCAGTAGGTTCGCAGAAAATTGGCTGTGACAGACGGACGGACGGACAGACATGAGTGATCGTGATAAGAGTTCCGTTGTACATTTTTGTATGGAACCCTAAAAAAGAGATCGGCGGTCGACCTACGGGAAGGTGCTAAGATAAGAGAGAGTATTCTGTAATCTGTGGTTTTAAGGTGCGCCACCGACCCCGGAACAAGCGGCCCGTCTGATCAATGAACGAGGTGCCCAGTTGTCGATCGCGGCCTCGAGACGCATCACAGCTTTACATGCGCTATACGAACACGCTGGCGGCGAACTTCATACAGCACAACAGAGAAACTATGCCAAGGTATATTATCGTATGTGTAATTTCTAGACCATTTCTTTGTAAAAGCTGTAAATATAAATAAACTTGCGACCCGCACGGCTTCGCATGGGCATAAAAACCATCCTGAAACACTCTCTATTAAAAAAACCGCATCAAAATCCGTTGCGTAGTTTTAAAGAGGGACATAGGGACAAAAAAAGGGACTTTGTTTTATACTGTGTAAATAAATAAATATATAGGGACAAATCACACATATGAGTTAGCCCCAAAGTAAGTTCGAAACTTGTGTTATGGGCTTTTAAATTTTTTTTTTTCATCTTTTTCCAATGTTTTTAAGATGTATTCTGCTATTCGGGCCGGAGACAAATCCAACGAATCAATAACCATGAAAATTGGTTCAGCAGATCTCGAGTTAAAAGTGTTGTAACACACCCGTATCCATACTAATATTATAAATGCGAAAGTCTGTCTGTCTGTCTGTCTGTCTGTCTGTCTGTCTGTCTGTCACCTCTTCACGGATAAACTGCTGGACTGATTGTGGTGAAATTTGGTAGGGATGTAGTTAAGGACCTGAGGTCAAACATAGGCTACTTTTGGGCGCGATATAACCGAGTCCCACGCGGGCGGAGCCGCGGGCAACAGCTAGTATCTTTATATATTTAGATATATAGATGTTTTTTGGCCCTTTCTCTCTTAGCGAAATTTACCGTAAAAGAAAGAGCCAAAACACATTTTAGTTAAAACGGGCTTAACATACGTTTGTAAATTTTTATGAATAAGGGGGTAAGTGTTGTATTGTACGCAGGACCCTCGTCACTTGGTGCTGCTGCGAGGGTACAGCCTGGCGGAGCGCGCGCCCAGTCCCGCGCCGCCGCCCGTGCCAGACATACAGACAGACTTGTATGGGTGAGCATTTGTTTACTTATAACAAATATTTTATTGATTCAGGTGTTATTTGCGGAAGTCAAAGTTACAAGCAAGAAAAATGCAAGATGGCATTATAATTTCAATTTCAAATTTACTGAAAATTCGGAACTGTCAAAACGCCGGCCGGCCATCAACCGCCATGACGTGATGCAATTATCGTGGTAAACTGACGTTAATACCTATTTTTGACTTCTGTCATTCGTTCAAAGTCATTAATTCGAATGATTTTCATTCGACAAAACTGTGGAATCGCATGATTTTCATGCGACTCTGTGGTTCTTAGCGAGAATTCAGGTTTCAAAAATAGCACTTACACATTAATGACGTCACAAAACTCTGCAAATATGGCCGACGGTGTTTTTGATGGGATTCAAAAAGTGAACTTTTGAAATAAAATTTTGCTGCCTTAGAGGGCTCAGAAAAATATAGAAGTAGAAAAAAAGATTTCAATCTAAACAAATAGAGAATAATTATTTAAAAAAAAAAAACAAAATACAAGAACTAGCCTATTTGACAGTTGATCTTCCTTTTCATTAATTATTTGAGTGTTAATTCCTTATTCTTTTAATTACTTAATTAATTCGGTTTTTTAAGTATAAAGCATAATGTCAAATGATTTATATTTTTTTATTATACACTAGCTCTCACCCGCGGCTTCGCCCGCGTAAAATTAATAACATGTGATAAATGAAGAACCGCTCGACCGATTTGTGCAAACTTCACATAAATAAGTGAATTAAAAAATGCGAACAAAACCTAAACAATTTGGATAGGTGAGCCCGTTGTTGAGTTATATAACGAAAGTGGGCAATGATTTTTATATATATTGATGGATGATGGATTTATTATGTACAGTCGGCTGCAGAGAAATCTGACCCCATGCTACAAGTATCATTATTGAAAGGGGGTCATATTTCTCTGCAGCTCACTGTACACAAAAATACAAGCACAGAATATAAATAAAAACGTGATGAATGAGTTCATATTTATTATTTTAGACAAAATCGCCAAACAGGCGTCCGCCCCCCCGCTCCGCTGTTTCCGCGGCAGGGCGGGCAAGTGGGGCAGGTTGGGCCAGTCGGGCAAGTTGGCCAAGTGGGTCAAATTGGGCAGGTGATTACATTTCTTTATAAGCCAGGTTCAAAAATGATAAGAAGTGTTGCCACTAGCTCCATTTTGTGGAAAAGTCGAGCAAGTTGGCCAAGTGAGTCAAACTGGGTAGGTGATGAAATTTCTTCATAAGTCGAATTCATTAAGAAAATATATCACGATATAGATTTTTTTTTCAGTATAAAAGGGCTTGCCACTCTATCTCTTGTTTTAATGGCTAAGCTTAATAATTAAGGCAAGTTGGTCAAATTTGACAGGAGATAATTTTTTTATGGACCAACTTGAATCAATCAAAAGAACACTATATATCTTTTGTGAAAACGGAAAAGCGGGCAATGTAAAGACGTTGGACCAGTTGGTCAGTGGGTCAAATGGGACAAATTGACCGATTTAAGAAATAAAACAAACAAAATGTAGCTTTGGAAAATATTGGATAAAATAAAATAAATCTGAAGAGTTTGTTTGTTTGTTTGAACGCTTATAACTTGAAAACTACTGGTCGGATTTGCAAAATTTTTTTTGTATATGAAAGCCTGATTCTTGGGGAAGGTTATAGGCTATAGTACATACACACTAAATAGCGAGTGAAACCGCTGGAACCAGCTAGTATTGGATAATCAAAGTATCCCCGTGATTATTTATTTACTTATGCTCGAGTTTGTTGTATAAGTTCTTCTCTTCATCCTTTAACCCAGCAAGTAACGAATAAAAATCGTTTTTAGGTGGGACAAGTGGGCCAAGTGGGTCAGGTGGGGCAAGTGGGGCAGGTCCGCGCCGGCTGGCCCGCGCCGCAGCGGCAGCCTCTATACAGCAGCAACTCGGCGCTGCTCACACAACTCGCGCAGCCTTCTTACCCGCCGCCACCCACGCAGGTAAACTATGTCAGTGGGGCAGGTGGGGCAGCGCTGTACAGCAACTCGGCGCTGCTCACACAACTCGCGCAGCCTTCTTACCCGCCGCCACCCACGCAGGTAACACTATGTCAGTGGGGCAGGTGGGGCAGCGCTGTACAGCAACTCGGCGCTGCTCACACAACTCGCGCAGCCTTCTTACCCGCCGCCACCCACGCAGGTAACACTATGTCAGTGGGGCAGGTGGGGCAGCGCTGTACAGCAACTCGGCGCTGCTCACACAACTCGCGCAGCCTTCTTACCCGCCGCCACCCACGCAGGTAACACTATGTCAGTGGGGCAGGTGGGGCAGCGCTGTACAGCAACTCGGCGCTGCTCACACAACTCGCGCAGCCTTCTTACCCGCCGCCACCCACGCAGGTAACACTATGTCAGTGGGGCAGGTGGGGCAGCGCTGTACAGCAACTCGGCGCTGCTCACACAACTCGCGCAGCCTTCTTACCCGCCGCCACCCACGCAGGTAACACTATGTCAGTGGGGAAGGTGGGGCAGCACTGTACAGCAACTCGGCGCCGCTAAAGTCTGGTATATTCATTACAAATGATGACTACCTGGATGAACAAGTTGGTCTCTTTCTAAATGTGGTTTTAATCTCTGTTGTTTGATTTAGTTTCTTATTTTATTGGTTCAAAAATCAAAACCCTCCTATATATTTTTGTTAGTTTTCTTTCCTATCCTTTACTGTTAGTGCCTTTTTGGATAATATTCTTTACTATATAGTCTTGAACTTACTTTAGGGCTAACTTGATCTGTGTGACTTGTCCCTATATATTTAAATAAATAAACTATTTTTGCCGTCAGGAATACAATGTTACTTGCAATTCGCAATTCCTACTAAGACACATACAAATACACTTTTTTACATTATTTTTATACCCATTACATATTTATTACACAAATCCTACTAATATTATAAACGCGAAAGTTTGTATGGATGTTTGTTATTCTGTAGATGGCGAAATATTGCAGTTTACTACATTTCTTTAATTCGATTTCCCTCATAGCAATTTATAGGATCATTTAAACAAAAGATCTTATAAGGGTTCCATTTTTTTCTTTCTGAAGTACGGAACCATAACCCTTGTTCTGATTGACCTGGGTCTTTGATGTAAAATGTATTTATCTTTGTGTTTATTTCCCAGCGAATGCCAAACATGCTGTCCCCTGGTCCTTCGAACTCTCCCGTACAAGCGGCAGCCGGCTCCCAGCGCAGCATCATATGGAACGGCATCATCGAGTGGATGGAGAAGGGCAAGGGCCCCGGAGACCAGCAGAAGACTGTCAGGCACCTGCCTTGCCAGGTGACGTCATATATCTACTTATTTCTCCTAGAAGAATATAAACTACCTGAAAAAACAAACTAATTGTTTCAATTATTTGTTTCGACTCGCTCTTTTGCCTTACAATCCATATCCATACTAATATTATAAATGCGAAAGTCTGTCTTTCTGTCTGTCACCTCTTCACGGCTAAACTGCTGGACCGATTGTGATGAAATTTGGTAGGGATGTAGTTAACGACCTGAGGTCAAACATAGGCTACTTTTGGGCGCGATATAACCGAGTCCCACGCGGGGCGAAGCCGCGGGGAACAGCTAGTGAGTATATAAATGAACAATGTACACAAAATAGTGGTAAAGGTAGTGGCTTTTATAAAGCCGATGGTATTAACCGGTTTAAACTGGTCTTCGCAGGTATCAGCCGGATCCAAGGACGTTGAACCAGAATTGAAGGTGGTGACATGGCCCAACAAGCTATTAATGCAGCTGATGCCCAAACAGCTGATCAGCAACATTGGTGGCGAGTACCTGAAGGACAGCAAATCTGTGTTGTTCCACCTGCAGCCCAGCGAAGCGCTGGATGCCCTCACCAAAGTCATGGCCAACGGTTTCGTAAGTCATATATCATTATTACAATGCGGATATAGATATGTATAAATGGCTAGTATAATGTAATATCGTTGAGTTAGTATCCTATAACACAAGTCTCGAACTTACTTTGGGGCTAACTTAATCTGTGTGGTTTGTTCCTATATATTTACTGTCTGGAACTTACTTTGGGGCTTACTTAATCTGTGTTTTTTCCCTATATATTTTCTGTCTTGAATTTACTTTAGGACTAACTTAATCTGTTTGATTTGTTCTTTCGGGCTAACTTAATCTGTGTGATTTGTCCATATATATTTATTGTCTTGAATTTACTTTGGGGCTAACTTAATCTGTGTGATTTGTTCCTATATATTTATTGTCTCGAACTTACTTTCGGGCTAACTTAATCTGTGTGATTTGTCCATATATATTTATTGTCTTGAATTTACTTTGGGGCTAACTTAATCTGTGTGATTTGTTCCTATATATTTATTGTCTCGAACTTACTTTCGGGCTAACTTAATCTGTGTGATTTGTCCATATATATTTATTGTCTTGAATTTACTTTGGGGCTAACTTAATCTGTGTGATTTGTTCCTATATATTTATTGTCTCGAACTTACTTTCGGGCTAACTTAATCTGTGTGATTTGTCCATATATATTTATTTATTGTTTGTTTGTTTGTTTGTTCAAAGGCTGGCTGCGTTCACTTCTCCCCAAACACTTCGCCCCCTCAGTGTGACATCAAAGTCCTGATCCTGCTGTATACCCCCGACAAGAAGGCCTACCTGGGCTTCATACCGAACAACCAAGCTACATTCGTCGACAGGCTACGCAAGGTAACTGCCAAAGTAATTCCGCACTTATATTATTGAGGTTAAGGTCTATTTTATTAGTTTACAGCGCAGTTTTCTTTGAACGGTAACTGCTAAAGTAATTTCGCTTTTATATAGATAATTTTTAATGACTTAAATAAACAATTGTTGCATCAAAATTTGATATGAGTCAAGTAAACGTAAACGGTCAAAACACGAATGGTCAAATTCTCATTGTTTTTCTAATCGCAAATGGTCAAATAATCAAAATCTAATGATTGCGTCATGAGATTTTTTAAATACCCACTTAAATAGTTGTAGACTACACTAATCAAGAGGTAATTGGTTTTTGTATGTTTATAAAATAATAAATAATAAAATTCATTTATTTCAGCTTTTTTAAACCCATATTCAACATTAAATAATTGAAATTAAAATAAAATGAAATAAAACAAAAAAAAAATGTATTTTAGAAGTAACACACACTATATAATAGTATTTAAATTACACTAATGCATTATTCAATCTTTAGACAATATAAAAAAAAAAAAACAAAAAAAATTAATAAAATTAAAATTGTTTGTTTGTATCGACTAAAGAATCCTGGCGAAGCCCCATACATCGTTTGTACGAAAAACAACAAAAAATATAGATAACTTGAAACAAATCGCATTAGCAAGAACACTTAACTAATTACACGTTTACCACCACTAAATAATTATAAACCCCGGGGTTTTTTAATTATTCCGTTTTTTAAAAGTCGTCCTTTTGTTTCATTTTCCATCGCCATATTTAAAACAAAACCCACCCAACCACAACTGAACTGAAACATCATCTCACTCTGACAGTTGCTAGCATTGTCAAATCGACATTGACAGTTGATTTAATTGATTATAGTAGAGTACTAGGTTAGGATATTAGGAAAGTCAATATATTTATTGCTTTGCACTTTCTTTATGTAGACCGCAATCTACAGAGTTCAAGTCAGTTTGAATGACAGTGACATTGGCAGTTGTAAGTCGTGGCTCTATGCGAATGTTTCACTTTCTACATTGCCATATTTAAGTTCTGGTAACATAATTTATAATAAAAATCTAGTTTTTTTTCCCGGGGGTTTAAAAATATTTTATTTACAGAAATGTATTTCTGGGACTCTTATGAAGTTGTAAAAAAAAATCAACTCATCCGTATTTTTTTTTTATTCGTAAAAATTCCGCCATCATTCTTTTAAAACTATTACAATGCACTGTGTACAAAATCGCTTTCAGGTCATCCAACAACAGAAGATCAGCCACATCATCAACAAACAACAGCCGCCCGTCAGCGCCGCGATGCCCACATCCACGATGGCTGGTAAATATATTTACTTCCTCTTGCTCTTCATTATTTAAAAAATAAAAACAATACGTCAATAGACTCATTGCTGGCCTAAAACAACAATATAATAAAAAAAATCATTGCCGGCCGCTTATGGAGGTTTTTTAATGTTTCATACATTAGGTTTTTTAGTTTCACTCTGGCCAGCCTACCAAATTAAACCTATTCTAGCGGTCGTTAATGGAAATTGCTGGTCACTTTTGTTAGGTTGGTACTAACCATTATTTCTTTTATCGTTTAAAAATATGTATGAACATTTCAAAACGTTTGAAAAAAGAACACACCGAATGCTCGCTCATTGTTGACGCCATTTTAAAATTTGATACGATGATGTTTCGTATCAAAAAGATTTCAGAGAAAGTAAAGTACTATACAAGCCTCGGCCGAAATTGCAATTTACGTCCTCGTTTTAAAAGGCCTTGGCTTCGCCTCGTCCTTTTAAAAGAATTTGGCAAGGCCTCAGCTGGGCTTCGCCCTAGCAATATAACTCGCCTGTAAATGGCTTCATTTCTGGCCTCGACAGTAATGTACTATTATTTGACGACCCCCGTGGCGTAATGGTTAACATGTCGATCCCCGGTCAGGTCAAAATGAAAAATGATCTTTTTCTGATTGACCTGGGTCTTGGATGTTTATCTATATATGTACGTATATTTGTTATAGAATATAGTATCGTTGACTTAGTATCCCATAACACAAGTCTCGAACTTACTTTGGGGCTAAATTGATCTGTGTGACTTGTCCCTATATATTTATTTATTTTATTTACTAGTTTTTGACCGCGGCTTCGCCCGCGTAAATCTCCCTCGGAAACGTGTTCTTCTCAATACTTCTAACTAAGTGTATGCGAAGTTTTAAGAAGTTTTGTTTATTAGAAACATAAACACAAGTCTCAATTTGTCTGCTTTGTCTTTATTTTTATTAATTTATAAGAACCCATATGGTTTCAAAAATGAACTAACCGATTGGTTCCAGGTTCGATGCCTACCCCGGGCATGTCATCTGGCGGTTTGGGCGGCGGCTCGGGAATGGGGCTCGGCGTGGGACAGATGCCCACAGCTGGGCAAATGCAACATCCACAGGTAGGTTTACTTTAGTTGGCTTTACATTGTTTTAGGAGGATTTACAGGGCTCCACCTCAATAGTTAAAGGGGGAGGGTAGACATTTTACGACTTTAGAAGCGAATATTTCACAAAATATTGGAATAATAAAAAAAAACTGCTTTAGGAACCTCCATATCATTTACAAAGACCTATCCAACAATACCATACAAGGCTTTGTTATTTTTTTTCACTCAGTTGTATGAAATGCTACAATATTATTATTTTTTCTAATAATTCTGGACAATGTTATAGCGGTTTATTGAAAACCCTACCTTCTAAATTATAGCACGCTTGGTCTCCAAATAAAATGACTGTGACAAACGAACAGACGGACGTGACGAATCTATAAGGGTTCCGATTTTGCTATTTGGCTACGGAACTCTAAAAAGGGAGACATTAAGTGTACCTGAAATCGGCGAGCGTGTATGACGAGGGTGATGAGTGTGGAGGAGGCGAGGGAGGCCAAAAATCATAGCAAATGGAATGTCTAGTCTCTGTCTACCCCCGCGGGAGACAGTTACGATGATATGTATGTATTTACAGGGCTCTAATGAGCTCTAGCTGGCTCTTTACCCCAAAGTAGGAGTAGGCTCTACTCGTAAGGCTCTAGCTGGCTTCGTATGGCTCTAGAATAACTAACATGGCTCTAGTTGGCTTCGTAGGACAGGAGGATTTATAGGGTTTTAATTAGTTTCGTAGGGTTTTAACTAACTGATTTTGGAGGATTTACAAGGCACTAAACGGCAATATATTATTAAGTATTGATTATTTTTAAAATCAAGACTTAACCACAAAAATAATCAATACATATAATATATCAATACATATAATAAGACACTAAAATGCGAGTGTCTGTACATTTAATATTTTTCAAAAAAACTGATTGAGTGCGATTAAAAAGGAGTAACAGAAACCAAAAAAAACAGATTTTGGAATTTTTGTCTGTCTGTATGTATGTATGTATGTCTGTCTGGTACGTTATAACTTCGAAAATACTCAACGGATTTAAACGCGGTTTTCACAGTTGGATTACATATGATTAGGAGCGTTGTCAATACTTTGTTTCGTCAAAATCGGTTAAGGGAAAAAGAAGTTATGGTCGATTGAAAATTTACTTCAAACACTGCTTCTAAACTTTTAATGCGTTTACTTACGTTTAATTTAATTTAGATAAGGCTAGGATTTCTACTTTTTATTATCCATATCAATAAAGACGAAAACACGCACTGGACCTATTAATTTTAATAAAATAACACATTGAATTTGATCGTAAATTTAGTAACATAAAATCTCAATAGATGGCGCGAATTTGCGTACCTATAGACAAATCCCATTTGAAATTTCGCCAATCTCTAGCAACGTATGGTGACCTATCGGTAGAGGTCGTAGATCATATTTTTAAGTCGAGGGTTCGAATCCTGCTATAGATGACTTTTTTTTTACTTACTTTTTTTTTACTTACTTTCTTTTACTTGCTTTTTTTACTTACTTTTTTTTATTTACTTTTTTTTTCGTTTTGTATTATTTTTTAAGAATTTTTTAATACTTTAGTAAAGAAATGTTTCAAGAAAGTACCTGGATCGAATCCTGTCACAAACCATAATTTTATGATTTCGTGTTTTATTTGTTTTCTAGAATTATTTTCTTACTTTTTTTTATAATTTTGAAAAGAAACAAATAAATTCATTTGCAAATTTATTTCAGGATAAACGATATCGCAACCCCTTACAAATCATATCTAATAGTTTGTCATTGACGACATTGAAAAAGAAGATTAATCAAATGGTTGACTGGTAGAGAACGCTCTTAGCGTTAAGTCCGTTAATATATAAGTACTAGCTGTTCCCCGCGGCTCCGCCCCGCGTGGGAATCGGTTATATCGCGCCCAAAAGTTTATGTTTGACCTCAAATTCAAATTCAAATTCAAATTGTTTATTTTCAATATAGGATATTCTTATCACTTATTGACGTCAATTGTTACTTATTTTAAGTTTACCACCACTTCCAAAGCGCAAGTGGAGAAGAAGTGGCGCCACAAACTCCACAGCAGCATTTTCTTCAAAAACGTCAATTCACAAAATTTGAGTCAAATCAAATCATCTCTAATTAATCATCGTTAACTACATCCCTACCAAATTTCATCACAATCGGTCCAGCAGTTTAGCCGTGAAGAGGTTACAGACAGACAGACTTTCGCATTTATAGTATTAGTATGGATATGGATTTTGTACTTATCTATCTATCTTTACATATAATCGGACAGTAAAAATTGAATGTCTGTACATTAAATATTTTTCTAAAAAACTGATACGGGGCGATTTAAGAAAGACGTGTAACAGAAACCAAAAAAAACAATTTTTGGAATTTTTGTCTGTCTGTCTTTCTGTATGTCTGGTACGTTATAACTTCAAAACTACTCAACAGATTCGAACGCGGTTTTCACAGGTGGATTACATATACGTTCAACAGTTTTGTCAAAACTTTGTTTCGTCAAAATCGGTTAAGGGAAAAAGAAGTTATGGTCAATTGAAGTTTACTTCTAGCACTGTTTCAAAACTTTTACAGAGTTGAATCCGGTTTACATAAACGTATTTAATATAGATAAAGCTTCAATTTCTACTTTGTTTTATCGATATCAATGAAGACAAAAACACACTGCAGTCTCTATTAAATTTTAAAAAATTAACACATTGAATGTGTGTGGGCGTATAATTTAGTTACATAAAATATCAATAGATGGCGCTGAAGTTAATTTAATTATTTTTTTCTCATATGGTATTATAGCAGATTGAAATTTTTCCAGCAATTAATTCTAATTATTTCAAAAAAAATTTGGTTGTTTATTTAGTTCTATTGGTTGGTTTGTTTATCGGTCGTTTGTTGTATAGTATTGTAAGCTATTTGAATTGATTAGTTGGTTGGTTTGGCTTTGGTTTAAAAAATAATCAAACCAGCAAGTCAGTTCAGTTGTTGTTCGACGGAACATACGGTCGTGTCGTAAGGTCTAATTTAACTAACATAACACTATTTATTGAGTTAGGTTCTAATGACCCTGTAATAGGCTGCGTCTACTCTTTTAGAGAAAAAGATGTGATAGTATGAATGTTAATATTTTTAGTTTGATATCGTAGCAATGGCTAATGGCTTTATAAAATTGGCACGGGAATAGGATACTACTTATAGATTTAACTATAGGTCTGGATAGTTGTAGTTTCCACAGGTTAAGCGAAAAGCGAACTACACGCGGGCGGAGCCGCGGGCAACAGCTAGTACTTAATATGAACTCAAGTCACTCAAGTTTTCATTTAATTTGTTCGACGCGGCCGCCATCTGGTAGTCGTAAAAGAAACCACGTCAGAGGCCCTGGACGTCGATTCTGCTAACGTTAAGTCGCAATCGTGTCAAAATAGTGTTTTCATTGTTCTGCTTTTTTACACACTAGTTACAAAAAATGTATATTTTTTATATCTCTGCTGATGGTCACACCACACACTACTGACATAATTCTTGTAAATAGTGTGTGTAAAGCACTACAATTGAAACACTATTTTGACTTAAAGTTGTTAGCAGAATCGACGCCCTGTGCCCCTAGTATGAGTTTTTTTTAACACAGACGCTAGCGACTGCGTTAGGATTTTGTATGGAATTTATTAGTTGCCTTACTATCCGCCCGAGGCGCTGTACAGGTTTGCCATACTAAATCGCTAACGCAGTCGCTAGCGTCTGCGTCAAAAAAAACTCGTACTAGGGGCACCGGTGTCAGTTCCGAAGAATTGACACCAGGGTGTTCATAGTCGATGGACCGTGACACGAAATGATTATGACTATATGCCTTCACCGTTCTGTCGAAGGGCATGATGGTGTCGAGCGGGATGGGCGGGCAGGTGCCGCAGGTGAGCGGGTTACCGCGGCCAGGCGCGCAGCTGGACGGGCTGGACGCGGCTCGCCAGCAGAACCTGGAGAAGATCCAGCACCTGCAGCAGACGCTGGAGGCGGCGCACCAGCAGCAGTACAAGTCGCAGCGGGACATCATGTCGCACCTGCACGCGGCGCAGCAGCAGGAGCAGCACTACAAGCAGCTGGAGGTATGCACGTCTATACGATTGGCTAGTCCATTTTTTTTACAAAGATGTCCAATTCGAAAGCCATTAGAAGGAATAGGCTTATATAACAGTTCGCCATAATCAGATTTTTTATTAAGCTAGTATTTTTTTAGATATTTGCAAATAACCCAATGACCTTGATTTTCAAAAATTGACTACTAGGTCAAATAAATTGTACAAGCCGTGTACTTGTGACGTAAGTGGCTTTCTCAATTTTGTTCTGTAAGTTGCCAGCATAGGGATTATATACTATTTGCTTGGAGATATTGCTAGCACAAGTTCAATCAAATCGTCATAATCTGTCATTGTCATATTTTTATTTTAGTAAACATAACCTTGTTTTAACGCGGAGTGAAGTCATCGCTGTATGTATCTCTATAATGGTATTTTATCAAAAAAAACACTTAAAATAACTATCATTTTTTTTTTTTTGGACTAGCCAATTAATTAACATTGACGTATAAAAAGACCCAACTTTTCACTAATTTTGATGCGACTTCATAAAAACATTTAAAAAAAAATGTTTTTTTTTTATATATAAGTACCTTCTTAACAAATTATTTTGCGTGCTTCCGCCACCAGTTAGTTCATGCAACCTACTGCCGGCCGGCGCCTACACACTACTGTTAGTCCCAGCATTCCCACCTGACAAACTAACACCTGAGTCTTAAATTAAATATTAGTCTGAGTCTTAAATTAAATATATAAATTAAATATATTTTTTATATAATACTAGCTTTAGCCCGTGGTTTCGCCCGCATGAACTTCTCTCAGGAACAGTGCCTTTTCCCGGAATGAAAGGTAAATTGGTTCAATAGTAGATAGGACGTGAACAGGGTAACAAACTATTATATAAATGTATTAATTGAATTTAAATGCAATATTGAATGTTAGCCTTGTGTGTCAGTTGCAGCAACAGATACAGCAACTGCGCGGCGCGGGGGGGACGCACGCCCCCCGCATCATGAGGCCTCTCCTCCCCTCCAACCCGGGCCTCAGGCATCTACTACAGCAGGTAACGACTCGTTACGTATTATATATGTATTTTGTTTAAATATATAAATTGTTATAAACAATAAGGTGGCTCATTACATTACTAAGGATTACGTATTATATATGTATTTCGTTTAAATATATAAATTGTTATAAATATATAAGGTGGACTCAAATCAACTGCAAATATTTTAAAGGCAGATTCCGACCACTATACTGAACAACTTTTCCAAATAAACTTATGTCAAAATACGAAATTATTTTATTCACTCTCCATTCTTAACTAGATCAGCTGACTCTCAATTTGTATGGGAGGTCAAAAAATTGTTTTCGTATTTCGATATAAGTTTATTTGGAAAAGTTGTCTTAATCTGTCCGCTAGAACTTAAGCACGCAGGCAAGAAATTTTGGTCGCTTACGAAATTTGTAATTTTTTTTATTATTATGTAATTAATTTATTTTGACAGTCATAGTAGATAATTTTTACATAATATTAATTTAGACCATACAGCGTCTGTTTGCATTGTTTTAACATATTATGTACTTGAAAAATTAATAATTTGTTACCTGCGCAGGTTTTAGCAAACTTTTATTTTATTTCTGTCTTTTTTTCTGCACAATGTCTCTTTCTCATTTCATCTAACCTCTCATTTTTACCTTTGTCTTCATGCTTGCTCAGTCGCTTTTCCATGTTACTAATTTCATTAGCTCAATCTTACATTCATTTTAATCTTTATATGACGATCATATATGAATTTAATATTCAAACCGTTTTATTCATAAAAAAATATCAAACGTTTGTTAAGGCGATACCTCGGTGAACACTAGCGTCACCATCATTTAAAAATCATTATTTACTGAAAATACAAGTTATCAAAAATCTGTGTTATGTAATTAAGGGTCTGGATAGGGAACTATAATTTAATATTTTTATAATTAACTTCAGTTCCAGAACCTTAATTACATAACAGTTGACGGTGGCGCTAGTGTTCACCTAGGTCTCGTCTTAAGGGTTTTTTTTTATTGTCATATAATGGTTCCAAAGTTTCGTGATAGACGAACAACGCAAATATTTGTAGAGATGAGAATATATTGGGCAGCGTAGTAGACATAGCATACTTTACTAAAAATAGCCTGGGAGGTTTCTCAACGAAATATATTTGTACCCCTAGTATGAGATTATATTAACGCAGACGCTAGCGACTGCGTTAGGATTTTATATGGAATTTCTTAGTCGCCTTACTATCCGCCAGAGGCGCTGTACAGGTTTGTCATATAAAATCGCTAACGCAGTCGCTAGCTAAAATCTCATACTAGATGTACTGATGTTTACCTAACGTCAAGTTTAGTAATGTATCGCGTATTAAATATCGTATCGAATTCAGAATTTATGTTAATTTTCAATATACAAATTCGATTAAATTTGATGTTAAAATTCAAATGTGTAAAGTATGAAAATTGTAAATAAAATATCAAATAACGGATCTTGGGTGTAGAATATTTCATACAGATAAAGTTATAAATTATAATTTATTTTCATATTTAAACTACATTTTTTGTAATTAACCCTTCATAATTTAGTATGAAAAGTGATGTCTTGCCTATGCATTCTTAACCCTTCTAACATTAATAGTGTATCTAGTAGGTATAACAGTTTGTGCCCAATCTGCTCATCTCTAACTAGGATACGTTTATTTTCGTATCACATGAAAAATAAATAGAAGCACGCTTGACGCTGGTTTTTCTCTCACGCTGTGGCATAGATGGCGTTACTGTTTCAATTTAGAGATTATGAAGTTCTATAAATCTATACTAATATAATAAAGCTTTGCAAATAGTTTGTTTGTTTGAACGCTCATATCTTATGTGAGTTAAATGGCAATTGACCCTGCACACTAGTGTCTAGTCAAAATCGCTTCACGCCACCACAGAGGCAGTAAGACAGAAGTCTTCCTAATTATTTTATACTAGCTGTTCCCCGCGGCTTCGCCCCGCGTGGGACTCGGTTATATCGCGTTCAAAAGTAGCCTATGTTTGACCTCAGGTCGTTAACTACATCCCTACCAAATTTCATCACAATCGGTCCAGCAGTTTAGCCGTGAAGAGGTGACAGACCGACAGACCGACAGACAGACAGACAGACTTTCGCATTTATAATATTAGTATGGAAGTATGGATTAAAAACCAAATTATCCTGACTTTCATACAAATCGACTGATCGAGACGCCATCTTGCATGATAAATAAACTACTTAGGCTTTAAGTCCGCCATTTTAATATTTCGTCATAAAATTTAACTAAGTGGTAAATAATATAAATAAACATTAAATATACCAGTGTGAGAGGAAAACCACCGTATCAGCACACATACACATTGAGCTTAATTAGTACAATGCTCAAGGTTGAGCATTGAGCAAGCATGCTCAGTAGCGTTGTGTTTCTAGCAGCAACAGGCGGCGAGAGGAGGCCGCCCACACATCTGATCACCTTCTTCTCCCATTTCATCACCTGCACAAGTAATGCTTGCAACTTTCTGTTACTAACTTTTTTGTGTTGTGCTCTGCCTGTTTTACACGAGCTTAGTAGCTTTACCCCTTAGTGTCAATTCTCGCTGAAGAACAGTTTTTAATTTTTTCTACATATTTATAAGACCTGTTATGCAATAGCTTAAGCGCAAGACTGCTTGAGGCAGGTTTTGTATAAGTTTAATTTTTCATTTAACAACTAAATTTATGAAGGTACACAAAAATAAAGATTTTTTTTTAAAAAGAACATGTCAGCTTTAATAGTTTTATAACTTTTCAAACGATTACTGGTCTTATAATTATGTAAATGAAGTTGAAGATTCTTTAACACTGGTGCTCTGCCGACCGCTACCATCAAGGTCGAAATATAACCCTACTGAACTATCATATAAAGTCGGATTTTATTGTGATTCTAATACACTTTTTTGAACCGAATACTCAGTTCGTGTAAAATAGGCATTTATATTGCTTAGAATACATTGCCTTAGATGCGTTTTATCCATATAAACGTATTATCCTGTTTTCCCTCAGGATAATGTTAAAAGAGTAATATTTTTTGTTTTAAAAAGTCTCAATCTACTATAAGCATTTTATGGTAGTTTTTTTTACAATTACTTCATTATTCAAAAGGTTTTTTTTATAGACAATATTTAATGGAATCGTGTTAAATTTAACATAATGCTTAGAATAAATCCTCTTCACTGTTCCATATATTTATTTTAAAACTAGCTGTTTCCCGCGGCTCCGCCCCCGTGGGACTCGGTTATATCGCGCCCAAAAGTAGCCTATGTTTGACCTCAGGTCGTTAACTACATCCCTACCAAATTTCATCCCAATCGGTCCATCCGTTTAGCCGTGAAGAGGTGACAAACAGACAGACAGACAGACAGACAGACAGACAGACTTTCGCATTTATAATATTAGTATGGATGAATGAAAGAGAAAACAAGGACGAATTTTTGTATTAATTACTGCCCGAAATAAATGAACTGAATGATAGGTACCGTACCTTTAAATCGGACAAATACTTTGTCCCTAATCAATATTTGTATTATGAATAAAATTTAATAGTTACATAACATTCATACTATAAAAAGTCTTTTTCTGATTGGCATGGGTCTTGTATGTTTATATATATCTATTATCGTTGAGTTTGTATCCCATAACACAAGTGTCGAACTTACTTTGGGGCTAACTCAATCTGTGTGATTTGTCCCCATATATTTATTTATTTATCATACTAATATTATAAATGCGAAAGTTACGATGTTTGTATGTCTGTGAGTTTGTTCCTCAATCACGCAAAATCTACTGAACGGATTTCGATGAAAATTTGTACAGAGATAGATTATGATCTGGAATAGAACATAGGCTACTTTTTATCCCGAAAAATAAGTTTCCCTTGGGACAGGATACAAATTTCAGTAACGCCATCTGTTTTTAAGGAAATATGGCACTAGATGGCGCTCTAAATTATTATGCAGATAAATGCAAGTTTCTAATGATAAGACAGATTTTTATGAAATTTAGTACTAAGATGTATATGATAATATGATTTGTATGTATGTATATGATAATATGATCTGGAACAGCACAGGGTACTTTTTATCCCTTAAATACGAATTTCGTGGACATCGCTACCTATTCGATTCAGTATCGACATCTATTTTAATTAAGCGAAACAAACTACACGTAAAACATTTCCAAAATACCAAGAAAGTAATTATTTTATAGTTATGTCATTATGTCACTAGATGGCGCTTTAAAAATTGTAATTACAAAAATGAATGAACTGGAACAGCACAGCCTTTTTACACCTTCAGTATTGTCATCTATTTTAACATATAGCGCTTTAAATAATTATGTGAAAAAAACTACACGTAAAAGCATATTCAAAATACCAAAAAAATAATTATTCTATAATACCTACTATAAAAACCACAAACATTATTTTCTGTGCCTTGAGATACGTATTTTCTTTTAGTCAGAAATAATTTGGCTACATTTTTCCATTCTCAAGAGATAATCAGACAGTTTTTATTACCAAGAAAGATGTCGTTTAGTGTATATTTTTTAGTTCTCACTGTTTGTTACTGTTCTCTTTAGATGGCGCTCTACTGTGCTTAAGTTTTTTGAATCGCGCTGTTGAGATTTTTTCGTGGAAAACGACCTTCCGAGAATTGTATTTATTTTTTTTGTCTCTAGATGGCGCTCTATTGTGTTTAAAGTTTTTGAAACTCGCTGTTGAGATTTTTTCGTGAATGACGACCTTCTGAGAATTGTTTTTATTGTTTTAGTCTCCAGATGGCGCTCTACTGTGTTTTAGATTATTGAAACGCGCTGTTGAGATTTTTTCTTGGAAAACGACCTTCCGAGAATTGTTTCTATCGTGTAATAAATGCAATGTAGGCTTTGTATTATAGAGCTGGGCTGTAATATTAGAAAAGCCACCGTTATTACGGGAGCTGCAAAAGGAGTTCATGTTTTAACTCCCTGTATACTAATCATTCCAAACAATCTGCCATTCCAATTCAAGAGGTTACAATTTCTTATCAAATTGGCTTTTTCAATGACAATCAACAAATCCCAGGGCCAAACCTTAAAAGTGGCAGGCATTCATTTAGGTACTCCGTGTTTTTCACACGGTCAATTATATGTTGCCTGTTCACGTGTGTCAAGTGCCCAGAACCTACATGTGTTGGCAGAAAATTATAAAACATTTAATGTTGTTTATAGAACTGTATTAGAATAAATTTTCATCAGTTACTATGTTTTAATTTTCGATATAAGTGTCATTTTTCATAACCATTACCTAATTAGATTTTATTTGCGGAGTAGAAAAAAATATAGGATATATATAGATCACGATCTTTTTTAAGATTTAAACCATATGCTTTAATAAAAAGTTAAATTTTTACAGCTGTAAAGAAAATGTAGCTTTCAAGTCAGGAAACTTAAAATTTTAGTGATCACATATGTTATTATATACATATATTTAATTTAATTTACGTACTTTATTGAGATTTTAACCGTACACTTTTCATTTTGGACTAATATTTTCAAAGATATTTAAGAAATAGTTACTAAATCTATACAAAATCAGTTCTAATCTGCCAACGAAGTAGAACAATGCGTTGTGCAAAAAGCCAATCTTATTGCAATGCGTAGATGGCATTAAATGTTAGTTTGTGATTTTTTTCTCAAGCTCAAGTGCTCCCTTATTCGCAACCGCTACTTTTTGTACTCTCTGCTCCACTCTACTATTTGCCGCGGGCGAAGCCGCGGGTAACAGCTAGTTCTTAATAAGTTCAGGACGCAACTGTATTTCTCAATTATTGCAAAACTAGCGAACCGCCCCGGCTTCGCATAAAAGCTTCCTCTTGAATCACTCTGTTATTTAAAAAAAAAGCGCATCAAAATCCGTTGCGTAGTTTTAAAGATTTAAGCATACAAAGGGACATAGGGACAGAGAAAGCAACTTTGTTTTATACTATCTAATGATGATTATAATTGTATATTTAATTTCCCTAGCAACCCCAGTACCGGCCCGGGGGCACGGCCACGCGACCTTCTACTCAAACCCAGCAATTCGAAGATGTCTCAAATTACGACTTTATATAGATAGATTTTAAGTTAAAATAAGATTATATTAAATAACATTTGAAAAATATACGTTGTTTTAATTTTCTACGTATATTTGCGCTTTGAACACTAGTAAATTAAATAATCTAATACTTAAATAAACGATAGATTCGTTATTATACTTATATTATAAAGAGAAAAGATATTTACTTTTTCGCTTACATTTGTGATGAATATTTCAAAAATTCTTTCACCATTGAAAAGCTACATTCACCCTGAGTGACATAGGCTATATAGTACCGAGGCGAACTGCTAGTCTTTATTTTATTCTGTGACCTAAAGCTATGTCCAAATTTGGCCTTTATTTCAAATATTTCCTAGTTAATTAAATAAAGATTTTTTTAATTAATTAACATGTGGTTATTTGACATGAAGTCCAATTTTGGACATTAGCTTTCGTTCACTGAGTGCTAATTCGGTGAAGTAATTATAGACTGGTAACGAGTTTTATTCCCTTATCACTATATTCCGATTACTTACGCAATATTCCGATTTACGTCCAAATTACCAAGCTGAACCGTACAGCCACGCCACTTTCGAAGCCTCTCATCTTAGCGTACTCTGGGTTGAATTGAAATCTCAAAACAGTGTATAATCTATGCATCCAACAGTATTCTCAGCGTGCTTTTCTAAACCCTAATTCTATATGTTAACAACGCGATAGTTCATTATAAAATAGCTGAAACTAAGTGGTGGTGAAATCTCGACTAAGTCCATTTATATCATAGGTACTTACATCAGTTTCAATCAAACGGAATTTTTTATATTGGGGTTCTAAGGAAAAATATGCGTGCGCGGAAAGAAATAAAATAAAATAATTGAAAATATTTCCTTATATTTAAATATAAGTATTCGTTTGCAATTAAGTATGTTAATAAACAATACACTCGCAGTCTAACATACAATAAATTTTGGTATATAACTCTGGCACCTTACAACGATGGCTAACTATACATATTTTTACACTAATTTTTAATGCCATTTTATATTTTCAACATTTTTTAATGCCCACAATTACATTTTATTAAAAATGGCGGCGCTTTAATCAACAAGGACAATTATTTAACTACATATTGAGTTGGGAATGATGTTGTTATCATCCTCCTTGCCGTATTTGGCTACAGAAGAGCCAGTATGATGCGATCAGTACCTACCCGTGGTATGAGATTTAATAAACGCAAACACCATCTGGTAGTCCTTAAAGGAACCACGTCAGAGGCCGAGAGGCGGTTTTGAAGAACTTTGACCAGGGTGTGCATGGCCGATTGACCGTGTCACCTACACGAAATGATGATAAATGTTGTATGGAATTTCTTAGTTGCTTTACTATCCGCCAGGGGCGCTGTACAGGTTATGTCATTCAAAATCGCTTACGCTAGCGTTTGCGTTTATAAAATCTCATAATAGGGATATTGGTGTGTTTAATAATAGTAGCTGATATAGGTTAAAGGATTAGTAATCCTTTAACCGCAAGACTAAAATGTACTGTTTTGGAAATAGAAATTGGGTGTAACTTAGGTCATGTAGTTAAATAAATAAATGAAGTTATTTTACATTTAAAAAAATTTTATACATAAATTAGTTGGTCGTTCCTATTTATTTTACGGCCACCAAGCGGAAAAAATTGGCCATGCTGCTCTGCCATATTATATTTAGTCCACCAAACAAGGTAAATTATAGGGTTAGCTATTTTTTTAAAGAACTGGAAGTGTAATAAAATCGATAAAAAACAAAAATTCATTGCCTGCCATTTTGGTTTTAAATTGGGTCCTCATGAAAAAAAAGAATTTTAATATTACCCTAAAGTTATTTATTTGGTGGATAAATATATATCTATACTCTATTGTGATCTTACTTAAGTATTTTTTATTTTAGGCGAAAACCACTTGGCCAAGGGCACACTAAACGTCATGTTTGTTAAGCCCATTTTATCTTAAATATATCCCTTTCACTCTTATGGATATTTAACGGGAGAGAACATGACAAAACACAGTTTAGTTAGATGTTTTTTTTTTCAATAGTTTGATAACTATTATGAAATGAAATTGTTGGTTAATTACTGTAGAAACAAAAAATTACGTACCTAAAATGTAATTAAATTTCTCAAATGTTTGAGTATTATTTTAAATACTGTCTAAATTCCAATTAAAAAACAAAAGTCCTAAAAATCTCGATATTTTTACAATCGGCCACTATTTTTATTACATTTATTAAATAGTTATTAATATAAATGCCAAATTGGTCCAGCCATATTCAAAATATTCGCAAAAAGCACGTTAAAAAGGATATTTCCTTTTATAACATAAATAATAGTCACAGATATATACTATACATATACGAAATTATCTTTATCTAAAAAAACATACTGGCGTATAAAGCCGGATGAACCTTAAATAGTTAATACAGGGTCATTTACACAAGAAAGTTCATGACACAAAAATTAAAAAAAAAAATTAAAATAATTACATGATGTACTTATATAGAAATCAACAAAATCGGTCATATGTTTTTAGTGAAGAAAATATATCCGGATCAAATAAACAATATCTTTCTTTTTCTTTTTCAAGTTGGTAAAATAATTATTTCTTCTTGCCTCATGATTGAAGGAAGTGGTAGTAGAAAAGATTGAGGAAGAAAATATAATTTAGTAAGGCATTAAAGAACTTGGATCTAGGAACGTAAAATATTTTTTTTTAAAAAGAAACAGGACGGCTATTCTTTTACGGACACTTAAATATTGTTATTAACGCTAATTCTAAATTCTGTTGAGAGTTCACGACTAACTACACGATATGTATAATATTATATACGTACAGTACAATTTCTTTTTTATCTAAATAACGTACTATAAAATAAATTCGATAATTTTCCACGTACAGACGTCTGCAGAGAAATCAGCCATGAGATATTTCAAACCAGAAGGTAGGGACTGCATTAGCAAGTTTGTAAGCCAAATCCGTAAAGCGCCCCTAGCGGATAGTAATGAAACTCAATACAAAATCCTGTATGCATGCAGTCGTCGTTAGCAACCGTGTAAATGTCATGGTATTCTTATCGCAATTCTCATCGAAGCGACACTAATAGTACGTAGATGAGTCTCCAGTGCCGTAATTACGTCTGTACACAATATTTGCCGATTTCAATGACCAGATTTAATAAAATTTACAATTTTACATAATCATCTATGATTTTTTTAAAGAAAACAAACAAAAATATAATTATGTTACTAATATCTAAAACTAATAGTAACTAAAAAATATTGTACCTACATTCTCTTACTACTAAAAAAAAATTGATGAGGCGGCGCGGCCACTAATGTAACATGAAATGTCTATCAGCTAGCTGATTTTTTGCCTTTAACTTTGACGTTTCACGTCAAAAATAAGTAGATATATGCAACGTTTTTGTTTGCAGCTACTGACATTATTATAAAAACTTAAACATATACAAAATAAATAAGTGATAATGAGTATTCGAAAATTAATGAATAATTAATAAATATATATCACCAGTACTAAATGCAACTAAGATACCAATTAAATGAAATATTTCGAATATATTTACGAAACTAATTTTATAATTTATCGTATTTTTACGCACACTGTTACAATATTATTTTTTTAATTTTAATTAATAAATTGGCATTCGATAAGTAGTAATAAATCTTGTACTTTAATTTTTACATTGTCTGTTTAAATATAAATGCATTTGATTGCCAAAAACTATTCTTAATTTAATTTAATCTACTAACGACATGGAATATTGTGAATTTTGACACATTCCCCTTATTACAGAGCATTTGTCTGAGCCAATCGGCGGGCTCGGTGGCCAGAATCGCAGTGTGACCAACCTACAGGAAAAAAAAAATATGTATACCCGTGACGTCACACATTTTTCCTTTGTGAAAAAGGAGGGCGTTAGGTATTTTTCCATTTGTCTGAATAAATAATGCTTATTTAAAAATCTGATTATTGCAAACTATTATCAGAGCCTATTGCTTGAAATAGTTTTCAAATTGGAATTTTTTGTGAAAAAAGTTTAGCCACTGCTCTGTTTAATAAGTAAATTCACTTGGTATAAAAATACCGGCTACAATGTCATTTTCTTTTAGATTATAAAGCAATACATAACTACAGACAATTTTCCAAATTATTATAAACATTTGTTTTTATTACATCTAAATATAAATAAATATGTATCTTAAACGTTTACGTTGACTTTTTTTTAAACACGAGAAAAAATTATACAGTTTTTAGTTAATTTTTTTTTACTGAATAAACTGTAAAAAACCTTTTCTTTAAAAAGCCACCGCGTATTTACTTACGATTGTTCAGTCACATTATGTAATCTAACAAACTTATATACAAATCAAAATAAGAACATATGGATATTATCACACCATTTTCTTATATAGGGATTTGGTGACACTGTACGATTTTACTTCGTAGTCACTTGTGTTTGTGTCAAAAAATCTCCAACCAAACACAGTACAATGCAGTAGTACCACGTTTATAAGACGGTTAGGCAATATTCGCCGCAGAATAACTTCAATCACCATCTCAAACCGAAAACATCAATGAAAAAACGAACTTATCGATACTACATAAGATTTAAAATCAGGACTATCTCGCTCATAATACTTGGCGCTGCAGCATGGCGCATACGAATCAGCCAATAGCGACTGGGTTTGTTTAATGGCGCGCCATGATTGGCGGAAATATTTTCGCTACGTGCAAAATTCAATTTCCGCGCAGGTACATCGACTTAACTTATAAAAGTGGTACTACTACTTGTGGTATATTATTCAAATCCGGCTAAAATCATCTCACAAACACATCCGACCAAACGGGCGACACATTCAATAAGAAAATCCCCGTATGTCGACGTGAACCGGGTCTAAACTAGATGAACACTAATTGTGTATAGTCATGTTGCTATGCCACGTAATCTACGACACTTTTTTGTCTCTTTCACTCAAGCTGTCATCCGCCTGTTTTATTTTCCCGTTGTGACATTTCCCGTTCGTGTACCCCTTGTTGTTTTGTGATGTTTTTTGTTTGGGGTGTTTTGGCAACTCGATTATTCTCTCCATAAGCGCTAGGAGAATGTTTCCGGGCACTCTTTGGTGCTCGTCTACTAGTTTTGATATCGCATTGGCGACCTGTGAAGAAAATACGATTATTTGCTACGTGAGAAAAACTTTTCGACGGATGCCTTTTGCCAGTAGTATTTAGGCAAAACGCGACTTTTACGTATTCATTCATTCATTCATTCATTTATATCGTGTAAGTTTCACGGTCAATCGACCATGCAAACCCAGGTGTCAAAGTTATTCGAAACAGCCCCTCGGTCTCTGACGTGGTTCCTTTAATGACTACCAGATGACAGACGGGACAAACGGCTTAGCGTGCCTTCCGAAGCACGGAATCGTCTTTATCAGACAATCGGGTGATTCAAGCCTGCAATATCCTAATTAAACTGGGATCAACTGAACAAAATATGCTTCCCGTGGGAATCGAACCCACGACTCACGTGTCTATAAGCAAACGCCTTAACCACTGGACCACACGATTGACCGTGTCACCTACGTAAAATGATGAGTGATGAATGAAATACAAACTATTGTTTAAGTTTAAGATAAGAGAATATTTTAAGGCTCTGTTAAGAATAATAGCAAAAAAGTCGCGCGAGGATTTCTGAAAGAATTTTTTTGTGGCGCTAGTGAGACCGACGGAACAGCTTTAAGACGATACCTCGGTGAACACTAGCGCCAACATCATTTAAGTCATTATTCACTTAAAAAGACAAGTTATCAAAAATCCGGGTTACGTAATTAAGGTTCTGGATCTGAAGTTAATTTTAATCATATTAAATTATAGTTTCCTACAGTTATAAATCGCAAAACTGCTAAAAGTGGCCGTTTTAAGTAATAAACTTCAGATCCAGAACCTTAATAACATAAAACGGATTTTTGATAACTTGTGTTTTCAGTGAATAATGATTTTTATCTGACAGTGGCGCTAGTGTTCATCGAGGTATCATCACCTTAAACAGCACGCATCTTTTATGTGCATATGTGCCTTAGTCCGAAAGAAAGTTTATCAGTCCTGGTAAAGTCTGATTAAGTTTTGTCTCACTTGTTCCATTATAAAAGTCAATGGAACAACTCAGAAAAATAATTGTTTTTTTGAAAATTTTGAATGATCGTTTTTTTTTTTGGGGCTATCGGTTAGTTTTTTGGTATCGTCTTAATTAGATACGGCCCTTACCTTGAGCTGAAGCTGGTCGGGCGTGAGCGCGGGGTCGTGGTGTATGGGTTCCCCGAGGTGCGTGATCAGCTTGACGGGGAACCCCCCGTACACGGGCGCCAGCGGCACGCGGGTGGCCGCGTAGATCCGCAGGCACACCCCCCGCAACCACCCCACCGTGCGAAACGCCTCGCGCACGTTCTGAGTGAACATGGGGATGATTGGCTGCGGGGAGAACGGTTGATTTGTATATGAGGTGGACTTGATATTTTAAGGGCAGATTCAGACCACTAAACTGAAAAACTTTTCCAAATAAACTTATATCGAAATACGAAAAAAATGTTTTGTACTCTCATACAAATTGAGAATCAGCTGACAAAAGATGACAAAAGTTTATTTGGAAATGTTGTTAAGTGTAGTGATCGGAATCTACCCTTAAAATATTTGCAGTTGATTTGAGACTACCTTACATATGCCTTGATCGCACGTACCGGGTAGACGGGTGAGACAGTGCCCTCGGCCGAATACTCGGTGCGTATAAACAGTGCGCCGAGTGCTCAGCCTAGCGAGTGACCGAGGAAATCACTGTCTCGGCCGAGTAACATTTAACTGTCTCACCTGTCGTACGTGCGATCAAGGCAATACAGATTTTAAAAAATATAGATAAATGTAGATTAAACCAAACTAATTTGTTCGCGGACCAAAGAAATTCCTAAACTAAACAAGATAAGTTCATAGTGATTGGGGAAATAAAACACGAAATAACGTCTTCACAGCTTGTGACGACGTTATTTCATGTTTCTTTCAACCATATTTACACGCTTTTTGGAGGAACATGGGAACGATTAAATATAAAACCTAATACTGAAGCTATAGCGATTTTAGAAGTTAGATAATGGATTAAATTACTGATTTGACACTAGAGGCAGGAGTTAGGAAGTTTTATGTAGTTTTAATCATCTTCTATCTATATATATATATATATATAAAGAAAGTCGTGTTAGTTACACAATTTATAACTCAAGAACGGCTGAACGGATTTGGCTGAAATTTAAAATGGAGATTGCTTAGACCCTGGAACAACACATAGGCTATATTTTATCCAGGAATTTCCATAGGGGCGGAGCCCCGGGCAACAGCTAGTTTTTTATATAAGTGACCGCGTAGATATACAGGTACATGCCTCGTAACTTTCCCATTGTGCAGAACCCCACCCGCACGTTTTGGGTGATTATTAGAATGATTGGTTGGGGAGAAAAAGGGTGATTTATCTTTATTAAGAAATAAAGGTTTAAGTTTGTGTTCCACGCGGTCGCGTCTTTTTAAATGAAACATTTTTTTTCCAATAAATATCACTTTAACAAATAAATTAAAAGTTTTTTAACTACCTACACTTACAAATTTATCCGAGTTACATTTCCCGGCATGTAAGTTGGCAAGAAACTGAAACGACTTTGAATGCGCAAATGTATTTATATTTTCATACAAATTATAACGTGCGCAGCCCTCCCGATTGTGGCCAACTTACGTGCCGGGTATTATAATCAGTTTACCTTATTGCACGACTCTGTCAAAATCAATTTAAACATTTTAAAACCTGGAAAAGCTGTCGACGAACACTCACCACTTTGGCCTCTAGCGCGACCTTCGCGAACCCGATCCGGGATTTCCACTGCAGGCGGTAGGTGTGGTCCCCGAACTGCGCCTCGTACACGCCGCCCGGGGAGATCGCCAGCGGGTTGCCGGCGCGCAGCACGCCCGCGCACGTCTGCACCGTGCCCGGGATCACGCACAGCCCCTCCAGCAGCGACGCCCAGCCTGGCAGGATATAGTATACATATATATATATGGAGAAGGAGGGGGAAGGCCTTTGCCCAGTAGTGGGACAAATTAATAGTAGGCTAATAAATAAAAAAAATATTTAAATATATATGTTAAGGGCAGATTCAGACCACTATACTGAAAAACTTTTTCAATTAAAGTTAACTATATGGGAATACGAAAAAAAAAATTTTAACCTCCCATACAAAGTGAGCATCAGCTGATCTGTTAAGTATAGAGAGTGAACAAAAAATAGTTCAAGTAAGTAAGTCTAGTCAGAGTCAGATGGCTAAGTGAAGCGGTGGAAAAATTTCACTTAGCTATATCATGGAGATTTTGGTGACAAAGATAAAAAGTCACGTAATCGACACTGTATCACTTTCCAACACTCACGCTTGTTCACGAACACTTTGCGAATAATAATCCACCAATATTATGCACAAACACTCGAAAAAACCTAAGTTTTGGAAAATAAATACAGCGCGGACATAGCAACAGTTTACTTTCCCTCCAAAAACTCCTGCAGTTGATTTGAGTCCACCTTATATGGACAGAAAAAAAATAATATGTAAACTTACCGGGTATTTTGAACATGAACCGATCAGCCACAGTGTGTATGTGCCGCCTCTTGAACAGCAGCATTCTCGCTATAAAGTAGTACATGTCTATGGGCAGGGCTCCGTGGTAATATATGACTAGAAACGGCCCCTCTGGAATGTTTTCTAAACCGCGTACTTCGTAACCTGCAACGAAGATTAATCTTTGTACTTACAGATTAAGGGGCTTCCCTCCACCTCCCATGGCTCTACCAACCTCTCGGTGACACGAGCCGAATCTCGGGAGAGTGCGCTGTACTTGCATTTCGCAGTGGCGTGCATATCATAAAGACGTTTAGACGTTGCCTACCCTGTACTTTTGTAATAAATAATAAATATTTTTTTTATATAATCAATAAATATAATAATAAATATTTTTCATACAAGATATTGAATTCTTAACAACGCCATCTAGTAATTCGGCACCCGGCGCGCCGCCGCGCCGCCGGCCCGTTATAGGCGCCGCTAGGCCAGGCCAGCTTTTTAGTAAAACGTCTGAAGTTTACTCTCGCAAAGAAATCACTATGTATGGATGTGCTTTTGCTCGTGTAGTAGTGCAAGTAAAAAACTTACATGAACAGACACATATGCGCTAAATCACGCCTGTGTGAGTAAATTTTAGACCTCCACTATAGATGAAACAAAATGCTATGAGATGACATTTCGTCTCGCTCTCACTTTTGTTACGGCCAATTAGAATTACGCGTTACACATATTTCAATCTGATTAGTGATTACGATCGATTGCAGCAACATGATAACTGTGTCTATTGGATATTAAACGAGTAATGCTGCAAATTTAAAAACGCATAGACTTGAAGACTTTATGGAAACAAGTTAACATTCCCAATTCCGTAGGGTTATATTTTTATTTCCATATCGAAATCAACAATAGGTATGTTTGCTTTGCTTGCATGCATTTGTTTGTTTTGAATGTTTAATTCGGTTTAATTAATTGATAATTGCAATGTGCATTGTTTACAATGAGGTGAAAAGATAGAACTTTTATTTTTAACAAATTTACTCAGTTAGTATAGTTTAAAATGTCAAAATTTTCATGTGATTGTTGTAAACCGAGTGTTTGTTTACAAAAACTTTAAAATGTGTTCCTTTTGAATGGAAATGGAATGAAAAAATGGCAATAATAATAAATGGACGTTATCAACCGGGATTGATTGGATTATTTGAAGTGAAGGGTAAGCTAACAAGAACATTATTTAATATTATTTTCGAATTAATATGATTGCTATGCTTTTCCAAAACTCGTCTCGTAAATATTTTAAGGGCCTAAGTAGGTAGGTACCTACATGATCAATAATATATTTTAATTTTATTATCTTCTTGTTCGTTACTGTTTTAGTTGTAACTCAAATATACTAAGTATAAATTAAACTAGCAATAGTTCTGGTCTAGGTAGGTTTTTGCCTACCCTAAGGAAAATGTCTGTGCACGTCACTGGCATTTCGCATCTCTTTCCAGTCGCACCTGCTTGATCTCCCTACAAGTTCTCTATGTGTCGCCTATCTATGCAATCATTGCATTTTAATAACTCTCCCCCATCTTTAGGGGCACGAGTACGCCTCGCTTGCCACAGATTAAGGGGCTATCATAAGCCAACTAGCGCCACTAATGGTTTGGTTAATACAGAAAAAAACTCATAACAGCTTTCTGTCAGTTTTTTTTCTGAATTGGCCAAAGGAAAAATAATGAAAAGTAATACCAAAATACTAGACGTTATTTACTAGTGACCTGCCTTCTTAGATTTTTTTCAGTTTGACCTGATTTTAGAGTAACAGAAATAAATTGATTGGTGGCGCTAGTTGGCTTACGATACCAATTAAGGCACAAATTAAAATACAAGAAAACAAATAAAAAGTAAAGGTAACTAAAATTAATACATATTTATCATGCAATACAAATACTCTTTGAATCATTTCCCGATTGCAATCTTAGCTTGTCGCTTGGAGAACATGATCCGCTTAAAATAAAATAAATAAATATGTATATAGAGATAAATCACACAGATTGAGTTAGCCCCAAAATAAGTTCGAGACTTGTGTTATAACTACATCATTATCACTACATAGTATAAAACAAAGTCGCTTTCTCTGTCCCTATATCCCTATGTATGCTTAAATCTTTAAAACTACGCAACGGATTTTGATGCGGGCTTTTTTAATAGATAGAGTGATTCAAGAGGAAGGTTTTTATGCCCATGCGAAACCGGGGCGGGTCGCTAGTTGCAAAATAATCTAGTACTACGTTACTTACCATGCCAAAGCCATCCGTGAGCGTCCCACAAAGCACACACAGCAAGTCTGGCTGCTTGCTTCCAGTCATTTTGAACTCCATCCACTACGCGTAATCTAAAAAAAAAAATACATCGATAGAATTAGTAGAAATCTATCATTTATTGCTTTATGTTCACACAAATACGAACATAGAATACAATATAAAACACAGTTATATCAATAGAAATCTCTTCCAGTAGACTCGTGAGAGCAGAGGTGATTAATGGAGGTAGACTGGCTTGTGCATAAAATGTACTAATCATGCTTCGATTATTTATTCTCATAATCAATGTAATCATGTAGGCTACAGATGTAGCTATGATTTGGCGCAAAAATATGATGGCGAAATAGGAAAGTCCATGTAACCGATAAGGAACAAAGATACATTTTCTGTCTTTGTCAGCATGGCCGTTATTCTTTGTTTGGCCAACGTCAATAAAAAAAAATGATTTGATGATGAATTCATCGCGATATAAATTAAAAAGGAAACTGACCAAATAGGTATAATGCACCTTTGCCCCAAGTACAGTCAACGGCGCATTTTGTATGTTAACAATTATTTGATTTTACTACGAGACCGAATCAGAAATGAGGAGATCCATAGGAGCACAAAGGTCGCTGGTCGCTGACATAGCCCAGCGGATTAGCCCTTTGAAGTGGCAGTGGCCGGGGCACATAGCGCGACGAACCGATGACCGACGGGGCAGAAAGGTTCTCGAAAGGCGACAACACATCGGCAAGCGCAGCATCGGACACCCACCGACCAGATGGTCGGATGACCTGAAGAAGGTCGCAGGCAGGCGCTGGATGCAGGCCTATTGGACAGCCTGCGGCTGAATGATGATATACCTAATATACCTATACCTATAGGGACAATGCACACAGATCGAACTAGCCCCAAAGTAAGTTCGAGACTTGTGTTATCGGATACTAACTCAACGATACTAATTTTATAACATATACAATATATTAATGGATTGTCATTGACACGAAAAGAAGAAGAAGAATAATACATATATAGATAAACATCCAAGACCCAGGTCAATCAGAAAAAGATCATTTTTCATCTCGACCTGACCGGGGATCGAACCCGGGACCTAGTTTATAATTTATTTGATTATGGTGAATAAGAATATTAATGAGTAGAAGACGTACCTGTACAGCCTACACAAGTGATAAATAATACTGCTCATGTATATGAGTACGATGATGATGCCGGGCAGGAGGAAGGTCACAATCACTGGCGTCAGGAACCAAGTCAGCCATAGACTGTATTCGGCGTCCACGTACTCCACTGAAATGAAAAGAGAAATAATTGAAAAAAAAAAACTGTAAAAAAAACTATTTTACTATACCACCTAGCTGTTGCCCGCGGCTCCGCCCGCGTGGGACACGATTTTATCGCGCTCAAAGTAGTCTATGTTTGACCCCTGGTCCTTAACTACATCTATACCAAAATTTCATTAAAATCGGTCCAGCGAATTAGCAAAGAAAACGTAACAGACCGACATACTTTGGAATTTATAATATTAAGTATGGATAAATGTTGACAGTTAATATTTTGGCCTGCTTTGTCTACAATGATTGCAGTATATAAGTATCATAATGTCTGTATGTATGTGTAGATATTTGGAACTTCGAAATGCGATTTTCAACAATAGAAAAGTGATTGAAGAAAAAAGTTTAATATATGTATAATTTATTAGTATGTTGTTTTTATTGGTTGACAGATTAATTGTCGAAAATGTCGGAAAAATTAAGTGGAAACTTTCACCTTTATAATAATTAACTATGCTACTAACTATATTATTAACTAGCTAGTTAATGAGATTTGTATATCAAAAATAGAATGGTATTTTTGATATTATCTGTGTAAACCTTTTTTGGCCTTAATTTAGTACATTATTTTTTTATTTAACAATATGTATTGTATCGCTGTTGGTTTTCCAATAAAATAAAATAAAATAAAAATAAAATAAACCATTTAAAACTGTATGGTCTGTTACTGTTATTTATTTCTAACTGAAAGTCAGACAAAGAAGATATGTCGTTATCTCCTGAAAGGACGGAAATGGAAGGTTTCATTGACATTTTATATAAATATAGGCATAAAATATAAATTAAGTTTGCACTGAACAAAGAAAACATATTTTATGAAAATATTTACATCGTTACATCGAAACAAAAGATATAAATATCAAAAGGAGAAAAGACAAACAAGAGTTGAATGAACGTTGAATGAACAATATCTTTTGGTATGTTTCGGGCTAATACTTCTTTGAACAAAAATTCTAATATAGACTTTATTCCTCCAGTGTGCATAATCGGGACTGTCCAATGGTACAGTGGGCTGCAGAGAAATCTGACCCCCATGCCACAGTATCACTATTGAAAGGGGGTCATATTTCTCTGCAGCTGACTGTACAAATGGTCCGGCGGGAACTAATCTTTCAAAAAGATTACAAATTAAAATATATTATAGAAAAATTCCTGTAAAATATTTATCACTACATAGTATAAAACAAAGTCGCTATCTCTGTCCCTATGTATGCTAAAATCTTTAAAACTACGCAACGGATTTTGATGCGGGTTTTTTTAAATAGATAGTTATTCAAGAGTAAGGTTTTTATGCCCATGCGAAGCTGGGGCGGGTCGCTAGTATAGAATAGAATACATATTTGTAAAGCAACGCCACGCTGCCAAGTGCGCGCAGGCTTATTCTTCCTGCCACGTTTAAGTAGAGTCACAGGTAGAGTCTATAAAATTGCCCCCTGGTGTTTACCAAGGGGGACCGCTACGTGTGGGCTCGGAATTACTATCAATTTATTCTTCTTCTTCGTCGTCTTGTCGATGACTTAAGTTTTGTGAACCCAGTACGCTGCCACTTGGGCCGCACCCATTACAAGACCTACAACACAAAGTGTAAGTGATAGCGATATATCAAGCTGCATGATTTTGGGACCCTCCTTCCCCTTTCAAGTTTTAACTTTCCAACTTCACTATCACTAAATAGTATAAAACAAAGTCGCTTTCTCTGTCCCTATGTCCCTATGTATGCTTAAATCTTTAAAACTACGCAACGGATTTTGATTGTTTTTTTTTTAAGATAGAGTGCTTCAAGAGGAAGGTTTTTATGGCCATGCGAAGCCGGGGAGGGTCGCTAGTATATTATAAATGCGAAAGTGAGTTTGTATATTTGTTTGTTACCTCTTTACGCCCTATCTACTAAACCAATCCTGAAATTTCGCATACACAAAGCTAGGAGTATTGAGAAGGACATAGGGTACATTTCATCCCGGGAAAAAGCACTGTTGCCGAGGGAATTTCATGCGGGCGAAACCGCGGGCGAAAGCTATTATTTCGTAGTTTTCAATTTCAATACTCAATGTATTTCATTGAACTTTGCCGTACAGATATCCGGGACATTATCTGTCGTCTACACTACACAGTCGGGTGCAACACGATCTGGTCACGTAGCCACCGCCGGACAGGCGAACCAATTAAATTTATCTTAATTATTTTTTTATACTTAGACAATAAGTTGTCAAGGAAAAATACTAGATAGCAAAGGAGTTGAGTTGAGTAATAAAAATTAAAGTGTGACAAATTTACTTCAAGTACTTAAAAGTATATAAAAATAGCTTTCGCCCGCGTGAATAGTTCTTTTTCCCGGAATAAAAGGTATCCTTTGTCCTTCTCAATACTTCTATCTAAGTGTATGCGAAATTTCAGGAAGATTGGTGCAGTAGATAGGACATGAAAGCGTAACAAACAAACAAACTCACTTTCGCATATTTTATAATATTAGTTAGGATAGTCCTGCGGCAAAAGTACTTTTGACTATTAACTTTGAGACAAAATAATGTGTTACAACAACCAGGCCCATCAATGCGGCACGGAAAGCTATTAAAAGCCTTTAGTGATATTCTTCTTTTCGTGTCAATGAATAAAAAAAGTTAAGACGTGCCTTGCCGATTTCCATCAAATCACAACTAATACCATAAATCCGAAAGTGAGTTTGTACATTTGTTTGTTTGTTACCTCTTCACGCTTTATCTACTGAACCAATCTGCTTGAAATTTCGCATACACATAGGAGTACTGAGAAGGACATAGGGTAACCTTTCATTCCGGGAAAAAGAACTGTTCCCGAAATTTATGCGGGTAAAGCCGCGGGCGAAAGCTAGTTTATAATTTCTAAGTTTCCTGTAGTGCACGAGGAAAAATTTGAATGAATTAATTTTAAATTTATAGTCTTTCATTATTTCCGGCTTGAAAATAGAACTCAATTTCAGCTCGTGGATGCCTTAAAAGATAGTTGTTGTTAATGTATCAAATACAGACATTTTATTTATTTCTTGTTATAACATTTATCTCTTGAACTCTTGCTTTTCTTCCAGAGAATTTTAGCCGAGGTTGCAACCAGTAACTTGCTATGATGAAAAAGTCTTGCCGGTACATAATCTAATGAGTTAAAATATATTTACCTATTTGTATTGAGGTAGGTAGGTAGGTATTTTATCTCGTGTTTATGATATCAATAATTGCTTGGCCTTTTCAGGGGTTAGGCTACAATATTACCTATCACACACGGCAAATATTGAGATAAAGTATATATCGTAAATTTCTAATTGTCCTAGGAAAGTTTTCGAAAAGGCTTACAGTCCGCTTATTAATAAAAGTCCGTGATATTGAATAACTTTCCACAGCACAGGGAACATTAGTCACAGAACTGAGAAATTATCTGAAACATTACAGTAAAACTAGCTGTGGCCCACGGATTCAACCGCCCGTGTTGTGTAATAGTACTATAAAATTATAGATATAAAAAAATTGCCTGGGTAGAGACCGCCTATTTCCTATTTCTATTTAGGTATTGTTAAACCTAAATAGAAATAGGAATAGGCCTTGTAATGAAAGTATTTTTTAGATAATAATTAAAATAAAATTGGATGGTATTTTGTTTGTTTTAAGACTTTATAAGTACCAATTTCTAATATTATGTGACCATGCTAACACATGTATGCGATAAACATTTAAATTGGTAACTTCTAAACGGGGAGCAAGAACTTTTTAGTATTCAAGAATTAAGGCTACCGAAGTTCCGAACATCTTAAGGACCTCAATCTTTTTCAATGCATGTCGGACATACTTGTCACCATCAGACAATGGTAGGGACCCTTATATCTGTCAAAGTCTGTCACAATAAGTTTGAGACAATATACAGTGATGTCATGTTTAACCAACAATTAAAAAAAAAACAAGGTAATTCTTTTCCATTTTAAAATATATTTAACATAACCAATATTTTTGACGTACCGTCGTATATAGGGTAACGTACTTAACGGGTTAAAAAGGAACCCTGTTACCAAAATATATATACCACTTGCTCAGACATTAGACGATTCATAATAAAAAAAAACAAGACCGTTGCGGGCCTAGGCCAACAATGTAATTTTTATTTTGGCAAGCTTGCCAAAAAAAGCTTATTCTAGCGGTCGGTAAAATTGTTTTTTTTTTGTGTATATGTTAGGTTCCTTTGGGTTCACAATAATTTATTAAGTAAATGTCAGAGTAGAAGAAAGATTATTGAGATTTTGTGTTCACAAGATGGCTGAACGAATGAGTAACCTTTGCAGTCTATAATTTCTTTTAGTATATATTTTTTAAGTAAACACACTGTGGGGCAAATGCACAACAACCCAGATATACGCGTGTATTGTTTACGATATTGTTGTGAGTCTTAAGTTCATTAAGATGATTTTAAGCTTTGCTAAAAATTGGTGTAAGGTCATTTTGCGTTTAGTCACACATAATTCTAAGTAATCTTGTGGTAACAGTTTTATCATGGGTATTAATGAGATTCGTGAGTAAATGCTTAGAATAGATACTAAGTATGAAGGTACTTTTTTCAAACCGGACATAACGCGTACGAAGTCGCGCGCAAAGCTAGCCTTTGGACTTTGAACTTATTTGTGTATTTCCGCTCCATAATCTATGCGTATAATAAGCCACTTTCGTAATTTCGATAACCTGAGGACCCTACTTAAATCATCGACTGACTCATCATTCTCATTTCGTGTAAGTGTCACGGTCAATCGACCATGCACACCCCGGTGTCAAAATTCTTCGCCTCTCGGCCTCTGATGCGCCAACCAATTCTTTATTGCACCAAGAAATAAATAAACTACTATGAGTCGTGATCTACAATGGTGGCCTTATCGCTAAAGCAATTGGCTTCCTAAACTCTGAATCATCTTTATTATATAAGCGGATAGTATTTCAATGACTTTCGAGGCTCTAATGTATATGTAATGTTCCGCGCAGATTTCTGATAAGCTCACTTACAGAAAGAGATTTTTTTGGGAAGTGGAGCTAGTGAGACCGTAGGTAAAGATGTTTACCAAGCCACGGAGGTAGTCCATTCTTCCATTTAACAGTGTGAAATGCAACCAATTAAATATGTATACTAGCGACCCGTCCCGGCTTTGCATGGGCATAAAAACCTCTTAAATCACTCTATCTATTAAAAAACCGCATCAAAATCTGTATTGTAGTTTTAAAAATTTAAGCATACAAAGGGACATAAGGACAGAGAAAGCGAATTTGTTTTTTATTATTTTGGAGAGTGTAACGGGAGCGATAGGGATATGCTCGACCGCCACAAAGGGAAGATCTTCCCGCCAGGCTAGGGTGTTATGCCTGGGCAACCGCGGCTCCGACGATGACTTGTCGGAGGTTGTATTTATGCTCCAACCCGTAGAAACTTTGCAAGCGCGATTTAGACTTTCATAGTAATTTGCCATCTTGTATGCAATTCTGAGATTGTTGCTTTTACCGCCATTTGTGGTGCGTCTTTTGTAGATATTGTTGTGGCGCTAGTGTCGCCACACTATGTAGTTTATAGTTTATGCCCATGCGAAGCCGGGGCGGGTCGCTAGTTTGTTAATATATTACAATTTTACGAGGCGTCATTTTCGTCTTTTGCACAAAGGCCCTTGGTTACGTAGCTACGCCGCTGTAGAGAACGTCAGATTTGACAACAAGTGTATTATATTATAGGAAAGATTTAATGTGTGGTCTATATACTTGCCCTTATCTATTTATTTGTTATTTATTCATAATCGATAACAGTCCCATATCCTGTCTGGCCCTTGTGATAAAACCCTTTTGAACCGGTGTTATCTTTTTCAGTTCGAGGCTCTCTGATACGATATTTTAGATAATTATGTTTAATTATACATAATTACTATTGACCTAAAATAGTCTAGCCGGTGTCTAGACGATTCCGGTGTATTTGGCACACACATAATGAGGTTATCGATACGGATGCGGATATGAATCATGTCATAAGAAGATGCAATTTCTATCATGTTTTAGTGATGTGATATAATGATATTTAATTGTGACATGTCACGCATCGACACTACTTATCAACTAACATACATAACACTCACAGTTCTTCATGTCAAAATGGCTTTAGACTGTACTATACAGGGTGGCAGGGTAAACACAGTAACCCTTGATTTTGGAGGTTCAGCATCATGAGTAGACTTCAAAATAAGTATAAAATCCTCTCTCATATGCAAAGAATCCATAAAAGGAATTCGGAGATTTTTATCCAGTTCTATCTATGTTTTTTTGTTTATATGTTTGCTAGCACTAAAATATTACCGCAATAGATACGAGTTTTTTTTTCTTTTTTTGACTAGCAAACCGTGATACAACAATGTTCTTACAACGAGTTATACTGTTTATGTAAGTATATAATATATAAAAATAATAATATAAATGACATAAACACGTATGTAATTTATGCAATGCAGTGCAAAGGTTTGACCCTTGAAACCAGGATATATTACAAGCTATATATAATTAACTATTATTTTCTTACGAGACTGCAATACATTTTCAGTTTATTTTTAAATTGCTTATGGCTTTTTACTACTTATGTGAATATTTTATATACTGTACCATATAGATAAAAAACCTTTTTCTGTAACTAACAATAGACTAAGAGTTGCAGACGCCACTCTTGAGTGCCACTACCACGTTCCAGTCCCGTCGGTGGGGCTTACCAACATCTCCTAAAACCATGCAAGATCCAGTGAGTAAGCGAGACAGCGCGATACATGATGTAAGGCGACATCTCCCTTACTCACTGGATCTTGCATGGTTTCAAGAGATGGTGGTAAGCCACCGTGTCTCCGTTACGTTGTTTCATTTATATTTTCTATGAAACGATATTTCCAAAACGATTCGTCCCGTCCATGTAAAAAACTCGTCACGTATGCAACGGATACGTAGCACGTATATGTTAATCCAAATCTATACTATACTGCATAGCAAAGCAAGAGTTACAACGCAAAAATCAGGAAACGTTATATTTCGCATTTAAGAAAATCTTACTGAAAAGCTGTCGAACAAAACGAAAACTTAGACAAGCATTTTGGTTTTGTAACTAGTTATACGTAGAGAAATATACTTATAGAAACTTGTGTATGATATTCACTGCGTGAGCTCGGAAATTATAATAAAGTAGGTACCTACGGAGATTTATAATATTTGATAATCGAATTAACTACATACAATACCTAATATTACAATTAAATGTTGGTATTACATAAGATTCTTTCTACAAGCATAATAGCTTGTTGATTCATCCCAATTGTTTCTATATCGACGTTTTACAAGCATTGTTATGATTTTGATAAAGAAATTGCTTACAGTTGATACAAGATAGATTTTGCTTTAACCTTTATAAAATAATAAAACAAAAGACAATCGACCTCGATAACTTACTTTTAAATCATAAAGTATTGTATTATATCATAGAATTAGGAATCGCGCGCGAGGAAAATTCTTTAATCTAGTATTATATGGTCAAAAACAGAAGCGGGCATTAATAAAACCGGGCGTAACAATAAGTGGTCAAAAACAGAACTAGTAATCATATCCAGAAGAGAACATCACAAGAAGTTGTCAGGTTGTCACAGACCGCCTAAACGGTCGCTTAAGATTTTTATCCAATCACACACGTATTCTTTTTACATATTTTAACTAAATCTAGTAGGAATTTTGGAATCTTAAACACTTTAGGATATATCTAATTCCAGACTCGAGTGCCTCAACCTTGAGTGTAGCCTACTAGCCTCTGGCGGATAGTAAGTAAAACTTTCTGCTTCTCGATTCATAATGGCTATAAGAACTCTATATTGACATTATGAGATTTATCCATCACTATTGATTTCCTATTTCAACTATCATCAGCTAAACATGACCTAAGGTCTTATGGCCCTAGGCTCTGTCTACCCCGTATGGAACGTACTCCCTTCAGACCACGGGAAAATTAACCATCACCTCCATAAATGGGGATTAAGGGAATCACCACAGTGCGATTTCGGAGCAGCTGACCAGGGGCCCGGTTCTCGCGCAATCGAAGTTCACTTCACCGATTTTCTCCAATTTTTTCCAATGTTTATCACGGTTTCTACTTTTTCAAAAAATTACAATTGAATAAGACCAATCGAACGCATCGGCCAATAAAATTTTTCGATTGTGAATTGGCTTAAACTCTCAAAAAAATTGGAGAAAATCGGTGAAGTGAACTTCGATTGCGTGAGAATTGGGCCCCAGACCCTATCCCATGTGGTAAACGAATGCCCACTTCGCCGTTTTCCAGGTGGAATGAGGGAGCTTCACGATCTTACGCCTGCCGCTGTCAACTGGCTGAGGAATTTGATTATAGACATCTGATCCATGCAGGACGAATGCCATACGCAATCATGATAGAATAAAGATGTGATTATATGTAGGTATTATATATTTATTAATCAATTTCTAAATAATCTTTGGTATAGATATAAACTAATTGTATTGTAAATTAATTTAAGTATCATAAGTACAAATAAATATTTTTAAGGGCAATTTTTCCCAGTTCTCAGTAGACGCCGTTCGTCTTCTTACATATTTACAAGAAAAGACAAAGGTCCTTAAAAGTCTATCATTTTAACTTAATTATTATCCCGCCATCCAGTTTGCAGCTGCGCTATAAGGCTATTTAGGGCCAGAGTCTAGTTTGTTTATGGTAACGAAAAAAAAACTTAAATTATCTTCCAGGTAAAGCAGAACTGGTACTGGCAGCCACATTTTTATGTGACTTCTTGAATTAAATTCAATTTAAAGTTTTTTTAAATTTTGCTGAACCAAAAGAAAGTATGGTTGGATTAAGCTTTAGCAAAAAAAACTACAACCTGCGGGTAACACCGCGGGGTGCAGCTGGTTGATGTACATATTCCAGCTTTTAAATTGGGGATTGTAGGGTTAAGTATGTATGTTACACATAGAGCCAGCTACCTGGTGTGTTATTTTTAAGATGTTATTGATGTTATATATATTACCGGTTATCTATACTATATCAGTAAAAAGTTTTATTTTGTTGTGGCATTAATCCACAATTTTATGTACGCAATGTATGTCTATGGCAATCAAAATCGGTTATTTTTGCCAGTATCTAGTAATATTATAAAGCTGAAGAGTTTGTTTGTTTAAACGCTTATAACTTGGGAACTACTGGTCCGATTTGAAAAATTATTTAATTTTATTTTGTATATAATAGCTTGATTCTTGGGGAAGGTTATAGGCTAGTACATACACTAAGGGCGAGTGAAACCGCGGGGAACAGCTAGTGTCAAATAAAAATCATTCTACTCACTGATTTTAAGTAACACAAAACTAGCACTCCTATGGATATTTTAAAAGTAGAAGAATATAATTTCATCCCCCGCGCTTAAAATCCACACTTGGCCAAGGCTTGACGGATGTCCGCTAACTAGAGTCCACAGTATAAATATATAGTAGAGTCGCAGCACGAAAGAGCCATCTTGAAAATGATTTATAGTTCATAATAATAGGATGCTTACTTGTAATTCCCGTTCACGGTAAGGTGAACGATCCACTATGAATCTATGTGATTGTTGTGTCTATTACCGATATTATATATAAAAGAATTAAAACCAAGAATCTATATTTTGAAGAGCAAAAAATAAATAAGTCAGGACAAATCATAAACAAAAATATCAGTTTCTAGCATGAATTTAATTTTATTCTAAAAGTTTAGGAGCATTATACCTTTCTAGACAATATGAATAAATGAATGTCAGACATTACACATTCCCTCCAAGTCTCTCTCTCATATCTATTTAACCCTGTTATTTAACCTCATCGTATACTATATAAAAAAAACTAACCGATAGCCTTAAAAATTTTTACCAGGACTGATAAACTTTCTTTCGGACTGAGGCACATTTGCACAAAATAGATCAATCAATCAAATTCAAAAAGTTGTGTGATGTTTAAATTGTATATGCTTGGTACGGGGACATTTGCCCGTCTTTACCACAGATAAATTACATAGCTATCTGACAAAGTTGCGTTTTATTCCACACTAGATGGCTGCCCTAAAGCATGCTTGACCTATTACTTTTTAACTTTCTACTCGTTGTTAGATGGCGTGTGACAAAATTACAAAAAAAAACGCTTCCCCGCAACACGGGGACACTGTGTTTCTAAGGAAAAGAGCAATAGGGTATCCACACATCCTCCGTTGGTCTCTACCACGGAGGATAGTCTCTGCTCTCCATAGCTACGTTACAAGGGCAAAGACATTCAAGGAAAGGAGTTAACTTTTTATCGGTCATTTCATTGCCTGATAATACACAGTTAAACGACGAATAGATTATTGATGATTAAAAATATCAGTTAAGTACATGCTTATTTACTTTATAAGTACTAACGTCAAAATCTTTCAAATTTCGTCATCGTTTTCTTTTTATCTTTATTAAAGAGAAACTTTAAGGAATGAAAGTTTATAAAATGAATAAAAAAGATTTAAAGATATAGATAAAACAAAGATCCGATACTGACTGCAGGTATTTAATTACAAATTTTCTTACTTGGCACCTAAAAGAACTCGTAATACAATAGTTTTAGCCGTTAACACCCCTAGCACAAAATGTAAGCCATCGACCTATACTATAATAACAGTACATACAATGTTGAACCCGTTTACAGCACTCAATAAGGTATTACAGCCAGAAGTTCCCGCTATTTTTTAAGTCTATAATTTACACCATGATCATTAACCTATAAGATATGCAGGTGCGTCGTACACGACTAGGGATGCGACATAACTCGCATAATTACACGACAGGCACGACAGCCAGACCATAGAGAATTAAAAAAAAATGGCACAGATCAGATCAGTCAGATAATTATGCGACAGCGAGAACCGGTACTGTGAGAGATATAACAAAACGTATTATTTAAGATCATCTTTTTTGCTAATTATAATACATATTGCAAAGCTGTGAGGGCTAGGATCGTGTCGGTGGGCCATTTAGATAAGATATTTTTACACACGCCTGTGACATTGAAAATCACCAGAATGTTTTAAAGTGTGGTTCAAGAACATTCAAAAGTTTACACAATATAATGAATGATAAAATTGAAATTATGATAAATATATTTCTCTCCGTTCTTTATCTGTTTACTTACCAGTGTTATCGGCCATGTAGGGTTTTGATTGTGAAATTATGTTAAAAGTTCCAAACATCACGTTTAACGATTTTCAGTTATGGCTATTTATACTATAATTTTTCCATCTCTTTCTTAGTTTCTAGTGAGAATGATTATTTATAATATTAACTTCAGTTCTCACTCAACAGTTGTAACTATTGATTTTGTAGAAGACACATTTTACCGCGAATTTAACTTTACGACTGAATAAAAAATATATACCTATATACTCTCAATAGTTAAGTTCAGAGTTCAGTGAGGTCGAAAAGGTAAAAAAAAAACTATAGTGTCTTGCTTCCTACTTAGGTAGAAGTATAGCTTTTTAGTTTTTCTTTTTAGGGTTCAGTACCTCAAAAAGCAAAAACGTATAATACTTTGTCGTCCGACCTCTGTCAAACTTTTTTCTGAGGCACTCATGAACGTTTCAAGTTGAAATTCAAAACATATAAGTACTCAGACCGTCTCTTTCAGCTGTAAAATAATCAAAACTTTGGATTTAAAGTTTAAAGCGCGGTTTCATACTTCTATGGGACAATCCGTAGCCCATGACGAAAATTTAAATAAGGTTTTCTACTTTAGCTATTGAATAGCTTTTACGACACAAAACACCTTGAACTTGTACGATTTGTAAAACGCAAAAATATGGCAGCATTTTTTTTATCCTAAAACCATGTAAATGACGTTGCAAATCTTGAAAAAATACATCAACTTTTATAGTTTTTGTATGTCAACCTCCGGCTCTCTGCTCTGAGGTCTATGACAAAAAAAATACCGACTTGAATTATTAACACTGGAAGAAATTGTTTTTAGCGATAAGGCCGCCTTTTGCGCTTTAAATACAAGTTCTATTTAGACCTATTTTATGTAATCTACTTGCAATAAATGGTTTTGTACTGGGTGGCTACTACCATCTCTTTAAACAATGCAAGATCCAGTGAGTAAGGGAGATGTCGCCTTACATCATGTATAGTGCTGTCACGCTTACTCATTGGATCTTGCATGGTTTTTAGAGATGGTGGTAACCCCCCTGTATTACTTGAACGAATGCCGCCCGTTCCAGCATCAATCTGGGAGCGCAAAAATATGACTAGAAATTTTTTTGCCCTAAAAAACGCAAATAACATTGCAAATCGCGCGATGGATACACTTTCGTTATTACATACTGCTTGAGAGGCAGATTACTGAGCTACTGACATAATTTATCATTAAGTTTTGTTTACATAATCGTAAATCGGTAATGAACACATATCACCGTGTTATTATGTGATTTATGCATGATATATCTGTGTTCTAGGAGATAGTGAAACTAGCTGCTGATAGGGCACAGAAAACTATTAGAGTTATCTGTAAATGACATAGACGATAAAAATATTGGAAAAAAAAGTTTTACTTTGTATTGAATTATTAGTTGGTTAGTTTCGCTTTATTTTTTATTGTACTTATTTTAATTTTATTATTTAGTAGGAAAATTTTTGTTAAAACCTGCAGAAAAACGTCGAATTAATTTTTTTTTTGTTTTCTCACAATTTTTTTTTCTAAACCAAATGTATTTGGTGATCTTACAACTTTTTTTTCTTGGTGTTTCTTCCCCTATACCCCTTTAAATCTACGTCTACCTAATCCATAATAATATTATAAATGCGAATCTGTCTGTCTGTTACGCTTTCACGGCTGGACTAAGTAAAGTAACGTAGTAACGTAAAGGATCTAGGGTTTTCCCCTCTAAAAAATCTCGAAACATAGATAAAAGTCAAAAGTAAAACCCTATAGAATAAGAAAGACTATCCCTCGCGAAACGAACTTCAAAGTAGACCCAATCCTCCTTAGCAACAGGATACTGAGGATTCAAAACGAGATACCTTAATTTAAAAAAACGAACAGGGTTAGGAGAGCGAGGTGAAATAAATAAATAAAAAAAATGGGACAAATCACACAGATTGAGATTGAGTTAGCAACTTAGTAAGTTCGAGACTTGTGTTATAGGATACTAACTCAACGATACTATATTTTATAACAAATTCATATAAAGATAAACATCCCAGACCCAGACAAAACAGAAAAAAACATTTTTTATCTTGACCTGACCGAGGATCGAACCCGGGACGTCGTCCTGCCTGAGAAGCGATATCTCAGTGCCCCTAGTATGAGTTTTTCTTAACGCAGACGCTAGCGACTGCGTTAGCGATTTAGTATGGCAAACCTGTATAGCGCCTCTGGCGGATAGTAAGGCAACTAAGAAATTCAATACCAAATCCTAACTCATACAAAAAATTCATACTAGGGGCACAGGCATGTTGACTGTTTCGCCACGGAGGTCGTCAAAAAGTCGAACAGGGTAAGATGAGGGTTTTCGAGTAACAACCTTTATGCGGTGTTGTGCAGTCTATGGATCACCTTATGACATGTTCCAACTGCCCTGACAGTAGTGGATCTAAGAGCGGCCAACGACAGAGCGATCAACGTAGTAACATACATACATACATATAATCACGCCTTTATCCCATACGGGGTAGACAGAGCCTAGTGCCATAAAACCTTAGACCACGTTTAGCATAATGGTAGTTGAAACAGGAAATCAATAGTGATGGGTTGCTAGCCGCATCGCCTATGTCATGATTTCCCCATTCGACGTCCTAGTAACTGGTCAAAAATAATTCAAGTTTCATTTCGACTCGACAAGAAGAAGAATTGATGAATGTCTTATTGCTTTTTTAAATATAAACAGTTACAAATCTAGTCAATTTTCTATTAGTTATAGCTTCGTGGGTATAGCTGTCTCTGGTTCTTGTGGTCGTAATTCTAACGATACGCTATGGGGAAATTAACCGCGTTGTGCCATGCGGTTTTGTCTAATATTCGGTATTGCGTATTGTCGAGATATTGCCGTTAATTTTTATTTATAAAATTGTTTATTTGGACTTACAACATTTCTGTACCTTGAGCCACACAGGGAGGGATTAAGCATTATGATGCTATTTCAAAACTGACCTGTATTCAGGGATTTCAGAATAACGGTATTTCTTAGACCCAAAAATAACGGTATTTAACCTGGTAATTAATTAAGTTTTAAATACCTGGTTAAGACCGTAATTTTTAAGGAAATACTAGGTGAACCGTAATGGTATGGGGCACTGTGCGTGATTGAGCAGGAATATGAGCTGGTTTAAGATTTTAATCAAGTTTTCGATCCATGTCTGTATTGTTCGATCGGACTCTAAAGACAGAAAACCCTGAGTCAAGTTGGGAACAATTTCCCTGACTTTATAATAGTTTGTTCATGATACACTGGGCTCTAAAATAAACAGCTGAGGATACCACTGGGGAAGCGCTAAGATGAGGGATAGGTAAAGATTTATAAGTAGAAAGTTTAATACTGGAATCTTAAAAAGTGTGAAAAGTATTAATATTATTGTTTTTTTTATTAAATAAGGAAGGATGGTATATACCTCCTCAGGATCTATCCACTTGGTAAGTTGCCTGGTAGACAAAATTTATATTACAGTAAGTATCAATTTTTTTTTCACAAAATAAATATTAATATTATTCCAAGTTTAAATTGAATACTAAATACGCCGAAACTCACAAAACCTTCAGCATCAGTTAAAAAAAATAACTCATCTAGGTAGGGTATCTAATAATAAATACAGCATATGTAAAAAATAAAAATAAAATACATACGATAAAAAATTCCCATATAAAAGCCGGCGACTGCTATAGCAATTTTCACAAGATCATGAGCCGCGTAGACGTCAAACTTTTTCAGCAGGTCACTCATGATGTAAGCTTTCACAGTCCTGTCCACGCACTGACTCTCCACCATTGCTTACAAAAAAACCTTATCGTATTTAAAATTATAATTTCAACCGAATGCACCGATAACCCGGTGACCGCTATATTTGCATTCGGCCAGTGCATGAACCTCGCAAAAAAAAGAATATAAAAATGTTTATTATCTGTGCGCGTAAGCCGTATGATTTGCGCGGTGTCTCGTTACTAAATGCGAGCGAACGCAACTGCACGCAGATTCCTGCCGACTGAGGCACTATCTAATAAGTTTACGTGACAAACGGATATGGTATACATTAGGTCAGGGCATTTCATCAGCTTACAACGACGTTCGACGATAAAATAGAAATGTTTTTGAAATTGAGAAAAAGCGCGGTAAACTTGCATTTTCTTTGTCATGTCTGTCCACCATAGATTTAAAAAAACAAAGGCTGAGTAGGCGTGGTCAGCCCAAACTCCTCAACATCTCCCGAAGAACTTTAAAATGAAAGATATTATTTTTTTATACGTCGCAGGCGCTACATTTCAGCGTTTTTCAGTCTTCACACTTCGATAGAGAGTTCAAAGTTTGTATGGATAATTTACATATTTTAATATATTTGCACATTAAATGACGTGTCTAGGCGTGAAATAAAGCAATTTACGACCATGTACCTAATATATATCGGAAGACTGAAGCGCAGCTGAAGCCTTACTGAGGCTTCACAAAGGAAAAGATTACGCAGGCCTTTTAAAAGTAAGTTTTGTATAAAAGTCTACCTACACATGTCGATTATTGGTAAAAATATTCAAAATAAATATTAACATGCACATCAGAAAGAACACAATACCCAATAACCATAATAGCATCCATAAGAGTGGTGATGGTCTGATGGTGAATGTGACCACAGATTATAGAATGATATGACGCATTTTCGATCTTTTTTACGGGACAATGGACTATCCATTGTAATACTCAATCTTCAAAAGAGCAATTCAAATATTCAATAGCGTAGCATTAGCATGCTTGATCGTAAATGAACGTTCGGTCATGCTGCTACCTCAGTTGGCTATTTTTGTATACGAATATTTGCCTATTTGACCATGTGTGGATGGTATATTTGCCAAAACTTTTACATTATTTGCCTACTTTGCCTAATCGTCGAATATTTTGAAAATACGCGAATAGCCAAGTGTGGTAGTAGCATCAAGCGACGACGATGGCGTCCTAGGATTGGTTATAGATTGGCGATTTTAGTACAAAGATTGAGGCGACGATGCATATAGAGAACTGCGTTAATTCGTAGGAAATTATATATATATTCTGTGGACTGCCTCCGTGGTCCAGTGGTCAAGGCTTGCCTGTAGACCCAGAAGTCGTGTGTTCGATTCTTACGGGAAGCATACTTTGTTTAGCTGTTTCCAGTTTGTTTAGGACTTAGGACAATGCGGATTTAAATCATCTGATTGTCCGATAATAAAGATGAATTACTATGGTTAGTAAGGTAAGGAACTTTTATCTGCTCTTAACTGTACAATTCATGTGTTGGTAATAAACAAGTACTAACATCACTTTGTGTTCTTCCGGCACCAGTTAGTTTGTGCAAACTACTGCCGGACAAAGCCCGCACACTATTGTTTGTCTCAGCATACCCACTACCCCAAGTTTGCACACACATTCTTTACCACATGTGTGTCTCCTCTTTTATCTAGTTTGTGTTTCCACTTGACAAAGGCATCCTCACATAGATGTAGAAATAGAGAAGATGTAATATATATGATTTTTCTTTGGTGCAAAAAAGGGATGGTGAAATAGGAAAGTCCATGAAAACGATAAGGACCAAAGAACATTTTCTGTCTTTGTCAGTGTGCCCGTTTTTATATGTTTGGCCTACTTGAACGCCATACAAACACTTAGGCCAAACAAACAGTGAAATTCTTAATTTTTGTAATATGTGCATTTTAAAGACAAATACTTGTTTTTAATAGTATGATTAGTGTTTGTGCACTGGTGGATTGTGATATTTGGCCAGCGTAAGAGAAATATTTACGAAATTGGGTATGATCTTCTGTCTCATGTGCGGCTACACTATTTAAGGATCTAGTAGTATATGATCTAAGCATCCTCAGTACATTAAATATGTGTTAGTAAGCATATTCACATTTTATATGACTGACTGATAAAAGTGTTAATTTTTGTTTTATAGTTGCTGCCAATGCTTATTTTATTGAGATGTGATCATTAACTATGTGTTATCATTTGGAGTGTTTACTTTATCGCGATAATAATATTGCTGAGTAACGTCAATCATATACTTACCTATGTGTGCTATCACAAAGATACAAAAAGATGATTCATAATTCAAATTATATTTTAATGACACAAGGTCTCCACATGTAAACATCATTACGGAAAATCAATTGAACACGAACAAATCTAGAATAGCTAGTTATTGAGAATTCATTAAATGACGCACAATAAAAATATTCCAAAACATTCTACAGTGTTTGAATAATTACAAAAGTAGGTTATGTCTCATAAGTCTGTTCGATAGATACTAGTTGTTATGAAGTAAAAATAATAGAAAAAGGACTCACCGATGATATCGTAGAAGCTTATTGTGTAATTATCAATAAGATATGAAAAATAGCCCATTGTTGTAAACAGCTGATCACATAAACACAATCACAATATAATACTAAAATGTACAAGTCATAATACTGAAAAATGTAATAGCAATAACTTATGTTACGAAATTCTTAAGTTATCAAATAACACCCGAATTGCAGTTTTCTGATATTTATCACATTGCAAAAAATATAACAAAAACACAGATTTCGCATTCACAGTCAATAGTAAATTCGATCGATTATCGCGATATATTATATTTTCTTGATTTTGATTTTTGACTTTTGCGAAGCAAACACACATCATTTGACATTATGGACATTGACATTTGATTAGACATACTTGACTTGACAGCATGTACCGTGGACAGCAGAGCTCAATGACAGGCCTTAAAGGACATTGCATCCAGAGCCTTAAAATAATTTATTAAGAAAATGTTGTTCATTCACGTAGTATCTCTATTTAGTTTGTGGTTCATTCATTCATTCATAATTCATACAAAACAAAAGTCAACAAAAGTGACCAAAACATTTCAAATTTTCAATTTTCAACAAAAGACTGCGAGCGAATAGAAATTTAAATGATTTTACTGGCTCATTGTACCCTATAAATACTATCCTAAATTATGTAGGTACCTAAAATATTTGTTATAATGGTAGTGATGTGATAAAGATTTTTTTTTGCCATAATGAATGACAAAAAATACGAAAGAATGTTACTGCGCCGAAGATTTTGTAAACGCTTTATTTTTATGTTAATTGTGTTCGGCATATCATTTTACGCCTCTGTTTTAATGTTTGGTCCCTTGAAGTCTCCTCGAGTTCTGCAGTTGACTGATTTGAGCCGCTGTCCAGCGTGTTACGGAGTCTCAGTATGTCCAGAATTATATTCCAATCAAATTTTATTAGAATCTGACTATCAGTGGACTAGAATGTTCAACGCAAAAAATATTTACTATGGTTTTACAAAATCTAACAGAAAAGTTGTTTTGAAGAAATTATCCCATAGTTGGGAATTGAAAGAGTTTGACTCTAAGCTTTGTAACTATTGGGGTTTGAAGAAGAATTGCAAACCTATAGACTTACTATCTGTGAAGGATGCAGATGAAAAAATTAAAAGTTTGATTGAGTATAACTTGACATTTCCTGAAACGGAGCCACGGAAGGGCTTGGTGTATTGTCCGTATTCATACAGTGCGTTTGCTCTCCTGCAGCCAATTTTCAACAATCAAGGAACAAACTATAAATCTGACATTATCAACATATGGACAATGCTCAGTATAAATCCTGAACCTATTATTATTCAGGTAACTATTTTCATTTTAAATTATTAGTAAACAGTATGCTCCATGTATTTTTCCATTGTCAAATGAATCTTATCTTACAGCCCAGTTCAGCCAATTTAGAATGTAAATAATAAACATCCATTCATACTTACCCTTTTTATAAATATATTAATAGATCATATAATGTATTTATTTCCTCTGACTTGAAGTATTGAGATTACTCAAATCCAATCCAACTAATATTATAAATGCGAAAGTGAGTTTGTTTGTTTGTTACCTTTTCGTGCCTATCTATTGAATCAATCTTCCTAAAATTTCGCACTCACATAGCTGGGAGTATTGGGAAGGACATATGGTACCTTTCATCCTGGGAAAAAGCACTGGTTCAAAGGGGATATCAAGCGGGTGAGCCGCGGGCAAAACCTAGTATTTATATAATTAATGAAATTGCTCCAATATACTTAACAAATCCAAGCAAAAAATGCAACCACATTTTCCCAATTTATCATAAAATTACAGGTCATTCCAAAATCCAAGGGCTGGCCTGTTCCAGCTTACGGTGGAGTCTGCGGTCGGCTGGAGCTAGTGGCTTATGAAGGGGAACCACTATCCTCACTGATGGATGTGGCCTGGCATAGGAAATTGAAGTTTGCTGCCAAAATACTGGCCGCTGCTATGGATTTTACTTTTAAACATGACAGGTAGGTTACTTTTTTCTGTAAATTTTTCATTTTCAATTTTTGAAATGAATAATTTTCTTAAAACAATTTAATAAATACAATATGAAAAACCCCTTTAATTCTTCAGCTACCAGAAGTAACAATAGAACCCATAATGTTACTGTTATGTGTTAATTAATATGATACCTACAGCTTTCTGGGTACCGCGGTGACACTTTGGCGGGACTGTACATATATAATCATTATTTTAGTTATATTTATGTTAGTTTTTTAATTTATTGTTTCAAATATTTTATTGATCATTAATGTATATGATAAAATAAGTACATAATAAGTTTATGTATAGATGGATCTTTCTCCCCATTTTTTATTGTTGTGTTTTAAAAATACATGACCAGGCCCAGGCTCACTTGGGGCTGTAGTGCCTTGATGATGATGTAATAAATCTTTCATTTAATTCCAGGTTCCGTTTCTACCTCATGGACTGGTCTATTGACAACATAGTCGCAAATGAAAAAGACGAAGTGACTTTTATCGATTTGGAAGATGTGATTGTCTTAGACAAACACATATCCCCAGGGAACGACTTACCAGATTGGTATAGACGCTATTCTAGAGAATCTATGGGTAAAGGCTTCACATTTTCTATACATAATATTTGTAAACATCATCTAAGTGATCATAATCTATGGGCAGCATGTTACATATTAGCTGGAAAAGAGAACCCACTGTTATATCCAATACCGAAAGAAGTTAATGTGTCAAGACCTCATTTTGATGTACTTTTAAGGGACTGTTTGAACAGTGAGGACCGGTTTAGGACTGTATCTAAATTACAACACGTTATTGGTGATATGTTAGCAGATGATAAAATTGTTGGTTTTGGAGCTGTTAGATAATATTGAAATTTATTTTTATTACTTTAGGATTTTGCATTTATTTTATTTTTTAGATCTGATTATAGTCAGATGTGAATATGTTTGAATTTGCTATGAAATAAATTCGGTTGTGAAGTTGCCAACGGTATTTTGATATATTTTTTTATTTATTTTTAAATGCTTTAGTCACGAACAATTTTTTGCAAGCACCTTAGACAACTGCCAGGTAGTTGCTACGACAATCACATCAGTTTTTTAAAACATGAAAACCATAGATTAAAAAAAAATTGGCGTCCGCGCGCGATTCGAACTTCTTTGATGAAAACTAATAAATTTGAGATCTATGCAATATATGATATGCTTGAAAATTAGGATGAATCTGGTAAAAACTGATTTATTGTACTAAATAGGGATTGATAACACTAATTAGGAGAATGAGTGGTGAAATAAATGTAAAAAGACTGATATTTCGTGAAAATGTCTCCATGTCTTGTAAAACGTCTAAGTATAGCTTTAATAATTTGTTGTTTAAATGTGTTAAGTTCATAAGCTCAATATAATATTTAAATCTATTGCGTACAAATAAATTATTTGACTGAATAATTTGTATTATTTCTACTAGTACCATCACAGATTACGAACACTACACTAGTATTACTACAAACAAAAGATAACCAAAGTAGTACTCTACAAAGTAGAAGGCACAGAATAAAGTTAGTTTTTGTCAACCCATCTGTGACCTCGGAATCTTGAATGCTGCCGCTGGCTGAGTTGCTGAGAGTTCCGTGGTCGAATACTATACTACAATACAGACGAAAAGAGGACAATTCTCATAACGGCTATTTCTTAATATGGCCAATTCCACGGTTTATTCTCAGAATTGACAGTTAAAATTCCCAAAGGTTTCGACGCTTCAATGTTTTTGTTCAATTTTAGTAAATATTTGTAGTTAATAAAACAAAGTATGATTGATTTGACCATTTTGAGAAATAGCCATTATGCGAATTATTCTGGCTGTAGTACTATTTTTGAGATATTGTCAATTTGCCAAATATTTGAATTTGGCATCAAAAATCCGCCAATTAGTTTTTTATTTGGAAAACCCCTGTGTCACACAGTAAAAACGAATCTAACGACACCTCTCAAGCTGAAATACATCGAGCCGAGCGTTACAATCAATCATACATACATACTCTCAAATCATAACCCTTTTTATGGTGCAGTCGGGTAAAAAGAGTACACAAGACTGGCCTTGAGTCTATTTCCGATTGACGACGTTGACAATGACAGTTGAAGTTGAAGCGAGGTTGTTTTTATTTTGATAATGGAGAAGTAGATTTGAGGTTATGTTAATTATAAAAGAAAACTGTGTTTTAATTTGATTTTATTATTTATTAGTTTGTGATTGTTGTAGATCTATATTTAAAATGAGTGACTCAGATTCTGGCGATGAGAATATAATCCGATATGGAACTCCTTTGGAGCCATACGAAGAAGGTATGAATTTAACAACTGCTTTTATATTCTCATAAATAAATCATCATCTCTCTAAAATACATACATGAATATGTATTTCTAATTTAGAAGGCTGTCAATTTACTGGTACCAAGATATCCTAATCTGTAAGTTGGCAGCTTGAGATTGGCATCCTAAGAGCATGTAGGTAGGTACTTACTAGGTATTATCTATTCTATGACCACGGTGACCGTACACCCATTGAACGCGAGCCGTATGATATAGCGCGTTTTCATCAACATGTGTCCATATGCTTGTAAGAAGAGGTTTTGTGGTTAGAGTACACGAAAGGGTGCGCAAGACTTGGGACTAGAAAATTTTTCGGAGTGATTTCGCTCGTCATATTGACACCCATTTTTTATTGTCCCATGTCGTAGACATTATTAGCATCACTTTTGGTCATGTGAAGATTTTTCGTGCGACGCTTATTTTCCGAGTTTTTCCGTATTTTCGATTTCGGCGACCCAAAAAGGGGTGAGGTGATGGCGGCAATTTTCACAAATCCGACTTTATGGAGGGTCATAGGTTAGGTTATGGTTATCTTGCGACCCCCAAAATAAGCAAGCGAGCGAGCGTTCGTCTTGCGCACCCTTTGCGACACATGATTGCCTGATTCTTGGGAAGGTTAAAGGCTATGGTACATACACACTCCGGGCAGAGAATGGTTTGTATTATAATTTTATAGTATTATTTAAAACATGTTTGGTTGCTTAGTACCATACTTTTATCTTAATTGTCTATGTTTAGATGAGATACCATCAAAACGCAAGTATCAGCAGCAGCCTGACCAATATGCAGTCGATGCTCACGGACGAAGAAGGTTCCATGGTGCCTTCACTGGGGGCTTCTCAGCTGGGTTCGGGAACAGTGTAGGCACTCCTGAGGGATGGACTCCAGCGACGTTCAAGAGCTCTCGAGGGGAAAAAGCGCAGGTGTCTGTAAGTATGAGGTTCATGTCATGCTTACAGTTTTTTACACTAGCACCTGTTTTATTTTATTTATAATACTGCGGTTGATTGGAATATATAAAGATAGCCTTTATTTCTAAGTTATAATTATTAGGGCATATTGTTATTTATTTATACTAAGTCTTTTTACCCATAGATTGTCCACCAATATACCATAGGCCTCCTCCAAGTCTTTTCACTTTGGTCTAGCCTGTGCTTTTCTGGTCCAAGCTGTTCTGCTGTTGTAAATTGGTCTTCATCTTTTCCTATTTACTCCTCTAAGGTACCAATAAGTAAGTTGTTGCGACCTTAAGATTTTTGGAAAGAATAGCTTTAGCAAAAAGGCCATAACATTGTACTAACCGTTGTCCGTGCCACCATCCGCATAAGGCTAAAATAAATCTCACCCAAAAAGATAATCATTTTTGTATACCTGCATTATTGACTATATACAAGACATTATTTTGGAGACACAATTGACTCCACCTGTATGTGACGTTAGACATACCCTTTAGGTAGCTTTTTTCTGGGCCACCAAGATTTGACATGTGCCATCAACATGAATTTAAAAAATAAAGAAAAATCACGTCTCTAAACACATATGCCTCTGTATTTTTAAGAGTCAAAGACCAGAAGACTTCATGGATGAGGAGGATCGCAGTGAGTTTGGAATTGCTCCACGGCACATGCAGACACACAGTGAATTCTCTGGGCAGAAACGCCCGAAGCAGAAGAGATACCATGACGGACCTATACCAGGTAAGTTTCTATCTTAAATGTATACCATGATGTAAACACATGTCAGTGGATAACAATTTGGAAATGTATCTCATGTTATTATGAAAACTGTTTGTATGTCTGTGGTATCAAATAAATAAATAAATATCGTTTTAGGGAACCATACCTCAAAAGGTATGAGCTTATTTTTTCTGAGGAACTTGTGAACATATCAAGTTGAAATTCATAACATAACTCAAGCTTACTGTCTCTTTGGCTGTAAAAAAATCAAAATTATACTTCAGCGCAGTCAATGTGATCAAATTATATAACCACAAATGTTGCAAATTTTCGTAAATTTTGCGATTTCAAATGGCAATCAAAACCTATGGGGTACTTCCCGTTGAATTAGATTCATGATATTTAGTAAGAAGCAATATCAGACAGCAGTTATTTCAACTTCTATCTATACTAATATTATAAAGAGGACAGATTTGTTTGTATTGAATTCAAAAGGCTTCGAAACTACTGGACCGATTTGAAAAACTCTTTCACTGTTGGAGAGCCACACTAGCCCCAAGTGACATAAGCTATGTGTGTACCACGGGCGAAGCCGGGTTGGACTGCTAGTTTAGGAATAAATCTAATTTTTAGGTGAACCAGTGTTGGAGCAACTTGTAAAAGCCGTTCACGAAACTGCCGCAGGGCGAATGTTGCGCGCTATGGGATGGAGACCAGGCCAAGGTGCCGGGGATAGGGTCACGAGGGAAGAGAAGAGGAAGGGAAAGCAGAGGCATAAGGTGTACGGCTGTTACATGCCGGAGGAAATGAGAGAGGTGAGGATATCTCATGGTAATTAAACTGCCTCTGTGGTCCAGTGGGTAAGGCGTTTGCCTGTAGACCCGGGGGTCGTGGGTTCGAACTTTGACACCAGGGTGTGCATGGTCGATTGACCTGTGTTGTTTCACTTATACAAAATGATAATGTCTCTAAAAAAACTAAAGTGAAATGTAAATATTGAAGAAAAATGTTAATAATAATCACTACATAGTATAAAACAAAGTGGCTTTCTCTCTCTCTATGTCCCTTTGTATGCTTAAATCTTTAAAACTACGCAACGGATTTTGATGCGGTTTTTTATAATAGATAGAGCGATTCAAGAGAAAGGTTTTTTATGGGGTCGCTAGTTTTAACTAAAACTCATTCAATTGTACTTAATTTTACCGTTTTTTTTTCAGAAAGTTGATCAGTCTTCAGAAGACAGCGACTCAGACTATGATATTGAAACGTTGTTCGCGCCAGACGACTATGAACCTTACATACTGCGCCGTAAGGACGATCGCTTCGGCCTCGGGTACTCTGGGCTAAGCAGGCATTCTGTTCTCGGGAACCTTACCGGAGAATATGGCGCGGGGAGTTCTAAAAGTCATTTGCTGATGAAGGATAAAGGAAAGAAGGTGAGTACAGGCAATTAGAAACCTTAAATCACAACATAGTATAAAACAAAGTCGCTCTGTCCCTATGTCCCTTTGTATGCTTAAATCTTAAAAACTTTTCGTCGTAAAAGAATTAAAATAAATAACTTGATTCTGATAGCTCAATTTATTGCCATAAAAAAGAACAAATTATTTTACATAAGCAATAAGCCTGTGCTATTTGTAAAGATTGTGGCTTTTGAACTATCATGACTTATGGTTTTTAGGTATCAATTCGGGGGCAAGCGTTCGGCGTGGGCGCATTCGAGGCAGACGATGAAGACATATATGCTTCTGAGGACATGTCTCATTACGACTTCGAGTTGGGAGGGCCCTCCGCTGAGAAGAAGAAGCCGATTAAGCGCCCTGGAAATAATGTATGTTGCTTATATGTTTTTACAATAGGTATCTTTGTTAAGCTATATATTTGTTAGCATAGCTTTTATCGCGGTCTTTGAGCGCGGCGACCGAATCAAGAAATTCCGTAACGAAAATAAAATGTAACACCCCCCACTCTGCCTACTATGTAGCTCGGCCGAGCGTTCGTAATTATTGTATAAGTTGATAAAAAATGTTATGCATTAGCTTTACCGCGGCAATCCCGAGTGCCAGCCTCAAAGTACAACTACATATACATATATAGATAAACATCCAGACCAGGATCTAACTTTCGAAGAGGTCCCAGGTTTGATCCCCGGTCAGGTCAAGATGAAAAATATTCTTTTTCTGATTGACCTGGGTCTTGGATGTTTATCTATATATGTAGTTGTTATAAAATATAGTATCGTTGAGTTAGTATCCAATAACACAAGTCTCGAACTTACTTTGGGACTAGCTCAATCTGTGTGATTTGTCCCTATATATTTATTTATATGTAAGATAGTAAAGATCTAAACGTAACATCTTAATCGAATAGTGTCGTTGGCAACACCAAGTGTCATTGTCAGATGTAAATGTCATAGTAGCGGTTGGGAATCGAAATAAACGTTCACTTTTAATATGGCGTCGGACGAGCGCACTTGAGACGAATACGTATCGTGATTAATTGAGCGAATAGATCGAAAAGATAATAGTTTACGTAAATAGGTTTAAGCGTTAACCCGTGCACGTGGTTATGTGATTATTGCCAGAAGCTAGCTATCCCTGTTGACCTATGGGCGTGATGCCTTGTGTTCAGTGTTTGTATACCCTCAACCCCTTTGATTTTACCAATTGCTGTTGGTTATCAGTTGTGTTAGCACGGAGGAAATCGAGAAGAGTCTTGGTTGTGAGATTACTATCGTGTGCGTGTGTGGGGCACCGATCTAAGCCGTGATTCGGGTTACCGTCCCTCTACCGGGACAATTATGCCCTCGCTTGACCTTTGTGAGATTGTGTAAAGTTACTATTTTAGTGATCTGTCACTCTGCTTTAAAGAGTTGCCCACAAAAGCCATCCTACGACCCTATATGATGCTCGGAGCCATCCATCCTGACTTCCACTTGGCCCCCTTATAGGTATCCCTCTCTCTCCGACATATATATTTATTATTTATTTATTTGTTAGATGAAAACTTGTTTATCACTAAGGTATTGGAAGGATTCGTAAAAGCCGTTCAGCCGCCCCCGGGGGTGCCTTCGTTCCCGCCGCCGGCGTTGCCTCGTGACTACGTCCCTGCACACGCTGGTGCCAGTCGGACCAGGTTCGAGCCCTCGGACAAGCCCCAGAGAGATCAGGGTGAGTTTTCATCTAGATGAGACCTTAGACCACGTTTAGCATGATGGTAGTTGAAATAGGAAATCAATAGGGATGATGGCGATTTTATTACCAACTGAAAAATTTATTTTTGTTATTTACTAACGACCGGCCCCGGTTTCGCATGGGCATAAAAACCTTTCTCTTGAATCACTCACTTGAAAAGTGGTGATAAACTTATAATAAGAAATAATTGACGTCAATAAGTGATAAGAATATCCTATATTGAAAATAAACAATTTGAATTTGAATACAAACATCGCTATTATAGGTAGGATACATGTTTTAATAAATGTCTATAAAACAATTCTTATCTATTTTGTTTCAGGGCTCGGTCGTCACGAGCTAACAGCGGAAGCGAGAGGCGCTTTACTAGGCGAAGCGCCAAACATACCCCCCACACTGCCCGCAGCATCCTCCCCACCAAACTCGGATCCAATCGCCCAACTTCTCGGCAGAAATGTCAACTTCGTATCGAACACAGATAACGAAAAGAAAGAAGATAATTTCATATCAATAAAAGATTCCGGCAAAGAGGTTAATAAGGTTTTTAGACCGTTCATGAGTAACCATAAGAAACAAATGAGATACGAGTTGTTTTTGAGGGATAGAGATGCGTATATGAGGGAGGGGGATAGCGTTATGGATAGTCTGAGTGAGTGGGAGAGGAATAGGGAGATAGTGGAGTTTGAACAAGCTGCCAAGTTGTATAAGCCGTTGACTGGGGTTATGAACGATAGGTGAGTAATTGTTTTATAATAGGTTACTGTGTATTACTTTACGCTTGCGGCTTGTATCGCGTAAATAGAAAATATATACAAAACTTTATTTCTATCAGAAAGGACAAAAATATTTTTTATTCTTTTTTTTTATATACCATTTAGTAGGCAAACAGGCTTACGGCCCAACTGATGGTAAGCGGTTACCGTAGCCTATGGACGCCTGAAACACCAGGGGTGTCACGTGCGCGTTGCCGACCATTAATATATCCGTTTAGTCTCGGATTTCTGCAGTCCTGCGCTGCCATGTTGTCGTCGTTCGTTATTTTTAAATTCTATGGCATATTTCAACTTTTTTGAAAGCTAGAATGTTAAGGTCGTCCGCTTAGGTCCCTCACTCTCTCCTATTGCCGCTAAACAACTATAAGGGAGGTCATAGGCTAAAGGTAAATACCACGGGCTAGTTAATAAAACCGCGGGGAATAGCTAGTATTATATATTTATTAAATTTCCTTAACAGATTCACTCATGCATCAGAACCCGATGACAGCACCAATCCATTGACGGCTGTAGCCAAAAGCGGCGCTAACTACGGGCTGGCCTCTAAAGAGCAGATAGAGGCGGCCTCTCGCGGCCTCTACGGCGTCATGACGCGGCGAGAGGCGGCGTGGAGGCCAGACCCTCTTGTTTCCAAGAGGTTCAATGTGCCAGAGATTGGCGGCAACAGGTAATGATGGAAAAGTGGTAAAATCGCGATAGAATTAAGTTATGCATTCTATAATTCTATGCCTTACATGCTGGTCTGGGAGAAAAAGAAAAACATAGAATGTATCAGATGCTTTTAGTCCTGCGCAAGCCGTAAAAGTCGGTTGAGGGAATCGGCGAATGGGGGAGTCATGATGTAGGTGGCGATTTCAACTACCATCATGCTAAACGTGGTCTAAGGTCTTATGGTCCTAGGCTCTGTCTACCGATGGATAAAGTACGATAATATGTATGTGTGATAAAGACGTGATTATATGTATGTGTGTAATTTTATGGTAATAGTACTTTAAGCTATTGCATAGTTTGTATCGCAGGCTTTGAGCGCGGCGAGCGAATCAAGAAATTCCGTAACGTAAATAAAACCTAACACCCCCCACTCCGCCGACCATGTAGCTCGGCCGAGCGTTCGTACTTATAGTATAAGTTGATAAAAAATGTTATGGAATAGCTTTAGTTCGGCAGTCCAGAGTGCCGCACGTTTTTTTTTCTAGCTTTATATGTCCTACTGCTGGACGAAAGCATTCTCTCTTTTCTTCCATGTGTCCTTGTCCTGTGCTATTTTTTTTTCTAATATCTATCGAATACCCTTAATAATCTATACTAATATTATAAAGTACTTTATAAAAATAATAAATATTTTTTTTAGATCAGAGCAGAAGAAAGAAGATAAACCTAAAGTGTCATATTCTATATTTTCTTATTTGGAATCATCGGTTCACGATAAAGATAGTTTTGCTAAAGAACAAACTCAATTTAGTGGATCAAAATCTATAAATATGGAATCTAAAACTAAAATTCCAGATAAAAGCACTCCTAAAAGCAGTGAAATTATTGATAAAAATATAACAACAGCATCTTCAAGCGATTTGGAAGCAGGCTTTAGTAAAAGAATGACCGTGGCAGACCTATTTTTGAAAGAATCGGAAAAAGCTTTGAATGATAAGGAAAAGGGCGTTGAAGTAACACAAACAATTGAAAAATTTGACAAAATGGATCTGTACAAATCTATATTTTTAAGTGATAGCGAAGAAGAAGATATTCCTCCCAAAAATACAGTTAAAGATGATACAAATGATTTCATAGATAAACCAAAAAATGTCGAAAGGAATACTTCACCGCCTAGAGGGATTTTCGCCAATATAGATTTTGATGAAATTAATTCTTGGAAAAGAAATGTCGATGATAAAAAACCTGCTGAAAAAGACACTATTAAAAACCCTGTGGACGCTGCCAATACAGAAAAAACTGTAACCATTGTCGAAAAACAGAGTATTGATGAAATAGAAGAGTATGGACCGAAAATTCCTGATAATATTAAGAAAAGATTAGAAGGAAGTCAAGAGACACCTGACAATTTCAGGCCAGTATTCAGGAGTAAAATTGAAAAACAAACTGACACGATTGATGTTGGTTCTTCATCTAGTGCTGATTCTTGGGTGGAAGCCAAAGAGGCGAAATCGAAAAAACAAAAGAAGAAAAAGAATAAAAAACATAAGTCTAAGCACAAAAAGTCTAAACATAAGAAAAAAGATAGGTGATAAGGATTTAATTAAAGATGATGAATTAATTTTCTTTTTTTTTATTGCTATACTAGCTATTGCCCGCGGCTCCGCCCGCGTGGGACTGTTATATCGCGCCTAAAAGTAGCCTATGTTTGACCCCTGGCCCTTGACTTTGTTCATACCAAATTTTATGAAAATCGGTCTAGCGGTTTAGCCGTGAAAGCGCGGACAGGCAGACAGATTTTCGCTTTATATTTTGATGCAATAAGGTCCTTAAAAATAATTAATAAATTAAGGGCCAGGGAACTAGCTAAACATTGCGCAACGACAGAAAGTGAGTCTATCGATACTACGTCAGTAGGTACTATTAAGTATTTTGTGCAGATATTAAGGATCTACATTGCAATCCTGTCCTGCCAGTCCAGGGGCTTACTATATACCGTCTTTTAAAACCATGAAAGATCCAGTGAGTAAGCGAAACAGCGCAATATATGATGTAAGGCGACATTTCGCTACTCACGGGATCTTGCATGATTTTAAGAGATGGTTGTAAGCCACCTGCGCCATTTCACATTATTGTATGTGTCATAATGTAAATGTAGTTTAAAGGTTATGAGGTACTTACCATTCATACAAAGGCACAACACAAACGCACTTCTCTCGCTCAGTCTCGCGCTTACTCCTTTTTGGATGGTTATTAGGGATGATGGTAACCCACCAATGCTTCGAGAGAAGAACGAAAGAGAACACAAATATTGTGCTGGCTCATTGAGCCATTGGTACCGGCTGCTATCGATAGATGGCGTTTAAACTGATTCAGACCATGTTACCATGAACTGTATAGGCAGGTCCGAAATTATTGAGTAAGCAAGTTAGAGCCATTACACATTATTAGGCGACATCTTGCTTACTTATTTCGGGCCCACTTATATACAGTAAATGAAGAAGGTAGGTAAGAATGAATGAAATCGATGTCGATATGAATGTATTATTTAGGTACTAGCTTTTGAACGCGGCTTCTCCCGCGTAAAATTAAGAAAAGTGATTAATGAAGAACCGTTCGACCGATTTTGTGCACACTTCGCATAAACCATCTAGGTACCTACTAAATATTCCAAATCCGAACATCCGAACGTTCTTGAGTATCTTGAGAATTACAACGAGAAAAGTGGCATTGATTATATACCTATGTATATATTGATTTGTTAGATGATGTCCATAGAAATAGGAAATCGAGCGCGGTCTCTACAGGCAATTTTTTTAAATCTATGATAATGTCAACGATAATGTTTAGGATATCCTGCGCACTTCGCTAATCATTGTTGGTTACGCATTACAAAGAAATAGATTCCGATTAAGTAGATAATTATTTATAGGGAAAACTAGCTGTTCCCCGCGGCTCCGCCCGCGTGGGACTCGGTTATATCGCGCCCAAAAGTAGCCTATGTTTGACCTCAGGTCGTTAACTACATCCCTACCAAATTTCATCCCAATCGGTCCATCCGTTTAGCCGTGAAGAGGTGACAGACAGACAGACAGACAGACTTTCGCATTTATAATATTAGTAAGTATATTAGTAAGTATAGTATATAGTATAGTATGGAAGTATGGATATTAGTATGGATGGTATCATAAACATTTTGTTTTCAGTTTAATGTTTAAACGTGTTGTTTAGACCTAGTTCGGCCGTTCGCGTAAAAATAAGAAATCTATTTGTAAACAAACATTCGATTCTTACACAATTTAAGTGTGGGCGGGATTAGTCAAGGTTACTAATGGCGGGAAACTGGACTAGGACGTAAGCTGTTTCTATTTACTGACGCAATACCCAATTTTAATGCCATAACATACTAATTGCAAATCTAGTTCTTGAAAATATTTATCAGCCCAGCTGCACTAGCAATCTGATGAATCAAGGATTCAGGGACAAAAGTACTAAGTAAAAATCGTTAATAAATATACCTTGATGTTTTACATGTTTATTATACATTTCACCTCAAACATTGTTAGCCTATACTTTGCGCACGTTATAAACCAGCAATGAACAACGTGTAAGAATGTCTGGAAATATGTGGACGGTTATCGATAACAGGTTAGAAGGAATGAGATATCGATATATGATTTAAAATGTGAGAAACAGAGATGACAAGAAAACTGTTGAAGAGAATGAGACAAACTATAGTAATTTGAAGGAGTAAGACTGAGACAGATATAAAATAATACATGCATCATAATATTTTTCCTTCACGGTTGGTACGCATGCGTCATTCGACAAACCCAGGGCCGTAATTAATATCTTAACATAAAAAAATATTTATTTCATGTCATGTCCATTTTATGAAATGTCAATAAAATAACTTATGATTTTATCATGTTATTTACCTCAATATTTTTACTCTGTCTGCTTCTGGTGCCTTACCACCATCTCTAAAAACCATTCAAGATCGATTGAGTAAGGGAGATGTCGCCTAAAGTCGCCTTATATCATGTATTGCGCTGTCTCGCTTACTCACTGGATCTTGCATGGTTTTAAGAGACGGTAGTAACGCCCCTGCACCGCTTTTTGGTTGACTGGTAGAAAAAGCCTATGGCTTTAATTCCGCCATTTATATGTTATATTCTTGATGTAAAGAAGTTATAATTGTTTTTGCCTAAAAAACGAAACCGACTCCAATTACTCAACTAAAGGATGAAATAATAAATATATACAAACACAGTAAATCTGAAGTCGGTGCCGATTATTTAACTAAAATATGCTAATTAACGAGTGAGTAGCTAGTCAACGAATTTGTAAAATTGGAGTCAACTTCAATTAAAATGTTTGATATGAGTATGAAGCATATTTAAACAACAAGCAAAGACAATTATTTTTTACTTTTTAGTTTTGAATACGCAATATATTATCTGGGTGGAAATCTCCCTTACTCACTGGTTCTTGCATGGTTTTAAGAGATGGTAGTAATCCCCCTGGCCTGCTTATACAACTCATGGTAATCTCCCTTGTCTAATTAATTTGCACTTTATTTGTTGTGGCTTCTTCACATCGCTATTCGTGTTCACCACTAAAGATACATGTATAGTATAATCAAAATCCATAGGTACTTTAGGTACTTAGGTACCTACCTAAATTAAAAATATACCTTTGATTACTCCTAAGTACGGCCCTGACAGAATACAATCAGCTGTTTGTAATGACAGTTCCTCTGACAAATACAAAATGGTTGAAAACTAAAGTTGGCAAACAAAGAAAAGCAGCGTAAATCGCGTTTGAACGTTTAAGATTGTATTTGAAGTGAAAGTTTATTAGTTTAGTGTTTAATTAGTGATTTGTGCACTATGTTGGATTTGGAAATCATCCCCGAGCGCTCCCTGGGCTGCGATGCCTGGGAATTTGTTTTAGGTGAGTTGTATGTTTATTGAGAACGTCAGTGATTTGCGTTGTATTTTAGATGATGGTTCCTTACGCAATATTGCTTTTGTTGCTAGTGTCCAATTCTGTAGATGTCTGGGATGAGTCTTTAGCTATAATTTTCCAGTGAAACTCATGTGAACAACGATTATTTTGGATGCAAAATTTGACGTGCCAGTTCTTTGTTTCGTACTACCAGCTAATGTTTATTTTTTTTATTGATATACTTGACCGTGAAATCGCGTAGGTGTTGCTGTTACGTTTTTACGATAGCAATGTTGATGACTTATTTTGTTGATTTAACAACATAAAAATTATTAAATTTATCATTATCTCAGCGCTTTACTGGTTGCATCCGAATTTCGGAGACCTGAGTCCACTAAAAAGCGATTTTTTAATTATTCCCTTAATGTTTTTATTTACCGATATCTCGGATAGGTATAACCTCTAAGTAATTTAAGATTTTTTTTAAATGATGTTCTTAAAACATTATAATATTTGGCATTATTTATGATCAGCCGCCTAATCTATGTCTATATGAGGGTAGATTGTTAGGAACGGAACCAAAAAAAAATATCCTTGTGATCCCCTAGTCGACATTTACTACATTTACAATTATTTAAATGTAATAAAAATAGCATTACCATATTATTTATGGTGTTATTTATTACACATACACAATCAAGTGGAATAAAGCTATTACAAACAAAAACAGATCTTTCAATGAAAAGCCCCCAAATATAAATTGACCCCTCAACTACTGAGAACCAGATGAAATAGATAAACTATTTTTATGCCGTCAATTTTGTTCATTATCCAACAAGTACTAAAACAATAGCATCAGTCTTGCATCCAAAAAAAAATCATAGAAAATTTTAAAAAGGGAGTTTACCGAATACTACTAACTAGCAAAACATTTTTATGTTATAAGTTAGACAAGCCCAGCCTTTATCTGGCAAAATGCTGGTTCGGCTGCAGTGCATGTTTGCTCTCATAGCAGTTTTGTAATTGTTTTTAAGCCCACTCTCTGCCTAAACTCAATGTCTTATTTTACCCCTCCATTAATACCTACAGAAATTAATAAAGGTTTGACATAATTTACATGTATATTATTCTAATACATAGTTATTTAATATCTTTAATGCTCTTAAATTGTGTATTAGTGAAGAGCCACGGGTAACAGATAGTAAGAATGAATTGATGGACCCTGTCCTATCTCTAAAAGTATTTTCTCATAGGTATGTTAAAAAGCGACAAAAGAATTACCAGAGGCCTTATATCAGCCTAAACAGTAAATTGCACATCATTCCCAAGTAGGGTTGACATCAAACAGGCTGCCGAATCTTATAAAAGTTCGGTACTATGGTAGACTTTAGTACAAAAGGAAAAAATTAAGACATTGAATCAGAAGGTTTTATCCCCTATATACCCGCCGCATCTCTGTCCCCATGTCCATTGAAACTTCGAAATATGGCCCAATCACCCCCATTCCAGACACTGGAATCAGAAAGATTTATTCCCAACGGACCGTTTGTCTCTGTCCCTATTTGTGTTCCATTAAGACTGAAATAAAATCATGCCACATACCATGAGGTCGCCATATGTCTAGGGATGAAATAGGGGGTGATAAAGGGATAAAGTTTAGATGACACTGATGATAAAACAAATTGTATCAGCTTACAGTGTAGTTGACAGATAAAAAGGTCTTTGTCAGTGCAGTCAACTGCAAAGTTAGTTTTGTAACTGCATAACGAAGCAGTCCATTCTATTCGGTTGTTGTAAAAATTTCACAGCTGCAACGTTAAGTTTGTATTGCATGTGTTTATCTTTATCAGTCATTGCTTTGTGTGTTTTGCTTTATTTCCAGTTTTGTTTTTTACCTTTAGTATGTTATTTTCTTTTCATATTAATGGATATTTAAGGTATATATTGAAAGACCCCAGTTCTATTGTATGCCTGCTATACTTACATGGCTAAACCGCTGGACCGATTTTGATGAAATTTGGTATGAATATAGTTAAGGTCAATTGTTCACATATAGGCCTGGTTTTGGCGCGATATAACCCAGTCCCACATGGACGGAGGCACAGCCTGTGTAGGTGTATGTGTGAGAAAGTGTGCAAATATTAACCAAAACCGAATAACAACGGCTTTTTCATATCATTGATTATGATAATAGTAAAATCATTTTCACATGTTGTTTACTGTTATTGTAATTATTATTTTAATGACGTAGTTATTTTGACAAAATGTTGCCCGCGTGATAACAACAAGGTCGCGTCGATGAAGTCGTCTATTCGCGATTTAAAGAAGAAAAAAAATTTATTTAAAATAATAAACACAAAAGTAAAACAAAAAAATATTTTATAAGTACCTATAAAAAAGTTTAATTTTTAATGGTGCAGTTATTTTTCAAGACTAATGGCGTATGAAATGGTTCTTGCTAGTCTTACACTGTGACACTTGACTGGAGTCGGAAGGTTCTGGGTTTGAATCCAAGTTGGTGCAAGTAGAGAAATAATCTTTTGAAAAAAGTCATGCTCATTATCATCAATCATCTCTTTGTATTACTAGAAGTCGACCTCGGCTTCGCCCGTGGTACAGTCGGCTGCAGAGAAATCTGACCCTCATGCCACAAGTATTACTATTGAAAGGGGGTCATATTTTTCTGCAGCTCACTGTACATACATAGCCTATGTCACTCAGGGATAGTGTGGCTTTCCAACAGTGATAAAAAATTTCAAATCGGTCCAGTAATTTTGAAGCCACTTTGATACAAACAGGCAATCAAATCTGTCATCTATTATGACAAACTTTTTTTTTACTTTTATTTAATTTTAGCTGCACCCCGCGGTGTTGCGGTTTATCATACACATCAGCGCCATCTATTTTATAAAGCGCCATTTTTAAAATAGAAAACGAAACTATTAATAAACACTTCCTTTTCCTTCCAATTTGTGAACTTGTCTACTCTGTTAAATAGAGCACGTCTCCGATAACAGCTGGCAACAAAATTCGATATACGTATGGTATAAAATAAACCTGCGCCTTACCATGAGATATTTCAAACACAGCCACTGCGACAATATTTTGATATATCCATGTTTCGATCAACACGGCTTCCAAGCCTTAGCGATATTTTACTATTACGTTAGATATGGCGTTTTTTGCGCGGGGGGGGGGGGGATACACACAAGTACAGTTCTGCATACCTACATACAAAACTTATACTGTCACCTGACTGTAATGATGTACTTACACATAATAAAAATAAAAAATGAACACACGCAAATATATTGAATACTAGCTGTTGCCCGCCCGCGTGCGCCTCGGTTATATCGCGCCCGAAAGTAGGCTATGTTTGACTCCTAGTGCATAACTATATCCATACCAAATTTCATCACAATCGTTCCAGCAGTTTAGCCGTGAAGAGGTGACAGACAGACAGACAGACTTTCGCATTTATAATATTAGTATGGATGCTTGGGCTTATACTTTGACAGAGGCGGACTTCGGTACGGAGGCCGTGTTGCTCGAAGTATCCATGGGATAAATAAAGTTAATTTTTGGTGAAAACTAATTTTAAAAAATTGTCTTTTTCAGGGATGCATTTCTCGCAGGCAGTGGCCATTATACAGAGTCAAGTGGGCACGATACGAGGTGTTCAAGTTCTATATAGTGATCAGGTAAAGGTCTTTATATATTTCACTAGCTGTTCCCCGCGGTTTCACTCGCCTTTGGTGTGTATGTACTATAGCCTATAACCTTCAACAAGAATCAAGCTATCATATGCAGAAAGAATTTTTCAAATCCGACCAGGAGTGCTATTTTTGAAATGTATGACTCACCCAAAACCGGTGAGTCGAACGATTATCGTTCGAGTCACCGATTATGTCGCATGAAAATCATTCGAAAACGAATTATAATCATTCGACTCACCGATTTTGGGTGAGTCATACATTTCAAAAATAGCACTCGTTAGTTCCCAAGTTATAAGCGTTCAAACAAACAAACTCTTCAACTTTATAATATTAGTATAGATTTATTTCTTTACTAGCGGCCCGCCCCTGTTTCGCACGGGTGCAATGCTATATGTTTAATACATATATACCTTCCTCTTGAATCACTATCTATTAAAAAAACTGCATCAAAAACCGTTGGTTAGTTTCAAAGATATAAAAATATCTAAGTTATAGTATACTTATATATCCATACTTCCATACTAATATTATAAATGCGAAAGTCTGTCTGTCTGTCTGTCTGTCTGTCTGTCTGTCACCTCTTCACGGCTAAACTGCTGGACCGATTGTGATGAAATTTGGTAGGGATGTAGTTAATGACCTGAGATCAAACATAGGCTACTTTTGGGCGCAATATAACCGAGTCCCACGCGGGGCGGAGCCGCGGGGAACAGCTAGTATAGTATATAAAAGTTATAAAGGTATCTAAGCATACATAGGGAGAGTCAACGAGAAGTGACTTTGTTTTATACTATGTAGTGATGATACACAAAAATACGAATAAAGTATCCCAACTAATTAAAAACTAAACAAATTATAAATGCGAAAGTGAGTTTGTATATTTGTTTGTTTGTTTGATAAGCTTTCATGCCTTATCTACTGCACCAATCTTCCTGATATTCGCATACACATAGAAAGAAGTATTGAGGAGGACATAGGAGACCTTTCATCCCGGGAAAAAGCACCGCTCCCCTGGGAAATTCACGCGGGCGAAGCCGCGGGCGAAAGCTAGTATATTATCTATAAATGCGAAAGTGATTTTTAGTTGATGGTGGCGCTAGTGTTCACCAAAGTCTCGTCTTAATGACCGATAGAATATGTTTTTTTTTTTGTAGGCTGGCCAGAGTGAAATTTAAACAACCTCCATTAGAGGCCGGCAATGATTTTTTTAAATTACATTGTTGTCTTAGGCCCGCAATGAGTCTACTGACGTATTGTTCTTTTTTAAATAATGTAGCTACTTTCGAGCAAGTGGAAGAAATATAATATAAACCCAGCCATTTCGCTGCAAATTAGCATTAGCGAATTAAATTATTCAACGGTTCCTATACGGAACGTCCACCGTCGCCTCAGTGCTAATTGTGTTATGCATTTTTAAATGTATGCTACTTTAGTATTATGCATTAGATAGATAGATAGATAGATATACTCTTTATTGTACCATTATCATACAAATTATACATGTTGAATACAAATACAAACAATGTGTACAAAGGCGGACTTATCGCTGATGCAATTTCTTCCAGCCAACCTTAGAGTTGTTGTCCCTCCAAAAACCTATTTGAATTTACACGTCATCATCATCATCATTATTTCGTGTAAGTGTCACAGTCGATCGATCATGCACACCCTGTTGTCAGAGTTCTTTGGAGCCGCCACTCGGCCTCTGACGTGGTTCCTTAAACGACTACAAGACGGGAGCCGGGACCAACGGCTTAACGTGCCTTCCGAAGCACGAAATCGTCTTCATTATCAGATTATCAGGTGATTCAAGCCTGCAATGTCGTAACCAAACATCTAAACAAAGTAGGCTTCTCATGGGAATCGAACCCATGAACCACGGGTCTACAGGCAAACGCCTTAACCACTGGACCACGGAGGCAATTTGCACGTATTCATTCATAATGAAATGTCCCCTTATCCATTAAATTTTTTTTTTTACTGAAGTGCCCGTTTTAACTGCATCATGTTTTGTCTCGTTCTTTTACTATAAATAAAAAAAAAGCAGGAAAGGCACAAAAACGTTTGTTAATTTTTATAATTTAAGTTTCTAAAATATTTTCACAAGTGAATAGGTTCTAGAAACTTAAATTTATATTTTAATGAATAAAAAAATGTTTGTTACAGAGCCCCCTGTCGGTGGACCTAGTAATTAATATGCCTCAAGATGGGATCCGGTTGATCTTCGACCCGGTCGCGCAGAGGCTCAAGATTATAGAGATATACAATATGAAATTAGTCAAACTTAGGTATAGGTAAGTACCATGAAAGGCAATGAATCAACCAAAAAATTACGTAACTTTCTCTGTTGAATGATTTTAACGCCATTAGGTTCAAATTTGTCTGCCTAGCTCCAGGTGGCCTACTATCATCTCTAAAAACCATGCAAGTTCCAGTGAGTAAGCCAGACAGCGCAATGCATGATGTAAGGCGACATCTCCCTAAAAAACTGGCTAAACAGGCCACGAGTAGCTAGCACGCTAGGAGTAGTGATGTGCCATCCCAGGCAATTTTGGAAACTTTCCAAATGTGCCTGTAAATGTTTCCGGAAACATTCCCCAAGTTTCCAAACGACTTTGGAAAGTTTGGGAAACGTTTTCTCACCCCGCGGACAGAATGATACAGACTTTTTCACTCAGGAATAAGTGCGCGTGCAGTCTCTTAACCAAAAAACTTTGATGACCGAATTCCATATCTCTACGAAGGGTTAGGTCACGGAACATATAATAGTCTTAGGTCCAAAAGTCTCATCTAATTAATTAACATATGTCATTGGTCACGTATATAAACAGATAGAGAGTTGCTGTGCGCAGATACTGCGAATGGAAAAGTGCAATCGTGTTTATTGAAAGTTATTAAGGGTCAATTCACGCTAACGCAGAGTTGCATCAGTCAGACATTTTGACCCTTCCGCCCTTACTTACATTTCCACGGTGATAAAAAAAACACTTGACCGAACGCGACCCTTTTATGTCATTATGTCCTTCAGTGTTGTTGATTTTATACTTCTTCGTCCGAGCGTGTTTTCCGGTTACATCTTCAGCTTACGCTTCAGAGCCCAGGGTACGCTATTAATCATGTTCCTAAATTGGCGGAACCGGTTATTACAATGGAGCGACTGCCGTCTGACCTCCCTTTTTACAAGGAAACTAGACCCACAGGAACATTACTCAGGAGTGTTGTTGATTTTATTATATACTTATAAATATTTACTCACTATATTCGTGAAAATAGCATCTAGGCTGAAGTGGGATTGGGCGGGTCACGTGTGCCGCATGCATCCGGAGAGATGGGCTGATCTATTAACAACCTGAGTCCCAGCGGATGGGTATAGAAAGAGATGAAGGCCAAGAAAAAGATGGTCAGATGACTTAAGTGTCTTCGAAAAGAATTTGAAAAAGTGGTACAGAACAGGGACGCATGGAAGAAAAGAGGGGAGGTTTTTGCCCAGCAGTGGGACACATATAGCTAGGGAAAAAAAAACAAATAAGTTCGTGATTGTGAGCGGAAACTTTCGGATCATTCTGTTTCCTTGGAACTAATCGCCGATGGAAATTATCAGAATTATCCAAACTTTATTGCACTTTTAAAAAAGTACAACAGCGACTACTCTAGGTCTATTGAAAAAAAAATTGTGTTTTACATTGTATCCTTAAATAAATAATGTAAGAAAAATGTAATTACTCCTCCGTGCTTCTGAAGGCATCGATAGCCCAAACTGCTATCGCTAGATCATCTATCATAAGTCAGATGTCTCAAGCAGCTTAGGAAATCTGACATTAACCGTCATTAACACGATCGGTAAGAAAGAAACACTAACAAAAAAGATGGTTCTCCCAGACCACTATTGTTTTATCTACCTTTATTGTGCAAATCTAATATCGATCCTAACCATTGGACATAACAACCTTTTTCCAGTGGCATGTGCTTCAACTCGCCTGAAATAACGCCATCTATCGAGCAAGTGGAGCACTGTTTCGGCGCGACGCACCCCGGCTTGTACGACTCGCAGCGCCATCTTTTCGCGCTCAACTTTAGGGGTCTCTCTTTCTATTTCCCTGTCGATAGCAAATTCGAGGTCAGTATGTTATGTTATACACTGAGTTTTCTTGGTTTATATCTGGATTTTGGTTTAAGAACTTTTTTTTCTCATAAAATTACATTCAACTTTTGACTTTACGACATACATACATACTAATACACAAGTTATGATAAATACAATACTAAAAACAGGGTTGAACTTATTCTGGCCATAATTAATGTATGGAAAATTAGTATGGCGTATACTAAGAGATTTTTTAAACGCAGACGCTGGCGACTGCGTTAGCGATTGTACGAGTATATGTCAAACCTGTACAGCGCCCCTGGCGGATAGTAAGGTAACTAAGAAATTCCATACAAAATCCAAACGCAGTCGCTAGCGCATGCGTTTAAATATATCTTGTGGTAGACGCACATAATGTGTGATGTAGTGGATTGGTGTTGTTTTAAAAAAAATTATTTACCTATTTCAGACAACACTGATCCATCTATAATTCTTTAAAAAAAAAATTTTTTATTTTTATTCATTACTAACAATTAAAAAATAACAAATAGTTTACATTACAGTATACCATAAACCACAAGAAAAAGTGTGGAGTTTCAGACATTTTAAACGCTTATATCTTTAGAACTACTGCTTGGATTTAATTTTTTTTCTGCATACAATAGCTACATACACACACCACGTGTGGGTGTAACCGCGGGTAGCAGCTAGTTATACTTCTAATATCATAAAGAGGAAAGATTTTATTCTTTGTTTGTTTGCTTCATAGGCTTCGAAACTACTAGACCGATTTGAGAAATTCTTTCACTGTTGGAAAGCCACACTATCCCCGATCTACATAAGCTATGTTTGTACCACGGGCGAAGCCGGGGTGGACTGCTAGTGTAGTATACATGTGTTTCAGCCGGGGTACGCGCACGGGCTGGGCTCGCTGCAGTTCCCCAACGGAGGCTCGCCGGTCGTCTCCAGGACCACCCTCTACCACGGATCTCAGCATCAGGTATGGTTCTTATCTTTTCTGGGGTCCTAATCAGGTATTACATTCATAGAATTTAGAAATGTTAACAAGAAGTGGCATAGCGCATGAAAAACGTAAACTAGTTTGGCTTGCAAGCCAACGTTTCACACAGTAAAAATGGGCGGGGAATTTGATTGCGTAATTTATTGCCATTGTTATTGGTCGATAATTTAGGTGGCTTTGTTGCAAATTACATAATACATTTCTAATAAGGTGTGGTGTGGTTTACATGGGTTTACATGTAATAATTGAATATAAGAAGAGAGAATACGCTGCCACACTGATCCTGGAACTAAATCCGCGTCAAAACATTTATATTCGGATAATTTCTCTGTTCTGTGGTTACATTAATGCTTCCGCTTGGTTCTTGGCACGGATATTTGATAACTTGTGTTTTCAGTGAATAATTATTACACCGAGGTATCATCTTAATTATTCAATCCATTGGATGGCGTCATTTTCAAGGGTGAACAAGTTTTTCAGATTATAAAGTCAATACAGTCCGTGAAGAGATTAAAATGGCTTTGGTAAAATACCAAGGAAAACTAGAGGTCCACCCTAATGAACTGGCTGCTGATCTGACAATACGCTTATATCAAAAGCGGTTAAAAAGGAAAGACATTCTTCCAAGTTTAAATGATGAGTAGAGTCTCTCACTGGAGAACTCACTCCAAATGACAAAGAGCTCCCAACAAATCTGCTTAAAGCGCAACATCGCTGATTGCAGATGTGACAAAGAAAAAAAAAAGTCTCTGTTACAGTGTAATAAGGTTCAATTTCCCTTCAGGCGAGCAGTTCAAGCGGCGGCCTGTGCCAGGCTCCGCTGCCCGACCTTCCGCTGTGTTGTTACCGCCACCAGCTGCACCTCAGACGGTGTGACGTGCTGAGGACCACCACCGCCACGCTGGGGCTGAGACTCCACATGTTTACTGAGGGTGAGCGATCGTGACGACATTATATTATCGACATGTATACAAAAACACACTAATATTAATATATATATATTTTTTGATGTAGATATAATCCACAATATGGCAATCAAACATATAGCTTATTTTTGCCAGTATCAAGTTTTAGTTAAATGTTCTTCATTTTGTCGAGTCACAGTCAAGTCAAGTCAGTAGTCATGTCTAGTCAAGTTAGTCAAGGGCTAAGTGAAGCGGTGGAAGTTTCACTTAGCTTTATCTTGGGAAATTTTGGTGACAAGGATTAAAGTCACTTATACGACACTATACCACTTTCCAACACTCACGCTTGTTCACGAACACTTAGCGAATAATAATCCACCTTTATTATGCACAAAATACTCGAAAACACAAATATTAGAAAATAAATACATTGACGATAACTAAGCGACTTTAGCTTGGCGCCACAACTCCAATATTAATATTTATCCCAACGAATTTATACTATCTATACCTACTTATATTATAAAGCCGAATGATTTGTATTTTTGGGTGTATGTTTGTAATGAATAAACTTAAAAACATTTGTGCCGATTTCATTAAAATTACCACCATTAGAAGGCTATATTCACCTTGAGTAACCCGATAAGTATGCGATTGCCGTAGGTTTGATTAATAAAATAAATAAAAAAAAAACATTTATTTCGGACCTTGTTCATAAATTGATAGTAAATGAAATGAAATTATTTATTTACATGAAATATGGAATAATAGGATGTTACACAGTTAATTTGATATCCGAACAAGAAGTCTGATAGTCAATGGCGTTTTACAAAGTAGATGGCGCTGCTGTGTATGATCAATCGCTGGTAGCACCGCGGGGTGCAACTAGTTTATTTTATATTTTACTGCCTTTCACTGCCTCTGTAGTCATATGGTTAAGACGTTTGCCTAAAGATCTGGTTCATATGGGAAGAATACTTGATGAAATTGTTTCCAGTTTGGCTAGCACATTGTAGGCTTGTATCACTTGATTGTTAAGTTGTTGGTCAGAGGCCGACAGGTGGTTTCGAAAAACGTTGTTTAACATTAAAAAGAAAGTAGATTCTACATTCTGGGTTCTTAGAAGACCGTAACGTAAACCGAGGGGCATATCACACAAAATATATATTTTTTAATCTCAAATTTAAAAATGGATGACAAAAAACAAAAGGCCTTTGCCCAGCGGTGGGACATGTGCTACAAAAAAGGCAGAAACAGTGTGAAGCATGGAAACAAACAAAAGGCCTTTGCCCAGCAGTGAGACATATGCTACAAAAAAGTCAGCAATAGCATGAAGCATAGAAACAAATAAAAGGCCTTTGCCTAGTAGTGGGACATTTCAGACTACTGAAAAAAAAAAACAGATGTGTAGTGGTGCGGGGTGGGTCACGTGTGGCGCGTGCCCCACCCCACACCTGCAGTGTATCGGGGTGGGTCACGTGTGGCGCGTGCCCCACCCCACACCTGCAGTGTATCGGGGTGGGTCACGTGTGGCGCGTGCCCCACCCCACACCTGCAGTGTATCGGGGTGGGTCACGTGTGGCGTGTGCCCCACCCCACACCTGCAGTGTATCGGGGTGGGTCCGCAGGCACGAGCCGCTCGCTGGAAGCGGTGGGGCGCGCGGTGAGCCGCGTGGTGCGGTTCGGCGACAGCTGCCAGGCCGTCTGCCGCGCGCTCGGCGCGCCCGCGCGCATGTACTACAAGGCGGACGACAAGATGCGCATACACAGGTATCTTTTTTTTTTTAAGACGATAACTTGGTGAACACTAGCGCCACCATCAACTAAAAATCATTATTCACTGAAAACAAAAGTTCTCAAAAATCTATGTTATGCAATTAAGGTTCTGAATCTGAAGTTAATTTTAATCATATTAAATTATAGTTCCATATAGTTACAAATTGCAAAACTGCTAAAAGTAGCCGTTTTAAGCAATATTGCAATTTGTTACTACAGGGAAATATAATTAAATATTTTTAAAATTAACTTCAAATCCAGAACTTTAATTACATAACACGGATTTTTGACAACTTGTGTTTTCAGTGAATAATGTTTTTAATAATGGTGGCGCCAGTGTTCACCGAGGCATCACCTTAAAACGCTTATTAGCACTTGTAACTATGTATATGTGAAAAAATCTTGGAATCTTAATTTGACCCCACCTCTCGGTCTTCGATTAGGATGACATTTTGCACACGCTCTGAATTCTGACGACAATACATGACTAGCTAAGAAACGTCATTACAAATCCAAGATGGCGGACTGGCTGTTTGAAATCCACCCCCATGATATGGATATCAAATGAAAGGATTTGCTGGCAGGAATGTGACTTAAATCCAATACGGCGGACATCCAAAGTGGCGACAGGCTATTTGAAATGCACCCCCATGAAATGGGTATCAAATGAAAGGGTTTTTTTTAATTTTTTAAACTATTATACTTATTTTTGGTTGTGGTAATAACGACCTGACCGAGACAAGGTTGAAATGGTACGGACATGTAATGCGGCGACCCGATGACCATGTAGTGAAAAGGTGCTTTTCTATGACTACAAAGAAGATATAAAAGGGCAGGCTACATAGTAACATGGTTGACAATTATCCTAAGGGACATCAGAAATCTCAGCCTGAACTGACAATAGCAACACTTTCGACCGATGAAAGTGGCGCCGCATGATTGGGAAAGCTGACCCCGCGTAACTGGAAGTGGCGAGGACGTAGAAGAAGTTTGTGAAATGAAATCCACAATATGGCAATCAAACTTATAGCTTATTTTTAACCGACTTCAAAAAAAAGGAGGAGGTTCGCAATTCGACTGTATTTTTTTTAATGTTTGTTACCACAGAACTTTCGCCTGGGTGAACCGATTTGGATGTTTTTTTTTTATTTGAAAGCTGGTGCTTCCCGTTTGGTCCCATAGCAATTTGGTCCAGTTCTGACAATGGCATCCATGAAAAACTTGAATAAGTCTGAAATTTTCATTAAGTATGTGCTTAACAAATGGACAATTAATAGCTCAACATCACGCCAATCGATTGTTTTTTTATTTATTTATTGGGAAGAATGTTATTGTTAGAAAGGGTATACTTTCTAGATGGTTACATAGTCATCAGATCAGGATCTGATGATGGAATCATGGAGTTGTCAAGGGAACTCTTCAAGTTTTATTTCGATTTGGGTATTTTTTGATATTTTCCATGTCAGTCAAGTGAGACGACGCTGATGACGTTTACCTGACTTTCCAAAATGCAGTGTTTACAACTTTTTAGTTGTATAGCAAAATAAAAAAGTTTAGTAAATTAGTTAATTAATATAAATTAATTAGTTTATTAACTATTAATTTTTTAGTAACTTTTTAAGTATTCAAAACTAAAAAGTAAAAAATAATTGTTTTTGCCAAAAAAACCAAACCGACTTCAATTCCTCAACTAAAAAGGATGAAATAATTAATAATGTTTTTTAAATATGCTTCATGTCAAACATTTTAATAAATTTGAAGTTGGTGCCAATTTTACGAACTCGTTGACTAGTTGCTGGCTCGTTAATTAGCATATTTTATTAAAAGAATCGGCACCGACTTCAGATTTATTAAAATGTTTAATATGAAGCATATTTAAACAACATTATACATTATTTCATCCTTTTTAGTTGAGGAATTGAAGTCGGTTTGGTTTTTTTGGCAAAAACAATTATTGCCAGTATCAAGTTTTATTTGATTTTTTTTCGTTTAGTCACGTCATTATATCAAGTCAGTAGTCATGTCTAGTCAAGTCAAGTTAGTCAGAGAGCTAAGTGAAGCGGTGAAAGAATTTCACTTAGCATTATCTTGGGAAATTTTGGTGATAAAGATCAAAGCCACTTATACGTCATTGTACCACTTCCCAACACTCACGCTTGTTTACGGACACTTAACGAATAATAATCCACCATTATTATGCACAAATACTCTAAAAAACATGAATTTTGAAAAATACTACACCGTATGTTGTCACTTTCACCTTCGCGCCCAAACTCCACCTTACTTTAAAAGGTCAATATTATCTTATATAGTGTTTAATAGATGGGTGCAAAGTCTTAAAGCAGAGTTAGTATAGACCATTTGGAACCATTTGAACGAAACTTGTCTTTACATGAAAAGTAACAAGTTTTTTGTTTTGTTTAAATTTTAAAGTTTTTGCTGAAAAAATCCAGATATTTTCAGTAAGTTATAAATACTCCCGAAAAGTAAGAGAGAAACAAATATATTCTCTGTCTCGCTCTTATATTTCTCGGACGTTCTAGGTACGGACGCCGACCGCTTTCATAGACCTGCTGCGAACTAAGCAATTATGAGCCTTGATGCTGCTATACGAAAGATTCAACACTATAAGAAAGTATCGACCAGCGTGTTGAACGGTAAATTGCGAGAAATATCCGCAGACAGGGCTGTTCAGCTTTTGTCAGGGTTGCCAACTATGAGGCCGCATTTTTATATTTTTGTAACAATATTCTAAAAAAATAAAATAAATGTCACACATTTGTAATATTAAAACAACCACTTAATGCATATCGATGAATACACGGTACATAGCTTTTTTTACAATGTTTGTCTGTGTCTATTCCTTCCGGCTAATCTCGGGAACGGGTGGACCGATTTTGACGGAAATTTCACTAGCAGGTAGCTGATTTAATTAAGCTTTGATTTAAGATTTTATAAATTCTGTGAAATGAACAATGCTTTTTTGTTGAATTCCACGCGGACGAAGTCGCGGGCACAGCTAGTAGACTATATATATATAAAATGTATACTATATTATAGTAATGTTTGTTTCAGACCCACCGCTCGCCGCCGCCCCCCTCCCGCCACTGACTATTTCCTCAACTACTTCACTCTTGGATTGGTAAGTCAACTTTGTAAAGCGTTTGACCTAAAGTTTCTCACGGTTTTTGAATGAAGTGTTTCTCACTGTTTTTGAATGAAGTGTTTCTCACTGCTTTTAACAGAATTTTTGTTTAATAAATAAATAAATGCAGTAAAATGTTCTCAACCAATTCTTAATATAAACACAGATTACAGAATACTATACAAGTACATTTAACCGCCATGCAAAGACACGCGCCGATTTTGTACCGAGTGTACTAATAGACTCCTCCCCATACTAAGACTATTAACGCCATCTATCGCTCACTTGAGACAGTATGATTCTAAATCCGATAACTCATTAAATTAAGCTCAAAATCATTTTGTGGTAAGATGACAATACTTGAAAAATTACGATTTAATAATGCACTTTTATTTTGTTAAAAATAAGCGGGACTATAACTAAATTGAATTTGAAGATTTCTTAGGCCATAGGAGCATATGTTATACCAACTTTGTTTTCATAGGACGTGTTGTTCGATGCGCGTACGCACCAAGTGAAGAAGTTCGTCCTACACACGAACTACCCCGGCCATTACAACTTCAACATGTACCACCGCTGCGAGTTCCAGCTGGCGGTACTGCCTGACAAGTGAGTGTTTGTATAGTACTTTTGTTACAGCATGAACGAACAAGTGGTCGTACACAATTACCCCAGCAATTATAAGGTGTTATAGTTTCTTTATTAAAAAAAATAATGTCTGATAAAATAATTTATTTATTTGCAAGAATACAGTTCATACACAGTTACCCCTTACTTTTCTCTGCATCACTCATTTGGTTGACTGGTAGATGAAGCCTCACCCCCGTATTAAGAATCGTTTGTTAAGCCCATGTTAGCTAAAATGTTTTGCGTCTCTTTCTTTCACGTGAAGTGTCAGGTAAGAGAAAAAGAGACAAAACATATTTTAGTTAAAATGGGCTTAACAAACGTTTCTTAGTCGTCAGGCTTAAAGCTTGTCCGCCGTTTACAATTGTGTAATAAAGTTAGTTAAATAAATTGGTCTTCATTTAATAATATAATTTCTTGATATTTCTGTGATAATAAATAAAATAGGTCTTCATTTAATAACATAATTTTTTGATATTTCTGTAATATTGAATGAATGAATGTAATCGTTTATTTCAGACCACTTAATATTAATTTATGTTTTTTTTTTTTATCTAGATGCGACCCGAACTCCCTGGTCGACAATCGCACGGCAGTTACAATAACTGCGTACAGCAAGTGGGAGGTTGTGTCGCGAGCTTTACGCGTGTGCGAGAGGCCTGTAGTGCTCAACCGGGCTTCCTCGACTAACACCACAAATCCGTTCGGATCCACCTTCTGCTATGGCTACCAGGACATGATCTTTGAGGTGACAATTCTATATTAAATGTTGATTGTGATACAGTAATGACTTATAGCAAGTAAGAGGTTGTGTGGTTGTATCGCGCTTTACGCGTGTGCGAGAGGCCTGTAGTGCTCAACCGGGCTTCCTCCACTAACACCACAAATCCGTTCGGATCCACCTTCTGCTATGGCTACCAGGACATGATCTTTGAGGTATCAATTCTATATTAAATGTTGATTGTGATACAGTAATGACTTATAGCAAGTAAGAGGTTGTATCGCGAGCTTTACGAGTGTGCGAGAGAACACCACAAATCCGTTCGGATCTCGGATCTTCGAGGTGATGAATCTAGTATTACTTTTTATCACTACATAGTATAAAACAAAGTCGCTTTCTCTGTCCCTATGTCCCTTTGTATGCTTAAATCTTTAACTACGCAACGGATTTTGATGCGGTTTTTTTTAATAGATAGAGTGATTCAAGAGGAAAGTTGTTATGTTGGGTCGCTAGAAAAAAATAAAAAAGTATTATAGCAACAACTATACATATATATTTAATGCTTTTCAGAGCAGTTTGTCTGTAGTGCCATGTAGTCCCATTGGATAAGAAAATGATTTAGTTCTTTTTCTCGCTAAAAGGTGGCGCTACAAAGATTTAAAAAAATAATCTAGTTAAGGTTAAAGATACTATATATAAAAAAAAGTTACACTATTTATAACTCAAGAATGGCTTAACTGATTTGGCTGAAAATTGGTGGGGGGGGGAGGGGGTAGCTTAGAACCAGGATAAGAAACCTATCTTTCATCTCGGAAACTGACCCGAGGGTAGTTCACTGGGGCGAAGCCACGGTCAAAAACTAGTAAAGAAATAAACCGCGTTTTAGACTTTCATGGTAATTTGCTGTCTTGTACGCGATTTCGATTTGCTCGATGTGAGCGCCAACTGTTGAGCGTCTTTGTAGATAATTGTGGCGCTGGTGTCGTAGCACAAACCTATGTTTTAAAAAAAATAGTTTTACGGCCATGGAAACTAGTCCTTTAAGACCGTTCTTGAATTTATTAATCTTCTTCAAGTCAATAAGTCAAGTCAGTAGTCTAGTACAGTCAAGTAAGTAAGTCTAGTCAGAGTCAGATGGCTAAGTGAAGCGGTGGGAACATTTCACTTAGCTATAACATGGAGATTTTGGTGACAAAGATAAAAAGTCACGTAATCGACGCTGTAGACTGTAACACTTCCCAACACTCACGCTTGTTCACGAACACTTTGCGAATAATAATCCACCAATATTATGCACAAATACTCGTAAAAACCTACGTTTTGGAAATTAAATACAGCGCGGACATAGCGACAGTTTACTTTCCCTCCAATAACTCCACAAACCTATGTGTTCGCAGGTGATGTCAAACAACTACATAGCGTCGATAACCCTGTACCAGCCGGAGGGCTCGCGGCCTCACTACGCTGTCAACTGTATCGCGTGACACACTCAGGTGAGAATCAATCATTTATTTATTTAATTCATGTATACTCAAACACAAACATAGGTAACTTCAAATTAGGTAATTTAGTACAAGGGTGCAACTTCTATTGTATATATAAGGTGAATTTAAATCAACTGCAAATATTTTAAGAGCAGATTCAGACCACTAAACTGAACAACTTTCCCAAATAAACTTATGTCGAGATATAAAAATAATTTTTTTTGACCTCCCATACAAATTGAGAATCAGCTGATCTAGTTTAGTATGAAGAGTGAAAAATAAAATTTCGTATTTCGATATGAGTTTATTTGGAAAAGTTGTTCAGTTTAGTGGTCTGTATCTGCCCTTAAAATATATGCAGTTGATTTGTATCCACCTTATATAAGAAAGTCGTATTAGTTACACTATCTCAAGAACGGCTGAACTGATTTGACTGAGGTAGCTTAGAACCAGGAGAAGGACATAGGATACCTTTCATCCCGGGAAAAGACACTGTTCCCGAGAGAAGTTCACCGGAGCGAAACCGCGGGCAAAAGCTAGTATTTCTATAGAAATTTCTTTCAGCAGACCCGCGATATTTATTTATTTATTTAATAGCAAACAAAACAGATCAATCATGAGTTATCATCAATGGGAACTTAAAAACAAATTGGCAGGTAAAATTTATTTGCCTGACTCCGTGTTCCGGTGGTTAAGATTTGCCTATAGGTATATAATAAAGATAATTGGTTCGATTCCCACGGGAAGCATACTTTGTTTAGTTGTTTCCAGTTTTGGTTAAAACATTTAGATAGGAACAAAAGGCGTAAACCACCTGATTGTCTTAAAGATGATTTCTTGCTTCGGAAAGCACTTTAATCCGTTGATTCCGGCAAATTAGCAGTGCCTTTATATAATATCCGATATCAAACTTACTGTCAAAAAGATATAATAAAAAAAAACTTTCCTAGTCTAATGCCCGAAAACTCAAACGCTTTTAAGAGCTGCTCAAGTATCATGCTGTCACGCTGAACGTCAACGATATGACAGTGACAGCATGATTCTTGAATAGCTCTCAAAATTAAGTAGCATTCCAGTATTCGGGCATAAGCAATATATTTGTATTCACAGGTATCACCCAGCAAAGGTAAATACGCGTCCTGAACGATTTCGGTTCTCAATCTCAAAAACAAAAACCTCCACTAGTGACAACACCACAGTTGCAATGTTGCCACACCAAAAAACTTCTCGCGAAGTGACCACTACATATCCCTAACATGAGCACCTAAGAGAAACAGTATTTAACAAAAAAAATGTGATAAAAAAACTGTGAAAAAAAAAACCTAAAAAAAAAGTGAGTGACAGATCTCAGGAGTGTAAGTTTTAATTTAATTTCTTAGCAGCAATGGACGAAATAGTAAAAAAATATATATAACTTTATTTTTAAAATCATGTAATTTAAGTTTTTGATTTGTGGACATTTAATGATAATTAGTCAAATGTGTTCGTTTTTTCATTTGTGATTTCGCGTTGATTGGCCATGATATTGAATATTTGTGTACAACGAAACTGTAATGGCGTTGCTGTGAATGTGGAGAAAAATACCTCAAAATTAATTATTTCAGAATAATCCTTTAGCAATTTATTTAGGTGTCGCTTTGGTTTGTTCGGTATGATGGCAATGGCTATTACAGTTTCAACGTAACCGTATTATATATTAAAAAATACGCAATTGTAAAAGGTAATTCAGTTTCAAAAATTTTATTTGGTATTTAGTATTCATCTTCATCATTGACCAAGACTATTCTATATCAGGCAATAACAAAATAAGTTCCTTTTGCGTGTGCATCAATATTTGTGGCCTATTAACACTATCACATTAGACATAGACTGTTGTAAATATTTTTAAAAATAAAAATTGATGAAAAATAATATTAATAAATCGATGTATTTTTTCTAAAAGATGACTTTGAAGAGTTTGCTAGCGAGTGTGTGAATGTGGTTTATGTAGGTATAAAAAAATATTTTCTCTATGACAGCACCACAGTTCAGACATTTCTTTTTAAACTGCAAAGTGAGTGAGCCAAGGAATGTTATATACAGGACATATAATTTATGACTTGTAATATTTTTTATTTTATTTTAATTTGAAGACGGATTTTGTGGATAAATCAAAATACAGTTACTCTATTTACTTGTATAAATTTGTCACGAAAGTAATAATACACAAGCAATAGTACATTTAATAAAAAAAGTACATATAGAAAGACCGGTAATATTATGACATAATAAAAACCGTGTACTCAATGTTATATTTAATTCCTGATGACAGGTGTAAAATAAAATCAACCTTGTAGCATGCACATAGAATTGCAATTGCATTAAGGTTGCATTGCGATTTGGAATTTCGCCTCTATGTATATTGCGTTAATGTCGATTTTCTTTTAGCCATTATGTCTTAACGAAAAAGCTCACGAGTACATATGTTTAAATAGTGGGGTAGTGAATGTGTGACATAAGTTTCGCACTTTGGCTTTCGAATGCTTAAATTATATATGATATACAATATGGATATAGCATTTGTGCAGTATTTTTATATATATTATCATTTTAAGAGTTCTTGTCAGTGAAGTTCCTTCTTTTTGTTCCTATCCATTGAGAGTTCCGTAATTAGGTACTTGACATGACATGACGTTTCCTTTTTTTATAAGTTTCATGTAACTATGCTTTGGTCTACTTGGACTCCGTTTTTGTTATCTTTTCTTCAATGATGTTTCTCATAAAACAGTCATATCGTACATGTTACCTCTTCTATTCTGAGTCTCTTCTCTTCTGTTCTACTCTATTGAGATCTCCCTTTTTTTTAATTCTCTCTGTTTAGTGTATTTTCTTCAAACCTACACATTCCATCTTATTTAATTTCTAAACATATATGAGTCTAAATTAAAAACGTTTTTGCATAGATCAAATATTTAAAAAATCACGATTCGAGTCAAGCATCAATAAAAAATAATGAGAAAATTAATTTATCTTTACATTTTTTGTATAGGGATAAAAAGGATATAAAATATATGTTAAATGCCACGGAAAATAAACCTGAAATAATTTTAAGATAAAACATTAAAATCCGATCCATGATTAACGTTTTCTCTCATTAAAAACCAACACCACTGACGCGACCTATCAGAAAAATTAAATACTAGCAATCCACCTCAACTTCGCCCGTGGTACATATACAGCGTATGAATGTGGCTTTCCAATAGTGCAAGAATTTTTGAAATCGACTCAGTAGTTTTGTTTATTCATTACAAATATTCACACAAAATTACAAATCTTACTCTTTATAATATAAATATAGATTTATACTTCGTCCCTAACCATGTTAAAAAATGGATAAAATGTTCATATATATTTAATTATTGCACAAATGTTTTATCCCAGTATGCTCGTAACTAATTGTAATATCGTAAATAGCTACTTGGTATGTGGTTCAGTCACAAAACCTGCTTTTCACTATTGCGGTTCGATTCCCGTGCAAAACCGTTAATTGGTTGAAACGAGTGGGTGCTTTTAATATTAAATTAATAACAGCTTATTCATAATAGTTCCGGCCACAATACGTCCACTGCTGGACGTAGGACCTCATCGATTTACAGCATAATATTTTAGCATGAAATTTAATTCTCGATTTTACTATTAAGGCAAAGTCCTGGAAAACTGGAGGCAAATAAATCTACTTTTAAAGATACTACAGTTACAGATTATTAACAAACTAAAAAATTAACTGTAATAAAACTTTGCTGGAAATAAAAATAAAAAAAAGAATTTACAAGAATTATGTATGTTTTCGCCGATATATTTGATCTTAATGTCCCATCTGTAAAAATCTAAGGACGCTATTACGGGAATCGAATCGCATTGAAACTGCTCTCTTTTTGACAGCTGTCAAATTTGTCATACCATATTTTTGTAATACATAATTGTCTGTTGTATGAAAGGAACATTATTCATTAAAATAGTAATTAATATAAACGTGCTCGACTTATTGTTTTTGTAAATAAGAAAATGCGCACAAGAGATCGTTGTAATCACAAATCAAAATGTGACGGTTTGACAGCTGTCAAACGTAACCAAATCGAACAGAATATATTTTGAATAATCAAAAATAATAATCTATCTATTCGACCTCTTTTTCATTAAGTGCTTATTGGCTTATATTAGTGCCAATGTTTTCAAAGGAAATTTGAACTTATACACGTTATTTTAAGTCATATTTTTGAGTAATGAGCTTAATATAGTAAAATCTTGCGGGAGGGCTGGTTGTGATGTATTAAAAGCCTTCTCCTGAGGCAGTATGACACCTCGATTATAAGATTTAGTATCGCATGTTTTTGGGCTATTTTGGACTCCATGTTTTTTTTTTTAATTCACAATCATTTTGAATGTATTCAAAATTTGAATATAACAACTCCAGTATAATATAAACATTAGGAGATAATAGGAGGTCATAGTTTTGGTACCACACAAGTGTCTTTCTCAATATTTGTACGGGCTACGGTGACCGCTTGATGTTTACAAACTTACTGTATACTCGTTATGGGAATCTACACAGTTATCAAAGCAGAATCGGCTTAATTTGGTAAAAAAAAACCTTTATGTCAAAGCAATAAGGGTGTCTTAAATCCATTCGCATTGTCTGAGCTTAAGCGATGTGATGATTACTTTAGGCCTTATTACCTTGACACAAAGGTTTTTATAATCAAATCGGTTAAGTTTGTTGTAAATTTAATGCCGTAATGGTTTTCAATATGTAACATTAGATGGCGCTATTTAAGCTTTTCTGCAAGTCTAGTTAGTGAACAAACGAAGAACTCAAAGGAATTTCAGATTTATCAATTAATCAGTTGAGAACTACAGTTCAACTAAAGAATGACTACTTAAAAATATATAGAGTAAAAATCTTGCTGACGTCAAAATAGCCCAAAATGTAAACTGTATAGTTTTTCTATGCACAGTAAGTCACGTGTGTGTGTCTTAATTTATTAGTGGCTGTGGTGCCATACAAAAAAAGTAAAAAATTCGACAAATAATATAATAAAAAAAGTATTAAATTTAAGGTAGCGATTGCTACACTCGGCTGTTGTGTGTGGCCGATTTAAAGGATACTGTCAATATTGTTTGAGGGTAGGACCAATTTATTACCAGAGGATATATACAGCCGATTGTGTTTCTTAGGTTGTGTAGGGCGGTCTTGTAAATGAAAGCGCAAATAATAGCACCTGGAGTTGTCTAATATCTCATGAAAATAGGAATGCCTTAATATATAATAAAATATATTTATGGAAAATTTGGAACGCTGTCGGTTTAAGAGACACCCTTTAATAATAAGGCCCAGCACATACAGCTGGTAGATTGTGTGTTGCTGCGGACTGGGCCTATATGCCCAGTGTCAGTTATACCAAACCGTTTACCTAACGTTCTATGCACTGGTTTATTTGATCATTAAGAGCGAAAAAAGCTAATATGATCATAAAGGAAGGCAACTGTGAAACTATTTTCTGGCCAGTTTAAGCGCCAAATTTTGCCAATCTCCTTTACCTTATTTTTTTTTTATTATTGTTAATCGTTTGTAGGATGTTATAAAGCCATCCAAGTAAGGATATTTTAAATTTACCTTATGCCAAAAATGTGTTCATTGTTATAAAAATGATTTTAGCATTAATATTTGATATTATTCTTTGAAATCAGGTAATAAATAAATGCTTCTTAATTCAAAATCGACATTTTTTTTTCTTTTATTTCGTATTCTATAAAATAAAGCCGGCCACACACAACTTCGAGCTATTTTTATAAAGATAGTTAGCTTACGTTTGTCTGCGTCCTGTAACGCGCAGTTTCGTCACTTAATTCATAATGTTTGTATATGTCAGCCTTGAATTTGGTCAAATAATACTGAACGGCTTTATCTTGCCGCAAACATACCAAAATTATCTGTAAGTATACAAAGAACGCAATTTGATTGTTCCTTTATTAGTGATTTGTCACTTACACATTATTCGTAAAAATTACTGAACAATTTCTAAGTGAAAACGTCTTAGCGGCGTTGTGCATTTATGGGTTGAAAATGTTAAAACTCGCGTCAGGACACGTGACCTGATCGAAAATTCGTAAGACGGAGGGAGAGTAGTTTTCACTTCTGCCGGCACTTCCGAGGTGCAAACCCGTAGATTTTTTTAAGCCATTTTAACTGAAGCTGATTTGTCGCTTTCTCTCTAATAACTTATCGTATCGGATTAAACACATTTTAGTTAAAAAATGTTAAAATAGGCTTAAAAATAGTTTGTTAAATTTTATGAATATGGTAGTTATTGGACATCTTGCCAGTCACATCACATCGTCTATAAATTACTGTAACCGCGTCATCGTTTGAACAATAGGAATAATATAAGAAAAACAACTTTTACTGACTGACCAGCTGATCACATTAGAAATTGCCAAAGAAAAGAACTATCAAACTATAATGATAATTATTTTTCTGCCCTCATCTGTTTAGGGAAGGTAGAAAACCGTGCAAAGATCCTTATAACCTGGTCTTTATTACTTTTTTATAAAATAACCACTTTAATTATGGTATGTTTGCTACGAGAATCAATACAGTATTTGTGAATATATCAAGTTAATAATACTCAGAAATTCCTATTTAATGTATTAGCATGATAACATTTGTTTGTATTTTTATTTATTGTAATTATAAAAGATACAATAATTTTATAAATACCCAAAAATAACATTAATTCTTATTTTTTATTATTTAATGAGTAAAATATTTCTGAATAATAGTCATCACTAGCAGTTAGTTGTATTTGGAAGTGTTTTTTTTTTAATTTTCTCTCTGATCTTTTAAATCTGGTTTGTTATGGTCAATATCTCCCACAAGTGTGAAGGATATTTGAATAACATATTTGTTATAAAAATGTTGTTCAGTATAAGGAACTACTGAGAAAAAAACATCTCACTTGTTCCATGGAACTATTTGCCAATGGAACTAGTGAGAAAATGATTGTGTATAATGGCTACTGAGACGTGTACTGTATAAAGCCTAATTGTTATACAATTTCTGTTTATATAAATTTTAATAGCCAATTTGTTTATAATACCTGAATTTACGTATTTTAGCTTATATTCACATACTGGATAATACGGAATTACTATATTTTAAAGTAATTCTTTTTAAATATATAATTGTACCTATGTGGCCAGTGGCGTCTACCTCTTTTGATTAGTTTTTGTGAATCACAGTAATTTTTTTATTTGAAAAGCCAATTCTAAATTCATACTGAAGGCTGACATTATAAAATCGTATAATATAGATATAGAGTATATTATACGTGTGTAGCGTTATATTATGCATTTAGTGATTAACAGACTTTATGGATAGCATAGACACGAACTTTCTTACAATGTTTAAAACTATATTTTAAGTAGAAACAATTACAATGAGGCATAATATGACGAGAATTTTCTTTAATTCGAATTTCTAATTTTTGCGCCAGCTTTTACTTCTGAAATGTTGCTAGGTAAAAACTGCTAAAATGTGAAATAGTTTTAATTTATTGCTACCATATTGTAAAAATTGTTGACAAGTCAATTTGTTGAAGTTATTGTGTTATTAACGAGAAAAAATAAACAATAGTCCGCATTATGTTTGTACTAAGTTTGATCTTTTCAAGAAGGCAAAAATTAAAAAAAATTAAATTAAAATTAAAATTCATTTATTTCAGGTAATTAAAAAAAATTGTCTGGTGGCTTACCACCATCTCTTAAAACCATGCAAGAACGATTGGGTGAGGGAGATGTCGCGTTACATCATGTTTTGCGCTGTCTCGCTTACTCACTGGTTCTTCCATGGTAGATGGTAGTAAGTCCCGGTTAGGGTAAATTCTCAAAATGAAACACATTCATTGTTAATTTTATGTTAAAATTATTGGTCAAAAGCTTAGTACAAATCAAATGCAAGCGATTCAAAGCACTAAAAGCAATGTATGAGTGACGACAGTTGAAAAATAAAAATCAAAAACTGCAATGTTGCCATAATTTATTTGTTATTTATCCTTTCCCAGGTTCGCCCCTGCTTTCTTTCTCTCTAGATCACGGAGCTGTCCTGACACCAAAACATGTCTGGGGGGTTACTACCGTCTCTTAAAACCATGTAAGAACGAGTGAACAAAAAAAATAATGATCGAAACTAATAAAAAGTTTAAACTAGATCTTTCTTGGTCCAGTCAACTGGACCCCTAGTAGTGTTATCATATTGTCGTTCAGGCAAGTCTGCCCTTAATTTCAACCTATTTAACAAGATTAATGGATTAAACTAGCTAAGTGTTTATTAGCAGAGTCTGAAGGCCGCCATTAGGAATTTAACCTACTTGAACTTTGTAAATTAGACAGGCGCCTACTGACCAAATATTTAATACTATTATATATATACAGTTATGTATTGTGATCATAGAATTCGCAAGAGAAATTTTTATTTTTTATTCTATGATTGTGGTTTTGTAGGAACAACAAGTGCCATGCCGCCTTCGAGGACTGTATGTAGGTACCCCTATTTTAATATTTTATAAACGCAGACGCTAGCGACTGCGTTAGAATTTTGTATGAAATTTCTTAGTTGACCTACTGCTGTCTGCCGCAATGGGAGGGATCTTACGTTAGTACATAATTTATACTTTTAATTCATTTCTACTGTAATTCAATTGTACCTACCTACCTACCAAGGTCCAATAGCTAATACGAATCTAGCGAGGTGCTTATAATTTAATTGGATAGCTAGGTACCTAAAACACAGAATACCTAATAGTACCTACTACCGTAACCAAACCTAATACTACTGTAATTTGGTCCTACGAATAGCTCGCTAATTTCTGGTTCTGGTTCCCTTTTCGTGAAAACAAAGCGATTGAAACATTAGTCATTTTTTTATCAAAAATTACCATACCTACAAGATTTTATGAAGGTTATTAAGCGAAGGTTTTGCCGCCATATCTATCTACAAACATTTATGGCGACATGTGTTAAATGTCAACAGTTTGTGTACATTATCATATCAGAATACACCATACTCATGTACAGTCACATAAAGAAGTAAGTGTACCACTGACTCGACGAACACCTACGGTCGTATCTATATGTGGCCCACTGTACCTACACGTTTTTCTCTCATTTGTTCATATTAACGTCACATCGTTCAGCTGTTTTGCAGAACATTGGGCTTATCTTTCACGCTTCGATAACGTGGTGCCTAACTAGACGGAACAATATGGAAAAATCTTGACCAAATTACTTACTAAAGGGAATAAATATATCCGCAGAACCTAAAAAATTGTGATATAGGCAGGGAAATTATACTGGGAACTGTGACGGAATAACCTACCTAGGCATTAAGTTGGCAGCGCGCTAGTTACACACAAGGAGTTATAAGCGTAAATAGGCTACGGTGACCGCAAGACCATATTTTCCTAAGAAATAGGTAGGTAGTATTAAAAAGCATTGGTTTCATACGGCTGAAATGTTGAAGTTTCTAATCCAAAGTTACTGGTACAAGATCCTTGCTCTCACTCGACCGACTCACTCTTGGCCGGTTAAATATGTGGAGATAATAAGTTGATTTAGTGAAAATAACTAAGAGTGCGCAAAAAAAGAGCCTCGGCGAGTTTGTTTTAGGTTTAAAATTGTAATGTGCAATGAAGTTTGTAATAAATTGTTATGTAATAAAACATGTAGAGCTGCGGACACACTGGCAAAGCTTAGTGTAGGTAAATATTTATCACTATATTTTGACGGTTCCAAAGAACTCTGACACCAGGGTGTGCACGGTCGGTTGACCGTGATGCCTACTAGAAATGATGATGATGAGTGAAAGCAAATCGGTTCAGTAATTTCAGAGATAAGCGTGATCATACAGAAAGACAGACAAAAAATTTAAATGTTGTTTTTGCTTTCTATTATTCATTTTAAATGTCCCTCTATCCATCGCAGTCGAAATTACTAAATGTACAGACAAAATATTTTTACTATTTTATTGTATGTATAGATTAAACCTGTAAAATGTAAAATTAATAAATTGTTCTCTATTATTTTATAGGTTCAACGCGGACGAGCGACGTCGCGTCGCGGTCATCAGTTAGTTCACAACATATGTCAAGAAATACTAAAATATGGATTACACATGGATTAGAAAAGATGAAAACGATGTTATTATTTTATTATTATGGCTACCTACTATTTATTATGGTTTGGGCTAATCTTCGTCAGCCTGAAACTAGCTTTAACGCCTTTGTCTGACCTTGGCACAGCAATTGGGACAATTGGAGTTTCTCTTCATGTGGTATTGATTACTTTAAAACAAACTATTAATTTATATTTATTGTCTATAAAATATCCTTTAAAAATACTATTTAGTAGGCAAACGGGCGCACTTGTTGGGAAGCGGTTACCGTAGCCTGTACAAGTTTCATCAAAATTTAATAATTCACTAGCGACCCGCCCCAGCTTCGCATGGGCATAAAAACCTTCCTCTTGAATCACTCTATCTAGATAAAAAACCGCATCAAAATCCGTTGCGTAGTTTTTAAGATTTAATCATACATAGGGACAGAGGACGCGACTTTGTTTTATACTATGTAGTGATAGTGATGGTTTAATTGTAATTATTTATTATATTTTATCAAAGATACTTAAATGACTTTTCGAAACTGCCTAGGTAGGTACTCCTGAGAACAAATCAGTTTCCTTACTGTGCCTCCAGCCCGTAACCTTGGCAGTGTCCCGAAACTGGTTCAACTAAAAATATCTAACGATTATCTAAGTATGTCTGCCATTGTTAGTATATGATCGGTAATGGTGGTATGGTATGCATATCTATCAAGCGCGAATTGATTTGGGCCTCAAGCGTTCCGTACAATTTAGTAACTGAGTCTGTAAATATTACTGAACAGATTTCTAAATTCTGTGGTAAATATACTCTAACTAGCTTCCGCCCGCGACTTCGCCCGCAAGAATTTCCCTCGGTGCTTTTTCCCGGGACGAAAGGTACTCCTAGCAATGTGTATGCGAAATTTCAGGAAGATTGGTTCAGTAGATAGGGTGTGAAGAGGTAACAAACAAACAAATATACAAACTCACTTTCGCCACAGAATACTTAATAGTATACTTTCGCATTTATAATATTATAGGTACCTAGTCTAGTTACTAATTCTGTGGTATAGCATTCTGTAATCTGTGATGTGTTCAGCAGTGGTATTGTAAATAGACTACCCCTGTGGTCCAGTCGTTAAATCGTTTGCCCGAAGAACCGGAGGTTGTAGATTTGATTAATATGGGTGGGCATTGTACAATTTAATTTCAAGACATTACACAGGGTGTAATTGTTAAATAAATTAGATAGTTTGACCACGATGAATGTTAAAACTCCATGTGGTCAAATCAGTTTGACCAGTAAGCTTATTGACATTGAAGGCTTAATCACCTGATTGTCTGGTAATAATGATGATTCCGTGCTTCGATATCGTCTCGGCTAATATAGAAAAGATTCATTCATTCATTCTTCTTCTTCATCCTAGCGTGTTTCCTAGTTGCATATTCAGCTTACGCTTCGGACTCCGAGGTACGCTATAATCAGGGTTTCAGATTTGGCGATACTGGTTATGGTTAGAAAAGATTACTAACTAAGGGTACGCTTTTAATCTTGGTTCTTGATTTGGCGATAATGGTGTCGCAAAGCAATAACAAATGCGAATTTATTTGCCTGAATCTTTATGCGTTGTTGTATGTGAAACAAAATTTTACGCTCCCACCTAGATGTCTATCATAATTGTGATTTTATCAATAAACTAACAATGAGAAAACAAATAACGTTAAATAATTTCTCTATCATCAACTCTTAAGATGATACGATAATGGGACCTCTTGTCCCTAGAATGGCCTCCACTCTAACCTCCCCTCACAGCCATTCCCTGTCCACCAGAATTCAGAATTGTCACTCTATCAAGACCACATCACGAGTCTATATGTAATGTAATCGATTCAAATAATGTTAGAGAACTCACCAAAGCGTGACGTTGACCTCCAGCATAATATTAATTTTTTAATGCTTACAAACCTTTATTTTCTCCTTTTTCCATCAGTTCCTTTCACCATCAGCCTTTTCGCTGTCAAAAACCCGCCAAAGATTTCCACGCATTTTTTCTTTATGGATTTTTATTTTTTCTAAATATCGCATTTCGCGACACTCCCAACAACTAAAGAAAACAATAGTTTTAGTAGTGGACTTTATTAGGATTCCACAAAACAAAAACAGTAATTCCAATAAACTTAAATTCAAATTAATAATGGTTTCATTAATTGCAATCATAAACATGTTGGACCAACAGTTTAGTCCACTCTGTTATCTTTTCCTTAGCTCTACGGGCAGCAACACGACTTAGACGACCAGTATCAATACTGTCTCTAGAAGGTTGTTCTGTGTTCACCTCTTGCATTTCAGTGGGTGATTTCTCAATTTCTTTTTCCTGATACACCTCTCTACTTTTGTTATCATCTTCTATTTCTAATGGATATAAATGTCTTACAGACCTTGTGTACTCTTTATCGTCTACTCTAACTGTAGCGACTCTTATTTCATTATCCTTCCCTTTGTGTATTTTTATTATTTTTCCTACTTTCCAAGTTAATCTATTATTTGTATCTCCTCTAATCTGTACTACGTCTCCGATTTTTGGTATATTAATAGAGACTATGCGTGGTTGTCTATGTTTTATGTCTTTCCTCTCTTTAAGAGTGATCAAGTACTGATTAATAAACATTTTCTTAAATTCTTCTATTACGTTCTGACCCTTTTTCCATCCATGAATCAATTGTTCTTTTGTTAAAGTGTCATTTTGGCATAAATACGGTACCTGTGAATTTTCCATCAGACATACTTGTAGTCTTAAGAAGTCTATGGATTTTAATATAAATCCTTGTTCGCTATCTACATAAGATAGAGGTCTTGTATTAAGTACTAATTCAATTTCTTTTATTATTGTGTTCAGCTGATTGTCCTTAAGACGTCGAATATCTATTGTTCGCTTTAGGCAATGTTTTACCAAGCCAACTAATCTCTCATAAAAACCACCACGCCACGGCGCCAATTCTGGAATAAACTTCCATTGGATTTTGTTTTCAATACAATAAGGGCCTGTAAGGATTTCAGCTGTCAGTTTGAACTGTGTAGCATTATCTGATATCACAACTTGTGGTATTCCTTTTTGGGCAATAAATCTTCTTAATGCTAATATACACTCTTCGGCTGTTGCATCATTTACAACTTCTAAATGTACCGCACGTACAGCAAGACATGTATAAAGACATATCCATCTTTTCTCTGTTTGACCTGCATTATTAATTACTAAAATTGGTCCTAGGTAGTCTAATCCAGTAAATAGAAATGGAGAAGTATAATTTACTCTTTCCACGGGTAGAGTAGGCATTAGAGGTAATCGATATGGTCCTCCTCCATGTTTTCTACACTCATACCACTTCTTTAAAGCCTTTTGTACTCTACTTCTTTCTTGTGGAATCCAATATTTTTCTCTGACTAAAGATAATGTATGATTAACTCCAACATGATAATTATTTTTATGTATTTCAGAAATTATATCCTCTGTTATTAAAGCATCTTTAGGCAGTAAAATTGGATACTTTTGTTTAAAAGGTAAATTAGCAAGAGTTATTCTTCCTCTGCATCTCAATAATCCGTTTTCATCTTTGAAGAGACCTAAGTTTCTTGCTATATCTGTCACTTTACCTGCACATTCTTGTGAATGATATATCTCTTGCTCTTTCTTTATTCTAACATTAATATCATTACACTCGGCTTGTATAGTTTGCGTTTCATCAGTAATAGAATTCTTTTTAGTTTTGTCTTCAATTTCTATTTTCTCATTGTTTACCTCAGCTTCTTCAAGACCATTATTATTAGTATCAAATTCTTCAAGAAGACCCTCCGAAACAGCAAATGATTGTGTGACCGCCCAATTATCTCTGTACTCTGTTGGAAGATGAAGAAATTCGGGACCCTTAAACCACATCTCTTTTTTCTCTGGTGAGAAAATATCAACTCTAGTAGCTATATCAGCTGGATTTTGTACAGAATTGATATACAATACCTGAATATTTTTCTTGGCCTGAATTTCTTTGACTCTCCTTGAAATAAAAGGTGGTAGAAGTTTGTTCGAGTGTAGCCATCTAATTACTACTTGACTATCTGTCCACAAATACATTTTCTTTATAGATACTTCTATATGTTTGCTAACATAAGTCAACAATCTAGAACCTATAAGAACACCTAAAAGTTCTAATCTTGGAATTTGAAGATTTTCTTGATCTTTCAGTGGAGTTACTTTTGTTTTTGACATAAGTAACATCACCTTTTTCTTCTCCTGATAACTTACTTTAACATAAACAGCAGCTGAATATGCATCCTTCGAAGCATCTGTAAAGCAGTGCAGCTCAAAATTTCCTTTAGACTCATTTATCAAAATACATCTCTCAATTTTTATATTTTTTTTAAATTGTTGTCTAATTCTTTGCCAATCATTTGTTAGTTCATTCGTAAGCTTAACATCCCATTTTAATTTTAATTTCCAAAGTCTTTGTCAAAACATTTTAGCTGGTAATAATAAAGGAGACACAAGTCCACATGGATCATATATGGAAGCAATTTCTTTCAGTACTTTTCTTTTTGTGACACTATTCACATCCATATAATCCTTTTTTATATTAATTTCTAATGTATCTTTTTCAGTATTCCATGATAGCCCTAAGACTTTTGTAATACATTTATTTTCTCGTAAATTTTCAGGAATTTCTTGAAGAAATTTTTTATCGTTTGAATTCCACTGTCTGACATTCATTGAAATGGCCTGTAAAGATGTACGTATCTTAGAGAAAATGGAACTCGCTTCTTTTGTACAATGAGCTCCTAAAATAAAATTATCCACATATATTTTATCAGCAATAAGTTTCAGCTCATCGTCTTCACTCTTCACAACATGATGTCTTATGGTGGCATTTAACAGGAATGGACTGGTAATTATACCAAATGGGACTCTACCAAATCTAAAGCATTGTGTATTGTTTTCACTAATAGGTTGTGTTGTATCTCTCAACCATAAAAAACTTGTCACATCTCTATCTTCTTGTTGTAAACCAATTTGAAGAAAAGCTTTTTCAATGTCAGCAATAATTCCTATCTTATGTTGTCGGAATTTTAGTAATAAACCAGTGGGCCTTTATAAAGGCATTCGTTCAAACTCAGAAAATCAGTATTGGACTTTGATGAGGCGTCATATACAAGGCGAAGTGTTGTCGAGCTATCCTTTTTTATTACACCGTGATGAGGTAAGTAGTGAACAGGGTGTGTTCTCTACTTAAAAATTTTTCAACTTTTTCTATAATTCCTAATAATTGTTGTTCTACTAATATGTTTTCATAAAGGCGTAATGTTTTTGCATCTAATCTTTTTAATAAACTTTTGAGTCGCCCGAGAGCTAATCCATAGTTAGTAAGTAGTTGAGGAGGAAAGTTTACCCATGGCCATTTTACATAATATCTGCCGTTTATAAATTGTATATTATCATAAAAATGACGTAATGCTTCTTCTTCATGGGTGGTTGTGGGACTGTCTTTAATACCTATAAATTCTAGTTCCCACAGCTGACTGACATCGCTTTCACTAATGGGCAAGTCAGGTGCTAAAAATCCATTGTTATCTGGTATATAAGTATTCATATACGTACCTATGCTAAGGACATGTTCTTGTATAGGAACTTTACCACCGAACACCCAACCAAATTCTGTATTAATCAGGAATAAATCGTCTTCTATTTGGATTTTTTTTTTTCATTAATACATTGAAAATAATAATCATTTCCAACCAAAATGTCAACTTTGCTGCCCATAGAACCATCATCAGCTAATTGTTGTTTGTAGATGTCATCGAGTCGTCTTTTGATGAAGTACCCGTATTAATGCTTGTTTTTCTAAAATTTCCCCCTTTAATCTTACGTCCGTTACATAATGCTCTATTGTGTTTTCCTTTACAATAATAATAATTCTTCTTAGTCACAATTTTTAGAAAAATGATTACTTTTAAAACACATGTAACATTTTCCCTTTTACTTAGTCATCCTTTCGTTTACTGTAGGGCACATCTTGCAACAATCATTATAATGATCACCTCCACAAAATATACATGCTAATGTTCTTCTCCGTTTATTGTCATTAGCAACAGGCATTGAAAATTTTCTTTTCCTTTGTTTCTCTTGAACACGGTACTTTGTTATAAAAGATGAAGTATTTATGAAGACTTGATTGGTAGAGACTCTTGCGGAACAATAGTGTTCTAAAAGTTTTCTAATGCTATCTACATCCTGTTCTTCAATTTTAACTCTACTTCTTATTTCATAAATAAGACCATCAGGATACTTATTGATAATTAATTTTCTTAAGTTGTTGTGATTGGTGTCTTCTCCCAAAGTATTAAGTATCCTTAAATGTTTTTCTATTTCATTATATGTAAACATGCATTCTATTGACGATGATGCCTTTTTCATATTGTTAAGCGCTTCATAATGTGCATCGATAACAATTCCTTTTTTGCCGTATCGTTCTTTAAGTATATTGACAGCTACTACATAATTATTAGACGTAATATCCAACCCGTCTACAGCCCCTAATGCATCACCCTCTAGAGTGGAAATTAAATAAGCGAGTTTATCGCTATTAGAAATGTTCGCCTTTTCTACACTCGCCTGGAAGCGGTCCCAAAATTCAGTCCATTTTAAGACATCTCCACTGAATTTTGGTAGCTCCAATTTGGGTAGTTTTGTATGTGTAGATTGTGAGAATGTGGCTGGTTCAGAAGTCAGTAGTTCAGCTTCTAACTGCAACCTCGTATAAACACTTATTTCTTCCTTACTCATTTTATCTATATGTAGACGAATATCTTTAACAAATCCTTTTGTTATAGTGCAGAGTTGCGCTATAGCGGTAGATTTGTCAATATCTTCTCTTACAGTCGCAATACATTTTCTGAGGGTTTCCTCAATTAAATTGAGCCGCTCTTTCCAATTGTCCATCATGCATTATTTTTCAACTGGAAATATTAACAAATAGAAAATAACTTTATCCATATAATTAAAGCTGCACTTTAATAGAACTATTTTGTATTATTCGTCTCTTGAAAGGGAGGAATTCGTGACTAGTATTAACAGGTTATAAGTATGTAGTTTATATATTTATTTATTTATTTTATTTTTGTGTATATGATATTGCTTTAAATACGAGGATAGCTTTTGTAAAACAAGCTTTTTAAATTATGTGTATACAAATGTCAACAGTGTCTTTATTTTATAAATAAAGCAATTTATGTCATGAACCATGGTAAGTATAACTTACGATTACAATCCGTTATAGATATATTTGAATAATTTAAATTACCGTTTACCAATGAAGAATAATTATATTCGATGTGAGCTTTCAAGAAATTTCATTTTAATAAACTAGTAGGTTTGTTAGTTACTACAAAACCAAGAAATTGAAATGAGCTTACTTGTAAGGAAAATCTGAAATTGTATTGAACGTTTTACGAACAATATGCCGGCCGGCCTTAGTTGCTATGATTTGACACTTTATAAATCAAATAACCTTTTTAGTCTAGTAACGGGCATTGTCATATCGATACTTCTTTCATATCGATAGTTAATACTCCTCTTACCAATCCAAATCAATCGCCCTCTGGACTGATCTGATCGGCTCAATTTACACTACAATATCCAAAGACAAGCGGATATCTCTCTAGCGAAACGCTTTTTATTTACTCTCACTATTTATATGGTTTACTCTCTAGTAACTCTCTTTACAATTGTACTGGCATACTCTCCAGAAACTCTATAAGTGTACACTGTGCTCTTCCTCAATCAATACATCTCAAAATACTCTTGTCTCTACAGCTTACAGAAGTAAGCAGTCTCTAAAATAAACGCAATCACGCATGTTATCCTACATGAATGTTCTCTACAGCTTTGTTCTCTAGAAAGCAGTACCTACCATGAAAATGAGTAGGTATATACTCTATAGACGACAAAAAGCCATCTATCTATCTCTCTCAAAATGAAACACAAGTATCGATATTTTATCTCTTTATTGGACAACTCTAATGAATTTATAATGCCAACATGAAACCATCATCGCTCTTCCGCCATTTAGATGAAGTCAAACAAACGACTTATATATTCAAAAATATATTTATCGACTTCATAAAATTATCTATAGCTACCACACAAACATTGAATAATTCTTCATTATGATGACCACTAAGTACTAAATATCCCAGCATCTCCACCATGTCGCAAAGCAATAACAAATGCGAATTTATTTGCCTGAATCTTTATGCGTTGTTGTATGTGAAACAAAATTTTACGCTCCCACCTAGATGTCTATCATAATTGTGATTTTATCAATAAACTAACAATGAGAAAACAAATAACGTTAAATAATTTCTCTATCATCAACTCTTAAGATGATACGATAATGGGACCTCTTGTCCCTAGAATGGCCTCCACTCTAACCTCCCCTCACAGCCATTCCCTGTCCACCAGAATTCAGAATTGTCACTCTATCAAGACCACATCACGAGTCTATATGTAATGTAATCGATTCAAATAATGTTAGAGAACTCACCAAAGCGTGACGTTGACCTCCAGCATAATATTAATTTTTTAATGCTTACAAACCTTTATTTTCTCCTTTTTCCATCAGTTCCTTTCACCATCAGCCTTTTCGCTGTCAAAAACCCGCCAAAGATTTCCACGCATTTTTTCTTTATGGATTTTTATTTTTTCTAAATATCGCATTTCGCGACAAATGGTTATGTTAAGAAAAAATACTAACTACTTAACTAAGATTTCGCAGCGACCCAAAGTGAGTCTTGGCTTCCGGTCTCCAAAAATAAGGATCTCCTTTTTGATTTATCCTGCGCCATCTCTTATCAAAAAAAGATAACTACATTAATACATATAATCTAATCTCGATACTTGTAATTTTATATTGTGTAATCGTTTATCATGAGTGTTTCCCACCGTTAATCGATTATATTATCGCGAATATCTGAAAGCACTCGTGTAATTCGAATAAGTGGCGCCCAACATCAGTGTTGTATTATGATGGATTGGACAAAGATTAGATATGAGTCATCCACAATGTGTCGTTCTCTACCCTAGATACCTACTTCCATGTATACAATCTATACTTCCATTTCATACTTATAAATGCGAAAGTCTGTCTGTTACACTTTCAAGGCTAAACCGCTGAACCGATTTTGATGAAATTTGGTTTGGATATAATAAAGGACCAGGACTCAAACTAGACCTACTTTTGGATGTGATATAACCTATTCCCACGCGGGCAAAGCCGCGGGCAACAGCTAGTACTTATAGTATCCTATTTGCCTACTCAGTATTATAAAAAAATCTATGATCTACCCACTGTTTTATGAATAAGTATATGCAAACCCTCCCACCTGAAATGGGGCCCCTACCGGCCTCTAAAACGCGAGATAAAACAGCCAGCCAGCTTTTGAAGAGGCAATATAACGAGTGCACGATACTAAATGAGTTTTTATTAGGGTTCCGCCGCAAAGGTCTCGTAAACTTTTAAATAACTCCTCATCGGGTTGACTAGGTTTTTTAAGTCATTTAAATCCATACTAAGTAAGTACCTATCTAAGGTAAACTCTGGTACTCTAATACAATTTTAATAAATGCGAAAGTCTTCCACGGCTAAACCGCTGGACCTATTTTGATGAAATTTAGTAAGATATAGTTGAAAACGGGAGGTCAAACAAAGTTCAAGGGTGTTTCCTAGATGCATGTACAACTTACGCTTCAGAGCCTAGGGTACGCTTTTAATCATGGTCCTGATTTGGCGGTACTGGTTATTTACATTTTGTAATTGCTTCCATGCGGGTCTGGGAGAAAAAGAAAAACATAGAATTTACCAGCTGCTTCTCTTCCCGCGCAAGCCGTAAAAGTCGTCTGAGGGAATCGCCGAATGGGGAAATCATGACATAGGCGATGCGGCTAGCAACCCATCACTATTGATTTCCTGTTTCAACTACCATTATGCTAAACGTGGCCTAATGTCTTATGGCTCTAGGCTCTGTCTACCCCGTATGGGATAAAGACGTGATTATATGTATGTATGTATGGTTATTTACAAGTTCACTCGGGTAGTAAAGTAAGGTAAACAGTTATTTGAACAAAATGTATTATTGTGTAGCTGTTACCTTGTTGACATAATAAAACAGTTAGTCTGCCATCAAAATAATGGGCTGTAATTAGAAAAAATTAAAATTCCCGCCACGCGCTGCCTTCCGTCGCTGTCTGGCCATTTAAATGAATGAATGTCGATGAGGAAGAAGGAAACAAACAAACGCACAGGCCTAAAATAGTTTGTCAATTGCTTTTGTGTTTGAGTAAGATTCAAATAATAGATACCTACGGTTTTTTTGTAAACGTTAGTGTTAGTAGGTACTATTAAGTATTCTGTGCCGTTAGTACTCTTAGGTATTCTGTGCCATAACTCAATAATAGCTAAACTACTTACTCAAAATCTAATAGACCAGCCTTGATTCTGAAAACAAATGAAATCACAGGAAAAATGTAGGTTGATTATATATCTATAAGAACTATGAAATCCCGCGCGGTCGCCAGAACGCAATTTTTTTTTAAATCTTTATTTTCACCATGTTTTCACATATACCATTAGTAACAATTGACCATTAATTGGCTAATGCCAGATGGTCCGATGACCTGGTCAAAGTAGCCGGAAGTAGTTGTTGAGGAAAGCACAAGACCGTAAGGAATGGCATGCATTGCTTGATGCCTACACTCAGCATTGGATGGCGATAGGCTGAAGAAGACGAAGTACAATTTATTATTAACTAGCGACCCGCCCCGGCTTCGCATGACATAAAAACCTTCCTCATGAATCACTCTATCTATTTAAAAAAACCGCATCAAAATCCGATGCGTAGTTTTAAAGATATAAGCATACAAAGAGCAGAGAAAGCGCTCGACTTTGTTTTATAATAAGTAGTGATATTCTAGCGCAATTTTTTTTTTAAATCTATGTATTCTAGTGATATATAACCATAAATATTTTTTATTCTTAAATTCAAAGAATGTATTTTGATGGAATATATACAATAAACGGGACAGCAGTGTACTTTCAGCTTCTTATGATAGATAAACGCTAGACTTTATCGTGGTGAATATTATATATTTCACAAGCTTCAGGTGACAATATCAGTTATAAGAATATCAACAAACCGTAACTAGGTACATTTAAATATGACAGTAGAGTAATAGATTATATGGCCAGCATATAATAATACAACCTCCAATATATTTAAGGTGACGTAAATTTTACACGTTTAAAGGAGTAATCAGTCACACTCACATCCGGATTAAACGGACTCGCGGGATAATGCGTCGGAATGCAATGTTTTTTTAATTGATGGCTGAATATGTAAAAGGCGACTAAGGAACAATTAAGTGATCTATATCTCTATATGTATATGTTTTTCGGCACAACACAAGTGAAAACATTCACCATCGTTCCCAAGGAGAGTTGACGTCACGCTGGCATAATGGCTTTGTTGGTCTGATTGTCCGCTCAATACGTTATCAAGGCCAAATCTTACAAGAAGTATTTATCACATTTAATTTTTACAAAGACACGTCATAGCTGTCGTGACGTGACTAAAAAATGTCGATTGCAGTTGACATTTATTGGGCAATGACTCAGCCATTTCATTGAACTGGTTGGCACATATCCATGTGGGAATGTGGGTAAACCATAATGAATGATTTACTTATGTAATTCAACGCGGACGAAGCCATCTTCGTCCCAGCCTTTGATTGTCCTAGCGTGTTTCCTGGTCGCATACATACATATAATCACGTCTTTATCCCATACCGGATAGACAGAGCCTAGAGCCATAATGCCTTAGACCACGTTTAGCATAATGGTAGTCAATAGTGATGGGTTTGCTAGCCGCATCACCTAGGTATGTCATGATTCCCTCAGTCGACTTTTAAGGCTTTCGCGGGACGAGATGCATCTGGAACATTCTACGTTTTTCTTTTTCTCCCAGACCAGCATCAGGTTGCATCTTCAGCTTAAGCTTTAGAGCCCAGGGTAGGGTTTAAATCATGGTCCTAATTTTGGCGGTACTGGTAATTACAATGTCGGATCACTACAATTGCTTCAAGTTCGAACTTTTAATGATTTAATTTGGCAGCACTTAATTAAAAGAAAACTTGCATCTAGTTACCTTTGTAATTACAACACCCATTGTAGTTAATGTTTAGCTTCCGACTCCGAGCTAATTAAATGATACCTTTATTTAACTACACATCATCATTTCGTGTAGGTGTCACGGTCAATCGACCATGAACCCTGACATCAGGGGATGTCAGAGTTCTTCGAAACCGGCTTTCGGCTTCGTGGTTTCTTTTACAACTACCAGATTGCAGCCAAGACCTATAGCACAGAATTAGTTTAGTACTACTAATTAACTAATGACTTAACGTGCATTCCAAAGCACGGAATCATCTTTATTATGAACTTGCATGGTTTTTAGAGATGATAGTACCTAAGCCACCTGGAAACAACTAAGCAAAATATTCATCCCGTGGTAATTGACCCCAAGACCACGGTATTCTGACAAACGCCTAAACCACTGGACTAAAGAGGCAGATATGTTGTGTTGTGTTTGTGTGTGATCGAAAGTGAGTTCAAAACACGCGAAGTCCGTTCTAGATCACTTGATTTGAACAAACCTCGTTGCGCATGTGTAATGACGTCATGTCCTGTTCGTAAAATAATCTGTTTTTAATAACAGCCAGTAGTAATTCACACATGCATTGTCTGTGGCGTGACTCATCACATCAAGCAATGCACTTAAGTAAGTACATTCACTCTTTATACATATGTTTTTATTGAATAGGGTACAATCACAGAAATCATATTAAATTATCTCGAACAATTTATCACCGATGCCAACCCATGCTCTTTCTTCTAATGGCAAACTACATAGTATAAAACAAAGTCGCTTTCTCTGTCCCTATGTCCCTTTGTATGCTTAAATCTTTAAAACTACTCAACGGATTTTGATGTTTTTTCTAGTCATTCAACAGGAAGTTTTTATGCCCATGCGAAGCCGGGGCGGGTCGCTAGTGGCAAATAAACAATACCTTTATCTCTATAGGTACCTATACTAAACAAATATATTTTTTTATGGGAAAAGTAGGTACATATTGTAAAGTACGTAAGTTACCGTCAAAATAATCAATTTATTCATAATCATTCTATCATCAATCATTTATTTTGTCATACACAGGTTACTATTTAGTATTTAGGTGTTAGTAGATATTAATGCAGTCCTCTGTGTTTGGAAAATATTTATTTAAGTATTTTTAAAACTCGTTATTTATCGAAAGTTTTTACTTAAATAGTACTAAGTAGTTGTTTTCCCGTTAAGTATTTATTTTTATTTCAATAATGGTAAATACAAAGTACCTATCTATTTATTGAGATAAACTAATAAATAAAACCTAAATATCTACTAAATAAAACTAAACTTAATCCATATCCATACTAATATTATAAATGCGAAAGTCTGTCTGTCTGTCTGTCTGTCACCTCTTCACGGCTTAACTGCTGGACCGATTGTGATGAAATTTGGTAGGGATGTAGTTAACGACCTGAGGTCAAACATAGGCTACTTTTGGGCGCGATATAACCGAGTCCCACGCGGAGCAAAGCCGCGGGGAACAGCTAGTTATAAATAAAACTAAACTTAATTAAAAATAAAACTAAACTTAATTAAAAATAAAACTAAACTTAATTAAAAATAAAACTTAACAATTAAAAATAAAACTAAATAAAAATAATAAAAAGAAAGAAAAAGAAGAGATCAGAAAATTAATTTTATTTACAACTAGCTGAATCGGCGAACTTCGTACCGCCTTTCTTAATATTTGTTTCCGTAAGAACCTTGTACAGAGTATTAGAAAATTACAAAAAAAAAAAATGCCAAATCGGTCAAGCCGTTTTCATGCTATGTCGTGACAATGGAAAACGGATTTCATTTTTATATAGATAGATAGATAGATAGATATTTGTATGACTGTACGGATTTATCTAAATGCATATCTTTACTTCCATACTAATATTATAAATGCGAAAGTCTATCTTTCTGTCTGTCACCTCTTCACGGCTAAACTGCTGGACCGATTGTGATGAAATTTGGTAGGGATGTAGTTAACGACCTGAGGTCAAACATAGGCTACTTTTGGACGCGATATAACCGAGTCCCACGCGGGGCGATGCCGCGGGGAACAGCTAGTAATAAATAAATAAATAAATACCTAAGGTACTTCCGCTTGTAAGAGAAATTTCGTGTATTTCCACAAAATTAATAATCGGTCCAGCTAATCTCGAGTTTCAGCGAGCTAACGGCTAGCAATTGATTTTTATAAAATAAGATTTTGTGTTTAAAGCTATAGGTAAGTATATTCAGAGCTTTGTTTATAATAGCAAATAATTGCTATCTAGTTAGTCTAGCTAGTAAGAATGATTCACTGTTATCACAGCACGTGTAAGTATATTTTTAACAGACATTCTATTTGTCTGTGGTTCTTATCTCTCTGTGTCTGTTGTTTACCTTTTTTTTTTTTTTTGATTTCGCAGGGTAATGCTTTTACGCACGGAGTGTGGAACTCCTGGGCCGCTAGTCGGCCCAGACTACCCACTAAACCCCTGCGGGTGCCATCGGCCGCTTTGCATGGAGGCGCCTCGGATTGCATGGAGGCGCCTCGGATTGCATGGAGGCGCCTCGGATGTCTGTTGTTTACCTAAATTAATATTTTTTATTCATCACTACCAAATACTAGAAGCATCGAATATATTATTCACACTGTACCTACCTATTTTATGGTAGGTTTATTGTAGGTGCGTAGTGACGTGATCGAATAATACAATTAATGAATATACATCGGCCCATTAGATTTTTCGACTTATGTCGAAAAAGCTGTATCGAAAAATAGACGTATCTCGTGACCAGAAGCCTGGAACCTACCTGGCACAGAGGTTTCGCATTGCCATACAACTCTGCAATGCTGCCAGCCTTCTGGGCACACTACCGCGGTATGACACTTTGGCGGGACTGTATAATTTGTAAATACATATAGTACTATTATTATTTTATCATTACTTTAGTTAAGTATATTTAATTTGTTAGTTTTTTAATTTAATTTTTTCTTTAATTTAATTAATATTGGCAATTAATAAGTAGTGTCAGTTTATTTATAAATAGTGTAACTTCGTGTTTTCTCACCCCGCGCGCAGTACCTATTTGACAGACCTTTTCACGTAGAAATTAAGTGCGCGTGGCGTCTTCTGTTGGTTTAATGCTCTTTTGGCTAGCAGTATAGCAATAATTTCAAGCCAGTTAATTATTCAAACGTGCCAATTTTCCGAAGCATGCATGTGGTGCCATGGCGTCCTTACACGATAATAATAAAGTCGAACGACATACCACTTGTTGCCACCGCAATGCGCTATTTAAATTTCACAAACTTCACAAGGACTCCCGCTGAGTATCTTTTCAGCTAATTGGTGGGTCAAGGGTAAAGAGCAACACTTTCATGTATTTTGTCACTGCTCTGTGTCGACGTATATTTTAAACTAGCTGTTCCCCGCGGTTTAACTTGTCATTAGTGTGTATCTACTATAGCCTATAACTATAACCTTCCCCAAGAATGAAGCTTTTATATACAAAAAGAATTTTGCAAATCCGACCAGTAGTTTTCAAGTTATAAGCGTTCAAACAAACAAACTAACTATGTTATAGCTATATCTGCCAATTGTATGATTTACTTTGCAAGATGATGGTCTGAATGGTCATAACCATTCTGGAAACAACTACAAAGTATGTGTGTGAATTACAGAACAGGAATCGAGCCCACGACCTCTGGGTCTTCAGGCTAGCGCCTTCCACTTCCATGAGAGAGACACCCGAGGATGTGGATATCCAACATGAAGTGTTCAATTAGCCTTTAAAAAATCTCTAACTATCCTAATCCTAACTAGTCCTAATCCTAATCCTAACTAATATTATAAATGCGAAATTGAGTTTGTTTGTTACGCTTTAACGCCCTATCTACTGCACCAATCTTCCTGAAATTTCGCATAAACATAGATAGAAGTATCTATTGAGAAAGACGAAGACACCTTTCATCCCTTGAAAAAGCACAGTTCCCATGGGAAATTCACGCGGGTGAAAGCATTACTTTAGTAATATTTTATCGATGCTAGTATTTATAAGTCTGTCATAAGTCCTACCTACCCACTTATTTTCATTAGCTGTAAAACAAGGCTCATTTAGCTGTTAGAACAAAGGCTTAGTGGTTATTGTTTTGTGGTGATAATGTATAGATAAGTTACGACGTGTGATAGTGGCAATACAAGGTAAGTAATCTCATTTCATTAAACAAGTTACATTGGTACATATTGTTAAGGCGACCCTGGCATTTTTATGTAGATAAACGGAAGGCGATTCAAACTCGACTAGTAACTAGTGAAGCAAGGTTCTTATGATATGAAAGTGTCTTGTATAAAATAAATAAATATATACGAACAAATCACAAAGATTGAGCTAGCCCAATGTAAGTTCGAGACTTGTGTTATGGGATACTAACTCAGCGATACTATATTTTATAACAAACTAGCGACTCGCTTTTGCATGGGCATAAAAACTTTCCTCTTGAATCACTCTATCTATTACCTAAAAAAACCGCATCAAAATCCGTTGCGTAATTTTTTAGATTTAAGCATACATAAGGATATAGGGACAGAGAAAGCGACTTTGTTTTATACTATGTAGTTATACTTATACTTATAGATAAACATCCAAAACCCAGGCCAATCATAAAAATACAATTTTTTATCTTGACCTGACCAGGGATCGAACCCTTTTTACTTGTATTTTTTGGTCGTGTCGTGTAGTAATAGTAATATTCCGCTTAGTGTACTTATAGCTTCTAAGTACCTCTATAATCAGTTGTATAGAGATAGACCACTCCCACAAGTACCTAAGGGTCGAATATTTGAACCACTTGAACAATTCCCAAGAAGGGTTTACGTTTTGCAACGGTCGGTCATAAAAACTGCAAAACGCAGACGGTCGGTCATAAAAACAATGCTGAATCCACTGAATCGCATGGTCACGGAGTAAAGAAAAAAATCCTAAGCTGACTTGGAGAAATCTTAGGGTGTAAATGCAAGAAGAAAAACGCTGAGATGATTATTGTTGGCGACCGGCAATATTAAACCTTTTTATCTAAATTTGTAAACCTATTTTGTATTTTACTATGAAAAAATATATTTAGAAAATAGTCTTCAAAGAACTGTTCAATGAGGTGGTTTTATTTTCTTACAATTATAAATCCAAAATAACTGCCGTAGGTGGTATGTGTACTCTTATTATAGCATTCTATAAGATGTGCTAAAGCCTATAACCTCAAAGAAAGAATCAGGCTATTATCAACGTAGCATAGTTCTAAATTTATAAGCGTTTAAACAAACAATCTCTCACCTTTATATAAGTACAGATTAGAAAAATTATTTTGTTATATGTCTATCATAGTGCCACCGAAATGATAAAATTATTGTTTACTTGAAATCAAGTGTATTTGAAATTTCAAGTGAAGCACTAAAAGGCGCTATACACACAAGGGTCCTATTGACCTGACACATTTTATCAGACAACATAATATTTATCTTATCGGCACGCTTATTACCTATCTTGCAAAAGCAAAGCGATAGCAAAAATCGCACAATATTTGCACAAAAATCGCAAATTCGTATTACGTACAAGCAAAACAAAACCATAGCAAAGCAAACGACAGTGCTGCCTCTACCGAACAATCGGTGAACTATATGTGCATTCAATCTCTTCGACTTGATCGCGTTTTCGTATTATCTATGTCTTTTGACAGCAAAGCGACAGCAATCTGCAAACAATTTGAGCTGTCAAATTGCGATTACAAAAAAGGTTAAATTTTTTCGATTGCTTCAAGATTGCTTCCTATCGTCGTATATTTTTAAGTTAATTACTGTGTTAAATCATATTCTTTCTAATTTGTGGTTAAATAACGCTCTTGTATTAACATGGCGCGAGCTTTATTGTTATTAGAAGCTTTAAATTTTGTGCAGAGAAGAGAAAGACGTGTATAATAAATAACACATCATAAATTGAGGCGTACGCTTCAGGACCAAGCCAATGCCTTACAACTATCAGACTCTCAGTTTATAGCCCACTATAGAACAACAAAACACTATAGAAATCAAACGAGAAGAACAGAAATTTGTTTGGAAAATAAGGTAAGAAGTATTTTTTATGTAGGTTGATTGTTACATGGTTAATATAATATACCACAATATTATAATGTCTTAACAGCAATTATGATTTACAGGTTATCACAGCATTATCATTTTTTGCTACGAGTTCGTATCCGATGCCTGTGGGTATGAGCTACCTGCACGGACTTAGCCAAGCTAGTGTTTCTAATGCGGTGACAGAAGTCACATGGGCTTTGAATCAGCATAGAATATTTAATAGCACATTCATTTTCCTCAAACACCACAAGGAAGGCAGTTCATTATTAACGGGTGAGAATACAATAATCTTATTATGATTGATCACTATATTGTTTGCATGAGGGTGTTGCAGTATAGAAGGTACTGTTTTCATTTAACTATTTGAATCTTATTGCCATTATAAATGATTAGGAATAAACTATTAAGGACATTTCTAAGTCGAATAATCATGTGACGTTCCACCAGAAAAGATACTGGCGCTTAAGTTGTTCAGAAATACAAATCATACAAGATTGCTAAGCTAATAGTGTCTGTTGTACTTAATAATGTATATTAAAGTTACTGTTTGTTTTAGTTTCTACAACAAATTGATACTTCCTGGGTGTTTGGGGTGTATCGATGTTAACCATGTGGCTCTGATAAAGCCAACAGAACACAAAGAGAGATTTTTCAATAGAAAGCATTTCCATTCCAGTAATGTGCAAATAGTAAGTACTAGTAACATCAATTTTGAATTAATGTACCAATTATTAAGCCAAGTGTGTACAGTAATAATATATTACTTATTTTTACAGATTTGTTATAGCAACTTAAATATTATAAATTTAGATGCTACATTTGGAGAAGCTACACATGATGCCACATTTGGCAAATGTCTGGCATTCAACAGCATATCCAAGATCTTCATCGTAAAGGATGTTTGGTGGCTCGGTGTGTATCAGTACTAACTAGTAGTTTAATGTTGATTAACTTTTTATATGAATTGAAATGTATAATACTATTATTAATTTACAGGTGATTCTGGATACCCATTAAGACGGTGGCTTTTAACACCAATTGTAAATGCTGAACCTGGCAGTCCAGATGGGTTGCACAACATCAATACATATCTGCAATAAACATTGACTGCCGGTACCACAATCCCAAGTACTGATACTCAAGGAGATCAACTAAATCAAATACCCCAATCTCTGCAGGATGCTTTACAAGGTGGTCTATAAGGCCAAATTAAAATTGTGTGTAGTTATAAGTATCAAATGTATGAAAATAAATATATGTTAATCAGTTAAATACCTTTTATTTAAATATATGTATGTGATTTATATCCTTTTTTATTTCTTTTCATAACACATAGATTGGCCAGAAACTTAACTATGTACCTACCACCTAGGGGCCACATAGAAAAGTATACTTACCACTTCAATCTTACACCTAGGGTGGTATACTTTTCTGTGACCCACTGTACCTGCTATTTATTTTGGTAATTAATTTGTATTGACTAAATAAAACACTAAAATTAAATTAAATCTATGCTAATCTAATGAAGCTTGCTGTTTGAACGCTTATAACTTTAGAACTGCTGGTCAGATTAAAAAAATATATATTTCTGTATATAACATAGCCTGTTTCTTTGAGAAGGTTATTGACACTAATACATGAGAAACTAACAGTAGGTATATATACAAACTAAACTTCTGCTTCATTATAGAATTTATTTCATACTGTACCCATCATACATCACTGTATGTACTTACTTTGAGAGAGCTCTTAAAGATATTTGCTCACGAATACAAATAAAATTGAAACACTTAAAAATCTTGAAAATGACCTAAGCTCTAAACCGACTTCAAAAAAGAAGGAGGTTCTCAATTCGTCTGAATGTTTTTTTTTGTCTAATAAGTTTTTTCTTGTAATTGTTTTGTAAACTTGGAATCCCGCGAAAACATCTGTTTGAAATTGACATTCCAACAATAGTTCTTGTTATTGCTACCAAATTGCTATTGGCGCTAGTGTCGTTGCGAAAACTAGCAAACAGTGCATTTAAACCATCAGCGAACGATCAGCGAGCGATCACATACGTGATACGAATTTTTGTAGCAATAAGCAATCGATCGCGCGGTGATCGCGCGATAGCTGCGCAATTTTTGCTGATTGCAAATTTTTAGCTAATAAGCGTGCGGGTCATTTAACACGTATTAACAAACGTAATCTATATTCTGCTACCTGTATATTTAATATACCAAGGTGAGTTTGTTTTGGATGGCTAGACTGAGCTAACATACCTGTCGGATCAAAAAATTCAAATTCATTTGATAACTATAGGACGGAAATGCGTAAGGTAATGCAAAGGTACTTCGTTTGGTGTACGTCTCTTTTATGAAAAACTAGCTGTTACTCGGTTATATCGCGCCCAAAAGTAGCCTATGTTTGACCTCAGGTCGTTAACTACATCCCTACCAAATTTCATCCCAATCGGTCCATCCGTTTAGCCGTGAAGAGGTGACAGACAGACAGACAGACAGACTTTCGCATTTATAATATTAGTATGGAAGTATGGATATGGAAGTATGGACTAGCGACCTGCTCCGGCTTCGCATGGGCATAAAAACCATCCTCTTGAATCACTATCTATTAAAAAAACCGCATCAAAATCCGTTGCGTAGTTTAAAGATTTAAGCATACATAGGGATATAGGCACAGAGAAAGCGACTTTGTATACTATATACTCTATGTAGTGATAATGACGCCTGCAGTTTGCAGCACCTCGTAGACGTCAATATCTACTCTATTTTCATTAAAATTTATATCTCCTTTTCACAAAGAGTTAGTTACTTTCGCATATTATATATGGATTTATTCCTTGTCTATTCACTATATAGATTCTTTTGTTTACAGAACAAAGAGCTTCACACGCGTCAATTAGTAGAACTATATGGAAACCCACGTCTGCGACGGAAATGAGCTACTGCCTAGCTAGAATAGAATATCTAGATCATATATAAGACCTACTTATTAAACCTTACAAGGTTGTATCGCAAAAGGCTTATGACAGGAGCAGAATAAAACTCAGATTATTTTCTAATATCTCTCCCGCGTACCTTACCCTCGGGAACAGAACAGAATTTATTTATAATACTATGTTTTCGCCCGTATGAATTTCCCTCAGGAACAGTGCTTTTTCTCGGGATGAAAAGTTCTCATCCTAGTTTTGTTTGTTACCTCTTCACACTCAATCTACTGAACCAATGTTCCTAAAATTACACGCTCACACATAGCTAGGAGTATTGAGAAGGACATAGAGCACCTTTCATCCCAGGAAAAAGCAATGTTTCAGAGAAAAATTCATGCGGACGAAAGCTAGTTAATTATATTATTATAGGCATAGACTAATCAATAATGGCCAAAAATACAAAAACACAGCCGAGGTCAAATGTGGGTGATATTTTACGTAGGTTGTGATGCAATGTAATTATATCTGATTCCCGGTCTAGACTGTGTCTGAAGGCGGTGTGGTAACGTAGGTACTATGGGGGCTTTTACTAAAAACAGATGACATAATCTCGGTCGGTCGGATAAAAAAAGAGGGATGTTGTTCATTTGTCACTAAAATTATGTCTTATGGAGGGTTAACGTCAAATAAGTCGCCGGTCCAGTAAATATAATGCCGTACCTTATGATGATTTAGCGATACATGTGCTCCGGAACTTGGGAAACCGGGAAAACGCAGAGATGTAGATGATTAGCCGTAAATAACTAATGCTGTGTTCGCTTCACTTTTTGTAACAGATATCGTCAGATCCAATGTTTTTTGTTCAGATCTGATTATTATGATTTTTTGGCAGACTACTAGGTAGTACCTACTTAGGAAAGAAAAAAAACCTATTGTGTTGAAGTTGAAGGCCTCTGTCAGCCTATATAAATACTTAGTCGTTATCATGACTAGCAATCCACTGATGCTTCGTTCGCCTCTTAACGATACAAAATATAGTCTGTTTTTATTTGTAACTAGCTGTTGCCCGGGGCTGCGCTTCCGTGGGAATTCCGGGATAAAATATAGCCTGTGTTGTTCTACGGTCTAAGCAATCTCCATTCCTTTCAGCCAAATTTATTAGTAGGACCAGTTGACCCGGCTTGACTCCGTACCGCCTGAACGCACTTTTCTCACCGTTCAAACCTTCCCTGAACTTTCACAAATATTTCAAGACCAAAATTAACCAAATTAACCAAAGCTGTTCTTGAGTTTTAGCGAGACTAACAGCAATTGAATTTTATTATAAGGTGGCACTCAATTCAACTGCAAATATTTTAAGGGTAGATTCAGACCACTATACGAAATTATTAGATTATTGAGACCACTATCAAAATATGAAATTATTTTTTTCACTCTCCATACTTAAACAAATCAGCTGATTCTCAATTAGTGTGTATGGGAGTTCAAATTTTTTTTTTCCTATTTGCACATAAGTTTATTTGGAAAAGCTGTTAAGTTTAGTGGTGGTAGCTCAGCTAATTAAACTGCCCATCAATCGATAAGAAGAAGAGTGTGTTAAAAATTACAAATAATTGCTTAGTACAATGTATAATTTTCAGGACTTGGCATGAATCATGCCAGTTATTGGTAACGCACAGAATTTAAAATTACTTAGGTATTTCTTAATTCTGTATGTGCAAATCATGAATTTTTGCCTTTTCTTGTCTCTACCCTACCACGAAATGAAATGGTACTAAGTCAGTACTCTCACAGATTACAGAATACTTTTCTAGTACCTAGTACTGTGATCTATTCTGTGTTAGTACCACAGCACATATTTTAAAATATGGTAACGTAACCACAGATTAATATACTAGGTAGTGCTATCATAGGTAGAGACAGCCGCAAAGAAATCTGACCCCTCTCAGTAGCCATACTTGTGGTTTGGGGTTCGGATTTCTCTTTAGCTTTCAATTTATTACTTCTACCCCGAGATATAGTCTGTAAAGAGACTGTTGGATAGTTTTGTAGGTAGGTAGGTCTTCTTCGTCCTAGCGTATTTTCCGGTTGTTGGTCCGGTTGTGGTTGTACGCTTCAAAGCCCAGGGTTACGATTAATCATGGCCCTGATTTGGCGGTACTGGTTATTACTTTCAATATAGCGACTGCCGTCTGACCTCCGTAACCCTTTTATACAGGGAAACCAGATCAACAGGAACATGATCCGGGTGTGTTAGTGGCCAGTGTCAGATTTTTCAGGCTGCCTAAAGGCATCTGACATAGCCTAACGACTGCCGTAACTATGTAAATAGTAGTTACCTACTCGTAACTAAATAATACTAACTATAGCAGTCTTTGATTATTTATTCTCTAAGCTAGCTAGCTAGTCTAGTAGAGTCGATGGTCGGTCGTTGTTTAGGTCCTACACGGGGCTTTTAAAATTAATGTCATAAAGCATTACAGTACAATCCTGTTTACACTTCATGTTCTATTAAAAAGGCCTACAGAATGGAAAGCGGTTACCGTAGACTATGGAAGCCAACAACCCCAGGCCAGGAGTGTCACGAAGTTTATTGACATTTTTTTCTTGACCGACATAAATTAATTGAAATACCTTGGCACTTCGGTCATGCTTGCCTGTTTTTAAATCATTATTAAGTATCTACGAGTAGGATATATGTGATCAAAAGTGTGTAAGTAGCCCATTATTTGTACTCCAAAAACCGCATGCCAGAGAAAATAAAAATAGATTGCCTATCTTCATAAATACCCGCCAACTCCAGCCTTATCATAGTTGATAGTCATAATCATAACATTAGCAGATCCCCAGTAATTGGATGAATTTTCGCTTATTAATAGATTAGGTACTTGTTAGATTTTCCATAGCAATCTGACACCTTATCAGTGGTGTTTATTCATTCAAAACTTTCTTATCGTGAATGTCACACCTTCGTATTATATTGTAACTTTTGAGGATATCTGTGATTGCAATAAAAGTGATACCTGTCTTTTCAAATAAAGTTTAATAACGATGTTTTTTATTCCCAGAAAGATCTATAAAATGCTCTCACCCTACTATTCCAATAGGTACGCGTGGCTGTGGATGCGGCAAGATACCTATGAATATGGTACCCTGTTGGTGACTGTAAGATGTCGTGGATTTGAATTTTTTAAATTAAATAATAAAAAATAAAACCTCTAGTATAAGGAGTGTTTACCCTGCCACTCTGTATACGTATCGGGTGATACCTCGGTGAACACTAGCGCCGCCACCGTCATTTATAAATCATTCCTCACTGAAAACACAAGTTATCAAAAATCCCTCTGCTGTAATTAAGGTTCTGGATCTGAAGTTCATTTTAATCATATTCAATTATTAAACTATAGTTTCATATACCTAGTTACAAATTGCAAAAGCAGAGGGATTTTTGATAACTTTTGTTTTCAGTGAGTAATGATTTTTAAATGACGGTGGCGCTAGTGTTCACCGAGGTATCACCTTAACCTAAATCCTGTATAACTATCTTGCTGACCGCGGCTCCGCCCGCGTGATAGCCAAGTAAAAGTTAAAGGCACTTCTAGAAAACAATGAGTAGGTAATAATAATATGTACTTTTCAGGAAAAATGATTATTTGGTGAGTTGACGCGAGTGGTTAGGCGTAATTTACTTAGGCTAAGTGACATTGTGATATCGAACGCTGTAAATAATTTAGTAAAAGCCTCCAAAAACAATAAGTCAATATAAAATAGACATACAGCTGTCTTTGTTTGAGCACTTTATCGATTATATTGAAGCTAAACTAGGAATGTTAGAAGTCTCACGTGCCTAGGTGGGTATAACACCGAAAGATCACGTAGACGTACGTACGTCTTTAGAAGACGGTTTAAGGTTCACTGTCATATACAAATCATGCCGTATCTCTCGTGCCTTTTTGCCCAGTGAGCAGACATTGAACAGCCACAGAAAATAGCATAAAATGGCTATTTTTTGGAGTATCTAGGTAATATTAGACCGTCTTCAGCTAATTATTATGCCTGATTCGTTTCTCAGAAGGTCCCGGGTTCGATTACCGGTCAAATCAAGATGGAAAATGCTCTTTTTCTGATTGGCCTGGGTCTTTAATGTTTATCTATATATGTATTTGTTATAACACAAGTCTCCAACTTACTTTTGGCTAACTTAATCTGTGTGATATGTCCATATATAAAATCGTCACGAAAAAGACATACCACTCTTTTTAAACGATTAATTTAATACTTATTGTACCTATTGTAGGTAAGGTTAGTATCTACCTATACATACCTAGTACTTACTATTATTTTATTCTGTGGTATAGATAAGCAACGCTTCATTCATATAGAACGTTTAGCACTATAAGTAGGTAATATATGGATCAACTAAAATCTAGTATATATCGATTTGTCCAAATCTTCAGGGTCACGAGTTCAGAGCGGTGTGCTGTCTGAGTTTTTCAACACACGTAGCCTACGTCATGTCTATTGATAGGTGGATCTGTGCATTCTTTTAAAAGACGTCGATTACACTCGACTTCAATTTTATTTAAGTTTCGCGCGCTAATACCTATCTACAAGCAATTTAGCTTTGCCCTTTGAAGGACCACCAAACACAGTGGGCCTAATAGAAAAATATAACTTTACCCTACATCTAAGGTGTAAAATACAAGAGCGCGAATTTTTATTTTTATTAGGTGGGCACAAATTAACTGCAAAAATATTTTAAGGGCTGGATCAGATCACTGTTCAAGTTGTTTATATATTCAACACTTCAACAATTACTTTGCATGCTGAACTATACTGTAAATATTTAATGTTGAAATATTTGATGTTGATGGTGATGAGATGACAGAGGTTCGTTATAATATTATTTTAAGATTATAATTCAAAATAGACAACAGGATTCTCAAAAGAAATGTATTCTTATTAAACGTGGCATAAGACAATAACATCACAAATCAACTATAATAACATCATCATCACTACATAGTATAAAACAAAGCCGCTTTCTCTGTCCCTATATCCCTATGTATGCTTAAATCTTTAAAACTACGCAACGGATTTAGATGCGGTTTTTTTTAATAGAGTGATTCAAGAGGAAGGTTTTTATTCCCAAACGAAGCCGGGGAGCTAGTTAACTATGATTAAAAATTAATATTTGGGGGTAACATAATTGTCTGCTCAATGTTACATTTAATAGCATCAGTCCGAAATAAATAGGATTTTCATAATTAATTCCACGGAAACAGCGTTTTTGCCCAGCCTGTATTTATATTATCTGTTTTGTAATTAATATACATTCACGCGTACTCACGGTTATTTATTGAAGCTGTTTTTACAACAAAGCCGTCGTTATCTCTGAATTTAAATCCAAATGTAATTTGAATATATCAAAAGTTTCAAAAATAAAAACAGACAGTTAGGCTGCGTTACCACTGACGCGGACGACTAACTGCCTCCGTGGTGCAGTGGTTAAGGCGTTTGCCTGTAGACCCGTGGTCGTGGATTCGAATCCCACAGGAAAGCATACTTTGTTTAGTTGTTTCCAGGGGGGTTACCACCATCTCTTAAAACCATGCAAGTTCCAGTGAGTTAGCGAGACAGCGCAATACATGATGTATCTGGATTTTTTTTAATTAAATATTGTGATTGTTTAATTTACAGTCCGCTCTGCTCATCTCCGCGTCAGTGGAATCGCAGCCTTATGTAAAGCAAGTACCTACGCTTTTATATATATACGCGTGTCGTGCAGCCTCCATATTGATACAAGCAGCACCCTTTGTAAACATGTCCTTTGGAAAATCCTGTGTACTTAGTAGCGAAGCTATTTGATTTTCGCATTTATCATACAAATAGAGAAAAATGCAAATATACTGTGTGAGTAAGATGCACAGTTTATAGAAATTGAATGCTGTATAAGCAATATAATTCCATTTTTATACATACGTATAAAAATGGATACATAGGTAAGCAAAAGTAGACACTGTTGTCTAATTATAATATAAAAATAATAATTTAAAAAAATATAAGTAAATATAATTACATTATATTATTGATACTGTTGTTTAATTATAATATAAAAAAATAATAATTTTAAAACAGATAAATAGATAAAATTATTGCTATTAAAAATAACATTCGCTCGACAGACACGAAATAATAAAACTGTTTATGTTTATAGTTCTTTATTACTTGCATTATTATTGCTTTTTAATGTCTACCATTGTTTGCAATATTCTGTTATCCGTTGGAAATGTAATAATATCACAAAGTTACAAATTAAAAAATAATCAGTAATTAATGACAACCGGTTGGCGCCATGAAGATATATCGCATGACCATAGAGTAGGAAAAAATTGCAGGCAATTTTAAACAACATTTTTTTAATTGTTACAATGGCACAGATGCATGATAAATATATCAACTAAACAATTTTAATATAATTTCGAAAATTTCAGAATTTAGGTAATTATATACATATTGTACCTACTTATTTACAAATGTAACTAGGTAAGTATGTAACTGATCAGTATTAATTAAGTTTAATGATTGTCTGTATCTGTTGCACATACGAGTCGTTTATCAGTACAATTTACAACTGAAAACAATACAGTTGACTCTGTTCTGGTCTTTAAAAAATACTTAAAGACCGAAACAGATTTCTAAGTGATAAAAGGATACATAAGTAATGTCTTTACAAAGAAATTAAATTAACTATTTTCAGATAATAATTAAATAGAATGGCTTATTTAGATCAATTTACAATACAAATAGAACTACCGCGTTTAGCAGACAATGACAGATTCATTTGAATTTCGGCATAGCGTTTTAAAGTCGAAATAAATAAGACTCATAATTATAAATATTTTACAACAAACATATCAGCTTTCATACAAAATTCCGATTGTTCCCGCTGAGTCACACCAAGATCAGTAACACTGTTACTCATTGGGAAAAAAATCCATACTTCCATACTAATATTATAAATGCGAAAGTCTGTCTGTTACCTCTTCACGGCTAAACTGCTGGACCGATTGTGATGAAATTTGGTAGGGATGTAGTTAACTAATATTTTTCCCAATGAGTCATCGGCACTCTGTATTACCGTTGACGTTGAGTTACAGTAATAAAGAGCTGATCCTGACCTGATGAATAAACATTCTAATACAGTCAGCTGGAGAGTTGGTATACATACATCCTGTCATCCATGAATGACGGATGTATTGTATATCGAACTCTGACGTCGTGTATACCATAAACTGATAACTTTGACTCATTGACAAGTTTTTGACACTACAATTATATTTTTGTATTATTTCATTTTGGGTTCAAACTTTGGGACCCAAGCAATAAAGCCGATGATGCAACCAAAGTGCGCTAGGATGTGATGTACTGGGCAGAGGTTGCATAAAATCTTTTAAATTTACTCACATCAAATAATGTAAGTATGTAGAAATTGGTAAGGAAAGACGGAAAATTATTTCAAAACAAAAATAACATCAAAAATTGGAACAAGAAACTTACGTGATTGTAAAAAACGCTCATAATGCGAAAAACTAAAAAGCAAAATTGAAGGTATTTAAAAAGCGATTTCAATTTTTTTTAATACGATTGTATTTGGTGTCTAATATGATACCAAATACAAAAAATGATAGGTAAAGACTTGCTGTATTTTGTACCAACCACTTTGGCTAAGGGAGCCCCCCACACTTATTGACGAAAAATCTGCTTCGGCCACACGCTGATACAGATGCCTCATCAATAAGTCTGGTCCCTAAAGGAAGATATTGAGTTAATTTTGGAATTTTAACTATTTGTAGCTTAATAAGGAAGGAATTCAATGTATGCCAATGCGGTTTCAGATAGCGTAGACCCAAAACAGGGAAAATATTCTAATCCGAATATTTGGCGTAGACGCAACCACATAGTTAATATTTTTTATAGTGTTTCTACGAAATGCTTCTTTTATTCTGATGTACAATGCATACAAAAATTGTACAACGCCTATTTCTATCATAGATAATTCTTTATTTGATCATTCAAGCAAACAAGTGAAGCCTACTGTATGTGTAAATATTTAGGCATACGTATGTCAACATACATCAAAATACAACCTCAACCATATTGCAGCTTTGCGTCGTTGGGCGCCACAAACGTATATACAAAAAATATATCTATAGCTAGAACTGGTATAAGTTTAGTTAATTCGCGTATATGAGCTAGCTTAAAATCTTAGGAAACATCGAGCACAGAGGTTACCCATTATGTCAGAAAACGGTAGTAACGGCATCGGCGTTACGGAATACGAAGTTTAGTTGGTCGGCAACGCGCGGGTAAAGCTCTTGTTAAGCATACAGATAGGCCATGATAAACGGCTTTACGTAGGCTGATTTAATCAATAGGACCTTATGCCTGTTTGTTACTTTAAATTACTTGTTTATTTAAATGGGAAATAGGTAAGCCTAAAATAAATTTTACGCTCCACCCTTGTTGTATCTTATTTAGTAAGCCATCATTATTGTAAACCATGTCAATAATACATCCCGACAATTGAGAACCTCCTTTTTTGAGGTCGGTTTAAAATAAAGATTTGCCTAGGTTTCCAGTTCCTACATGTAGACTTCATTGAACGTTAGCTTCAGAACAGAATAGAATATTACTGTCTATTATTCTTTCAAATAAATTTGACGCTATATTTAGGTGTGACTCGTCTTAATTCCAAACTTTTGTCTGACATTGTCAAATAAATGGAACAATAGATTCCGGCGTTACCTTTTCGTATTGTGAATACCCAAATGTCAACATTTTACGATGAGCCAGCATTGATAATCAATTTTGAAACGATTCAGAACAAGGTCACCTGTTCCGATCCGGTCGGGTGTCCAATCTTTAAAATAGCAGTTTCTATCGGATCAGCTGTTAGTCGACCTATTTTTGGATACTAAGAGCTCACACACTAGTGGAATGGGACTGTTCACTTATAAACTCAGATGTGAAAATTACACCGCAACACTTAAATTTTAGATGAATAAGTTTCAATGTATGGACTGGATGGACTTTAATCTCCGCTACAGAGTGGTATGAGTACTCAAGAAGAAAGGATTGTATTTGATGCTACCAGTTAAATTATAAAATATTCGACCATACGTAACCTACATATAAATTAGTGGATCGATAGGACAATAGTTCAAGGCAGCCGACGCGACATCAAGGGACATTTGGAACATTTTTTATGGTTCACTTCATGTTCGTACTATCTTTGTCTTTTAGGAATGTTACGTACCGAATTTCACGAACGATAAGACGAAACTCTGATTTAACTATGCTAACAAAAAGATATATACGTTTGTTTGTAAGCGATCACATTTATATAAAAATATTTATTTCAGTTTTTTTTTTTTATATAAAATCCGCCAGTTATATTTCCCAACTACAGATTATTTCGCTTTCCATAGAATGTTGATAAATTGCAAAGTAAGGAAAGATAATTGATAAAATTAATAATAGTTATTTTTCGCTAACAAGTATTTTCCATTAATCATAATAATTATTTTAATATTTTTTAAGGATATGCGTTGAATAATAACATTTGGCAACGGCTTTGAATAATTTAGTTACATAATAAATACCTACGTAATAGTGATGCTTATAATAAATTGGGATGCTAGGCAAAGTCGTCGGCGGGGGAGAAAGATTTAGCTCGATAAAGGTAATCGATTTTTTTTACAAGCATAGGTTGTGAAGTCATGACGTCACAATCACGTTTTGTAACCAAATAATAAAAAGTAACATGTACTTAAACAAATATATGACATATTAAAATGCTGAAAACGCCTTGTTAGTGGCGGAGTTCTGGTCCTCACAAATATAAATTTTTCGAAGATTTAGAAGAAGATTAAAAGGAAAACCTTTATAAAAATACCATAAACTTTCCGATTGATTTCTTTGAAAATGGGTCCATTTTATATGGGGAGTATATACCTAAATCATAACGGAAAAATCCGTAAAATTTGACAGGCGAACATCAAATATCCACGTCTAACTTATGTGATGTGAGATGTGGTACCGTGATTCGAATGGGGTTCCCTATGTGTGTGCGAAACACTTTGCTTCGTAAATTGATACATCGAAAACCTTACTGTGTCGCCTTCATCGTGCGATGTCTCGATACTGCGAAAGGTTGTTTGTTCGGTGTTTGTAAACATCGATCACCTTGCTTCAACATTTTGTTTATCAATGTAATTTTCGGTCTTTTAGAAATACAAGTTGCATTTTTACAAGCTTAAGATATTTGAACGCCTCTTCTTCTAATGTTATAAGCACAGCCTACTTTATGGGTGTCATAAAAATTAAGTAATTATTCATGTCTTAAATTATCATGCAATTCAAAACGGCTATTGAACAGAAGAAAGTTTATAAAGCTTGTAAAGAGTCAATTTGTATTTCTAAGAGGTCAAATTAGTTAAAAAGTTGGAATAATAAGGTATCGAAGCAATGATGCGCAACCTTTCTCAGTATCGAGACATCGAACAATGAAGGCGTCATAGTAAGGTTGGCGATGTATCAATTTACGACGTAAAGTGTTTCGCACAAAGCGAACCCTAATTTACGCGATCATACCTATTTTAGATTTAAACGGCTTCACCAGTAAGATTAGCAAGACTTAGAAAAAGACGATGCGGTGTGTCACAACCTGTCACCTGTCTGCTTTTTGCTGCTTTTAAACATCTTAAGCGATTAGAAAAAAAAACAATCAAAATATAGCCATTTCTGAATAATTGAAAAGCATATATACAAATGCACATATTTAAAAGATAAAACCTGAAAGTACCTTTGGACACCAAACCTAATCTATTCCAGTCTTAAATCTCAATGTCTTTGGTACAAAAAATTTAAATAAATAAGCTGTTTTTTTATTGACACCCAACCCTTGGTCCCGTCAGACCTTGTATTTAAAGACAACCATACAAATTTTCCTCTCAGTCCAAAGGTACTAAACACTAGATTTGCCAAATTCCAGTTCAAGCATTAACAAAAACTGTGGATTAGGTGCTATTAATTAGAAAATCACTGTCTTTTTACTTAATTCGCAAAACAACCTGGCCATTTTTGGTTTTCAACTTGAACATTTAAAAGTAATAAATGTCTTGCGAATATATATACATAATCAAATTGTGCACAGGTGCATCTCATCCATATACTTAACAATTTAAATAAGAGGTAGTATAGATTTTACTAAGACCACCACAAGCAACCACATAGTCCAAATATGTTGTATATTTGGATTAATTATATTAACTATTTTGCCTGAATTCAAAATATAAATAGTATTTAGTATTTTGTAAATGGTTCCTTTTACTTAAGCAATAAATTCTCACAACTTTTCTGATTAAATATTAGCATAATTTGGTAGTGCTGCGAAAATACAATTCAAAAGAAAATTAGATAGAAAAGCGTTATACATTATTTTTGTATTCAAAACCCTGTATCTTGTTTAGAAATAAATAAGGTACATAAAATATCTCAAAATAATGTTAACAACACATGGTCTTTCATGCTTAAAAACAAATAAGTGTTTCTTACTAAAATCTGTGTGTAAAATATGAAAACAGATAGCTATGAAACCCTCCTAGCAAAAGCTTACATATAATTTAAAAAAAAAATCTATGTTAAAATTCACTGGTGTAGTTATTTTCAGATCATTATTACTGAGAGATTCAGAGAGATTCCTAATGGGGATTAAAATGTCTTTATATTTTAAAACAATGATTAGAAACACATATTTGTTTTAAATCCATTTTAAAACCTTGAAAGTAGATCTGGGTGATCCAGTGTGAAAAATACCTTTTTCACCATTTACACTGTACATTTGAATAAGGAAGGGTCATTACAATAAGTAGTATTGCCAATAACTTTTGAGAAACTACATCCTAATCTTACTTTCTAAAAACTGGGCAACATTTTTCTCTGAATTCTATCTAACCAGGAAACATTTAAAAAATGAAAGGAATTTGACTCACAACTGGTTTGTTCTATTTTTAAATGTAGATATTGTACACAAATGGAATGAGTCAGTTATCTGTGAGTAGAGATAGAGGCGATAGGTAAAAAACCACTAGATAAATAGCTGGGATTATACCAAAATTGGGTATTTGGGTAGAAATCCATCTCTTTTGGTGTGTGAATTAGATATGGTCAATAATTTACTGTCTAGCCAGGTTTTAAAAAGCTAACTTAGGTACCTATATCATCTGTAAGTCTGACCATACCTTTAATGAATTTACTGGATTTTAAAATTGAAGCTTTTTTACTATTAAAATAACTATTGCAGCAACCTCAATAAATCTAAGCTTCCTTATAAGAGCTGTAAAGTTACTATCAAATTATAATATATCAATGATAAATGATTGCCTGATTGATTCATTAACAGCTTCTTAGTAAAAATTGTACACAACTTTCTAAAACAAAAGCGACACGCATAAGAAATAAAGTAGGAATTAAAACTAAGAGATTCACACATCAGGCATATGAGAGACACACACATCACATACGTACAATAAAAATCCACAAATTAAAGCTTTTGAGTATGCACTGCCGGCTTGAGCTCGTGAGCTCTGCCACCCCAATCGAGTCTGTAGCTCCGAGTCCGCCACGAGATTTCAGGACTTAGAAGTGCCGCGGCTAACACAAACGGTGCACAACACTCACTCCACAACCAGCCGAGGAGGAACTGGACTTTTGTGAACGGGGGCGACCCGTTTTGCACTGAACGCAGCATCAACCAGTCTGACAGGAACCACACTAACACATGCACCAAGAAGAATGGTAAAGGTTCCGCGCCGAACAACTGGCCGGCGGCCCACGCGGCGCCCGCGCCAAGAGGTAGACACTCACTTATAACTTCTAGCATAGTTGTAGTTGGTATCATGGCGATGCGCAGCCGCGCCCACCGCGTCAGACGCGCTTGCAGCGCTCCCACTGACCTAATACCACAATTCTGAAGCGCTGGCAGTGACGCCACTCTCATCTTCCACCCGCGGGACACTATCGCCTGCGCTAAGAAGTAGTCCTCGGCCAAGTAGTCCGCGAACGCCGCTAGGCCGCCAACGTCGTCCAGAGCCTCCTTCCGCACCAGCGACGACATCCCCACGTGACAGTTGATGCCGAGGAAGTCAGCCCCGAGGTACATCCGCGCCTGCGCAGTACCGAAGAAAACCTTCTCGTACACAGCCGCAAAACCTTCAGCGTCGCAAGCAAACGGCATCTGATGGACGATAGCGACGTCATCCTTCAGGTGCTGCACCATATCCAGAAGCGTATCTTCTCGCATGCGTATACCGGCGTCGCTCACTAAGATCAAGGAGTATTTCGCGGCCAGGTACGCCGGCTGCATATTGTTTATTTTAGGGTTCACGCCGACTCGCTTCCCGCCTTTGAACAATCGCACATCCACATGGGGATACTTCGGCTCCAGAGTTTCCTGCACCAAAAGAGCTGCCGGGTCGTCTTTACTCTCGACACAAAATAGTAACTCGTAAGTGGGGTAATCCAGTGTAAAGAACGTCTCCAGGTTGGATAGAAGATTTGGGTCGATGCCGGTGAGAGGCTTTATGATCGAAACACCGGGGTACGGCTGCTCAGGCGGAGACCGGTCCACTGTTCTATACAACTTCCATTTAGAATAGGAATATGCCATTATGTGAATTAACCACAGACACACCCAAGCCAGCATAAAAAATATGGCAAAACCGTACACCGTATACACCATAGGCATCATAATTGTAAAATTTTAATGCCTTTCCTTCGTCCGGGCCACATAATATCGACTGGCTTAGAGTCCGAGACGTGCGCCACTCGTTACGACGCTAGCGAAACACTAACTGAAACCGAGACCGAGGAGAATACTCCATATGAGCAACTATGAGCGCGCTATTCAGTGATTCATCATTTTATAACATTATATTTATTTTATCACCCGTTGTAGAATTAGATAATAATCTTAATTGTCTGGCTAACTTAAAAAAGCCGTGCCAACAATCCAAGTCTTCCTTTCAATACTCCAGTTTTCCCCACCACTGATTGACTGACAAAAATTGACGATTTGACGCGCAAGAAGATTTGGTTGACAAATAGTTGACGTGACGGTTGACATACGTTTTGACAGTTTTTTTTTGTTTGTGGCGTAACCACGAAAGGCAACCAATCTTATAGCTATTTTTTGCCAGGGAAGTTACTCAATTGATCTTGCATGGTTTTAAGAGATGATAGTAGGCCACCAGGGGGGTTACTAGTCTACCGTCTCTTAAAACCATGCAAGTTCCAATGAGTAAGCGAGACAGTGCGATACATGATGTAAGGCGACATCTCCCTTACTCACTGGAACCTGCATGGTTTTAAGAGATGATAGTAACCCCCCAGTTCATAGTAACCCCTTCTGAAGAAAAATTTTTTTTTTTCGTAAGGTGCCAGTGCCAACATAATAAACATTGACCGGATTGACCCCATTGACCATTGACAGCAGAACATTTTGTTTTCATTTCAATTCAAATTATTCCGCGGGAAAATAAATTTATTTGTTTTGTGTTTTAATGCATTTGTGGCTTTTCTCACAAAAAAATACTAATTATGGATATTGAAAGGCTGTTTGCAAAAGTTGAAACTCTAGATGATTACATTGAAGTCACAAAAGATGTTTCTGGTAAATATAAAAATTCGAAAGTACAGTTGAACATGTCGACAGTTCTTTCGCTGAAAAAAGCTCGATATTTAGAAATTGAGGTAAGGAATGAGGACGTTTCAACATTCACTTATAAAGTTCTGTTTACAAAATAGCTATATTTACCCAAACGATTGCTGTTTCAGTACTTCAACAAGTGCAATCGCCATGGCGCTACGTTTATCATTATTGAGCGGCTCTTGGAAGTTGCTCGCTCAAAAACTTGGGGTCTTCTTGGTAAAGAGCTCATATCACTGCTGCAGCATTGGCTGGATACTGCAAGAAAACATCTCATCATTCTGAATACAAACTGGTGGTCTTTTATGGAGTTGCTACTTAAGTTCATTAAGGTAACTAAATCTTGGAATAATCTAAATGGTTTTCTTGTAATTTAATAGTTTTAAATCAACACGTACAAACATAGTTAACGTTTGTATGAAATGACAGAGGTCTCAGTTTATTTCTGCTTATCCCCTTTGTGTCGTGATAACTCATGGAACTCTACAATTACCTGCCTATTGATTTGCAGGAACTAAGGCTGAAAGACTCGGCGCTCCCAGACATACTTGTGGAGAACACAGCAGAGTATTTGCTAGACATTGCAACGAGAAGCGACCTTGACACCTTGCAGCGGCTGGATATTCTGTACTGCCTGAACTTGTGCTGTGCCGACTCCAGCAGGGAAGTGAGGTTTGCGACAAGGCACCGATTGGAGAATCATTTGTAAGTATTATTGAATAATCTGTTTTAAGGGGTATCAAACAGGATAATTTACTAAAATGACCACTCATCACTACGTAGCTTATAAGGAACTAATTTGTATGCTTATTTGCGTAATGTGATTAACATGTTTCATTAAAGAATCCACAAGAAGAAACCAGGCTGTATGAGCTGTATCATTAATCGCGTTAAATTAGCTAGACAACTGACATTTTCACCATAGCCTATTTTGGCTTGTGATATATGCATGATATTTATTAATTTCCAGTGTAAAACTATCCACCCTTCTTGCCAAGTGCGGACATGTCCCCACCCAATACTACATGCTGGAAACCTTACTCCGCTGGTTGCTGCCAAGACAGAACACGTCTGTGAGACAAGCGGCCGCTGCCAAGTGGTTCCCGGACACCTTGTACGGGAGGGATGCGGTTAATGTCTTCCTTGAAAGAACTTGGCAGAACTTTTTTCTGGTAACAATTTTTTCTAAGTTTTTGTTTGTCTATACTTATTAATATCAAAGAGGAAAGATTTGTATTTTTGTGTGTCCTTGTCACTACATAGTATAAAACAGTCGCTTTCTCTGTCCCTATGTCCCTTTGTATGCTTAAATCTTTAAAACTAGGTAACGGATTTTGATGCAGTTTTTTTTAATAGATAGAGTGATTCAAGAGGAAGGTTTTTATGCCCGTGCGAAGCTGGGGCGAGTCGCTAGTTATGAATAAACTCAAAAACTATTGTGCCGATTTCAAAAATTATTTCACCATTCAAAAGCTATATTCACCCTGAGAAACATAGGCTATGAATGTACCACGGGCGAAGCCGGGGTTGCCTGCTAGTTTGTAATAGCTTCACTACATAGTATAAATAAAAGTTGCTATCTCTGTCCTTATATCCCATGTATGCTTAAATCTTTAAAACTATGCAACAGATTTTGATGCAGTTTTTTTTAATAGATAGTGATTCAAGAGGAAGTTTTTTATGCCCATGCGAGGCCGGGCGGGTCGCTAGTTATTGCAAAAAAACAAAAGTAAATGCAAAAGCATATAATAAAAAAAAAGTACAATGGCGGTATATGTATGAATATAGTTTTCTAGGAAAATTTAAAAACAGTAGACCTCGCGACTCCAAATGCAATCTTCTAGTCCGGTACAAAGAGCCAGACAAACAGACATCCGGACGAAAGCAAAATTGGCCACTTTCGAAATTGAGACTTTATTACGTCACAGAGGTCGTCAATAGTTAAAAAGTTGTGAGTATTTTTACATTTTCATTGTTTAGGATGCGCGAAACTTCCTCAACGCTCACAACCAGACGCAGGGCCTCGCCACGTCGGCCGTTTACCACCAGATTTCCATCGGCAGTCTTATTATGGAGGTAATTTTATCACATTTTTTTTTTGTATGATTACTTTCTTCTTTTTCTTGTCGAGTCAAAACGGCTTGACTGTTAAAATTATATAGGTGTCCCTATATTATTTAAATCACACGGATTGAGTTAGCCCCAAAGTAAGTTCGAGACTTGTGTTGTGGGATACTTACTCAACGATACTTTATTTTATAACAAATACATATATAGATAAACTTCCAAGACCCAGGCCAATCAGAAAAAGATCATTTTTCATCTTGACCTTGCCAGGGATCGAACCCGGGACCTCCTGAGTAGCGGTTAGGCATGTTAACCATTACATATATGTTGACGTTGATTGCTGTATCGTTGGCCGCTCCCAGATCCTCAGCTGTACAGGAGTCTGGGCAGTTGGGACGTGTCATTAGATGATCCATGGACTGCGCAGCCCCGCAATACCTTGGCAGTCAAAAATACGTATCGCGAAAGAAGGGATTTAAAAAATACTGTTTTGATAATTAACACACTTTTTAGCCGAAAATATAAGCGGGATGCCTACTTCACTCTCACTAAATCACTACTTATCACTAATCACTAAATAGTATAAGAGAAAGACGCTTTCTCTGTCCCTATATCCCTATGTATGCTTAAATCTTTAAAACTACGCAACGGATTTTGATGCGGTTTATTTTAATAGATACGGAGGAAGGTTTTTATGCCCATGCGAAGCCGGAGCGGGTCGCTAGTTTTCCATAAAAGAGACGTATAACACCAAACTAAGTACCTTTGCCTCGCATTGCCGTCCTATAGTTATCAAATGAATTATATTTTTTCGATCCGACGGGTATGTTAGCTCAGTCTGGCTAGACTGGATGGCTATCCAGCCAGTCAAAACAAACTTACCTTGGTATATTAAGTACTAGCTGTTCCCCGCGGCTTCGCTCCGCGTGGGACTCGGTTATATCGCGCCCAAAAGTAGCCTATGTTTGAACTCAGGTCATAAACTATAACCCTACCAAATTTCATCACAATCGGTCCAGCCGTTTAGCCGTCAAGAGGTGACAGACAGACAGACAGACAGACTTTCGCATTTATAATATTAGTTTTTGACCTGGACATTTGACCTGGACATCCAATAAAAGGAAAAAAATGGGCTGGCTCCGATGGGAGCAGCGCCAGACACGACAAGAAGCACACACCACATCTGCTTATATTCTGACTGACTGATTGCAAATACACTTATAAAAAAAAATAATAATATTAGTATGGAAAGTATGGATTAGTATGGATATGGATACAGGTAGCAGAATATAGATTACTTATGTAAATACGTATAAAACGACCCGATAAGATAAATATTATGTTGGCTGATAAAAATGTGTCAGGTCAATAGGACCCTTGTGTGTATAGCGCCTTTTAGTGCTCCACTTGAAATTTCAAATACACTTGATTTCAAGTAAACAATATTTATCATTTCGGTGGCACTTTATGATAGACATATAACAAAACAATTTTACTAATCTGTATTTATATAAAGGTGAGATATTGTTTGTTTGGACGCTTATAAAGAACTATGGTATGGATGGCGATGATAGCCTAATTCTTTGAGGTTATAGGCTATAGCACATCTTATAGAATGCTATAGTGAGAGTACATACATACCACCTACGGCCGTTATTTTGGATTTATAATTGTAAGAAAGGACGGGTCGCTAGTCCATACTAATATTATAAATGCGAAAGTCTGTCTGTCTGTCACCTCTTCACGGCTAAACTGCTGGACCGATTGTGATGAAATTAGGAAGGGATGTAGTTAACGACCTGAGGTCAAACATAGGCTACTTTTGGGCGCGATATAACCGAGTCCCATGCGGGGCGAAGCCGCGGGGAACAGCTAGTATATCATAAATGCGAAAGTGAGTTTGTATATTTGTTTGTTTGTTACCTCTTCACGCCCCCTCTACTGAACCAATCTTCCTGAAATTTCGCATACACACAGCTAGGAGTATTGAGAAGGACTTATAGTACCTTTCATCCCGGGAAAGAGCACTGTTCCCTAAGGAAAAACACGCGGGCGAAGCTGCGCGCGATACTAGTCTTATATAAATTGATTGTTTTTAGTCCTTGCAGCACCATTTATTTGCAAAAAAAAAAACTAAATCTTTTTTTTAGCCCATGGGACCACATGATAAGAGCTCCGAATTGTTTTTCGAATTATCCAACTCCGAATGTTAGGTTCCCCGCTCAGGGTAAATAATAAAACACCGGCCTGCGATAAAACGAGCGAAGCTTGGTCATTGTTTTGTTCTGGACTTTGTCTCTTACTGTCGGTAACAGTATTTACATACATCTTATCGTCTCGCGAGTGAGTCAGCTGTTTGTTATACCGCGAAAGGTCAGCGGTCACTGACTCATTGACTCAGATATTGTCTAATTTACAGACGGTTATGTAATTATCACGATTAGTAGGTAGGCTCGGGAGTAGGGGTCAATGTGAATTGTGTTAATGTCCATTTAAATTTCGAGTTAATTGTCCTGTGTCTTATCATCATCCTAGCGTGTTTCCCAGTCTATATATCGTGATAGTGTAATATGTAATTACCAGCTTTCGCCAGCGGCTTCGCTCGCGTGAATTTCACACGGGAACAGTGCTTTTTACCGAGATGAAAGGTATCCTATGTCCTTCTCAATACTTATATCTATGTGTCTGCGAAATATCACGAAGATCGGTGCAGAAGATAGGGCGTCAAAGTGTAACAAACAAACAAACAAATTACCCTTTCCATTTATAATATTAGTTAGGATAAGGATGATGTTAATATGATAATTGTAATGGGTCGAATAATCGTTTTTATCACAATAAGTAAATAAAGTGCCTAAAAACGATTTAAACTTTCCCAGTAGGATAAAACATCCTCAGCTTACGCTTCAGTCCCTGGGTACGCTTTAATTATGATCCTAAGTCCTCCATAACTGTGGAATGGAAACCAGACCAATAGGATCACGATCAGGGTGTAAAGTGGCTAACACTGTTAAATTTTCACCTTGCGTAAAGACATGAACAACCTAACTACTGCCATCTAGCGATGGCCGGGACCAACAGCTTAATAACGTGCCTTGCGAAGCATGGAGTCTTGTATTTTTCTCTGTTACTTCACAGTTTTACTTTTAAATTAAACAGATTTTAATGGGTATGTGGACAAGGTACTCGTAGCAAGATAGAATTGAAAAGTAGAAATAGGTATAAATTTTATTTGATTTATAAACCTTGTGTCTTAGATCTAGAAATCTGAAATAATTATTATTTATTTATTTATTTATAAATAAAAATATCAAATAATGGAGGTAGATAATTTTTTATTTCTCAAATCTCATTAGTATCGTATATCTTTATAGAAGTTAACAATATAAAATTAATATTTGTATGTCATGTAAGTATAAATAGATTATGTTGACATGTTAACTGTAAAATCATGTCATAATTATGTACTATTAAATGACATGTTTCAAACTTTAAACAATAGCATTTATTTTCAATTTGTGGTGTAATTATTACAGATAGGTTTACAATAATATAATACATATTCTATTCTAATAACTTTAAACTAATTTTAAAAGTACAAGAAATGGTTGTTAATAAATAAAAGTCATGATATTTAAAAAAAAACACGCCGTATGAAAAACCTCCTCCTTTTTTGGAAATAATACCGTCTTATTGAAACAACCACTATATTGTAGGGTGATAATAAAACATAGTGAAAAAGAGAAATGAAAGTAAGGTAGAGGTTCTTCCGTGGATCAAGAAATAAATCAAGGAATAGCGTATCTACGTTTACAATTAGACGCATTCTTCATGTATCTAAGAAAAATAAATAAAAATAAAAAGGTTTCCTCTACCGTGGGTCGTGTAATGAAAGACAAAAAAAACGTACCAAAGTATTCGGTTAGTATCCAAAGACCTAATCAGATATAATTAGACCAATTCTTTAGGAATAAAAAAATTGCTTCCTCATTCCTATAACTTACTTTTTGATTATAATTGTTATAGCGATCTTGTTGTGACTTGTGAGAGCAATAAAGTTCATTACAATGAGGATACCTTCAAGCAATATTGTTTACAAACATCTGACAAGGCTACTCACCATGTCCAGCTCAATCATTAGACCTAATTCCTTGAGAAAGCTAAAAAGAAATATAAGAAAAAGGCTTCTTCTACCGTGAGTAGAGCAATTAAAGACAATGGCGTATAACCAAATACGTATTCAAGCCTCATTAAGCGGACTCTGGGCTCCATAGCAACCTGCAGAGGGTGCAACCGGAAAAGCACTAAGATGAGAGAGAGAGAAAGAAAACAATGAAGCAACCGGAAGTACGATTGAAATGTAGCATCTTATAAAATTAAGATTCTTGATCTCAAAACTTTAAAACAATTGGAAAAAAGAGCTTTGAGCAACCGGAAGTACGATTGAAATGTAGCATCTTATAAAATTGAGATTTTTGATCTCAAAAATTTAAAACAATTGGAAAAAAGAGCTTTGAGCAACCGGAAGTACGATTGAAATGTAGCATCTTATAAAATTGAAATTCTTGATCTCAAAAATTTAAAACAATTGGAAAAAGAGCTTTGGAAACAACCGGAAGTACGAATTAAATGTAGCATCTTATAAAATTAAGATTCTTGATCTCAAAACTTTAAAACAATTGGAAAAAAGAGCTTCGAGCAACCGGAAGTACGATTGAAATGTAGCATCTTATAAAATTGAGATTCTTGATCTCAAAAATTTAAAACAATTGGAAAAAAGAGCTTTGAGCAACCGGAAGTACGATTGAAATGTAGCATCTTATAAAATTAAGATTCTTGATCTCAAAAATTTAAAACAATTGGAAATAAAAGCTTTGGAAGCAACCGGAAGTACGATTGAAATGTAGCATCTTATAAAATTGAGATAAGTACTTGATCTCAAAAAATTATAATATGCCAACAAAGAGCATCGAAAGCAACCGGAAGTACGATTGAAATATTACGTTAATATAAATGTAAAAAATATAAATATAAAAATATAAAGTTTTTGAATTTTTAGTAAACATATCAAATAAATAAATTACTGAAGTCCAAATTTTTAATTTGAGTACAAAGCATACATAGGTACTTAAATCATAACTATGAATACTTTTAAAATAAAAAACAATATGAAAATACCCATTATAAAAATTGAAATTCTAGTTATAAAAAAAATAAAAGCATAGGTAATTGCTTAAAAACAGCACTGGCAGCATCCTGAAGTACGTTTGAAATATTACGTTAACAAAAAGAAAAAAGCATCACAGAAAACGAAAAAAAACTAGTTTATAAATATAACAAAAGAAATATCTAGTGCTAAGAACTGTAAAAAATTTGCCTATAAATATGATCAAATTAGATACCGAAGTTAGTTTTTGAATTTATAGTAAGTTATTAGTAGTCGAGTACAAATCAGACATAGGCACTTAAATTATAACTATGAATACTTTTGAAATAAGAAACAATATGAAAATAAACCTCATAAAAAATGAAATTTTAGATATCAAAAAATTAAAAACATGATTTCTTAAAAAGAGCACTGGCAGCATCCTGAAGTACGTTTGAAATATCACGTTAAAAAAAAGAACAAAAGCAATCATCACCAGAAAACAAGAAAACTAATTTATAGTATAACAAAAGAAATATCTAGTGCTAAGAACTGTAAAAATATTGCCTATAAATATGATCAAACTAGATACCGAAGTTGAAGGTTTTGAATTTATAGAAATTTAAATTTACAGTAAACATGTCAACATATCACATCAGTAAGTTAATTAGTACCGAGTCTTAACTTACTTCAGTAATATTTGTACTTAATTACGTAATATTTAAGATTGAAAGATTGAAAAATTACGTAAACAAATGGAGCAAAAGCAATCATCACATCATCACCAGAAAATAATAAAATTAATTATAATATATAACAAAAGAAATATCTATTGCTAAGAATTGTAAGAAATTTGCCTATAAACATGAAAAGTTGAAGTTTTTGAATTTTTAGTAAAGATATCAACATATCAAATAAATAAATTACTGTAGTTCAAATTTACTTATGTAATATTGTCTACCTCTCTTAGAAATCTTATATTAATTTTAGAACAAAGCAGACGGTACTTAAATCATAACTACCTACGAATACTTTTGAAATAAGAAAAAATATGAAAATACACCTAATAAAAATTGAAATTCTAGATTTAAAAAATTAAAAACATGATTGCTTAAAAAGAGCACTGGCAGCATCCTGAAGTACGTTTGAAATATCACGTTAACAAAAAAAGAACAAAAGCAATCATCACCAGAAAACAAGAAAGTTAATTTGTAATCTGCTATTCATTATTATGATCAAATTAATCACATCTCTGAAGTAGAAGTTGCTAGTTCAAATTCTTCATTTTAAAAAATCCGACGAATTAAGAACCTCCTTTTTTGAAGTCGGTTAAAAAGAAGTTAATTAAAATCGTTATCATCATTAACAATATACCACTTACAATTACTTAAGTAATAGGTATTTACTTAATATGATTGATACATAATACAGTGTAGGCAAATCACAGAATCACAGCTTAGAACTCGGGAGTCCTATCGCAAAGCAGGAGTACCTAAATTTGTATTCTTCGTCAAGAACAGCGAGCCTACAGGATGTTTTAACAAAGTTCATATGGTATCAAATGCTTGAATAGAATAAACAATCTTCAAGAAAATCCTGAAACGTTTGACCCCGCGTTTGGTGAATTTTTACATGAAGCTGTAGAAAATTTAATAAATATCACAGACCTTGTTTCTTCGCTATTGTTTTCCACTTTTTGAGATCAACTATACTATCAATTTTTATAGGTAGGTAAGTTGTTTATCATCACAGTACTATTACTAATTCTGTGTCATCACGCTATCCTGTTCTATTTGTTGTCAAGTTCCCCATTCCGTCATTGCTCGACTCACGGTAGAAGAAGCCTTTGTCTGATATTTCTTCTTATCTTCCTCAAGGAATTAGGTGTAATGATTGAACCGGACATGGTGGGTAGCCTCGGCAGATGTTTGTAAACAATATTGCTTGAAGGTATCCTCATTGTAATGAACTTTGTTGCTCTTACAAGTCACAACAAGATGGCTATAACAATGACAATCAAAGATTAAGTAAGTTATATATGAAACATGTAATAAAAATCTGTGAAATTATACGTCACAATAAGAAATGTATGAAAGAATCAAAGAAACGAACTATGTGCCTATATCCTTCCCGAATAATCAGGCTAGAATGTTTTTTTGAGATAGGTTGAGTATAGTTATAGTTTCAAAGATAAATACTTCCTCAACATTAGTATAGATAGTAAAAAAGGGTACTTACATACATATTCCGATAAAAAAAAATCAAGACGATTCAGTGATTTCTGACATTGGTGGTTTTCACAAGTACAGATAGGTAGATGTACAAACAGTGAGAAGGCAAGACGACACTTGCCTTATTTATACCGACACGATGGAATTTGGCTTAATGTTAATATAATTATTAAATAACGAGTTCTTTGTGATAATGATTCTTACCTGCAACCGATACGTTGATGGTCCTAATGAGAATTGTTAGCCATTTTGTGCAATGACTCTTGCGCTATAGAATCACAGACTTATAAAATCTCCAGACGTAATCTCACATGCTACGCGAGGGAAGGCTGCAATCTATGGATGTTTGGTTTTTCATACCTACACAGCTTTCACTTACACAAATAAACGAACTTCGGACGCTTGCGCTAATCGCCATTACGCATCATCGCGATACACGAGTTATTTTAGAGTTGACGAGGATCCAATTACAATCAACCGATCAATTCAAAATCCGTTCGCTTTAAGTATGTTCATACTAACTTCCTAACCGCGGCTTCGCCCTCGCGACCATATGTAGCCAATAGTCAGCCTCATAGTTCCATGTATTCATCACACATCACATGCCAAATTTAATTCAAATCGGTCGCTCCATTTCGACGTAAAACACCAAACACAAACTTTCATTATAACATTTAGTATGGATGTCTGTGGTCTGGACATTGAATGACACTGCGTAAACTAAAATGCAATATCACTATCACTACATAGTATAAAACAAAGTCGCTTTCTCTGTCCCTATGTCCCTTTGTATGCTTAAGTCTTTAAAACTACGCAACGGATTTTGATGCGGTTTTTTTAATAGGTAGCGATTCAAGAGGAAGGTTTTTATTCCCATGCGAAATCGGGGCGGGTCGTAAGTTTTATTAATAATTGTCTTGCTTCAGTGTTCATCAAGACGAGATTCCTGGATAGATATAAATCCGTCTAGTAGGAGCATCACGATATTGTTGGAGCCTCGAATGATGGAGACCCTGGGAGTGACTGCTACTACCATGCAGACCCTGGTTGTGAGCGAGGACCGCGTGCTTGACGTCAAACTTGGCAGGTGAGGGCAATCCATGACCTACTTTCAGTTGTTAGTCTCCTATATTAGTTGAGACTGGAAGTTATTTAAGGCTTTGAAGCAACTATCTAAGGTCTACTGAAAGAGATTTCTTTTGAAAAAAAAGCACTCTTGTACAAATTTTATTGCGTATCATTTTCTCTGTTTTTTTTTTGTGTTCCTAAATAAACAAATTAGAATGCATGCAACCGCGACAAATATGTTTTGCTTTTTACAGAGAATCGTCGGATGTAACGCTAGTGGTCAAAATGTCGCATCCATTACACGTGTACCCCTCAAACCATACAGTGGGAGATGGTGGGGATGTGACGATTGTCGTCAGCAAGCGAAACGGTTTCAGAAGATTGAACAACGCACTGAGAGATGTCTTTCGTGAGAAATATGAGGTAATGTCTAACAAATGAAGTATTCCTATTAGCGGCACTATTTTGTGGCGACACTAGCGCACAGGGCACATAATACTATGATCTGTTTAAGCAGGCCCGAAACGCGTGGGTAAGCGTTATGGCGCAACACATGCTGATGTAAGCGTTATGGCGCAATACATGCTGATGTAAGGCGAAATATTAATTCTATTTGGGCCCGTTTAAATAGTTAATGGTAACCCCTCAGTATTTACTTACAACATTATGCAACAGATAAACTGTCTAAAAAGATAAACTGTGTTAAAAGGGAGATTAAGGAATTCCATATACGATGCTCTGTATAAAAGTCAAACTAAGAGACAATATGTGATCCACTAAAGACACAATATATGCATATTAAAAAACATTATTTTAGCTATTAAAGAAGCAAATTTTTTTGTATTTCAGGTTCTAATAGATTTTGAAGAGTTAACTATGACGTCTCCACCTGATCTTAATAAAAAAATCATCAGCAGTTCGGTTAGTAGAATTTTTTTTCACCTGATATTAAGTGCAGATGTGTTATAGGTTCTAGAACGTTCTTAGTAAAGTGTGGGTTACAAATTCAGAATACACTACCTACTTCCGATGCCAACGTGTATTTTTGTTAAGTTGTCATATGCTTGTGAAACAATAAGGTCTCGATTTTTTGGAGGCAATTTGTTTTTAACAATAATTATCATGCTTATTTTATACTAGCTGTTTCCCGCGGCTCCGCCCGCGTGGGACTCGATTATATCGCGCCCAAAAGTAGCCTATGTTTGACTTAAGGTCGTTAACTACATCCTTACCAAATTTCATCACAATCGGTCCAGCAGTTTAGCCGTGAAGAGGTGACAGACAGACAGACTTTCGCATTTATAATATTAGTATGGACTAGTTAGTCGGGATTCATGTAACACACAAAAAAAATTGTCTGGTTTTTTTAATGTCATGGTAATTTTGATTCTACACCATGACACATAATACATAATAGTACTATGACCATATCGAAATTATATATTTTTTTTGTGTTTTAATCATTTCGACGTTTAATACCACATACGAAAAATACCTACCATGAAATTTTGGGTATTTTGCGATATTACCTAAAACGATAATTGAACGCACCCATTTACGAATGACACATTATTTTTTTATGCGGGTTGTTTGAAAATTACATACCGTCAAAAGAAATGTTTATATTGTAATGTCATCATATCTACCTTTGTATTTTATCAGTGATAAAAGTTTTTGAGGTTATTTTCGGTGTTGTTTTCTTATAAAAAATGTGTTTTATTCACCTGTGGTCGTGACTACCACCTCCGTTTAATATAAGACGAAATAGCTTTAGTCAAATATAAGACTTAAGTATATTGTGTAAGCATCTGTACTTTGTTTTAAGTTATATTTCTTGCGATTTTTTATCAACGCGATCACAGAATACCAAATAGACGCGATTAAAAACTTGCGTGATTAAAACCGCACGGCTGTAGGCAAAAATAAATTAGTTTAAAATTTTATTAAACCTTGAGCTACTGTTGATGATGATGCTATTAGCATTCTCTGCCAGTCAACCTTTGGAAATTAAAAATAGTATGTACTTAATCACTACATAGTATAAAACAAAGTCGCTTTCTCTGTCCCTACGTCCCTTTGTATGCTTAAATATTTAAAACTACGCAACGGATTTTGATGCGGTTTTTTGTATAGAGCTTTTTATGCCCATGCGAAGCCAGGGTGGGTCGCTAGTTTAAAATAAATCTAAAACGAAACACCGATCAGAATATTAGATTCATGAGGCAAACAAAAGGTGTTTCTGTCTGCTCATTCATATATTTTTTTTTATTTTTTTGTAATTTTTTTATTAGGAGGAAGACACGCGGTTTTCTCATCCTGTACGCCCGACGCGACGTAAAGCTTCCGGTGAGTATAAGGAAACTATTAAAAATACGATAAACCCGTCTGCATTTTAATAAACAGTGTCTCTTTCGAGCTCACAATTAAGGCTCGTACATGCGGAATATTTGAATAGCACGATATCCTAGCGCGGCGCTCGGAACTCAGTTATAAGTGCTTCCAGTGTGAACAGTTTTAAAAACAGACTTGACAAAATTTAAAACTTTATACCCACGAGTGTAATGATATACACGCAGCAACTATAACCTGCTGGTGTATTAAATAATAATAATAAAATCGAGTGTCAATGCAACGCTATGAACCCAATGAGAAGATAAATTCCCCTGATATGCACTTGGATTAGGCCCGTGCATATCAGTATACCGGTTTTTCTTTGAGAGCCGAGAAAATAAATTAAATATAATAATAATTTGCAGTAATTTTGTTATGTCTTAGGTTATGTGACAAAATCGGCTACAACGTGGAAGTCTCCATCTACCACGTCTACAACGTCCCTCGCGTTGGTAAGTAGTTATTTTATTTAGTGCACATATTCATAACATTTTTTGTACGTATGTGTACGATTTGATGAAACAAACTTTAGTGTTTTTCTGAGTTAAAACAAAACAATTCGAAATAAATATTATATGTATAGATAATATTTTTATATAAAATTTCAGCTCCACGATAGACTAGAAGCATTGCCAAAATTTAAATATAATAAAGAACCAGTAAAAGTTGCGGCATTGCCTGACTTATCCATTGTTAGCGAAATAACTGAGATCAACGATAGTTTGAGTGTTGTCAGCGGCACAAGTACTAATAGACCATATGGGATAGGTTTTAAAACTCTTAGAAAATCTGAGAAAAAGTCGCAGTGCGATGGAGAGAAATACAAATCTAAGAAGTATATATCGCCTATTATTGGTGTTAAAGAACATAATCCTTCTTGCCTTTTAGTGGCTACAATAGGTTCTAATGAGTCTGTAATAAATGAAACTATAGAGAGTTTATCCAAAAATAAAGACTATGAGCCAGATAATATTGTGGACTTACTTTTAAAAGAAGCTTTGCAAAGTAAAGACGATAAGTTAGACAGCGGCATTAACAGTGGTGAGAATAGGAAAAGCCCGCATTTGAGAAATAGTGATGCAATTGAAAATACACCTGATCTAGAACCAAATAAGTCTTCCAGAAAAAAGGAACCAATGGTAGTGTCTGAAGAGTGCAATGAAATAGTTGAATCTCAATTTGAGTATGTAAGTGTAAGAAAGAAGGTTTTAATTGATAAACATAAGGAAATTGAAGAGGATATCCAAAAAGGTGTAGATGCTAATGGCATTAACACATTCGATCAGGAAGCGGTAGAAAAGTTCTTTTCAGAACATATTGCAGAAGATAGATCTGGTGGTATTGTTGTGAGTCCCACTTTAGCTAGAAAAATAAATGAAACTAGTTCAGAAGGAAGTGTTGATCTCCAAGATTGTTTAGTCGAAGATTTTCCTAATGTTCAAGATATACATGACAAAGAAATAATTGATTGTTTGAATAAAATTATTGATAAAGTTTGCCACGATTTTGAGAAGTGTGCAAAAATTTTGGAAAGAGACGAGTCAAGTTTGAATATATTGAAAATGGCGGAAGTTGAAAAAGTTAATAACAAAGAAAATGTTCCTACACGAGTTTTAACGAACATTCAAAATTCGGTTTCAGAAAATAACGTAGAAACGCCTAAGAAAAAATCTAAGCAGAAAAATTGTATTAAATTAAAATTTCAAACAAAGAAGTTTCTCAAGAAAACCCGTTCTCAGAAACAAAAATTAGATTTAGCTAGTAAAATGTCTCCAATACCTGAAAACAAAGATAGTGTAGAACCAGAAATAACAGGCAACAATGACGTGGAAACACAAATTACAGAAGAAATAAATAATCCAGAAGCAATTAAAGTTGATGATGACATTCCTGCAGAAGTAGAGCATGTGCCATCAAAAGAAAATGCAGTAGCTAGTCCAGAGATTAACAATATATCTCCTGGGAGTAATGATCTTAATACGCCACTGATTCGAAGAAGACGCAAATTATATTCGCCCAATGATGAACATCATAAAAATTACATTCAGAGTGAAATGATCGACAATAGAGAATTAGAAGTTCATGCTTTAAGAGATGATGATAGAGCAGATTTTAAGTCTGATTCTAAAAAGACTCCAAAATACGCAGCCACTTGTTATAAAGACATTGAACAAGCACGTAAAAAGAATATTCGCTTGCCTAGATCTAAAAAATCTAGAGGTAAAGGCCAACCGAGATCTCCATCTCCGAGGACTAAAAAAATGAATGCAATTTTTGACAATTTAAAAACAAATGTTGAGAAACACGATGATATAATTCTTGCCGATAATAAATTTAATAATGAAGAATTAGCGATTTACAATTTTACAAGTGATAGTGAAGATGAAGACTTTAAAAAGAAAAAGGTCGAAATGAAAAAACGCGTTAGTTCAACTACCAATGCTAGTGGTGATTCAACTGTATCTCGTCACGGAAGACTAATCAATAAAGTTAATTATTCGGAAAAATCATCCGATGAAAAAACAAAAAAGAATAAAATAAAGAATGTGAGACATAAAAAGGCAAAGCAGCGAAGACCATTTAACTTGGCCGATGAGAAAATGAGGGACGCTCAACATGAAGATCTTAACTCTTCCTTAGTATTTCAAAAGGACAATAAAGTAATGGAAGATCCTGATCCTATTTTGAAAGAACCACTTCAAATGGAGATCATAACCAGTGAACTGGATGATTTGGTAAAAGTTGTACCGCGTTGTAAGAAAACAGTGAAAAAAAAGAAAAAGGTGGAACCAAAAGAAACATTGGAAAATAATATTGATAAAAAAATGGATAACGACGATAGAACCTTAAGCCCGCTACCTGGATTAGTCATAGAAAAAATGCCACCTCATAAAGATGATTTCGATGATTCTGTGTCTACTCAAATTATGAACAATTTGAAGAAAATATATAATGAAGGTCCTGACGCTGTTGATGAGTCCAATACTACCCAAAATTTGCTTCTGGATAACGAAAAACTTGATTTTAGTCAGCATTTACATTTTTCTAAAGAATTCGGTGAGAAGTCACCAGTTATGGTAAAAGATAAAAACGACACCAAAGCTAAATCTCTAAGAAATAATGATATTGTGACTGATAAAGAAAATTTAATTGAAGTTTTCAATGTTGAGGAAAGCAAAGGAAAAAAACGTAGTAAACGAGATAAAAAAATTGACAATATCTCTATCTCTGATGAACAATCTGAAAAATCTATAGCTACAATAGGAAAATCTCCAATAACTGGTCACGGTGATATTGATGAAGAACCTCCCGATAATGGACACCTCAATAAAAGAGTGAATTCTCGGTATTTAGAAACAGAGGATATGGATACATCAATAAAAGATTATTATATCAAACTCAGAGAGGAAATAAATAAACCAGTTAATTCAAGCCGTAGCAGCTCTGGTAAATTTGAAACAGACTTGAGTAAGAAAAGAACAAAATTTTCCCCAAAGAGATGTATTTCACCGGTTGTACAAGTGAGTAAAATATCTCAGGATGATATTTCAAAATGGCTGCTTGTAAATAATTCAGATGAAAATAAAATTGATAAAATTTCAGTAAATGTCTCTCCAAAGTCTATATCAACCGTCGTATATTTAAATAAAATGTCACATAAAGATAAGACTAAGTGCATTCCTGCTAATGATAGTTCAGATCAACCTCAAATTGATTTGATCGAGGGGAGTTCCGGAAATAACTCACGAAAATGTATTTCCCCAGTCGTCTCTTTATATAAAATGTCGTACGATGATATTTCAAAATGGCTGCCGTCGAGAAGGAATTCGTACGAATCATCGGTAAATTCGTCTCAAAAAAATATAATAACAGAAACAAATAAAGATGGGACTGACAACATGTCTGAAACATCTGTATTTTTACGACCTTTATCAAATACAAAATTCAAATACGAGTGTCAGGATATACGCTCAGATTTAAGCAAAACTTCAAAAGAAGCACAATCTTCTAAAAGAAAAGATGTTCCATCTTTTAAAAGCAGTGCCTGCAAACAAGTTGCGAAAGAAAATGAAACTAAAACTAAAAGGAATATCAAACAAAAAAGGAATATTGAATCAGCACCTAAATCTATTTCTTCTATAGAGAGAGTAATAGATTTGGACTGCAACAATAATGATTATAACACCACAATGCTTCGCAAATCGTTAATTTCACCAATTAAACTGTTTGATGATTTACTAGATTTAGAAAATAATGCTATTTTACCACTTGCAAATGAAAAATCTGAAACAGAAAATAAAGCAATCGAAATTAAAAGTCCTGTATTAAACATATCGGCAACTAAAAGATACGATTTAAGAAAATCTACACTAAAGGTTTCAAGTGGTGAATCGAATATTAGTACTTCGACTAGAGTTGATGGGAAAACGTCAGTAAGGAGTACATTTAAGAGAAAATCGGGGAGTCCTGTAAAGGAGTATGGCAAGAAGAGAAAAATAGAAGTGTTGTCTAAGAGCGGGCCCAGTATGTCTAGTGTCGATGACTGGTTAAAGAAAAGTGCGCCGATTAGTGCAGGTAATTTTAAGAATGTTTAATTTACAATTTATAAATAGTATAAAACAAAGTCGCTTTCTCTGTCCTTATATCCATTTGTATGCATAAATCTCTAAAACTACGCAACGGATTTTAATATGATTTTTTTTAATAGATAGTGATTCAAGAGGAAGGTTTTTATGCCCATGCGAAGCCCATAGGGTCGCTAGTTTATAAATATAAATTGTTATTCTGTCACAAAAATATAAACGAAACGCTGTACTAGCGCCGTTTGTAACTCCATTACTTGGGTTAGCGCACGCATTTTCTTAAGACAAATGTAATGTTAAAAAAATGACCCTCAGATAGATGTAATAAGGGCTATTTTAATTGCGTGTATTATTCGTTTCCAATTGTTTTGTAATCCTTACTAAGAAACTACTTTTTTCCTTTTTTTTTTTCTAAATGACCCACTGTCTATGTTTTATATGTTAAAATGTATAATTTTTACTATTACAGCTAAAAGTCTAAGTTATTCGTATGGAGACAGTCTTCAAATTATAATGGAGAGATTGGATACCACTCTTGCCGAGATCCACCAGAACACAAGCAAAAAGTAAGCGAAAACCACATTTGATAGTTTTCGGGAAATAACACAAAACTTTGTCCAATACATAGAATTTCTCTCAACATTTCCGAAAATATTCCCCAAACACATTCTAACACCTAAAGCGCTATTTTTAAAATATGTGACTCACTCAAAACAGGTAAGTCAAATGATTTTCATGTGACTCACCGGTTATGTTGAATGAAAATTATTCAAATCTTGAGTGTCATAAATTAAAAAAGTATTTGGTTTTTAGTTTCCTCCATTTGTTCGTGGAAGCGCAGCGTCAGCTGAGCGAAGCAAAAAGCGAGCGACGCCGCGCGTTAAAACAGGTCGCGAGCGATGTTCTCAAGGAGGTGGTCAGTGTGCTGGACAGGAAGTTCGAAGACTTGGAGAAGAGGTACCTAAACCTTAAGATGTTACAAATCGTCATAATTTCGAGTAGACGTCACGGTCAATCGACCATGCACACCCTGGTGTTAAAGTTCTTCGGAACCGCCTCTCGGCCTCTGACGTGGTTCCTTTAACGACTACCAGATGGCAGCCGGTACCAACGGCTTAACGTGCCTTCCCAAGCACAGAATCATCTTTATTATCAGACAATCAGGTGATTCAATGCTAATGGTATGCTTCCCGTGGGAATCGAACCCACGACCCCCGGGTCTACGGCAAACGCTTTAATCACTGAACCAGAGAGGCAGTTTTATGTAATGTTACAAATATAATAGACGGATATAAAAAGGAAACGATATATATACTAACTAGCTGTTCCCCGCGGCTCCGCCCGCGGGGCGGGCCTCGGTTTATGGGACTCGGTTTATATCGCGCCCAAAAGTAGCCTATGTTTGACCTCAGGTCGTTAACTACATCCCTACCAAATTTCATCACAATCGGTCCATCCGTTTAGCCGTGAAGAGGTGACAGACAGACAGACAGACAGACAGACAGACAGACAGACTTTCGCATTTATAATATTAGTATGGAGTATGGATTAGTATGGATAGTATGGATATTAGTATGGATTAGTATGGATAGTATGGAAGTATGGATATACTAAAGCTGGAGAGTTTGTTTGTTTAAACACTTATAACTTCTAAGTCACAGACTAAAAAAAACACTAATAGTTCTAACTATTAGTGTTTTTTTTAGTCTGTGACGTCTTATTCAAAACCGGTGAGTGAATTTTTTTTCATGGGACTCACTAATGGTTATATGTTGAATTCAATTCATTCGAAATTAAATTATAATCATTCTACTCATTGGAATTGCACTCAATCACAGATTTCAAAAATAAAATACCTGGTAAATTTCAAATATTATTTCTAGAAATTATAGCTTGATTCTTGGGGAAGGTTATAACTAGTATACACACCCCGGCCGGGTGAAACCGCGTGGAACAGCTATACAGTAATCAAGTCCGTTCTTTATGCTATTTTGTTAGAAAATAGTATAATAAAGTACAACAGGACCCAAAGGTTCGACGTGCTTCCTGTTATTTGGAACCCCAAACAAGATAAGATAGAAAATATGTTTTTTTTTTATTTCACAACTATGTTCTAGCTATCTTAGATTCAATTAGTTCTTCTTTTACAGGACCCAAGAAATGGATACGGAATTCATGGAACAGCTGAAGAGTCGCGCGGCAGAGTTCATCCGCGAGGATTGTAGGAAGAAGCGAGTTATGGTGACCTTACTACGGGAGGATATCAGGGCAGTTGTCAATCAGACACACAGCCAAGACCAAGATTAGGGTAAAACATATGAACTAGCACCGCTATTAACTTGGGATCGTCCATGTGAAGCTCGAAAAGGGGGAGGCATAAGGGGAAGGAGGGGGGAGGGTAAGTAAAATATCACGTGTATTTATTTTACTTTACATATAATTAAAGCATACTATGCTAATACAGATGTAGGGTTGAAATCTCTAAAATTTGGTAACCAGGTCAAGATGCGTGAAAACCCCGGATTTTAGATCCCAGAACCCTAACATGTAATTTTTTTTTTATATTCGTCAGTTTATAAAAAAAGGTAAAAATGTCAAATCGGGTGAAACCCGGACGGATGGCAATCCTACCCAGGAGTGCTATTTTTGAAATGTATGACATAGCAAAATCGGTGTAACCGGTGAGTCGAACGATAATCATTCGTCTCACCGGTTTTGGGTGAGTCATACTACTCAACAGCACTCCAAGAGCCAAAAAACATTACCAGATTAATGGACGACCCCAAACCAAGGAGCTTAATAAATTGTTGATTTTAATGAATGAAGGGGGTTAGCGTACCCAGCGATGTCTCATGTCTGAAACAGCCCTTGCCCGATCTTAAGTGTGTACTTAAAGCCGATTTCGCGTCGATAAATGTGGGGAGTTCGTATTTGTAAAAAATGTTAATTGCTTGGTGATGTCTTACAATTTCTTTAGTCACGTAGGTTCCATTATTTTATATATAGTCCGCGGTAATGCGTCCTAAGACTGTTAATTAATGTCATTTACAAATTATTTAATACTTGTTATAAAAGAATGTTAATTTTATTTTTGTTAATTAATGTTATTTTTAATTAAGCGTAAGTCGAAATACAACAATGTCAATTCCAATTCTGTAATTTATGATTTTGATGTGCTTTCTTAATTTCACTCTTTAAGAATGTCATAAGTAATTTCAGATTAAATGTTTCTTATTTAAAACATTGTTTATTATCTACTTTCATTTAAATTCGATTATATTTTGGTCGTATAATGTAAACACAACATTACAGTGTTTGGCTATTATGGCCATTAAATGAATAAAAACAAGCTTTTTATCTTAAAATAATATATTTTTACAATAGACTATTTACAAATTACACTTAAATAACAAAAACATTTACTTTTCTTGATTTCCATCAACGGTCAGACTCCAAATTATTTCCAATTCACTAACGAAATACTGAAGATGCCACAGACAATTATGCAAGACTTATTCATTTGCCATTTAAAAAGTTATTACAACTATAGACAAACGAATTTCTGTTGTTAGTTTCATTGAATAAGCCTTATGGCAACGACGTTAGGTTGATTTTCCGTCAATCATTATTGGTTAAATATTTATACAACAATAGGCGATTTCATTCAAACTAGCTATGACTCCTCTTGGCTGGTGGCGACTTGTGCTAAGAACACTTGCTGCTGTGGCTGATGTTGCGCTTGCGATGACACCTGTAACAATAAAAGTTATTTCTATAATAAAAATGACTTCTATGTATGTCTGTAATGTATACAGGGTTAATTTAAATCAACTGCAAATATTTTAAGGGCAGGTTCAGACCACTAAACTGAACAACTTTTCCAAATAAACTAATATCGAAATATGAATTTTTATTTTTCACTCTCCATACTAAACTAGATCAGCTGATTCTCAATTTGTACGGGAGGTCAAAAAAAAAATTTTCGTTTTTCGACATAAGTTTATTTAGGAAAGTTGTTCAGTTTAGTGGTATGAATCTGCCGTTAAAATATTTGCAGTTGATTTAAATTAACCCTGTATAATATGTATTTATTTCATAGAAGAGTTTAAAAAAAAAATAACAATTTCAATCAAAATAATAACCCTTGACTGAGTACAAAACTATGTCTATAAAATAGCAACATTTTAAACGCCTGTTTATGGCAACCCTGTCTCCCCTCTCCCTCTTCTCGCGATTGTAAAACGTAAGCATCTTATAAAAATTGTGTAAAAATATTTATTTTGTTATTAAAATTGGTGCCGAAACCCGGGAACGAACCAGGGACCTTTAGATATTTAGCGGCTTTTACACAGACCGAAAACCCCAACGTGAATGACTCTGAATCGCGTCTTTTTTACAAATATTTTTTTTAACGTATAAAGAGATAGTCTTAGAAATGAGTTCAATATCCTAACCACTGATTGTAAATCTTTATCGGCCGTTACATATTAAAAAGTCAACTTGAGTAGGTGAACAAACGGCGACCAATCAAACATGAGTGGTTGCTTTACCTGTATGATCTGCGGCGACTGCTGCTGCGCCTGTATGATGATGGGCTGCGTGGGGTTGTTCTGCACCTGCAGGCGGATCATGTTCAGCTGCGCTTGAGTTAGCTGGATCTGTTTCAAAACAATAGTTACATTACTGGCGAGGCCTGAAATTAAGCTGCTTACAGCAGAGTACTAATAGAAGCCAAGTAGTTAGTAATTAATGGCTATTTCTGTCGAGGCTTGTATAGTGCTTTTCTTACGCTTGCGCGGAAACAACACCGTGTCAAGTTTTTCATTGCCGTCAACAAGCCAACGTTTGCTTTGTTCCTTTTTCAAACTTAAAAACAATAATATTATTGTGAATCCATACTAATATTGTAAATGCAAAAGTCTGTCTGTCTGTCTGTCACCTCTTCACGGCTAAACTGCTGGACTGATCATGTCAGTTGTGCCACTTGTACTTCGACTTGGACTGTGCGAATGTTACTGAGGCACGTTTTTACAACACAATGTCAAAAGAAATTAAACAACAATGGAAATGTCACTATTGTCGATCCAAGGAGCCAAAAGTTGGTAATAGTAATACCCCTATAATGCCAAAAACTCGAGAAAACACACTATTGCACCAAAATGAACATGACGATGACCCAAACACAACATTTAACACAAACACTGATTCTAATGTAACTATTAGGAAGAAAATATCATATTGCGATAGGGATACCTCTGAACTAGAAGATATCTCAATAAACTCGCCCCAGGGAAACACAATTGCATCCGAAAACATAAACCTTACACCTGAAATAACAAAAACTTTGACCGGTACTAAAGAAGATGAATCTATAACACTACAAAAATTTAAGTCAATATTACAGGAAAACAACAAACATATACTATCAGCATTGCAAGTCTCTATACAGGATGAAATAAAAAAGGCCATTACGGAATTAAAATTAGATTTACAGCAAGACTTAGACACAAAAATAGAAACTCATACTAATTCGATGATAGATAAAGTAAATAATAAAATATTAGTTTTGGAACAGGAATGTTTTAAATTACAGAAACAAAATAAACAACTAGAACTTGATATAATCAATTTTAAGTCGGATAGATCTCAGAGCTACGAAAACTCAGAAAGAATATTAGTCCTCCACGGTTTATCAGTCAACTATTATGATACAGAGGATCAGGTTATAGGTAGAGTCATCAATATCATTGGAGATGTATTAAACGTAGATTTGACCGGGTATATAGAGGAAATATCCTTCATTGGGAAGAGAAGTCAATTAAGACCTATCAAAATAGAATTAATTAGCAAGCGAATGAAAAAATACATTCTAAATAATTCTATGTATTTTAAAGGGACTGGTGTGAGTGTAACGGAGTTTCTTAATCAATCAGCTCTTCAAGAACACAAAATTCTAAAGCATGCACTACATGAGGCAAGGCGTAATGGAAATTATGCAGTAATAAGGGAAAATAAATTGATTATAAATGGAAAAATGGTAGAGAAAATTGAAAATAATAAAACCACGAAATACAATATCCCATACCGTGAAAATAAAAATGAAAAAGAATCTAAAAATATAAATAATCCAGAATATGAGCCTCAACCGCAACCATCAAATTCACTTGATCACCAATTAGTCCAACAGAACAATAAAGCCTCCCGTTCTTATGACACTTATAAAAGAAAAGGCAATACTAATAGAAATTTAGAAAAAAACTATTCATTTCGCAACTGAACTAACTATACTCAACCAAAATATGCAAAGTATAAATAACAAAAAACATCTCTTAGAAGCACTAGTGGAGGAAAAAGATAACTTGCATGTTCTTTGCATAACAGAGTCCTGGCTGAACGAGTGTAGGATGAGGCTACTACATATAAAAAACTATATTATTGGAGCATCCTATTGTCGAAAAGATCATGAAGGCGGCGGTGTTTGTATACTAATTCGTAATAGCCTAGAATATCTGGAACGTCTTGATATTTCACTATTGTCAGTAGAGATGGTATTTGAAGTATGTGCATTGGAAATACCGAAAATAGATTTATTGATAATTAATATATATTGGCCTGATCATGATAGAGAAATCGAAGTATTCTATTCATCTCTAGAAAATCTCTTAAAATTAATCGCAAAAAAAGATAAAGCTAAAAATATTATATTATCCGGTGATTTTAATATAGATTTCTTGAATAAGGATGAATGTTGTAGACTTTCTGAATTAACTCTAACATACAATTTTCACCAGAAGGTTAAAGCACCTACACGAATAACAAAAACTACAGCAAGATGCATAGATCTAATGTTCACAAACTTTAACAAACAGACTAGTAAAGCTGAAGTCTACGAATTTGGGATTTCAGACCATAAAGGAGTAATCTTCTCTACATCTCTAAATTCTCAAAGCTTAAAATATTTCTCCATAGTAAAACGAGTATTTAGTATAAACAACATTAAAAAATTTAAAGATGAAATTGCAAAAGTAAACTGGTATGACGTATTAAGCCCAACTAACAACATTAACGAAAACTACGGTTTATTTAATGAAATTATGACTAAAACCCTTAACAAATGTATACCGAAAATACTTATTAAATATAAAGCTAAATGTAAAAAAAGTTACTTAACCCCGGGAATTAGAAAATCTTGTCATAATAAAAGACTGTTAAAACAACTAATTACAAGAACAAGAAACAAAATTCTACGCGAAGATTACAAAATATATTGCAAAACATTAAAAACAGTAGTTAAGAAAGCTAAAAAAATCAATAATCAGCGTAAACTTACAGGCTCGAAGAACAAAACTCAATCCATGTGGAAAATCATAAATAGTGAAACGAATAAAACAAATAATAATAATCAACCTAATATAAGACTTAAACTTCCTAACGATACAATTATAGAAGACCCGAAATGTGTAGCGAAAGAATTTAATAATTTTTTTGTTTCTATTGGAAAATCACAAACAAATTCTCAAATAATAAATAATAATATCTCAAGAAACAAACTAACTAATACATTATTTTTAAGCCCGGTGGATAACAGCGAAATAAATAAAATATTGAAAGAAATAAAAAATAAAAATTCTTGTGGCGTGGACGAAGTTCCTTTGACGGTACTAAAGACCTGTGCCGACGAATTAACTGTTCCATACACTTACCTTATAAATCAATCATTTTCTGAAGGCGTATTTCCGGATCTGTTAAAAATATCAGTTATCAAACCTATATATAAAAAAGGATCCACCACGGATATTAATAATTTTAGACCTATATCTCTTTTGCCAGCGTCTGCGAGAGTTTTTGAAACGGCTATGGTGAGACGTCTGTGTGATTTTTATGAAAAATTTAAGGTTTTCCATGAAAACCAAAATGGCTTTAGAAAAAACCACTCAACAACACTGGCTGTTTATAAATACACCCAAAAAATATTTGAAAACATCAATAAACAAATATATGCTATAGGACTCCTCTTAGATATGACAAAAGCCTATGATAGAGTTCGACACGAAATATTACTGTACAAATTATTCGAATCTGGAATCAGAGGACCTGCCCTTGATTGGTTTAGGTCATATCTTAAAAACCGGCTGCAATGTGTAGAAATTAAAAATACTAATTTTGAAACAGGAAAAATCCAGTTCATAAGGTCAGATAACGTGATCTCTACCAGCTCTATCCCCCAGGGCAGTGTACTGGGGTGCGTTTTGTTTCTTATATACGTGAATGATCTCCCGAACGAAATAAGCGAGGGATGCATACTATTCGCGGACGATGTGTCTCTTTTGATTTCTTGTTCAGATCCCATTGAATTGGAAAATAAATTAAATACAACTCTAGACAAAATAACAAACTGGTTAGATAATCATAATTTACAAATAAATTTAAATAAAACTAAAATATTGCAATTCAAACCGGCACAAAAAAAATCGCTACCAATCTCATATAATTTTGGAAAAACAAAATTGCAAGAAGTTACGTCTGCTACACTATTAGGTATTACTTTAGACACTAATATGACCTGGAAACAACATATACAAAAATTAAAAAATAAACTTTCTTCTTTTACCTATGCATTATATCAACTCAAATGTGTCACTGATTTTAAAACTTCCCTTGCTGCCTACTTTGCCTACGCGCAGTCCAGGCTATCTTATGGTATAGTTTTGTGGGGAAACTGTTGCGAAGTAATTCATATATTCACGTTGCAAAAGAAGTGTCTTAGAATTCTAGTCAATATAGATCAAATGATGTCTTGTAGACCCTACTTTGTGAAACACCAAATTTTGACTCTAGCATCCATCTACATTTTAGAAGTGTGCAAATTTGTGAGAAATCATGAAGATCTTTACACCTCAAGAGATAATAATAATAGAAGAAACAATAGATACAAAAATAAACTAGTAATCCCAACTACAAAAATGGAACTGGTTTCGTCCAGCCCACACCACATGGCTATAAAAATATACAACCACATCCCAAACAATTTAAAAGATATAAAAAAACTCTCCCTTTTTACAAAACAATTAAAAGTATTTTTAATAAACAAAAGCTATTATAACTTAACAGAATTCTTTGATGATGAATTTTTATAATAATATAATACTTGGATTTCTCTATAGGTAAATATAAAATACTTGAATTATTTTTGAATTGTTAATAAATTATTTATTGTTATATTTAAGTAAAACGGCAACTATTGCCCTACATGTCTATGCAGTGCCCTTGCAGGGCGTCACTTTTACTATATAATATTATATCATGTATAACACCTTTAAAATTTGTGACAAGCAATAAAATCTGAATCTGAATCTGAATCTGATTGGGATGAAATTTGGTAGGGATGTAGTTAACGACTTGAGGTCAAACAGGCTACTTTTGGGCGCGATATAACCGAGTCCCACGCGGGGCGAAGCCGCGGGGAACAGCTAGTGTAAAATAAACCAGCAATATCCATTATCGACCGCTAGAATAGGTTATTTTGGCGGATGGAAGACAAGGGTTTCTGTTTGGCAACCCATCCGTGTACAAACTTACAGGTAGTTGCTGCAACTCCCCGGAAGGCGTCAGCACTTGCTGCATCAGCGTGACGGGGGCTTGGGCCACATTGTTGCTTGACGAAGCTGCGTTGTTTGTCTGAAATTATAATTTACAAATTATATATTTACTAGCTTCTTAGGATGGGTTGCACCAACTTACTATAACAATAACTGTGTAGTCAAAGTACCGGTTAGGTGAAAAATGGGTTGCAACATTTTGTCAATCGTCAAAATTATACGTTATAACTTTTACGCTAACCGTAACTGCCAATACTTGACCGGTTAGCTCTATTGTTATTGTCAACTTATCTGTCAGACGGGTCAAATACCCTCCACGGACGTCATTATACCTGTAACCCTTGTAACTAACTATGCTATAAAATACGACGGTGCAACCTATGTCGCTTCAACGGTTATAGTTAGCAGTAATGCCACTGTTACATTTGACTTTAACTTTAACGATAACTGGTACTTTGGTGCAACCCACCCTTATTTTTCTTACTAGATGTACATTGACTATTGTTATTGGATGTTAAGAAATGTGCGGCAGAAAGTCTAAGAACAACATATTGCTCGGCACGAATTGGTCCCGGCTGTTATAAAATGCCTTAAAGCAGCCTCAAAAATCTGACAGTGTTAGACAGTAACACATCCGAATCAAAAACCTATTCATCTGGTTTCCCTCTTAAAGATCAGGACAAAGGTCAGACGATAGTATAACTCAATAAACTAAGTACTGCCAACTTTAAGACAATTATTAAGGTGAAGACCCGAAAGAAAATATCCTTCAGGTCCGAAACGTTGAATTTGCGAAATGAAGCATACCCTAGCTTCGACAACGCGCTCGAATGATGATAACGAAAAAATAATATATTGATTGATGTCAATTTCATCGGTCTGGTGTCAGAATTCTTCGGAACCGCCTTTCGGCCTCGATTTGGTTCCTTTAACGTGCCTTCCGAAGCACGGAATCATCTTTATTATCAGACAAACATGTGATTCACGCCTGCAATGTCCTAACCAAACTGGAACTAAACAAAGTATGCTTCCCGTGGAAATGGAACCCAGGACCCGCGAGTCTACAGGCGAACGCCTTAACCACTTGACCACGGAGGCAGTTATGAGGATGATAATTACCTGAACGAGTTGAGCGCACGGCTGCAACACAATCTGCGGCTGTCCCGTCGCACCAGCGCTTATTGTGGCTTGCTGATGCTGCGTAACCTGAAAACGGTGATATTTATATAACTACTCACTAGCTGTGCCCGCGAACTGTGAAAAATTTAGAATAAGACAGGGAACGAAAAATCACTATCACTACATAGTATAAAACAAAGTCGCATTCTCTGTCCCTATATCCCTTTGTATGCTTAAATCCTTAAAACTACGCAACGGATTTTAATGCGGTTTTTTTTTAATAGATAGAGTGATTCACGGGGAAGGTTTTTATGCCCATGCGAAGCCGGGGCGGGTCGCTAGTTTAGAATAAGAGAGGGAACGATAATCAGATTATGGCAGTTAGTTTACTAACGCTGATACCATACTTGGATATTCGCGTATTTGCCAAAATACTCGACGAATAGACAAATTGCGCAACTACCGCCCACAACTAATAAAAGCGTGTTAAAAAGACATAGTATACATACCTGTTCCGGTACAGGGTTGACCCTGGGCGGGTCTTCCCGTGGTTTGGTCGGCTTGACCTCGTGCCGCGGCACTATGTCTATGAGAAAGTCGAACTGGTCCGACTTCGTGATCGCCATCGCTATGTCATTGCGCTGGAATAACATATTGGTAATTTTTTTTTATGCCAATAGCTCGGAAATTGCCTCATTAAAAAATATATTTACTTTTTATTTCTTTAACTTTTTTGCAAAAATACAATAGGCGGACTCAATACTAAAAGCATTATCTAATAGTCAACCTTTGGGTCAAGCAGAGAACAGTTTGTAGAAGGTGGCGTGTGGGTTTCCACTAAACCAACTTCTAACAAGATCGGCATTCAGTCGCACACGATGTGTAGTTAAGTATAGCAGTAGGAAGCAGACGAAGCAGTAGTAGGTAGAAAGCGGAGAAGGTATAGAGAGGAACTTGATAGCAAAGAGGATAGAATATACAGATAGATATATTACAATTTCACAACACAGTTTACAATATAAGAATATCGACACCAGAGACGCGTGTCATGTGGTAGAGAACCGACGAATGAAGAACGCCGCGATCCGTCGATGTTTTTCATTGCGCGCGCAGCCGTTGCCAAACGATAGGTTGAGGTTTGTTATGAGTGGCGAGTGTCTCGCTACACCACTCCCCCAACCAGACCGTAACTACGGTCGATAGTAATTCGGAAACCTTACTCGTCTGCCGCTCCGGGTTGTTTTAACCTCTTGTTGTCCCTCTGTTTGAGATGTTGTCGTCGTCGTCGGTGGCATCGTTATAGGACTATGTATATCTTTTGTCAAATAAGCTGGCTTCAGTCTGTCAATAGTGACGTTGGATGGTTTACCTCGGACATCTATCTTGAAAAATTTCTCCTGCCTCTCGAGGACTTTGAAAGGTCCGGCATAGGGTGGTTCGAGTGATGCCCTTACGTGATCTTGCCGAAGAAAGACATGGGATGCGGTATGAAGATCGCGTGGAATGTAAAATGGAGAAGTACCATGCCATGAAGCAGGTTTTGGAGAAAGCTTAGCCATATTCGTTCGAAGTCGGGTTACATACTGGGTGATATCTGCTGTCGTGTAGTCATCTTTGGGAGATAGAAATTGACCAGGTAGCTGGAGTGGCTCACCATAGACGAGCTCAGCTGGACTGGCTTGTAGATCTTCTTTCCAAGTATTTCGGATCCCCAGCAACACCAGTGGAAGCGATTCGGTCCACTGTGAAGAGTCATGGCACATTATGGCAGCCTTGAGCTGGCGATGGAGACGTTCTACCATGCCATTAGCAGCTGGATGGTACGCTGTAGTACGAAGATGTCGCGCGCCGATCATAGACGTGAGTGCATTGAAAAGGTGGCTCTCGAATTGACGACCACGGTCCGTAGTCACGCGAGCGGGACAGCCGAATCTAGCTATCCAGCCAGACACGAGGGCAGCTGCGCAGGTCTCTGCTGTGATGTCCTGTAGGGGGATAGCCTCAGGCCATCGAGTAAATCTGTCGATGACAGTGAGACAGTATCTGTAACCACAAGACAATGGTAAAGGTCCTACGAGGTCAATGTGAATATGAGAAAACCTCGCAGAAGGAGTAATGAAAGATGAGAGATGAGAATGAGTATGACGGGTGACTTTGTTTTTCTGGCAATTTAAACATTGCCTAGACCACTCTCTACAGTCCTTACGAATCCCTGGCCATACGAATCTTTGTGTAACCAGTCGTACTGTAGCTGTATTCCCTGGGTGATTCCAGTTATGCACCATATTGAAGACTTGCCTTCTTAAGTTCGGAGTGATGTATGGTCGAGGTGGCTGAACAGAAGTGTCGCAGAATATTGGTAAGTTAATGTGTGCTGTTCGTATCTTCCTTAGCTTCAGAGCGGTACCATGTTTAAGAAGGCCTTGCAGCTCAGGATCAGCTTCCTGGGATCGTGCAAGTTCTTGGTAGTCGATGGCCACGGAGATCTCATCTAGGCGCGAGAGAGCATCAGCAACCACATTCTCGGGTCCAGGTATGTATCGAACGTCTGTTGTAAATTGAGCTATGTAGTCTAGATATCTGAACTGGCGAGGTGAACATTGGTCTCTATTCTTTGTGAAGGCAAAGGTGAGTGGTTTATGATCAGTTAGTATGGCAAACGTCCTCGCCTCGACCATGTGGCGGAAGTACTTAATGGCCTCGTAAACAGCTAACAGCTCCCGGTCGTATGGGCTATACTTTTTTTGAGATGGGCTCAGTTTATGCGAATAAAAGGCCAAAGGTTGCCACTCCTTTCCTTTTCGCTGTTGCAAGACTGCACCAATACCCAAATCTGATGCATCAGTCACGATGGCTAAATCTGCAGTTGGGTTTGGATGGGCAAGTAGTGTGGCATTTGACAATGAGGTCTTACAATCTTCAAACGCTTTAAGCATATCAGGTGTCATATTCACTGGATGTGAACCTTTAACTTTAGGGCCAGATAGTACTGCGTGCAGCGGTGCTTGAAGTTGAGCAGCGTTTCGTACGAAGCGGCGGTAAAAGTTCAGCATGCCCAAGAATCTTCGAAGCTCTTTAACAGTTTTGGGAACAGTGTACTCCTGAAGCGCTTGGACTTTAGTAGCGAGGGGTTTAGTACCGGCAGCTGAAACTGAGTATCCTAGAAAGGTTACCTCTTCTTTTCCAAGGAAACATTTTGATGTGTTCACCCATATGCCATATTGTTTGAGGCGCCCGAAGAGTATGCGAAGATGAGCTTTGTGTTGTTCCACGGAATTTGAGAAAATCAAGATATCGTCGATGTACCCATAGCAGAAATCAAGGCCCAGGAGCACTTCATCAAGGAACCTTTGAAAAGTTTGGGCAGCGTTTCTTAAGCCAAAAGTCATGAACGGAAATTCAAAGAGTCCGAACGGTGTAGTAATCGCTGTTTTGGGAATATCAGCAGGATTTACAGCTATTTGATGGTAGGCCTTAACTAAATCGATGGTGGAGAAGATGGAACATCCAGAAAGTTGATGTGAGAAGTCATGAATGTGTCGTATAGGGTAGCGATCAGGTATAGTGCGGGAATTCAGAGCTCGGTAGTCCCCACAAGGTCGCCATGAATTGTCCTTCTTTCTCACCATGTGCAAAGCCGAAGACCATGGACTCTCCGAACGGCGAGCAATGCCACTGGCAAGCATGAACTCAAACTCCTTCTTGGCAGTCTGAAGTCGAGCTGGATCTAGACGTCGTGGTTTACAAGATACTGGAGGTCCTGGCGTAGTCTTAATATAGTGTAGTGTGCTGTGCTTTGGCGGTGAATGCACACCAGCAGGCCTTGTAATCTCCGGAAACTCTCGAAGTATTTGATGGAATTCTGACTCACCATTAACAGATTTCACAGAGGCGATATCGTCAGTGGTTCCTGTTCTTTCTGAAATGGCGGCGACATGTAAAGTTGTAGTACCGTCAACCAGACGTTGATTCCTGCAATCAACTAGTAAGTTGTAGTGGCTAAGCAGATCAACACCAATGATGGGTTTTGACACGTCGGCTATTGTGAAGCTCCAAGAAAATATGCGTCTGAGTCCTAAATTGAGATGAAGCTGTATAGGCCCGTAAGTATGGATGATACTGCCGTTTGCCGCTATTAGATCATACTTGGAACGAGTGCAGGACGTCTTGACTGCTGACCGTGGGAAAACGCACAAGTCTGAGCCAGTATCCACAAGGAATTGCATTTTCGTGGCGCGGTCGGTGACAAAAAGACGGCCTGTAGATGGAGGGCAGTCGTTGGCCGCTACTTCCGACCGCCCTGTGCGTTTCCCGACTCGAATGTGCAGGGCTGCCTACACTTCTTCGCCTGAGCTCCAAAAGTATAGTGGTAGAAACAGTGCGGGTGGTCTGGCGGTGGCTGTGTGTAATTCGAGCGACTGCTTGAGCGGTTTCTCTGAAAACTAGGCTTGGAACGTGAGTGACTTCTGTTATTCCTGTCATTAGTAAGGGCTGCTACTTGCCTGGTTAGCTCATTGACCTGCCTTGTTAGCTCTTCCATAGGCGAAGATGGTGCGATGACAGTAGAAGTGCTAGCCATGGAGACCTGAGGTGAAGCATGAGCAATTTCGTACACTTTATCAGCCAATTCTCCCAGTTTATCTAAAGAAAGTGCCATCTGTGAAGCAATAACAGTCTGTATATTCTGTGGCAGTCGACTAGTCCATAAAGTGGCCAAAAAATCACTGGGTATTGAAGGACCCGCTAAACTCTCCAAGTGACGCAGGAATTGCGAGGGCTTTCGGTCGCCAAGCTCCTCGTGCATAAGTAATTGTTTCACGCGCTTTTCCTGTGAAGCGGACAGACGCCTTATAAGCTCGGTCTTCAATTTCAAATATTTGTCCTTTTCAGGAGGCCTAGTAATGATATCTTTCACTTCGATGGCGTATTGGTGATCAAGCTGTGCTACGAGATAATTGAATTTTGTATCATCAGTAGTAATTCGGGAAAGATCAAATTGACACTCTAATTGGGCAAACCATAAAGCCGGTTCTTCTGGCCAAAATGGTGGTACTTTTACACCAACTCTCAATACTTCATCAATTTTAATCACTTTTTCGGACTCGCACATTTTAAAAACAAAAGTCGCTCACCACTCGTGTAAGTAAGGCCACGGCCAACCTCTTTGTTGCTATTGGCAACGAAGTTTGTTTGACAGGAAAAATTTTTTATTCAAAATTATTTTTATTTTATGCTCACGATTTCCAGGTCACAAATCGGCGCAAAAGGTGCTTCTTGTTCGTAGTCGGTGGTCACCAGTGTAGAAGGTGGCGTGTGGGTTTCCACTAAACCAACTTCTAACAAGATCGGCATTCAGTCGCACACGATGTGTAGTTAAGTATAGCAGTAGGAAGCAGACGAAGCAGTAGTAGGTAGAAAGCGGAGAAGGTATAGAGAGGAACTTGATAGCAAAGAGGATAGAATATACAGATAGATATATTACAATTTCACAACACAGTTTACAATATAAGAATATCGACACCAGAGACGCGTGTCATGTGGTAGAGAACCGACGAATGAAGAACGCCGCGATCCGTCGATGTTTTTCATTGCGCGCGCAGCCGTTGCCAAACGATAGGTTGAGGTTTGTTATGAGTGGCGAGTGTCTCGCTACAAGTTTGTAGGTGTAAAAATAATATAAGGACAAATCACACAGATTGAGTTAGCCCCAAAGTAAGTTCGAGACTTGTGTTATGTGATACTAACTCAACGATACTATATTTTCTAACAAATATAGATAAAAATCCAAGACTAGACTTATGACGGAACATAGAGAAACCCGCTTTTGTATACTATCTATTGACATTTTATTATTAACAGTGGCCTAAGACGGATTTTTGATAACTTTTGTTTTCAGTGAATAATGATTTTTAATTGATGGTGGCGCTAGTGTTCACCAAGGTATCGTCTTAACCTGTAGAGTCCTCCTCTTATTGTCCTCCGTGTGAGACCAGGCTCTCAAAGTCAGCTCGTGAATGAATATCTCAGCAGCCTTAGCGAACAGCACGGGCGCTTCAGCTGAAATCATCTTCACTTCCTCGTCCAGTTTCATTATCTTTTTTATACGGGCGAGGGGCAGCGCTTGCGTTTTGAAGTCCTCCTGTTGGAAAAAATATTTTTTTGAAACAAATTAAAGAAAAGCTAATTAAAAGTTCAATATTTCTGATCAGTTTGAGCACAAATTTGTCACGTAACAATAGTTTTTTCTATTGTGTTTTGATTCTGCAAGGCAACGGGTATTTTATTTAATCTATTTTTTGTAGGCTTCAGCCGGGTCTTTCGTCGTTTCGCATCCGAAGCGATTCGAACCGCAGTGCGAATAGCCCAAGAGCCTTTTTTGAATGGGTTATTTCGCACCGCAGTTGTTGTAGCGGTTCGAAAGGAAATACAACAATTTTTTAGATAAAGCTGCCCTCCAAATTTGTAAATAGATATCGCTCCTCGTGACAAAGGCGATCCCAAGTTAAAATTTAAAATAACCTGACCCTACTCTCCCTGGTGTCATTTGTGTTAATTACAATACAAGATGCATGGTTGTTTGTTATATCGCATGCAGCTGTTAGTTTTAAAATTAACGCATACTGACCGCAGTGGTTTTTTGTATGTCTGTCATGACATTACTCCAGAACTGTTGGAGGGTCTGCAGGGGAGTCTCTGAGCGTACTTCCACCTCGGACCCATCCCCCTTGTCTTCACTGGAGGTCCCAGCTTGATCACTGAAAAATTAATATATATTTACATATGTTATCTCTAATTTAACTTCAAATTTTTTACTACCTCTGTGGCCTAATGGTTAACACGCTAGATTGCTTGGTTGGTTCTGGGTTTGATTCCCAGTCTGATCCCAGTATTTCCATGGGATGGGTCACAGGGCAGCTAGAAAATGGTCTGTTAAGGGTTCCGTAGCCAAATGGCAAACACAGAAAACTTATAGATTCGTCATCTGTCTGTCCGTATGTCACATTAATTTGTTTTTTTGGGTCTTGGATGTACAAAATATCATTGACACAGAATATTTTGTGTTATTTTTTAAATGTATAATCATATTTTGTTTTAACTTTAGTTAATTGTTATGTATCGGACATGTATTCGAGAACGTAAAATACATTAAAAAAAAACAAACTGAACTTCTAAATAACATAAAATATATTACAATAAAAAAATAACTAATATTTATCCTAATTTGAAATAATATTATATATCTTATCTGCTCATAGCCAGAAAGGGTTATTGCAAGATTAAAAGAAAAAAGTTACGTTTTAATGTGGGGCAAAATTAAGATGTGAGGAATATATTTTAAGGTCTGAATAAATTCTAGATTTTATCAAGAGTCCTAATCTGCCTGTGAAAAAAAAAATTGCTTATCAAACAAAGGTACCTATTATTAGAATATTCACGAATGTAGGTCTAACTTAAAGTTGTACCAAATAATTTAATATAACGCTATTAATATGAAAATACTATTACGATAAATATTTTGTAGTGATAGCAGGAATGAAAATTGGCCACTTACGCAGGCACGAAGAAACACACCGACATCTTGAATTTGATGTGCACGCAAGTGCAATGTAATGTACTGTAACAGCTGTTATTAGGAAAAATTGTATTCACTTTCAAAAGTAAATAATATTTCGCGAGATCGAAAATTAGAACCCCGGCCAAACTTTAGTAAAACACGGTAACCAATAATCAGACTATTATTCGGAGATCTCCAATCACCAATTACAGAAAATGCGCCGTCTTCACGATTCGTCCACCGATGACCAGTCACAAGCATGACGTTTTAAACAGTGTTGCTAGTACTACACATTTTGTTGGCTAAACTGGGGGGTTACTACAATCTCTTAAAACCATGCAAAGTCCAGTGAGTAAGGGAGATGTCGCCTTACATTATGTATTGCGCCGTCTCGCTTACTCACTCGTTTTTGGATGGTTTTTAGAGATGATGGTAAGTCCAATGAATGCAGCGTAATGTAATCGGAATATTCCATTTTCCGGAAATATGAATATGACTACAATGACGTATTTGTCAGACAGCGGACATGACGTCATCAAATTCATCAATAAATCAGTCGGTCGGCGTCTGTCTGTGGTCGTCTGATAAAATGGCGGCTGCCGAAATTCAGATATCTAATCCTTCTAATTTAGCAAAAATCGAAAGGTACCTAAATATTTCGTCTCACAAAACATAAAACAGTTTACATAATTTTAATGAGTTCAGTGAAAGTTGTTTTACGGTGCAATTGTGATGGTAAACATGCCAATAAGTATTCGTGTTTATGATGGCTTAATTCTGTTTTTTTCAGCTTTCTAAATGATCCAAGCTACAAAGAAATTATTGAGAACTCATCTACGTTTAATTCTCGACTATGTGCGGAAAGAAGAATGCGAATGCCTTTTATCGATACACAAACCGGTAAGTATTGATTACGGGAAGGATGGCGTTGAGTCCGCCCATTTTGTACGCGTTAGACACCATGAACTGAAAACTGGGACTCCAAAAACGATACTTTATTGAAGACAATACATATTGGGGTTATGTAGCTAATTATCGTACCTTTTTTCATGAATGTTTGTCAGTTATATTTCCAGGACCTACAGATGCAGAACTGTAAATCTATATTTCCTAATGTATAAAATTATTATTTTGTGTTTAGGGTTTTAATAATAAAATATATCATAAGTAGAATCGGGTACACCACCCGTGCAATGTGCTAAAATGAAAGAGAGAGACAATCTGGTGGCCTACTATCATCTCTTAAAACCATGCAAGATCCAGTGAGTAAAGGGGATGTCGCCTTACATCATGTATAGCGCTGTCTCGCTTGTTCACTGGAACTTGCATGGTTTTAAGATAAGATAAGATAATCCTTTATTTGCAATAAATAGGGTACAATGTGATGTTCATAATAACAATTTAGAGTCCTTAACCTATTTAGCCATTGTCCACAGCATGCAAAAATTCATACAAATTGATAAAAATAAAAACATCCATTAATTCATAAGTAGGTAGTTAAGTACATATAATTGCAAACAAAACTAATCTATGCATCGTCATTTAGAAATTCGTCTAATGTATAGTAACTTTTTTCCAGCAACCAACTTCGTAAAGATGATTTGAATTTATTTAGCGAAAGATCTTTTATTTCTGCTGGAATTTTATTATAAATTTTACTGCACATAACAGAGCAGTTATTGCTAAACTTTTTTGTTTTTGGAACTACATCAAGAATAATCCTATTTCTATTTCTGGATGACCTCTGATAGAAGTCTTTTGCCTGAACAAAATACTGAAAATTCATTTTAACAAAAACACTTATTTCAAATATGTATAAGCAAGGAACTGGTAATATTTTTAACGATTTAAAATATGGTCTGCAAGAAACATCAGGTGCTATGTTGCATATTGATCTGATACACCTTTTTTGTGACAAGAATATTTTTTGTATGTTAGTCCCATTGCCCCATATCATTAAACCATATCTAAGCACAGACTCAACATAAGCAAAATAAGTCGTTACGGCTGTTTTCCTATTAGAAACTTTATTTAACTTGTATATTGCGTACACAAATTTATTAATTTTACCACTAACAGTGTCAATATGTCCCTTCCAATTCAAATTTGAGTCTATTTTTATCCCTAGAAATGTCGCATTCGTAGCGTTCCGTAGAATTTGTCCGTCATAATTTACGTCAATACATTTATGTTTAAAATTATTAAAATTCATAAGTTTAGTTTTAGATATATTTATTTTTAAATTATTTTTATTAAGCCAATTCTCTAATATTTCTAAATTATTCATAATGTCATTTTTGTGTTTATCTAAATTTTCATCTTTAGGAGTAGTTACTATGACCGATATATCATCAGCAAATAGTATTGCTTTTTGCTTAATTACATCAAATATGTCGTTTATGTAGAAAACAAACAACAGTGGACCCAATACACTACCTTGTGGTACCCCATATTTATTCTTTTTTAACTCAGACCTATAAGACTGTACTACATGATCAGAATTTATTTGTTCAAGTTCTACATACTGATCTCTGTCCGTCAAATAAGATTTTATCCAGCTTAGAGCTGGACCTCTTATTCCACTGCGTTCTAGTTTATCCAGAAGTTGATCATGAGAAACGAAATCAAATGCTTTAGACATGTCAAGAAACAGTACAGTTGTGTAATCATTTTTATTAATGTTTTTTAAAATTGTGTTTATTAAATTAAAAGCTGCAAGTGTTGTGGACTTATTTTTTTGAAAACCAAACTGATCTTCTTTTAAGATTTTAAATCTTGTAAAAAACTCACTTATTTGCCTTTGCATGACTTTTTCAAAAACCTTTGAAAATATGGATTGCATACATACAGGTCTAAAATTTGCCAAATCTGTCCTCTCGCCTTTCTTATGCAAGGGTTTCACAACAGAAACTTTAAGTTTCTCTGGGAAAACACCTTCTTGCAAAGACAAATTTATCAAATACGCTAATACGTGACTTATTTCTTCTTTACAATGTTTGATAACTTTTGTACATATATTGTCAGAACCTTCAGATTGCGTATTTTTAAGTGACGATATAATCTTTACTACATCCTCATCACCTACAGGTTGCAAAAAAATAGAATTTTTTAAACTATCATGCAATGTATTCTCTATATCATTATTCAATTTATTTGTTTCCTTTATAAAATAATTATTAAATGTTTCAGCCATGTCCTTTGGATTACTAATTTCATTCTTATTATATAAAATTTTATTAATAAATACCTTACTATTATTTTTATTACATTCTTTTTTAATAACGTTCCATGTGGCTTTGCAAACATTTTTACTATTAACTACATATTTTTGGTTACTTAGTTTTTTTGATAAATTTGTACATTTTTTTAATATTTTGCTGTATCTATTATAACTTATTTTATCGGTTTGATTTTTTGTAGAATAGTATTTAAATCTCATGTGTCGTTTTATTTTACTGCTAATTTTTAAACCTTTGGTTATCCAAGTTGACTTTGTCGTTAAGTTTTTTACCCTGACTTTAGGAAAACAAAGATTGTATAAAAGGCTAAAAATATCATGAAATTCATTAAATGCTAGGTTAACATCACTTATTTCATAAACATTTGAGAAAGAAAGGTTTGACAAATAACTTTTAAATTTATCCATGTTTTCTTCTGAGTAACATCTTTTGTAAGAGAAAAAATTTTCTGAAATTATCTTTTTATCTTTTGTTTCAAATTTTAAAATTTGAGCTGTGTCATGATCAGAAAGCCATAACGACAACGTATAACCATAAACATTTGACAGACCATTACTTAATATAAGGTCGATACAATTTGCTTTCCTTGTTGGCATGTTTATATGAGACGTCAGACCATGCTTATCAAAAATCTCCCTAAATCTTGACGAATTATTGTTTTTTACTAGCAAATTTATATTCATATCACCAGTTATTATAACTTTATGATCTGAGTATTTATTACAACATTTAAACATCAATTCGTCAAATTTATTAAAAAAGTACTCAATATGTCTTTTTAGTCGAGATGGAATACGATATATACATATAACAATAATTTTATTGGAGGGTAAACCAGCAATACAAAAGAGGCTGGGGGTCAAGAGATTGTTGAATTTTGTGATTTCTTTGCATTCAATACAGTTTTTTACAAGAATACAAGCTCCTCCCCTTTTATATGTTCTAGAATAATTTGCCGCTAGCTTATAGTTTGTTATGCATGCAGTGCTTTCATCTCCTACTTTAATGAAAGATTCCGTAAAACATAAAACATCCGGGTTTGTATGGTTTTTAATATCTGAAAGTGTAAGTTCAATGTTTTCTTTTTTAGATCGCAAACCCTGTATATTTTGATGCATAATTACAAAAACATTATGCTTATTTTGCACGAAAAAGATCATTTGTTGCATTTATGTTATTTGGCGACTTCTGACTGATAACAGAGATTAAGAGACTGTAGTAACCCCCCTGTGCGAAGTTAGGATGTATACAGCTAGTAATATAATAAAGCTAAAGAGTTGTTTGAACACCAACTTTGAACCACAGATATGAAAATTGTAAAATAGAAACAAAATATGTTTGAAAACACTACTGTTCTGCTAAAAAGTAGGCAAATGAGCATATTTTAACTCCTCTTTTGTATACCTCAATCAGGGTGTTTTTCCAAGGCTTAAAAATTATATCAAACCTAAGCTAGACTATCAAAGTCAGGTTTCGAATTCACATAGGGGACCCCAAATTTCTCAATCATACATCAATATTACACAGAAATCTGTATCAGATTGTTTTCTTAACTAGAACTTAGGAAATTCATCATTTTATGATCTTTGTGCAGGTGTTGCCCAAAGTCATTGCAACTTGTTCATGACCAGAAAACAGCGTATGCCTGGTCTGCGAGAGGGACAAGTCTACTCATATCCAGCACAGAGGTAAAAGTCAATTTTTTTGTGTCATTAACATGTTGAACGCCAGCCAAAATTTTGCAAATTTCTGTTTGGGACATGGTTATTTTTTTTTCGTTAATCTTGATTAATTAATAATTGTTTCTGCCAAAAAAACCAGATCCAACTCTAATTAATGCTTCTCTGTCCAATCATACCTATATATAAAAGTCTTGATCAAAACTTTATTACATTTCCGACATCCCTGTGCCTAATTTGTCTACTGCCGTATTTTTTTTAAATCCCATCCCAACTAATATTATAAATGCGAAAGTGAATTTGTATAGGTATTTGTTTGTTACCTCTTTATGCCCTATCTACTGAACCAATTTTCCTGAAATTTCACATACACATAGCTAGGAGTATTGAGAAGGGCATAAGGTACCTTTCATCCCAGGAAAAAGCACTGTTCCCAAAGGAAATTCATGCGGGCGAAGCCGTGGGCGAAAGCTAGTACTTAATAAAGCTTTCAAAGCAAGTGGACGACACTATTGTGGTAACAAAAATTATCTCCAGATGGCGCAAATCCCGCCGCCAATATCTGACAATGTCTTCGACGCGGTGGGGCTGGGGCGGGGCTGACTCCCTGGCGGACAACACAGGCGAAGGCGAGAACAGTTCAGGAGTTCCCGGAGACGCGCTCGCCGGCGACGACAGCCGGGATGGCTCGCAGACTGCCGCTAAAGATGACCCGAAGGTAAGATAAGATTTAAGGTTTAAAGGTGATACCTCGGTGAACACTAGCGCCACCATCATTTAAAACTGAAAACACAAGTTTTTTCATATTTAATTATTACATTGTAGTTCCATATAGTTTCAAAATGCAAAACTGCTAAAAGTGGCCGTTTTAAGCAATATTGCAATTTGTAACCACTAGGGAACTATAATTTAAGGTGATACCTCGGTGAACACTAGCGCCACCGTCATTAAAAAATCATTACTCACTGAAAACACAATTATCAAAAATCCCTCTGCTGTAATTATGGTTCTGGATCTGAAGTTGTGTTTTTTTAGTAAATAATGATTTTAATTTGATGGTGGCGCGCGTTGTGTTCGTTCACCAAGGCCTCCTCTTAAATTTTAATGTTTACCCTTTTATTCTTGGCCAGTATGCAGATGGGATGTATTGACACAAATCTCTTTGTATACACAATACCAGTGTCGAGCAATCCTTTGCCTATCAGATAATACAGGTGAAAGACATTATTTGTAACACTGTTTTGACTAGTGTTGGATTCAATCATCAACAGCATTCCCAAAGATGGTTGACATAGGGCGGTTGGTTATCCATAAAAGTAGCACCTGTATGTACCTTATGCTTGTCATGTTTTAGCTTACTCCAATGCAAAATTGAGACATGGCTTGTCAAAGTCTTAAATATGATAATACATAGTAAATAATAACCTTTTTACAGGAATGGTTCTACGATGAAATAGCAATGGACGAAATGGAGACGGGCGAGGAGCCTGAAGCCGAATCTGACGAGGACTACTTCGACGACACATACGCCAATAGACGCAAGCGAAGAGGTGGAGCTACGCCCTCAGGCCCTGGTTCCAGAGGAGGAAGAGTTAGGAAGAGTCAGCCTGATGATGGGACTCCCAAAAGGGGAAGAGCGGTGAGTAATTTTCCTTTCGAGCGTATTTCCCGGTTGTATCTTCATCTTACGCTTCATAGCCGAGGAAATGCTATTCTTATCTTGTTTGGGGTTCTAAATCTCAGGGAGCGACTGACGTCTGACCTCCGTAACCCTTTTTATAGGGAAACCAGACCCACAGGACCATGACCCGGGTGTGTTAGTGGCCAACACTGTCAGATTTTTCAGGCTGCCTAAAAGCATCTGACTTAGACTAACGACTGCCATCTAACGATAACAGCCGGTACCAACGGCTTAACGTGCCTTCCAAAGCACGGAGGAGCTCAAGATAGAAATGCCACTAATGGCGACCAATCCAAACATGGCCGCTCTCTCGCCGTTGCCGTCGCTTGACGCGACGCTATCGATGCAAATACGCGCGCTGCTCTAGGCTATCGAGCTCAAATATCTGTGCCCCTAGTATGAGTTTTTCTTTACGCAGACGCTAGCGACTGCGTTAGCGATTTAGTATGGCAAACCTGTACAGCGCCTCTGGCGGATAGTAAGGCAACTAAGAAATTCCATACAAAATCCTAACGCAGACGCTAGCTTCTGCGTAAGGAAAACTCATACTAGGGGCACTGTGCTAGTATAGCATTATATAATCTGTGCCTGAATCAAATTTATTTTACAAACAGGGTCGTGGCCGCAAGCGGGCAGGTCAGAGCACCCTTCCCTACGAGGTGCCAGGTGACTCGGAGAAGCCTTTCGGTTGCGAACGTAAGTCCTCCAGGCGGCGACACTAGTGCCGCATTATATAGCTCAGGTCCTGTACGATGTGTTCTAAATTGGGTCTTGTGATGGCATGCGGGTTTACGAACTGATTTTTTTTTTAACTAATATTTTGTTTGTATATGAGGCTTAGAAATGATTACTAAATTTAAGAGGGTATGTATATAATCTGTCTTGTATACAAAGCAGTACTTGGACTGTTGTGTTTAGGTTTAAAGGGAGCAATTCAGTATTGCTGGGTACTGTGGCAAGACATCCTAGACTATACGAGTGTGTAGAATGCCAGTAACACTCGAGGTATCAAAAGCTTAAAGAGCCTATGGTAACTGCGCACCCTTCATTCTTGGGCCGTATGATTGCATAAGTAACAAAAATATAGACAGTTAACTTTTGTTGCAGTTATCAAGATTTTTTACTCTCATATTTCAACAAGATGTTAGTGGAATATTATTAAGCGATTTTCTAGTTACGCGTGATAGTGGATATGCGCATTGGGTGACTAAGAAAAAAAAAATTAACACGTGCGAACCTCATTTTCGGGAGTCGGTTGAAAATGATAATTTGGCGTCGCACATGCGCGCTTCAATGCAGTCTCTACTACCGAGAGAAACGCACCAATATTATCGTCCTGACGCGTATTTCTATACGCTCCCTTAAAACGTGTATACACACGGCGATTTTATTGTACTCATCGCGCTTCTTCGCTCGTGGGGACGGCCCCTTCTAATCAGTTTAGATGTTTAACGCGGGTTTAGTTCCAGGATCAGTATGCCAGGGTATTCTCTCTTTTTATCTTCAATGAATACATGTAAACCCAAGTAAACCACACACACCTTATTAGAAATGTATTATGTAGTTTACAACAAAGCCTAATATTATCGACCAATAATAGTGGCAATAAATGACGCAATAAAATTCCTGCCCATTTTTTCTGTGTAAAACGTTAGCTTGCAAGCCAAACTACTGACACGTTTTTCGTGCGCTATGCCACTTCTTGTTAATATTTCTAAATTCTGTGGTTCAGACATACCATAACAGTGTTTGAGCAATGTACTGTCCTATACCTTATGCTGGCACAAACCCGCTGAACTGGAAAATTGTATTCAGTGCACTGGACATTTAAGATTGTAAAATCTATTTCTGAACTGATAAAATGTCTGAATATCATATTTGTGTTAGGATGCGTACAGACAAGTGTTTAGCTTTATTTACAAAAAGTCTTATTTTAACCACAAATTGTAAATAATAATTGCAAATTGTAATAGATTTTTTTGGAATAAAGCTAAAACAAAATTAAACAAATCTTAAAAAGTATCTACACATTGGTGTATGGTAGGATAGGTTATAACCCAAATTTTTTTTATGTTAGTTTGTCTCAAACTTTAGTTTTTTTTTCTATTACGTGGTCGGGATGTGTTGGTAACTGGAAAGTAGATGTTGCCTTATAATCGAATAAAAATTCCTAATATCCACGTGCCTTCATGAGACGCAAAATCTGCATCGGTACAAGAATGTCGATTTTATATTCATTGTCGGATTTATGGCAGGTAGATTGGTCCGCATCGGTACAGTATAATATAACAGACCCTGTAGATTAAAATATAAGTACCTACATGTGGTACCTTAATACTTGCACTAGTACCTACATGTGGTACCAAAAATCATCATTATAAATTTTAGAGCTAGGTTCTAGGGCAAAGTACCAAATGTAAATAAAAAAAATACATCTTAATATTCAAACGGAATGTAAGTTTTCTTTTGTAGAAATCGGAATCCTATTTAAAATAATATTCTAGCTCATTTTTCTACTCATACATTTTTATAGTCACTAATATCTTTACAGTTTTTTTCGACCAGTATTTACCCAAAAATAATGGTATTGACTAGAGATGGGTTTCATCCGGGTAAATACCCAGCCTGTATTCGGGTTAATACCCACATCGGGAATTTATCCGGATAAATACCCGGTTTAGTACCCAATTTGGGTATTATGCCGGGTATTTACCTTTTGGGTTTTTATACCTACCGCCCTTTTCTAGTCTCGACCAGTTCCTTAAATTCGACCTCTATATTTCCAAATACCGTTATTTTTCGTTTCTGTTCCATGCCATTGAATTCCATAAAAATTACTTTTGTTTTTGACTGTACCTAACAAAACATAGTAAAATAACAAGCGTAAATAGCATGCTAATTATACTGCATTTCATATCAAAGCCACTGAATGCAGTATGCGCTTTATTTTACACATCGTAATTAAATGTATGTACCATTGTAATGTACATATTGTACACTGCATTGTTGTATACTTCACCCTGTTGCATATGCAAACCTTAGAAAATATGGAACCTCGTTAACGAATAAAAATTATCAATATTGTTGTTGATATTCCCAATATACATTGAAAAGACAAAATAGTTAATGCTAAAAACATTACCTTACAGTCAACCTTAGGGTAAAGCAGAGAGTGTATGTGGATGTAAAATAATAGGTCATGTGAGTGAAGGCTTATCATCATAATAACCCTTTCTATGTATCACTATCACTACATCACTTCACTACATAGTATAAAACAAAGTAGCTTTCTCTGTCCCTATATCCCTATGTATGCTTAAATCTTTAAAACTACGCAACGGATTTTGATGCGGTTTTTTTAAATAGAGTGATTCAAGAGGAAGGTTTTTATGCCCATGCGAAGCCGGGGCGGGTCGCTAGTTAACTATATACAACGCGGCAGGTGGGACGCGGCTACAGGTGATCTCGCACCGTCTCATATTTTTTAGGAAAAAATTGTTTTTACCCCTTTTTACAATTTATACTAAGGATTGCATGTTTCAAGTAAGCATTAAAAACAAAAAAAAATTAAAATGTGTAAAATAAATGTTGGTATAAATATTTTGATACACATTACCGTTAGAACCCGTTTTGAACCCGTATTTTAGGACCATTGTCCATAGGTTCCCGCATAGGCCCTTATAGTGTAGTAATTAGACCATATCACGAGCTTAGAAATAGTATAATTGCGATTTAAGTCTTCAATAGGCTGGGTGTGTGTTGCGGACAATCATTAACAATATACTTTACGTCTCTTTACCTCCAAATGTCTCTGAAACATGACACTTTGTGAATGATACTTTAAATTTTTTGATCGCTCATTGCGAAAGAGGGCTAGACGGAAAAAAATGAGAGCAAAAGTTGTAACGATACTTTTTACTATAGTTGTAAGCCGTGCGGCGCGGCGTGCGCGTGTTTCTCTATCTATCTCTCTCTCTCATAGAAAGCTTCGTTCTATCCGGTTGTCCCTTGAGACTTGACACCTCTCAAGTTTTTTTAAATCTATATGACCACTATTCATACATTTCAAACATTCAACGTGCGCCGCGAATTAGAAAAAAATCTCAAAATGGCGGCCGGTTCGAAATGCCAGATATGTTCTATCCCTTCCCTTTAGATAAGTATCTTGTTAAAAAAAGATGTTGCCATTTAAGTAAAATATATGTGTTACAACTTCACGAAGTACTTTGTGAAATCTTGTATTAGAACTCTGCAACACACCCCAACGGTAATAATGTCTAAATGTGCAATAATATACCTAGGTCGAATGTTATACGAAAGCGAAATGTGCACCTTCGCGGTAATCAAGACATTGCTCAATAGATACTAAATATACACTCAGTAGTAGGACCTGAGCTTCTTAGTTTAGTATGCATGTATCATTCAGTAAGAGCGTACGTCGATTCCTCCAAAAATAAAAAAATAACGAGTACAGTCACAGTCAATAGGTATATATACATACCGAGGTAGATCTTTGTACAAAGGTCTTTTGCTTGGGTACCTCATTCATTCTGCCGCCAAATAATTGTAATAGTATAAAAATACAACTGTATTTGATTTTAGACGTTATTGCTTGACTTAAGAACCGTTGGTTATACATATTGCTGATCGTGGCTGTACATAAATACGTTACTGTTTACGGTAGGTCGACCGCCTATCTCGATTCTCTCCTCACGTAATGGCCACTTGCTAAAAAGTTTAAAAAAAAAATTTTTTTTTGCCAATGTTAACAAAAAAAAAATTTTAAGCGTTTTGTGCGTTAGACGGAGCGAAATGTGGCGAAAGCGATACAAGTAGCCATTACGAGAGGAGAGAATCGAGATAGGCGGTCGACCAACGGTGTTGTTTCTCAGGACTTCACCACTATATATCACATATACATCACATCAATAATTGTTATTTATGTTAAATTCGTATTAAAAAGCGACAAAAGCTTGAGTTGAAAATTTGAAACATAGACTTAATAAACTATAGACAGGTAATTTTATTTAATGATGAAAATGAAATTCTTTGTCGTATTTTTATTTTTTGTTTGTCTGAAAACTATGAAATTTAATCGACGTCCGCTTATAGTGGATTTTTTTAGATGAAATATGAAATACCTATATCATCAATTAAGCGGAACATAGTAACATAACAGGGCCAATGAGTACTGTAATGTAGCATTGATAAGCGGGACTTGATTGAGCAATAACCCTGTTGGATATCTTGTTGTTGTGTGTCTTAAAATTTCTTAATGGTCGGCAATGCGCACGTGACACCACTAGTGTTGCAATGCAAGCGTTTCTAGGCTACGGTAACCGCTTCCCATTAAAAAGTCGTATACCTGTTTGTCTACTAAATGTTATGAAAATATAATCCTATTAATTTTTATTGTTTTATGCGAACGAATTAATCCAAATAGGTATAAAACAAATTCCTGTTTGACACTTCTATTTATTATGATGTCTGTAAATATATGGCGATTTTTTTTTTATTTTAATGAATTTTAACAATTTGATTAAGTGTTTATTTGAAATTTCGTATAATTTTATTTGAAATTTGAGTAAAGGTTACAAGAATAACATACTCCTTACATTCACAAGAGTTTCGAGTAATAAGACGACACAACAACGACATGTCAAAGGGCGGTATAGTATTGCAAACCATGCCTTTTTATTGTTGTGTACGTATCTGTATAGTATTAGTAATAAGAATCTCCATACCGGAATACCCGACTATATTATTAGATATTTTAGGCGAATTATTATTTTTAGACTTTATTGTGCTGCGCTGGGACTTCGAGCGAAAAATTCGTATAAAGTTAGTCAAAATTGTTTAACTCTTAAAAATGTAATGAGTAAAGTAAGTCCCGGTGCACATATCAAATTATAATATTATTTAAATTATATAAAATTAAACTAATCTTGCATTTAGCTTGATTTGTGTAAGGCCAAGTTTAGTGTTTGTGCTATTAGTGCGTTGTATTATCTATATTTCGTTTTGTTTCGAATCCGGAGACCGTTTTTACGAGTCAATTACAAGACAAAGAGTTCAAAATTAAATGTTAAATGGGATGGATGTAACATGAAAACACCAATTAAGAAATAAAAAAAATGAAATACACTGCCACATAATATATATTTTGTACCAATTGGTTGGGCGTAGTGTAGTTCTGTTATTCTTAAATCTAAGTACGCGAGTAAATATTTTCTAGACGTGTTTCACTTTATAATTACAGCTTGAATCCTACAAGTTGGATGTTGTGTTACTTCGTATGAAATTATTTACTCATGTTTGGTAGGCTAGTTTAGTAATTTGTTCGGTAATGGACCTTTTGATTGCTTAAAATCGGATAATTTTGGTGGATAGAGAAACTATCTTTGATATATTTAAATGTATTCGATTAATTTATCGGTATATCAAAAGTTTCAGAATTGAATATTTTAACATTCGTATGAAGCCATGACTCGCACACGTGCGCACGATAGTTTTATATTTCTTCGATTTCACCAAGACCTGGAGTCTAGGTATAGTTATATGTATAAAACGACGCTTTCCATATGGTAGTAACTGTCACACTTGTCATATCACAGTTTCCGAATAAGGGAGTCGATAACGATGGGGCCCTTATAGACGCGGAATCGGCATAAATTGGTCAAAAAAACCTTTGTCAACATTGTAATAAGGTTGTTTCTCCGTCGGTCGATGTCGCGTCGCTTTATCCGAGCCAAACCGATGCGTATGGCAGTAGCGACACTGTTATTACGTTGGCATAAAGGTTTTTTCTGACTGGCTGAAGTCAACGCGTCGATAAGTGCAACATTATGTTCGTATGAAAAAGAAATAAACAATCATTTATTTATTTATTTTCAAATTCATGAACACAGAAAAATATATAAAAGAAAAATACATAGAATAAAGAACATTAGTACAAGATTCCAGGTCTAGTTTTTCATATTGAGGCGACTTGTGGCTTTATACCCAGGTAATCCTAATTCGAGACGGGATCTTATGAAATCCATACTTTATAATAACAATATTTGTAAGCACTGTTTGGTTTGGATGTAACTCAATGTGTCTGTGATAGTTTATTTATTTAATTCCTTGTATTCTTTCTATTGTATCCTTTGTCTTAGGGTCTTTTCGCAATGACTAAATATTTATCCATCTTCCTTGTCGTGCCAAATTGTATCAAACACAATAATGTATGTAAAAATAATAATCTAGAAATGGTTTTGTGTGCTTTTGTTTTAGATATGTATATTTTACATATTACGCTATTCGTTAATAATTATTAAAAATTTTGCAATACATTTTCTTGTAACAGATATAAAAAAAAAGCTCGTGTGTTGTGACCCTCCGATTTAATTGTTCGATTTTTGTAAATTTATTTTAATGAAATAATCTTGTAAATAAAATTTGTCAGAAAAATAAAATACTTCAAGTAATGGTTGTCGATAACAGCTTCATTTGATAAAAGTGCGGTGCAATATGTGACTGTCTTGGAATGTTCGTGCCTGACAGTCGTTTGGATCTCGTGCTCCATTGGCGCTTTTTATGGCGACTGATTCAATCCCGCATAATAAAAAAGTATTGCCATAATGTTTGTAAACATTTATAAAGTTAAATACTGCTAATGTGTAATGTTTTATGTTGAATGTGGTTACTCTTACGCCGAGACAACGGCACGCCATGAGGGCGTTCTACCAACTGGCAAATGTTACGTTAGTAAATTTGTAAAGCGCTCCTGGCGGATAGTAAGGAAGTATTTCCTTAAAAAAAACTTTATCACTACATTTACCGAAAATAATGGATACCTATGGCAGTTTATTGCATCGTGCCAGTGGGACAGCGTAAAGGATTTCACAATTGCCTCTTCTGATGTGAAGATGTCGTGTCGGCCAGTGAAATATCACACGAAAATCCACGTTGCTTTGGATAATAGCGACGTGTTTTTGGCTACTGATATCTAGAATAAGGCCTTATTGTCACTTTCCTAACTTTGGCACTCAGTGTAATAATATAAAATTTCTCATGATCAAAATTCAGTATTAGATAAAAATTTAGTCATTGTCTATTTTATTGTTTGGTGATGTTTTAACACTTATTTATTGTCTAGAAGTGTCAGTGCGAGTTCTCGATGTTAATCTTAGATCCAAACTATTATTAGCACCCAAAGATTGTTATGAATTTATACAAGATATTTATGTTGAATAAGAAATAAAAGTATCCAAACGTATGCGCTGGTGTTGTCAGTTTTGATTGGACTCCAACGTTTGGATCTTGTGATATGCTGAGGGTTTTACAGAACAGGAGTTCCACTTTAAACGGACAAATCTTTATACAAACGGGCCGGTTTTATCCGATATTTAGCCAAAATTTTGGAAAATTACTCCAATGTCTGGCCAAATTTAGCCAATATTCTGTTAAAATTAATTCGTTGGCCTATCTTTGTATGTCCCACCATTTCTCACCGTTACCATAAGCTCGAGCGAGAGAGCGCAACATGTTGCCTTGCCATTAATCATTTTACCCTAGGGATGTAAATGTATGATGCAACATCTATCGATAGCCACTTATCGACACCTACTTTATCGCCAATATAGTAATGCATTAGTTTACTTCCCCAACTAGTAAATGCGAGAGAAAGTGCGCATCTTACTATTGCCTGATGTGCAGCGATTATAACATTAATTGCGATATATGAAAGACTATATGCAATTTTGCCCAAAACTTCGTGAACGGATATATCAATAAATAATGCACTGTGGGTAGATCCTATATGGTGTAAGATCAGTTGCTGTTTTATTATTTCATGTACAATTCTCAGTATATCACTTACAGTTAACTGTACGATGTTATGTAAATAAAGGCAGATCCATAGATTTGAAGTCATCAATCAAACAGTCCCCGGGAGACGACGGCCACAGAACTGAACATAGCGTATCACGACGGATCGGCTATACTGTGAAAGACCATGCATTAGAAAAAAAACAAAAACAACATTAAAAAAAAAAATTGCATAAATTTCGAATATGATGTCAACTCTATAGTTTTCTAAGTTCGCGCTGAACATAGAAACGAATAGAGACTGCTTCATTTGATACTTTTAATTAAGTTTTTAAAAAAATAATGCGTTCTAATGCGTGGTTCAAGTTGCAAAGGTGTTGATTGATGACGGATAATACTTGGAAGGCTGCTATCCCTGCCGCCGTCGTGGTGCCTCCTATGCTTTGTTCTGATGACGTTCGCCTCCCGAATTATACCCCCATTTAATTAATTTGAAAAGTAAAGAGAAGCAGATGGAGGCACTATAGACGGTGAGTTTTGTTTTTTATTATTATATTTCTTAAGTATTCTATTATTAAATTTGAATTGAATTTGTTTTTAATTTAGACAGTTACTTTAGATAGGGAAATATACTTATTAAGTTAAATCTATGCCCATGACATACATGCCAAGTATTATGTTTTACTTTATGCAGGGTGTTTGTGCCAGTTCTCTCATATTTCATCATTATAGATAACTTAACTGTGGCGTTTATACAGTTGTTTGTTTAGACATACAATACAATTTAAAAAAAATTAGAGCCTTACGGTCTTTTTAGTCCTTCCTTTACTAGGAAGTCCAATGGAAGGTAGAATTTTGTTCTGCCTTGTTTTTATAACCTCTTTTTTTACTCACTGTGTTATACAGAAACTTGTTAGGTTCTATAAAAACATTGCCAAGCATTTATCAATATTGACATGATCTTTCAAGATAGGCTTGCCCTAATGCCAAAAAATGTCAATTTCATACTCTGTATTCAATACGAAATATTCCAACAGTGTGCGGCGCGAAATACAAAACGCGGGCAGGTCTTATCTACCACTTCACGCACACACACAAGGACCCCCCGCCGGGGTCATCGGCCCCGGCTGCCGGCAGCGACGGGGATTCCAGGGATAGTCGACCCGGGGCACATACCCCGCCGCAACCGGCTCTGGCTCAAGCCCAGCCCGCTACGGAGTACCAAGATAGTTACGTCACATTTCTGAATAACCCCGGTGTTGGCACAGGTTAGTGTGGTGGCATTATAGCGATGTGCTTCATTTTTTTAGTTGGTTAGTTTGTTAGGCATGTGGGTTTTTATGATTCACGGTGATTGTCAGAACTGAGGGCGCTTTTTCTATTTATGCGTCGGTGAAATGACACGCAAGGAAGCAAGATCAAATATGAAATTCAAAATTTAGGCTGCGCAAACTTTGACTTAAAGAGCGCCATAATTCGTCTGGTATTAGACAGTGCTGTGATTGGCTTACGATTTGACAGCTGTCAAATTTGATTAACACGTCCTATTTGACTATTAGTATCTTTGGACCTGACTATTTAACGCCAACTAAAATAAAATAAAAATCTTTCATAGGGAAGCAATATATAGGGCTTGGCTTGTGCTGAAATGTGGTGCAATATAAGTAGTATTTTTTTAATTTGTTTTCTGTTAAGTAGAAATACAGGGTGACGGACCCCGCCATCCTGTTTAAATCTATAAATTGAATATCTATAAAGCATTAGCTTATTTTGCTAAGAATGTTATCGGGAGCTCTCTTTTTGAATTGCAACGATTATTTGATATCCACATGTAGATTACTTTCACGAGATTTAATTTTGGCGCGTGTAAATACTGTTAAATGTTTTTCATAGACTACGCATTTTAAAAATCGAGCTTCAGTATTGATTAAAATTCGATCATTTAAAAAAAGACAAGCATTTAAATGAATATTCAAAGTTAATAAATGGAAAAGGTTAATTCAGAACGTCTCTAATATTCAAAACTTTTAAGTGATCGACTTATTCAGATTTTTTCACTATCTTAATTTTATTTGTTATGTTTGTCCCATACTATTTGCTTTATTTATTTCTATTTGTGTACGTTTCATTTATTTGTTTTTGTAAACCTGTATTCTACTAATTTGCTTGTTGTCGATAAAAGCAAGTTTTGCCATAGATTTAATTAAAAATCGCTAATTTAGTAATCGACTCACAGCTTTATTATAGAGTACTTACGGTCGAATATTAAAACACTTTTGGAACTAGTATTCTACTCGTTCTAAATACTGACATTTAATATCATAAATGATTAAGACAGGAAAAATTAACATTAATACATACAGTTATTGTTTTAAAGTTTATTGAAACGATGACTCGCTTCTTAGGCGGCGCGTGAGTACTAAAATTCGTCTTAATCTCAAAATCTTTAAAGTTAATTTTTCAATGCATTCATAACTTTTGAATCCGATGCTCATTGGTCTAAAGAAACATTACTGTCTTATGTGTGGTATGCAACGTGTTGCCTGGTATTTTACTTTCAAGTTATGCATGGATCTTTTGTTGCGGTAATAGTGTCTTATTTGCAATAATTTGGGTAGCTTCATTTTAAACTAAATTCCTTGCTGACGATTGAGAGCTATACGGAAAAAAGATTTCATAGTTATAATCCAAAAAACATGAATGATGAAATTGTTTATTGTTAACTAATATATAATAGAACGTTACAGAAATTCCTAGCGTCACATCTAACTTTTATGTCGATAGTTTAAGCATTTTAGAGACAACTTGCTCAAAATCCGGCTTCCAACAGGTCTTGCGGCAGCTGCCGCGGCAGCCGCGCCCCCCGCTCCGACCGTGGCCCCTCCCCCCGCCCGCCGGCCGTCCCCCCCTCCCCGGCCCGCGTCCGCTGACACGTCGTCGTCTGACTCTGCGCATGCGCCGCTGGTGCCGCCCGGCACTGCCGCCGCGGCCGCCGCGCCAGCCGCTCCCGCTGCTGCGGAAGTCAAAGAGGGCGATACGAAGGTATCTATATTTATCTGTACATACTGTGGTACATCCCCCCCCCCCCCCCCCACCAACCAAGGCCTGCATCCGCTGACAGAACAGATCGTGCGCCATTGGTAAAAGAAAGGCTCTGATGTTAAGATATGCAACTAAAAAAGCTAATATAAAAAAGGGGGGTAAACAATATGTCTTTGTGTGATTTGTTAGAGAATGGATGGGTTTCGTTGTCGCAAAGTCTAAGGTTCACAGTTCTTGCATATTAATTCATTTAATAAACAAGCAATCATTTCGTAACCCCTTGTCGACCGGGCGGTACCCGGGTACCGCTTAACAATAGTTTTTATATTTTGTTTGGATTCTCGGTAGTCGATGCATTAATTGACCTTTTAACATAGAATATTATAATGACGCAAGCAATTTATGTAATTATTTTTCTTCTAAAGCAGGTCTCACCGTCACCCTACTGCGACTTCTGTCTCGGCGACGACAGAGAGAACAAAAAGACAGGCACGCCCGAAGAATTAGTCAGCTGTTCCGACTGCGGCAGATCAGGTAAGCGCGGCAGAGGTCGACCACCCCGCAACGGCGGCCGGAAACCAACCAAATGCTACCATATGGAGAACCGCGTCTGTGAACGTCATAGGCACCTCCGAGAAGGCATTAAACTGAATGGAGTGTTGGAAATACAGACTTCTATGTCCTTTTCGGCGGATGATTTCGATAATTTTGCGATGAAGACGAAACTGTTGAACGATGAGTATGTCGAGTATCCGATGTCACCGCCGTCGTCGCGTCAAAGCCCTGTCATTTAGGAGTTTTTAGTAGTATTTTTATTGTTATTGAGGCAGGTTTGTGTCAATATGCGTTTGAAATAATTCTGTTCGGTGACTTACGAATCGCTATATAGTTTTTTGACTAATAAAATTATAATTGGTAATATTTTCTTTTAACTGGTGGCCCTTTCTTTTTTTTTTTTATTCTACTACTGAGTAGGCAATCAGGCCCACGTCCAATCTGATTTCTGATTTCAAGAGGTCAAAATCCACTTTGGTCACTGAGCCAGTTATTTTTCAAATTGTAAGTAAGTAATTTTTTTTTGTGTTAAACATCGCTATTAAGGCTATAAATTTTACAGATTTGTTCGTCATTTGTCAAATAATGATGGTCATGACTCATGATAATTCGTCAGGAAAGTTAACACAATTTTGCCTCATCAATATAATATAATTAATAATAACTTTGTTGTACAATAAATTCTCTAAATGACAGAGCTTTATTATGACGCAAGTGAAATTGATACTTATTTCTATGGCGGTTAGGATGGTTTCGTTTTTGTCACAAAATATCGCTCTTCAACTACATGAAGAGTTTCATTCCATACCAAAGAGGTGTGTTCTGTCATGATCGCTCGGACGTAAAAACATTTTAAAATTAATGTCACGAATTTATGGTTACAGCTTAAGTAAAAAATTGCTGCTGAATTACCAACAGCTGCTTCTAAGAGCCGTTTAATTGTTATTTAAGCAACTCCTTAGTATACATTTATAAGGAGTTTCAGAAGTTATCATTAAACGAATCTATATGCGGCTCAAAAACATTAATTTTAAAATGATTGGACTATGTTTTTTTTTAATGTAGTTATTAATAGATAATTAAATTACATTCCATTATCATTTTGCAATACTAGGCGACAGAAGCGCCATAAATTAACTAAATATAAATTTATATTACCTTGGTAACATGTGATCCTAGTGTTGCCATTATTAAATGTCTATTTAATTGTGAAGATGGATGCCAAATATTATGATGTTGTCTGTTGTATTTGTATTATTGTCTTGGATTTACTGAGACTTAGAATAATCTAATAGTAGAAGACCAAAGACAATTTCACACCATTTCTAAATAATATTTTATATCATGCGTTTTTTAAATTAAATATAATTGTATACATTTATGATTCCAATGGAAATTGCGTCTTACCAAATTATGGTATTTTCTGACATTGTTTTTCCAAATTTTATTAATCTTATATAATGGTAAAATTATTTTACTTTTAATTAAACGTTATTATGTGCCTTTCAATGAAAATGGCCTCATTCAAGTGTCTATCAGTCAAGTTAGATGTAATTAGAAATAGTTGCTTACTGCCGCGTAGCCAAATTCCTAGCTTCTAGTCACGCTAAACACTCAGTTCTTTCATAATTCAAAATGTTTATATATCCCAAAGTTTCTACCCGACAAGTAAAATGTTAGGCCTCTTGTCCACACACGGGTTTTCTTCGTGAAATCCTACTATTGATCCGCCGTGTATAGGCACGGTGGAGCTACGGTGGCGGCGCCGTGCATGTCAACAAGCTTCCATATTCCATAGTGATCCATAACTGACGACCGTACCTACGTTTCAAGGCGTGTGGACAAAGGCCCCGCCTCAAATATATAACCAAAGTCCCTTGGTCTAGTCTTTGATGTGAAACATATTGGCGCGCCTTGGCAGGCCAAATGGCATGACACCGATGGCATAGATTTTTTTCAATTAGAAATTCTAATGCACAATAAAATAGATGTTTCACATCTGTAGTGTCTGTATCTCTACTATACTATATCTACTAAAAATATGATACTGTCTCCCCCGTAGTTGTTAAGCCAAGTTTCACGTCCGTAGTCGGGGGCAATCCGCACGCAACTAACAGTCACTATGTTACCAACTTATCTGCGTGAGACAGCGGAACTGTACCTACCGAGTAGGTATTTAAATACGAAAAACACTACAAAATCTGCCAATAAACACTTATACGTGAAGATTTGACCAAAAGGAGACATTGGTGCCAATAAATGACCATCTTTCAATATGGAACTGGCAACACAATAATTGAATTTATATCATGAGCAATCAGCAATTATAAACGTGAGCTTATTACGTGCCTTTACTTATATGTTTTATTCATATTAGTGTTATTCTCGCATTAGTTGTTACCCAAAGATTTATTGAAAAATTTTAAGATTTTTGTCACCAAAAGACTATTGTTTTATCATTCCTGTAGTTAATATAATTGTATATTTTAAGAATTATACTCTTTAAGGAAATTATAATTTCTAAAAAAGGGAGGTTTTTATACGAATATCCAGTACTTAATAAACCTCAAGCTGACAAAGAGTCACGATCAAGAACGTCGCCTGTATATCAATTCATACATAAAATTTAACGAATAGTGGTGCATGCGAGAGAATTGGCGCTAAAAACCACGTTTCAAATATATATTTTCTCAGCTCATGTGCCTGTTTATCGCTGAGGGTATTTTATCAAATCTTTATTGATCTTCCGAAAATCGAAGCCAAATTGAAAACAAAAACATATCGTTCGGTCAGTTGTTTTTGTCAAGAAATGCTCTTATAAATATAGGTCAATTTTCCTATTGAATGTCATAAATACATACATACATACATACATAATATTGATAATGTGTTAAGTTAATTAAGAGTTTATTACGTTGAAACAATGCAATATTTTATATTTGCCACTTTGTTTTAAAAGCTAGAGTTATTTTAATAGTTCGAAATGCAAGCTGGATAGTTTTTTTTTTCACAAAGTACATTTTAATTAAATAAAAACGATTTTTTGTTTATTGTTCTTTTCAATATATTGTAGTTGTAAAATAATATATATCGAGTATTATCTGGCTATTGTTGACATAGTTTTTTTTGTTGTAGAAGTACAGTAGGCCACAGAGAAAAGTATACCATTTTTTCCTCACATTTACGTCTTAAGTAGTAATACTATTTTATATGGTCAACTGTACATTCGAGACTCATATAATAATGATCATAAAGTTAGAATAATACAGCTTGATACGAGTGGCTTAATTCTTAAATTCAAGATGATTTATTTGTTCAACATCATAGCCGGCACGTAAGTTGGACAAAATTGGGACGTGCGCAGCCCCCACGTCTAGTATGAAAATCGGCTACTGCGCATTCAAGTTCATTTCAGTTTGTTGCCAACTTATATGCCGCGAATAATGTACAGATAAATTACATGAAGTGTCGATGTTAAACAAAAACAAACAGAGAAACATGTTTGGTCAGTAAATTAATTATTTCATTGTTTTTTCCTATACCTCTTCCTTATCTTAATCAGGAAAGTTGCCACCGAATCAGCTATTTTTACAAACTATATGTCATGATGCTCTATAGTTAGATATATGTATTAAAACTTGATCAGATATAATTTTGTGGTTACGATTGATCGAAATGGTATAAAGCTAGTTAACAACCGTTGTTTGTTATTTTTGGTCTTATCACCCTAGGCTCTACCCCGTATGGGATAAAGACGTGATTAAATGTATATGTATGTTTCAACCACAATTGTTTTTTTTTTTAATAATTTAACACTTCACTATTAGGTGGAGCTATAATGTTGTACACAAGTTTATCTTATATTTGACAAGCTATTAAAATCATCATTATTCATTCAATTACTTTATTCATTAGTAGATGTATTTTTATTGAAGATGAATAAATAAAATTTAAGATGACATGCGAAATATCAGCATCACTTGAATTTTCTAATTCATCTCATTCCTAATTGTATTACTAACTTACTACTTGTTGTTGGTCAATATATAACTGAAAGATAAAAGCACGCTTTTTGTTTTTTTATATATTGCAATATTTGATTTAATTGAGATGTGTGGAGATACAGTTATGACAACTGAAAAAATATATCTTAAGTTATATAAAGGCCAAAGTTATTTGGGAATTGTAATATTTCTGGTCAGGTTGCAACCATATTACTATAAATATATTTTTATTTAGGTATCGTTATCTCGAATAATTGTTTATGAATATAAAATTTTATTTCGAAGTATCAAAACTCGTACGGAAGTGCATTCGCGGCAAAAGTCGCCATCATATTATACAAAACTCAAACCAAGGTCTTATAGTAACAGTTGACAAAGAAAAATAGTATTTATTACAAAGACTCAAGGTTCGAGAAGTTTCAACATATTTTCAAAAATTTTTTTTTTTATTTGTAATAAAAACTGTTGACTGTTCTAGGCCTAAATTGGTTTTGAGTGTAGAGTAAGTGCGTTATGTTATTTTTTTTTAATTTGTGTATTTTTTTAAACATTAAAAAATGTATAGAAAAAAGGCTTTTATTTTGTGCTGAAGAATAGTGAATGTGCACTTCCCTACTTTGATACTTGATAATAAAATTCGCGTGTTAAATATATTTGTTATTTTTATTTGTTTTTTCACTATTGTTCGGCACACATTCCCCTTATTTTTTTTTTTTTACCGAAAAATGTACTTCGTGGTCTACATTTTTTTTTTCAAGGTAAGAGATTCATGTGCCTAACAATATGTGAAATAAATGCTTAAATATTTATAGCCATTTAATTATAGCTTGGCATTATGAGTGCAAAAATATTGTAGAATTAGTACATATAAAAAAAAATACAAAAATAAAAAAACAACTTTTACTAGACTATAAACTAAAACTATAGAAATCAAACTTTTGTGTACTTTTTAAAAGTTTTTGAGTTTTGTTTTAAAGTTACTATTAGAAAATCTAAAAATTGATTATTTTGCACTTGTTTTGCCAAGCCACAAATAAAAATTCAACTACTTTTATTAAACTAGCTATAAATTTATTATCTTCTTATTTAGAATCTGTTTAAATGGCATTGAATGATATATTTCATCCATCTTATTTTCAGCTATACTTGCTTCAAATTTATCCTACCGACCGCGCCAAAAATTGAAATGGTTTAAAAAAATTTACTTGTAGGCAAATACGATAGAATACATGTTAAGATCAAATAGACCAGAAAATTTATACGAGCAAGCATTGTTCAGCTTTTCGAAGAGACCTCGATAAACCATTCAATGCCCGATAAAAACATTTCCTGCTTTTTTTCAATGTTTTTTATTATATTTTTTAAATGTATTTATTTGTTTAGATATTGACGAACGCCAATTCCACAGGTCACCCAACTTGCCTGCAGTTCACCGCCAACATGATCGTATCGGTTCGCAAGTACCGCTGGCAATGTATCGAGTGCAAGTGTTGCTCGGTCTGCGGCACCAGCGACAATGACGTGAGTGTTTTCTTCCTTCTATTTTTGGGTATTTCATTTAGTCGCTTTCGCAGTTTTTGGAGGGAACGTAAACTGTCACTGTCGGCGCTGCATTTAATTTCCAAAAGTTTTTTTTTTTTTTAGGTTTTGACCATAATAATGGTGGATTATTATTCGCTAAGTGTTCTTTAATAAGCGCGTGTGTTCGGAAGCAGTGTTGATTATGTGACTTTAATCTTTGTCACCAAATTCTCTAAGTTATTGCTAAGTGAAATTTTTCTACCGCCTCACTTGGTCATCTGACTCTGACTAGACTGATTACTGACTAGACGACTAACTGTAGGACTGAAAAATATTAAAATGCTGCATTTTAATCTTTTTCAGTCCTACAGCTCTTGGCAAGGCCTCCGCCGCGCTTAGGCCTTCCAACATTACTCGGCCGTAAATTGCTTTTCCGGCCTTGATAGTAATGTACTATTACTAGAATAACGTCAATTTTACGTATTTGTAGGATCAACTGCTGTTCTGTGACGATTGCGACCGCGGCTACCACATGTACTGTCTGGCCCCGCCCTTAGACACGCCGCCAGAGGGGTCGTGGTCGTGTGCGCTGTGTATCAAGCAGTTCCACACCAAGTGAGGTATGTTTAGATAGCATATTCTTCATCCGAACGTGGTCTATTTTACTCAGAAATAATTGTTGAAATCGGTCCAGGGGGTCTAAAAACGCCACTTTGAGCAATTCATCGAATCGATTCATATTACGAATTCCAAATAAAAAAATTAAAAAAAACTGCAATTTCTCTTCAAAAAAATTGAAAGTGGGGGAGGCCTACGTCCACTGCTGGACGTAGGCCTCCCCCAAGGATTTCCAAAATGACCGGTTGGAAGCGGCCTGCATCCAGCGCCTGCCTGCGACCTTCTTTAGGTCATCTTGACCATCTGTACTTGTATATGGTTTTATAAATAAATAAAAATATTTACTAAAATTGCTATATAAGAAATTTCTTTATAATATTACGTTTTATTTAATACTAGTTTTCGCCCGCGGTTTTGCCTGCGTAAATTTCTCACGGAAACAGTGCTTTTTCCTAGGATGAAAATGTCCTTCTCAATACTTCTGTCTATGTGTATGCGAAATTTCGGGAAGATTGGTGCAGTAGATAGGGCATGAAAGCGTAACAAACTAACTCACTTTCGCATTTATAATATTAGTTAGGATAGGTAGGATATATCCTATGAAATAATAACATCCACCTTTTACTAATCACTTATTACAAGGATTTTTTTTATTCATGTTGTGTTTCTTTTCAGATGAAAAGATTAAAACGAGTGAGATGGATATACACACGTAATTCGGCATTGCGGTGTGTCATTATTACATATTGTCTTAAAATATAAGTATATGTCTCAGACCTGTACATTGTTGCCATAGACTAGTTCTCGATAGCACTGCCCTCTGGCGGATTATAAGACAGCTTGGCACTCAAAATTCAATCTTAAGTTGCAGTCATAAGGTTGAAAACAGCAGTTTTGTTGTAGTCTTATTTTGGTTGTAAAAAGTGTTTTTTTTTTTTCGTAAATGTTATCCGTCAGAGTACATTGCTCTCTATAACTTTTTAATTGAAAGGGTGTGGACACTAGCGTTGATACCGGATGACTTTATAATAAAGCAAGGAGTACCAACCGGACGGACAAGATTGGATAAAATTGAAACGCATAAGCGAATTATTATGACACTTTGTAGTTTTAATTCTCGAACTGTGGCAGCTAATTTTTGTTATATAACATTGTGTTTTGACAACTCGTTTGAAGTCGAGGTGAAAAGTTAGTAGGATATAATTAGAGGAAGAGACAGAGAGATAGACAAAGAGAAATTGCTCGTAAAACGACGAATTTCTGAATGGCTCGGATTTATTTTGATGGCCAGTCTTCTAAATATGTGAATCCTGCCCTTATTGGATTCCTTTTTGGATTTACTTGTCCTAAAACGCGTTTTTTCTTTAAACGGGACTAGAAAGACGAACAATAGCAGTTTAATTATCATTAAGGTCGAAAGGCGTTTATGTCCATCAAAGGGTTAAAGGTATAACTACCCGAAGCATATCCTAATGTTAGTGCGTATAAATATTAAAAAGATGGAAAATTACAAAGCGAAAAAAAAATGGGTCCTACTTATTTTTCTGTCGAATAAAATGGCGGTTTGCGTAATTACTTTATGAAGTTTATTAACTTTGGTCTGTTTTAAATGTGTTAAAGAAATGGAAAAAAATATTAAAATTAAGAAGGAAATTTATTATTTTTTCCCTTCTAAATGCTGTGTTATAATGTCAGCCGGTGTGGCGCTAGTGTCGCGCCACGTTCACGCCGCGTTTCTTCTACCTCCGCCGGTGCTTGCTTTAGCCGATTTAGTTGGAGCGGACTCGATTGCGTTAGGACTCGTACGCAGTTACATCTCAGCTTTTGTAGTTTTTTTTTTTACTTATATTGTTGGCCAATCGTGATATGATTGTGTTTATGAAGGTTCTTTAGTGATTTTTACCGATTACTACTCGAACGGTAATCGTTTGGTTCACCGGTTTTATATGTCAAACATTTCAAAAATAGAACTCCTTACTCCTGCACGCTGGACCTGTATAAAGCTTCAAAAAACACAAATTAGCTTAAGCTAGGGCTTAGGCCCAACGCAGACGAATATCCGTAACGCACTTTTTAGTCTGTAAAAATATAACCTATGCAGAAACGCACACGACGCGCAAAATGTCCGACTCATACGCTAGAGAAACTTGTGCGCTGCGGACTCGGAAGTACTCGGAATGGACAAAAAGTATGTCGTCTGCGTTGGGCCTTAGGCTACTTTATATAAGGCTCAACAAACGCAATACGCTTATGAGCACAAAACTGGACATCGTATCGCTAAAAAGAGTAGAGATGTAACTGCGAACATCAATGTGTACAGATGTATTTTTATACAATGAAGATGGTAGATTACCGCTTTTCCTTGATCTTTACTAAGCCTAGGAAATATTAGACTAATTATAAAAACCAGTTTAAAAAAAATTAATTCTCCGAAAAAAAGTTTATTTTTAAATTAATAGCATTTTTTATTTTTTTTGCGTGTGTTAGTGGCCAGATGTAATTAGACAGGTCAAATCTGATACTATTGTTAGATAGCATAGATTAAAAAAAAAAATTGCGTCACTTAAAATAGATATAACATATGACACTAAATGTATGGGAACCGGCCGCGCCGTTTGCGGGGGGTAAGGGCTGAGGTAAAGGAGGGTAGGAGGGGGGTCCGTCACCAAATACAAACATTATGGAATGAGTTCACAAACTATTCCTAATGCAAAATCAAACAAAAATGACTTTATGATACAGGATTAAGGCTTAGTACAAATGCACTGTATTTCCACTCCGACCAACTAAGCAGTCTGAGCCTATTAGACCCAGGGGTCGTGAGAGCTTATTTAGTTGTTTCCAGTTTGGTTAGGACATTGCAGGCCTGATTCACCTGACTGTCTGATAATAAAGATGATTCTGTGCTTCGGAATGCACGTTAAGCCGTTGGTCCCGGCTGCCATCTGGTAGTCGTTAAAGGAACCACAAAAATATAATGAGTCTGAGCAGGAAATAATTAAGTTTCCATGTATTCTCGAGCAATAGAAAAAAGTTCACATTCGTAATAAAGTTCGAAGTGTACGTACGGTATTGCCGTTTGTAATGTTTGAGCGTACGTTTTGTTCTGGTCTGGAGATAAAGATACCTTCTCGTTCTCAATACGACTGTTATTTACCAAGTACATACTATTTTTTTATTTATAATTACTAATATATATAAATAAATAGGATACATAGGTCAGACGTCAATCGCTCCATTGAACCATGATTAATAGCGTACCCTGGGCTCTGAAACGTAAGCTGAAGATGCAACCGGGAAAAACACGCTAGAGCGAAGATATAAAAATAAATATATAGTATATAATCATAATATAAAATAAGGCCGGGAAAGATGAGCGCACAGTTACTTTAGCCTATTTACGCTCGTGATACCACAGAATAGATAACAGTACTGATACCTGGAGTGTCACTAGCGTGATATTACTAGTAAGTATTATTATTTATTGTTAGGTTTGAATACATGATCTAATTAAATAGATAGACAGGAAACGAAGCCATTTCATCCTCGAATTTATATGTACCTACCTTATAGATGAGTGTCCTTACAATAAAATTCTCTTTTGAAATTCTGACTGGAAAATTGGTATGCATTAATGCCCGATATATGTCTTCTCTATTAGTCACAGTTTACTTAAGTTCCATAAACTAGAGCAACATTATAAAATTAATTTTAATCGCTCTTTCAAATAACAGCACTGAATATGATAAACTAAACTAATCTTAATGAGCTGGTATCCATAGATCCTCTAGGCTATGACCAAATGTTAAGTACCAAATCTGTTAATAGATTTGAGGTTATATCAGAAATTGCGTTGTTGCAGTCAGAGCAAGAATCTTGGAGCGCGGTAGTAGCACTGCAGCGTATACATAAGCTTCAAATTTAGAATGTAATTAATGTTTAGTGTATAACCCAAAGGAAAACTAGAATATTTTGCAATTTCGGTCCAGTTTTCTAGATACACCAACTGCATAAATAACTTTGTAATCCCATATAAATATATAGGATAACAGTTACATTCGCAGTGAACGAACCAGTGTACCTGCATACTTATACTTCGCCCGCGTTATCAAGAGGCAATATGTATGTCTTAAAGTAGTTCTCTGTAATCTACAAAAAGAAATGAGATACCATCAAAAACAAAACTTATAAAAATTCCAAGTCTCGCTTAGTTGTTCTACCGTCTAAAGATGTGAGATCCATGTATATCCTCTTGTCTTCGGTTATCACTACATTGTATAAAACAAATTCGATTTCTCTGTCCCTATATCCCTTTGTATGCTTAAATCTTTAAAACTACGCAACGGATTTTGATGCGGTTTTTTTTATAGATAGTGATTTAAGAGCAAGGTTATTATGCCCATGCAAAGCCGGGGCGGGTCGCTTGTTGCGTAATAAGCTAACTTAAAAACATCTAATCTTCTTAATAACCAGGACGACTTGCCAATCGCACGAAACCATCTAATTCATTTTAATTAATAGGTTTGTATCATTAGTGAGATAATAATGTGTTTTCACGCGATAGCCATATATATATTTTTCAGAGTGACAGAGACACGATGTTCAATGCTTATCGTCACTCTAAAAAGTAATAACTCATTCCATTTGTATAATTATTACGTCTATTTGTTGCCATTTTGACATGACAGCAGGCAAAATTAGTGAAGTAACAGATTCGCGTAGCATCGATATATCGAGAATACGTTGAATTATTATTGTTATTTTTTTATTGGTTTTTATTAATATTTGATTTTATTACACTTTTAAAATTTAATCATAATTTACTGTTTATATCTGTATGGGCTAGCATGGTCTGACATGAAGAATACTATTTATTAAACTATTAAGTCACAAACAATGCATCTGGCGGTGGTGGTCATTAGCCAGACTCGATACGATAAGTATATCATGAAACAATATGAAAAAATAACCAGAAGTCGAAGCAAACAGGATCATGAGCATAATGGCCTGAGATGACTGGTTTCACTTGTGATTCCAGAATGCCGGTCAGGCTCAAGGGTCAGGTCTATATAACCATCATTAGAACTGTCCGCTGCGCTGGATGTGTGAAATATCGCGAAAAGACCGCGTTAGAAACTCCCACCACGTTCGGAACAGCCTTCATATCCATAACATAGCAGATAGATAAGCTTCAAAAGAGTGGCCTGCGGTGGTACGATCACGTCTCGTGGAAACAGGTGTCTTGACCATGCCACCTCCCACGGGGCTTGGTATGGTGGAAGGGGCAAACCCAAGACGTGCCAGCTTGACGTCGTGGCGCATTATTAGTCATGCTTGATTTAACGTTTTCAAGTTGCTTGCATAATGTATTAGTACCTTCTACAGTCAATCGACCTAATATTATATACTGTAGAACTAATGTTTAATAGCTGCTGTAATGTTTTGTATTGCGTCTGTTTCCCTTTTTGATTATTAATTCATATCAAGTGGGTAAAAGCTCAATTCACCCTGCACACTCTTGCGTCACAGAGGTCATTGGACCCTCTAAGGCCTGGCACCATTGTTTTGATAAAAAAATTAATGAAATGTCAATTTTGTCTGTAGTTCGACTTATTTCTCCCCCTCTCCCCCTCTCCCCCTCACCCATATATTTTCCAGGCATTAGGTATTTTCCCCACTAATACCCCTAGAGCTTTTTCACAGCTTAACCTATTTTCATTGAACATTTTATTTTGTACTGTGGACGTGATGCGTTTTAATTTCAGACCCCACTCGAGTATATATTTGCAGGCATGCGGTTATTCTTTTCCCCTTTCACCCCCACAAGTTACAAACGGCTCAACCGATTTTCATCAAACATATATCTAAAAACACTCGCACATAAGTCACCGTTAGTACAAAAAAAAAACTAAACTGAAATCGCTTTATCCATTACCACAGACAGACACGTCAAACTTATAATACCCCTCTTTTTGGGTTAAAAATAGCGTGAATGCCACTGTTATGATTTTGTAGTCCATTGGACCTTGAAAATCCAATTATCTGATTTTTCTTAACCATCTCTCTGGGTTTGACATTAAACCCCACGTCTAGTTTTACTTCATCAGATGTCACAGGGAAATAAGAAAAGACAGACAGTGGGAAACAGACATTTCGTCTTTTCTTTTCGATCCCGAAGATTGTCATATAATATGTAAACATTTTTAGTAAGACGTTACAAACAAGAATAATTGGCATCTTCCGGAATTTTATGGTAACACTAGCAATTTCGGAAACAGGTTTCTTCATTCATTTCCCGTTGACATTTATCTACAAGAATTATGTTGATAATTAATCCCGAATTTCACTCCAAACTCGCCTCCTAACTTCGTTTATCGATACTTGACGAAAGAAACGTAAGAGCAACAACACTATGCTTAGCACATGCATTTGACTGAATAATATTTTTTTCATTCAAAATGGCGTTGAATGTGCTGTAGTATTTTACATAATATAAGGCTTTAACTTGTATAAAACGTAAAAAGAAGTATCAGGAGAACTCATATTTGGATTTATACAATTATTTTTACATATTGTGAAAGCATAAATCGGCATTAATACCCAAAATTGATTTTTTTGTTGTCCTTGTATATACTCCGCAATAGACATTAGTAGACTGTGAACCCCAGGATGGCATACACGTAAATATCGTGTATGAGTGGTAAGACAGTTTAGCTTGTCATGCTACTTCTATTAGAGCCGCGTTCCTAGTTCTATGTTAGATAGTGTCCAATGTTATGCTCTATCTCTGAAATTTTGTGAGTGTACAGTCTGTCTAAAAAGTCTGAAAAAAATAGAGGCGCCAATTTCTTCGCCAATACACATAAATTATTGCAACACTGGATACGAATGTTGCCAGTCGAAATAAATTAAACTTTCGTTTCACGACTTTGTAGACAAACTGTATCCTAAAAGTAAATTGTTTTTCTTACTCATCAGCAAGAAATCATTGCAATCTGTCAACCTGTTGTGCATATCTAAATAAATAAATAAATAAAATCATTGCATGACAAATGTCACAAATATTTAAGTCCTCCGATTCCGACGCAATGGGGGTGCAGTTTAAACAATAATCAACATTATATGCTTGAACCGTACCAACCTGTTACGTGACTTACGTGCAATGTATGTCGGAATGTTAGCATACAAAGTCTTCAATGACTAAATTGCGGCCATGGCTTTATGCCAGAGTAAAATCACCCCCCTTATTCATAAAAATAAACAAACGTTTGTTGTATGTTTTGTCTCGTTATTTTGAGCTATAAGTCGCTATGAGAGTAAGGGGTTTTAACATATAATATTATTTATGAATAAGGGGTTATCCTGTAAGATATCTTTACATATAAATGTCTGAAGCACATCGGGTCTGTCATTCTATTATTAACGCCCTAGTCGCATATTTCTCTTTCAAATTCCATGAAGTTAATACCTTTAATGACAACTAAAAATTGAAATAGACTTTATTGCGTTACGCGCAGAATTTGTAATACAATGCTCCACTTGTCATTATTCATACAGGTATTGTAATATAAAATCTATGGACGTTACAATAAAGGCGTTTATCGACGCTGTACTTCGTTTAGGGTTGTTCTGTCTTAATCGAGTAAATCAGCTTGTCTGCATTTAGATTATAAAAGTTTGTACATTAAATCCGAACTTGAGCTGAAATGGCGTAAGTTAATTTCTAAAGAATTTTCCTTTGCTCAATTTTTTTTCTTTTTTTTTTTATAGGTAATCGATACTTTTTGATGCTTTTATAAAGGTGCAGTTGTACGTAACTCGCTTACGTCATTTCACTCGCGTTTCTAAGTTATTGTAAGTACATTAGAATGTATTAAGTATTTTTAAGTAACGTCGGTCTAATCAATGTGAAACATTGTTGAATCGTGAAACTTAGATTATTTTTATTTTTGTACTAATCCAAATATGTATGCTTTGACTTGCTGTTCTTCAAGTAATGTTATCATATTATTGTATTGGATGATAGGAACATTCCAAATTTGAAAGTAACTTGCTTATTGGCACACTCTTTTATTCCGTGGTGCTAGCAACCAATAGGAGTACTGTTTTTTAGATTCTGGTTTAAATTTATATTTAAATTTTTGAGGAAATCTACGATTACTTATATTTTTTTATGTTCATTTATTTTGAATTAACAATAACGTATTGAGAATTTTTTATTAATCTACCTTCATTAGATACGTTTAAAATAAATTATGTAACAATAAGCAAAGGTATATTGAACAAACTTACACTACTTCGCGAACTTTAACGCCTTGATTTGGTGGTTTCCTTACCTTTTTGGCATCTTTGGCTGATATTAATTTATGAGTTTTTTTTATAAAATAGCTTACAAATTATTTCGTTTAATTAATTCGTAAGGAACATAGAAAGAAATTAAAGAGTAATTAATTAATTTTGAGCATTTTTCATATTTCATTACGAATTTCTATCATTATTTATTATTATTCACATTTATTAATAATCAATTTAAATTAATTTCAATCAATCTATAAAATTAATGGACTCAATTTATCAGTGAAGCCATCAAGCCCAGGGGGGTTAATACCATCTCTTAAAACCATGCAAGATCCAGTGAGTAAGCGAGACAGCGCAATACATGATGTAAGGGGACATCTATCTTAATCGTTCTTGCAAGGTTTTAAGAGATGGTGGTAAGCCACCTGTTACACCATCACATGTTCTAATTGTTAGCAATATTTGAACATTCATCGAATCCAATCAAATCCAATGTAATATTTCTCTCTCTAAAAAAATGGCTTTTATATCGCGCTTCGTAGACACCATTTTACTGTGATAAAAGCCTGAAATTGATTTTGCTTCCAGGCCCCTTACCGCCGTCTCTTAAAACCATGCAAGATCCAGTGAGTAAGGGAGATGTCGCCTTACATCATGTATTGCGCTGTCTCGCTTACTCACTGGAACTTGCATAGTTTTTGGTTTTTAGAGATGAAAGTAGGACTTTATTTTGATTTATTATTGATTTCGTAAACTTTGTGATAATGTCTATATAGGTGTGAACAGTATCATGGAAACTGCCAAACAGCCGGTGAACAGAACGTAAATACGGTAAAGTGCTGTGATCAGATTAGTTGGTTGTGACGGGAACGTAGGTACAGTCAGCCACGACCGACCATTGTAAGTTGACCTCGCAGCGATATCCAGCGTGTACAGTCGGGGTTAGATATATAAAAAAGACCCGTAAGTACTTACCATAGTGACCGGGGTAGAGTTTATCTGCCTTCGATTGTAAAGTGGGCCACATATTAAAGTATACATTTTAACCTCAAATTTTTACACTTTGTTCCTGTCCACCCTAAGGTTGGCTGGAAGAAATTGCATTAGCGATAAGTCGGCCTTTGTACACATTGTTTGTATTTGTACCAACATGAATAATTTGTATGTTAATGGTACAATAAAGAGTATATATCTGTCTAAGATGGTTTGCTTTTCTATGTGGCCCACTGTACAAGGCGAGATCAACCTTTAATGGTAGATATTCAAGTTTTTTTTCCATTATAAACTGAACCCTATTCTCTATGGAACATGCAAAAGGTGAAAGGCCAACTTATGCTGGAGAATGGTCTTGGCTGACGTACGCCGATTCGCTTTTTAAGTCTAGTGTAGTAAAACCGAATTTTAATATCGTTTTTATAGGAATATTTTTTTTTACTAATCCTGCCAGGTGTCTTTGTCACACCGATATTAATTATTGTATTTTTTTATTGTGTAACTTCTCCGTTTTTGGTGACAATGAAATTAGAAATGCAACAACATATTATAGATAATAATAGAAAAAGTATAAATTTTGGCGAAAATGTTTAGTGTTAGGCCAACAATATTGTCCTAAGTTAATTCTACATCTTAAATGAAATCATGGGAAGTAGTATTTTTTTATTTATTTTTATTAATTATAGCGCTATTTCAATAGACAATATCAACGGTTCTACATTTAATAAGAAAATAAAGATGAAATAATTTTCATTTTACAATATTGATTTGTGCGCGGATTTAAATGTTTTGATCGATAATTGCTTAGCAAAAAATAATAAAATAATTGTCATTATTTTTTTTTACAATTTGACATTATGAAATAATATCTATCGGTGTGATATATCCTCTTAATATTGCTGTAAACTTGTAATTAATTTGGTTCTTTTTATCGATATTGCGTTGAAATAAATTTGATTTAACTACTTTAAATCAAAAAAAATTTTTTTTTCTTTTTTTTCTACTTTAATTTTGGCAACCAATGTAAATAAGTGTATTAAATGTATGATTTCAATGCAATATCAGTATAATAAACAGTCTCATCTCAATCTGTTAGTTATTATCGTAAATTAAGATTTCCAGCCTGTAATAATGTGTCATACTAATTGTGGTGACTTAACGAAATAAAGTGGAAATTGTACCAAATTGTTTCATTTTGCTATTTTTTACCGGAAAACTGGACTTTCTATAATCGATTTCAAATTTTATTTCGAGGCAACACCATAAGGGTCGTTCAGGTAGAAAATGCTCGAGCAATTCTTGCTCCACTGAAAATGGACCATTTTACCATAGCTTAAAGTAGAAAAATTTTGTGAATATCGACCACTTGAGCATACTCGCGACGTAACTTTTTTGGCTTTGGAAATAAGGTCCTTTTTTTAATGGATTGTTCTAGCAATTTTCTTTCTCTTTCTTTCTTTAGTCACAAGTATTTAGGTTTAAATAAAAAGTTACATTTATTAACTAATTTATTTATTCGTCGGAACAATTTACTACTTTGTTTGATATGAAACCAAAGTGTTTGGCATTAAAATCAACGCTAACTCTAAAATTGCACATACTAACTGACTACAGCTACAATATAATTTCTAACAATATAACTACAACAGACCTATCAAAAGAAAACAGGAATAGGTAACAATTTGATGAAGATCACTTCAGAATATCACTGGGTGAAAACATTCCAAGTATAAAAGTAACAAAAATATATTAAATAATATTACTAAACAATAACATAATGTGAATTCAATAACAATAATTCGAAATAGATTATTTTCTGTTTCCTTTTTAAAATATGAAATTTGTTACAAGAAATATAGGAAATAACAACAGTGTTTTATCTATTATTATGAGTTTATAACAGTCATATATAACAATATACATAATATATGTATATTTGGTTGCCCAGTTTCTTTGAGATACCTAAAGGCCACATTAAGTTTATAATAATCTTATAAAAAGTTTAAAAAAATTAGTAGTTACCATAAAAAGAGGTCATTTAAATACTTAAATATTTTTAAGGAAATTTATTTGTTGTTAAAATTTAGAAATATATATTGTTTTTTAAAATCTAATTCAGGTTACAAGAATTATAAGATTATTTTTGAATTGTGTCCTAATATTAAAACATAAAAGTTCGGAAAAACAACACTACTTTTAAGAAAAACTAATATTTCAGATACTTCTTTATATTTTTTTGGTCTCGAATAAAATTTATAAAGGATTTTATGTCATGGTTCAACGTTATTGTTAGATAAAGTAAGATCCACTTTAGTGCCTATACCTAGCAACTTACTATCTAAATTAATTTGGCCGCCATGCAATAGAACGAACTTGCCCGAGATGCGTTCTATTTGCACAATAGAATAAGTCCACTTTAAATTAACTGTAACGTAGTCCTACCATGAGATATTTCAATTTTTTATGCCAAATCTGTGAAACAAGTAAGGTTACTAAAAAAATTCGTACAAAATCCTGCGGATGCGCTGATAAATTCTCATGGCTGCCCTGTGCATAGTGCTGTCTGTAAGCAGCCTTTATTTTCTATTTAATTCATTTTATTTTAGCCGAGGCATCCGGACACGTTCATTTTAGAATCCGTCGCATGTTGGCCTAGTTACAAAAAAAATATTTATCTTTTACGACTAAGTCATAGTTAACATTCAATGTGCATAATCTATAAAATTTTTATTACTTAAATACTTATCATAATTATATCGATAAAATTCTTCTAAATCGAAATCTGATCACAAACGTTTGTGACAAACTTAAAAACAAAACTAATGTACAAAATTGGAAGACCTTTTGATTTTGTTGGTTCGTCATAATATCTTATAAATATTATGTCAATAAAATTAATTAAATTATAAATAAAGAAATCTGCCAGTTTTTCTATAATTAGTTCTACTTACTTCCTGTAAGAGCTAAGGGCGTCTGTTCGAAATTTAAAAGTATATTGTCTCATTGGACGCTTCATAAAATACTTATAAATAACGATGATGACATGATTTTATAAACATATAATTTGTAATAAATCATTAATTGTTCATACTAAAGCCGGCTGTTATGCTTATTGGTGAATTATAAATTAAATCCAGATTCGGCAGAGATGTTAGCCAAAATAAATAAAATTAAGTATATAATCATAGTATACTTGTAAATATTTTGCAAAATATATTTCTTCTTTTAATAATAGGTTATAATGTGCTACTTTCATCAAAAAATTAGAGCAATATAGAATATGCCTTTGAAAGTTTCGAAATTACTGTAAAAAATAAATATACAGGGCACGATGTGATGTGATTATACCCGAAGATATTAAAACTATTTTTTTTTTAACAAAACGTAGATAAAGTTGTGTATTTACTGGCACATCTGGCAAGAATTAATATCACCAGCGTTATAATATCGTTATAATAACCAACTTGGCCTGAATGCTTATTTATATAATGAGCAAGACTTAATACTTCGCTTGAGCAACAGTCATTTGAGCAGATATTCTTGGAGTGAGCTGTTATGCCCAATAAGATCAAGCGACAAGTCTTTTTAAAAATTATGGCATGTTGATATGGTACTTATATTAAGTTATTAAATATTATACCAACTAATTGAGCGTCCTCTTAAACTAAACTAGTCTTAGTGATATAACGTATATTTCGACAATATATTTTTGGTTCAATTTCTACAAAAATAATCAACAACAGCACCTTTTTATCACTGTATACATTCGTTGTAATAATGTGAGCTATGAAATAAAACCTTAGTACGGCGCGTTTTAACCAAAAAATCTAGCTAGGGTTATTAGTTGGGAAGTAAAAGTAGTTGTTGGTGTTGAATTATGAGGAGCAAATAACAAAATGAGCGAAGAAGAAAACTGAAATCATAAAAACTTGTTAGTTATGGTAACATATGCAATTTTATTGAAAACCCTAATTCTAGCTGAAGTTGGCAACGAAGGCAATATTGGTAAAACGATACGAAATGTTCGTGTAACAAAAGTTGTAATTTTAACTGCGATTAGTGATGTGTCGTTGTCTGGGAAAGTTTCCTACTTTTCCGTACTGGAAATATTGCCGAAAATATTACGGGAATTGCCAAATGAGTTTGGTAACTTTGGGAATATCTCTGTAAACCAAACAGGACATTCCCGTAAACTGTAAATTCCCAGCGGTCACATCACTAAATGGGATGCTAATATTACCGATATGTACTTACGTGCTCTAGTCTTCACAGTGTGAAATAAAGAGAAAGGGGAACACTGCTGCTCGTTTTCGAAAGTATAAATATATTTTTGTAGAAGGGCTCATTGCACCTTAATAAATTATTATTTTTTATAAAATAATTGCGTTAGTGTTCAACGCATACTATAATTAAACTTAGAAAAAAAATTATGTCTTTTACATCAAGTAATAAACTTAATAGATTCAAGTTATAACAATGCCAACATATTAAGTAAATATCTTTAAGTCTCATAAATTAGATTTAACGATTTTTATAAATAAATCGCAAGGCAATATGCGTTTTCTATTTTTACGATATCTAAAATATAATATCACTATAATTTTTTTTAGATTGAAAACCCTTATTTAAAAAAAAATATATTATAATTCTATTTGTACATAAGTAAAACGTTAAAATTCAATGATATGTCGTAAAATGAAACATTAGAATTTGTGAAGTAAGCACTGACATTTATAATATATTTTTTAAATAAGGGAGAACAATTTTATTAATTTTCAAGGAAAACAAATAGTTAAAAGGTTCATTGCTTCCTCTATTTACATAGTAAAATAGTTTAATTAAATATAGTACTTCTGAAATACTCATTTACAAAATGTCTGCCGCGTCATAACGTCTATGAAATAGAGGACATTCTTTATTTTTTCTCTTTGGCCGCTTCAGACATTCGTATTTTTATTTATGATGCTTATAAAAATGCCAAGAACAAAACGCACATGACATTATTATTATAAATATAATTTGGTCTTCTCAGATCTCAGAACAATAAGAGGCTCAGATGATACAGCCGTAAAGTTTTTGTAGTAATGCCTAAAGCGGTCGAAGAGTTCTCTTAATTATTATAGTTTAATTAATTAACTATAAATATGGGCCACTCGGGGCACGCAGTGGGGGGCGGTATCGGAAGGGGGGACCCGCCACCGACGGAAACCACCTCGGGTATCTGAAAATATATAAAAAAAATATTTAAAATAGTGAAGTCTTCTTTTAATAACAAAACGCACACTTATACTTGATACATTCTTTTCGTTGTGAAACTTGAAATAGGTAAAGTAGGTACCTTACTAAAAATAACCTATGTCACCGCAAAAGTGGTTCTCATTGATATCAGAATGAATTGTGCATTTATTATTATAATAAAAATCAAATCTGTACTAGTTCTTAATTTTATGAATAATCTTTAAAAAAAAGATGAATTATGTTATATTACTGTAAAAGGATAATGTATTTAGTGTTCTGGAATAAGTAAAATAAATAAATATTGACAAGAAAGTACCTTACCATTGTCTGGGGATGGTGTGGCTGGTGGTAGTAATGCGCTGGGGACACGGGCGGCGTGGGGTAGCCCCAATACACCAGCGGCGGGGGCAGCGTGGGCCCCATCGGGGGGTAGTAGTACGTCAGGGGACCTAAAAAGTGTAAAGGAGGGTTGTTAGTGATAGCTATGGTTTTATTTTGTAAATTAATAAAATAAGATCTTGTCAATTGTTAGGTAAAACGTTTTTGTTGGCTTATCTATTATACAGGATGTTAGGGTAAACACCGTAACTACTGGAGGTTCAGTATAATGAGTAGACTTCAAAATAAGTATAAAATAATATCATTATTTTTTAGTCTCGTAATAAATCTCGGAAACTTTTAGTTAGTCAGGCCTTGTTTCTATATTTTTAGTAAAAAATATTTAATATATATTTTTTAAAAATAAATTAAAAAATTCTACGTTCACGAAGTATTGGTAAATAAAGCTTAATTTTATCTATCTATCACGAAAACTTAAAGCTACCAACGTTATACTAATAAAAACAAGTGCGCATAGCATAGGTACATAGATCATGCCGCACGCGCAGCCGCGCGTATTTTAATAGTAGGGTGAATACATTTTAACGAACTTTATGGGAATAAAACATCTTAATTTTTTTATTTAATTAGATATTTTTATCATGTAGTTATCTATCCACTATTATAATGACAACGGTGTTAACCTTGCTACCCTGTAGAATATGTAAGTATTTAAAAATCAATAATTAGATTTATATTAAACAAAAAATCATTTTTGTTTATACATATTTAATTTTTCTATAATAATCTGCGAAGTAGGTTTTTTTAATTTACTCGAAAATTAGTATGATTCTCAACCAATTAATTAAATATATAATTTTCAATGAATACATTGATATACATTGTGATTTTCATGCGATTTTTGTTAGTCACAACGTACCTACGGCAGGGTACATTACTAGCTTTGATGCTATATAAATAAATAAGATAATTTATATTTCATTCCAATCATTAACCGCCCAATTGTCTCCACTATGTGCCTATAGGAAACCCCCCATTACTGTATTAAAGAAGGAAATGCTTAGCAGAAAATAATTAAAAAGATTTTTTTCCGGATAGTAACATTGGAAACATGAGTTTGTTATTAATAAGGATTTTTTATTATAAGAATGATTAAGAAAAAAAGGGTTCGAATTAGAAGATGTCAGTTTTACACAAAGAAGTACAAGGCGCATTAAAAATAACTTATTTTATTAAGTATTTTCAACTAAGACTTTCCACACCGTGTGACGTCATAACAATACAAGTAGACATACAATATAAATGTAGGTATGTAATTAAAAACAAGATGAACACTCACCAGGGCATCAGAACGCATTAACAGTCCACCAAAGCAGTGCGGAACTTACACCAAATACTCTGATTTTGTTACACACGTCGCCGCTGTCAACCACCAAGCTAGTCTGCGGACTATACCAAACTTATGCTCGCCTAGTACCCTAGTACTTTTAGCAACCGTTATTATGACCTCAAATCTACTACCTACAAACCTCTTATCAAGATTCATAATGAACTTATTTTATCTTTAAGGACGAACACGAATTTTGTATTTAAAAAATTAATATGGTCAATACGAAAATTTTTGGTGATTATGAATAAACGTCATATTAGAAATTATTCTTCTTGTAAATTATATTTCAATAAATGTGTGCAAAAAAATTATAAATAATTTGAAGTCACAATATTCTAAATGCTATATTCAAGAGAAAGAAAGAGCACTGAATAAATCACGTGAACCCACAATGAATTAAATAGATACTTACGCATTTGTTATACCGATGCTGGTGAACCACTAACTCCCAAGGGGCTTAGAACCTTCCACCCATGATGTCCTATTAATTCCCCTAGAAGCACATAAATTCTCTACGACACACTAAGCTGAAAGTCCCCTTTACAGTTTGTAACAATCACCTTTTCGTTCCATGCATTTTAAGCAGAACTTTGGAAGATTTCAAACTGTAGTTCATAAGAGAAACAATTTATATTTCATGAAGTATTGTAAAAATTATATTTTAGGGTGTCCATACATTTTCACTGAATTTTTTCTTATTTTATTTATTTAAAATAATTGTAAACTCAGCGAAGCATTACTCCACAAAAATATATTTTTACAATTGTAATCCATAAAATATAAAACCATTCAAAAATGCCACTACAGTTTGTGTTATTTTAAAATGAAGCTATTGTGCTTACTGTGAAAGAAACCGACCCTTCAAGTTTCACAGATCCCTTTTTATATATTTTTTTCTATTTCTAATTTGTTTTAAATATGACATAAAAGTGTAGTTAATTAAGCTGTTAAGAGGGGGTAGGAGTGATTGTGCTATTTTGTTCTAGTGAAATAAATTAAATAAGTACTTAATAAAGATTAACAGTTGGGATGTCGAACTTGTACAATAAGTGCAATAAATAACAATATGTAACAAAAATAAGTTAATATCTATAAAAAATAAAAACAATAAGTGTAAGTATAAGGATGACGTTAGTACTCCATCTACTTATATTTAATTTAATTTGATTATTCTGACGACTGTCTTTGATTTATTTTGTAAAATTAAACGAGTTAAATTTACTCTCCCCATATATATCCGATAATAAATCTATAACAATGAGTAATTTTAAGAAACAAAAGTAAATAATTTTCATTACCTTCGTGCGTATATTCTTAATGGTATTTATGTACCCATGATAGGATGATTGCCGATTCAATTTCTACAGTTTCCGCCCTTCCACCGAATACGGTAGGTTAGTAAACATAAAATGTATGTAGGCTGACAGAGCAAGCCAGGGGTTAGTGTAAAATATATCCGTCGCTGTCTACTGAACGAAGCCAGAAGAAAATAGCACAACCAAACGACTTTGTTGGTAGAACAATTAATTAGTTATATATTTTTGTAACATATAATATTAAACGGAAAAATACTTTTATGATTGACATTGCATAATACGTGTTGATTTTTTATTCATCAGCCAGAATTCCATACACGAAATTGAACTTTCAAGATAACCTATAACGAAAACTGACTAATTATGAAAGAAAAAAGCCTTTTTTAAATGTTCAAGTTTTATGTAGTTAAGATCTTTAGTGATGAATTAAAAAACAGCTTGTACTATAAATATATAAATTTAAAATATCAAAGTATCACCAACAAAGCCGGCCATTAACCAAAGAAACTCGCAATAAGTATGATCTAACACGAAATTATCGATTTATTTAAAGTAGATACGAAATAAACTATAATTAGCCAACTATAATAATTATTACTTATATAACATATAAAAAAAACTCATCGCTGATTAAAAAAAGATGAGATAAAGAAAAACGTTCAGAAATAACTTAATTCTAATTCATAAAGAATATTTAATAAATTCGTATATGGAACAATAGAATAAATGCGTCTATGTAATCCCAAAAAAGTTTCGACCGTAAAATGTTTTTATTTAAAACAAAATAAAAATCCTTGTCACCCTACACTTTTTTTTAAAACAGAAAGAGTTTTCAGTTTTATTGGTATACGAGTAACCACACATTCACGGCCGAAACATTGTACGCAATTTTAAAAAATAACGATAATATATGTTATGGTCTTCCGACGTTATTCAAAATTAAGTGTTTGACCGTTATATATGTATTCACTGACCACTTAACTGGTCTGTGACTGTATTGGAATTACTACGAGGAGCCTCCCACCGCGTCCCCCAGTCAATTTACACGGAGATATTTCAATGACATCCAGTGCAAATAATATTTAACAATTTTGAATAAGAAATTTTATGTCACGAATATTATTACAATTTTAAATTATACGTTTGTTTGTATCCTTTTATTTAAAAATGCTGCAACCTAAGAAAGCTGAGAACTATGTTGAGATTCCGCCCATTCATGCATATCACGAAAAAAATTCAATCCCATTTTCTAACCATTTATTTCCAAACAATCATGTATCAGTAGAAGCATCATTTAAATATTTGTAACTTCCCGTTTAAAATAAGCTTTCCAAATTAACTGGTATAATAAAATACCCAAAAATATAATAGGCAGAAATATTATGGAATAGAAAGCATGCACTGATGTGCATTGAAATATCCAATTTGATAATTTGTATTTTTTTTAAAGATATAAACAAAAAGCAAAGATTTTAGAGGAGCATAGAAGAGGAAGCTGTGGTACAGTACAGATGCGTGTTAATGACTGGAGGATACTTGGTTACACCAGCTGACCAGTTATATAGACAGTGCTAATTTAAAATAAACAAGCCAGTATTTTTATAATTTAAAAAAAAATATTAGCATGAGTTTTGTAAGTTGGCCAGTACTGTCGTTCATAAACTAGCACATCAATATAAGCTTATCTTGTGTACAAAATTTATGAGACATAAAACTAGTTTTCGCTGTTGTATCCGGACGCAGTGTGCTCTGGAAAACGTCAAATAAAGCAGTCGTAGTATACAGAATCTTACGAGCCATGCAAACCTGTCCATCATAAAACTTAAGCGAACCATGCTAACCCATAGATTTTATACGAAAACATATACTGTGACACCCGTTGTAAAGTGCCAACTTACCGTAAATTGACCACGTTCATGCACATTTTCCATAACACGACCAGCTCGGATACACCAGTTATTACAACGTTTTAAATATTAATAAACACATTGCATTGTATTCTATAATAATGCGCTTGCAGCATTGACATGATTGTACAAATATAACAAGTTTTGTCAATGTTGCAATGAAACATTAAATTTAGAAAAGACAGAACAAAGATTATACCCACTTCACCATGTGTTTGTGACTAAAGCCCAATACCTATATCTGTGAATACCGAGACGATGGCAACACCATAAACATTGACGTTAACTTCAGAGATTAGAAGTCCATTAATATTATTACCTATTTCGAACAAAATTTCCAAAATTTTAAATGTATAACTGGCACAATTAATGAAATGATGCAATTTAAAAACAACCTAAATTTTAATTTTGGAAATTTGCTCAAATGTATGTGTTTTGTTTATAGCTATTTTATTTATTAATACCAACATAATTTATACTAAGTGTGTAGTATGGTATGAGGTTTGGACGGTGAATGTGAGGGTTATCTAGGTGAAAATATATGTTTATTATTATTAAATCGTGATAAAAAAATTGACACAAGGATGGACTGGGAGGGAAAGTGAGGACAGGCACCCACATTATGGAGACTAATAAATTAAACGTAAAAATTATACGTTTTGTTAAATTATACGTACGACAATTCCTAAAATCAATTCATCAACCGTGATAACACGAACTAAAACATATCTTTACTAAACACTAACATATATATATATATATCAAAACTGTGTAAAGTAACCACAAAAAGTGCATTGTACTCAAATAAAAACGACGATAAACATTAAGTACCTAATTCATTTAATGTATAAGTACCGTAAGTACTTATTTCCTCAGACTATCTTTTCAGCCTTGAAATATTGTTTCCGTCTTTTAGCTAATGGAATGTCTATAGTTAAAATCACAACAATGGAAATGGTCACGTTATATCAATGGACGTAAACGAGTAACCTACAACTACTGTCACTATAACAACCTCAAAATCGCTTATAAATAAATTAAAAATATTTCAACATTAATTAAAGTCAGTACAAATTTAACAAAACACTGATTTTAAGTAATATAGTTAAAAATATAAAGCCGCTGTTTGAGCTGCCGCGGTTTTAACACTAACCGTAATTTTAACGCTAAAATTAACTTACGCTCGCTGAAGGCACTTAGTAGTAGTTTTTTAAACTCTTTGAGCCTATTGTCATTCGTTTACCCTGTTTGATTTAACTACTTATTGTAGTATCATCCAAAATTATTTCGAAGCTGTTACAATATTTCAGAACTACCTTTAGGTAGATTCAGGTACGTACCACAAATTAATTTACACATTGTACTACGGCGACACCACGCGTTGTGTATTTTCGAGACAATAAAGCACCGTGTATAATGTTCTTACATGCCAGGATAATATTGGTAAGTGGGAAACATAGACAGCGCAGTAGGAAACGGAGCGCTCATAGAAGCTGGGAGCGCGCCGGGAAGAGAGTTATACCCTGCAGGCAGAGCGGTTGGCAAACCGGTCGGAATACCGCTTGCGTAAGTAGTAAGCATAGGGCTGGTGTTCGCGTACGAAAAAATCGGCTGGGAAGTACCGTAAGACAGGACGGGGAGCGACAAAGCCGGGGCCATTTGCGGGGGGAGGGTGTACGGGCGTTTGGCGGGCGCGGCTTCGGTCGGGGTGAAGGCGCGGTCGTAAGTCCGCTTGGTGGGCAAGACCTGTTGGGGCAGGTAGGGCAGTTGGTAGGCGGGGGTCGGGGCGGGCGAGCGGACGTAGGTGGGCAGGTAGGGGAGCATGGGCGGGCGCAGCGAGGCCAGCAGGAGGTTCTCGTGCTGCCGCGCGAGCAGGCTTTGGTGGGCGATGTGCTGCGCGAGCAGGCGGGGCGCGGGCGGCGGGGGGGACGCCAACGTACCGGGCGAGAGCACTTTGGGCGACGTGGCGGGCGTCACGCCGCCGGTCAGCACGAGATTCATGTCGTCGCCGGAGCACTGGAACACCTGCCGGGGAGGTTGTGTGTTAGCGTCCTACTTCCTAACTTATACTTATCAATCTCTCCAGCTTGGAATTGTTTCAGTTAATGTACTTAAGCTTGAACACGCATAGCAAAACCTAAGCAACAAACTTTCTTTTAATATACTTATTCAAAATAACTTAAAACTTAATCATTTTTAAGTGTTATTTTATTATTTGCATTTAAATCATACATTGCATTTGTTTTCAAAATACTTGATATTACGCTAATAAAAATAAAAAAGAACTGGAAAATGACATAAAACTTTAAATTTAATATAATTATAAGAATATAATTGCCCTTTTTTAATCTAAATTACCTCAATATACCGCTGCTTCTTGCCAAATGTCATGTACCGATGGTGTTTTTGCTGCGCGCACAGGAACGCACTAGTTTCGTTGTCCATTTGTATGAACGCCTCACCGCTAGGGTGGCCCTGATTCACGGAAAAGTTAGGACAAATAAAAACACACTGTATATTTAATAGTACACTTGGAGGATTTAATTACAAATTGTAAATGGTGAAATTTGTGTTGTTAATTAGTAAATTCATTTATTTATTCAAACACGGCTTAATATAAAGCTGCTCGTGAATAAATATTGGGTAAACAAGTTAATAAAAATATATCTACGTACCTGTGCATTGTAAACCATATGCACGCCTTGGACCACAATATTTTTGGCGAATTCGTCCAAGAATGTCAGTATGTGCTCCACCTGCGAAGGACGCAAATATTTATTCAACAAGAACAAAATTCACAACATTTAATTTTTTCCCATGACATCTATATTTATAAAGTGGACACAAATCAACTGCAAATATTTTAAGGGCAGATTCAGATCATTTGATTATAAACCGTTTTTTTTTTGTTTCAAACGTTGAGGTTTAATATATTAAACGATGCGAGTAATGTGTAAGAAAAGGTATATTAATATCTTTTATTCTTAGTTTCAAAATAATAATTTGTCAATATGGTTTTTGTACGCGTTATTATAAGAAAATACTGTAAACGGTAATCAAGACCCTAAACTAGGAAATCAGAACATCTGTCTTGTCCCTACGCTATGCTTACTATCCTTTTCGCTCCCTCTTGTACCAAACCCTAGAAACTAAAGCTAACCTATTGAGTTTTCATGTAAGTGAATTTATAATTCTTTTTGAGAATAACATAGATATGTTAAACCTTAAACCAATAAAGTAGTAATCACGTAGGTAATGATTTTGGTTTAAAACGGTTTATTTTCAACTCTATACCTGAGCTTCGTACGGCAGCCCACGCAGCCTGACGCAGTCCTTTGCCGTGCCTGACGTTATAACGTGCTGGGGGAGCAGCACCGGCAGCAGGCTCTCGGCGGGGGCGGAGGCTGTGGACGGGGTGCTCGCTGTGCTTGTGCGGGTCTCTAACGACCGGTTTAGCACCTGCAAGAGTACCACAGAATATAATACTCATACTTTTTTTTTTGATGTGGATATATTCCACAATATGGCAATCAAACATATAGCTTATTTTTGCCAGTATCAAGTTTTAGATAAATGTTCTTCATTTCGTCGAGTCACATTCAAGTCAGTAGTCATCAGTGCCGTAAATTGCCTTTTCTGCACCCTGTGCGAGCTTCTATAATTGCCACCTTGTTTTTTTAGATAATACAAATTTTCTGCGCCCTAGCGGAGCTTCTATAACTGCGCCCTCTTATAGTCTTGCCTGGTCTGGCCATTTTTGCGCCCCCCAAAATCTACGCCCTGTGCCTGGGCACCGGTGGCACCGCCCTATTTACGACACTGGTAGTAAGTTAGTCAAGGGCTAAGTGAAGCGGTGGAAGTTTCACTTAGCTTTATCTTGGGAGATTTTGGTGGCAAGGATTAAAGTCACTTATACGACATTGTACCACTTCCCAACACTCAACAGCTTTAATAAGATCTATCGCCTTTAATAACAAATAACAAAAATACTTACTAGAAGTTATTTACTAGCGAATTGTCTTAGATTTTTTCAATTTGACCTGATTTTAGAGTAAAAAAAAAATTATTGGTTGCACTAGTTGGCTGATGTCAGCTGCTTAATGTTTTTTATAACTATACTAGAACCTACGCCAACAAGTTTCTAAATCTCACAAACAAAGCAACATATTATCGCGGCCGCCTCAAATTGCAAGTGCATGCGATGCATCGATAACCGACCGGCTCAAGGGCGCGTGGTTACAAACGGAAATAAAAACTGAATTTTATTCATATAGCATATATACATATTATTATTATTGTCTGGAGTGATTTGGTTTTGCGTAGAACTAACCCACTAAGGATTTCTCGTTGAGATTAGCCGGCTTTTCATGGGTGTTAAATATACAAACTATAAACTTTTAAGAAGACTATCATAATTTTGGTGAAGACCTTATACTCGTACTAAAACCTTACATACTTGGTTATCAAGGTTATCCGATTTTCTCTAAATTATGGTGAAGAGAGCACAAAATTAGTTTTGTTGTTTAAAAAAAGTTACACAATTCGGCAATGCGCTCGTGACACTCCTGGTGTTAGGCGTCCATAGGCTACGCTAACCACTTGCCATCAGGTGGGCAGTAGGCCTGATTACCTATTCCGTGGTTTAAGAAAACCAGTAAAGTACTTAAGTATAGATAATGTTATATGGTTCGACCTTGCACACCCTGGTGTCTGAGCTTCTAACTGCCAAATAGCTGATGAATATGTCCAGCATTGGTCTTTATAGTTAAAGTTAAATGACAAAATTAAAACAATAACACTAGCATCAATATCGTGTACTTCTATTTGGTACTCAAAAAATTATGTACTTAGTAGAAAATATAGCATTGTTCTAAACCACATAGCAGCAATATATTGTTAACTCAGGATTTGTAATATTAGATTGTGTTTCCGCTTTGAAATTGTTTATGGCAGTCGATATTTTTATTACAACTACAAAACTACACTCCAGATTAAAACCTGCAATTCTTTTAAGTACTAGCTGTTCCCCGCGGATTCACTCGCCCGTGATGTGTATGTATGTACTATAAGCCTATTAACCTTTTCCAAGAATGAAGACTATCACATGCAGCTAATTATTTTTTTAAGCCGACCAACAGTTCTTAAGTATTATAAGCATTCTAATTCTAACAAACTTTTTAGCTTTATTGTATAAGTATAGATAAATATCTTTGAAAATTTCTGAAACACCTTTAATCACGATCACAAAATAGATAATTATACTATACGATCTTATTTATTTATTTGTTAAATTCATGCATACGTTACATTTACACAGAATTTTCCGAGGAAAAGAGAAATGATCATAATTTAAGCCGCAGGCAGTCCACTAGGCCTCACAGACCTCCCCCAAGGATTTCCAGAATAAAGGGGCCTGCATCAAGCACTAGCCTTGCGACCTTCTTTTAGTCATTTGACCATAGGGTTTCTGGCGATGCGCTTACCGGTGGGTAGTCACTCCAACGGAGCACAGGAAAGAAATTTCGGAAATAATATGGTCGGTCGCACGTGCCTGGTGTTTCAGGCGTCCATGTGCTAAGGTAACCGCTTCTCATCAGATGGGCCGTATGCCTGTTTGACTTAATGGTATAAAAAATGCTTACCTGTTGCACCTCAGCAGTAGTTGACCTGAACAGCTCGATGTATCTGGAGCCGATGAGCTTACGATGGCGAGATAGAGCCTTCGGCGCGTCATCTTCTTTGGCAAAAAGCACGAAGGCATCTCCTGTGGCCCGCCCGTCCGCTCGCCGGACGAACAGGACACCGTCTGCCCCGTCCAGTACTTGTACTGGGTCGTCACCCGTTGAGAAGAATTCCAACTAGATTGGGGGAAAAGTAAAAAAATCCATCAGCTAACGAAGGGGAATTAACCCATAAAGTCACCGGCCAATAAAAAAACTCAAGAGGTTGCAAAATATACTTTTTACTTCTACTTCTGTAGAAGTAACAATTGTGAGCATTTTGAGAAAGGAAGTATTTTGCTGGTACGTTTTTGTTTTACCTATTTTGGCGATGCAAGTTGTTATAAAATCAATGTATTTTTTTTAACAAAGCAGATAAGTGGATGACGTCAATAATTTATTAAACACGAATCGAACTACGAAAACTTCGCAACGCATATTCAAACCAGCTTCCCAAAAACTGCTCAAGTGTGGGAACACTGAAGGGATTAAATAGGGTTGACATTTTGAGACAGATATAATTAATTATTTTTGAAATCATTTAAATTTGTTACAGGGGTAGGATATGACCTGGAATAACATCCGACGTAATTCATAAAATTATCCATATTGTTGTAAACTTACCACTTGTTGCGGCGTAGCATCGTAGGGCAAGCCCCGCATCCGCACTATGACTTGTGCTCCTCTCGTGAGGAACGCTGCTGCTTCACACGTAGCTCCACCAGCCACTGATAGGAAGTCTTCACCACTCGCCCGGTACACCTGTTTTATGGCAAAGTTAATAATTACATTTTATAGAAACAGCGGGAAATTAAGTTTGTCGTCCGACGATTGGACAAGCCCAATATTATTGGTATATATATTAAGATTCCTTTGAAGCAGCCGGTCGTACCACGTGGATTTTTGTTAGTTCTTTTGTATTTTTCACAAATTTTTCTACAGATGGTTGAGTCAAAAACCTAATGGGCATAAAAAACACGCCAATTTTTATGATGTCGCCTTTGCGAATTAGCGAATTTCGGGTTATGAAATTATGGAAACACTGAGACGCAGACATGTTTTAAATTGGGAAATGGATGTTAGGTACTTACGTGATTAAAGTCCACTAATTCCAGAGTAAGCGTAAAATTTAAGTAAATATTAATAAAATTGAGAATGTTTTCTTAAATATAAATTGGAGATGAAGTTTTCTCTTTCTAAAGATTTATTTAGTTATTATTTAGAATGACCTCAATGGACTGATATATCATTTTCTTTTTTATCTTTTATTTTTGAGAATCTAAAAGAAAAGGCTTGTAGCATATCGCTCGTTGACCAGGTACTTGGTCTAGTAAAAGCAATTTGGGAGGTAAAAAGTTAGACGCCAACTCCTGCGACTTGCGACCTTGCAGTTTGAAGAGCCGTGTGTATTACAAAGTCAATTGACCTTGCACGCTTTGGTGTCAGAGTTCAGTTGATAAAACGTACTGACCTCAATGTACCGCGGGCCGATGTGATGCTTATGTCGTTTGAGAGCCATGTCTCGGTGCTCCTGCGACACGAAGCGCACCAGCGCCTCGCCGTTCCTGCGTCCTTGGGGTGAGAGGCACAGAGCTACGCCGCCCCTGGACAAAGAAAAAAAAATGAACGGTTTGCACTCAGGGAGTGCCGGCATAGAAGTGAAAACTTGAACACTCGCGCGAGCGCTCTGCCCCGCTTAAACTAAACAGCAAGAGCAGCCATACAGTTTTACCGCACCTAAAAAGAGAGGGGGATATTACTTCCTCTCCTACACCGCACCGGCGGTCTACTCTCCCTCTGTCTTACGAATTTTCGATCAGGTACGTGTTCTGACGCGAGTTTAACATTTTTTACTTTAAAATTATTAGTATTAAAATTTAAATCTAGATGTTACACAACAGACAGTACAAAAAAAATAACAACAACTTACTTTGCGACATTGAGTCCACGGAAGAATTTGGCAATGTCTTGGTCCGAAGACTGCCAGGGCAAACCACGGGCGCGAACTATACAATTACCGTCAATCTCATCGTCTTTTGAGCTGAAACAATAGAAAGAGATATTTGAAAACTACTAAGTTCCACATAATAAAAAAAATCAAATCTCGACAGACACACAGAGAATTTAAATGTGTGTGTGAATGCGCCCACGCCGAAGATAGATCGTTGTTGTAGGAAGGTCGTCTGTGAGGGTACAGTGGGACAAAGAGAAAAGTATACCACTTTATCCTTACATTTAGGTTATATATATTTTTTATGTATGTATTTATGTTTGTTTCATTTGTTTTTATTTATTTTTATTTAGTATGTGTAGGTTATATTATATTATTTTATATTTACATCTTTATGTTATTTATATCTTTGTGTGTATATTTATTTACGTATATATACTGCGCCTTCGCCTTTTGATTTCTTGGTTTTGTTTTCCATCCACCCTAAGGATGACGTTGTGGAAGGAAGAGATTGCATTAGCGATAAGTCCGCCTTTGTACCTTACCTAGTTTTTAACAAAATTATGTATACATTTGTTTGGTGCAATAAAGAGTTTTTCTATTCTATTCTATTCTATTCTCCTACTTATGTGGTATTCTAAGGGTAATATTGTACCTTACTCGCCCACCACTCCACTCAAGGGATAAGATACACTTAACTACACTTACACTTGTTTAATCAATGTTCTTAATCACTAGGTACTAATATAAAACAAAGTCGCTTTCTCTGTCCCCATGTATGCTTAAATCTTTAAAACTACGCAACGGATTTTGATGCAGTTTTTCTTTAATAGATAGAGTTATTCAAGAGAAAGGTTTTTATGCCCATGCGAAGCCGGGATGGGTCGCTAGTATACAATAAACTTATATACATACATACACTTTTTGTGTTGAGATATTTGTCAATCATCTGTTAGTTATGAATCCAGCTAAAATATCACAAACGGATAGTCTGAATACATATCTCGATGAAAATATTAGCAAGTCATCAAAATAGGCCTACTTTGCTCATTACATTACCCATAGATTTAATCAATACGTGCCCGTTTCGTAAGCTAATCAGTTAGAGGTTATAGGTTTTTTTTCCTGTTAGGTAGGTATCTAGTATTATGCTTTGGAACGATATGTCGTCGTATTTTTGCCGTCCGTCGCAGAATCCGCAGCAATTCATTCTCAAAACAATATAAGCAAAGCATATTCTCGAAGGTAGTCGAGTTGGCGAAGTTAATATGGAACAGTTTTCATGTTAGTTTTCTAATAAATGCGCAATGAATGTATTATCTATCACAAGTGCCTAGTATCAACGGGATGAATTGAAGTATCGTAAGTAGGCATGCCTTAGTGCAAAGAAATAAAATAAAGTTCCGTTATATCATTCTTAATATTAAGAAATCTCTTCGTCCTCCGTTTCTCTAATGCATGATGGCCATCATGCATTAGAGAAAGCCTTTGGTAGACTGTAAAAGAAGAAGACCTGACCGGAGTCGATACTACGGCGTTTAATATTTGACTTGTCACCCTTGCCTATCACTACATAGTATAAAACAAAGTCGCTTTCTCTGTCCCTATGTCCCTTTGTATGCATCTTTAAAACTACGCAACGGATTTTAAAGGCTTTTTTTTAATAGATAGTGTGATTCAAGAGGAAGGTTTTTATGCCCATGCGAAGCCGGGGCGGGTCGCTAGTTAGAAATAAAAGTCTCGGAATTCCTATTGAAGAACTTTAAATCCGTCGATGAGTAGACAGGTACAAAGTTTGTTGACACGAACTAAATAAAAATTAACAAATGCTTCCTATCAGGTATCCACCCGGTTATCAAGTGAGACACTCAGATTAAAGAATAATCAATTATTGGTTTAATTGATAATATCGCTGGCTGTGATATCTATCAGAACTCGTTTTGGTAGTGATTTGTTTAATTTTCTGCCTTTGCTATAAAGATCCGGTCCACGGAGGATATAAGTTATATAGTACTAGCTGTTCCCCGCGGCTTCGCCCCGCGTGGGACTCGGTTATATCGCGCCCAAAAGCAGCCTATGTTTGACCTCAGGTCGTTAACTACATCCCTACCAATTTTCATCACAATCGGTCCAGCAGTTTAGCCATGAAGAGGTGACAGACAGACAGACTTTCGCATTTATAATATTAGTATGGATGTAATGTGCCTGTAGTCCGGTCATTGAACACAGAACGCAGATGAGACAGGACAAACTGAATGGAAAATTGCAAATGTTTTCATTATTTTTAACACAAAAGCTAACATAGCTCGCCGCCGCCACTTCTTGTTTTGATTCAGCAGTGGACGCGGACATATCAATGAAACTAGAGAAAACGCGCTAAGGCAAAATTTAAATTGACTTATTTGGTAAATACGCGTGTAACCAGTGGAGATGCGAAAAACCACAGACAGGATAAGGATAAAAATATAACAAAGGACTAGGAATAATACCTACTCTTTCAACAAGGGCGACTCGTCAAGAAAGGGGACGCAAATCTCAAACTGACATCGGATTTTGAAATAACCGTTAGAAAGAAAATATGAAAACCCTAAATAGAATTGTCACATTTTTAACCAATGAAAAGACACCTTAGTGCTGACACCTAATGGAAGTTATATTTAAAAATCGTTATTATAAATATCGTTATAACATGTTTTAAGATCTTATATAACTAAAGTCACGCATTACGCGATGGGGCGGAAACGTTTCCACTAGAGAAATTAATGAGAATGTTTGTTCATTGATAGATCTAGAGGTCGTCCCAGATCACTGTTTACGTCAGTCATTGACGACGAAGCTATTAAGTTATAATGTTTTTTCCTATTTAAAGTCGTCTATCTTTAGTACAACAATATTTATTTTGAACTAGCTACAAAGAGATAGGATATTCTTGGCGCATTTTCCTAACTTTTTTCTGTATAAACCTTCTATTATTTAAGTACATATTTTTTATTAACCTTTATTTTCTCACTGCTAGGCAAAGGTATCTTATCATTAATAATGGGGTACAAAAATTATTATAATATTTTTTCCCCCCCTTATCCTTGCGTGTCCCGGACCTCCAACCATTTGAAAAAATCCATTCAATAAAAAATCTAATATTCGCAAATGTTGTGATCAAGAAAAAACAGAAATGTATGAACACGAGTGTATGTAGGTATGGCTCACTTAAATTACAGAAGTAATTGCGTAGAAACAAACACATGATCGAGGCTTATCAATATTATTAAAGTCGTAATCGTAAAAATTACAACGCTTATTGGAAGAAGATATCTTGGGACTTGTGTATGGTACAAGTTTGGTCACATTTCTTCTTTATATTTTTAAACATGAGAATGTATGACTGGCCGCATGCCTCACAACTCTCGCACTTAAGATCGAAGAACCTACCTACTACCACCTACTAAACTAACTAATCCATTTGTGAGCTGATTCACCTAGGTAGTAAACTTGACACATGTGGTAAGAAAATTGAGATTTCATCAAAGTTTACCATACATTTCCCTACGGATGAGCTAATACTTATCCATCCCAAAGCTACCAATGTTGCAACTGGATTCATTGTTCCGTGATGTTTTGGTTGACATCGACACATAATGGACATTGTGTGCATGGGACGTTCTCTGTATTTTTATATTGTCTCCGCACACACCAGACAATGGCCATTTTATAATGAGGATGGCCCGCCGAAAGTTGTTGGGAATCGCGTGACGATAGCCATTTTGATTGACAATTGACATAATCTGAACATTATTCATAGATTTAAAAAAAAATGCCTTGAAACCGCGCGCGATTCTAAATTCTTTTACATTATTAATACTTGAGAACTCTAAATTAGTATAGAATCGACTCGATAAGACGAAGAAGAGTAGGACTGAGCTAAATTAACTAAATAATGTTTGTTGCTAAATTAACTAAACAATGTGTGTTACAAAATACTTAAGTATAGAAATGAAAAAAAAAGTATAATGGCGGACTTATCCCAGAGGGACCTCTTACAGTCAACCAGCGAGTTAGAAAGAGGACGCTTATAAGGTCTAATGTGTTACTACATCTCGTCATGAACATGTCCTAAACCTCAAAGGCGATTAAGGTACAATCAGATCTAAACTCATTCCAACAACAAAAGCATTCATAAGAAGTGATTCAAGATAAGGGTGATAGGCAGATGTTCTGTGACGAGGTGCTCCTCGTAGTGCATTCATATTGAAACGCACCTAATGTGGCGCACCTTCTCTATTCCCCGGAGCGCACCATTTAATTGAGGAACAGTTAGGGTGGTCCTAAAATGGTTGCACTTCGGGGAATACCTCCCGGTGGCACATATAATGCCAAATATTATTTGATGTCATAAGTAGGTAAGGTTGAGAAGAATCATATGCAAGCTCTCGATTCCAAAAACACCAGGGGGCTTAGCCAAAGTCACCATCGCATAACGTTAACGAGGTACGACATGAACAAAATGTATGGGATTGACATAAGATTGACCACGTGATTAACCGCAGCTTATGTCAATCCAATACATTTTTTTCTTGTCGAGATTCCTTAGCGTTTTGATATTGCTACGGGGGCAGGCCTAAGCCTTCATATAAACACATATAATTTATTAGGTCAGTTGTACAGCGTGCGCTGCAACCCGTACCTTTAAGATCAAATTCGGATTTACTAGCCATATCCGAACTCAGTTACATGTTGACGGATACGTCAAGGAGGATATCACATCATCAGGTAAGGTAGTGAGCCGGGATTGTTGAGTCGACGATGACCACATCATAAAGTGAATACTTTAAATACACATTTTATCTTGTTCGCTTTTTATTTGTGTATTCAATTTATTATCTGGTACCAAAGTGCACATGTTTGACTTTGAATCCACTCGATAATTAGGCAATTAAGCTCATTAAATCCTATATAAATATAACAATTTGTGAGATCCTGAGACTTCATAATGATATTAACGACTACATATCGTTTCTATGCCGCGTCGTGGGTCATAACAAACCATGTAAGTAATTATTAAGCGGATTTTATATGCAGCTAATACAATAATACCAACGTAATACAATTACGATACAAAACACATAATTTTCTACTCGCCTTATTTTGTAGTGCCACTTCATTATGTCAACGCCGTGAACAGGGATTAATAAATAGATGAAAATCTTGACCGTCCTAATCGTAACTAATATTATAAGGGATATTATAAATGCGAAAGTGAGTTTGTTTGTTTGTTACGCTATCACGCCCTATCTACAGCACCAATCTTCCTAAAATTTCGCATAAGTAGACATAGTTAGAAGTATTGAGAAGGGCATAAGATATCTTTCATCCCGGGAAAAAACACAATTCCCGTGAGAAATTCACGCAGCTTATAAAAATAACATAACAAATAACGTACTACACCATGTATAACATTTAATTACTAAATGTTGCATAATTAGTATACCTAAGCAAAATGTTGAAACAATTTTGTCGCAAAATTAGAGAGCTTACCTCTACTTTTACTCGGGAAAGGGTAGACACGACCGTGTTAATACCCAAATGTCTGTATGGGATAGTAAACTGTTGATTGATCATACATTGCTGTGGTCAGATATTATGTTTCAAACAATTACATACAACTTTGTGGAGAAGAATACCACACAAAGTGGAGAATAATGAATACGAATGAATTGACGTAAGAAATCTTTAGTCTTCTTTTAGTCTGACAAATATGATTAAATCGCATCTTCGGGGGTGCCACAGGGGCATTTACTAGAACCCGTATCGCAGTACTCTAGAACAACGAATTTGGTCAGATCTAAATGAAAAAGAATAACACATTCGTTGTCGAGGCAGCCAAATGCGAAGGCACAATAGCACAGAAACTTGAGAATGCTCAAGTTACACCGGACCATAGAGATAAAACAACTAGAAGGATAAACAACTGGCTTACCACCATCTCTTTAAACTATGCAAGATCCAGTGAGTAAGCGAGACAGCGCGATACATGATGTAAGGCGACATCTACCACTCACTGGGTCTTGCATGGTTTTAAGAGATGGTGGTAAGCCACCAGTACAGAAAATTTTAAGTTACTCATAAGAAGATTGAAGGAAATGATTAAAATCTTGAAGCAATCTTACTGTTGTTTGTTATGTTTTAGTAGGTTTTAATGTTACTAAAATTATACTAATTGAGAGGGTGTGAAAATTTTTGAAGTTTGTATGTGGGAAGTCAAAATGGGAGCAACTGCACGTATTTTAAAAATATGCATTAATAACGCAGGCAAAGCGAAAAATAAAATAGAAATGCACTTCACAGACATAGATGTAACGGGCTTGAGACAGACTGGGAATAAAGGCTACCTACTAATAAGGATCTGAAAACCTTTAGTAGGTATAGTTATATTTTACAACTTATTTCTTCATAAAGACCAACAGCTTATATTTTTAAAATGAGTGATTTAGCAGCCAGTTACAGGTCAACACATGTAAAATTATAAAGCCAAGAAAGAAATGATACACTCCTTCTATGCGAATTGAGTGCTGTGATGACTCTATGACTAAGCATTCTGTTGACTATTATTGTTATTGCCTAATGCATTGTTAGCAAAACTGCTGAATTCAAGTTTTGCAAGAATTTAAAACGAGACGTGATTTTGCCGTTTTATTATGGACTAGCCGTGCGCCGCGGTTTCACACGTTTAGTTTATTTAACTATACTATAATTCACCATTTCTATGGACCCACAAAGGTCGGATTTTTTTTTTATTCTTGTCAAAGAAACCCGAATCTTTTAGAAGTCTATTAAAAAGATAAACAAAATATTTTGGGCTTCAAAACCATTCTATGTTACCAATAGAGCTTAGATGTTAATGATAGTCTAACTAATCAATCACAATCATAGCCTGGTATTATGAAATTAAAAATACTTAGAGCCATTTAATTATTTTAGCAGTAGACACAAAAAAGAATAACATTTGATGGTTTGTCTTGTAAATAAAAATAATAATTAAAAAAAAATTGTGTCGACAACAGTTAGGTACGCATGACCTTCAGAAGTCGAATGAGACGAACTATCTGATGGTATGACCCCTGTTGATAACTATATGTGTCAGTTATCTCAAAATAGGCTTACAGCGGAAGATAGCTATATGCATAAATTAAGCTGATGTTGAGTTTTTATAATTCTAACTAGGTAATGTTTATTTATTTAACTAACCAAAAGAATAATTATAAACATAGTTAAAAATCATAAAATACTTAAACAAAAAAAAACAAGATACTACAAATATAAAAAAGCGATTCGATGAATTGCTCAGAGTGGCGTTTTTAGACCCCCTGAATGGCATAAATTTACCTATCTTTTAAATAAACTGCCTGTTTTGTATATTTTTTTCTTAACCTTCAACTATCGATTGTGGTATTAAAATAAGGATTTTAAATGGATGGCTCTTATGCACATCTTATTTTTAAAGTGTTGGGATGTTTTAGTTTCGTACTGCAGTCAGGTGTTTTTGCTGATAAAAGCCTGTTTTCATGTTTATTTATAAAGAGGTGAGTAATAAAAGGTACATCCGACATCTATTTTTCATCATCTTTTTTTAAGTCAGTTCATTGGGTTATCTTGGAGAGTTTAACTTTGACTTTAAGCACATGCTATACATATAATTATATACTTACTTGTGTAGATTCAAGTTTCTTTATACTTAATATAGTTTTCCATTCTTGTCAATTTTGCTAATGATTATAGTTTTATGATCATAACTTCTAAATTATTTTGATTTCCAGCGTCACTTGAGTAAAGATAAGAGCTTATCGGTAATGGTCGAATAATGTTTGTTATATTATTGATTTGACACAAATATTTGGTGCTATTAGTGTGTACTATTAAGTCTAGAATATTTTGCGATGTAATTAGTCCAGCGTTTCTTAGGTTTCTAGTAACTGGTGCGCTAGCTAATATTCTCCGCTCTACTCCATAAAAATCTTCAGCAAGAGATTTCTGTATTTAATGTAAGTAAGTTATGCCAAAACATGGTGAATCAATTAATGAGTAAATTAAAAATTTAAAAAAAAATGCTTAATCATAAACACAATTTATAAGTTGCAGCATATGTATTATACCTATTTATTTAACTTTATTGCAATAATACAACATGCGGACTTAACGCTAAAAGCATTAACTAACAGTCAACCTTTGGGTCAAGCAGAGAACAGTTTGTGGATGTAAAAATAATATTTACTTAATAACAAATATAATAAACTAACATTATACGTATACTTTATACGTATCAAAAAGGTATAAAGGTACTTTATCTAGTTCTCGTTCGCGAATATATTCTCTTTAAACAATTGTATTATATCTTAGTATGTAAAACCTATGAATTAAACATTTCTTCCAATATGTTTATTTGTATCGTATCTATCTATGTAGGTACTTAAACGTGCCCCAGAAGATACATAACCGAAGCTAGATCAACTATTCAGACAGAATTATGGAGTGCAGATTCATGTTTTGCGTGTAAGTATAATAATGAAGGTATATAAGAATGGTTTGTAAAGAAATTGGCATAGAATTAAGTACGAGACGATCTTCTTAATTCTATGAAAATTAGTGTTGTCTTTGGCATCAATTCTAACTTTTCTGAGACCAGAAGCTCTATTTTTGAAATGTGACTCTTAAAATAGGTGTGGATATAAAATCATTAGATATAGATCTTAATCACTTCAAATAGGTGTGTCGAAAGATTTTAATTCGTGCAAAAACAAGTGACTTTTCTTGATCACACGTTGCAAATCGACATAGCTCCAAAAGACATGTTCAAAAATGCGAAATTAACGATTTAAATCCACACATCGATCATATGTAAGTTTGAAAAATTGACCTCCTTTATTATCATAACAGACATTCATCACATCTTTTAGTCGTTAAAGGAACCACAGCAGAGGCCGAGAGGCGGTTCCGAAGAACTCTGAAACCAAAGTGTGCATGATCGATCAACTGTTACACCTACACGAAATGAATGACAGACATTTAATTTTTGTAAGTATAGATTTCATTGCGGGAAAAGATTTGAGTTTTCAGGTGGCTTACTAGGTATAATCTCTAAACACCATCCAAAAACGAGTGAGTAAAGGAGATGGCGCAATACTGATGTAGGTAAGGCGATATCTCCCTTACTTAATCGTTCTTGCATGGTTTTTAGATTAGAAAGTAAGCCAACAGGTTCCGAAGAAAGAGTTTAGGATAAATATGATTTTCTAGTCAAACCTTTTTTTCGGTCATAAACCAACCATAAACTAAAGACTACGTAACCACCCTTGTAACCTTCCGTCAACTATCAAGTCTAGCCCGTCCAACTAATTAAAAGCTATCAAAACACTCACCTTATCTCAACCGATAAGTCCCACAAGCACAGGCAACACAATTTTTTATCGGACCACGATTTTTATAACACTGCAAAGGAGTTAAAAACACAAGATAAGGGTTTATAGTTTTTGTTGATTTTTTTTTCTAATGTAAAATGGAACGTACGTCCACTCTCCGCGGTGGTTGGGAAGCGTATGACGGAATGCACGTTTCTTGTCGTGGATTTGGCCCTGTACTATGTTATCGATAAGTTAACGTGATGTCGGAGTGAAGTACACAGGCTAAGGTGTATGGAGCGAAGTTATGAATGTAGAGTCCAAATATGTGCGACTAGCTGTTGCCTGCCGCTCCGCCCGCATGGCATTCCGTAATAATATTGCAATGGAGTGTCTCTGTAAGGATCAAACAAATAAGTATTGTGTCTATTATGAGTTTTCTGGGACTCAAACTCTTTTCAGGATAAATTGCAAATATTTATAGGACTCTAACTCAGAAGAAACTGGAAGCGTTTGAAATAGGGTGCTGGGAAGCATGGAGAGAATCAGTTGGAAAGTAGAATAACAAATGAAGAAGTTTAAAACGTGTAGGAGAAAAGAGCTTTAAATAAAAAAAAATGTGGGAAAATTTAATAGGTAAAGAGGTAGACCAAGGAGGAGTTTGGTAGATCAAATAAAGGAAAAAGTGGGAGTCGTGTCGTATCAGGATATGAAAAGGCTGGCGGAAGATAGAGACACCTGGAAGAGACTCCGCCGACAAGAGCACAGCTCTTAAATTTTTGATACAGATAGATATGATTTAGGCAGTTCAAGCGTGAAGACGTAACGGACATGAAGTTAATTTCGCATTTACAATCAACAGTGTATGTGCTTGCACTCTTCTTTAAATATTGTTCTATCAAATGCAAATTAAAAATAACCAATCCATCAATGCATTATCTGCATTTAAAAAAGACTGATGATACTTTAAGAATGATCAGTCATAAAGTTTGAATTTCTATGAATTACTTATATTTACTCCTCTTAGTTAAGAAAATAAAAAAATAATAGTTATTTTAATTTGAGGAGAAAATTTAATAAAGACAGGCAGAGGGCCTTTGGTTATTAAAAAACCCTTAGTATATAGTAAATAATGAAAAAATATGCCTATTGCAAAGAAATAATTCGGAAAATATTAATCAGGGTCGAGATTATCAGTTAGATAACATTCATATTAACCTGAATTTATTACTGTCTAAATATAAATTAATCACTGCACCTACTTAGTAAATCAGAGGCCGAAATATTTCATTTCTTCCGCTGTTTTTTATTTTAGCATTAAGCGACTTCCTTCTTGAAAGTTCGAGTTTAACTAACAAAGCAACAAGTGTTTTCAAAATGACTTTAATCCAAGGAACCTGTGCCCCTAGTATGAGTTTTTCTTAATGCAGACGCTAGCGACTGCGTTAGGATTTTGTATGGAATTTCTTAGTTGCCTTACTATCCGCCAGAGGCGCTGTACAGGTTTGCCATACTAAATCGCTAACGCAGTCGCTAGCGTCTGCGTTAAGAAAAACTCATACTAGGGGCACTGAGAGTAAAACGATGATTTTGCGAGTTACTGTTTTGATAAAAACTGCCAATGGGCAACAACATTGCCAAGGAAAATTGACGTCAATAAGACGGGAGGTTATACAAAATATCTGCAAAATCCCTGTCTAAAGCCAATCCACTGATATGATATGGAAAAGGGTGTCAACAAGTAAAGGGATTGTGTTTTTGGAGAGTGTGACGGGAACAATAGTGTTATGCTCGACCGCCACAAAGGGAAGATCTTCCCGCTAGGCTTGGGTGTTATGCTTGGGGAACCGCGGCTCCGACGATGTCTTGTCGGAGGTTGTATTTATGCTCCAATCCGTAGAAACTTTGCAAGCGCGATTTAGACTTTCATAGTAATTTGCCATCTTGTATGCAATTCAGAGATTGTTGCTTTTTAACGCCACCTGTTGTGCGTCTTTGGTAGTTTGTTTTTGTTGTGGCGTTAGTGTCGCCACAGTGTTTATTTAATGTAAACTGTAAATTGGAAACTTAAAAACTTACCATCCTACTTCCTACTAATATTGTTAAAGCGAGAGTTTGTATGAATGTTTTTTACTCTTTCTCAGAAAAAATGATTTAACCGATTTGGCTGAATCTTTGAATGAAGATTTCTTAGACAAATTCCCACGGGAGCGGAGCCCCGGGAAACAGCTAGTTTACCATAATATTGGGTTCTACTTAATTGACTCAAGAACCCTAAAGCATCCAAGTAAGTATCGCTCTCATTTTTATCGCTTTAGCGACATTTCTTATCGGAGCTATGAAGTGGTACAGGGGTTGTTTGACTTCTCAGCACTTCACCCCATGAACAAATATACAGTACCAAAAGGATGTGCCTTATAGAATAAAAAAAAAACAGAAGTCTGTTTACAGATTTGAATTATAGAACAACGTTTCAGTTTGTCTTGAGTGCGACAGATTTTTATTATGCCGTAAATAGAGGTATATACGAAAAAAAAATTCTGCCGATTTTTACAAGCCGATGTGGCAAAATTTTTTTTTAACATTTTTAAACTTAGGCGCTCCCCCCACCGGTAAAACAAAAAAATCATATAACCCTTTTTTTCTTTTTAACATACAACGACGTCCGAGTTACTGCAGATTTAGCATCATAAGCTTCTAGGATTATCTCATATACTCTACATACCCCAAAAAATTGCATTTTTTTTATTACTGATGACGATTTAAGTGCTGCCTGTCTAATTTGACATTTTCACGTTATATTCATTTTACTTAGGAGGATACTAATCGCGATCGAAATCGCCGCTTCCTATTTTTTTTTATTTATTAATTTTACCGTTTATTGCATTCCAAAGCAGGCGAGATGTCTTATATCATGTATAATCTAATCATGTAGGTATTGCACTATCCCGCCTACTCGCTCATTTTTGGATTGCTCTAAGCCATCGTCGTAGCCCCCTTGTCTTTAAGCCATGACAATAAATTACCACAAATCAAAAAGCCACAAAGAAAGAAAAAAAAGAAGTCGAAAAAATTTAAAATATGTGGAACGATTTAATTCTCTAGTCGTCAGTTTAACTCATGTGAGCCACAAAGGACGCAGTGTCGAATGACGGCTGTTTTCTTAGTAGACCACCGTTCCGCCGACGGAGCACTTTTTGTGGCACTTTATGCATTTTTGATGCAAAAATGTTGGGACGAATTTTCGTTATGGTAATGCTTGTGTCCAGAATGAGATGTACGGATGATTTGAGGGATTTTGATAAGGACTGGACGGTAACATTTTTATCTAGTTAGTTAATATGTAGTTTAGTTATTTGCCTCTTCTATGACTGTATTAAAAAGCAGTAAAATAAGAATTTGAAAATAATATAATATTGTACATATTTTCAAGTATAATTTTTTATAAATATATTTTTTTACATCTCACTCTCACACAAACAGATACTTACTAATAAGTTATCAGTTTTTATAATAACAAACGTAACGCCTTGTCTTATCAACACACAAAGTTTTTGTACAGAATTTTTTATAGAAAAGGACAGGGGGATTTTTGATACTTATACAAGGTGTTTTATTTACAATTTTGACCTCAACATGAGGTTCCTACAAGGTTCCTACTTCATGTCGAGTACAAATGTGGTCAAAGATAGGCCAGCGAGCTTCATCTTAGACATTCACTGTAGTTTGTGTAAATGAACACGAAATAGATGCATGTTTTTTTAGGTAGAGTACCTACTACCTTTTCACGGCGCGGTAGAAAGAAATGAGTTTTTATTTGGCATATAAGTAGGCTGACTATCATCATTTGTTTATACTTAGTTATTTTTTACTACAATTTCACCACAAAAATTCCCACAGGCGTTACGCCTCGCGTTTGACTTATTAGATTGTCATAAGCTATGCGACTTAACCTAATAAAGACTAATGCTAACTCATGGTAAGTAAAATTATTTAGTAAGAAACGTGTCAAATAAAGCCTTGCTCAGTTCCTGATAATAACATTTACTTGTGTAAAAACGCACACATCGTTAGTGCCTGCAGCTTTAAATTTGTCTTCACGTGACATTGCCTTTAAAATTTTGACAGGCGAATACAAAATAATATATTTTATTACTACTAACTTGTACATGTTAACAGTAATCATCCATACGACTGTATTTATAAAACTAGACAAAAAACAAAAAAATTGTAAGTTTTACTAAAGTAGTCTCATATAGAAATCATGTCTATCTGACAACAGATCGAACGGATCTCCGTAAGAAAGTATAATCTCGAAAGCGAGAAGTTCTGCTATCTCAATTAATACACTGGTAGAGCCGGGTAAAAGTTATTTTAATAAAAATTAGTAGTAGTAAGTACTCACCAAATACCAGTTTCTAACACTAAGTCCACGGTCTCCGGCAACTCTAACCGGAAACCTGAAAAAAAAGAAAGAATCTCATTTAATTATCACTTAAAAACTCATCAGCCGTGCTTATATTGTGAGCTTGTGGGATAAAGAGTAACTTATCACCATATAACGTTATCATAAAAAGTCAATCGCCCTGTACATGTGCATCAGTTTTTTGAAATCGCCTGTTTAAAATGTAACTGAACATAGAACCGGAGACAAAGCTGTCATAGGGATTTCAGTAATATATGCAATAATTAAACAAAACTGACATTAGGGTGTGCAGGGTCAATAGATCTTGTAACTTTCAGGATACAAATTAATTGTACAATTTGGTGGCGCTAAATGTCTTGGGGTCCAAACGACCATGGAATCTGGAGGGACACAGGGACATTTGCCCCGGGCAATAAATTTGAAGGGGCGTAAATAGTTTTATAATTTGTTACATATAAAATTTTAAAATGTTTTTGATCCATACATTTTAAGCAACTAAATATATTTATTGATTGACATTTCACTCTTATTGAATAAGACTACCTACGTTTGTTTCACAATAGAAAAGCAGCTAAGCAACTTTTGTTTATTACATACATATATACAGTACAATTATGCTTCAAGTGTACAATATCAAATTAAATGGTTTTTGTATCTGCATACAAAACACGTTTTTTTCCTTGTGTGTAAGGATTTAAAGAGAATCTGGATAAGGTGCTTGATCGGTTTTATTTTAAACTGAGATCTGAAAAATGCCAGCGACAGTAATAGTGAACGACTGTACCCACCGTCAGAGATTATCCTTTGTATGATGCTGGCCATGTCTTTAACTTCAGCCGCGTAGAAGTTTTCTCCTGTGTACGGTGCTATTCCTAAATCTGTTTTCATGATTAAGGAAGTATATTAAATAAGATAGCGACACATTCATAGTTGACTTGTTATTTAAAAGAAAGAAAGAAAATGTCTTTATTTGATACATAACCAAAATGAAAACTTATTACATGGTTTGGACAAAGAAAAAAATATTTTGAATATGCACCAAAATGGATTCCTGATTTGTTGTTTCTAATGTGATTCATCTTGAATTCGAAAAAATAAAAAGGTATATCACTACATAGTATAAAACGAAGTTGCTTTCTCTGTCCTTATATCCCTTTGTATGCTACTTAACGGATTTTGATGCGGTTTTTTAATAGATAACAGTGATTCAAGAGGAAGGTTTTTATGCCCATTCGAAGCCGGGACGGGTCGCTAGTATGTAATATCTTTAAATCTATCTCTAAATTAAGATCATTGTTCTTGTCGGTGGAGTGATTTTTAATCGTCACTAACTAAACTAATCAAAGCAAAATACATAACTGCTGGAACTTTATACCAGCAAGACCATAAAATATTTAAATATCTATCTGCAAAGGATAACCTTAAAATATTAATCTTTTTTGCATGCAATGCAATTTTGTATGCCTACGGGCGCAAGCAGAGAGTTGTATACATTTCTGCTAACAACCTGCTGTAACCTGTGTATGACAAAATAAATGATTATAATGACGATGATGATGATTTTGCAAAGGATACAAGTCAACATGTCGTGTAGCGACTGAGGGTGGTCTGGCGGCGGGGGCGGCGGCGGCGCCTGCGCCCGTGGCGGCGTCACCGCGCGCAGCGTGTACGCCCGCACGTACTCCTTGCGGAGGTCGTGGAAACGAGCGTAGTATGTGGGGAGAGATAGTTCCTTGCTGCACGCTTCTGGGTGGAGACATTGTCTGGAATCAAAAAAAAAAACAAATGAAAGATTTTGTTTACTTCAAGCATGTGTACCAATTGCCTTAGAAAAAGATTTATAGTTCTTTTTCTTGCTAATAGGTTAAAAAAAAATAGATCCCGCCTATTTCTGGCGAAAAAAAAGAGTGTGAATTATTAAAAACTGTTTTTTAGTCTTCATCCTATTACAAACCGATTTTGTGCTTTATTTTATAAGATATCGGATTTAGAATCACTGTGTTTTATGTGATCGATAAATTAATATGTCTCAGTATGGGGAGGACTCTATTAGTACACTAAAAACCATATAAGATTGTTTACTAGCTTTGATATCCACTTCTAATCAGACTGATAAGTAAATTGATATATATATTCAAATTCCAAGTCGAAACCACATTACCATCTACTTTTAAGAAAATCTACATAATTTTCTAAAATCTTGATTATGTCCTAATATCTTCAAAAAATAAAAATTAAATTGAATACAATCGTTTAAATTTCAGGGTTGTTTTTACAATATGTGCTGAATATCTTAGAAATTCATTTACAATGCACTTAAATACTTAACAAAGGATCGACCCAGCAACCTTCATTTACACAAAGATTTCAATCGTAGCTTCCTTTTTGAAAAACTTTGATCAAACAATAGGTTTGTATGTTGCTATTGAGGCAGGTTATTGTGGGTTATTGGTATTTAGACGTAGATCCCCGGTGGCGATAGTGGCGATAGCAACTCGAGCGCATCCGCCATTAATATGCAACGCGTTTCCATTGACACACGATTCGTATGGAAATAGGCTACTTGACTCGTATCAATTTTGATGCGACAAATGTTTGTTTCTTACATTATTTGACCCACGAAACCGAAATATATCGATCTCCGTTAAGAAAAATGCAAGATGGCATTATAATTTCAATTTCAAATTTACTTAAAATTCGGAACTGTCAGACGGGCCGGCCATCATCCGCCATTACGTGACACATTTATTGCTGTAAACAGACCTATTTTTGACTTCTGTCATTCGTTCAAAGGAAAATTCTAATGATTTTCATTGATTTTCATTCGATAAGACTGTGAAATCGCATGATTTTCATGCGACTCTGTGGTTCTTAGTGAGAATCAGGGTTCAAAAATAGCACCTTACAGAATAATTACGTCACAAAACTGCAAAAATGGCCGACGGTGTTTTTATATGTAATAATATTAAAATTAAAAGTGAACTTTTAAAATTAAGTTTGCCTTAGAGGGCTCAGAAAAATATAGAAAAAATTGTTTTAATCTAAACAAATAGAAAACAATTATTTAAAAAAATAACAAAATACAAGTCAACTAGCCTATTGATGCATTCAGAAGTATTTTTATACTACTGAGGAGTAGGCAATCAGGCTTACGGTTCACCTGATGGAAAATGGTAACAGAACAGACTTTAAAAATAAACCCAGTTTTCCAAAAAATATTTTAGTCGGACCTCTTTTACCTATGTTCAACAACAAAAAATATTTAAATTTTTAATGTCATGTCGTATCGTGGATCCACAATGAACACGGGCCGCCATTAATGCGTTCATACATTATTTAGGGCACATATGAAAATGAGGTGAACCGTATTATTTCCCGTATTCCGGGTCGGATCAGAGTTCACAAACAATGTGATTCGCATTCGGTAATCGTTTGGTCATTATACTTATCGGAATCATAATCGATTTGTCTTTGAATGTTGTTTTTTTTTTACAGTAATGTAAATGTTTAATAATTAGTTGATGGTTTATCTATGTGATTGCCCGTAAACAAACAAAAGTATTACATACTCTTTTTCTCATCGCAGCATTTCCTCGATGTATTCTTAGCAAATTCATAATTATGTTAGAGATAAACCTATACTTAGTAGATTTGTATTTGCAAGCACTTATATGGTATCGTAGGACCTTGAAACAAAAATAAAAACACTGAGCTTATGAGAGTGAATTATGTCCATTTCGTCATCATCATTTAGTGGCTCCATTTTCGAGGTTTTTTTTAAAGTTCGAGTATTTACCATTAAAATATGATCTATGGATTGATGAGATTCTTCTTTATCCTAGCGTGTTTTTTAATTGCATCTTCGGCTAACGCTAAGAGCCCTAATAATGTGGTGGTACTGGTTATATCGGTGGAGCGACTGCCGTCTGACCTCCGTAACCCTTTTTACATGGAAACCAGACCAATAGGAACAAGATCCGGGTGTTTTAGTGGCCAACACTGTCAGATTTTTCAGGCTGCCTAAAGGCATCTGACATAGCCTAACAACTGCTATCTATCGATAACTGTAGGAGGTTGGGGGCTAAATAAAAGTATTATTTATCTGTATATGAAATATTCAATATTTATTATATTGATTTCACTAGGAAGCAATACACGTCCGTCTTACAAACACCTGTGACGCAGAGGGGCTACAGAGCAACTAACTGAGCTAGCTAGTAGGAACGGTTTATTCTTCGTTCGTCCTGAAACTTTGTCCCACATTTCAAAAAATGATTCGTTTGTCCCAGTCACTTTTATATTCCCGGTTTGTCCCAGTTCACAAGAAGGTACTTTAAAGGTACAGCTAACAAAAAAGTATTTTGAACGAATAACAAACAAAAACCTATATTATTTAGAAAGAAAATTACTTATAAAAACAACGGGTCGAACAAGGAATGCAAAGTGGGACCAACTAGGAATAAAATAATAAAAATTGTACATCGGGACGAAGGAAGCATAATGTTTGGGACTAACTAAGAATTTATTAGTGGGACAAAACTCAGTGGGACAAACGAAGAATGAATCGTAGGAACAAAGGGCCGATTGTTGTATGTGCCAGCTGTATTGTTTATATAAAATATTTTTTGATATCCAACAATAACAACAGGGAAGGTCAAACGGCTTAACGTGATTTCCAAAACACGGAGGAGCTCAAAATAGAAACGCTCGCCGTCACTTGAAACGCACTAACTTTACGAACACTATTATATTAGCTCCTCAACGGATTGAATATATTATCTGGAGTTTACCTGAGTGGTGGTTGTCCATCTGTGACGAGCCTGAACAGCGGCGAGTGTGGCTCCACCTGCAGCGAACGCACGAACTCGTCGAACTGAAACAGGGAGGATAATTAACGTTAGCCTGGTACGAGTACTATAAACAAAACAATACCATTAGCTGCCATTGCCTAAGAAAAAGATTTAGTCCTTTTTTCAGCTAATAGGTGGCGCTACAGGGATTGAAAAAAAAATCAATTTAGTTAAGATCTTGCTTATTTTTTGACAGCAAAGGAGTGTAAATACCACATCCTACCACAAACTGATTTAATGCTTTATTTAAGTTATCGGATAGAGAATCACAGTGTCTTAGTGATCGGTAGATGGCGTCAATATGTCTCAGTATGGTGAGGACTCTATAAGTACACTAAAAATCGCCGCGTTTCTTTGTATGGCGGTTGAATATCTGTACTATACTAGTATTCTTTAATCTGTTTTCTTCGGTTAAATATCTGTTCTAGTATAGTATTCTTTAATCTGTGACAATACGAAACTTTATAACACCAAAATTCTACAAATGCTTATATGCAAGGACAATCACAAACAAAAAGGTACAAGAGGAGGCCTTTAACGCTTATTTATATAAAAACGCTTTCTTTTTGCTTAACATCGATACTGTATGTAATTTATGTGTATGATCTTGAAAAAACCCAATGGGTTCAATAAAATAAAGGGTTTTACAAAAGGGTGTGATTTTTTCTTTGACAACTGGTGTTTCAAGCATCTAACTACACTGTAACCATTTTTACTGCTTGCCTAATGAGTAAATGGTATATTTTATACAGAAATGCTTAAATCAAAACAGAAAAAGCATTAAAAACGAAATAGGTATTATATTTTTTAATTTCATACAAAAGACTTCAACGCATCATTTTAAAAACCACTGATGACATTTTCATGTAAAATTTTGCCAATACGATCATGTAGATCGCACTGTCAAAAGTTGCCAGATATCATGTAGAGCCAAGTTTCTAACTCTACATGCTCTACAAGGCAACCTTACCTCATTTTCACTGTAGAGGGAAGACAATGTAACCTATTTATAAGTGATTAATATGAAATATAATTCAGTGTTAACTCATCTTTCGGTCTATCAATTAGTCTCCTAACACACCACCTTTACATGGCGACCCTGCCATATTTGGTGTCGGTATGACGCGCGTAGTTTCTAATTTCGCCTCGGTACACTGCAAGGCACAATGGGCAGTCCGATATTTATTCTCTATCTATCAACGCGTGAAGTAATTATTTTAATTCCTCAAAATGGGCGCATCTCAAACTAAGGAGGAAATCATTTTGGCGCAAAATGCAGCTGGTGGTGGAGCTTTCAATCAAGCCGCAATAGAACAACATATGGGCTTAACGAACATTATACTCATCATTATTTGTACTGTTCTATTTGTCGGGGTGTGCATTGTCATTTACCATTTTTACAAAAAATGCCACAGAAAGTGGATTAGAGACGAGATAAGGCAAACAAATAAGAGAGAGTCATTTCTGATGAGGTCATGGCGTGGACGACGTGAAGTATATGCAGATAAGGTCGAGCAGGTCTAAGGCGTAAAATGCGGAAAAGGTGTAATACAATACAAGTGTCGGCATAAAAGTGAAGTGATAAAATATATATATAAAAATATATATATGTAAAGAACCTTTAAATATATATATAAAAGTGGACACTGACTTTTAAAAATAATGCATAAAAATTAAAAATCTAAAAATAAATCATTACGATTAATAAATATGAAGTGCAGTGAAGAGTGTAACGCGATACGGCTCCGTGTACGGATGGACGATAAGTAAACAATAGTTAAGGGTAAGCTCTTATATTTGATGTAATGTTATGGCTCAATTGATTTATGATTTATACAAGGAATTATTATGTGTACGTACTTACTTAATAAAAATAGGACCTTCTAGACGAATAGGAGAAATTCTTGAACAGAAATTAAGAGAAGCTAAACAGATAAAATTAAAATTTGAGAATGTACTAGAAGAGGTATACGAGGAGTTAAGTGATTTTAACAGTAAAGATTACGAATTATTGTGTAAACATTGTAATTTATTTAAAGATTTATTTAAAGAGATAGAAAGTTTGTGTAAAAGTAGTAAAAATATAGTTACAATGGAGGAATTTAACCATAAAGTAGCTTTAGGTTTATTACCTGTTATGACTGATGAGGAAAATAGCACCAAACACCTAATCGATACTATTGAGTATTATTCAGAAACACTAGACAGTGAATCACAAAAGAAATTGATAAATTTTGTATTGAAAAGTAGGTTGTCACAAAGTGCAAAATTACTTTTAAATGATAAATATGACACTATTACTGATTTAGTACTTGCGATGAGATCGTGCTTGTTAGCTAGAAAATCAGCAACAGCAATACAGAAACAATTATTATCATTAAAACAGAATGAGATGTCGATTGTAGAATATGGAAAAGAGCTTTCAGAGATGTTTGTAAATCTTACCATTTCGCAGTCACAAGGAGATTCGGAAAAGTATAAAACTTTAAAAAGTATAAATGAAAATCAAGCCATTAGACAGTTCTCTGAAGGATTGCGAAATCGTAGGATTTCCACTGTTATTTTAGCCCAGAAATTTACATCCTTAAAAGATGCAGTTCAAGCAGCGGTGGAGGAGGATGTCGCATCCCCATCGACTTCCAACAATGTTATGGCAATGAGGAATTATCGTTATAATGGTAATCGTTATTTTAGAGGCCGTGGTAACTACAATAGAGGTCAAAGAGTATATCAAGGTAGGTACACTCAGTATAATCAGGTGAAACAGGTGTATAGCGGTCAACGAGGAGGAAACCAAGGCACGAGAGTATGGCGCAATAGAGGTGGTCGTAATAATAATTATAGAGGTTCGACTCCTCGCCAAAATTTTGGACAAAAGAGCTATCGAGGTAGAACAAACAACCAGAATAATCAAGTTCATATGATTTCACATGATGACGTAGAGGGACAAGCTGAAACGAATTCTAGTGTTCAGTTTTTTCGTGACTAAACATCAAATATTGGCTAGCAACAATACTTGTCATGTAACATTACATATGTCTAACAACTGTGCATATTCTTGGTTAGTTGACACCGGCGCGTCCATATCGGCTATAAAGTATAAACATGTCAGAGAGCGAAATATTCCACTCCAAAAAGAGCACATAGTGATAGACGGCATAGGCGGTAAAGTTAAAGCAATTGGATACGTTTGTTTACAGCTATTCATACCACCTATGAAGAACAGCGTTACTCAGAAGTTTTATGTATTCGATACGTTACCTTGTAAGGCGAATGGAATAATTGGACAAGACTTTTTGAATAAATATAGAGCGACATTAAATTTTGAAAATAAATCGCTATGTTTATATACGAACGAAAATAAACAGATAGTCATGCCCTTAACAACTAATCAGTGTTCCTTTAATATTCTTTCTAGATGTGAGACTATACATTATATTGATACAGATTTGATAGAAGAAAGTGTTGTATGTTCGTCTGAAATATGTGATGGTGTTTACATAGCTAGTACATTAGTAAAACCTGAGAACGGTAAAATTCCTGTACAAATTTTGAATACGACTGAAAAGAACTTGACATTAAGTGAAATAAAACCTATAGTACACAAAGCTAGTGATTATCAAATTTGTGCGTTTGGAAAATGTAATATAAATGCTGATCGAGTAAGAAAATTATTAATGGAGTTAAAGTTAGATTATCTTAATATGGAGGAGCAAAAATCTATTGAAAATATATGTGCAAAATATGCAGACATATTTTATTTACCTTCGGACAAATTATCAACAACTAATATTTATGAACATAGCATACAATTAAAACAAAATACTGAACCGATTTTCGTGAAACCGTACAGATTACCACATTCACAAAAATATGAAATTCAAAAACAAATTGATAAAATGCTTAGTGAAGATATTATAGAACCTTGTCAAAGTGAGTGGTCAAGTCCGATACTATTGGTTCCAAAAAAAATTTGATTCCACAGGTGAGAAAAAGTGGAGGTTGGTAATAGATTATAGGAAAATTAATAATGTTATTAAGGAGGATAAGTTTCCTCTTCCAAATATTCATGAAATATTAGATTCGTTATCGGGATGTGTTTACTATACACATTTAGACCTTCACCAAGGTTATTACAATGTCAGCTTAGAAAAAGGTAGCCGAAAATATACTGCGTTCTGTTCAGGTCAATTTCAAATGACTAGGATGCCTATGGGTTTAAAAACTAGTCCTAGTTCTTTTTCCAGGATGATGAATATAGCTATGACAGGTCTTACGTATAAAAAATGTATGGTATATCAAGATGATTTAATATGTATGGGACGGAACCTAGAAAGTCACAATAAAAACTTACAGGATATTTTTCAACGACTCCGAGAAGTAAATCTTAAATTAAATCCGAATAAATGTGAATTTTTGAAAAAAGATATTCTATATTTAGGTCATGTAGTTTCGTCAACTGGTGTTTTACCAGACCCAGAAAAAATCAAAATAGTTCAAAATTATCCTGTTCCAAAAACAACTGATGAGGCAAAAAGATTTGTAGCATTTGTTAATTACTATCGGAGATTTGTTCCAAATTTTGCTGAAAAGGCTCATCCATTAAATCAATTATGCAGAAAAAATTTAACATTTGTGTGGGATGATGCTTGTCAAAAATCGTTTGAAACTCTTAAAAATGCAATAATTTCTCACCCTGTTTTGCAATATCCCAATTTATCTCAGAAAAATAAATTTATAATTCAGACAGACGCATCGGGATATGCTATAGGTGCAGTTTTAAATAACAACGATGGCAAACCAGTAGCGTATGCAAGTAGGAGTCTTAATAAAGCGGAAAAGAACTATCCAACTATCGAAAAGGAATTACTGGCAATAGTTTGGGCCATAAAACATTTTCGCCCATACTTATACGGTCGAAAATTCATTATACAGACAGATCATAAACCGCTTGTTTATCTGTTTAATATGAAGGATCCGTCAAGTAGGTTGATGAAATTCAGAATGGCTTTAGAAGAGTACGATTTTGTGGTAGAGTATATAAGAGGAGCTGATAATGCAGCTGCAGATGCATTGTCTCGCTTAAGGATATCATCTGATGAATTAAAGGAAATGAATGAGCAAATGGTGAGTGTAATGACGCGTGCACAGAAAAGACGTGAGAATGAGATAATTAAAGATTCCGGGAATAATATGATACCTACTAACGATCGGACTGATCACCCGAGAGTCATAGGAACACATATTAAACCCAAGACATCTATAGAGTTAAGATTTGCGAGTGTTACAGACATGCAATTTTTAAAAAATATTAGATATAAAAGTAGTAAAACAAATACATTATTATACGCTGAAGAGAAAAAGAGCATTTTTATTAATCCAGCTTCTCAATCACAAATTTCGTCAGGCGAGTTTGCGAGAGAGCTGAGTGTTTTATGTAAAAATAATGACATAAGTGAAGTATGTTTTATTAAAAATAAAAATAATTTTACATTTATTGAGCAATTAATTAGTGCTATAAAAGAAATAAAAGAGTGGTCCGGACCACGGTTGTGTGTTTTAAATGATATAAAAAGGATAGAAGATAAAGATGAAAAACGAGTTATTTTAAATGACTTCCACCTTTTGCCTACAAGTGGCCATGCAGGCATTAGAAGGATGTTTACAAATATTAAAAAATATTACTATTGGCCAGGGCTTGAAAATGACGTAAAGGAATTCATAAAACGTTGTGATAAGTGTCAGAGAATGAAGTATTCTTCACATTACATAAAAGAGCCCATGGTAGTGACGACAACTGCTAACTCAGCGTTTGAGAAGATTTTTCTTGATACTGTAGGTCCTATAGATAGGGATAATAATAATTATTCGTATATAATCACGATTCAGTGTGAATTAACTAAGTATGTTGAAGCGTACCCTATGATAACAAAAAGTAGTGTTGAAATAGCTCAGAAGTTCGTAAACGATTTTATATTAAGGTATGGTATTCCCAAGGTTATAGCGACAGATAAAGGAACAGAGTTTTTATCATCTATCTTCAAAGAGGTTTGTAAACTTTTAAATGTAGAACAGTTGCAGTCAACAGCCTATCATCATCAGACACTGGGTAGCTTGGAGAACACTCACAAAAGTTTGGGTAATTATCTACGTATACAATGTGAAAAACATCCTGAGACTTGGAGTACATGGTTACCATATTGGTGTTTTTCACACAACACTTCCGTTCACAGTGAAACTAAGTTTACACCGTTTGAGCTTGTATATATTTTGCCGTCAAACCTCACAAAGGATTATGTAGATCCATTATATAATGTAGATAGCTATCCCTTAGAATTAAGATACAGGATACAAACTTCTCAGAAAGAAGCGCGAGATAATTTAATATTAAGTAAAAACAGAAGGAAAGAAAAGTATGATCGAAATAGCAACTCTATTATTTACAAAGAAAATGATCTTATTTTATTAAAGAACGAAACAGGCAATAAACTCCAAAGTATTTATTCTGGTCCTTACAGGGTTGTTAAGGAAATTCCTCCAAATGTGGAAATAATAAAAAATAATAAAATGGATTTAGTTCATAAAAATAGAACTAAACTTTATCATGAGCCTATAAGAGATAACAGTCGGAATGATTCATAAAATACCTAATGATTGCATTGTGTAATGAATATGTCAGGTCAACGAAAGTTATTTTTAAGCTGTACTTGTATTGTAGAACATTTTTTTTAATTATTGCGTTGTTATTTTTTAGGAATAAGTCAATAAACAATATAAACTTTTATAAATTAGTATACCTATATATATATAAAAAAAAAAAAACATTGTAGAACGGTATAGCTTTTGATAAAATATATACATACATATTACTCATATACTTTTATTAGTATTACAGTTAAAAGTACATTACAACTTAATATAGATCAGTACCTATTGTTATCTACTTCTTTCTATAAAATAAAAAATCAACTATATGATTTAACAGTTATTTAGAACTTTTTGCAATTGCATTGTATACTGTAATGTCGCATCAGCTTAATCTATTTTTAGCTTGCACTTGCAACCTGAATGTTATTGAATTAGTGTATTGTAAAACTAAATCTTATAAATAAAAAAAAAAATAAAAAAAAAAAAAAATTACTATATCTACTCTATTTTTTTAATGTACCAAACCGTGCACGGTACTTAGTTTATTATACGGTACTTATTTTATTATATGGTACTTACATAGTTTATTATACGGTACATGGTTTTGTTGCTTACATTTAAATTGTATGCTACATATAAGTTGATATTAATAAAATTATATAAACTTGTGTATCGATAAAATTAAAACAAAACTGTATTTTATTTTAATTTCTCCTGCGGGGGAGATGTAGAGGGAAGACAATGTAACCTATTTATAAGTGATTAATATGAAATATAATTCAGTGTTAACTCATCTTTCGGTCTATCAATTAGTCTCCTAACACACCACCTTTACATCACAAACACTACACCTTAGTACCAAAATATATGGCTTGGTGGGATGTTGGGAAGGAATCGCTACATTTAAATAAATATAAGGCGAAAAATATTTTCACTGTTCATTACTTTTTTGTTATAAAATAGTTCTTGTAGTACACAATAAAACATATAACCTATGCACCAAAGACTAAAAATACAGAAAATTTTATTATTTTATCATTAATTCAATGATGCATCGAGATCAAGGTAGCTACTACCTCTGCCGTGTTCAATTTTGACCCTGGACATGCACGCACTGCACTGCCAAAACCGATGCAACTTTATACCATCATTTATCTTACTATTTATTGTTATTTATATGTGTTGAATAACCAATTATACCACCTTTTTTGTTGTGGCAATCCACAATATGACAATCAAACTTAAAGAGTATTTTTGCCAGTATCAAGTTTTATTCATTTAGTCAAATTAAAAACATTGTCAGTAGTGATATCTGTCAAGTTAGTCTAGTCAATCAAAGAGCTAAATTAAGCGGTGGAAGAAAGTCACTATTATTTCTTTGCAATTTTTTTTTAAATTTTTCTTTGTTTATAAACTAGTTTCTAAACCTGGCTGGTGTGTGTAAATTATAAAAAAAGTTCAATTAATTAATCAAAATGTTGCAACCGCGTGCCACAGGTTGGTGAAGCGTGATGTGGTCAAACTGGTTCCGTATCTTGGGGCCCTGTACCTTTTGGGCAGTGTCAGCTCCAATTCGGTGACATACAACTTTCATATATTATCTCGTAAACTTTCCTGCGGATCCGCGCGCACACAGCGAAAAATTATTAAAATGTGAGTGTAGTGTATATAAATCTTAGAGCATTAAAACAAACCGGAGTGGCCGCCTACAGGTGACCCCCTCTACCAAATGTGTATGACCGCCGGTCATTCGTACGATGAGCTTACCTCAAAAGTTAAACTTGAAAGAATTTTGAGTTTAAATTAAATTTTGAGCAGTCTTTTCTAATCTGAAAGTCGGACAGGTAAAAGAAAATAAATACAAACATATAATTTTGTCTCAATCCCATACAAGGCAGACAGAGCCTAGGGCCATAAGCCTAAAGCCACTTTAACATGATGTAGTTGAAATAGGAAATCAATAAATAGTGATGGGTTGCTAACCGCATCGCCTATGTCGTTTCCCCCATTCTGCGATTCTCTCAGTCGACATTTCGGCGGAAAGCAGTTTTAACTTAAACGGGAAACCCCGGTTTCCATGGGCTTAAAAACCTTCCTTTTGAATCACTCTATCTATAAAAAAACACCGCATCAAAATCCGTTGCGTAGTTTTAAAGATTTAAGCATACAAAGGAACATAGGGACAGAGAAAGCGACTTTGTTTTATTATAGATATTATAAAACAAAGTAGGGTAGTGATATGATCGAGATTGCAACTTATCATCGTATAAATGATGTGCACATGTGCATCAGGACAGCCTCCCGAAGTGTGTCGCAGTCAGCCGCGAGTCGCGGGGCCGAGGGCGACGAACCCGCGGGATACAGTTAGTTGCGAACAGGTTGACAGCCATTTACGGTCGTACGGAATTGACAGACGTTTTCAGCACTTTTTGTAAGCATTCATTATATACCTTCGTGGCGTAATGGTTAACATGCCTGACCGCTACTCAGGAGGTCCCGGGTTCGATCCCCGGTCAGGTTAAGATGAAAAACGATCTTTTCTGATTGACCTGAGTCTTGGATGTTTATCTATGTATGTATTTGTTATAAAATATAGTATCGTTGTTAGTATCCCATAACACAAGTCTCGAACTTACTTTGGGGCTACCTCAATCTGTGTGATTTGTCCCTATATATTTATTTATTTATTATTATTTATTCATTCTGTATCATCATTATTTTGTGCAGGTGTCACCGTCCATCGACCACGCACACCCTGGTGTCAGAGTTCTTCGGAAACACCTCTCGGCCTCCGACGTGGTTCCTTTAACAACTACCAGATGCCAGCCGGGACCAACGGCTTAACGTGCCCTCCTAAGCACGGAATCATCTTAATTATCAGACAATCAGGTGATTCACGCCTGCAATGTCCTAACCAAACTGGAAACAACTAAACAAAGTATTGCTCCTTATGGGAACCTATGACCCCCGATTCACAGGCAAATGCCTTAACCATTAACCCACTGAGGCAGTTATTTTGAAGTCATAGTGTGATGTAACTTATCACCTAACTTCCTGTGTGGTCCAATGGTTAGGCGTTGCCTGAAGACCCTTAGGTCGTGGGTTCGATTTCCACGGGAAATATACTTTTGATAAATTGGTTTGGTTAGGACATTGCAGGCTTGAATCACAGGATTGTCTGATTCTGATAATAAAGATGATTCCGTGCTTCGATGGAAACATTAGGGCTGCCATCTAAAAGAACCCACCATCAGGCTATGCAGGGTCGGTTACACTTGTAACCACACGAGACGAAAGTACGAGAAATATCATTAATGAGCACTTGTAGGTAGTTTCGATACAAAAAATGAAAAAAGATAATTACCTAATTATAATATAATGAAATTTTTGGAAAGGACGAAAGTACAAAATGATGAATAATCTATTCACATTACAATAATTAATTAACAATGGTATATATTATATGTCCTATACCTCCATGGAATATGTCAAATTGTCACTCATACACACAATCACAAACGCACATTAAAGTCAGCCTGTTTTAAATCAAAAGTGAATAAAAAAATAGATGAATTCTATCTTTTTTTTTTTAATAGTTTATACGGCCATGGAATCTAGTCCTTTAAGGCCTTTCTTGAATTTATTAATCTTCTTCAGTCCTACTTAAGTCAGTCGAGTCAAAAATTCAAGTCAATAGTCAAGTCCAGTCAAGTAAGTAAGTCTAGTCTGAGTCGGATGGCTAAGTGAAGCGGTGGGAAAATTTCACTTAGCTATAACATGGAGATTTTGGTGACAAAGATAAAAAGTCACGTAATCGACACTGTATCACTTCCCAACACTCACGCTTGTTCACGAACACTTTGCGAATAATAATCCACCAATATTATGCACAAACACTCGAAAATGAAAATGAAAAAACCTAAGTTTTGGAAATTAAATACAGCGCGGACATAGCGACAGTTTACTTTCCCTCCAAAAACTCGAATGATTGAAATGCACACGTTTTCCTCAAGTTTTTTTTTAAATTTAAACAAATAAAAGATTTGAGGATCTTTTATTTGTTTAAATTTAAAAAAAAACAACGAAAGATTTTCATACAAAAATGCTTTCTATATTTAAACATTATATAATCTACTCTTTGCATTATATGTGGGTTGTGGGTGCGACTCGCACTTGGCTAGATTTTCTTGCTACCGCTGTTCTACCGCTACAAACAGTTTCTTTTACGTAGGCGGTGTAACAGCACCGTCATGGCTGCCGGGGTCACGGCTTTGACATATAACCTAACTATACTATATACGTGACACAGTCTTTAATTCGTTTGAGACTTGAGGACATTACAATGTAACCAAAGCAGCAATATTTTAAAACTAGCTGTTCCTGCGGTTTCTGCCATCCTTGGTGGGTAGGTCTAGCCCGGGTATGTAATAGCCTATATATATAATCTACTCCAAGAATCAGGCTCTCGCAGAAATATTTTTTTTAAGCCCAACTAGTAGTAGTTCGAAAGTTAAAAGTAATGTTCAAACAAATATACTTCAGTTATATTGTAAAATATGTCAAAAGTCTTGGTATTATAACGTATATGACCATTACTTCAAAAAGATTTTGATCTGAAAACAATTCAAGAAGTGTAGCGATTTTTGCCCGCCTTAACTGCGTCATACAGTCTAGCTATTAAGTCACATACACAGTCATAAGAGACAGCCCGTTTAAAGACATGCTCAAAGAGGCTTAAAGCCCCATTATCAACTTTTTGTATGGACTTAAAATTAGGTATACCACAAACCTTTGTGTCTTCAGGTGGTTCTACCATCTTTTAAAACCATGCAAGAACGAATGAGTAATTGAGACAGCGCAATACGTGATGTAAGGCGACATCTCCCTTACTCAATCGTTTTTGCATGGTTTTAAGAGGTGGTGGTAAGCCACCAGCCCTTCATTGATTTGGCCCTCAGACAGATTTGCCGACATTCTTAATGTGACACAAGATACAAGTTCAAACAATAAGATAAAATTATGCTATCAATACCTATGTCTATTCTAAAAAATAAATTATTTAATATAATGAGTTGTCCCCCGAAAATGACTCTTATTTAAAAAAAATATTTATTTACTTTTCACATCTGTGTTTGGGTCACAGGATTACGCCATCCTACCAAATTTCATCTGTTTTGGTCCAGTAGGTTCGGAGAAAATTGGCTGTGACAGACGGACGGACGGACGGACAGACAGACGCACGAGTGATCCTAAAGGGTTCCGTTTTTACATTTTTGTACGGAACACTAAAAACTAAATACTTATATTAAACTAAATAAAATATAGAGCCCATATTGCGTCGTCGCAAGAAGGTAAAGTGCCCAAGAGGCTGGCTGCATTGCCACGTTGTATGGCCAATAGATACAAGTAAGATATTTTTTATAGATGCTTATATATTTAGAACTACTTAGATATAAGAACAGATTACACTATAATGGGAATGCCCAGAAACCGGTTGCCATTGACCATTGGCATCGCGACTTAGAGAGCGCGTTTGGCACAGAATATATAATAATCTAATGGCGTTAGTCATAGATAAAAAAAAACATAGCCTGGCGTAAAAGCTGCAGCGATTATGTAATTCTATGGCGTTAATATTTACTTATTTATTCAGCTGCTCACTACAATTACAGTTTCCCAAAACGTGTAGTGAGTGAGGTACCATACTTAGATTGTTATTGAAAAAAAAAAAACTTATTTATACATGCACAAATAAAAGAATTTAAATTGATATAAAATACGTCAACTTGAGGGAGTTGAACAACCAGAGCGTTAGTATAAATTGAAGTGGCTATCTGCATCTGAGGTTCTATTTTCGAAATCCGTGACTCAAATTCATATATTCGACACAACTACCTAGAGAAAGTCATTTGAATGGTTTTGAGTGAGAGAATTCGAAAATGAAATGTAAGTACTTAATAAGTACCTACATTATACATCTGCTTCTACGTTAGTTCTATTATATACTTATTCTGTGTTAATACTTCAGTTTTAAATTCTTAACTATAGTTTTTTGTAAATCAACTTATAATTTCAGATTTTAACTTTAATCACATTAAAATATAACGAGACTAATAAAATATACTTAAGAACAATAAACCATGATGGTAATGAAAACATCTTGTACAGTCACGAGCACTGATAGGTATGTATAATCATCGTTTCTTAACTCAATACAATAAGGTCTAAATTGAACTACAGTTATATATTGTGTAATGCCCGTGACTCTACCCAGTTACCTAAAAATATATCTTGAAGCGTGTCATGTGTATAATTACATGCAAAATAGCTTCTAAACTTTAAAGCTTAAGGCTTTATCTACCTCGTAAACGATAAAGAAGGAAATATGTGAATGAGTGAACTATACACATGGTATATAGCACTAACCACGGTGGTTTCCCATAATAACCGGTTGTATTGTACTTTGATATTGCATATTATGTCCAGTCCATACATCGTGTACAAACAATGGAGAAAAAAAAGGTCAAGAGTCAGCTTCGGGCAATGAGATTGCCTTACCTGAATACTAAAATTTCGACTATAAATAATAATATTTTTTTTTATTTTTTAATATTGGTAAAAAAAATATTCTCATTGTCACCGTGTGGTGTCACACTCATTGTAATGAATAGTAATACCAACTCGTTATAATAATATCATTATCATTACATAGTACAAAACATAGTTATTGTTTCCCGCTGTCTGTCCCTTTGTATGCTTAGATCTTTGAAACTACGCAACGGATTTTGATGCGGTTTTTTAAATAGCTAGAGTGATTTAAGAGAAAGGTTTTTATAGCCATGCGAAGCCGGGACGGGTCGCTTGTTAAGTATATGCGTTGTCCAGTATTAGAGTGAAGTGTTAGAGTTCTTTAGCAATCGGGTAATGATTTCAATTTTTTTTTTTAAGAATCTTAACCTTAAATTATACCACACCGATTCACGTATGATTTTAACTTATTTTATTGAAGCATTTTTTTTAAACATGGTCTCAGCCACCTTATGAGGATTTCGAATTACATTGTTCTCGATCTTCCGATATATAACTCTATAGCATCAAACAAAAATCTATAAATCAAGTTTTGTCGCCATAGATCCTCTAAAATAGAATCTCGAGTACCAGTAGTGCCAACAAGCTCAAAAAAATCTCACATTTCAAATCCACAAGTGGATTATTTTTAACCAATTTCAAAAAAGGAGGAGGTTTCTCAATTCGACCGTAATATTTTCCCATGGTTATTTTCACATGTTTCAAATTATAAAAATTCGAAGGCTTCGAGCACGGGGCTGTTGACCCAGTTACCAGCAATGTCCAAAAAGACAGCCATAGTAATGTTAACATGGACTCACCTGTGCAACGACTACTTCTAAAGGCTGCCCCGTCTGCAGCTCCTCTGAGGGCCGTCTGGTGGGTCGCACTGCATACTCCCTTTCGCCTATTATCTGTTAACAAACAAATTAACGTTTAGTTTTTATTTAACGAATCGTTCGCTCAGTGATTTAAAAAAAAACACATTACACTTTCCCGAGACAGGCGACTGCCTAAAATAAAAAATGCCAAATCAAAGTATCTTACAAATTATAAATGCACAGGGGTCGGATATATTATCCTGTTACTTAATGGTCATCAAATCACGATCGTTTAACCTAAATAAATGCATCATTTGGGGCAAATGACTATAATGTCTATTATAAGTACATTTTTATTGATCGCGCCATCAACGAAATGGTTTTCAAGAAATAAAGATAACTACCGTATTGTCCACTCTATAATTATAGCTGTTACTAATATATCAGTTGCGGATTCAGATTTAATTTTAATGTAATTCGGAATTTAAGTAGTGATTTTGGCAGGAATTTTATACCAGGGTATCAGGGATAGAAACCAGTATTTATAAGAGATAAAAAATAACGGTATTTAACCTATATTTAAATTAATTGCTTCTTTTATTAACCATTAAATAAATATTTAATGGTTAATAAAAGAAGCAATTAATTTAAGGATCTTAAATAGGTAATAAATACCCTAAATTTCTTCTTGATTGGGATCGAATGACGATCGATTAACCAAGTGATTAAGACGGTTATTTTTGGGGTAGGTATTACCTACCCCAAAAATAACCGGTTGAGCGGAACCCGGTTGATACATTTCATTTCTTAACAGTTTTGCAGTGTGTCAATTGTGACAGCTGTTGTTGTCAACCTAAAATTGAGATAATACATGCGCATTGACAGCTGTCAACTGAGCTCAGTCAGAGGTCAATTACGTAAACACAGCGATTATACGAAGAATATTATCGTTTCTACTCTAATTGGCAATCAAACACATTCACATATGTACGTTTTATGACAACAATGAGAAAAGCATTAATTGCGCAGCGTATGTCAAGCAGGTTCCACTAAAATATCAAAATGAAAATTAGTCAAACAGTTATTAATAGCCAACAGGTGGATGCGAGCGATAAAAAAAAACCTTAAGGTAAGCATTTAAGTTGCTAATTTAATAAAAAGTGCGATAAAGATTAAATAAAAAATAAATTTGCTTAAATACTTTGTGAAAAATAGCGTCTATTCAAACTAAGTCTGACAACATTTTAAAATTAGGAAGGTTTTTTTTTGGAGCCACATAAAAACAATCACGAGTAGAGTCGAGCGAGCCCAGAATAGCAGCCCAGATGGTTCCAATTTCAAACTGGGACGTCCGGGCCTGCACCAATCACAAAGCCGAACGATAACCTAGGTATTTCAGTTTCACCAATCAACAACATCGACTGATTGTAAACATTTGAATGAGGAGTTATAAGATGGCGGGATAAAACTGTACCTACCATTGAAATTATCGAATGTTGCAGTCTCATTGCAGAAATTTGGCACTTTGGCGATATGGTTAACATGCGTGCCCGCTATACTCAGGAGGTCCCGGGTTTGATTTTCGGTCAGGTCAAGATGAAAAATGATAACAGTTAGTTTAGGATGTTAGTAAGTGATAACAATGAAGTGTTTACAAGTTGCTTCGCAACTCGCGCTGCGTTTTTCCTGTCGTCGTTGACTTTTGACCGGCGCATGCGCAATACGTGTCGCGACCCAGCTCGCGCTTAACATACAATGAAAAAATTAACGAACGGAGAATATCAAAATTAAATTGAATTTTCTCGTAATGTTAGTTTCTGTTTTGTAAACTGTTATCTCATACCAACCAATCTATCTAGATTTCTTTCAAACTCGAAGAAAAATAGAAGTAAGTAATAGACCCGGAATTGTCAATTAAAACGCAATTTGTTAGCAATCTGCCTGACGTCAACCCTTTGACAATTCGCCACCAGTCGAAGAGACCTTTTGGACCTGTCTTTTAGAGCTGTTTACTGTATCAATTCAACTGAACCATAAAAAAAACAGTGTGTAAAGACTGCCACATATGAATAGAATTCCCATTAAGCCTAGCTAGATAATACAGATGTTTATTCATATGGTCGGAAAAGTTGAACAACCTGCGCCTGCGCATGGTCAGATCAGAAATAGTGCAATGAAATGAACGTTAGACTGACAATTCTTAAAAGAAATTTATCAGCAAATATTATCATGTCAATTTGGATTATGGTAATGGTAGGAATTTGAATTAAATTATTTTTAAAATAAAAATGGAGATTGCTGAAGAAACCGAAGTCATTATTGCGAGGAGAATATAACTAAGCAAGTATTCCTTAATAAATCAATAGGTATATTTTTACACACACAGTTCCTACATGGCGACCGTGACAGGATTATAAAAAAAAACAAGATTTTTATTTAAAAAAAAATCTTTTTTGTAAAAACCCTTGTATATAATATAATAATATAAGTAATAGAATGGAAAGCGAGCGAAGTACAAACTTTGGAGATTTAGTGTTCATTTAATTTTATGTTATGTTCATATTATAAGACACTCCGCTTTTATCAAAGATTATAGAATGGTATAACTTTTATAGATTTAAGTATACGCACCGTGCAAGCCCCGTTATGGCCTTATTATACCAACCAAGATGAAATGTCCCGTTGAGTGAAGGCAACGGTGAAGGTGATCTGTATTACAGGTTTCATGTGGATAAACTTTTTCTCAGACAACTCTCACAATTCAGGTATAGATGCCCCATTGTAAAAATATCATTATCATATGTTGTATTGAGCGAAGGTGGACTTCCGCGCTCGAATTCGAAATTCTAAAAAAATATTTGTAGAATTTAATTCTACATGCTCAAATAGCAGCAGCATACGATTGAGTAAGGAAGATGTCGCTTCACATCATGTATTGCGCCGTCTCGCTTACTCACTCGTTTTTGGATGGTATTAGAGACAAGGGTAACCCCTTACGTAAATGCATGGATTAAGAATAAAATAAAATGCCTTATTTTCAATATAGAATAATCATGTAATTTATTAACGTCACATTTTACCTAAATCTACCACAGAATAATAGGTAAGTAAGGTAAGGTACTTTTGATACTTCAACCCAGCATAAGTGGAGTGCACAAAGCGCAAGTGGAGAAGAAGAGGCGCTACAAACTTCACTGGTGGCTTACCACCACTGATTTGTACGATTGAGTAAAGGAGATGTCGCGTTGCAATATGTATTGCGCTGTCTCGCTTACTCACTGGATCTTGCATGGTTTTAAGAGACGGTAGTAACCACCCTGGGTGTCGATTCTGCTAACGTTAAATTACAATAGTGTCAAAATAGTGTTTTAATTGTAGTGCTTTTTTACACACTAGATACAAGAACTGTATATTTTTTTTATATCACTGCTGATGATTACATCACACACTACATTCACATCAAATCATACTGTCATAACTCTTGTAAATAGTGTGTAAAAAGTACTACTATTGAAACACTATTTTGATACGATTTTGACTTAACGTTAGCAGAATCGACGCCCTGGACTCTACATAAACTTTTTTCGCCACGGGAGCGAACCCCGGACGTATAGTACTATAGTAAAAACATAAGCGTTTTCCCAAAAAAAATGGAATCGCGCGGGGCTTTAATCTATGGTTTTCTCCCTTAATGGCAGCAATTCGTTCGGACTTTATTCGTAATGTCCGGGGAACCACAAAGTGTGACGATATTCATTGAATTGACTGCAACACGCAGGCTCAATGTGACATAGTTGCATAACGACTACTAACGTCAACAACATGGAACTTTGTAACCTTAAGTTCTATATTTCTTAAAACGGCCACTTTTAACAGTTTTTCAATTTGTAACTATGGGGAACTACCTATAGTTTAATAATTTAATATGTTTAAAATTAACTTCAGATCTAGAACCTTAATTACATAACACGGCTTTTTGATAACTTGTGTTTTCAGGGAATAATGATTTTTAAATGATGGTGGCGCTAGTGTTCATCAAGGTATCGTCTTAATTATAAAATCTAAATTAAATCGGGCAAGACGTTTAATTTAATTTAAAATGTACTGTTTACTAAAATCATTATGTCCACCTCACCGAGTGCAGTCTCTTCACGAAATTAGATTTCACGAAAGCCGGACACATTCCGTGATGACGTAACCAGATATTGACCAAGTAAAATGAACAACAGGCAAGTCCACTAGTTAAGATAGGTATGTAATTAATAGATCTTCTATATCTTATATATACATACTAGCGACCCGCCCGGCTTTGCATGGGCATAAAACCTTCCTCTTGAATCACTCTATCTATAAAAAAAACCGCATCAAAATCCGTTACTTTTACGGATATAGGGACGGAGAAAGCGAATTTGTTTTATACTATGTAGTGATAGTGATGATGCTGAAGAAAGTCGTGTCAGTTACACAATTTATGAATTTATGAAGAGCTGAACTGATTTTGGTGGGGAGGTGGCTAGAACCAGGAGAAGGACATTCATCCAGGGAAAAAGCACTGTTCCCGAGGGAAGTTTACCGGGGCGAAGCCGTGGGCAAAAGCGAGTTTAAAATAAATTATGAAAGTTAACTTGAATTATAAATATACTTTAATTATAAAAAAGTACTTGCTCTCAAGCAGAAGGCTATGCTCAGCTATCATTATACCGAGCTACTTATATCATTATGACGATATTGCTCAAAAGTAGCAACAATTTAAATTCCACAATCATTATATGTAAACCGTTATGTAATGTAGGCTGCATCTGTTGCAGTACCTATCAACTTCATTTGTAATCTTAAGCAGCTTTCAGATACATTTCATTAACTATTACACACAAGTTTTATTTTAAAGTAATTAATACATCTGAATAATTATCTATTAATATATATATATGATCTGAGAGAAACTGCAGGCCCAACATGACACAGAAAACGTCAAGACTAGAAACAATGAAACATTTTGGAGGAGGCCTATGAGAGCAAGGCAGGGGAAAAATTACAAATAAACAGAAACAATAAAAACAATACACAAGTGCTGACAAATAAAGGCTAATACCAATACATATATCTGGGTCATATTCTTCGATATCGAATACCACGACGATACTACCTCTTGCAACTCAATATGATAGGAAATAAGAAAGCTGGTTGGAATAAAAAATCTTGGCTGCGGAACATCCGACAGTGGACCGGGATAGCAAGCGCAGTGGAGCTATCCCACAGACTAATCGCTAACGTTTACTAATTGGAGAGGCACCTCATCAAATCTATCCTATAAATGAAAAATCAGCTAAGTACGAGCTGGACTCGCGCCCTGTGGGTTCCGTTCTTACCACCACATTAAAAGACTTATCAGGTAAAAGGTTGAAAGTTTGTCAATGACCTCTGTTCGTCCACTTCGTCGTTAGAGGTCTCCCTGTTCACAGAACTATACTAATAATTGTCATAATATACACCCGTTGTTTATACTAACCGGTCTGATTCGTATTTAGAGCATAAACCAATTGAAGTAGCCACCGACCGACAGGCGACCACCTCAGTCAAATGTATATCACCGCCGTCGCGTCGTCGGTCACTGCTTGTACTTGTGTGAGTGTATTGTCTGCTTGTGTTGGATAATTTTATTAAGTGTGTGCGTAGCGATGTGATATAACAATGCATTAGCGTTAATTACTTAATGTGTGTGTCGCCTCACCCCGCGCGCAGAATGTATCTGACTTTATCACGTAGAGATAAGTGCGCGTGCCGCCTCCGGTTGGTTAATTTATAAGGATTATGGTAATATTATAAGGATTCGTACAAAATATCGCGTGACAGCGCCGACGCTGTGTGCGTCACTTCAGTCACCATCAAGTTACTATTTTATTTCACAGTGTACTTGTTCTGTTACCGTTTGCACTTCACGTGATAGTGATTTAAATCTTTACGGATCAGGTTTTGGAAGCTAAATGTCCTTGGGTGCACATCGACTGCAATATAAAATGCTCTGAGATCAAAACGTCCGCAATTTATTAAAATACTAGCGACCCGCCCCGGCTTCGCATGGGCAAAAAATCATCTTGAATCACTCTATCTATTAAAAAAAACCGCATCAAAATCCGTTGCGTACTTTTAAAGATTTAGGCATACAGGGACATAGGGACAGAGAAAGCGACTTTGTTTTATAGTATGTAGTGATGATTGCGGCAGTTTCATTTAATGTACTTACGACATTTGCACGTTGCGTTTGCATTGCACAATTCTTACCAGAGGGGATTTTAGGACAAAAACTATCCCCCATTAAGGGAAAGTATGAGAAAAAGGTAGCCAACGGGCGTAGCCAGCTTTCATTGATAAAAAAAACCAGCTCGCTCAACTGACATAATTTCACCTCATTTGGTAATTAAGTTTTGTTCAGGCCATATGTAGTACCTACGTTTTTCACATCAATCCATAATAAAGTATGTGATAAAAAAAAACGGAGATTCCGAAACCCGATTAAAATTATAAACCAGTAAATTGTTTTGCCCACACATTTACCCTTTATCATTACGGATCGGTCCGCAAAACGGGTATTTACCTACCCAAAAATATACCATGATTAAGTAAGATCGTTACCTGTAGGTACTAACACATTCGCTGACAGTAACGCCTCTCGACGTAGATGATAATTTACTGTTACTGGTATTTCGTTTACTGTCCGCGAAAGTGTTAAATTCCCTTGAATCGAGCGCTATTTTCATTAAAGTTTGGTTTGACTTAAAAAATACCGTTTTTCCATTCCTGTTGTCTTTAGCTAGTTACTCCATATTTCTAGATATATATTTCTTGAGCGAATATATAATTATTTGCAAGCAATAAGCATAAAATAAATGCACTTCCTGGGTCAACAATAATTTGTTATGGTGTTTGTACGAGGGCCAAATGTCAACAGTGTCGTGAAGATACGTGCTCTATAAATAAATATTGTTTAAATAGACAACCACTAGAAATATTTAAATAATTTATTTGCTTTAATATCCAACGAAGAAATGTCTTAATTTTTATGTAGGTATATCAAACTATTGCGTATTAAATATTCTTGGTACCATAGATTTAAAAAAAAATTCCACGAGCTATTACCTAGTTCTAAGAAACCTTTGATATTTTTTGTCTCTTTCTTTCTTACCGACATTTTAGGTGAAAGATAAGGCGAAACACATTTTAACTAAAATGGTTTAAAATTATTATCCTCATCCTTTTTAGAAGTCAATTGACGATAAAACTAAAGAATTGTATTTATATTTATTCTGTAAGAATGACGATGTATATTATTACTTATTACACGATACCAGTCTACAAAATCGGTAATAAGTGGAGAGACTATTTTAATTTTAAGTTAAAGTTATAGATAGTAATGAATTTTCCTATGTCATAAATCCTAGATTTCACATGCTTTCTAAAACACATGAAACCTACATTTTTTTTAAATTATAACTTAATAAAATAAATAAAGTATATTTCATTCTAATAATAAAAATCAAACCTTAGTATAGAGGTAGTTAATTATTCTCTGACTGTACTTAGCTTATTTGAATAGAATATATATATATATATATATCTGACCCCAAAGCTCGTAGAATATTTAAACTAATGCATTTAACTAATGCTATGCTAATATTGAACACAATATGCGATTAGTAAATAAAGTTACACCGTTTTGAAACATCGCCTTGGCTCGGGGATTTTTACTAGAAAAACATGTTGTATTTGTAGACACTAGAATGTAGCAGTTCCTTATTTGTCGAGAATAAATTTCAGTAGTAAAACTTACAAATCTCAGATTTTTTTGCCTGTTTGATTTTAAATTCGGCTTCTGGCTATCGGCTGCTGTTTTTCAAGTAGGTATATCATACTCACTTATATTATAAATGCGAAATTGGGACGTGTCTCAATCAGGATTTGACCGATGAGTGGATTTTAATGATATTATAACTACTACAGGCCCCAAAATCCTTAGATCAGGCGCTGTAAATGGTCATTGATTGGTCACAGGTATAGATGCAGAAAGTATTTATAACGTTTAAAACTATTTGGTTTTAAACCGTTTTTTTTGTTTAAAACGTTTTAAACCAATTTTTGAGGTTTAAAATGATGCGAGTAATGTGTAAGAAAAACTACCAAAAATAAAGTTTTCAATTAATATATTTTATTTTATACTTTCAAAAAATAATTTGTTAATAAAGTAGTAATCACGTGGCACTTTTTATTTATTTATTTACAATCAGTTTTAGAATTAAATTTTAAACGGATATTGGTTTAAAACGGTTTATTTGAAACTCTACACAGGTCCCAAAAAATTTGCAATAAATCAAATTATAGCGGCACAATTCTCGTAGCAATCCGTCGCGTCGTCGTATGTATATTAATGAATGGGATTTTTTTTTTAGTTTTTTTTTTTTTTTTAATGTACCGGCTACCAATAAAAGTATACCACTTTACTTTAACACACATCAAAGGTGGTAATATTATCTATGTGGTGAACGCAAAGAAGTTCGAATCGCGCGTGGTCTTTTAAGTATGTAACGCAATTTGTTTTTTTTAATCTATGGGTGAACGGTTACACAGGGTTAAAATATTTAAATTACGAATACTTAAGTGTAAAAAATAGGTAATTTTTTAATCTTTTCTCTTAATAATATTAGTGTAGATTCTATACTGATATTATTAAGAGAAAAGATTTGTATGTTTGTAATGAATAAACTCAAAAACTACTGTGCCGATTTCAATAATTCTTTCACCACTGGAAAGCTACATTCGCCATGAGTGACATAGGCTATGTATGTACCACTGGCGAAGCCGGGGTGGTTTGCTAGTATATAAACCTTTGAGAAGAACTTCTCTGATGTTTAAAACAATCCCAAAATTATTGCGTGGTAAAGATGAAGATGAACTTAGCTGTACTGTAGACAGACGCAAATATTCTTATTCTTCTTAGTCGTACTCTTCTGACAGAGTGGGCGTGATTACAGATTGGGTTGCCCCATGGCCGCTGCTCTTGCGATCCTTCTCCACACATCCCTGTCTGTAGTCATCTTGACCTGACCGGGGATCGAACCCGGGACCTCCTGAGCAGCGACCAGGCATGTTAACCATTTCGCCACGAAGATCGACAACGTCAATCTATAAATAGGTGTTTATTATCAAATTACTATGCGATTACCATAATTTTAGTCCTAACAAAAAACATAAACACAGAGTATGATGTCAGTATGACGCCAACTGAAGACCAATTTATCCATTGATCATATATTTGTAGTACCTTTGAGACCTTTTCGCACTTAGCTTTGACGTAAATTGTAGATGATATATGGTTTATAGATACAGTATGGATTACCATTCATATCATTATAGGTAATTTCAACCCTAAGTGAACTTTAAGAAGTTATAAACATTGTCTTATATTACTATCGTAAGGGTATCCCTACATAGTATAAAACCAAGTCGCTATCTCTGTCCCTATATTCCTATATTGCTTAAATCTTTAAAACTACGCAACGGATTTTGATGCGGTTTTTTTAGTAGATGGAGTGATTCAAGAGGAATGTTTTTATGCCCATGCGATGCCGGGCGGGTCGCTAGTTATTTTATAAACAAATAGGTATATATCCCAACTTCCATACTTAATATTATAAATGCGAAAGTCTGTCTGTTACGCTTTTACGGCTAAAAGTTAAGGACCAGCACCGGTAGCCAAGTGTCAAACGCGATTCTCTTTAATTCTTCACTTACGCTTGAAAGCTTCCATCACACAGAGTACTCGCTCGCCTTCTAATCGCGAGTATTCGCTTTAGTGACAGGCTATTCGCTGCGACTAGATTCAATCGCAGCGAGTTGAATTTACCGCGGTTTGAATTGAACATGTTCAATTTTACTCGCTGAAAATGCGCACGTCGAGATAATTAGCTTTGTGTGACAAGGTGCTCGATGCGAATGGCTACGAACTAAGACTATCTTTGCGCACCAACAGATTCTATTGACAGGAATAGCTGCGATTATTCGCAGCGAGTATTCGCTATGTGTGACCGGACCATTTGCGAAGCATAAACAGCGTTCGACATTGACACTTGTCTAGAGACTGCTTTTGGGCGCGATATAACCGAGTCTCACGCGGGCGGAGCCGCGGGCAACAGCTAGTTACCTATCTATATATATAACAATGGTGTGTCTGTAAGTCGGCAATGACGTAATAAGTACTGGAAAACGCAAATACCAAATCACTTTGCGACACCCTTCACGTGAGTGTTGTTTGTGAAGACATGTCCCACTTGTGCTAGAATGCTATTTAATTTATTTACTTATCTTAGCTAGGGAACAAAGGTGAATCTGCCTGTACCTTTGTCTTTGACAAACATACAATTTCATTTAAGTATACGATTAAACAATATGTACAATTGCACTTCTCACTTCTCACCACCGCTGCACTGGCTGCACCGGTTGGTTAAATTGTTCAATTGCACAGTAATCTGTGGTACCTACCACCTACGGTGGTATTTTTTTTATTAATGTATTTATTATACACTAGCGACCCGCCCCGGCTTTGCATGTGTATAAAAACCTTCCTCTTAAATCTCTCTCTATTAAAAACCGCATTAAAGTCCGTTGCGTGGTTCTAAAGATTTAAGCATACAAAGGGATATAGCATCGTGGGATATAGGGACAGAAAAAGCGACTTTGTTTTATACTATGTAGTGATTTTCTTATTACATATACAAATCAACTATATACTAGCCTGCAGTACAATGTTTTCTTTCTGTTATACAGACAAGAACTTCTTTGAATTTAATTTTCTAATTTCATTTGTGTGCCTATATTCCCTACCTAATGTATTCGCATATCAAATCTTTTTAATTGCGTCCAGCACTTCAGCCAAATAATTTCGAATCGCGCGAGGTTTGACACGACGCATTTTTTTTTAACTAATGTCTTCAGCGTAATATTATTTTTTGCGCTAGCAAAGAGTATGTAATGTAATGTGTCCTAGTAACAGAAAGAAGGGCATTATTTAGATCTCTTTTTTGTAATTTCTCAAAAAATCCGTGACTTCTAATTGATTCGAAGTAATATATTTCTAATTATAAGTCACATTACTCCAAATTGATTTGTACGTGTTTAAAATAATTATGTTAAGCTCTGATTCATTTCTGTAAAATATTCTGATGTCAAACGGAAATACAGTTAGCTATGCCAGTATGCGGTATGCCTAATAACTATAATTAATGCAAGTAAGACTGGTTTTCTGTTTATACACTATCTCGTTTTGTGGTTTTGGAAGAAACCACTATCACGCAGTTCGATAAGTATGAAAATTGTTGTTTTGTACTTTAACAAATACCAATTTAATCTATTTTTTGCTAAGTCTATAAAAAATATAAACATAACAATTTTGCGGCTCTAGGAGAGTCGTACATATTTATGCCTTTTGTTGTGGAGACATGGGGGCCTTGGGGTGCGGATGCAAAAGTTTTATTTAAAGAGATATCCGCACGCTTAGTCGACGTCTCTGGTGACCCAAGGGCCGGCGCTTATTTTGTCCAGCGTATTAGTCTGGCCATTCAGCGTGGAAATGCAGCCAGCCTCTTGGGCACTTTACCTTCTTGCGACCACAGTAATTTGGGCTCTATATTTAGTTTAATTTAATATAAGATTTAGTTTTTATATTAATTAGTTTAATTTTTTTAAGAATAAACATATTGATAGCGTAATTTCATTACTTTTGTATGATAATGCATCATCCAAATTCACATGCTACATAATAAATTTTGAAAATAAATTATACTCACTGGAAATCAACACCTACTTACTACCTACTTATAGGATTTCTGGTAGAAACTTACAAAATGGCTTAGCCATTTCGCTAATATGTAATAGTACTACCAATACTATAATGGCCAAGCCATATATTTTGACTAAGGTGTAGACACACAGGGTCTAGAGTTCGGCATGTAGAGTTACTAAGTTAAAAGCTTGACTCTACATGAGATCTGAAAACTTATTGGGTCTCCTATTGGCAACATATTACATCAAAAATATTTTTGGTGGGTTCATAATATTTCTGAAAGATTCTAGACCTAAAAATATAATTAAACGAGCTGTATTCAGTGGCAGTACAAATATGAACAAATCCTTCATTACATACTACTTTTTCCTTTTAACAAAATCACCTAAGTAATAAATTAACTTGAATTTGAAAGTGTGAAAAACACCAGTATATTTATTGCTTTTTTATAAAATAGTATACTTACATTATTCTGTATTAGGTTAAGAAATTTTTGTAACCTAAAGTTAAATAAATTATTTTTAGTTTGAAAAAAAAAAAAATTGTTTATTCCTTTACAGAAACATAACTTAATTAAAAATAATGTAACATAATTGCGTACTAGGGTGTCATGAACGTACAGAGCCTTGTCGGGAGCGGAGGGCAAACCTTGGCCCTGCATAATGACAAGCCATTGACAAGCACTCATTAAACATTCTAATTCCTTGGCGCGCTGCAACCCTAGTACTTTGTGCCGTAATTAAATTGACAAAGTATGGTTTATTATACTGAAAATTTATGTTTGCCTAATAAATGACATTAGGTTGTGACACAAATTACACTTTGTTTCAAAAATACTTACTGTGAAATAATTATATTGACTAATTTATTTTATGAATACATTTATTGCATAAATATAATAAAATATAACATATAAACGTATAAAGTGGCAAAAAGTTTTAACAGTTAGTTATGCTCCGTGGTTTCACCCGTCCTTGGTGCTTATTCAAAAATAGGGCAATCAAATACAAATATGTAGAGTAGATTTTATAAAATTCCTACCAGTAGTTCCAGATTTAAAGACGTTTGTATTTCAAACAACCAAATTATAAATTTAGCTTTAATTTAATAGTGTAAATTAGCTTCTCAAATCAATGCAGTTCAAGTAAAAAGCTGGTTCATTTATTTCTTAAAATAAAACCTTTAAGACATAATTTAAAAAAAATTGCCTGGGGTGCGCGAGATTTCAAATTCTTTGCCTTAAGATTATACTTTCTATTTATCTATCTCTAGAAATAACATAATATATTTTAGTACTTAATGTATCTTCGGAACCCATCCCAATATAGATATAACAACTAACAGATATTCCTAGAACATACAGTTGTATACTTGTTTTAAATAATTTTCCATTACTTAGGCTTTCATAATTTCTCCTATAAAATTCCACGTTACCTACCTATGTAAACACAAATTTTACCGGTTTTCTAAAAGGTTATGGCAATGCTAAGACTGTTTCTATTTATACATTATACAGCAGAAATCGCAGAATAGGCATGAAAACTAAGTAAAAGTGGTTTTATCGGTGTAAATAAAAAAAAAACAGTAAAAAATCCTTCATAACAATGATTATATTTCGTTTTGATATCACAGTTTAAGGGATATTTCAATACGTCAGTACCCCTAGTACGAAATTGATGTAGCGATTTTGTATGTACAAACAAACCTGTACAGCAGCGCCCTGGCGAATAGTAAGGCAGCTAACGAAATTCCATACAAAATCCAAACGCAAGTCGCTAGCGTCTGCGTTTATAAAATCTCATACTAGGGGTACTACAGCACTGGACGGAGAAAATACCTTCGCTTCTTCTTACGAGTAACATATCTCTGTAACCAACACTAAATATTTTTTTTTTTTTGATGTGGCTATAATTTACAATATGGCAATCAAACTTATAGCTTATTTTTGCCAGTATTCAGTTTTATATAAATGTTCTTCATTTTGTCGAGTCACAGAGTCAAGTCAAGTCAGTAGTCATGTCTAGTCAAGTTAGTCAAGGGCTAAGTGAAGCGGTGGAAGTTTCACTTAGCTTTATCTTGAGAGATTTTGGTGACAAGAATTATAGTCACTTATACGACATTGTACCACTTCCCAATACTCACGCTTGTTCACGGAACACTTAGCGAATAATAATCCACATTTATTATGCACAATACTCGAAAAAACACAAATATTAGAAAATAAATACAATGACGATAACTGAGCGACTTTAGCTTGGCGCCAAAACTCCCACTACATAGTTGAATCGTCAACTTGTTACACATCTAATTGGACATTAATTCTTTGCATTAATTATGCAAACCGTCCTCTAAATGTGGGACATGCAACCGACATTAAGCCGTAAGTTATTGACTCAAACGTCTCATTTCCTTATTTTTTAAACAATGTTGCACTTAACTTGTATTTTATATCTAACTATGCAGAGATTGCACCATTGAGTTTGAATATAACTATAATGGATGCCATAGATTTCATATTCTATGATGGACGCTGTCTATTGACGTGTCTCTGCACATCAATCACTAGATTTTTCTTGTCGATGGTGTCAAATTTTGTGAGAACTGAGAAAGAACCGTTAAACGTAGTGATTGCATACTCTTTGGTTACGTCAGACGTTGAGGTGGCTCTCTTTCTGGGCTAATAACAATATTTTTGAAAAAAGAAACAGAACCGACACCTAATAGTACTCAAATATATTTTTATGAACTAAACTTAATGTTTTGCTTTTTTGAAAATATGTTGAAATATAAAAACCTGATGAAACAAATACTTTTCTGAAAACCGCATCAAAATCGGTTTAGCCAAACGCGAGATAACCGCGGACAAACAAACAGGTCAAACAGACTGGATGATCATCATTATTTCGTTTAGGTGACACGGTCAATCGACCATAAACACCCTGGTGTCAGAGTTCTTCGGAACCTCCTGGAAATTTTGCATATTATAAAATTTTATTAGCTAGAGAAGGAAGATAAGCTTTTGGCAATGCACAATGATTTCAAATTAAGTCCGCATTGTGATATACAAATAGTTGAATAAAAAAATAAAATTCAGCCCATAATTCATCTTATTCTATTGTCCACAGACTATAGCAGCCTTGTGCGTGCAGTGAAAGTAAGAACTTTTGAAGAAATTGTATACTTATGTTTAGAGATCAAACGACATCGTGTTTTATTCACTGAAATACTTTTAAAAAGTGAAACCTTAACAATAGTTAGTGAATAATAAAGCGTAAGGTCACAGTTAAATTTATAAGAGCGAAGTACACGACCTAACAACCTTTTACCTCATAAAGGGTCACAGGCTCTAGAACTGTAAAATTCTTCTAATAATTCTTTTGGAAAAACTCAGTCTTCCTTTCTACCTTAAGGTTGATAAATTAGATTGCTTTTGCGATAAGCACGCGTTTGAAAAAACGTTTGCTATTATTATACTAGCTTTTGCCCGCGGCTTCGTCCGCATGGACTTCCCGGGATGAAAGGTACCCTATGTCCTTCTCCTAGTTCTAAGCTACCTCCTCACTGATTTTCAGCAAAATCAGTTCAGCCGTTCTTGAGTTATAAGTAGTGTAACTAACACGACTTTCTTTTATATATATACATAGATTTGTATTTATATGGCGCAATAAAGTGACCATTCATATTTTAAATGAATTCATTCATTCATATTTTTTTAAAGCTCATATTAATGTCCGATAAAGTACAGTTAGAATGTCCAGTCCAGCGTTATCAAATAGTGATAAACGGGCAAAAGTCGATCAAAAGATATAAATAAAAGATAGGATGTGATATTGTGATTTTTGTTTCATTTTCATATTTACAAACGTTTCGTTGATTTGATAGCAATTCACCAGGAATCCGACTAATATTATAAAGGCGAAAGTATGTATGTTTGTTTTTTTCACGCTCAAATGGCCGGGCCAAGTTTTATGGAATTCGGTATGGAGGTAACTGATAACTAGAGTACTTTTTATCGTAGTACGCGATTCCTGTAGGTTTGGTCAAAAAACTTGATTGTCAATACTTAGTAGATGGCGCTGCTGTATATGATAAACCGCGGGTAACACCGCGGGGTGTAGCTAGTTAACATAATTAGCTGTTCCCCGTGATTTTACATGTCAGGATACATACAGATAATAAAAAAATACTTGAATGTTTATTATGTGTAAAACTCACAAAAAATTACGGATGTGCAGTACCCTTAGTATGAGATTTGATAAACGCAGCACAATAACCCAAACTAATATTATAAATGCGAAAGTGAGTTTGTATTTGTTTATTTGTTGGTTTGTTTGTTACCTCTTCACGCCCTATCTACTGAACCAATCTTCCCGAAATTTCGCATACACATAGCTAGAATTATTGAGAAAGTCATAGTTTACATTTCATCCCGTTCCCGAGGAAATTTTACGTGGGCGAAGCCGCGGGCGAAAGCTAGTTAATAATAAATATATGCAATATTAAAAACGGATAAGTTGTTCGTAATAATGGCGTGAGTACGCTTTTAGATACATACAAATTTAAAAATAACTTAAAGCTAATTGACAGCATGTTTCATTAAAGTTTCCTCTGCGAAGCGCCTACAAAAACTATAAACAAATCATTTGAATCTCGTCTTAGTGTTCCGCCATCGCCGTGACGTCATGTCAATCAAATCAACCTTTATTTATTTAATTCAACCTTCACGACCTCTTGTCGAATTTTTAAAGTGTTGTTCGTGGGTTATTATTAATCCTGGTCCATGGTTAGGCTACGCCACAGAATCAATAATATTAGCCACGCATAAACACGATATATCATCTATCTATACTTACTTACTAATTAATATGGAGTTTTTGGAGGAAAAGTAAACTGTCGCTATGTCCGCGCTGTATTTAATTTCCAAGACTTAAGTTTTTTCGAGTATTTGTGCATAATATTCGCTGATTATTATTCGCAAGGTGTTCGTGAACAAGCGTGAGTGTTGGGAAGTGGTACAGTGTCGATTACGTGACTTTTTATCTTGAGTTAGCGTACCACCGGCCAGTTTCCTTGCTAGTCATTTTCACTAATTCACCAGTTTACTTATTATGACTGGACTAGACTACTGACTTGACTTTTTGACTTGACTGACTTAAGTAGGACTGAAGAAGATTAATAATCTGAAGAAAGGCCTTAAAGGACTAGTTTTTATGGCCGTAAAAACTCTTCAAAAAAGAAACTAATTAACTAAATCAATCTAAAGTGTGTTTTTGTGAACGCTTATAACTTTAGGAACTTTGTTAGGAACTTTTGGGGGCTTAGCTTAGCCAAAGTCACAATTTAAAAACAAATGTCGACAAGAACAAAACATTATTGAAACAGGATTGACACATAGATTAAAGAAATTTGCCTGGCGTTGAGACCGCGCGTATTGACATAAGATTGACCACGTGACGTTGGTTATATAAGCCCTCTTGGGCCCGATTCTCGCGCAATCGAAGTTCACTTCACCGATTTTCTCCATTTTTTTCCAATGGTTTATCATGGGTTCTGCATTTTCAAAAAATCACAATTGAAAGAGTTCAATCGAACGCATCGATCTTTCGCAATTTTTCGATTGTGAATTGACTTAAAGTTATCGAAGAAAATTGGCGAAAATGGGTGAAGTGAACTTCGATTGCGTGAGAATTGGGCCCCTGGTCGGAATTTAAAAATTCTTTCACATTCGATAGCCTGATTTTTGGGGAAGTAACTGTCTGTGTTCATCTATTCCCAGGATCCAGTGGCTAAGGCGTTTGCCTGTAGACCCAGGCGTCGTGATCCGATTCCCACAGGAAGCATACTTTGTTTAGTTGTTTCCAGTTTGATTAGGATAATGCAGACTTGAATCACCTTATTGTCTAATAATAAAGATAATTCCGTGCTTCGGAAGGCACGTTAAGCCGTTGGTCCCGGCTGTCATCTGGTAATCTTTATAGATACCACGTCAGAGGCCGAGAGGCGGTTCCGAAGAACTTTGACACCAGGGTGTGTATGGTCAATTGACCATGACATCTACACGAAATTATGAAAATGATGACTAATATAATAAAACTAAAGAGTTGTTTGTTTGAATGCTTATAACTTGAGAACATATGTTAGATTTGAAAAATTATTTCTGCATTATATAGCCCAATTCTTAAGGAAGATTATAGGCTATAGTAATACACACCATGACTGAGGAAACCTCGGGCAACAGCTAGTGGTCTTATAATACTCGTAACGTTATATAGGGACAAATTATATACACAGATTAAGTTAGCCCCAAAGTAAGTTCGGAACTTGTGTTGGGATACTAACCTAACGATACTATATTTTATAACCTATAGATATATAGATAAACATCCAAGACCCAGGCAATCAGAAAAATATCATTTCTCATGTTGATCTGACCGGGGATCGAACCTGGGACCTCCTCAGCAGCAGGCAGGCAATGTTAACAATTATGTTTAGGTCGTCAACTTTGCTGCTTGTACCGAACTTTTTGTGCAATTTTAATTATATATACTTACTTATGCTTAGAATAGAAATAACGTGAGAAAAATCTAGAACCTACTATTTTCTACGGGGAGTCTCACCAAGGTCAAATACAATTACAGTCTAGATTATAAAAAGATGTTATTTAACTGTTAACATGATAATAACTGATAACAACTCAATATAATTATATGTAATCTATTGTATATTGTTAATTTTTTTAGAAATATAAATATTTATTATCTGTGACATGCTATACCTACTTTAATATTATAACTATAATCTTACTAGCTTTCCCGCGGCTTCGCCCGTGGCTTCGCCCGCGTGGAATTCCCACGAGAACAGTGCCCTATGTCTTTCTCAATACTATGCCAAATTTCAGGAAGATCGGTTCTTTAGATAGGACGTGAAGAGGTAACAAACAAACAAATATACAAACTCACTTTCGCATTTATAATATTAGTTAGGATTATTATTATCATTTGTTAGTTATAACTAAAAACCTGCGTCCCAGCGGATATAGAAAGAGAGGAAGGCCAAGAAAAAGATGGTCAGTTGACTTAAGGGTCTTCGAAAAGAATTGGAAAGAAGAGAAACAGGACAGGGACGCATGGAAGTAAAGAGGGGAGGTTTTTGCCCAGCAGTGGGACACATACAGCTAGGGAATTTATTTTATATTATTTTACTAGCTGTTACCCGCGGCTCCGCCCGCGTGTAGGTCGCTTTTCGCGTAACCTGTGTTACATTGAAATGAAATGACGCAATCGAAGTAGCCAGGACATTATTCAAATATAAACAAATATCATGTTTCAGAGTTAAGTTTAAGTTTTATTTACCAGGTTAAAGACCGTTATTTTTGGGTCTTTAAAATACCGGTTCCAAGCCCTGGTCATCATACAACATGCATTCATCATACAACATGATTTGATGCATCATGCAGTCACAGCAGTATTTATCTTAGGTACTCTGGCGGACAGGTATATGTCTCCGTTGTGGAGGTGCCTGGTGAGGAGGGTCATATTTGAAACCCACTCGCACTTTCATAATTTATTTATTTTTAAAAACGTTTCTTTCTCTGTATTAACATAGCGTAAGATTTACTAACAAATATGGATCATGTTATCTGAAAATAAAACACTTTTATTTATTTATTTGATTTATTATCTTGACAGCATAGTTTTATAGCATATATTTTGAGCGTAACGTTTGCCTGAGATTAACAAAATCTTAATTCAAATTATTTATGTATTCATTCAACAGTTTACAAAAATCTGTGACAAAAAAAACGAATAGCAGTGTCTCACTTAATTAAGTGAATAAAACCTGTAAGTACCTAGTGAGTCCCGCTCTTACATATAATACTTATACCTTATACCCGAATCAATCAATTTTGAGAGCTGTTCAAGTATCATGCTGTCACTGTCATATCGTTGACGTTCAGCGCGACAGCATGAACTTGAGCAGCTCCCAAAATTGAGTAGCGTTTGAGTATTAGGGCGTTAATGTATTAGGTACATGCAATTAATTTTTTAAACTTTTAAATTTTGTTGAATGAGGTTACACGTGACCAGAGGGCTGGGCTATACCTCTCACAAAAAATAAGCATTGGCATTCAACGTGGCAATGCTGCCAGTCTTCTGGGCACGTGGGCACGTTACCTCGGGGCAACGATCTGCATGGGTTTAACTTTTTGTAAGTATGTATATAGTTAAACTTTAGTTTAGATTTATTTTATTAATTGTTACTGTATTTTAAATTAAAAAAAAAATTAAAAGGATATATCAATACATAGTATAATAAAATAAAGTCGCTTTCTCTGTCTCTATATCCCTTTGTTTAGGTACTTAAATCTTTAAAACTACGCAACGGATTTTGTTTGGTGTGGTTTTTTTTAATAGATAAAGTGATTCAAGAGGAATGTTTTTTATGCCCATGCGAAGCCGAGGCGGTTCGCTAGTACTCGTAAAACAGAACAATTGAATATTGTAGAATCTATGAAATTGTTTAAATCAGTTAACCAAATTGCACGCTAGGTGGTGTGGGGTTGTAATTGGTATCACAATGACCATAGATTGAAAAAAGATTTCGCGCGCGATTTTCTAATTATTATGCCTCCAATACAGTGTCATACATAACACTTAGAAAGTCTGAGATTGAGCCCTTCTCCCTTTTGTTAAAGCCGATTCTCGTCGGCTTCGAGACGATATTTTACAAGTTTGTATTCGAATGCATACATTTATCATTTGACGTGTGATAGCAAAATATCCCACGATGTGTACCGTTATCTTATCAACTACAGATGATTTTGCTATGGTGTTATCTTTTATCAGCCTCTATTTGCTCTGGCTGTAGGGGTAATTAACCTGAGCAAGAGAGTCTATATGAAGGTATAGAATTAAATAGGTATAAATTCATAAATAGGTTTTTTCTAAAAATCTATAGATTGGAAAAAAAAACCCTTCAATCGAGTTCCATTCTACACAACCAGTTGGTTGGTTTAGTTGGTCGGGGTGGAAATACAGGTCTGAACTGAACTGACCATTTACCATACCGGCTGACATCGCATCATGGCGGATCATGGCGGGCCCGGCGGTTACCTTATCTGTAGATTTACCAACTTATTCGTAAAAATTAACAAACGTTTTTCGAGCCGGTTTTAATTTTAACTTAAATATGTTTTGGCCCTTTCTCTCTTATCGAAATTCACCGTGAAAGAAAGAGCTAATACACATTTTAGTAAAATCGGGCTTAACAATCGTTTGTAATTTTCTATGAATAAGGGGGTTAAATTTTATTGAATACTAGCCGAACCGGCGAACTTCGTACCGCCTTTCTTAAAAAAAAATTCCGTAAGAACCTTGTATAGAGTATTAGAAAACTACAAAAAAAAAATCAATCAAATCGGTCAAGCCGTTTTCATGCTATGTCGGACAACGGAAAACGGGTTTCATTTTTATATATATAAGGTAGATTGTTAAACTCCAATATTCAGCTTTTAGATATAAGCAACATTAAACATTTTTGTGTAAATATCACTTGCGGCGTTTTGACTTGGCTTTGCTGTAAATGGCGCAAAATTTTTATAGAGCGACGAATGAGCCCTGATACTTGCTTTTGATATCAACAAATACGAATCAAATTATTTCATTTGATTTAATTGCACTTAGATACTTTTGATCAAAATGATCAAGTCTTGTTTTCAGCCGATTTTTTATGGTTCTTTTTTGGTCCGTCTTTTTATTCATTTTAACATGAAAGCAGAAAATATCTCAAGAATAAATCGTATGTTACTTACCTAGAATTAACTATTCAACATTTTTTTTAAAACGTTAAAGTTTTTTTAAAATATATTTAAGTATATGTTTGTACAGATAAGGTTTGATTGCTGTGTATTATTTGGGTAATTTGATGATGCTTTCGCCCGCACTCTGACGTGCCCAACGAGTAGTGAAAGTTGTTTTGTGAGGATAATTAGGAAAACCATACGAGCGACGTAAATTAGTTCGTAGAGTATCTTATATCTTTTTTGTAACGACATAACTATCAACGGCACACTAAATCTAGGGATAAGAAACCACAGATTGCGAAATTCGGAATCGTCCATAAAAACTAAATTGCGCTTGCAAAGTTTCTGCGGCAAGCCATCATCGTAGGATAGCTTACACCATACCCAGCTTGTTTAAAAAATTACAACATAACACTATCGCTCCTAGCATTTTTTCTGAGTCATTGTCTTTTACTATCAATAGTTTAATAGTTTCAATAGGGATAAAAGCAACACAACAGGGCAACACTCAGGTAATAATCACGTACCGGTGAGTTTTTTTCTCCTTTTTTATTTGTTTTTGTATGCAACCTGTCGACTTGTTTATGGTTAGGTTAGTTGCACACAGCCACGTCCAAGAAACAAAAGCCATCCTGGATCACAATTACTTTTATGTATCTAACTAAATTTTTAAGCTGTGGTCTCATGTTTGGATTCGCTCCAGGTGATTCTATTTTCTTTCTTTTGCTGCTATTGAATGTATTAATAGGCTGCAGATTTACGAGAGAAATATCAGGAAGCAGCTAACGGAAAAATATATCGACATTAGCTACGAATATCCGACTATTAATAATGGAAAAATACACTACTAGAAATAATAAAATTTAAGTGAAGTATCACGTTTCACTTTATTTTCATTGCGTGTCGGTAAGCAGTAATTATATTATTAGTGCTATAATCATATAAGTAATGCATAGTGGATTTATTACTGGATATATTTCCAGTTCACGAGCCAGTAACTTTGCCCCTATTTCGCCATTGCTACTTTGTTTACGTACTGTTATAATATTTTCTTTAGTCAGTTGCGCAAATGCTGGAAATGTAACATACTATGTTAAATCTAATGGTTTTAATATGTCACGTATAACCTATGTAATCTAGGGGTCAGTCCTTGACACCGACGCTTACGTACGAGGGACCATTACCATGAGTTCTAGAAGTTACCTGGCGCTATAGCCTTGTGATTGTTGAAAACGTCGCGGCGTAAAAAGATATTTTTTGAATCTTAGATTATTGAATATGAAGATTAGGGAGCTAGGAATAAAGGAAGACCAACAAAGCGATGGTGTTAGTCAGGAAAAGTGTTACGCAAGAAATGACTAGCAAATGGTTTATCCTACATAAGAAAGTGGATAAAGTAAAGAAAAAGCAGAATTCTAAAGAATTTCAAACTCATTTCTAAATTAATTCAATACGTCGTTCCATTCGATAGAGGTATAAACAAATAAACATTTTGATAAAAATCAAGACAGAAACAAGGGCAACAATTCGTTAGTAAAAATCTGTAAAAATATTGCTGATTTATTATTAGATTTAGCTTGTAACTGTTTAAGTATCTAAAAACTTTATTTTACAGAAAGAATATTGAATATATGTAACATAGAACACAACAAAAGGTTGACTTATATACTAGGGACTTAGTTTGTAAAGAAATGGCGGCGAAAATATGATAAACAGCTACAATTTCGCCAGAAAGCCTTCGTCTATTGTCCTTTCTCATTTGTTTAGCTACCTGCACACGAGGCGAGTACTTTATTGGTGCCGAGTGGGTGTCGGAGTTATGGTTCTTACAAATTTAATCTGCCAGAAACTAAATCTTTGACAAATACTTATTATCTTTGTATATCTGCTGTGATTATGACACAGAATATCTGAATATATCGTCATCTCCTCACATAGTCATTGTTAGCCAGAAGTTGGACCAAGATGTTATTGTACCTCACGTCCATAATTTGCCTGCCGCTTTTGCGTTGTCATTCATTAATTATAGTGGCTTGGGATTTCCGGAGGTTTGTTATTCTTCTTGTTATTCGTAATTCCTGTCAAAGAACATCAATATTCTGCACTTGTTTAGTAACGTAAATTTTTACGAATAATATTTGGGTCTTGTCAATTCCTTGATTTAAGTGTGCGTCATTACTTGATGAGGGTCATGTTAATTATGGTTTGACTAAATTTTAATTTGAAACAGTCAACAACCAAACTAGAAGGCATTTTGTTTTAATTATAATCGATAAGATTTTATATTAGTTTACAAAGTTGTAAAAAGCATTACTCTACCTTTGATATGACTTTGTTTGTCTCATCAAAATGAAACAATGAACGCTTCTTGCACATCTTTACCGAAAATTCTCCAAAAACAAATATACACTTAACTTTAAATTAAACATGTCATATTTTCTCCACTTGGAAATAATGTATGCGCATATATAATTACTGAATACACAAGCAAAACAAAAAAAAATAAGTAATATAATGTCATTTGTCATTCATTAGACAATGATTTGGCACTTTGCCCCCCATTTTTGTTCGTTTGATTTGCATACACTGCTTGAACTAACGCCTTTTGTAAATGTATTCATAGGTAAAGGATTTCTAAATCATTCGAACATGCTTTCAAGTCTTCAAACATGTTAGTAAGTCATATTTTAAGTATGCTTTGCTATTTGCCTATTTCGTTAAAGTAAGTTTAAGACGAGAGGTCTTTTAAATACTACATGAAACTTGGTGTCGTAGATCAGATAATCACCAGAATCCTGTGAAAATTTAACCCAGGGTCTTTAAATAAGTGTCAATGTCAATGTTGATATATCCAGATCAGACCATAAACCAAATCAAATTTCTCTTTTTAGTTTTCGCAGCAATTACTTAGCATTTATTTAAAGCAAATAAATTATTTTGTATTTAGTAAAGACTTGAATATTTCATTTTACAGTCAACGTGATGTGACTTCAAAATAAAGACACAAATAGTACCATATCAAAAGAACAGGACTTCAAAACATAACACCAGAAAACCCAAGTGACGCTGAAATATGATGATACTGCAAAAAAGGCGGTAAACAAGACACGCAATGATGAAATGTAGCCAATGCAACATTGGGTTTAAAAATGTAGGTAATGGCTGACTGTGTTCACAAGGTGCTAATGAAAGGCCCACTTTAGCCTATATATGTATAAAAGACCATACATTTTATAGCTAAAGAAATTCATTGGAAAAGTTCTTTTTGGATTTAATAGCTTCTAGTGGAAGGTTAAATGCTGTGCCCAGCTTTTGTTTATGGACGCGTCGGACGCTAAAACTTGTTTCTTTATCGTGAATTTTGATTTTGCCTGTTTTGTTTATTACTTATAAATTATTTCATCTCATTGAACATATAACCAGTTTCATCTTTAGCTTCATTGCTCCAGATTCCAGAATGATTTACAGCTTTTTCTTTTCTTCATGCGAAAATGCAGCACCACTGTATGTTTTTGTTATTTGATAGTTTCTGTTTTAAGATAATCATTGTCATTGACGTTTTTGCTTTTACAGGAGCGACAATTATCAATGCCTTTTGGGTTAGGAGATTTGACGATACTTATATACAAAGTAATTAGATAAAGTAAATAAAGTCTTGCTTCATCTAATAGTAGTTCTCATAAATTTTTCGCAAACGAAAAATGATGTAAAATTTCATACGTATAAAATTTTACCATTTCATAATGATGATAGTAATACTAGATGTCTGAATTGTACTAAGCTAGATACAAAGAAAACACAACATGAGGAAATTTCAAAAAATTGACAAAAAATAACGAGAGAAAGGGAAGAATTCTACACTACAAGTTTAGAATAAATAGGAAGGAAGCGACATCTAGAAAAGACATATTGTTTTAACGTTGCAGAAGTTAATAAAAAAGCAAAATCTCGTAACATTGTTTACGTTCATAAGGATTTCATGCAAAATGAATAAAACACACCTCATAACGATACAAAGCCCACGATCAGAATTATAAAATACTTGTTTCATCACGGTGCTTGAACTCGCATGCTTGTTTGCACTAGCGTCTTAAGTTATAATAATTACCTGACCGCATAAATTAATTATAACCGTTTCTTATTAATGTTCAACGAGCTGTATAGCTAACTCATTATTATCATTTCCAAATGTGTTATCAAAATTTGAAGATTTCGAACATCTTTATCGACGTTTTCATTGAAAATTTAGCTCCATTTCCTGTAAGTTTTACTGGCCGTTCATAAAAAAATTTGAATGAAGTCAGAACAAAAAAATACGATGTTGATGGTAATGGTAATAAGGAAGTGAGAAAAGATGGTAAAAGGAAGGTATTTAGACAATATGTAAAAGTTTTGGATCATGTAAAGGTGACTATTAATATTTATGAATGAGTTATTTCAGGTGTTAGAGAATTCTTTTTCTAGTAGGCCTCTCAAGGAAAATGCTATATAATTAATAGATACTGTCAGAAATAAAAACATTTTTCAATAGTTATTTATATAAAAATATTAAACTAAAATACTATTAAAAATATTAACTATTGAAGAATGTTTTTATTCTAGTATATAAAGCCAAAGATCCAAGACCTTCTTGAACTTCAAAACATTTGAATTTCATCAGATTCCGTTGTTTTCGTAATAATTAAGTGGGTTAATCTCAAAATTTTAAAACTACATGTCACACTGGCACCGATTCAAATACGGTAGGAAGCAAATAAATCAAATTAAGTATTACTTTCGATCTATTACTATCGATACTTTATTAAGTTAAGGGGTTTTTGTACAATGTTACCCAAACATTTTTTTGAAGTCAAAGTAACACTAATCACCTTGAGGCATACTTACCTATCTTTAATTGATAATTACGTAATTAACTAAACAGAAAAATTAGTATTCTTTTGAATTTCTAAAGTCCTGTAGATTGTATGTAGGTACACAAAGAAAAGAGCAAAATGATTTATCAAGCACACGACCTTGTTCAATGATAACACTATTTACTACAATACAACTGACTGACTGAGCAACATTGCCTTTTCCAATCTAGTGCTTATCTTACGACGGCGCGATTTAGTTTGATTCGCTGTGTCATGTCTAAACAACGAAAAAATCATGAATCTACCTGCAAGTTTCATTCGAATGAATTTTTATTTTGATTCAATGTTGTTTGATACTTACATCGTCGAGTGGCACCTAAGTAAACATCGTCTATCTTGCTAATAAGTGTTTGTTTTATATTAACAGTCGGTATTTTTAGACTTACCTGATTGGTATGGACATCTATGACGACATACGCGAGGTAGACGATCTCCTCCTCGTCGGAACCAAGGGCCGCACCGCCCAAGCCCGCGGTCCGAACGTGCAATGCGCACACCCAGCCTCCGCTAATCATCGCGCCATGCACTGCGCACGCGCTATAATCACAACACTACCAGTCAGTAAACAAAACGCTTCACACACTGTCCATTTACCCGAAAATACCGAATCACTGTCCACAACGCGCAACTTTCTAACGGGATAGTATCAAAACCCTCCGAGCGTTCTATACGTGGGCGGTTGTCACAGACGTGTCCAAAATTCACGTTCTTCTGTTTGTGTTAAGTCGAAAGCACTGGAGAAACCTGACGGTTACTCAACATGGATCGCTTCGCGTGTAGCGCGGACGGCGTTTTACCGCTAGCCGTCTGCGTAAGCTGTTTCCGCTGCAGGTGAAAATCTAGAATTAACTAACATCACATCGGTAAACGAATTTCTGCCGAGGTTGTCCGGCGACTTCTGGTCTATCGGGTTCCCGTTCGCTTGTTAATTTGAATTTCGAATGGAACGCGTTCTTTCACTCTGATTACCACGAACGTCCTAATCACGTCTGATTCTTGAGTTGTAAATTAATTTTGATGGAATATTTTGTGAGCACGATTTTGAGGGCGACGCGAGCGTGCGTGCCGGCTCGGTGGATCGACTGCGCGCAGGCTGCCCCCCCTGTTGTCAGTGCGCAGGTAACGCCAGGTGAGCGAGACGCGACGTTGCCACACCGACTATTATCAATGATGATGAGATATTTGCTATCTCTACCCAGACACTTCAACGTTCACGCATCGCTGAGAATACAATATAACGATATTTTTATTCGATTTAAAAATCGAACACCTGTACAAATTCGTCGATGGATAAGGTATTTTGAGGACCGTGTAAATTCGTTTGTAGCCAAATAGAAAAGTAGTATAGTAGCCGTAGGGTTAACATAATCCATTTAAAAAATAATTTCGATAAGTTTGATATACATTGCATTTTTTTATCCTAGTTTTTAGCCGCTTTATAACGAACACAGTAATGGTCAGCAAATGTAGAATTGTTGCTTACAATGTTAGCTAGTTATTAATGTGTAGTGTAGCAATCAGCTGAATATTATTGTGTTGGTAAAAAAATAAATTGCACTGCTGCACTTTTATGCGAATACCCGAATTGCTCAATTTTGTTTTGTTTTAATTTAGCTGTGTTATTCATACAGTTAATGGATTTTGTTTACAGATGAGGTTTTATTGCACCAAAATAAATAAATACAAGACAGTGTTTGTTGAACCTACTAAAACTAAACTAAATATGGAAGTAGGTACGCTGGATACATTATGGAGTGAAGGAAGCGGGATCCAGGGTTGCAGGAAATTAAAGAAAGATTAGATTTAGATATACCTACATACTGTGTTTTGAAACGTTTGAATAGAGCACCTATACCTATATGGTACTGCCAAGTAAATAGACGCCCTGACGACCATATTGTAAAGCTTGCCCTTAATATACCTACAATTAAGCGAGGTCCTGGAAGACCACCTTCCACCTGGCTGATGACGGTCGAAAAAGACCAGGTGGCTTACCAACATCGTGAGTAAGGGAGATGTCGCCTTACATCATGTATTGCGCTGTCTCGCTTACTGGGTCTTGCATGGTTCTAAGAGACAGTAGTAACCCCCCTGAAACTCGAAAATTTAAACGCCGATTTGGCTCAAGATCGATTTACGTGGAAAAGACGGACAAGGAAGGCCGACCCCAAGTAGATGGGATAAGGCCAAAGCGAAGAAGAAGAAAGAAGCGCCTATGAGATGGGGTCTAATGAAATGACGCCATCATCTTAAATTAAAGAGCTTGGCTCTTGCCGGTGTCTCTTCCATTTTTGTCTATCATTTGCAAGTTCCTTTATTTCTCCTTTAACTGTTTCATATGCTTTGGTCTACCCTTCTTTCCCTCAATGATATTTTTCATCAAATCATTGTGTCATATTAAGTGTCCCAAAATGTTTTTTCGTCTGCTCTCAATCACATATAAAATGCTTCTCTTTTCCCTTACTCTATTTAAAACCTCTTCGTTTGTTTTTTGTGAAGTCCAACTTATTTTTTCTAATCGACGCCAACACCACATTCCGAATGCTATCTTTTTTTCGTTTTTGGTCAAAGTCCAAGTTTTGGACCCATAAAGAACAAATTCCATTAAGTTTCATATGATATGTAAATTCTCATCACAGTGACATTATAATTATAGGAGTTTAGCGTGACATACGTGTTCGTCACGATAGTGCATGTCAAGCGACGGCGAGCATGGCATGCCTTAGATTGGTAGCCTTTAGTACCAAGCATTAAATGTTTGTATCTTACAAATTTTGTATCTTGACCTCCTCGGGAGGTACACTAAGCTATACTCGCTTGACCATGTCATCATCATCTTGATGGCTGTCTTGATCAGGTGGCCTGATCAAGACAGCCATCCACCACCATCTCTTAAAACCATGCAAGATCCAGTGAGTAAGGGAGATATCGCCTTACATCATGTATCGCGCTGTCTTGCTTACTCACTGGATCTTGTATAGTTTTAAGAGACGGTAGTAACCAGCTGTCGGGACCGTTTACTTTTGAGTAAATACCCATCGATCTGTTAGTTCCACTGTATTCTCTTTTATTTTTATGTTCATAGAAATAGGACTTAGTTCCACCTTCTACCGAGACTTGTTCCTGAATATATAATCTATTGGATTGGATATATTTAATAGCTGTGAGCCTCTACATGTTGGATCAATATCCCCGCTCAAACCTCTCAAAAGCCCGGGGTAAAATAAAAACCCATGATACTCAAAATCAAAACAGAAGGCAAATAGTTTTAAAAGTAAAGGGCTTTGAAGCAATTTACAGACTATAAGTAATATTACATTGAAAAAAATCTCAATAATTTTCAATTAATATGTACTTGTATAATACTCTTGTATACTTAAGTACTTAAAGTCAGCCATTTATAATAATGTGATGCAAAATTGAATACGAAGTCTAAATAATGCATGTTCGACCTTGTATCCAAATAATGGGTAAAGCAGGGATTATGTCAATATTTCAGGTAAAAAAAACTCACATATACAGTACCTAGTCACCTTGCTTTGTTGAAATTATATTCTGCTGTCAATTTTGTTTGTTTTAAGGTACAGTTGTATACACAAGTTATTTGCTTCATGTTAATCATTAATTTTTTTGGCAAGAATATCAAAGTGTTGTCTGGTTTAAACCACATAACTAATTTAGAAGTAAAGAATAGCAGGCTGTTTTAGCTAATTTTTACTTGTGTTAATATTAACTCAGTAGTGGTTCATAACAGAACTTTATGGCATAAACGAAAAATTTATAGGTGCTTAAACATTTTTATAAACTAGACAAAAAATAACACAGGTACAAAATGCTAAGGCTGTTGTTAGCGACAGTTAGTATTTATACCTCATTTCAGAGCCGTAGTATCAAATCTACAAAAAGCTTTACCATGATAAATGTTAAATATTTGAAAACCTCTTTAACCTGTTATATTTGAATTTGAAATATGAAGACTTTTTTTATACAATTACGTTGGCAGTCAAGCATACGGCCCACAAAATATAATTTCTGTCTTTAGGGCTAGAACGTTTCGCCTCAGTACCCAGTAATTTCACTGCCTCTCTCACCTCTCTGCCCGGAACAAAACAATGCAACCACAGGAACTTTAGCGGTACCCGATTAAAGTTTTTGAACACTGTTTTCCATTTCAGTTTTTTTAAACAATTTTATTATGCAGGGATTTTAGCGGTAACTGTTTTGTACATGATTAAAACAGTGTTTATTTATTTATTTATTTAAATTTTATTGTACAAAATACAGTTGTATAGCACAATAAGCGAACTTAATGCTAAAAGCATTATCTAACAGTCAACCTTTAGGTCAAGCAGAGATCGTAATGTGGGTTTAATATAATAGTAATATAAATTTACATAAACTTACATATATACCTAGATATATAAATACATAAATAACAATATACATATATATATATATATAAATGACAAAAATATTTACGAGATAAAGCAGCAACTCAAAATGTACCCGTAATTATTACCTAATTTTGCTCCTTAAACTGTGGCGTTCTGTGATAGTAAGAACCTGTAGGCAAGCCATTTGAAGTTAGCGCGGCCAGAGGCTGTTCTGATGGATTCTGGAAGCTTATTCCAAAGTCTGACAGCCGTCACAGCGAAAGAATTAGAGAGAAAACCGGTACGGTGAGAAGGAGTAGCAAGGGTCATAGTATTGGAAGAACGCAGGATTCTTTCATGAGTCGAACTTAAAAGTTTGAAATCAATTTTGAGATAATCGGGAGCAAGTGGATTATAGAGAATATTATAAAGTTGGTATAATATATGCAAATTCCTGCGTTGACGGATGGGTAGCCAATTAAGTGTTTTGATCTTTAAAAAAATAAAAACCCCTTTACACACAGGTTCAAACAGTAAACGTATACCTATTTGTTACAGTTTCAAAAGTGTTTGAAGCCAAACAGGTTTAAAACACCCAAATAAGTGTTACAGGAATATTTCTGGGGGTTACTACCGTCTCTTATATATAACCATGCAAGATCCAGTGAGTAAGGGAGATGTCGCCTTACATCATGCATTGCGCTGTCTTGCTTTCTCACTGGATCTTGTATGTAAGGGACCTGTAACAGATTTAATGTGTAACCCTTATGATAGTGTTACACTTATTATGGTGTTTTTGAGTCCCTGGCAACTATAACTGGTTAAATGCGTAAAATCAAATGTATTTTTTTTATACAAAACACTTTTGTGCGCATCGGTACTAACGTTGTTCGCGTCATTGACTGACGTCGGGGGTCGGGGGTCGCATCACGTGCTAATTATACCTGTGCTTAACCTTGGGACGACTGTACAACCTCTACACTGCTATGCTGTGGTTCTAAAGTACTTATATACTTTATTTTTCAGTACTTACCTACGTACTATCAATGCTATTTCTCGATTATTACGACGGTAAGCAACCCGGACCTGGAAATACTTGGATTGGTCGCCTGCAGTAGAATTTTATCGTTTACGCATATAGCTTCAATTAGATCAAGTCCATGGCGTAAGGTTAACCATTTTCATATTTTAGTGATAACGCGGTACCTTAATAAATAAATGGTAGGCAGTTAAAAAAGTAAAAACTAAGTACTTACAAAAAATCATCATTTTAAGCCGCTTATGATATAAAATGGTAAATACCTAATCGAGGCAAGCAAAACATCATCAAACAATTATTATAAGAAAGGCGTTCCGGCGTTCCCCAGGGATCAATATTGGGTCCTATACTAGTTATTTAGTAATTATTAGTTAACCTAGATGGTATGAGAAGTTAATTTTATGTGGCATCGTATGGAAAAAATCCCATTCACCTACCTCACCTAGGTAGTATTATGAAATCTTACTGATGATATATAAATAGTAATTGTTAGTGATAATAAATAAGTTTTAAAATGTTGAAAAGAGCCGATCCCATAGAAACAGTTCGATGGGATCGGCAGATTATGTTTGTTATGCAGATATAATTAAAGTTTTTATTTTATTAAAGTAAGTAAGTACATATATATTTTTCTCTTCACGGTATGACAGTTTAATTTATTACTTATCTAGGTATGTATTACTTTTTTATTATATAGTTTACCTTGATTTTTTCTGTCTAGTTGTTTGTAATATATTTTAAACTAGCTGTTCCCCGCGGCTCCGCCCCGCGTGGGACTCGGTTATATCGCGCCCAAATGTAGCCTATGTTTGACCTCAGGTCATTAACTACATCCCTACCAAATTTCATCACAATCGGTCCAGCCGTTTAGCCGTGAAGAGGTGACAGACAGACAGACAGACAGACAGACAGATAGACAGACAGACAGACTTTCGCATTTATAATATTAGTATGGATATGGATTTAGAACAGTGTTTTCCCGCGTAAATGCGCCGCCTCCGCGCGATCTTGCAGCTGATTGGTTATCGTCTGCGTAAAATCCAAGATGGACGCCCACCGCTCAAATTACCGCCACACATGAAACGATAAACATATTTCTGGACGACGAATGGAGTTGACCTATATCGTTTGCACTCCCAATACCTAACTAGATGCTTATAAGTGGCACTATTATGGAGGCGTTTCTATTGCTGTCCACACTCGAGAGTTCAAGACTATTGTTCCGAACTCCGAGACCAATTTTCTCTCTATTTAATTCTATTGTTTTTTTTTCTTACCTGCTAAAAAGTCTAACAGAAATGATAACTGGAATTTTATCCTTCTCATGAATCTATATTATTTAGGATCACTACCCACTCACACTACACCCATCTATGGGATAGACTGTTAAGCGACGGCGAGCATGGCTGACCGTGGGTCTAAAAACGCCACTTTAGCAATTCATCGAATCGAATTCATATTACGAATTCCTAAGCAATTTTTAATGTAATTCCTATTTCTTTCAACTTTTTTGAAGAGGAATTGCAAAGTTTATTTGGACATTTTACAAAAAATAAAGGAATTGCTGCAGAATTCCTAAGGAATTCGTAATATGAATCGATTCGATGAATTGCTCAAAGAGGCGTTTTTAGACCCCCTGAATTGATTCTAGTTTAATTTTTATCTTGAGCTCCTCTGTGTTTCAGAAGGCACACTGTTGGTACGCAACCTACTCACGTAACAAACTTACTTACATGTCCAGATGTAGGTAGACTAAAGATTTCCTCTAGTTACGGTCCTACAGACCTTGAGACCTCCCTATCTCGTCCTCGTTACCTCGTCGTCGTTGGTCCCGGCTATCGCTAGATGGCGTAGTCTTCAAGTCAGACGGCAATCGCTCATTGCCACCAAATCTAAAGACCATGCTTGGAGAGTAAACCCTGGGCAAGGGTAACTGAGAATGTTACTGGTAGAAAATAACGGTTTATATCCTGTTAATGTAATTAGCGGTCGATTTACTAAATAATTGGTTTAGACCCTAATTTTTGGATTAATACCGGTTTAGCGGAGCCGTCAGGATAAAGATCGCTCTAAAAAGTATGGGTTGAAAAGATGTTTAAAATTACCACTTCGATCTCTGTGCCCCTAGTATGAGTTTTTCTTAACGCAAACGCTAGCGACTGCGTTAGGATTTTGTATGGATTTTTTTAGTTGCCTTACTATCCGCCAGAGGCGCTGAACAGGTTTGTCATATAAAATCGCTAACGCAGTCGGTAGCGTCTGCGTTTAGAAAAACTCATACTAGGGGCCCTGGTTACTGACACGATCGGATGAAGAAATGTTATCTTTAGACATTACGAGTATCTAAGTGTTATTCCAGTTGCATTCCACCCCGTATACTACCTAAGACATTCGAAGTATGGGATCCGCTAAAACGCGGTCTTACTTTAATGGGGTGCACATTGCAGATCCTATTACCATAGAGTTCCAGTATATACTTATATGCTTTACCACAAAGAGGTATTCCTACCAGGCCGAGTGCCGCTGCCAGTCCGGCTGCTTCTATCAATATCTAATATTTAACCACAGAAACCTTAATATATACAATTTATCGAAAGTTGTATGTTTCCAGTCCGTAGAAACCTTCAACTTTCAGCTGCTATGTAGCCTAACCTATCTGAAATGAAAGCGTATTATCACAATGTTAGTAGTCCAGCGCGGCGCCTAAGTACTCATAAAAGTCTTCACTCGACTTAAAATATTTTTTTATTACCTAAGTATCACTTATCATCGTGCTTTGAGTAAACAGAATAAAAAGTAATTGTTTAAAAGAGTTGTCTCTACAAAAAAAACCTGCCAGTAACACAGGGGACGCGGACGAAACCCTTGTTCCAGGAAGTTTTTTTCTTTTATATTTAAGTGTAACTTTATAGGGCACAGTCCCCTGTGCTGCGTGGACTTACTGGACTCAATGCGTTCCTGTCATCGGTACAAGGTGCTGAATGTGATCTTTTTGCTGACAAGTTTGAGCGTTTAGGGAGAGAAATATTATTATTTTGTGCAAAGGATGAATGACTCTGTGTCCTACTTTCAGTTGTGCAACGCTTTGGTTGTTGAACTGTAATGTTGTACAATTTTCTATGATTAAATAAATAAATTATGCAGTGTAGTGCAGCTATGGCTCTTATATGAGATAGCAAAGGCACAAATTTTATAATAGTACTAAAGGCAATAGGACAAAAAGTGAAAGAGATAATTTACTCCATTGGATCATGTGTTTCTTTTTTTTTTTTTAATATAATTTACTAGCGACCCGCCCCGGCTTTACATGGGCATAACAATCTTCCTCTTGAATCACTCTACATATTTAAAAAAACCGCATCAAAATCCGTTGCGTAGTTTTAGAGATTTAAGCATACAAAGAGACAGAGATGATAGGGACAGAGAAAGCGACTTTGTTTTATACTATGTAGTGATAGTGACTTACAAAATAATGTATTCAAACTATAGTAGTAAGTAGTTAGTTAGTTACCATCATATCTACAAACCATTTTCGCCTTACATGAATGGTTTTTAGAGATGATTAACATTTCGCGCCTGCGCCGGCTAAAGAAGTTGAAGGCATACTTACTTGCATGAATAAGAATGAGCCAAAAGTCCAAAAACCAGAATTTGCGGGGGTTTTTGGAGGGAAAGAGAACTGTTACTTACCGCGCTGGTGGCTTACCACCATCTCTTAAAACCATGCAAGAACGATTAAGTAAGGGAGATGTCACCTTAGATCATGTATTGCGCTGTCTCGCTTACTCACTGGATCTTGCATGGTCTTATTAAGAGATGATAGTAACCCCCTTGAAAAAGATTAATAGATTCAAGAAATGCATTAAAGGCCTAGTTTCCAAGGCCGTAAAAGTATTAAAAAGAGTTTTGCCCATCCTGGCAACACTGACATAATGTGACAGCTGTTTACGCGCCAAACAACAATGGTCGCTGGGTAACGTTTGCTGCAATACATTTTACATGCTTTTCGATACCTACATGTCTTACCATTTTATTGCAGTTAATTGTGGAAATTATTTAATAACCATTGCCATTATACTGAGTGAAAAATGAACTTCACATGTTGGCATCGACTTCGACAAATAGTGATCCTAGACTGTTGCATGTAGATTCGTAGAAGCTTTCTATCCTGTTTGAGTGTTTTATTGTGATTGTTTAACAAATAATTGTGTAAGACATGGCTGCGACGACTCCGCGGCGTTCTTCGCGTATTCCACATACCCATACGCCTAAAATGTCTGAAAGAAAGAAGGGGTTGTTTCAAGGTTCCACACAGCCAAGTAAGGAGTCTTTGACTGAACATCGGAGGCTCCCGGTGGTTGATAGTGAAAGTGATAGCGAAGACTGCGACCTGGGTATCATGGGGACATTGGAGTCGAGCTCTGATGAAAACGATAATGGCCCAAAGACACCTGAGAGAAATATATGGCGTAAGTTTTAAAGGCTTTTTACTCATAATCTTACATAAATACCCTGTCTTTTAGAACTTCAAATTCATTGGTCTAAGGTACTTAGTTCCCACTAAAATTTATTTAAAATAATTACTTATAATTTTTGGGTTATTATTCTCCTTTTTTTAAACAAATACCAGTAGTTGTTTTTTTCCTAAACACCATTTAGAAAGTCATGTAGACTTCTATTTTATTAAAACTTGCACTTATACAGAACTAAAATTCAATGTTTTCTAATATTTCTATTGTGACATTACACCTAAATTATACATATGACTTACTATCAATGCTATAACTACATTTCACCATTTTTTCTTTAGGTGAGACAAGAAGCCATACACGAAAGCTGCTGAAAGAGAACCAAGATCTGAAGAATTTCATCAAGTCTCCATTCACACTGAAAAAGTATCAAACAAGGTACTGTCCTGATGCAAAATGCACAGGCTCAGTGTCTACCCCATGCACCCCACATTTCCACAACCATCCAGGAACTCCTTCATCAACCCATTCCTGTGCTAGTGTCCATACAACTTCGTCGACTTCGAGCCGTGCTCGTAAAAGTCTTGCAAGCCTCATAGCTGACACAGAGAGCTGCAGCAGCTCTCTAAAAGATTTAAACTTTGACACCGACTCCGGTACAGACTCGAAAGAAAACACACCCTCAAAAGTCCGCAGGTCTAGCCGCAAGCAGAAAACACCAAAACTTACCTTCAAAGGCATTCTGCATGAGCAAAAGAAAAATTTAATGTCTCCCATGAAGACAGCTGTCGTATGCCTCACTAAAATGGATATGAACAGCATCATTTCTCCATCTCAAATGCTAAAAACTCCTCACACTACAGAATGTAACCAGTCTCCGCCTAAAATAAGCCACAATCGTCGATCCGTTGTCGAGATTAATGAAAGTCCTGAATCCAATTGTGATGCTGAAAAGAATCATAAAAGGCTACGCAATGACAGCATTACCGATCATGAGCCTACTTCCAAGTACCCTAGACTGGAGAATCCGGCGCCCAAAGCTCGCTTGTCCCTCTTCAATAGTGACAGGCTCAAGGAAATACTATCAACAAAGTCATTTTACGGAAAAAGTAACCCTGAACTCAATAGTAATATTACAGCAAAGATATCGAGTGCTATTGCGGTGACTTCCTCACACCCTCGGCGACCGTTCTCTCACTCCCACTCAAATAGGCGCAAGCGAAGGCCAGGCCAGATAAACATGGGTGTTAAACACAGGATAAGGAAGCCTAAAGTTAACAAATCCAAGATCCTTAACTTAAATAGCAATAAATCTTTCAATAACACTGCAAATAGCTCTACTTTGAATGCTAGTACAGTTTCTTCTGTTAGCGCCAATGATGTCTCCATGCTGAGCCAGAATTCATCTCAGGAACTTGGGAATGGTAAGTGCATCTTTTTACATAGTGCAACAATAATAATAGGTATAGGAATAGAAGCTTATGTCACTATTACTAATTCTGTGCTTATGTTACAAATACTTTTACTAGCTGCATGCTCGTTAATTAGCTTATTTCATTTAAGTAATTGACACTGACTTCAGATTTATTAAATTGTTTGATATGAAGCATATTTAAGCAACAATTTATAATTTCATCCTTTTTAGTTAAGTAATAGGGGTCGGTTTCATTTTTTTGGCAAATACAATTATTCTTGTATACCAGCATAGAAAACATACCCTTATACCCAAAGCCCTATAAAATAAATTCCTTTGCAGATAAAGCAGATCCTTTCGACAAAGAAAAGCAGACAATCGAAGCCCTCCTGAGCCAATGGACCGAAGAAGATGTACCAGAATCAGAACTTCGATACTCCAAGATCGATGTCCCTTGTTTCAACAGCATTGTTATAGAAGAGACCAGTCAAATCTTTGAACCTGTGACTGCTGTCCCTGTTCCCATTCAAATATCTTCAGACGTTCCTGTGGAATCTGATGCAGTGATAGTAGAATTAGGGGCAAAGGAAATGGCTGTTACGCAGGATGTTGTCATGGGGGAGAGTCATTCCGCTGATCACGGAGACGCGCCCAAAAGCGGCCAGTTTCTGCCGGTAGAGGGAGGTTTCATCTTGGTTGATGAGAATGTTGAACCTGGTAAATTTATATTAATTTTAAACTTTATTTACCTAACTAGCTATTCCCCGCGGTTTCACTCGCCATTAGTGTGTATGTACTATAGCCTATAACCTTCCCCAAGAATCAGGCTTTCATATACAAAAAGAATTTTGCAAATCGGACCAGTAGTGTTCAAGTTATAAGTGTTCAAACAAACAAACAAACTCTTCAGCTTTATTATATTAGTATAGATGAACTTGAACAAAGAGCGGACTTAATGCTTAAGCATTCTCTACATCAAATTATTTAAACAATAACTATAATTAATAAGCATTATGTTATCGTAACAATAACTTTATTGGACCAATTAAAAGGTCAATGATGAACTTAGTGTCATTCATGCTACCATTCAACCAGGAAAGGTAACAACAAATAAATTCATCTTAGTGTGAGCAGAACAAACTGGATTTTCCTTACATATTTTTTTTTTATTTGATTCACCATTTGCAGTGATTGCTACATCATTACAAGACTAAAATTGCAATATACTGAAGGTAAATGTGCAAATTTTCAAGTTAGATAGAAATAGACTTATCTTTTGTATAAAAACTGTCTATGCTTTTTATTAATAACTATAGACCCGCCCCGGTGGCTTCGTATGTGCATTAAATCCTTCATCTTGAACCGCTATCTATTAAAAAAAATCGCATAAAAATCTGTTGCATAGTTTTAAAGATTTAAGCATACATTACATAGAGATAGAGAAAGCGTTTGTTTTACACTATGTATTGAAGAAAATCCTTTTTTACCAGTTCTACCAAGTGATGAGGAGCTAACAGACCTGGACGCAATAGAACGAGAACTCAAGATGTTAGACGAACAGATTTTGCAAATGGCACAGTCGAACAACATAGACCCTGATGCTGTCATCGCATCTACAGAGACCGCTGTGCTTGCTGGTATGTTTCCTGTATTAGTAATTGCTACTACTATCTTTCATGCTGAATTGGGAGAAAAAGATAGAACGTACCAGCTGCTTCTCGTCCCGCGCAAGCCGTAAAAGTCGACTGAGGTAATCGGCGAGTTGGAGAATCATGTCATGGGCGTGCTAGCAACCCATCACTATTGATTTCCTGTTTCAACTACCGTCATGCTAAATGTGACCTTAGGTTTTATGGCCCTAGGCTCTGTGTACCCCGTATGGGATAAAGACGTGATTATATGTATGTATGTACTACTGGCTGCTAAAGTAGTTAAGAAAATGTTATAAACAATGTATCTTCTTCTTTTCGAGTCGAAATGGCCGTGGTATACATTGGGCTAGGCCATGGGGGCATATCAGGAGATGAGCTATAGACTGGACAGCACCGCAATTGCACAGGCTGTCAGTCGAAAAACCCCATCTTACTCTTTCTCTGGGCATCTCCCAACACCAGTCCGGAGTCTATAGACTTCCAGACTGGCCAGGGGAGATTACCACCGTGTGGAAGTTTTTCGACTGTTAATGAACACATTGATGTATGCAAGCATTTACTTTTCCACCGTTCCAGTCAATCTTTGGAGGCTTCTCTGATATGTATGATGATGATAGATTCTAGCCATTATCAGCCAGAATTTCAATAATGGTCAACCTGTACCAGTAGTAATTTTATAACATTGAAATTGTGTATTTTTAGTGGCAACACCATCACCGTCGCCCAAAGAGGAGACAGACAAGCCTCAGAAGCTGTTCCCTATCTTCAGCAACCCCAACCCTGGCACCAGCATACCTACCTCTAAAGGTAATATTCAGTAATAAATATTTTAATTTTTTGAATGAATGAATGAATTTATTTTTATTTAAGTGGTAATGACTTATATGTTTGTAAAACCACAGATAATAGAAGACTATGCTAGTACAGATATTCAACCGCCATACAAAGAAACGCGCGATTTTTAGTGTACTAGAGTCTCCCAATACTGAGACATATCAACGCCATTTATCGATCACTTGAAAAACTGATATTCTAACTCTGATAACTTATTAAATAAAGCACTAAATCAGTTTGTGATAGGATAATAATATTTTAAAAAATCACGTTTTAATTATTCCCTCTATTTTTGGCAAAAACAAGCGAGATCTATTTTTTCAATACTTGTAGCGCCAGCCATTGGCAAGAAAAGGAACAAAATATTTTTTTTAGGCAATGAGAACACATGGTAAAATTTTTGTCTATGTAAGGTTAGTATAAAACAGAATAAAACAAATAATTTATTACAAAGGTCATGTTTTGTGGAAAATGAACAAGAGGTCAAAATAAAACCTACCTGAAAGTGTAAATAAAATAGTAAAATCTAGCGACCCGCCACGGCTTCGCATGGGCATAAAAACCTTCCTCTTGAATCATTCTATCTATTAAAAAAATCCGCATCAAAATCCGTTGCATAGTTTTAAAGATTTAAGCATACAAAGAGACATAGGGACAGAGAAAGCGACTTTGACTTATACTATGTAGTGATAAATCGAAAAAAAAAACATCATTTTTTTACAATGAGTATGCAAGTGGGTTTTCTTATTTCCTTTTACTTATGTTTCAGCATCAGAGAAGAGCAAGAAATGCATTCTTAAAAATGCATCTGACCAGTATGTGATCGACGCTGGACAGAAGAAATTTGGCGCGACGCAGTGCAACGAGTGTGGAGCTATTTATCAGGTAATGTCTCCCTTCACACTTAATTACATCTATTAACAGTTACTAGCTGTTGCCCACGGCTCCGCCCGCGTGGCTCTCGTACTGGGTTATATCGCGCCGTAATAATCGCAGACCTTTTGAAAAAGGGAGACATTAGGAGTGCTCGAAATCGGCGAGCGTGTATGACGAGAGTGATGAGTGTGGTGGAAGTGAGGGAGGTCTGTAATGATCGTAGACAATGGAAATCTCTAGTCTCTGTCTACCTCTACGGGAGACAGGCGTGATGATATGTATGTATGTCAAAAGTAAGTCTTTAAATATATCCATCAGTCAATGGTTTTGCCTTAAACGCGTAACGCAGGCAGACAGACTTTTGGATTTATAATATTAGTATTAAATATGTGTTAACAGATTTAACCTTTCCGCTGCTAATGTCGTACGTATTTTTTCGAACAAAAAAAAGGAACTTTTCTTGCACATGACAAATAGTTAAAAGGGGATTTTATAGAGTAAGTGGGTAAATTACCGGCAAAGGTAGTTTGATGACCTTTATAATAAGTAATTATATTTTGTTGTAGCTCGGCGATCCTCAGGACGAGCACGATCATTTAGTGCATCACAACGCGACAGATGTGCTTAGGTTTAATGTAAGTGCAGATTTTTGGATTTTTTTAAATATATTTTGTTTTTGTGTACAATTTTCTATTTGTTTAGATTAATTTTTACCATTTTCTTTGGAGCCCTATAAAAGAGCAGAACTTCCAAAAGTTCACTTTTAAAATACTATCGAAAACAGTGTCGGCCATTATTGCAGTTTTGTAACGTCATTAAAGTGATAAGATAATCCTTTATTTGCAATAAATAGGGTACAATGTGATGTTGATAATACAAATTAGAAGACCTTAACCTATTTAGCCATTGTCCACAGCATGCAAAAAATCATACAAATTGATAAAAATAAAAACATCCATTAATTCATAAGTAGGTAGTTAAGTACATATAATTGCAAAAAAAACTAATCTATGCATCGTCATTTAGAAATTCGTCTAATGTATAGTAACTTTTTTCCAGCAACCAACTTCGCAAAGATGATTTAACGGCCATGGAAACTAACTTTGAGGCCTTTCTTAAATTAATTAATCTTCTTCAGTCCTACTTTAGTCAAGTCAGTAGTCTAGTCCAGTCAAGTAATTAAGTCTAGTCAGAGTCAGTGGGCTAAGTAAAGCGTTAAAGAGATTTAACTTAGCTATAACTTGGAGATTTTGGTGACAAAGATAAAAAGTCACGTAATCGACACTATACCACTTCTCAACACTCACGCTTGCTCACAACACTGCGTATCATAATCGACCAATATTATGCACAAATACTCGAAATAACCTAAGTTTTGGAAATTAAATACAGCGCGGACAATGTGACAGTTTTCTTTACCTCCAAAAACTCTGCTATTTATAAAATCTGATTGAATTGTCTTTAGTGACAGATGGCGTTAATATGCCTCAGTATTTGGAGGACTCTATTAGTACACAAAAATATCGGCGCGTTGAAAACTAGTGCTTAATAAATAATAAAAATGATCTAAATTTAACATGAATTATTAATTCATTAGGGTTGGAAAGAAGAGTGCGTGGTATACCGCGACGAAACCAGTCGTTGTATCAGAGTGCGTGGGGCTGATCCTGGATGGAAGCGGGTTCAGGCTTTACTCAGGAGGCTGGTGCATCCGCAGTTGGGGTACGAGGCGGACTTGAGAGGGGATCCGCAGGCTTATACGGTGAGTTACTATGTATTCCTAACTTTGGAGAGTGTGACGAGAGCGATAGGGATATGCTCGACCGCCACAAAGGAAAGATGTTCCCGCCAGGCCAGATGTCATGCCTGGGGAAACGCGGCTACAACGATGTCTTAACAAAAAAATCCGTAGAAACTGTTAGCGCTGTTTAGACATCCATAGTAATTTTCTGTTTTTTATGCAATCCCGAGATTCTCGCTCTTAACGCCATCTTTTGAGCGTCTTTGTATATATATAGTTGTTGTGGCGCTAGTGTCGCCACGGTAACAATCGCTTAGAATGGTAAAAATGCCTGAATACTGAAACGCTACTCAATTTTGAGAGCTGTTCAAGTAACATGCTGTCATTGTCATATCGTTGACGTTCAGCGCGACAGCATGATACTTGAGCAGCTCTCAAAATTGAGTAACGTTTCAGTATTCGGGTGTTAGACTGGTCGCCATTACTGGCATTTCTATCTTGAGCTCTTCCGTGCTTCGAAAGGCACGTTAAAGCCGTTTTTCCCGACTATTGGCTGTGTCTGATGCCTTAAGGCCTGAAAATCTGACAGTGTTGGACACTTACACACCTGAACCCCTAGTATGACATTTTATAAACGCAGACGTATAGTCTTATTCTCACTGATTAATTTTCTTACTTGTAAGAAAAGCGAGATTACTTACCTGACGACCTCCGTGGCGTAATGGCCGCTACTCAGGTTGGGTTCGATCCCCGTTCAGGTCCAGATGAAAAATGATCTTTTACTGATTGGAGTGGGTTTTGGAAGATTATCTGTATATGTATTTAGCGATTTTGTATGACAAACCTGTACAACGCCCCTGCCAAATAGTAACTAGAAAATTCCATACAAATTCCTAACGCAGTCGCTTGCGTCTGTGTTTATAAAATCTAATACTATACTAGACAGCTAGTTTACATAATGTTATTATTAATTCGTTTACATTATTTTATAATTAACTTGTCAATCTGCATTTAATAACTCATTTCCTATAGTCCAATCCCCTTATTCATAAAATTAAAAAAAAACGTTTGTTAAGCCCATTTTAACTAAAATGTGTTTTGGCCCTCTCTCTCTTAGCGAAATTTACCGTAAAAGAAAGAGCCAAAGTACATTTTAGTTAGAACGGGCTTAACAAACTTTTGTAAATTTTTATGAATGGGTTAGACTATAGGAAATGAGTTATTAAATGTAGATTGACAAGTTAATTATAAAATAAAATTATGTAAACGAGTTAATAATAAAATTAATTTATAAATGAATAAGTAAATTAATTATCGTTCCAGGCATACCTGTACATTGAGAAGAAGCAGATTGTGGGTTGTCTGGTTGTGGAGCCCAAAGTGAAAGCCTACAAGATGATACCCGGGGACCCGGACTGCTGCAGCGTGGAGGCCTACCCCGTCAAGTAAGGCTTCAATTTTTTTTTTAGGTTTAACATATTTTATTCTCAAAAAGAATTATAAATTCACTTACATGAGAACATACAGTATTTTCTTATAATAACGCGTACAAAAACCATCGAAATATTTGCACTTTAAACACATCGCACATTATTTGCACACACTACCCTCATAATTTTGAAATTTGAAATAAAATAATTTAATTCATAAAAATTAATAAACGTGTGATAAGCTCATTTTTACTTAAAATGTGTTTTGTCTCTTTCTTTTACATTATATATCGATAAGAGAGTAAGGGACAAAACACATTTTTTGGTTTGTTAACTTTATTGGTTGAAGTTAGTTAAAATGGATTTAATAAACATTTGTTAATTTTTGTTAGTATAAAAACACTTATAAACCACTGAGGCTTGTTTATTTATTTATTAAAACTTTGTTCCATAAGTACAAAATAATTATACAATCGACGGACTTAATGCTTAAAGCATTCTCTACCAGTCAACTATTGAGTGAAACAACACTACAGCAAACAACAAGTCTACAGGACTGATAATCGACTTATATTCTACTTATATTATATAACTAGCTGTTGCCCGCGGCTCCGCCCGCGTGAGACTCTGTTATATCGCGCCCATAAGTAGCCTGTATTTGACCTCAGGTTGTTAACTACATCCCTACCAAATTTCATCACAATCGGTCCATCCGTTTAGCCGTGAAGAGGTGACAGACAGACAGACAGACTTTCGCATTTATAATATTAGTATGGAAGTATGGATTACTAGCTGTTCCCCTTGGTTTTACCCGCCATTGGTGAATTACATACTATTTAATTAATTCCAGATGTGGCGTGTCCCGTATCTGGACGCACATCAACCACCGTCGCTCAGGAATAGCATCGCGCATGTTGCAGTGCGCGCGCGCATCGTTCCTGTACGGAACCGCACTCGCTACCGCCGACCTTGCTTTCAGCGCCCCCACTTCTGCTGGGAAAGCATTCGCCGCTAAATACTGCGGCACCGACAACTTCTATGTGTATTTGGACTGAGTTTTGTGAAATTGTGACGAAATTCAAGTGTACTGAAGTACCCAAACGGTCGCCGGTGACCGTGTTTTGGAGTCTACTACCTCTTCTATCAGATGAAGGATTACAGTGAGTGTAAATGACAGATATTGTGTGTGTTTGAAAAAAAATTGTAATGGAAGATTTATCTACTAAAGCACTCTTCTTAACACTTTCGCGGACAGTAAACGAGATAACAATAACAGTTAATTGTCATCTACGTCGAGAGGCGATACTGTCAGCGAAAGTGTTAAGCGAGAAAATTATATTATCGTCCTGCTACGTATTTCTACAGGCTAACTCAGAATGTAGTCATGTTGGTTAGAACTCGTAGCATCCTCTCGTTCTTGAAGATGGGCCTTAAATTTCGGTTTTGAATGTGTTTAAATGATGCGGATTAAATGTGTTTCTAAAAGCAGATCTTAATAAAATAGGTCTGCAAAAAAATTTGGTAGTAAGATATTTTAGATGTCTTGTGGATGTGAGATTCGGATGTTTTATTAATTCGAATGCATTTAAAATAACTAAACAAAGGATGCAAAAATTTTCTAATTGTGAATTGGAATTATCGTTTTGTGAAGAGTTTTTTTATATATCCACGCAGTCTTATAAGGTGCATATGTTTATGCAACATGCTGTTTTAAGAAACCATTTCAGAAATATCTTTTTTTCCTATTATTTCATTTTTTGCAAATTTGTCAAACTTTCAAAATAAATATTTTTCATTTTTGTTTATTCAAAAAAAAAAAAAAAAATGTACTCTTTTGACAGAAAAAATCTATGTGAAAAGACAATTTAGATAGGTAAGAACAAAATGTAGTTTTTGTTTGTCTATCGTGTAAGTTTTATTAGGGACCAAATTATTGTTATTCATGTTCCCCGTTCTCATAATAGAGGGTGTTTTATTATTAAGTGCCTTTAGTCAAGGAGTGCCAATATTGATATATAACAATATTAGTCATAGTGAGATTTTTAGACATATTTTACCTTTTTGAAAACTTTTAATGTTCATCTACTAAATTATGCATTGTATTGTATTCTTTTTGAGGAAATATTTATATTGAAAAGTTTCTAGAGATTGTGTGATTATAAGGGCGATGATAAAATATATCAACAATTTTAAACATCGCAAAATATACGTTTAATAAGGAATGTGCAATCCTTGTCTGAATAAAATATGCTTACAGCATCAGCTAAATGACACCATAATTTCTTGTTCATCTAAACGCGTTCATAGTGATGGTCTTAGATATGAAGGCACTAGTTATTGCAATTATTGGTAGGAACAGGTCGCGTCATATAAAAAGAACGCTGGAGGAAAGCGGAGTGGGTAAGCTAAGGAACCAATCGCCCGCACCGCGCTCGCCGCATACAGCGATACATCGCCGCGAGCGCAGCTACCGACAGCGTATATCTTACATGACGCGACCTGTACCATATTTCCAGCAAATAATAAGGATAGGACGTGACTTAAGGATTTGAATTTATAATGCGATGTTTAGCCGATGATTTTAACGACTCCTATTTTAATTGTTATTTGAGCCAGCTCTCTATTTCTCAGATTTGTGACGATAAAATACGCTTATAATGTTAGTTGTCGATTTAGTTTTTGTACTTATTTTAGGTGTAAATTAGAACCATTATTTTAATTTAACTGACACTTCGATTTTAGATTTTTTATATGTATACAATAACCAATGGAAATAACAGCGGTATGTTTGAGGATTGTTTTATTGAATTCAACAGCAAATTCATGTTTGAGAATGGTCCTTCAGAGATATATTCTGATGTCCATTCAAACCAGTGTTTCTAATATTTTATAACGCAAAATACTTGCCATCAGTTTGCATTAGCATATTTTTGATATTTAAAAAATCTAATAAATATTGAGAATTGATTTTGTTAGATTTTTTATAATGTAAAAGTTATCTTATATGTGGCAGTAAAATTACACTATAACAAAATGATTCCCATCCATGCGCACTATGCCTTATGGACTTAAGTATGCTCACTATTTGATATGAACTCTAGCATGTTAGGTAATATATTACATTAATATTTTATTTATGATAGAGCCATTTGTTACAAATTGTTTAAGTATGAATTCGCATTTATGAATGGGAATCCTCATAGTTTAGTGGCAAGTCCAAAGAGTTTTGTACCTAACATTGCCATAGACTTTGTATATAATATTTATTCGTAGAATTTCATTGTCTACTTTATCCTACTTATACGATTTTAGGTTTTATGATAATTCAAAATGCTAAAAGTTAGCAAAATTACTTTTAAATTTGGATTTATGTTTAGTTGCACGGGATGTGTGCCCATTTGATTTTAAATAAAAGTTCTGATTTTTAATATCTTGTATTGTTTTTTATTTTATTTAACAATAAAATCTTAATATTGGACACTTTTCTTAGGTTAGTACTAACCATTAGTTCTTTTATTGTTTAAAAATATGTATGAACATTTCAAAACAAAGCGAGCGCTGGCTTGTTGTCGCACTTGTAAAATTTGATACGATGTTGTTTCGTCTCAAGAGGAAGATAAGTATCGTACAAGCATCGGCCGAAATTGCAATTTACGTCCTCGTATTTTTAAAAGGCCTCGGCTTCGCCTCTTCCGTTTAAAAGCACTTGGCAAGGCCTCAGCTGCGCTTCGATCTTGGAATATAACTGCCTTAAATTGCTTCATTTCTGGCCTCGACAGTATAGTCGAGGCCAAAAGGTTCTGGACATTCAGACAATATTAGTAGCAACTGATTTATTTATTTATTTGCAACCGATGTGCAGAAACGTCCCTCGTACGCTTTTCTAAAACGTTTAAAGGTCATTGTGGCAGGCAAATGACAAAATGTGTTGCCCTACCCTTGGCGCCGTTTGCGCTCGACTTGAGTTTGTAGTAGGGAGAAATAAAAAAGCACAATTTTAAAACAACATTTATTTTTACATACATTAAGTCGGATTCAAAATGCCTGAAACATACTGATTTTTGTACACATCAGTTAGGTATAGATTATTATTAATTTCATGGACAGTAAATTATATAATCCTCTTTGCACAAATTTGTGGAGACAAAAATTATAAGCGTTTGTTATTTATAATCACCTCGCAGTACACACTACTATACACATATATATTAAAAATTTCATTTTTAATCTTTAGGAATTTTATTAATTAGGTATATTTTAAAAATTAAATTTGTTAAAAATATAGATTTTCAGTATATATTTAAACGTAGGTATTAAGATTAAATACACCATGACAAATATAAACCGCCGTCCGTTGGGAAAGAATAAGTGAGGTCCTGACCCCGAGCATCGAGCGAGGTGCGGAGCTATGCTACAAAATATATCTAGTAAAGAAACCTCTACCGAAAAATTGAGAGAAAAATACGTTTTTGTGCTACAATTGAAAAAAAGTCTATGAGCACTAGTTTCAATGCCATCATTAATATCTACACGGAGATAGATCTAAGCGGGCTTGCGGACAGCGCTCCCAAGATAGGTAAAACATTACCAAAAATATTTGCAGGCGAACGCTGCACTTTGTCAAACAAAAGGGTTCCATCCTCACATACATATTGTGCGCAAGTACATTCACTTAACTACTATCAAGATATATTTTAAAAAGGAGGAATCGTTCAATACTATTTGGTTATTGGCAACGGACGTTACATCACCTACTATCAAGGATTGATCACGCAAAACAAAGTATATTACAACTAGTTACTCGATTTCCTGCCGCGGTATTTAAATATATGAATGTTCACCGGCGGCCGCGAAACGCTCCGGTACACCGAAAACTGATAGATATCTAAAAAATCTTTACACCTTAGTACGTTCCATTTACTTGACATCGACACTGGCAGTATTTCATCTAAATATCGAAAAACATAGAAAATATGCTATACTACTTTATACATGTTACACGATTCATATGTTATTGCATTTCCTTAAATTGTACGATGAGGGCAGGCGCGGGAAAAGGTAATTACAAGATGAGTTTCTCATAAAAAAATCGGACGACCAGACAGTAGCTGTACGAATAAAATTCTTATCATTCAGATTACATATATGACTTCTAAAACCCAGGTAAACTTATGTCATTACTTTTAAAAAATTCAGAATTTTTTAATTATCAATATTTTTTTTTTATATTTTTACTAAACGCTAATTCAGAAGAGGCAAGTTGGACGACATTGAACTAAATTATCATGCTGTGCATGGACACATAAATTAAGACTACCCATTGCCTCTTCAGACAGCGTTGAAAAATTAATTCACTCCCAAGGTACGCCTGGCTGGTATACCCCGTGGATACCTCGACGGTAATTTTTTTATCACGTACTACACCAGCTGTTATGTACCCATAGGACATATTTATGTGCATTTAAGTCAACTAGCAGAGTCTTATTTAAATGAGCACTTCAAGAATGGTCGCTATGTCTGACGTATGAGATTCGCGTGCTACGTTTTATAATAAATAGAATAACGAAAATTACGTATTTTCTCCTAAACTTTTCTTACGGCTATAAACCGAACGCTGTGAGCCTTCAAATCACGACTTATTTCAAATTTTAAAAATGTTATTCGAAAATACGCAACAAACAAATAAATATAAATAAAATCTGAGGTAATTTTCTAAGACGATTTGGAACCACGTTAGCAAAATCTCATACAAAAAATTGTGACAGTAAAAACTCCACGATACTAATGAGAAAATATTATGTTTGTTCGATTGTTTCACGTCCTATACCTAACATGGTTCAAATTATACCCGCGAAGTGTAAACTATAACGTGCACTTCATATATCAATAAGAGCAGTATGTTCCTTTAGAAATCGTCTGTGAGATTTTTAAACACACTTGCATATATATAAATTTTCAAATAATACCTAAATATACAGAAATCGCTGTTTTATATAAATTTATATATCTGATACAAAAATATATATATAACAGCAGATTTTCGTGACTTTAAAGCTCTATCATAAAAGCTGTAATGATATATTAGTTCAATTACCCCATTTTCCGTTTAATATATATCAAGAAAGGACATACCTAAACAAGGTTAACATCGATATAACGTATGTCAGAAAACTAATACAAAACAAGTGTTGAAAAATCCCACAGGCGGCCGATATTTGTATCCGACTAGCCAATAGTAGAACTGCAAGGGAGACAACAGCAGTCTACGTTATGTATATTATTTTTTTGTTACTTTTGCATTCCATATCATTGCGATAATCTAGAACTTACTTAAAATAGCTACCAAATAGTTTTACTTTTTAAGTTACATATACAATAAGTTTCAAGATGCCATGTTAATTATTACAATGATCTATAATGGTTGATTTGAGCCGGCCGGTCGCCCGTTATTGCACTAAAAGGATTACTTGTCGCGGGAAACGTATCATTTTATCTATATTTTAGCAACAAAAATACATTTAATACAGAGGGACTATAACTTTTCTTTTTTAACACTTTCGCGGACAGTAAACGAGATAACAATAACAGTTAATTGTTATCTACGTCGAGAGGCGTTACTGTCAGCGAAAGTGTTAAGAAAAAAACAATGCATCAATATTTAAAGACGGTAATAAGGGTTATTGTTTTTTCTTAAAGCAAAAATATGAAATTTAAAACTCTTTGAACCTTTTCATCACAAATTGACTTACAAATAAGTCAAAAAAATATAATAGTGGAAATATGTTTTGTCTCATTCTTACAAATATTGATAAGAGAGATAAGAACAAAACATATTGTTATAGTGTATTTCTATACGTAAGTTAAGATGTTATGGGATCCGTTTATTTGCTTGATTGTCATTTTATACGAAATTGCCACAATTACGATTACAGTTTTATGTTTGTATACAATATTTATAACATGTTATTGTATTGTGCGATGTATTATTAATATGATCAAATCTTGTTGAATTTCCCTCAGACAGCTAAAAGCAAATCACTAGTTTCCCGCCAAGTACCCGACAACTCGAACAAGACTGCCCTCCGGAGCCCTGGCGGCCGACCGGCGCCCTATGACATAACATATATCGTACGTATATGTACGTTATCTTTCCTACTTACATCCAAAATAAACTTAACCAAATAAAAATACAATTTCAATAGTTACACTTCAAAAAATAACTAAGTGTTAAAGATTTCTTTAAAAAAAAAAGCAAAAATAATAGCGATTTGTTACTTTACACGATAGGAAGGAATAATCAGTTTAACAAGTCATTATTTTGTAGATTTTTATCATATGGTAACGTTATAGGATTATGGTGTTTCCGCTGGCAACACTACTTTATGGCACATAATATTTCACCATAAGCATTCTTATATTAAGGACCATTTACGGATTAAGCTAAATAAATAAATCTATTACCTGGTCGAGATGTATATATTTTATCAAAAAAATATTTGAACATACTGCGTTTCGACATTTACGAGAAGGGCATATTAAATTACCTCGCTTAGGAAAATGTGAACCAAATCATCTATATTAAAATTCATAATAAACTTAAAAAAAAAATACACCATAGATCTTTGCGTTTTATGTTACAATTCCTAACAGGGTAAGTACATAAACCAATTAATAAATAACAATATATTAATCAATTATATTTATTTAATGTTAAAGGGATGTTAGTATCATTTGTACTTAAGGATATTACTGTGTCCATCTTAGATACAAACAGATATAACATAATTGAATATTTTTTTAATTATTTTATTCAAATACTGCTAATAGGTTACTCCTAAGGGCCGTATCACATACGGCGTTACATCTTTGGGCCTTACACGTTACACTAGAAGCTCAGCGTAATCAAAATTATACGATCATGCAAAACCTACCTCAATGCGTTAATTAATTGCAAAACAAGACACGATAAAATGTACTAATCAAAAATATAATTCAACGAACATAATCTTATAACAAAATGTCCCGGCATCGCGAAATAAACTTTGCACGACCGCACACTAAATTGTTAAAATCTATAGCAAAGCTGCCATACAGTGTTTAATCAAACAATTGTGCTACAACTCTAGGTCAATTAATAAAAAACAAAGTAAATAACTACATATAAATTGGAAGACGTACAATCGTAACTAAATATACTTAAAATAAAATACACAGTGGCCGAATCGACCGCCGTTTAAATCAAAATATAAAATTACATTTAAAAAAAAACAGTATTCTGAAATCAAAAATATACACACATTTAACAAGAGAACGCAAGTTTAATAAAAAAAACGAATAGTTTTGTTAATGTCAACTTCGTGCGGTATTTTGTGTACTATGTCATTAAAATAAATAGTTGAATGAAAATTTGACCTAATTTGAGCATGTTATACAACGAGTGATATGCATTTATAAAAAGCTGTTCTGAATTCAAATCTTCTTTTAGGAAGATGGAGGATAAATTAATATTAAACCTAGCCTCGTGACCGCCTATTCTGATGATCCTTAATATAAACAATGGTATGGCCGCCCGGATCGGCCGCCATCCTGTTTTCTGTTGACTACACATATATTCATGGCTTCCATTCTACTGCCAATAGAAAGTAAAAATTGGATAGAGGGAAAACTCTCTCACATTCAGGCGTGTAGTCAAAAATTACAAAAAATTAAAAATTACATCTCACATTTTCTGTTTTCTTTAAAGCGCCTCGCTTAAATAGATATCCGGTACATCGCAAGGCGTCGAAAGTCTACGGGACAGCGTTATACATACGTACCATACTTTGCACTCACATCATTTGACTGATCCATCGCGTCCCGAAGCTATTAGCTAACATTAAAATATTTTTCCTTGCATATCTTTCATAGCACAACTAAGACTGACAGCGTTGCCTATATAACTAACTAGCTGTTGCCCGCGGCTCCGCCCGCGTGGGACTCGGTTATATCGCGCCCAAAAGTAGCCTATGTTTGACCTCAGGTCGTTAACTACATCCCTACCAAATTTCATCACAATCGGTCCAGCAGTTTAGCCGTGAAGAGGTGACAGACAGACAGACAGACAGACAGACAGACAGACAGACAGACTTTCGCATTTATAATATTAGTATGGATTCCCTGGCAGCTTAATACTACCTCAAGATCTCAATAAGCCACATATTTTCAATGTAAATATCGTGGATTATTGAAACCAGGCACACACCGTCCATTCGCGATTGGCACAAACCGATACAAGTCAAACGCAGTCGTCACAACCTAACAAGACCAACGGCACATCACTACAGTTGAAGCTGTAAATATTACTTTCTTTGCATATTCACTCTATGTACAAACGAATCTATTTTGAAAAATAAAATAAAGACAATTAAAATTGGAACGTAGTGTATGCATAATCGACGAATGGTTGCCAGTATCGGGAACGGACGACCGTTCGGAAACACCATGCGAACGACATAACTGGCCGAAAGGAGGCAGCGTTCGAATTTCATATTAAAAAATCGTAGTGGCCAGTATCGTCATGTATTTTTTTTTTGTAAAATAAGATCTATGGAAAATCTTTTTAGTTTTTAAATAATTTCGAATGTTGCCTCCTCAGCAATTAGCAGTTCAGTGGGAAATCACAGTGAAAGGCTAGGCGAACCCTGCGGTCCACTGACTGGGAACACACACACACGCATACGTACTCAAGATGTCTGTATAAATGTAAATAACTAAGCTTCCGTTACCGAAAAACAATTAATACACATTAATTTATATTTGTTTTGAACTATCTAGTTTGTAGACCAGTACTTTATCTATATAAAAAAAAAAACAAATCATTGCAGTAAAATTGTAAAGCTGGAAGCATTCTGAACAGTAACTCACGTTTAATCAGAATGGTAATTTTTTGAGCTAATCTCACCAAGCAATCTGTAATGCTTGGTTCGACCGACAATTTGACTGATAATATTTTTAGAAAAAAAATGCGCATTATTAATCCTAGAAGCCATTCTAAGAAGATTTCTTAAAAACCTTCTAGTTATTTCAGAATTTATTACAATTTCAATAAAAAAAAAAACAAAATATCGTCAAATAAACACAGACATCTCATGTTTCGCGCGTCGCGTGTTCCCAAACGTTACATGCAGTGTATACAACAATGAATATAGTAAATATTGCTGTGCCGATTTCGGGCATTGGTGTTATACGGTCGGTCGCCGGCGCCCGGCTCAACGTTGTACTTCTGTTCACGTTGTCTGCAGACGAAAACATTCACATCATACTAGGACTAGGTAGGACTTTGTATATAGGTCAGAGCTTGGGTACCTCATTCTCATCTATGAATGTCTACGTGGTCCGCTAGCTGTTGCCCGCGGCTCCGCCCGCGTAGTACTCGGTTATATCGCGCTTAAAGTAGCCATGTTTGATCCCCGGTCTTTAACTATATCCATAACCAAACTTAATTAAAATCGGTCCAGCGTATTTCCCAGTTGAAGCCTATGTTTCAGAGATTTGGCGGTATTAGTTTTTACCATTGAGCGTCTGACCTTCATAACTCGTTTTACAGGGAAGTCAGACCAATAGTACCATTATTACCGTTAGGTTATGATGTATTTGCTGTTTTTTTTTTAAATTTTAATGTGTTTCTATCTATGGGAACCTTTTATTGGCTTCGAAATGTCTAAATTGTTTCATATTTTGTATATCCCTAACTGTTGGTTATCCATGAAAATAAATATAATTGTAAGTGACCAACGCTCGGGTGTTATAGACCCAACTCGAGATCAAGCTTGAGCGTTAATTAACTGCTCGTGTGTCGACTCTAGTCTAACATGTTGGCAGACACACGCATGTTATAGCAGTTATAATAATAAAACGTCTTGTGTTTTTGTAACAGTTAATTTAAAATTAAAAAAAAACCCACGACACATTTTCTTTTTAGTGGTGACGGTCGACTGATTTACCTCCCACATATTATTTTGCAGACATTAGGTATTTTCCCCACTTACACCCCCAGAGCTTTGTAACAACTTAACCAAATTTCATTAAATATATTATTTTGTAATGTGCACGTGATGCGCTTTCATTTGAGACCCCACTCAAGTATATTTGCAGACATTCGGTTGTTCTTCGCCACTTTCACACCCACAACTTCCAATAGGCTCAACCGATTTTCATCAAACATGTCTAAGAACACTCGCCCGTAAGTCACCTTCAATACGAAAAAAACTAAATTAAAATCGCTTCATCCGTCCTTGAGCTATGATGCCAGAGACAGACAGATCGACAGACAGACAGACACGTCAAACTTATAACACTCCTCTTTTTGCGTCGGGGGTTAAACAACGTTCGCGAACGTTTTAACCGCCTACTTGGGCGTTCAAGCGACGACTTGAGCATTTAAGCGCTTTTTCTCACTATGTTTAGATACTGACCGATGTTAGAGCAGCTCGTACTGCCGCAGATGCATGCGCTGAATGATGTCGCGGCAGTCGTTGAACACGCGCTTGATGTTCTCGGTGTCGACGGCGCACGTGAAGTGCGGGTAGCAGTAGTGCTTGCCGTCGCCGCTCGCTGTGCTTATACGCTGTGGGGGGGATGTTACCATCATTATTATTATCACCACCACCAAATAAACCAACAGTTTGCCGAAAGCTGTGTTTTACTCGCACCCACGCGACTGTACACATTTAATCCTACGTCATTTGAAGACGGCGTGATGGATTTCGACTTTATGGGAAGCACTCGATTTAGTCTTAATTGCTCCGTCGACGTGGTGGAATTCGACGTACTGTGAACAACCCATCGAAGTGATGGATCACGGAAGGCTGGCGATCAGCGCTTACGATATAAAGATAAAAATTGCTAAAAAAACACGTCACCGCTATCGGAATCTCATCCGATAATTGGGAAACGTGCTCAAAACCGCAATGCATATGACGCTCGATGGTTAACAATAATGTGGACGATTATGAGTTTAATCGCCTGCGAAACACGACCGAAACAACTTATGCCTACACGTATGATCGCCGCGGTGAGTTGTACTGCGCTAGCTGCGGTAGTTTTCTCAAATAAGATTGGTTTCGCTTGTCATATGCGCGCACACTGGCGCAGGAATAAAATTTTGTCTTGAGGTCGCCGTCATCGGAACTCGATGAGAACGTTGCCCGGAACTCCGCTCTCGTGGTAATTTCGGGATAAAATATAGTCTATGTGTGGTTTATTTATTTTATTTATTAAAACTTTATTGTTCCATAAGTACAAAATACTTATACAATTGGCGGACTTAATGCTATAAGCATTCTCTACCAGTCAACCATTGGGAGAAAAAGAAAAACTGTGCGGCGCAAAAAAGTTACAGGGGAAAATAGATTGTTCCAGGGTCTAATGAATCTCCAATTCAAATTTCAGCCAAACCGGTTAAGCCGTTTTTCTGTAAATGAGTAACAAATATCCATTCATTCTTCAAACAAGACAACTTCAACATTCTTATAAACTTTCGCGTTTATTATATTAGTAGGATTTATTTCAGGTTAAGCAATGTTTAAAAATATTATACTAAGGGTCGATTTCACCAAATAAGAGTAAATTTTACTCGGGAGTATACGAGCAGTTACCCCTAGGATAACATATTTTTACGTTTCACCATAGACTTGATCCAAGAATAAACGATTATGCTGGAGTAAATCTCTACTCCGTCAATTTTCAACGAGCAGCGAGCTTATACAAAGGATAAGTTCAATATGGCGTCCAAGTGTCATTGTTTCAACAGCTGATTCTTTGGCGCGCTGACATAAATATAATTTTTTTTTTTTTAATAGTTTTTACGGCCATGGAATCTAGTCCTTTAAGGCCTTTCTTGAATTAATTAATCTTCTTCAGTCCTACTTAAGTCAGTCGAGTCAAAAATTCAAGTCAATAGTCAAGTCCAGTCAAGTAAGTCTAGTCTGAGTCAGATGGGTAAGTGAAGCGGTGGAAAAATTTCACTTAGCTATATCATGGAGATTTTGGTGACAAAGATAAAAAGTCACGTAATCGACACTGTATCACTTCCCAACACTCACGCTTGTTCACGAACACTTTGCGAATAATAATCCACCAATATTAAGCACAAACACTCGAAAAACCTAAGTTTTGGAAATTAAATACAGCGCGGACATAGCGACAGTTTACTTTCCCTCCAAAAACTCCTATAATATTTATATATTTTACCCATAGATTAAAAAGAAAATTGCGTCACTTAAAAAGACCGCACGCGAATCGAACTTCTTTGATTTTACTTTGTAAGAATATCTCGTTTTGACACTTTTGACATAGGTATAACCCTATCGAATATAATAATACGAAATACACTTTATTTATTAGAGGAGAAACGAGCAATTACATTTGGGCGACTTATACAGTCACTAGCTGTTGCCCGCGGCTCCGCCCGCGTGGGACTCGGATATATCGCGTCCAAAAGTAGCCTATGTTTGACCTCAGGTCGTTAACTACATACCTACCAAATTTCATCATAATCGGTCCAGCAGTTTAGCCGTGAAGAGGTGACAGACAGACAGACAGACAGACAGACTTTCGCATTTATAATATTAGTATGGAAGTATGGATTCATTTCAATCATTCGGATTCACTCCCTGTCAGAGAGTAACTATCCGAGAGTAAATTTAATCTGGTGTAAAGTGGTGGAACGTGGACGAAGTTATCCAAGAGCTAAATGAAAGAATAAATATATTCCGCGGATAACTATTCTCAAGTTAAGTCATGTTTGGTGAAATCGACCCTTACTATTATAATTAGGCAGGTACCCTAACAAAAAGAATTTAAAAATAATTCGCTAGAGGCGGCGTCGTGCGGTGTTGTAGCGCGGGATCTCCGCAAGTATTTACTACCCATGGGTTCATTTTTCAAATGTTCGATTGTTGCCAGCCAGCGCTTTACAAGTTTCTTATTTCAAAACAAGGCGTGACCGATTACCGGCAATTTCTTATTCTTAATTTAATTCTTATCAGCCAGCAACAACACACAATAAAGCTACTTCATTTAGTTTCTATTATCATAATTTAAATCTCACCAGCCAACACTATCATGAATTTTCATTCTTACCAGCCAGTAACCACACTGTAGAGCCACCTCATGTAATTTCTTTTTCTTAATTCGGTTCCCACCAGCCAGCACTATCACTTTTCCTTCTTACCAGCCAGCAACTACACACTAAAGCTACTTCATGTAACTTATTTTTCTCAATTCGGTTCCCACCAGCCAGCACTATCGCTTTTCATTCTTACCAGCCAGCAACTACACACTAAAGCTACTTTATGTAACTTCTTTTTCTTAATTTGATTCCCACCAGCCAGCACTATCATGAATTATTTTTATTTGTTTTTTTTTTTACATATTTTACGGCCCTAGACGGAAGTATTTTAAGACACATTTTTTTTAATAGTTTAGTATACCGACCAGGAACTCGTCGCGGATGAAGTACTTGGCGCGCGCGACGTCCGGGTGGTCGCGCGGGTCGGGCGCGGCGTCGGGCGGCGTGCTGTAGCGGGCGAACTCGCCGAAGTACTCCTCCAGCCGGGACTTGCCCGCCAGCACCTTCTCGGCCAGCAGGTCCTGCTTGTTCAGGAACAGGATCACGGATATCGTGCGCAGCCATCTGGGGACGAATACATTTTATTTTTATTTATTTACTAGCTGTTCCATGCTGGTCTGGGAGAAAAGAAAAACATAGAATGTACCGGCTGCTTCTCTTCCCGCGCAAACCGTAAAAGTCGTCTGAGGGAATCGCCGAATGGGGAAATCATGACATAGGCGATGCGGCTAGCATCCCATCACTATTGATTTCCTGTTTCAACTACCATTATGCTAAACGTGGCCTAAGGTCTTATGGCTCTAGGCTCTGTCTACCCCGTATGGGATAAAGACGTGATTATATGTATGTATGTACTTGCTGTTCCCCGCGGCTCCGCCCCGCGTGGGACTCGGTTATATCGCGCCCAAAAGTAGACTATGTTTGACTTCAAGTCGTTAACTACAACCCTACCAAATTTCATCACAATCGGTCCAGCAGTTTAGCCGTGAAGAGGTGACAGACCGACAGACAGACTTTCGCATTTATAATATAAGTATGGATTTGATTGATTCAGGTACACTCAAATACAAACATTATTTTTGCACCTTCAAACTGTTCTCTGCTTGACCCAAAGGTTGACTGTTAGATAATGCTTTTAGCATTGAGTCCGCCTATTATATTTTTACAATTAATTTTAATAAAGAAATAAACATACGAAACTTAAAATTAGGAAATTTAGTACAAGGGCGCTACTTATTTCTATAGAAATTTCTTCCAATAGAACCGCGATAGGAAATTAAAAAAAAACAAAATTTTATTTGTATGTTTGTTGTATGCAGGACCTGCTTGTTCAGGAAGAGGATTACGGATATCGTGCGTAGCCATCTATGGACGAATACATTTTATTTTGTACTAATTATTAGGTAGCAGATTTCTTTATTTGCTTTGCAAATCGAATACAGCTGACAGTTTGTTTGAACGCCTATAACGTTAGAACTACTGGTCAGATTTAAAACATTCTTTCTGGTAATGATAGCCTGATTTTTGGGTAAGATTATAAATGTAAGTACAAATATACCACGCGCAGGCGAAACCGTCGTTTTATTTTATTTTATTTATACATATAAAATTATAGTTCTCTATAGTTACAAATTGCAATATAGCTTAAAACGGCCACTTTAGCAGTTTTGCAATTTGTAACTATATGGGTCTATAATTTAATAATTTATTATGATTAAAATTAACTTTAACTAAATTATACAACAGGGATTTTTGATAACTTGTGTTTTCAGTGAATGATGATTTTTTAATGACGGTGGCGCTAGTGTTCACCGAGGTCTCGTCTCCAAGGTCACCTGTTGTTCCATATGCTCTTGAAGAGGTCCAGCGACTCCCGCAGCCGGTTCTGCGTGGGGTCCTCGCGCAGCACCATGTTGTAGGACGAGCACGCGGTCACGAAGATGATGGCCGTCACGTCGTTGAAGCACTGGATCCACTTGCGGCGCTCGTCCCTTTGCCCGCCGACGTCGAACATGCTGTTGATTTCAAATAAATTAGTTGGGATAATATTTATGACGACCTCCGTGGCGTAATGGTAAATGCCTGACCGCTATTCAGGAGGTCCCGGGTTCGATCCCCGGTCTTGGTTGTTTATCTATATAAGGTGAATTTAAATCAACTGCAAATATTTTAAGGGCAGATTCAGACCACTAAACTGAACAACTTTCCCAAATAAACTTATGTCGAAATACGAAAAAATTTTTTTGACCTCCCATACAAATTGAGAATCAGCTGATCTAGTTTAGTATGGAGAGTGAAAATAAAATTTCGTATTTCGATATATGTTTATTTGGAAAAGTTGTTCAGTATAGTGGTCTGTATCTGCCCTTAAAATATTTGCAGTTGATTTGTGTCCACCTTATATATGTATTTGTTATAAAAATATAGTATCGTTGAGTTAATATCCCATAATACGAGTCTCGAACTTACTTTTGGGCTAACTCAATGTGTGATTTGTCCCTATATATTTATTTATTTTAGTTTAGATTCCTGAGAATACCGTGACTGTTCTGTAAGCCGTATAAACTAGTCGCAAACTCACTGGAAATTGACTTTGTCCACGACGAACTGTGTCTCGAAGATTCCCGAGGTGAGCACTCGGCAGCGCAGGATGTCCTGCTCCGTCGGAGTGTAGTTCGGCTGCTTTATTATGTGCACTTGATCCAGGAAACTGTTCAACAAAACAAAATTTTAAATGTGGAACGGATGTTCGAATATTAAGTTATGTGGCGACTCTAGTACGCGTCACAGTTTAATGTATAGGCCAATTAAATAGATGGAGCAAAAAGGCATTTTAAATATGGAACGTTCGTTCGAATCTTTATTTATGTGGCGACTCTACTACGCGTCACAGTTTAATGTATAGGACAACAGATGGCGCTTAAACATTAGACAGAGTGGCAGGGTAAACACCGTTACCATTGATACTGGAGGTTCAGTATCATGAGTATATTTTAAAACAAGTATACAATTAAACCAAATTTTTGATTTGATAAATTCACTTTCACGAAAAGTAACAGTCACCATCACTTTATTAATGATAACAAGTACGCATAGATACAAAGAGCTCGCCGCACGCTCTGCCGCGCGTATTGGAATAGTATGGTGAATACATTTTAACGATCTTTGTGGGAATAAAACAGTTTTTTTTTTGTTTGTCCAGATATTTTAATTATGTAGTTATCTATGCCACTCTGTATTATACATAAACATAAATTGACGTTTTTTAGTCTGACAATAAACTAGAGATCGGCTGGGCCAATTTGGTATATTTTATTTTTGAAATGTATGCAGTAGTCCAAGGAAAGTCTAAAAGTAAAATTGCAAAGAACGTTATAGTTCGCGGCATATAAGTTGGCAATAAACTAAAATGACATAGAATGCGCAGTAGCCGATTTTCATACAAATTTTAACGTGCGCAGCCCCGCGCTCCTCCCATTTGTGGCCAATTAATGTGCCGGGTATATTATACTTACTACTTGGCGCAGTCGATGAGCTGGTACTCGTTGCTGCGCTCGTAGGTGCGCTGCACACCCTGGTCCTGCCACAACGCCTCCGTGTGCTCGTAGAACTCCGCCGGGTAGTCGAAGTCTGGCTGCGACGCCACGTCCTACGAAACACAACAATTAATCCTACTATACTTCCTACTATCCTACTTCATACTAATATTATAAATGCGAAAGTTAGCTTGTTTGTTGTTGTTACGCTTTCACGCCCTATCTACTGCACCAATCTACCTGAAATTTCGCATACACATAAATAGAAGTATTGAAAAGGACATACCTTTCATCTCGGAAAAAAGCACTGTTCCCGAGGGAAATTCACGCGGGCGACGCCGCGGGCGAAAGCTAGTTTGTATATAACCACAAATTATACAGATTATGCTAGATTTAAAGAAAGTTTGAAATTCATAAAATAATCTTAAAATCTAAAATTTATTCTTCCACGAATGTTTTTTTGGATTGGCATTCCTGACATGAAATCATTGGAAATCTATAAGGGAAGCCTATTTTCAGCAGTGGACGTCTTGTGGCTGATATGATGATAATTCCTGACATAAGAGCAAAGACAAACAAACACTAGTAAATAATCTTCTTTCTCAGCCTGGTGTCACCCATAGCTGACTATATAGGCATTTTCATTTATTTTCCATGATCTCCTTCTGTGGACATCCAGGTTTTGCCTTACATACCGACCTAGATATTGCCTAGTAAATAATACCCACCTGTATATAATCGACGCGCGCCTTGTTCTCCGGCTTCTCAAGTGGTATTGGAGGGGTGAGCGTGCTCATCGCACCCGTGATTGTCTGAAATATGATAACAGATTGTTACTCAAATTAACCGTTAATTTAATCTTGTTTTTGGTGACCATGGTATTTCGCAAAAATTCATTGATATAATTTATAATTTCCTCCTTATGCTCCACATTTTGGGTGACCTCGGGAATCCGCAAAAATTTCTTGACACAATTTTCTAAATAATCTTTATTATCTTGCTCCCATTTTGGGTGGGCGCTACTTGTCCGAGAAGCCGTTGACGTGGAGGATCCATATTTGCTTATCGATCGTGGACTTGTGCGAATGGAGCAACTATCAAATGGCATGGTACAGCTGGGGAATCAAGCAACTAGGTAGAGGAACTCAGAAGTATGGCGTCTCGAATGTTCTTCTTGATGTCCTCGATCTTCTCGCGGCGCTCCTTGTCCGAGAAGCCGTTGACATGGAGGATTCGCATCTGCTTGACGATCGTAGACTAGTGAAGATGGAGCAGCCATCAAATGGCATGGTACAGCTGGGGAATCAAGCAACTAGGTAGGGGAACTCACAAGTATGGCGTCTCGAATGTTCTTCTTGATGTCCTCGATCTTCTCGCGGCGCTCCTTGTCCGAGAAGCCGTTGACGTGGAGGATCCGCATTTGCTTGACGATCGTGGACTTGCCGGACTCGCCGGCACCCAGGAGTAGCAGCCGGTGCGTCGCGCGGTACAGCTGGAAATGAAACAATTAAATTGGATTTATTTTCCCCAATTATTCATCACTAGCTTTCGTTCGCGGGAATTTCCCTCGGGAACAGTGATGAAAGATTTCTATTTACGTGTATGCGAAATTTCAGGAAGATTGGTGTAGTAGTAGATAGGGCGTGAAAGCGTCACAAACAAACTCACTTTCACATTTATAATATTAGTAGGATAGGATCATCAATTCATGCCAATTTGATTCGAATTGACCTCTCCGTTTCATCATATCTAGTTCGTTATACAATTGACCCTGAGTCTTGGAGTTAGTTTATACTCCGCCTCGCGACTTTTGACATAATTGACGACCGCTAAATAGCTATCTTTGGTAATGGCTTTGCACGTCTTCTAAAGTACGCCACATCATAAAACAATCACTTAATTTAATCAAGCTGGAATCAGCTTCTCAAACTATTTATCAAATGGGTTTCGAATTCTGGGTCAATATGAACATCCACGCCAAAACCACCGGACCAAAGCCCGCCAGGTTTCTCTTCTTCATCGGTTCCTCAATGCTGAGGATCGTGAGCAAATATGTGTTTCCAGAGTGCGCGATCGGCAGTACTACGGACCGCATTATATATGCTGTCTCCAGTAGCTCTTCTCACGCTGGAGGCTTTCCTCTGACGCGTTTTCCCACTGTACTGCCCGCTAGGTACTGGTGCAATAAAGATTTTTTGTCTTTGTCTTGTCTAGGCTATCGAGCTCCTAAAACAAACCTGCTTATCCTTTTGCAATTGCCTGGTGATGGCATCGCTTCGGCGTTTCTGGTTCTTGCGGTCGTCCTCGCCGCTCTTGCCGCCCGGTGACCCGAAGCACCCCATGGCCGACCACGCTGCCCACCTGAAGACAAAAAGGACAAATTCTTAATTCCTTTTAATTGATCCTCTGACAATATTTAAGTTTCTTCTTAAATACGCTCTGCCTCTAACATGGTTTAGTAAGTTAAAACACTTAATAGTAATAAAAAAATACATGCAAGGAATAACGATTTATTTGATTTTCGAAGATCACAATAAACTTTCTTGTGATGAGACTAGAAACAAATAGGCCTTTTGCTTTACTTAACCTAATCTAAACAGACTATAACAACTTTAACGATGTACATTTTTTGTGGGATTTGTACCCTTGACCTTTAGACAAAAAAAGTGTAATGTATTAGGGAACAATTTGCTTAAAAAAATATTTTATATTGTTTGTTTTATTTTTTGCTATCGAGGCAATAGAAATACATAATCTGTAAACATTTTAATGAAGACCGACGTTTCCTGAGATCTCTTTGAATGACAGCCGATCAGCTAGCGACCAAATACTCCTAGGTCCCGTCACAGAGAAAATATACTCCGTGGGACCCATATTCTCCCTTTTGGTAAGGAACGCTAATTAAGCACTAATGTAGCAGATACGACGTTTAAGAAAACTGAGTAAAATGCAGATATATTTATATAAATAATGCAACAAACTAATTTGAGGAATGTCTTTGTGTGAAGCCTAATTTATTTCAACAAGTGACTTCATCGCAATTATTATAATTTAAACGATATGCGCGTCGCCGAGGGGATTGGGTTAAAAAATAATATCTTGAAGTAGTATCTTCATACATAATGTCTTTTGTACAGTGTGCCACATTGAAAAGTATGATACCTAAGGTGCTAGGTTTAGGATAAAGTGGTATAGTTTTAATGAGGCCCTCTAACGTAAAAAGCTGTACAATGCTGTTTTTGGCGCGTATTCGATGTAATATGTATTTTTTATTTTCGTAAGTAAGCGGGGATTGGAACCGATATTTTTAAGGCTCAAAAGTAACGGTCTTTTACCTAGTAAATAAAAATTGCTTTCGATTTTAGGGTCCTGGTTATGACCATTATTTTTAGGTATATACCGGTTGAGCGGGACCGTAATGCTATCGGTGGCAGAAAAACGAGCTTGTTTTTGGTTTTAACCAGGTTTCCGGTCCCTGTAAGTATATATTTGTAAGTGATGTTAAACTCGCGGCCCCACCTATTTTGTCACACTATCACTCGTGCTTGTAATTTTAAACATTGCGGTTCGTAGTCACATTGTATTTATAAAGATAATTAAATTTATGAAGGTTTGTGTGTCTATAAAACTAAGACAACATTTAAACCAAAAACAACTTGTACTTTCCCATCAAAATCTGTAGTCAACACGCAATATTCACAAAAGTGTAATTACGGATCGTTATTTTAATAACAGATCATCGACGAACACTTTTATGTTTTTAGCGAACCACGTTTAAAATTAAGGGAATTATCACTTACCTATTGTACTCATAATTCACATTCATCAACATTCGACCGGTTGAGCGGCCGAATACGGAATGCTCGACCTCCCTGACGTGAAGCGCACGAGGGATGTGTTACCGATGTATCGATACTTGTTACACGTCTAACACGTAACATGTAATTCATTAATCAGCATTCAAGAGGTGTGTTAGTGATGAGATTCGACTTACTTTAGTTCCTACGCATCGGAATGGCGACATGGGGTATCGATGTATCGAAAAAGCTTTTAGATTTTTACTTTCTTAATGAAACTTACAGAAATGTTGGTAGTTAAGATTAAATCGCATTTTTAGTAAGCAGCACGTCAATGGATAGAAACACCAATTAATTTAAAATACATTTGTATATTTACTCACTTATCGAATACTCATGTTAGTAAGTCAAATACAAGCAGATTAGTGAGACAATTTTATAATAATTGAACATATTAGCCTCATGGCGACGAACTCAAATGTTAAATACATTTGAGTCTTAAAGGCGTCTGACTTAAAAACTATCTACTAGCTAAACAGTTATAATCCCGCAATCACGTTTTGAAAATTCGGTTAATTAAGAAACAAGAAAACATCATCATTTAAAACTGTCACAAGTAGCGATGCCACATGCCACACCCCGCTACTAAGTTGCACGCACGCAAATTCATACAAAACCCTTATTGACCCCATCGATAATAAACCATCGCTATCGACATTACAAATTAACCATCACTACAGAAGCCGACTCGCGTCCAAGCGAGCTGTAGGGCCATTCTGTTAGCAATTGTTCTCGGGTAATGCAACAAATATGCTAATGCCCTCATTATACGGCGGACTTTTGTAGTCTCTGCGTATGCTGAGTGATTTTGGTAAAGTTGATCTTCGTTGTAACGTTTTAGTTATCTTGAGTCAACTTGTAGTTATATTTAGTTAGTTTGTGAATAGTTTTAGCTGAGTTAACTTCATTCGATTTTTCGTATCATTATTCTTCTTTATCCGGGCGTTTTTACTCTGTTCCATTCCCAACTTGCGCTTCAGAGTCTAGGGTATACATTAATTATGGTCCTAGATATGAGGGGGGGGGGGGGGGGTTCAATGAATTACAATGTTCACTGGTTTACAATGAAGAGACTGCCGTCTGACCGCCATTTCCACAGAAAACCCAGGCCAATAGGACCATGACTCCGTTGTGTTAGTGACCAACACTGTCAGATTATTTTTGCGGATCATCAATAAAAATGTAATATAATAATCATGTACTTCAATATTACCGATAAGTTGATAATCTAATCAGGGTTCAAAAATAACTTTCATGTTTTCAGTTAGATGATAAATGTCTATTAGACGCCGCCGAGACATAGCTGAAGGCAAACCCGAAAAATTCAAGCTTGACGTGTCTTATCTACTGACATTCACCTTCAAGACCTCGCAGCCACGGCAATCCCATCTCAACCAATATCATAAATGCGATCAAAAATATCATTTTATTTTTGATCGCATTTATGGTATTGTTTATCCTGTTATTCCTTTTTAAGCCCGACGCAAAAAGAGAGGGGTGTTATAAGTTTAACGTGTCTGGCTGTGTATCTATCTGTCTGTGGTATCGTAGCTCCCAAAGGGATGAACCGATTTTCGTTTATATTTTTGTGTCAAAGATAATTTTATTCTGAGTGTTCTTAGCTATGTTTCATGGAAATCAGTTGATGAGGGGAACTAAGTAATCGAACATAAAAAGCTATAACTACTCACATTACTATGACGTACCTAGTACATAGCTTTATTAACATTAGTTGAAGAGGCGCATCCCTAGCATACAAATTGCATTCCTTCCTACAAGGCTCTAAAATACAGATTTATTCGGCATGAACATGTAAAATGTCACCACCTATTCCTTTTCGTAATTTCGCCACTTAAAATGTATGAGAGAATAAATTAAAGCACTTTGGAAGCGGTTTTTCTTTTTCCTAAAGGACCCCGAATATAGAGCCGAATGTATTAACGTGTTTAGGGGATTTTCCTAGAACCCTAGTTTTTAGGGTTGCCAAACATAAAAATTGTAAAAAGAGAAGTAAAGTACGCAAGTTCTTTTTCTCGCGGAAAACTAGAAGTTCAAATGTTAAAGACATGTTGTCATGGCTTGTATTATTAAAAAGAAAAACCAACTGAAAGAAAATAATTTTTAAGTCCAAATATACATTGTATAAAGTTTTTTTGATCATCTTTTAAACCTGGATAAATTAAAATGTCTTTTCGGTCTGTCATTTATTGAGTACTAGCTGTTCCCCGCGGCTTCGCCCCGCGTGGGACTCGGTTATATCGCGCCCAAAAGTAGCCTATGTTTGACCTCAGGTCGTTAACTACATCCCTACCAAATTTCATCACAATCAGTCCAGCAGTTTAGCCGTGAAGAGGTGACAGACAGACAGACAGACAGACAGACAGACAGACTTTCGCATTTATAATATTAGTATGGATATGGAAGTATGGATGGATAGTATGGATGGAAGTATGGATTAAATTCGCTATGTTTTTTATGTTGACGTCACATAGGCTAAATCACTCGGAAGAATGCGAGGAATCTAAAGGTACCTCATACATGCATCTATATCTGATAAGCCGTTCAAGACTAATGGTGGAATAAACTCTCACAAATATACACATGAATTCTAAAAAAAAACACTCCTTTTTGGTCAGTATAAAAAACAAAATGGACGGTTAATGACAGCAAAATTAAGTTTAACAAATCGCAGATTTTTCAGTTTTCAGTCACTTAACATCAGACTCCTGAAGAGAAGATATAGATATATGTATATCATTTTATTCCAACCATATCAGATTGCACCGTATAGTACAGTCGAGGGCAGATAAACTTAACCCCCCAGTAAGTACGGTAGGGGGGTTAGATTTATTTGTCCCCGACTGTACCTCGCTATTCCACACTACCGTCTATCGGATTAGCAATTCCGAGCCCATAGCTTATGTATGTTACATAAGCGCTATGTTTGTATGACAACACATGTCACAGTCTGATTGAAATTCTAACGCCGGCCACTGATCCCTGCTATGTTACCATTGCGACTTTGTAATTCGTCCCATTTGGGCATTTGTATTGGAATTAAAACGAATACTTGTCGCGCGTTGCGTGAATGAAATATAAAGACGAAAAGGTATCACATACTGTTTGATAACATTTTTAGTAGACGTAGGTTTATAAATTATTTTTCTTGATGTTTCCGCTTGGTTCACGCACGAATATGTCACAAAATAATAGTTTGGTTAGGACATTGCAGGCTTGAATCACCTGATTGTCTGATAATAAAGATGATTCCGGGCTTCGGAAGGCACGTCATTGGTCCCGGCTTCCATCTGGTAGTCGTTAAAGGAACCACGTCAAAGCCGAGAGATGGTTCCGAAGAACTCTGACACCAGGGTGTGCATGGTCGATTGATCATGACACCTACACGAAATGATGATGAATTAGTTTTCCTATTGTGTCTGGATTTAGCGAGCCAGCAGGTTTATTACTTGACTTTGCTTATCATCATTTAGAGCAGGAGAACGTAGGTAAAACACGGGATAGGGCTCTGGACTGGACATTCCACCAAAACCATGATTTGAAACGACTGAATCAGATAAATAAGAAAGAAATAAAGAACTGTAGCTCACACAATTTCTCAATTTGTTTAAGAAAGCTACATTTTAATCGTCAACAAAATCTTAACGAACAAACATGACATAAAAACCATCTTGTTTTATCATTGTGTAATAAAATAACTCGCTTTTGCCACATCTCCATATATTTATAGTTAACTTTTTCATTGCGGCGTTCGTCATTACTGAGGATATAATTATGTACATGAAACGTAGTTTTACCCGGGGTTTCGCTCCCATGAGAATGTACCTTTATTTTTTTTATAAATCAAACTTCTCTATACCGCTCTACCAAAATTCCTCTAAATTTCAGCCGAATTTTGTCAGGAGTTAAAAATGAGATTGAGCAACAAAATTAACAACTGACTGTTCAGGTGCTTCCTAATACACACAAGATTCGGATCATTTTCAAGTTAGTCCGTTTGCTTGACTGTAAACTCTTCTTGAGAATGAAAACCGCCACCAGACAGACAGAGGTACAAATATATATATATATCAGAATCGTTTATTTGCATTACAAGTGGTCCTCCAACCTTTGATCGTTTTCTAGTGGCCTTAAACGACACCCACGGGAAGGGGATGATCTATTTTTAGACCTATAAATGGATACCACATCGTTTTTTATTATAAACTAGCGAACCGCCCCGGCTTCGCATGGGCATAAAAACCTTCCTCTTGAATCACTCTTATGTATTAAAAAAAACCTCATCAATATCCGTTGCGTAGTTTTAAAGATTTAAGCATACAAAGGGACATAGGGACAGAGAAAGCGACTTTGTTTTATACTATTTAGTGATAGTGATACATTGAACCCTAAATAAAAATTCTTAAAACTCAATTTTGTTTGCCGCAAACATACAAGTAACTAAGAGTAACAAGACCCTGATTGACTGATAGATATTGGATAAACAATAACGCCATTTAAGATGCAGACGGCCATCGGAACCCGGCGAAGTTCGCATGCATGTAAAAAGTTCCAACCGCGGATAAATATTGCAGCGTGTAATATATATTTTCTGATTTTACAACGGAGCGGAGAGTAGTTTTTAAGTTGGAAGTTTTGCGGCGATCGAAGAATGTTTGAACTTTTTTATAATTTAAGAGCAATAAGATATTTTGCAGGTTTACCTACTTATATTTAAATCATAAATTTAACATGTTTACATGTAAATAAAAAATGCAACAGAGATAAAACACTTTCAATAATCACTTGATAGATTTACCTACAGTTAATTATCCTATTCAGGGACATAAAGGTGTAAGTCACCTTGTACAAAGTATTGAATTGTCTCATCGTCCAAATATACAAGCCATTTGATGAAATCGTAATTGATGTCCTAAACGACCTGCGGTTGTGACGATACCTTAGTTTCGTTGCATTTCTTTTGTCTTTCTAGACAAATATATACTTCTCTATACTAATATAATGAGTTTCTTTGAACGCCTATACTCTTCACTCATATGATAGCCTGGTGCTTGAGAAAGGTTGAAGGCTACTAGAAAACAAGAGCAGATAAAACCGCTGGTCAACAGTGGTCTAATTATCTAACTAACACTAACAAAAAAATCCAATGAAAGATGTCTAGTATTTTGCGTTGCGTGATCAGTGCCGCCCTCTATATAGTTTTATCCTATTTAATTGATACAAAGAATCGAATCAATGGTCGTAAACAGCAGACACCTTTGCACTGCAAAAGTGTCAGAGATATGAGCGGCATTTTTATGTCCACATTTGGAAAGACGCAGTAAAATCTTGAACTCTCACTTTTGTTTCAATTTTTTTAATACCAGACTGGCAACTGGCAAAAATATATACAGCACATCTGATAACGATTGTTTTAATTCCCACAAGCTTCTATTATATTGAAAATACCTTTACACGCTGTGTTATATTCCCATACTAATATAATAAAGCTGAAGAGTTTGTTTGTTTGAAAATTTAAGAACTTATGGTAGGATATGAAAAATCTTTTTACATATTATAAGCCTAGGTTACAGTACATACACACTACTGGTGAGTAAATCCGCGGAGCACGGCTTGTTTTTTAATATATGTACCTATGCTTGTCTTGCCTATTCATAAAAGATGAAATTTCGTAAATACTTGACCCATAAACATTTGTCAAATTAAAACAGTATAAGAAGCTAAAGACGGTTAGGAGACGATGACAAAGGGCTGCAGTTTAAAAGGCAGTTCCAACTAACACCCGTATTAAGAAACGTTTGTTTGTTTTATAAAATGTGTCGAGTCTCTTTCTTTCAAGTGAAGTGTCAGGTAAGAGAGAAAGAGCCAAAACATATTTTAGTTAAAATGGGCTTAACAAACGTTTCTTAATACGGGGGTAAATCTCTAGAGTATCTAAATACAAAATACGCACAAAACAAACATAATACTGACCGATATTAATCACACAAGTGGAATACCGGGCAAAACAGACCACTATCATTATTTTACACGAATACGCGTATTGATTGCTGTGAATCATTGCCGGCGCCAAATTACGTGGCGAATGTGCAATGCAATGTACAGTCGTGGGCAGAAAAATCTGACTCCCCATTTAACTATTGTGAGTACGGTAGCAGTCACTTTTATGTGCCTCCAACTGTACGTGAAATTTTAATGAAAGCGGTCAAGTAATGGTGTATTCACAGATATCAGCAACAAACGAAAGATCATTATTTTATTTATTTCTTTACTAGCTGTTCCCTGCGGCTCCGCCCGCGTGGGACTCGGTTATATCGCGCCCAAAAGTAGCCTATGTTTGACCTCAGGTCGTTAACTACATCCCTACCAATTTTCATCACAATCGGTCCATCCGTTTAGCCGTGAAGAGGTGACAGACAGACAGACAGACAGACAGACAGACAGACAGACAGACAGACAGACAGACAGACAGACAGACAGACAGACAGACAGACTTTCGCATTTATAATATTAGTATGGAGTATGGATGTACACAAAAATACGACTATAGGATACAATATAAAACACAATGAGTACAAAGGTACTCCAGCTTCAAGGATGAGGTCTCTTGTCGAATCCGACTCGGCTGGGCAGCGTTCAGAAAGCTCCGCAATGTCTTCTCGTCCAAAATACCTCAGTGACTTAACACTAAGGTCTTCGACCAGTGTGTGTTACCAGTGATGACATATGGATCCGAAACGTGGTCCCTTACTATGGGCCTCATAAGAAAGCTCAAGGTCGCCCAAAGAGCCATGGAGAGAGCTATGCTCGGTGTTTCCCTACGAGACCGAATCAGAAATGAGGGGATCCGTAGGAGAACAAAGGTTGCTGACATAGTCCAGCGGATTAGCTCTTTGAAGTGGCAGTGGGCAGGGCACATAGCGCGACGAACCGATGGCCGATGGGGCAGAAAGGTTCTCGAATGGCGACCACGCACCGGTAAGCGCAGCATCGGACACCCACCGATCAGATGGTCAGATGACCTAAGGAAGGTCGCAGGCAGGCGCTGGATGCAGGCCGTTTCCAACCGGTCATTTTGGAAATCCTTGGGGGAGGCCTATGTCCAGCAGTGGACAGCCTGCGGTTGAATTGATGATGACAAAGTTACTACTTATTTTAATAGAAATCTATTCCATTAGACCCGTGAGAGTAGAGGTGATAAATAGATGTAGACTGGCGTATGCATAAAATTGTGTCGCTCTTATCACTATCACTAACTAGTAGATATAAAACAAAGTCGCTTTCTTTGTCCCTATATCCTTATGTACGCTTAAATCTTTAAAACTACGCAACGGATATTGATGCGGTTATCTATATAAGTATATAAAAATGAAACCCGTTTTCCGTTGTCACGAAATAGCATGAAAACAGCTTGACCGATTTGGCTGATTTTTATTTTGTAGTTTTCTTATACTCTGTACAAGGTTCTTACGGAAAAAATATTAAGAAAGGCGGTACAAAGTTCGCCGGGTCAGCTAGTTTTAAATAAATAGAGTGATACAAGAGGAAGGTTTTTATGCCCACTCGAAGCCGGCGCGGGTCGCTAGTAGAAGTATAATGATCATGTCCCCGTGACGTAACGGATAAAGCCCTGCAGCAATTCCTATTTCCTTAAACTTTTTTGAAGAGGATCCGCAAAGTTTAGTTGGCCATTTTACAAAAAATAGAGGAATTGCCACAGAATTGCAAAGGAATTCGTAATATGAATCGATTCGATGAATTGCTCAAAGTGGTGTTTTTAGCTCCCCTGATATGTGGATAGACCTTAATTTGTGTGTGTCCTATTAGACACTTGATAATATGACAGATGACAAGATTTACTTAGCTGTTTTATCGTCTTCTAGGAATCTACATGAGCCATACATAATAACTACTATTTGTTGGATATTCCGGTTTATTATCTTTGCTTTTACTGAACAGCCGCTGGAAGTCTATATTTAAAATGATAACAAATTATTTTTAGAACACAATCATCTGTTCTATTTTGAAACTGATTTTTTAATCAGCATTATATTACTCGTTATGTAAAAAAAGATGGATGAAAATAGCTTAGAAGAACTATAACATTAATTTTAGAATATCCTGCCAATTTCAAATTTTGTAGTATACTCTTTCAATGATATCATACAGTAGTTAAATACCTAGACCACCTAAGTGTACTGTGTGTACATGGCAAGTACAAGTCCAAGGCAACAACCACCTGCAAGATTTCCCATTAAACTTTATATTGAACAATAATATTGAATTATCATTATTTGGTATTCCAAGAAACATTAAACATGAATTTTAATAAAAAATGGTGTACTATATAATATGATGAAAAAATTAAATAAAATCAGCCAAGCATCTTTCACCATTTTGAAAATATGAAGAACGAAATTAAGTATGTACTGGCCAGTCATAAAAAACATCCATAAGTACAAAAAATAAATAGAGCTGTAAGTGAAAATTTAAACGTCGAATACAAACGTTCATTTCATTCATAAAGAGTCTACTTCGACTAGCAAATGAGATTGCGTTCGAGTTATCCTGTTCAAACGATTATTACCTACGGTGTCTGGCGCAAAAACGACAACAATGAATGCCGTGAGAATTGACATCCTAGTCTAAATATAGCATCACCTCTACCGGCCGAGATGATTTATAGAAAGCGAGGTTTAATGTAACACTGAGTAATTAGTTTGTTTGAAACATGCGCTGGGCTTGGTCGGGATGTCCGTTTGAAAAACGATACGACTGGGGTTTGTATAAGTACTAATGGCTGGGTCCATCGCACTTTTCTTTCCCATCGGCCGCCTACGAAGCTGCTATTTCGTTAACTAGTTGAGAAGGAGAAAAAATATATTTTTGTTCGAAACCAGTTACGTACCAAGATATATATATTTAATTTTTACAAAGCCATGATATCTGAACGTTTCCCAGTTGCTACAGAGCCCAGGGTACACTTTTTAATCATGGTCTAAATATGGCGGCCCTGGTTATTACAATAGAGTGGCTATGGTCTGACCTCCGTAGCCCTTTTTACAGAGAAACCAGACAAATTGGAACATGATCCGGCTGTGCAAGAGGCCAACACTGTTAGATTTTTCAGACTTCGTAAAGGCATCTGACACAGCCTAACGATATAAAGATGATATGCCTCTAGTGGCGATTAATTCGTCAGAACGCCAAGACACGTGACGATCGTCTATCTTGTCGTCCTGCTAAGCTATCGAGCGGCGAATGTGACATAGAACCCGAAAAAATATAAGTTATGTTTGTGCGGATAACCTACATACATTTCTACGAAAATGTATGTGAATATAACAACTACATGGTCTAATACACTTTCTCTGTTGGACAAAGCCGAAGTGATAATACAAGCGTGTTTATCTATTTTCAAACTAGCTGTGGACTCGGCTGTATCGCGCCCAAAAGTAGCCAATGTTGGACCCCTGGTCCTTAAGTTTATTTTTTACTAGCTGTTCCCCGCGGCTTCGCCCCGCGTGGGACTCGGTTATATCGCGCCCAAAAGTAGCCTATGTTTGACCTCAGGTCGTTAACTATATCCCTACCAAATTTCATCACAATCGGTCCAGCAGTTTAGCCGTGAAGAGGTGACAGACAGACAGACAGACTTTCGCATTTATAATATTAGTATGGATTTATTATAAACAAAAACATCATACAAGAAAAAATCATTATCCTAAAACCACGAATCACAAAGCACAAGTATTACCACAAAGTATATCCATACAAAATTTCATCAAAATCTGTCCAGCGGTTTAGCCGTGAAAGCGTAACATACAGCCAGAAAAATAGATAGACAGACTTTAGCATTAGTATGAAAGTATTGATGCCACAAGGCCAGCATTGCTTCCTCACTGTAAAAAGACGGAGCCTCAAGTCATTGGACCTATTGCAGTCAATAGCAAGCAAGAACCACGAAAATACATCTATTTCCTTGTTCCTCTTTCAGATTAGAGTTACGCGAAATATTTAGAAGTATTATTATTTTAGATTATTTTTAACCTAGTACCTTACGTAGGTACTAGGTTAAAAGTTTTTACAACTATACCATATTTTAAGTTGGGTGTATGGTGAAGTGGATTTCGGGCAGATTGACCGTTGAGGTGAATAAGGGTAATAGCTGGATGCGGAAGGCGGAGGACTGGGTGGTAGCGAGTCTTGGGAATGGCAAATGTTTACCAGATAAGGCTAGATAAGGAAGATGATTATGATCGATTTTAAAGTGCATCTAAACTTGACAATGGATTGGATTTCAACCCTTTTTTAGGCGAACAATTTAACCGATAGGAACTTGGCCCCCTTTCTAACATGTATGTTTTTGGTGTGATAAATTATGTACAGGTCTATTTGTGTGTGTGATCTTTATATGGAAGCACAACCTTAGAGCATTAAACCAACTGGAATAACCACTAACAGACGACCCCCTCTGCCACAATAATAAGACTGCCCTCTTCAGTCTTACACTATTTATACTCATGTGCTGTATTTTTTTGCTTGTGTTGGATAATTTTGTTATGTGTATGCATGCGTAGCGATCAAATGATGCATTTATCTTAAGATGATACCTCGGTGAACACTAGCGCCACCATCAATTAAAAATCACTGAAAACACAAGTTATGAAAAATCTGTGTTACGTAATTATGGTTCTGGGTCTGAAGTTAATAAGTTTAAAATCATATTAAATTACAGTTCCATCTAGTTACAAATTTCAAAACTGCTAAATGTGGCCATTTTAAGTAATATTGCGATTTGTAACTATAGAGAACTATAATTTAATATGTTTAAAATTAACTTCAGATCCAGGACCTTAATTACATAAGATGGGTTTTTGATAACTTGTGTTTTCAGTGAATAATGATTTTTAACTGATGGTGGCGCTAGTGTTCACCAAGGTATTGTCTTAATACATTGTGTGTGTTAATCTAAAACCTATAACCTCTATACCATAAATTCCTAATTTTCAAGTGACCCATCGGCTGTGGAAGAAATCACAAGGATGCTAAATAATAAATTATTATTATTTACACATTTATGCACTAGCAACCTAAAGCAGATGCATGTATAATGCATAACGCTGCAGTTGTGTGTTCTGTTTTTGAATGTTTATCAAGCCTGTCTGTGAAGTTATCATATAAAACTTATAACTTTTCTGGTGTAGGGTTCTGCATGTACAATATAACATGATTTGTGTATGTACCGCCACAAATAAACACTTAATTCTATTCTATTTATTTGGTTATGCCTCCATCGTTTAGCCAAAGATGATTTTGCCAATGTCAAGGTGGAGAAAGACACAGTGTTCGAGTTGAAATATATACTCATGTGACTGTTGTTCGGTTGTTTAAACACTTAATGATTTTGGTTAGTTCGCATTTGAATATGTCACATTTCTTTTTCATACTGTCTGGATTCTGTGAGCAAATGGATTAAGCAGGACTTGTTTAGTTGTTCTCAAAATAACACTAAATACTTAATGTGTTTTATATATTGTTGATTTTTGGTATTGATGTCATTAAAATGGTCTGGTAAAGTTACTTCTTACAGGTAAAAAACTTTTTTTTAGTAGGCAACCTTATTTTTATTAGAATAAATGTTAAGCGAGTTGACTCTCTGATATCTGAGTTGATAACTTTGCTTACTGAAGGTAACATTACCAGATTTTTTTAAGTAAAATAAACCATGTTCTTAAAGGTAGGGAAATGACTATGAAAAAACACCAACTACTTTCTATTATCACAATCAATGTATACAATTATAAATTTTGTATGAACTGGCAACTTTTGTTCTGCACATTAAGTAGAGGGGAATCCCGTTTATTCTATTTTTCATATTTATTTTATATAAAATATATTGACTTGTTACAAATGATAAAGTTTGAAAAAAAGTATAATCAAATAAATTTCATAACTCCTATAATTCCTTAAAAACAATCCATAACAATAACTTCCGAACCATATCTGAATTCAGCATATTATTCTGTTATCACTATCCACATCAGAAATTAATGCTTTCGCTTGGATCGCACATGTATATGCACAATAACAATAGTTTTTCTATTGTGTCTGAATTAAGCGAGCTGATGGAAAATAATTTAAATATTTATAACATCCCTAATTATAACCTCAAACATTTAGAAACAATGATATCTACAAATGTTTACAATATTTAATCTTAGTTGCCCAACATTCATATCATTTGTATGGGGCAATTATCTAAAAGGCAGGATTAAGGTTTAAGAGGTAGTGTTGGCTACTGTAACTGCAGTGTAGTCATAAAATCATTAACATCTTGAACTTATAGGATAAAAATATACTGTTTAAAATACATAGCTAATAGCTAATCTATAGCATCCTTGGACATGCATAAAATGGATTGTATTTCTTTTATAGAGTAAGTATTACCCTTATTAAGAAGGTTGTCAAGTCTTTATTATTGAAGCAGTGACAACAACATCCTCAGTTACGATTCTAAGTTGTCTAAGTTGTGAATTCTCAACAATTGAGATGAAAACAGTGTTTTCAGTTGTGGAGTGATATTCGGTACAAACCGATACAAAAGAGGTTGGACACTCACCAGCAGGTGGGAGTGGCGTTATCCACCGTGTCCTGGTTGGCCTGCGAAGGAGACTCTGCTCCCCGCGCGCCGCCTGCCACTGACGAAGCCGTGGTGCCGCCTGCCCACTCACTGCGCCCGCATCCTTCAGTTTTTCACTCACACCTCAATCACTGGTATTACCTCGGCTCTGACACTACTTGCATCTCTATGCGAACCTGAAAGCATCACAACGTAAGCCAAGGGCACTCGCGACACACCAACAACACTACACTATCCTTCACCACACGAACCACTGGGAAAAACGCCCCGCACTATTTTCACTAAAAAATGGCAACCTTACAACCCGATGTAACTCAGGACACCACCATAGAATACTGTAATATTTATAAACTTTCCGAGTTTAATTATAGACCAGACGTTACTATTAACGTTTGAACATAAGTAAAAGCTGAGAAAATAATATTTATAAATAGCTTCGGATTATTTTGATACAAATCTATATCGGTCTATCACTGCATACACACCCTTGCCTCGGGTGGAGCGGATCCTCTTCTTTATATTTAAATTACGTCCAACATACGAAAATTAGCACGGATTAGTTTATAGGATTACAATTAAATGACCTACACCCTGATATCTACAAAGACATTTTGTACAAATGACAGCGATCTCGTATCGGCTTTAGAACCTAGAAAAAATCAACATGTCGCCTTCTGTGATATGAAAAGGTCTTTTATCATTGGAAGTTCATGTCAATCGAGATAAAGGGGCGTGGTCAAATCTTAATCGAGAGAAGTTTATCACTGAAATTTTTTTTACCGTGAAAATTATTTTTAAAGTTGCTGTTCAATTAATTACGACAAAATATAAAATCATTTAAAATTTAAAAAAATAATTTTATTCCTTGACTTCTAAACCGGTAACAAAAATATTTATAATGATATTGTAAATAATCTTAAATCTTACTTTAAAGTTAAAATTATTAAAGTAAATGACGTGAAAATAGGCAGACTTTATTTTCGGTTTGAAGAATTATCTAATCAATTTGTTTGTCTGTTTTATTCATTGTATGATATTTATGATCGGTGAAGATCAAGGGAACTGTTTTAGTAGACTTCGGCCTGCTAAAATAGTTCCGACGAGTGAGTAAGCGAGATGGCGCAATGTATGATGTAAGGCGACATCTCGCTTACTCAATCATAACCTGCCTGCTAAAACAGATCATGGTTTCCCTCACTTTTTTTTATAATTATATGGCACAAAAGCAAACCCAACTGCACAAGCAACATAAAAGAAAACAAACATTGTCTATGACATTACTAAAAAAACGAAAGAATGAACCTAGAATAAACAATGTATCTGTCTGTCATTGTCATTGTCAATTTTGACATTAACATGATTGATGATCACAGCTGTTTAGAGTTTAGAAAAATACGCGCGGTTTTCGGGTTGCATTTCTCATTATTTCAGCTCTTCGCATGTATTAATTGTATATAGCTGTCAACAAAATACTATTTATTTTATTATCAAATTCTGTTCATAAAATCTGATTAAAACTTAAACCATAAAATCATGTCGGCTCACATTAAAACTCTTATGTTGATAGCTTCTAAACTAGGACTTAGTGAAGAAAAAGTTTTATAGTAAGTGCCTATATTTCGTATAGTATATCTTTTTAATTGTTCCAAATGAGGAGATAGGTAATTTAGTTACGCATTCTTTTCATACCCATCAGCTTATAAAATTGTCTGTGTTTGGTTATATTGAAATTTGTTTTTGATATTCATAACCTCATTCATAATAATATAGACAAATTACTTGGTTTGGGTTACATTATATATTTTAAATAACACTTTTATTCAATACACTGGATTGTCATGTAAAATGAGTGTAAAAATGTAGAGGGTCGGTCTAACAGTCGTCAGAAAAGTAACTAATAGATCATTATGTATATTATTCACCGCTCAAAAATATTAAAAAACATTTGTCAAACCCATTTTCACTTAATTACCTATGCTAGTCCTTTTTCTCATAGCCCTTTAATTGTAAAAGACCAACACAAAACACATTTTAGTTAAAACAGGCATTAGTAAATTTTTATGAATAATGATTTAGTAGATTGTTTAACGCTCTACAAGCTTCCTGGATTCTATCAGAACTTCAAATTAACTGTGGGGGGAACAAATAGTTTGTATAGGAAAATAAAACATCTATGGCACAGCTTTTATGTTTGCTTATATAAAGCCAATAGTATTTTCATACTTTGAATAATTTCTTTTAGCAAAGCAGCGGAACTAGAGAGGCTACTGCAAACAAAGAATGTAGCCGGCAGCAACATGACTGACACGGGCAAAGTTGTTATTTGCCTCGACTTGGCAGCTGGTAGTTTTGGGGCGGAATTTGATGTGGTAAAGTTTTATGCTTTTTGAAAACTAGAAATATATATACCAAAATAACAATAAATATACATATATATAGATAAACATCCAAGACCTAGGCCAATCATATAAATACAATTTTTAATCTTGACCTGACCTGGGATCGAACCTGGGACCTCTTGAGTAGCGGACAGGCATGTTAACCATTAAATCATAGAGGTCGTAAAGTGAAGGCCAACCAGAAGGCTATTAAATGGCCTTGCCTGGCCTAACCATATTTAATGATTTGTCATCGATATAAAAAGAAGGAGGGGATTATGACAATGTAAACAAAAAATAAAAATAAGTTGAATCATTTATTTATTAAAAATACAACTTTTATTGGAGACATAATAAAAACATTGTGTTTTCACACTAGCGCACATAATATGTGCTAACATGTAAGATAAAATGACATGGTATGGCAGATGAAGCTAGAGCGAGAATCTCGAAATTGCATTGGACGCATGTCATGTATGAGAAAATTAAGCATTGATGATGCTATAACACGACAAAACAAGAATAAAAGTCTAAATTGCGATTGCAAAGTTTCTGCATATTAACACCGGCCTGGCGGATAGATCATTTTTTATGAAAATCAAACATTTCAGCGTTGCTCCCACCCCCTCCAAATCTTATGTGTTTTCTTTAATTTCAGAAAGCAGCTGTAAAATACTCGGGTTTGAAGCCTACAATGTACTCTAACTGCAGGAAGACTGTAGAGAACCTTCTAGAACTGAGTTCTGACAAGATCACAACATCTACTCTCTGTCTCACTCTGCAATGCACTGCTGTGCAGGAGTTGGCTGACAAGATATTGGAGGAGTACCGGAAACAGGCTAAAATGGTAATTTGATTTTTCCATTCCGATTTCCAGGATAAGATATTTCTACCCTAAAGTTTGTTTGTTTTTATTTTATTTTACTTATTTAATTAAACACATAACAATTCAATGTACGTATAGTTGTACAAAGAGAAAAAAAAGATAAAGTTATCTTAACCTGGGAATCTTTGGGTATTCTGATTTTTATAAGTATAAATAACTAGTTGTTGCCCGCGGCTCCGCCCGCGTGGTTCTGAGATTAGAAATAGAAATAGATGTCATTCATCTTGATCTGATTGGTGATCGAACCCGGGACCTCTTGAGTAGCCGGCAGGAATGTAAACCATTACGCCACGGGTATTACCCTAGTGTCAGAGTAGGTTTACAAGGTCAGATGACACTTATCATCATTATAGTACAAGGTAAATTGACCCTGAACACCATGGTGCCAAAAGTTCTTCGAAGAAACCGCCTCGACCCCTGACATGGTTCCTTTAACGACCACCAGATGGCAGCTGGGACCAAAGGCACTCACTCACACTATTTACATGAATTAATAGGCTACTATAATTACTTTTTTTTTCAGGAACTGGATATGAATCTACCCCAGTATGTATGTATGGCCGTCTACCAAGCTTGCAGGTACAAATGTCTATTTAATTTTTGTAGTACTTAAAAAGGAAAAAAAACGGGTTATTCATATAAAGCTATGTATTTTCCTATGTATGTATTTAATTATGGTACACAAAAAAGAAATAAACAAATGTGTTTTTTAATTTTTTAAAAATTAAACGAAACATATTTTAACTAGTTTGAAATTAATTTATTTATTTACCATATTGGCCAAACCCAAAGGGCGGACTTAATGTATATATATGTAAAAGTGGCTGTTTTAATTAATATTGCAATTTGTAACTATAGGGAACTTAATACAGAAGACGGATTTTTGTTAACTTTTGTTTTCAGTGAATAATTATTTATAACTGATGGTGGCGTTAGTGTTAACGAAAGTATTGTCTTAAGCAGAAAGCATTATTACATTTTAAATGTTCCAGAATATCCAAAGTAAAAGTGCCAAAGACAAAATTAATAGAGAAGTCTCGACTGCGCCCAGCCCAGTGGAGCAAGCTTGATGCTGACTGGACTAAATTCGCGGACGAGAAGTTCACAGTAGCCAAGAAAAAGAAGGGAAGACCGGCCAAAATCGCTGCTGTCGATGGTAAATATTCATTAAGTAGCTGTTGCCCGCTGCTTCGTCCGCGTGGTATTCGGTAATATCGCGCCAAAAAGTAGCCTTGGTTTGAGCCCTGCTCCCTGCATGCAATTATTACTTTAGTAATTAAATCTTTACATAGTACAAAACAAAGTCGCTTTCCACCGTCTGTCCCTATTTAGGCTTAAATCTTCGAAACTACGCAAAGGATTTGGATGCGGTTTTTTTTATAGATAGAGTGATTTAAGAGGAAATTTTTTATGTAAGCAAAACCCATAATATTTCACCCATGCAAAGCCGGGGCGGGTCGCTAGTTATGAATAAAATACACTAACAATTTTTTTTATATATGAAAATTGAAATTAATCCATACTTCCATACTAATATTATAAATGCGAAAGTCTGTCTGTCTGTCTGTCTGTCACCTCTTCACGGGTAAACTGCTGGACCGATTGTGATGAAATTTGGTAGGGATGTAGTTAAAGACCTGAGGTCAAACATAGGCTACTTTTGGGCGCGATATAACCGAGGCCCACGCGGGGCGAAGCCGCGGGGAACAGCTAGTTAAAAATAAATACCTATTTCCAATTTCTTTTATTATTACAGGAACCGAGGAAGAATGTATGGAAATAGACGAACCAAAGAAAGAAGAGACTCATGAGCCACAAATGGAATCCTATGAGGACTGGAAACGTCGGATGCTGGAAACTGCATACAAAGAGTTGGCCCTTTTGGAACAGTCCCAAAAAGTAGAAAAGATACCTATTACCCCAAGAAGGTCTCCTAGGAAAACCCCACAGAAGTTCTCCCCCTATAACAGTCCGACTAAAAAGAATGGCGTTAGATTACTGTTTCCACTGAATTTGTAAGTTTTTAGCCACTTTTCATTTAATTCCATACTAATATCTTAAATGCGATAGTCTGTTTGTAAAACTTTCACGGCTAAACCTTTTGAAAAAATTTAGATAAAGTTTAGTATAGAGATAATTAAGCATCAGGGGTATTATTTTTTAATAATCAACCCCCCAATGGGGGGGTGAAAGTTTGTATGAAAAACATTTTTTGCCCAGGGGCCGTGGAAAATAATAGGATAGATGTTGATTTTGGGTTATGAAGTTGAACCCTTTTAGAACAAGCCCAGAAAGTAGAAAAAATACCTTTATCCCCAAGAAGGTCTTGTATGACAATTTTTAAAAAGTACTTAGACTCAAATTATCCCAAATGATGCAAATTGGCATTTATTACCAGTGCATAGTGTTCAAAATTTAAATATACGCCGACAATGAACAGCCATTACTGTAAGTCATAGCATACCCACAAAATAACGAATCTATTAATATGAACTGTTAATTATTAAGGATAGCTTAGCTATAATGATGTTTTAGCCTGCTGATTGAAAGACTGTTATTATTATTCATAATCTAAGAAATAATGTAATAATTGCACTTCTTAAAACAATTTGACATTTTACATAAATATAATGTGCCTTTTACAAAACTATTTTTATCATTTATCATCCACTTTTTTATGATTAAGTAGTTTAGTAGATACGAACCGAGTCTACGGGCTTTTATTCTAGGGTATTTAAAAAGCAAGCCTTTTAAAAGGCTAGAGGAAATTGAAAATATATATCTACGGCAAAAGTTATTACATAATATACAACAAATATAAAAATACTTTCCGCGACTTATAGATCTTTGAAACTACATAACGGATTATGATGCGGTTTTTTATTAGTAGCGATTGTATAATAAATATTTTTGAATATAAACATCTCTCCAAAAAATATATATTATTGTGTGAGCGAGACAGCCTACAAACCGTCTAAAGTGCGTTCATCACAATTAGTGCTGCTAATCACTATATTGTCAAATAAGTATGTCAAAAAGTTTTGAAGTAATATAACTTTGTATTTTTTGACTTATCAAACTACTAGCGACCCGCCCCGGCTTCGCATGGGCATACAAACTTTCCTCTTGAATCACTCTATCTTTTAAAAACAACCGCATCAAAAACCGTTGCGTAGTTTTAAAGATCTAAGCATACAAAGGGACATAGGGACAGAGAAAGCGGCTTTGTTTTATACTATGTAGTGACTTAACAAATTAATTGTTATCCTTGATCAAAAATACCCTTTTGCCTCATGCCTATCGTATCTATATGGCCACGCTCATCAAACTTTTACAATGTACATAATATTATTACTGATTTTTACTTCCACAATTCATGGAGAAGGAAGCGAAACGATTGCACTGTCTAACACTAGTGATATAAGAGAAGAGCCTTTAGAAGATGGCCGACCGTCACAAGCCTACCCTCCTTTTCTCGGATTCCTATTCATTTTTTCTACATTCTTAATAGGAGCGGCAGTAAGAGGGCTTATGTTATGGACTGGTATCGACTGGTGTCTACCTTACAGAGTAGTCATGTTTGGCCTTGGAGGTTTATTCGGATTTTTCGCCAACAGATACCCATCGTTCAAGCCCTTCGTCAGTATATGTTACGTGGACGTCGATATGCTTCTAACAACATTCCTACCTATTATTGTTTTCAATACGTCATATAGCGTTGATGCCCATTCATTTTGGAGGTGCTTCCCACAGATTTTGTTAGTGGGTGTACCTGGTGCAATTTTGACGGGGCTAATGACAGGATTCATAGCTTTTTACTTGCTAGAAACTTCGTGGGATTTCCCCACAGCTCTGCTGTTTGGTGTTATATGTTCCCCGATTTACCCCATGGGGGTAGTCAGGCGTTTGAAAGAGATGAACAAAGGGAAATACATAAGTGTGTTATTACAAGGAGAGGGATTGATAGGAGATGCGACAGTGATGATAGAATTCACTGTGCTCTTCGGATATATTGCTATGGCAGTGTCCGAGCCTTCTCAAATTGCGATATTAATTTCTCGCTACGCTGGAGGTGGTATCCTTCTAGGAATAGTGATGGGAAAAATTTCCAGCACTTTATTGACGTTGACTTATTATGACTTGCTTAGTGCTGTGACGATTACTGTCGCTTCGGCGTTTTTGACATACTATATCGGAGAAAAGTTTTTTTATATATCCGGGTTGTTAAGCACGACTATAGCTGGGGTTTTAGTGAGTAATATAAGGTCTACGATTGCGGGAGATGTGGAGCAAACTTTGTCGAATTTTTGGATGATTTTGGCCCACTCGGCTAATACTCTAGTGTTCACTATGACGGGGGTGGTGATTTTTGATAAAGTGAATGATGTGATAAATGTGCGGCAGGGGGCGCTATTGGTCGTTACATATATGACGGTGTATTGCGCTAGGTAAGTATCTTTTCCTATGTATTTTTTTATGTTGCTTACGACTCCGTGGAACTTTCATTTCAAGAGTAGCCTTTTTAAGGCCCGATCTATAGTTAATACCTAATAATTTTCATCAAAATCCTGTTCCCTTCATACTTTTCACAGGGAGGTAGATATTTCTGGAGGAATCCTATATTCAGCAGAGGCCTTATTGTAGACGGGATAATGATATGCAAATGCTCCAATCTAAACGGAGGAGAAAAATCAGAAAAGCGGACGTGGGCTAGGAAGCAACCGGAATCTAAAGATGAGAGAGAGTTGATGATTATAATAACCTGAATTTCATTTTACTGTGTCGTAGCAAGTCTATAATCACGCGGAGTCACAGTGCGAAGTGAAACATATTGTTCTGTGACTCAGGTTCCTAATGTACGCGTGCATGATGCCGCTGCTTCAGCGGATCGGATACGGTATCAGTTGGCAGCACTGCCTGGCGGGGGTGTGGGGCGGGCTGCGGGGGCCGCTGTCGCTTGCCTTGGCGCTCATTGTGCTGCACACGCCATCTGTCGCTGCTGCTGGGGAGGTGAGGGCATTACATACAAACCATTGAATATCAAGAACAGTAAGTTGGGTATGGTATCAGTGGGCAGCACTGCCTGGCGGGGGTGTGGGGCGGGCTGCGGGGGCCGCTGTCGCTTGCCTTGTCGCTCATTGTGCTGCACACGCCATCTGTCGCTGCTGCTGGGGAGGTGAGGGCATTACATACAAACCATTGAATATCAAGAACAGTAAGTTGGGTATGGTATCAGTTGGCAGCACTGCCTGGCGGGGGTGTGGGGCGGGCTACGGGGGCTGCTGTCACTCATTGTGCTGTACACTCTATCTGTTGTTGCTTCTGGGGAGTTGAAGACTCTACATAGAGACTATGAATATCAAGAACACTAAGGTAAGGGTACCTACGGTATCAGTTGGCAGCACTGCCTGACTGGACCTATCTGTTGTTGCTAATAGGGAGGTAAGGACTGCTTTAAAGATCCTTCATTCGCTCATCGTTAAACTGCTATCATTGGCGGAGATATCCCAGGATAAAGAACACAGTTTTCTTGCCAACATGACGAACTGCGTCAAACGTCTAAAACTATTTTCAGATAAACATATTCCAAAGTGATGGCTTGGTCCTTTCGCTCCTCATCAACTTTACAAGCATGAACAAGGTTCTCAAGCTGCTAGAATTGGCCGAGATGTCCCTGGCTAAGAAGGCTAACATGACGAACTGCGTCAAACGTCTATCTAAATTAATTTCAGATATACATATTTCAAACTGCTGGCTTGGTCCTCCTTTCGCTCCTCGTGAACGCAACAAGCATGAATAAGGTCCTCAAACTGCTAGGCTTGGCCGAAATATCCCTGGCTAAGAAGGCCAACATGACGAACTGCGTCAAACGGATCATGTCGACTCGAGACCGGTGTATATCTATGCTGAAGATGGACAAGTTCTTGGCTGATGCTAACTGGGATTTGGTGCAGGAAGGTTTAAAATTTTATTCTGTTTTACTTATCTGTCCGCCATTTTGTAAAGATGGCTGCTCATGACGTTAACCTGAGAAAGTAACAATACTTGGTTTATAGTGTTCCGTAGAACGGAACCCTTATAGATTCGTCATGACGGTATTTCACAGTCATTTGTCTTTTCTAGATCAGGATTTGTTTAGTGACTCCTGCAATCTTTCTAAGGAATGCTGTTGTTGGGAATCACCACCAGAGGCAAACTGAGAATATTTACAACCTTGCCCTAAATGGGGTAGACTATCAACAACATATGTTATCTATATCGCTGTCACTACATAGTACAAAATAAAGTCGCTTTCTATGTCCCTATATCTCTTTGTATGCTTAAATCTTTAAAACTACGCAACGGATTTTGATGCGGTTTTTTTTAATAAAAAATTCTAGCTAAAACTCGAGAACGGCTGGGCCGATTTGGCTAATTTTGATCTTGAAATATTTGTGGAAGTTTAGGAAAGATTTAAACTGTGAGAAAAGTGAAAACTAGTTCTATATAAAACTTGATTGATAATATCTAAACCTTTGGTATTTTTGTTCAGGTACGGAGATAAAGCATCCCTACCAGCTCCAAATATCTGGTCGCGAGGAGGACAACGAAGACGACACGTACATGGGCTACCGGTACACCACGTGTCCTGATTGCGAGAGAGACATCCCCAACGAGCCCACTAAGAAGGAGTTTGCTGAGATGATGAGGTTAGGAACGTGTAAAGATAACCTTATAAAGAATACTAGGTACCTTAGGAATACTTGAGGTGGTGAGGTGGTATACTTTTCTCTGTGGCCCACTTTTATTTATCGTATGGCCCTCCTGTTCGCTGTGCTTACTTAATTATACTCTAAAACTACACTCCTTTAAATAGTCAACAGCTTCGCTCGTAAGCTCCTTGAATTGCATCGTCGCTCCCTTGTATTTGCTGTTGGGACATTCAAGGATGATGTGTCGCACCGTCTGTTTAGAGTTTCCACATTCACAGGCCTCAGCTTCGCTCCAGCCCCACTTTTTGCTCAGGTATGCGCATGCGCAGTGTCCCACCCCGGTTCTCAAGCGGTTTAGGGAGCACCAAACACCTCGGGCTTCCCCAAATCCCTGTAAGGGATTGCCGGGATCAAGTTTTTCTGGGTCAATTGCCCACTTATTGCGTGCTTACCAAATTCGTTTGCGTACTGCTGCATCTTAAGCCAACTACTGCTAGCTCAACATCTACTGTTAGTCATTTGCCCTACTAATTATTCTTGTCCCACTTCTACCATCACCATGTCATGAATAAGTATAGATTCGGCATACAATAGATGACTTGAAAGAAGGGCAGCCTCAGCCTGTAAGATCATGCATCCATATCTAGTGTAGACTTTCGCTGCAGCGAACGATAGACGTGAATTAAGTCTTCTGGCGCATTTTGTTTTAAGAATGTAAAAGTGACTTTGTTGACAGGCCTTTCCTTATCACTTTCGCTGGCAGTAACGCCTCTCGACGTAGATAACAATTGACTGTTAATGTTATCTCATTTACTGTCAGCGAAAGTGTTAAGATTAACTTATAGTCCGTAATACAGCACACATTTTGTTAAAGACTTCAGCTACTGAAGATATGTATGGAAGTAGCTCATTCTTTAACCAACATGCGACAAACGTATATCTATCTGGTCTTAATTGGACGTATCCTCTATAATAGATAAGTATTATACTTCTATCTTCCTTACTAGCATCTTCTCTCTCACTCGCTGGTTGACTGTAAGAGATCCCTTTCCGGGATAAGTCCGCCATTGTACTTCTGTTTTTAATTGTACAATTTTTTAAAGTTATATTAGAAACAAACAAACGTATGTTCTAGGGAGGCTAACCAGCGCGTGCTAAAAGCAATGAAGATATCCTACTGGAGGCAGTACGAACACGGGAAAATCAGCAAAGATGGCGTCCGTACGCTGGTGCAGGCGGTGGAGGCAGCTGCGGACGCTGATGACGCGAGGGTCAATCTGGACCAGCTGGGCACCTTGTGGAAGCCCAAGGTCAGTGGAATCACATTTGTAGAGTAAGGGACCCACACATAGCGTTGCCAGGCGTCCAGAATAATAGAAAGCAAAAAAAAATTTTTGCCGACCGATGACTTAAATAATCGGTTGGCATAAGAAGTCATGTCTTCTTATTACGGTTCAAACAAAAGTTTTACTGGATGCTTTTGTACAGTCGTTAAACCAATACAAATTGTAAGAGAGGTTTCAAAGCGCTAAAATGTTGGTTGGGTTATTAGCTAGTAACAAGTAGTAGACGTGGTCCCTTACTATGGGCCTCATAAGAGAGCTCAAGGTCGCCCAAAGAGCTATGGAGAGGGCTATACTCGGTGTTTCCCTTCGAGACCGCATCAGAAATGAGGAGATCTGTAGGAGAACAAAGGTTGCCGACATAGCTCAGCGGATTAGCTCTTTGAAGTGGCAGTGGGCAGGGCACATAGCGCGACGAACCGATGGCCGATGGGGCAGAAAGGTTTTCAAATGGCGACCACGCACCGGCAAGCGCAGCATCGGACATCCACCGACCAAATGGTCAGATGACCTCAAGAAGGTCGCAGGCAGACGCTGGATGCAGGCCGCTTCCAACCGGTCGTTCTGGAAATCCTTGGGGGAGGCCTACGTCCAGCAGTGGACGACCTGCGGCTGAAATGATGATGATGAATGATGAAGTAACCCGAAGGACAATTAGATCAACTGGATTTTTATCAGTAAAACCACATTGTATTCCAAGGCACATGCAGTCTGGCTTCGTCGTAAAATGGTGGACATGATGACCCCCGAAGCAGCCAACGCCCAGGTGCCCCGGCACCCCTGGCGGCAGGTCTGCTATAGGCTCGTGACCAACATGTGGTTCGACCTGTTCATATACCTGATGATACTGTTGAATACTCCGGTGATACTTTGTGAAGTGCTGATGAAGCCACCTGTATCGCAGACTACCATGTTTACTATTAAAGGGTTGAATCTGTAAGTATGCCTTCCTATTACTCTCCATCTTTTCTCTCTCTCTTTCTCTATGTATGTTGGTTTGTTTGTAATATCTTTATTGCTTTAAAATACATAGTAAATACAATTATTAAAATCAGAAGACAATGGCGGACTTATCGCAGGAAGGGATCTCTTTCTCTCTATCTTTTTCTCTCTCTATCTCTTTCTCTTCTCTCCTATCTTAGCGCTTTCCCTTGCTTCGGAGCCCAGGGTCCGCTTTCCTGCTTTTTCTCCTCCACTTCGGCTGGTCTTCGGCATCCATAGTTGTGAGACCATTAGCACGCATATCGTTCACCGCGACGTCGAGCACTTCTTAGGTTTACCCCTTTTACCTGGTCCTGGCGGATGCGGCATGGCGACCACACGGTGGCAGCCGGAACAACGACTTAACTTGCCCTTCGAAGCACGGAATCACATTTTTTTATACCTTTATTGTCCCACTGCTGGGCAAAGGTCTCTCCAATTTTCAAATCTCTCTTCGATACGTCGCCTTCAACAAATAATTAGGTGATTTAAGCAATGTCCTTCTTCTCACTGATTCAATGGTCTACTATTTTCTAATTAAATTGGAAACAACTTAACATAGTATGTTTCCGTGGGAATCAAGCCTCAACTTCCGGGGTCATCAGGCGAATATCTTTAACCACTGGACCACAGAAGCAGCCAATATATTATTAATAATCCAGATTAGAATGTTGAATGTTTTGACTATAATTTTGTGAATTAACGTTTTTGAAGAAAATGCTGCAGTGGAGTTTGTGGCGCCGCTTCTTCTTCACTTGCGCTTTGGAAGTGGTGGTAAACTTTAAATAAAAAAAACAATTGACGTCAATAAGTGATATGAATATCCTATACTGAAAATCATATCATAGATTAAAGAAATTTGCTTGAGACCGCGCGCGCTTCCAATTTCTTTGCTGAAATTAACAATTTGAATTTGAATTTAGAATGAATTTTCTAGATTCTTCTTCATAGTGTACGTACTAGAGATAATACTGAAGATGATTGCTTACGGCTTCTGTGGCTACTTCAAGTCGCACTGGAACAAGTTGGACTTCTTCATCGTCGTCATGGCTACTGGCGGTTTGTATTTTAACTTTTTTAGTCTTATTTGCAAAAAAAACAACATCACTTATCTACAGAGTGCGGGCCACTCCCTCCACCTCCCATGGCTCTACCAACCTCTCGGTGACACGAGCCGAATCTCGGGCGAGTGCGCTGTACTAGCATTTCGCATCTCTTTCCAGTCGCACCTGCTTGATCTCCCTACAAAATCTCTATAGCCTATCTATAGCTCTATAGCCTATCTATGCAATCATTGCATTTTAATAACTCTTCCCCATGTTTAGGGGGCTTACGTTCACACGTACGTAGTGCGGGGCAGTCGCAACAGTATCTTAGGTACTCTGGCGGATAGGTATACTTCGCCGTTGTGGAGGTGCCTGGTGAGAAGGGGCATATTTGAAACCCACTCATTTTCATAATTTATTTATTTTTTAAAACATTAATTTCTCTGTATTAACATAGCGTAAGATTTACTAACAAATATGAAAAAATGGATCAAGTTGTCTGAAAATATTTTTTTTTTATTTTACAACCAAGAATGCTTCGAATGACCAATAGAGAAGAATGGTTAAATGGTGTAGAATGCTTTTAGCATTAAGTCCGCCAATTGTTCATATAAGTATTTTGTACTTATGGCACAATAGTCTTAATGAAAATTGCCGAAAACCGGCTGAAGTGTGAAAATAGAGCGATTCAAGAGGAAGGTTTTTATGCCCATGCGAAGACGGGGCGGGTCGCTTGTGATATTATGAATGCGAAAGTCTGTCTGTTACGCTTTCACGCCTAACTTAATCGATTTTAATGATATTTGGTATAGATATAGTAAAAGACTGGGGGTCAAACATAAGTTACTTTTTGGCGCGATATAACCGAGTACCACGCGAGCGAAGCCGCGGGCAACAGCTAGTAACATTACTTGTATTCAGATCTGGTGTTGGACATAATCGACTCCTTGACTCCATGGGACAAATGGAAAAACATGAATTCCAATATCCTGACTGCTACCAAGTTGTTGAGGATGCTGAGGTTCATTCGCCTGTGTAAGTTGGCCAAGTAAGTGATTTTGCTTATTCTTATATGCTTGATATAAGGTGGACACAAATCAACTGCAAATATTTTAAGGCTGCCTGTCGATTGTATAAATTTCAAACCACTCGCTTCTCACGAGATAGACAATAGGGTACTTTTTATCCCAAAATGTACGCGATTCCCGTAGGTTTGATCAAAGTCTGATATTTCTGAAGTAGATGGCGCTGCTGGGTATGATAAACCGCGGGTAACACCACGGGATGCATCTAGTAATAAATAAATAATACCCGGCACGTAAGTTGGCCACTAACGGGAAGTGCGAGGGGGCTGCGCACGTTAAAATTTGTATGAAAATCGGCTACTGCGCATTCAAGGCCATTTCAGTTTCTTGCCAACTTACATGCCGTGAACTATACCTACTTCGTGTTTTTATAATCATAATCATTTATTTCTTGTAAACATGTTGTACAGTAAGGTCTTATATAAATATAATTAAGTACGAAACAAACATGCTTAACCTCTATGGCATGCAAGAATTAGTAGGCACAATGGCCACGTCATATTATTGATCGTCAGATACAGAACTAATTCATTCAAAACCAAAACAAAAGTTGTACAATTACGTTTTAGTATATTTATGTATAATGTTAAATAAACAAAAGAAATTCCGCAACTAAAAATCTAAATCACTCCAAAAATTAATGTCTTGTGGTGTATTTTGTATAAATTCCTTCCTATAAGCTGTAGCTTTATAATATTTTATTAATTTTAGAGTATCTGTGCCTAAATTTATGGCGTACATCGACAAAATGATCGATATACAACTGGCTTATGGCTATGACGTCGGGAAGGTAAGTAAGGGAGTCTCTACACTTATCAACGCGGAATTGGCTAGTCCAATTTTTTACAAAGATGTCTAATTCGAAAACAATTTCGAGGAATAGGCTTAGAAAACAGTTTGCCATAATCAGATTTTTTGTTTAGGTGATACCTCGGTGATCACTAGCGCCACCCTCATTTAAAAATCATTATTCACTGAAAGTACAAGTTATCAAAAATCCGTGTTATGTAATTAAGGTTCTGGATCTAAAGTTAATTTTATTGATATTAAATTACTAAATTATAGTTCCATATAGTTACAAATTGCAAAAGTGCTAAAAGTGGCCGTTTTTAGAATATTTTTTGAGATAACAGCAAAAAACCCAATGACCTACATTTTCACCTTCTTCATTATTATATTAGTAACTAAGGATACTTATATTATTAAGTACTATAATAACTCCTCAGGGCTTCGTAACAGGTGAACAAGAAGTCAGTAATCTCCTTCCACAACTTGTTGACAATAAGATTATACAGGAGACTTTGAATGCTAAACTAGAGGCTGACAGGTCGGTACGAGTACATGTAACATTTCTTTTAGCTGTTTATGTCCCACTGCTTGCAAAAGCCTCCCCACTCATTCATTTCGTGTAGGTGTCATGGTCAATCGACCATGCATACCCTGGCGTCGAGTTCTTCGGAACCGCCTCTCGGCCTCTGACGTGGTTCCTTTTACGACTATCAGATGGCAGCCGGGACCAACGGCTCAACGTGCCTTTCGAAGCAGGGAATCATCTTTTTTTGTCAGATAATCAGGTGATTCAATGCAATGTCCTAACCAAACTGGAAACAACTAAACAAAGTATGCTTCCCGTGGGAATCGAAACCTCGACCCCCGGGTCTACAGGCAAACGCCTTAACCACTGGACCACGGAGGCAGTTAGGCACAAGGCCTCCCCAATAATATTCCATGTATCCCTAGCCATGGCATTTTCCCGCCAGTTTTTATCGAAAGCCTGTAATTCGTCTGAACATCTAGTTTTAGTCCTTCCTCGCTTTTTGTTACTGATGGGCAGGAGGAACACAGGCAGTCAAAACGTGAGTCCTTCATTTTTGAAATGAAAACTTTAGCGGCGCTGTGCAGTTTTTAACCCCCGACGCAAAAAGAGGGGTGTTATAAGTTTGACTTGTCTGTCTGTCTCTGGCATCATAACTCCCGAACGGATTAAGTGATTTTAATTTAGATTTTTTCGTATTAAAGATGACTTACGGGCGAGTGTTCTTAGACATGTTTGATGAAACATGGCAAGCAGCCGTTTAGAAGTTGTGGGGGTGAAAGTGGGGAAGAACAACCGAAGGTCTGCAAATATACTTGAGTGGGGTCTCAAATGAAAGCGCATCACGTGCACATTACAAAATAATATGTTTAATAAAAATCGGTTGAGCTGTTCCAAAGCTCTGGGGGTGTAAGTGGGGAAAATACTTAATGTCTGCAAATAATATGTGGGGGGTAAATCAGTCGACCACAACACTAAAAAGAAAATGTGTCGTGGGTTTTTTTTTTTAATTTTAAATTTAATTTTGATAGAGGAAATATGTTAAACTCGCGTCAGGGTCACGTGACCATCATATTCGTCAGATTGAAAATTCGTAGACTGACTGAAGTGATGATGGTGACGACTAGACTCTTTCGTTTTAAGATTAGCAGTGACGAGGCAGTTAGGTCTTCCCTCCACCTCCCATGGCTCTACCAACCTCTCGGTGATACGAGCCGAATCTCGGGAGAGTGCGCTGTACTTGCATTTCGCATCTCTTTCCAGTCGCACCTGCTTGATCTCCCTACAAGTTCTCTATAGTGTCGCCTATCTATGCAATCATTGCATTTTAATAACTCTCCCCCATCTATAGGGGGCTTACGTTAAGTAAGACTGATGATGAAGACGACTGATAGACTTTCTTTCGTTTTAAGATTAGCAGTGACGAGGCAGTTAGGTCTGTTACAACGAGACCGTCCTTGGACGGCCATTACAGTGAAGACACGGCAAGCGACCACCTCCACGCTCAACATTATGCTGCTGGATGCCATGCAGCTGAAGGAGGAAGGTAAGTACTTCTTTTTCTTCTTTTCTTTATGAGAAAAAAGCTTTTTCTTATCACATTAATTTCAATTGTTGTCAATACTACTAATCCAACTAATATTATAAATGCGAAAGTGATATCGTTTGTTACGCTTTCACGCTCTATCTACTGAACCAATCTTCTTGAAATTTCGCATACACAATAGTTAGAAGTATTGAGAAGGACATACAGTACCTTTCATCCTGGGAAAAAGCACTGTTCCCGAGGGAAAGCTATGATAAACGCGAAAGTTTGTATGGATTTTTGTGACCCTTTCACAGGAAAACCGCTTAACCGATTTGGCTGAAATTTGGAATGGTGATTGCTTAGACACTGGAAGTACATAGGGTATATTTTATCCCGGAATTCCCACGGTAGCAGAGCGCCGGCAACAGCTAATATGTGGTTTATGGTATACTATAATGTAAAATATTTGTTAGTTTTTGTTTGTCAGTAATAAGTAAAAAAAAATATCAACTGCTGATCGTTAGACTCGCTAAAGCTCAAAATTTCTGGACGGCTTTGGCTAATTTTGACCTTGAAATATTTGTGATATTATAAATATATATATCTTAAGAGCTGTGCTCTTGTTTGTGGAGTCGCTTCCAGGTCCTATCATCCGCTAGCCTTAATATCCTAATATGTCAGTCTACGTTAGTCTTCCTTCGTCTTTCTCTTCCCCGTCTTCCCTTTCCTGTTTTGTATATGAAATCAGAAAAACTGATTTATTATTCAACTGGTTGTTCTAGGGTTCCTGGATGAAATGGAGTACCGTCTTCTAGTGCACGCTATACAGCAGAAAGTTCAACAGTGTCGACATAAAGACAGCCTGGTGGCTCCCTCGTCGCCTGAAGTAAATCAATCTCATTATACAAGGTGGACACAAATCAACTGCAAATATTTTAAGGGCAGATATAGACCACTATACTGAACAAATTTTCCAAATAAACTTATATCGAAATACGAAATTTTATTTTTCTCTCTCCATACTAAACTAGATCAGCTGATTTTCGATTTGTATGGGAGGTCAAAATTTTTTTTTCCTATTTCGACATAAGTTTATTTGGGAAAGTTGTTCAGTTTAGTGGTCTGAATCTGCCCTTAAAATATTTTCAGTTGTTTTAAATTCACCTTATACATATATCACTTTCGCGGACAGTAAACGAGATAACAATAATCAGTTGATTTTTATCTACACCGAGAGGCGTTACTGTCAGCGAAAGTGTTAAGTATAGTATCTTTATTGTACATTATCACAAATAATATATGTATTATTACTAATAACTTAATATTATTATTAAATAGGACATCCACCTACCAGATTGCCTATATATATATAAAAGAAAGTCGTGTTGGTTACACTATTTATAACTCAAGAACGGCTAAACTTTGGTTGGAAATTGGTGGGGAGGTAGCTTAGAACCAGGAGAAGGACATAGGGTACCTTTCATCCCGGGAAAAAGCACTGTTCCCGAGGGAAGTTCACCGGGGCAAAGCCGCGGGCAAAAGCTAGTACTTAATAAAAATCAATAAATATTTTTACTCACGTAAAGCTCAAAGGTTATATGATAACTAGCTGTTGCCCGCGGCTCCACCCGCGTGGGACTCGGTTATATCGCGTCCAAAAGTAGCCTATGTTTGACCTCAGGTCGTTAACTACATCCCTACCAAATTTCATCACAATCGGTCCATCAGTTTAGCCGTGAAGAGATGACAGACAGACAGACAAACTTTCGCATTTATAATATTAGTATGGAAGTATGGATTGATGATTCTTACGGTGGTTTGACTTATAATTTCAGACTCAACTCCGCGCCGTGTCGTGGCTACAAGGAAACGAGAGAGTCGCCGAGCACTTTCTAGAAAATTCCGACATCCAGAATTACAACTTCAACGACATTTTGATTTCAAGAGGTAGTTAATTTTAATATTTATTCTAGTACTCATCAGCATTTCGTGTCAGTGACACGGTCAATCGGCCATGCACGTTTTGGTGTCAGAGTTCTTCTGAACCGCCTCTCGGCCTCTGACGTGGTTCCTTTAACGTCTACCAGATGGCAGCCGGGACTAATGGCTCAACGTGCCTTCCGAAGCACGGAATCATCTTTATTGTCAGACAATCAGGTGATTTAAACTTGCAATGTCCTAACAAAACTGGAAACAACTAGACAAAGTATGATTCCCGTGGGAATCGAACCCTCGACCCTCGGTCCTACAGGAGCAATATGTGCTTCAGGTCAAGAAACTTCCCAGGCTGTTCTATATAAAAGTTTTTAGGTATAAATTCGCATATTTGTTATGACAAAGTTTTTTTTTTACATACTGTACCTACTAGCGGCCTGGTACGTCCTTTTGCTTTAAATTAATGAAAAAAAATTTAACCGCTCGACCGATTATGTGCAAACTTCACATAAACCTTCTACTAAATAGTCTGAACAAATAACTATATCCATACCAAATTTCATCACAATCGGTCTTGCAGTTTAGCCGTGAAGAGGTGACAGACAGACAGACTTTCGCATTTATAATATTAGTATGGATGGAAGTATGGATGTACTGACGACAGAGAGCGCGCCATTTAAACCTCTTTTCTGTAAATCGTTTCAAATTAAAACTTTACGAAGTTTAGCCGAATAAATATTGTTTTAAACGAAATAACCAAAATACTCCAATATATCGCCTTTACATGTTTTCACATACGTCAGGTGACGAGCCCAAAGGGATGTATATCTTAGTCTCTGGCCTCCTCGAAGCCACGTACGAGCCGCCAGACGGGGACATGGACGAGGCGATACCCAACTACGAATTCATGACAGATTTGAAGTTTAGCGAGCCGTGCCAGGATTACATTGTGTCTGGGAACGCTGTGGGGGTTCTTGGGGTAAATAAATATTATTCTTATTTGTTAATGATTGAAGAATGATTAAAGAAACATCTTTATCTACACAAAAATACGAATATAGGAGTATAGAACACGATGAGTACAAAGGTACTAATTATTTCAATAGAAATCTATTCCAGTAGACCCGTGAGAGTAGAGGTGATTAATAGAGGTAGACTGGCGTGTGTATAAAATTGTGACAGGAATATATATTAGATAACATATGTTCTTTTCATAACTACATACATACAAGTATAAATAAAATTGAAGTGTCTGTTTGTAGTATTTAAATAATCGCTTTTTACTAAAGGCTACACGGTACATTTTTTACAATTTTTAGAAATCTTTAGTCTCTGCCTGCCCCTACGGGAGACAGGCGTGATGATTATGTATGTATGTATGTTATAGTTTATTTATTTCCAGGTACTAACAAATCGACCATACAACTACACGGTGCGGTGCGACTCTGCAGTCCAGGCGTACTACATCACATTGCCTGTCATCAAGGAGGCTTTCAACCTCGCCCCGCACCCTATTATGGGGTAAGTTTCATATTTGGATATTTTAGAGAATTTATGGCCAAAATAATAAATTGCATAAAAAATAATAATTTAATTGCCAAAATAATAATTTCTATATTATCAATACAATACAAAATCTTATATTGAACATAGATTACATAAAATAGGTTGACTTCACAAAAAAAAAATCTAAGTAATATTATAAATGCGAAAGTGAGTTTGTTTGTAGTTGTTACTATGTTTTAAACATAATTTAATAATTGAATATGTTTAAAATTAACTATACAGACCCAAAACCTTAATTAAAAAGACGGATGTTTGATAACTTGTGTTTTCAGTGAATAATGCTTTTTAAAAGACGGCGGCGCTTGTGTTCACTGAGGTATCGTCTTAAACTAAACACGCATCTCGACAGCTCTACATTTAAAAACTAAATTTGCAATTTCTGAATATTTTCAACTCTCCGTTTCCTTTTTTAATTGTCTAGTCTAGAAGCGGCTATGTGGCGCGAAATTGGCATCAAACTGTCATTGATGGTGCTGCCATCTGTCCCAGCGTACCACGGCTGGTCGTTTGAACGGCTCAGCATGAGACTCGAACACTCTTTTGTACCCTGCTTGAAGGCGTTCAAGGTAATAATAATTCGTTGTATTTCGAAGGTCATCATCATCATTCGAAAGGGTTTCTGTGTTAGCGATTTTGTATGACAAACCTGTACAGCGCCCCTGGCGAAAAGAAGGCAACTCAGCAATTCCATACAAAATCAATTTGTTACCGTTTAGTCACACCAAGATCAGTATCACTGCTACTCAATGGGAATCAAAAAATCAATGTGTAACAGTGTTACACATTGCAACGGACTGACCTTTTTTTTCCCAATGAGTTACACTGTTATTAATCTTATTTTTACCGGCTTAAAAAAGAGGAGGTTTCTCAATTCGACCGGATATATATTTTATTTTTTATTATCATTGTTTAATTTTTTTTGCTAAATTGTTAAAATTACTATTTTCAATTTAATATTTTCAATTTCTATTTTTAATTGACAAAATAAACTTAATAAATGCTTTTTTATGAAATTTATCTATTTATTTACTGTGACTGTGACTCAACGGAAATACAGAGTGACGATTAATAACAGTGTCTCATTGGGATAAATGTCTGTTGCATTGTGTATTACTGTTATTCATTGATTTTTTTCCCCAATGTGTAACAATGTTACTAATCTTGTTGTTTCCACGGGAACAAACCGTAAAATCTCATACTAGGGGTAAAGATGGCTAATAAGTATCAGGTGGAGTTTTGGCGCCAAGCAAAAGTCGCTCAGTTATCGTCATTGTATTTGTTTTCTAATATTTGTGTTTTTTCGAGTATTTGTGCATAATAAAGGTGGATTATTATTCGCTAAGTGTTCGTGAACAAGCGTGAGTGTTGGGAAGTGGTCCATGTCGTATAAAAGACTTTAATCCTTGTCACCAAAATCTCCCAAGATAATGCTAAGTGAAACTTCCACCGCTTCACTTAGCCCTTGACTAACTTGACTAGACATGACTACTGACTTGACTTGACTGTGACTCGACAAAATGAAGAACATTTATCTAAAACTTGATACTGGCAAAAATAAGCTATATGTGTATAACTTTACGTGCTAATATTTATCAGGTGTTCGTGGTGAACGAGCTGATGGAAGACATAATACTCCTCGACGGAATCTGCCAGGACATGGCTACCAGGGAGATTTTCCAGCCACCTTGTTATATACCGAGGTATTTATATATTTTTTTAGGTATATGTACTTTCATTCCTTTTTATATCCTAACCCCACTTTATTAATTCATAAATGTTCCAAAAGTAGACTAAATATTTGAATAATTTTAATTTTAAAATAAAGTACTGTAAAATTTTAACTGACTTCAAAAAAAAGGAGGTTCAAAATTTTTTGTTGTTGAAAAAAGAGACTTTGACTAGCTGCACACTTGTTGATTAACATAATTCATTTAAATAATTGGCACCTACTAAAGATTTATTAAAATTAGTGTGAAAATAAATGTATGAATAAACATTTTTATTGCACCAATTACATAAAAACATCATTGGAATAAATAAATGTTAATTAATCCCTAGGACCGCCCACCGGCTAATATTCCCCAAGTCTGCCGAGCTCATGGTGTCTAGCAGCTGTCCAGAAACCAAGTTACTGATCGTGCCAGCCAAAGACTCTGATGAATTGGACATTATGGAGGATGAAGTGGACGATTTGCAGTGCGAATTGGTCCGGGAGTATACTTTGTAACATTACCCAGGTCTTCTAAGCTCATGGTGACCAGAAACCAAGTCGTTGGTCGTGCCAGCCAATAATTCTAATAAGTTTGGACCTTATGGAGGATGAGGTGGACAATTTGCAGTGCGAATCGGTCAGGGAGTATACCTTGTAACATAATCCAGGTCTTCTAAGCTGCTGCCTGGTTTTTATGGTGACCAAAAATCAAGCTCAGAACACTGGCACAAGTCAGCTGAAGACTCTGGTAAGTTGGACATTATGGAGAATAAGGTGGACAATTTGCAGTGCGAATTGGTCAGGGAGTATACCTTGTAACATAATCAAGGTCTTCTAAGCCGCTACTAGGTTTTTATGGTGACCAGAAGTCAAGCTTAGGATTGCGCCAGCCAAAGACTCTGATGAATTGGACATTATGGAGTGGTAAGAAGATTTAAGACGCGGGCCTTCAGCTTGCGTCTTTTGTCGTCTCACCAATTTCACCATAGGACTGCTGTTTCAGTTTATTTTCCTTGCTAGCCAGGGGTAAGGAGTCTAGTTCTTTTGGAAATACACACACAACACTTCAGCGAAAGCGGAACCTCGAATTATTAAAATACACCACAAAATTGAGAAGCGCGCGAAAAACTCACAGAACAAGAATAGTTTTTTTTTTATTGTTGCTAGCACTCAAAGTCAATGCTGCCAGCATTGAAATTACGATTACTTCTATGACGGCGAAGAAGTCTCTTAGCGTTCGGCCAAATGAAGTGGTTATTATATCCGTCTTGCAACCATTAACCATAGTTGTATTCTGTATTATTACGTCATGGGGTGAAATCAAATTAAATATTTATGTAAAGTGGAAATGTACATAACATACCGCTCGCCTTGAAAGAATACAATTCTTTAAAAACTAAAAAGAAAGAAATCTTATAGGAAAACTCGCCACGAGGATAACAATTTTCAACTAAACGAAATGTGAGTTGATTTAAAAACTCTTAACTTAGGTAAGATTAACTAACAAAATTCGCAACAACTGCAACGAAAGTAAAAACTAACTTGTAAATAATTAAAATTATTCTAAAGGTAAAGGACATACCTTTACAACCGAACGTTTCACGAAACTTTTACCCATCTGTAAGGTAACTACACGAATAATGTTATCTGGTCCCGGATGGACCGCATGGACACGTGCTAATCTCCATTGTAAAGGTGGTAAATTGTCATCTATTACCACAACAATCATACCTTCACTAATTTTAGGACCGCTATCATGAAACCATTTATTTCTCTGTTGAATTTCATGTAAGTATTCATGACTCCAACGTTTCCAAAATATTTGGATGCATTGTTGAATCCTACGCCATCTAGTTAAACGCATGGGATTATCATTCGAAAGTGAAACATCAGGAAGGGCCGTTAAAGGTCCACCTACAAGGAAATGGGATGGAGTTAAAGGTAGCGGATCGGATGGATCTGCGCTCAAAATACAAAGAGGGCGCGAGTTTAAAACTGCCTCAATTTGACACAATAATGTGTGCATCTCATCGTAAGTTTGTGATTGAGTTCCTAAAACGCGCTTTAAATGATGCTTAAAACTTTTAACGCCTGATTCGAACAGACCTCCGAAATGTGATGAGAAAGCTGGCTGGAAATGCCACGTGATGCCTTGCTCTAACGTTTTCTCATTAAGGGTACGTTGCACCGAATCATTACGTAGAAAGTTATATAATTCTTTTAGATAATTATCGCATCCAACAAAATTTCGACCACAATCAGAATAAATGTCAGTACATAGACCTCTACGTGAAATAAAACGCCGCAATGCAGCTAAAAAACCCTCGGTTGATAACTCCGAAACAAGTTCGAGGTGTATGGCCTTTACAGACATACATACAAACACCGATACATAACACTTAATTATTTTTGCATTACGAACCTTATTAGCCCGAACATAGAACGGGCCCGCGAAATCCACGGAGGTTTTTAGAAAAGCTCGCTCGGGGCGCACCCTAGCGGCTGGTAAGATACCCATCGAGGGCTGTGGATGAATGGGTTTAGCACGAAAACAACGAATACATTTATGTATACGAACACGTATTGCATCTCTACTGGATAATATCCAATAATCTTGTAATAAAATATATTGAATGGACTGTGGACCTGCGTGTAAGTGGGTAATGTGAGCATTGTCAATAAGTAAATCGGTAAAATGATGTTTTTTAGGTAAAATCAATTGATGCTTAGAATCAAATGGTAAAAACGAATTATGAATCCGCCCGCCGACACGCAAGTAACCGTTCCCATCGAGAAAGGGTTTTAATCTACGCAATTTTGCAGAGGGATGTTTTCCCCGTGAGATATTTGTTATATCCTCCGCGAAACTAGAATATTGAACTAAATAAATAAGACGATTTAAACAGTATTTGAATTCAGGCACACTTATGTTTTGTGAATATGATTTCTGCTTATTCCTACATTTATTGTAAAAACGAAAAATTAATGCTGTAACTCTCACTAGTTTTCCTAAAGTGGAATATCTCGAAATAAAGTCTGTGAGGTCTGGACCCTCTGAGATGACAGTTTGAAGTACGATTGGTAAAGAAACATCACGCTTTTCTTCTGTAACTTTAGGTATTAATTTTTGAACAGGCCAAGCGTCAGCCTCAAGACACAACCATTTGGGTCCATGCAACCACATATCAAGATTTTGTAAGAATTTTGAAGGAAGCATACCCCTGGAGGGAGCATCTGCAGGATTATCAGATGAAGACACATGTCTCCAATGATCAGCAGGAAACCGGGATAAAATCTCACTTGTACGATTTGAAACGAAGATTTTCCATTCATGCGGTGGTGAACGAAGCCACGCTAAAACGATTGAAGAGTCTGTCCACGCGTAAACCCGCTCACATGTGAAATATGGGCTATAAATCTGTAAAATTTTATCCATAAGCTGTGTCAACAATACAGCCGCACATAATTCTAAGCGTGGTATAGTAAGAATAGGTTTAAGAGGGGCTACTCGGGTTTTCGCGAGCAATAAGAAAGTTTTGACACGATTGTTAGTGTCGGTCACCCGTGCGTATACACACGCAGCATAAGCACGCTCCGAAGCATCAGAAAATCCATGGATTTGGATTGAACTGACCTTTGTGAAAATGAAACGTGGAATTTTAAAATCCTTTAATAAAGGTAATTCATCAAGAAAAGAAGACCACGAGTCGACAATCTCGGTAGGAGGGGGCTCGTCCCAGTCAACTCCCGAGATCCACAACATTTGAATAAGAATTTTTGCATAAATTATGATAACTGATAAAATCCCCATTGGATCGTAGATTTTGGCTATTTGTGAAAGAATAGATCTCTTCGTAATTAAACCTTTTGAAACTGAAATACTGAAAGAAAAAATATCCAACATGGGATTCCACTGAAGACCCAGAACCTTAACTTGCTTATCATCCTCCATTACAGCAAAAGAAATATTGTCAGGCCGCTCGCCCTGAGCGTCTAAGGGCTCCAATTTCGATAACAACTCTGATGAGTTACTCTGCCACTTACGTAGTTCGAAACCAGCTGATGAACAAATACCAATTAATTCTCGTTGCAACAATAATGCACGAGTGACGTCACTTGCTCCGGTGACCACATCGTCCACGAAGATCTGGTCTTTTAGGACCCGTGAACCCAAGGGAAAGTTATCCTTCTCGTCTTCTGACAGTTGTTGAATTGTACGAAGAGCTAAATAAGGAGAAGAGCTGACACCAAAAGTAACTGTTTTCAACCTGTAGTCACACAGAGGTTCCATGGGAGATTTACGCCACACAATGCGTTGAAGATCACAATCAGAAGGCTGCACCAAAATATTTCGATACATTTGTTTGATATCCGCAACGAGAGAAATGGCATGAACTCGAAATCTCAATAAAACATCTACTATGTCTTGATGTAATTTGGGACCAGTGAGTAATATATCATTTAATGATACCCCGTTTGAAGTTTTGCACCCTCCGTCGTAGACAACACGTGTACGTGTGGAAGTACTCGAAGGTTTAACAACACAATGATGAGGAAGATAATAAGTGTGAGAAGAAGAAGAAACAGACATATCAACAGGCTCCATGTGCCCAAGATCTAGGTACTCCTGGAGGCATGCGTGATAGTCCAACTTTAACTGCGGATTACGTTCTAATCGAAACTCTAATTTTTTAAATCTGGATACCGCTATACCTCTTGATTCGCCGAGGTCGGGTAAGTTGGGTTTGAATGGAAGGGGAACAACATAGCGACCGGATTCGTCGCGCTTGTGTTTTTGCACGAAAATAGACTCACACAAGGCTTCGTCGGCGCTGAAAACTCTCTTTTCCGAAAGAGACTCTAATTCCCAGAAACGTCTCAAGTTCATGACGTCATCGTAAGATGAGCTAAGAGAACTGAGACACACTTGAATAGAAGGAGTATTTTGGTTGAAAGAAACATTACCCATTAATAAATAACCAAAGATACTATTGATGGCCATGGGGGCGCCCGGAGTGCCCGCTATGACATGACCGAGCAACACTTGAGATAGGATATCTGCACCTAAAATCATTTCCACTGGTTGTGGAAAATAAAACTTGGGATCAGCTAAATTAAGATTTTTAATATGAGGCCAATCGTGAAACGGTAACTCGACTTGGGGCATGTACGACATTAAATTAGGTAAAATTAAAGCATTAACTGAAATTAACGGTTGATCAGTCTGTGTAGGAGTGATACAACACGAAACTACGCCTTGCGGATACACGACCTCCGAGCTAATCCCGAAGATCGGAACATTGGAATGATTACGTCGCAAACCCAGACGATCTACGCAAGAAGTCTGGAGAAATGAAGCCTGGCTCCCAGTATCAATCATACAGCGTATCATATGTTTTTGAGACCCTACATGTATATAAACTAACGCTGTACTCAATAACACCATATTCCTATTATGCGTAGTCGGTGAAATCGCCTTATCACACGAATAATTAACAACGGGAAGAGATCCGGCCTCTGCCACCGGCTGGCTTTTCGACTGTAGTGCTATCTCGTTCGCACCTTTGTCCGTGAAACTCCCATCCGTGACCTTGACTACTGATAAACTATTACGTGTAGATGTATCGAAATGAATTAAAGTATGATGTCGCTTAGAACAATTCCTACAAGAAAAACTCGATCTACATGCCCTTACGTCATGACCAACATGTAAACAATTAAAACATATGTTTTTATTTTGTATGAAAGAATATCTCTCACTCGGAGATAAATTACGAAATTTAACACAATTCGACAATGTATGATTGTCGCTACAACATAGGCAATTATACTCATTGTTTGAATTTACGTTTGTCGCGAATGCACGTCTTGTATCAAACGTCACATTGGACTTACGCGTCCGAGCTGCCGCCGTCGGACTCGCGGCGGATTGCGAGTTACCTACATTAATATTTTTATTTTGCGAGCATGTTGAGACTTCGTTTGCTGACAGTTCACGTTCTAAATAATTTATCAAGTAACCAATATCCGGAATATCGGATGGTTTGGTTAATGATAATTCGAAATTTCTACGAATAGATGATGGAATTTTGCGTAATATGATTGTAACTAAAATAAAATTCCATTGAGATACGGGAAATTGCATAGCTTCCAATGCTTTAATGTTCTCGTGATAAATATTTAATAAACTTCTTAAACTTTGGAAATTCTTATCGGGACAGTTGTTTACATCCAATATTTTTTCAAGATGTTTTGTAGCAATAATACGCTTATTGTCGTAACGTGAAATCAAAATATCTAACGCAACATGGTAATTATCGTCTGTAATTGGGATAGATTTAACTAGATTATAAGGTTCTTCTTTTAAAGAAAGCAACAAATATCGGAATTTCTCCGTATTAGTGTAGGTATTTTTGTTATGAACCAATGAAAGAAACAAATTGTAAAATGGAGACCAGCTCGTTATATCTCCCGAGAAACTAGGCATAGGTAAAGTTGGTAATCTACTAGCACACGAATTATTAGTAGGAGGCGTTTCAATAACAGAATTGTATGCAGTACTACATGACATTTTCCGTTTTTCGCTATCCTCTTCCTTTAATTTAGTGAGGTGACTCATTATTGCATAGTAATAATCATTGAAATTGTTGCGAATAGATAGTTGCTCTTCTTTATCAAATGAATCCGATTTTATTAAAGATTTCTCAATTTTGGTTTGTAATTTGAGAAATCTCCTCTGTTGAGCGGTTAAATCTTTAGATCGTGATCTAAATTGAATGTCATCAGAATCGATGCACTGCAATGTGCGTTGTAATTCATCAAGAATTACTTCTCGTTCGAAAATATCTTGGCGAATTACTTCGGCCATATTGGAAATTAAAAAATATGAAAGAAATATTGGAAATTTTGAGAAATGAAATAAAACAATACAGAAAATCAAACCCCACAACTAACACTGAAAATAAGATCCGGGTCGAACGGATCAAACACAATTATGGTAAGAAGATTTAAGACGGTACCTTTAAACCACGCGGGCCTTCAGCTTGCGTCTTTTGTCGTCTCACCAATTTCACCATAGGACTGCTGTTTCAGTTTATTTTCCTTGCTAGCCAGGGGTAAGGAGTCTAGTTCTTTTGGAAATACACACACAACACTTCAGCGAAAGCGGAACCTCGAATTATTAAAATACACCACAAAATTGAGAAGCGCGCGAAAAACTCACAGAACAAGAATAGTTTTTTTTTTATTGTTGCTAGCACTCAAAGTCAATGCTGCCAGCATTGAAATTACGATTACTTCTATGACGGCGAAGAAGTCTCTTAGCGTTCGGCCAAATGAAGTGGTTATTATATCCGTCTTGCAACCATTAACCATAGTTGTATTCTGTATTATTACGTCATGGGGTGAAATCAAATTAAATATTTATGTAAAGTGGAAATGTACATAACATGGAGGATGAAGTCGACGATTTGCAGTGCAAATTGGTCAGGGAGTTCGATATTGATGTATTGATTATTTATTTACTAGGGACCCGCCCGGCTTCGCATGGGCATAAAAACCTTCCTCTTGAATCACTCTATCTATTAAAACCGCATCAAAATTCGTTGCGTAGTTTTAAAGATTTAAGCATACAAAGGGACATAGGGTCTGTCCCTGTCCCTTTGTATGCTTAAATCTTTGCTTTAGAAAGCGACTTTGTTTTATACTATGTAGTGATAGTGATTGAATAAAGACACTGATAGATAGCAATTACAGTTTTCCAATGGGCAATTAACACAGGTTTATGAGACATACAATTATACATGAAAAAATAAAGATTGTCCCCCGTATTAATAAAAAGTTTGTTAAGCCAATTTTAGTTAAAATGTGTTTTGTCTTGTTCTTTCACATGAAGTGTCAGGTAAGAGAGAAAGAGCCAAAGCATATTTTAGTTAAAATGGGCTTCAAAACGTTTCTTAATACGGCGGTGTGAGTTTATCATGAAAAATGTCCACGTTTGGCGAATAAGCAATTTAATTGTACTTTTGTAGGTATCTAACGCATCCTCCCGCTGCCTCTACCATCGAGTGATGCACAAGTTGTCAAACGAGTCCGCTCGAGTGAGAGAGAGGAGAGGGAGAAAGAGACGGCGCGGCGCGAGGCGGGTCAACTATAGGGAGTCCGTTTGGGGCAAACCACGTGAGCAGTTTTATTATCATATCGCGGGGGCGATTGACCATGCACACCCTGGTGTTATTATATACTAAAGACCCGGTCCAGCTTCGCATAGGCATTAAAACCTTTCTCTTGAATCACTCTATCTATTAAAAAAACCGCATCAAAATCGGTTGCGTAGTTTTAAAGATTTAAGCATACAAAGGGACATAGGGACAGAGAAAGCGACTGTTTTATACTATTTTCATGTATCTTTTAGCGCGTCTTGGCAGTAATGTCAGTGCCCCTAGTATGAGTTTTTCTTACCTTCTCCTAACGCAGTCGCTAGCAACTGCATAGCTGAAGACACTGATAGATAGCAATTACAGTTTTCCAATTCATGTTATAAGCTAGGGCAACTAACACAGTGCCCCTAGTATGAGTTTTTCTTAACGCAGACGCTAGCGACTGCGTTAGGATTTTGTATGGTATTTCTTAGTTGCTTTACTTTCCGCCAGAGGCGCTGTACAGGTTTGCCATACTAAATCGCTAACGCAGTCGCTGGCGTCTGCGTTAAGAAAAACTCATACTAGGGGCACAGTTCGAATGTCGTGACGACAAACGTCGAATGACGTTTCGAATCAGATTTTCGATTTGTTTCATTTATACAAGCTGTTCTCCGCGGTTTTACCCGCCTGTGGGTGACTATTTACCTTCTCCAAGAATCAGGAATCATATGCAGAAAGTTTACAAATCCGAACAGTAGCCAGAACCTTAAATACATAGCACGGATTTTTGATAACTTGTGTTTTCAGTGAATAATGATTTTTAAATGATGGTGGCGCTAGTGATCACCAAGGTATCGTAAAGCTTTATTACATTAGTATACTGAAGCATACGATATCATGACTGACAACATTTATTATATAATAGTTGACCATAGGCAAACTCCGTACCGCCTGCATGCACTTTTCTCACTGTTTAAACATTCTCTGAACTTCCACAAATATTTCTAGACCAAATTTAGCCAAATAGGTCTAGCCATTCTCGAGTTTTAGCCAGACTAACGAACAGCAATTGATTTTTATTATATAGATATTGTATGTTTTCTATGACTTTTACTTATGTATTTGACAGAAAATGCAAGTGATAGAGAATTAGCAGCAGCCGCCTCACGATACTACAAGCTTAGCACTACCGACATGGTAAGTCATTCGATACCTAATCGCCCGATAATAAAGATCAAATTAGTCTAACTAAACTAGCATACTTAATGGGCCCCCATTGCCAGAGGGGGTTCTAATTTTACTCCGTAGGTTAGGTACCTATAAGTACGTTAATTTATTTGAAACTAGCTGTTCCCCGTGGCTTCGCCCCGCGTGGGACTCGGTTATATCGCGCCCAAAAGTAGCCTATGTTTGACCTCAGGTCGTTAACTACATCCCTACTAAATTTCATAACAATCGGTCCAGTAGTTTAGCCGTGAAGAGGTGACAGACAGACTTTCGCATTTATACTATTAGTATGGATTTCTGTATTTTGACCAAAATTCACTGAAAAAAAATGTTTAACCTAACTACATCGGCTTTTTGATAAATAATCAAAGTTTGGCAAGATACTAATAAAGTTAACTTGATTTAACAAAAGTGATTTACAAAAAAAGACAAAAGGTTTGGTTACATATTGCAAAGAGTTATACATACATATAATCACGTCTTTATCCCATACGGGGTAGACAGAACCTAGAGCCATAAGACCTTAGGCCACGTTTAGCATAATGGTAGTTGAAACAGGAAATCAATAGTGATGGGTTGCTAGCCGCATCGCCTATGTCATGATTTCCCCATTCGGCGATTCCCTCAGACGACTTTTACGGCTTGCGCGGGAAGAGAAGCAGCTGGCACATTCTATGTTTTTCTTTTTCTCCCAGACCAGCATGGAAGAGTTATGTAGTCACTTTTTTGTTCTATATATTGACGAAAGTTTGGTTGTGTATAAGTAAGTATTTTTTCAGTGTTCCTGAAACTTTTACAGACAAAAAGATAAAAGATAATTTAAGCGAACATATTTAAACAGGCGCTGTTTCAATTACAGATGGATCCCCAGCCGGGTTCGACAAAAAAGAGTAAGTACCAGTGTCGACACTAGCGCCACAAACTAAGACACACAACTGTGCCCCTAGTATGAGTTTTTAGTTTAGTTTAGTAAGTTAGTAAGGCAACTAAGAAATTCCATACAAAATCCTAACGCAGTCGCTAGCGTCTGCGTTAAGAAAAACTCATACTAGGGGCACTAACTAGACTTATTTGACTGGACTAGACTTATGACTTGACAACTAAAGTAGGATTTAAAGAAGGAAAGGCGTTATCAGAGCCGCAAACAAATTCAAAAATTAAAAAAGTGACGTCAAGTCTACTATACAAAATACATTTTATTGATGGGACAGCCTCCTACGAGCTATATATGAGTGTACAGTGAGCCACAGAGAAGCCTATACAACCTTACTACTAAGGTGCTCTTACAGTATAAATGTTTAATATGCCGATCATTTCAGATTTAACGGTTTCTCCCGAGCAGTCGATGCGGCAAATGCGTTCAGAACAAGAGGTAAGATAACACCATGATAAGAGGTACAGGTGGCTTACTACCATCTCTAAAAACCATGCAAGAATGAGTGAGTAAGCGAGACAGCGCAATACATGATGTAAGGCGACATCTGCCTTACTCACTGGATCTTGAATGATGCTAAGAGATGGTGGTAAGCTACCAGTGGGACACTATTGAAAAGTATACCGCCTCCTTAGTTAGTATACTTTGCTGTGTGGCCCACTGTACTATTTGTTTGCCTACATTCAGTGCCCCTAGTATGAGTTTTTCTTTTTCTAACGCAGTCGCTAGCGTCTGCGTTAGCGATTTAGTATGGCAAACCTGTACAGCGCCTCTGGCGGATAGTAAGGCAACTAAGAAATTCCATACAAAATCCTAACGCAGTCGCTAGCGTCTGCGTTAAGAAAAACTCATACTAAGGTCTCGAAAGTCCCATGACACATACATTTGTTACGTTAACGTACGTTTAGCAACTCGGGCCATGTCTGAGTCTTGGATTGGTCGCTGCAATCAGTGGCATACCATGAGCTCCTCCGTGTTTTGGATGACACACAAAGCCGTTGATTCCAGCTGGTATCGTTTGAAGATATGTCCGTTATAAGCATATGCATTTAGGCAGATTGAAAATTCCGATAGAGTAGGTGTGCCAATAACACAATCGATAAAAAGAAGTAAAGATTCTAGCTCTATATTTGTGATGTGACTCACTTAAAATTGGTGAGTTTCGACTCGTAAGAAAGTATCATTCGATTTGAAATTATTTGACTCGACACCACCTTTTTCTCGTTGGCACTAAAAGACTTTTTGTAACGGACTCCGGCGGCCATCTTGAAATTATCCGGCAATAAATAAGGTGGACTCAAATCAACTGCACATATTTTAAGATCAAATTCAGACCACTAAACTGAACAACTATTCCAAATAAACTTAATTTGAAATACGAAAAAATTTTTCGACCCCATTCTGGTTAAGTATGGAAAGTAAAAAAATAATTTCATATTTTGACATAAGTTAATTTGGAAAAGTTGTTTAGTATAGTGTTCTGAATCTACCCTTAAAATATTTGCAGTTGATTTGAGTCCACCTTATAAACCTATATGGTATGCTGTGGGTAAATCTATAGAGGTACATAATCTATAGGTACATAATCTATAGGTACATAATCTATAGGTACATAATCTAAGGTTTGATAAATATCTCATTGGTTTCAGATCTACAACACTATGTTCACAAAAAACAAGCGACTTTCATTGGATAGGATTCACAACGATATACAGGAATTGGACGAGCCATAATGGACATAACTTTACAGCTTAAACTATGGATGTATGTATGTATAAACTTTGTACAGAAAGAACATTGATTACACAACAAAAGGCGGACTTATCCCTAATAGGGATCTTCTGTTATAACAAAAGAGAAACTTCTTTTTTGTCTATGGTATAAATTGTCAGCAAATAAAGAAGATACGTCGTTTGAAAGGCACAGACAGATGCCACGTATATAGTTGAACAAACATCTGTGCCAGTCGTGATGGTACTACAATCTGTCTATTTCATACAATTTAGTATGCAAACAATACGGCCTACCGAATAGAGATTGGTTATCAGTCTATGGACACCTGCAACACCAGGGAGAGTCACGTGCCTATTGCCGCCCTTTAAGAAACCTGAATAATAGTGGGATAGCCTGGCTTTTTATTTGGCTGTATTCTCGGGCCCCGTGAAGTGTCGCCCGGGGCAGTTGTACCGGTTTGCCTAGTGATGTGCCGTTGCCGGGCACATTTCCCGGGAACTTTGGAAATATTCCGGGAATTGCCAAATGACTACGGCAACTTTGGGAAAGTTTCCAAATTCCTTGGTAACATTGGGAATATTTCCGTCAACCATAGGGAATATTCCCGTAAATTGTAAATTGCCAGTCGGCAAATCACTAGGTATGCCGCATTGATTCGGTGATGCATTTTAGCCCTCTTCGTCATCATTTTGTGTAGGTGACATGGTTAATCGACCATGCACACCATAGTGTCAGAGTTCTTCGGAACCGCCTCTCGGCCTCTGACGAGGTTCCCATTACGATTACCAGGTGGCAGCCGGGACCAACGGCTTAACGTGCTTTACGAAGCATGGAGTCTTCTTTATTATCAGACAGACTAACCAAACTTAGCCTTTACTTCATGTCGTATTCCTTTGAGAGAACATAAATGTAGATAACTGATGTGTCAGGAATACTTAAATCAATAGAATTTCATACTTATTTATCAGTTTATATGAAATGTTTTATTGAAATCTTATATTTATTGTAACTTATTTGCCTAAATAAATGTTTTTTTAATTCCAATTCACAATGTTTCAATAAAACGCACCCTTTAATTAAAATCATATATTTTTTAATAACTAAGAAGAAAAATAATAATTATAAAAATGATGGTCCCATTGACACGTAACAGACCACTTAGAAATAATAATATAATGAAATAGAAGTTTCAAAACTCGGGAATGTGAACAAATGCTGATACTTTATTTTTTTTAGCACCAAATAAATACACTCTTTTAAATAAATTCAACTTAAAATGGTCATAAAATAATTTTTAAATTATTGCTCTCCGAATAAAAATTTAAGTACAAAATTTTAACAAAAATATATAAAACTTTTCGACAGTTTTTTTTATTCAAAATCAATTTTTTTGTTGTCTAACAATGACAGTTTTTATTTCACTAAACTAATTATATCTACATTATACAATTATACATTAAGGTATTAATTGCAGCTTTTATGTTTTCATGTTAGTACTTATTCATTAATATAAAAAAAAAAGAAAAGAATTGAGCGTTTACCAACAGTCAAAACAATTCAAATATTTCTTAAAAGAAAACAATGTTAGTGAAAGAGATATGACTTTGCCAGTGTCGTATTGTTTTTAACAATAAATAAACTCTCAACTTACAATGTACAATATCTCTTAGAGGCAATACAATGAGAGCTACCGCATATGAAAACGCCGCTAGGGGCGCTAGTGTAGCGGGAGGGGTAAAATAAACTTTTTTTCCTGTTATCTGGATGGGCTTCGTTCAAAATTACTCGGCCGTAAATTGCTTTATTTTAAGCCTTCAAGGGGGTTTACTATGACCTCTACAAACGATCGAAAAACGAGTAAGCGAGGCGATACATGATGTAAGGCGATATCCCCCTCAATTGCATTCTTTTTAAAAGTAGTAAGCCCCCAGTGCCTTACAAGTGGCGCCGACAAGTGGACACAAAAATCAGTAGCTCTCATTGCAATATTCTAGGCATTTAGTTTATATTAGGTGTTTTGTTGTTTAAATTTTATTTGTCAAAGAGGACGGCATTCTGATATCAACCTTATAATTGCCAACCTTTAACCCGTTGTCTCGCAGAATCCAGACACAATAGAAAAAATATTGTTGTGACAATTTTGTGCACAAACCAATCGGAAACATAAAGAATGAATGACTGAACTAACACTATTGCACCATTTATAGAAATACATCATGTTTAAAAATTTCCACACCTTTTTAAAACCCCATGTTGTGTTTCTTTGATACCAAGAAATCCGTGCCAGGGAGTTGATTCCACAACACCACCCATATGTGGCAGGAAATTCCTCTTAACATGTTGGTGGACACACAACTACTATAGCCGTTATAACAATAAAACTTCAATTGTGTTTTCAAAAATGTCAGCGAACATGTTAATAATCTGTAGTGGTGGCTTTAAATACAATGAGTACAGGTGAATGTTGATGATTCTTTCTCCTTAGAAAGTGAGATTGCATCATCACCATTTCTGCCGCAGGCTGTCCACAGCTGGACATAGGTTTCCCACAAGGATTTCCAAAGTAATGGAAGTGAGATTTGGAGTATTATAATTATTGTTTGTTAAATTTGTCCTGTTTTTCTAATTAATAAACAACTAATTAAGATTTGAAGTTTAGATTATTAGCAATCTTAAATAAAAATATTGTATAGTTGACCACATAGAAATGTTTACCAGATAATTAGGTACACTTTTCTATGAGGGCTGTATTACAACTACACAACATATTTTTAATGTTGAATATTTGAACAACTGTTTTCACGTTATCTTTTTAGAACAGCTGCATTCTTTGTCCTCAAAACATTTTCAACTTGATAATTGCATAAATTTTTCCCTGAATTTAATACCACTCTTTTTCTTCATTGGTCCCTCAATGCTGAGGCTCATAAACACATGTATTTCCATTTTATATATTTCCATTTTCCATTACAAAGCACCTAATATAAACTAATAGTTGATATGCCTAATCAATATGTAGACGTGGATGTCTACTTCCTGGGCTGTTGGATGTTAACGTTTGGCCTAACGTTGACATGCACTGGAGGCTTAGGGCTATGGGCCACCTGAGCAGCCTCAGGAGTGAAGTCTGCGTTACCCCGGTTTGGAGCACCGGCTATTGACACAGGGTTCGATGGGACGGGGGAAGGCCCAGACAGACCAGTTAGGTCTTCATTGGCTGGTTCTTTGCCGGTCTCCTTTGAGTGAGGAGTCTTGTGTTGTGTGATTCTCATGCCTCCAGCTTTCACTGTGGAATTCGGAGGAAGTTACTAAATTTTTCAAATTGATATGGCTGCATAATTTAGTATGTGTCAAGTTTTTTTTGACAACTTAAATTCTTTTGTTTACTCATAGCATAATACATATATGCTTGCCTTACAAATGCAATGTTCCTTAACTCTTAACATGCATTAGGAAACTAGTACTTTGAGTATTCTCTACAATAAAGAAATAGTGATTTATTTGATCAGTGGATTTCTTGTGGCTAAATAATTGACTGTGTTCTGATTTTTTGAACAAGTTAAATATATTACAAAAATTTATGTTTTTTTTGGGACTAATTTTAAACTATTTTCTTACTCATTAAAAAACAATGGACAAACGGGCTGAAGTAAATTAATATCTCGAACGTTTATTTACAATATTATCTCAAATAGTTAAGTACCTACATAGCTGATTGATTAGATTACAGTAGATACCCAGGTAATTGATTTCCAAAAATATGTAACGGGTAAGTTAAAACATCTATCGTTGGTACAAGTTGTGAAATAGGAAATTTAACACGTAAATAAGCGTGACGGCATGCATCAAGGTCAAGTGAATAGCAGCCAACAATGTTTTGTTATCTGAAGGAAACATATAAGTATAGTTCTAAATACTCAAAGCAAGGAATAACATCGCTAAAGAAGACAAATTATCTTTAATTAGGTGTCAGATTTCCATATGGTCGTTATAAAAAGAATGTAAAGCAACTGAATGTAAATTTGTATGTTATATTGTAATTTATTCATGTAAACAAAGAAACTGAGTTGGAACTCGCCTGCTGGAGGGTGGCCTGCTTTAAGTTGAGATGTTTCTTCAGTTGACGACATGGTTATTTGGCGTGATATAAATTAAACAAATGCTTATCACAATCACCAATACAGTAAAACCGTAGTAAATAAAGATAAATCGACAACGTGTAAGTTACGGCGATGACACGGGCACAAACAAGTCAACCAACTTTATGTCAAAAATGACAGGTACATTTACGTGTTCGGTTATACCCTCTGACGAACTGAGGTTATACCTCAGTAAGGCAAAGTTATCTGTTCCGGTGGCTAAAACCTAAACTAAGAAAACTTTATACAATTTTGTGCAATAGACATAGATTGTGGCGCCATCGCGACCGGCACAGATAAGTTTGTTTAACTGTACTAGTATTTTTCATTTCTCTATTTTTTTTTAATAGTTTTTACGGCCGTGGAATCTAGTCCTTTAAGGCCTTTTTTGAATTTATTAATCTTCTTCAGTCCTACTTAAGTCAGTCGAGTCAAAATTCAAGTCAATAGTCAAGTCCAGTCAAGTCTAGTATGAGTCAGATGGCTAAGTGAAGCGGTGGAAAAATTTCACTTGGTGGAGATTTTGGTGACAAAGATAAAAAATCACGTAATCGACACTGTATCACTTCCCAACACTCACGCTTGTTCACGAATACTTTGCGAATAATAAACCACCAATATTATGCACAAACACTCGAAAAAACCTAAGTTTTGGAAATTAAATACAGCGCGGACATAGCGACAGTTTACTTTCCCTCCAAAAACTCTTTATTTAATTTTATATTGTGGTAAAAGTCATATTTTATTATATACCGTTATATAAAAGTTGACGGGGCAATGGCGCGGCTCTAACCATGATCGTTTACAGCATCTAGATTTGTTTTGCATTTACATGTATGTCTCTATGACTTATCATCAAATTCAAATATTTCACCATCTCCAGTATTCTCCAGACAGAAAGATCATAGGACCATAATTTAGGACCTAAATAATTAATTTACCAAAAAAAAATTTATTGACATAATAAATATAATGACAGCGCCATCTACTATCGAGTAGTATAACATAACACAAGTAAAATATTATTTAAGATGGCTTTATTTATTCATAAAAACCCAAAGCTAAAACGGTAAAGCTGAGAAAAACACGCAGCTAAGGGTTTTGTGCGTGTAGTGTAACTAATCAAATAGTAGTTTAATTTTATAATTGTGATATAAAAAATATACTTTAAAAAATATTTAATAAAAAACCAAGTTACTAGATGGCGCTACACAATTTTAAATCGCGCTATGGTTACGTGAAAAGTAAACATTTATATTTTAAACATTTCCCATGACGATCTTCTTCTTCTTCTTATCGAATTTTTGTCGCTGATTATTCAGGGTAATCTAAAGGATAATCCTGAAATTCAGCAGAGTAATCAGTAATCTGCCATTATTCTGTAGTAATCAGTCAAGTGTATTAAAATAATTGATTTATAAAATAAATTAATAATGATGAAAAATTGAGAAGTGGGTTTGTTTAGTGTGTTTTGTTTTTGTGAAAAAGATTGATACCAAAAACCCTGTTTAGCTAAGCAGTTTATTTTGTGGATTCAAAATAACTGTATTCAGTTGTCCTTGTTCATCCATCACCATATCTACCTTACAACATCCAGTAAAAGATATTTCTATTGCAATGCCGGGATACTAGGTATATGGTGTTTAGAGCGTTTGAAACGGATGTAGGTACCTACCTGCCTAAGATATTGAGGTATAGCTGAAATATATATATTTATATATATATATTTTTTTTGCTTTCTAAGCTTTATATGTTGCATCCCAAGCAACTAAAACACGAACTCATCCACTAAAACGCGAACTCATCCACTAAAACGCGATGTCTCAATTTCAATTTTCCCCAAATCGAAGGCGGTTACTGTAGCCAATGGACGACATTAATATCATAATTTTTAGGTTATCTATCTATACTATACTATATATTATTACTAGCTGTTCTCCGCGGCTTCGCCCCGCGTGGGACTCGGTTATATCGCGCCCAAAAGTAGCCTATGTTTGACCTTAGGTCGTTAACTACATCCCTACCAAATTTCATCACAATCGATCCAGCAGTTTAGCCGTGAAGGGTGACAGACAGACAGACAGACAGACTTTCGCATTTATAATATTAGTATGGATATGGACATCTATATATATAACAGAAAGTCGTGTTAGTTACACTATTTATAACTCGAGAACGGCTGAACTGATTTAGCTGAAAATTGGTAGGGAGGTAGCTTATAACCAGGAGAAGGATATAGGGTACCTTTCATCCCGGGAAAAAGCACTGTTCCCGAGGAAAGTTCACCGGGGCGAAGCCACGGGCAAAAGTTAGTAATTTTATAAATGCGAAAAAAAAGCAATCATTTCCAAGCTTTTATTTTATATCTCCTCACGGGGACGACCACATCAGAATCGTCTTTTCCCGCCTTCAACATATCCTTTTGCAATTCCACAATCGTCCTTAGGAAGAAATTGACGACTTGGCTACAAGTCCCTTCGCGAAGTCTCGAGAAGTCTTTACGGGCTGGAAGACAACGACCGCAGACCATCACGGTCTGGTGGGTGAGTGAAGCGATCAGTCGTTTTAGGATGTCGATTTTCTTTGCCGCCGATAGGGGGCGTAAGCGAGTCACGAAGCGGAGTAGGTATTCTAGGAGCATGGCGTCTTCCTGTTGAAAGAAAAGTTAAAATATTCTTGATACCATTTAGAGTAACAGTAAGTAACTTACACTAATTAATTCACCATTTAGGTAGAATAAACCAAATAAAACTAGCTACAAACAAAAAATAAAAATAAAATTTAAAACTAACTTATATATAAAATACTAGCTGTTCCCCGCGGCTTCGCCCCGCGTGGGACTCGGTTATATCGCGCCCAAAAGGAGCCTATGTTTGACCTCAGGTCAAATTCAAATTCAAATTGTTTATTTTCAATATAGGATATTCTTATCACTTATTGACGTTAATTGTTACTTATTTTAAGTTTACCACCACTTCCAAAGCGCAAGTGGAGAAGAAGTGGCGCCACAAACTCCACAGCAGCATTTTCTTCAAAAACTACATCCCTACCAAATTTCATCACAATCGGTCCAGCAGTTTAGCCGTGAAGAGATGACAGACAGACAAACAGACAGACAGACAGACTTTCGCATTTATATTATTAGTATGGAAGTATGGATATGGAAGTATGGATTATTAGTATGGAAGTATGGATTCTAATATAAAATAAATATACTCTAAACTAATTTAAAAATAAAATAGAACCCAAATTGCTACATACCAAATTTAAATATTTTATTCAGCATGTCTCAGTCTATCTCTTTTTGAAAAGTAAGGAGCGAAGCCTAGCGGATGCGTATTCGGCACGATAGCGCCTGTCAATCGACTGCGTGCGCGACCTAGATTGGATTGGTCGCCAATAGTTCTTTCTTGAGCAATTTGATCTTGAGCTTCTTCGGGTTTCGAGAGGCACGTTAAGCCGTTGGTCCCGGCTGTCCGGCTGTCATGCAATGATGGCATAGATAGGCGACACTATAGAGAACTTGTAGGGAGATCAAGCAGGTGCGACTGGAAAGAGATGCGAAATGCAAGTACAGCGCACTCTCCCGAGATTCGGTTCGTATCACCGAGAGGTTGGTAGAGCCATGGGAGGTGGAGGGAGTGTCCGGCTGCATGTCATCTCTAGATGGCAGTCGTTAGGCTAAGTCAGATAAGATGACCACTTTGCGAAGACAAGCAAATAGACTCTATGATATTTCTTAAACTATTCGGGAAATGAACCTATTACCATAGTCAAAGACAGCAGACATCCGTGGACGTCCTTCCCTCGTCCCACGATGGCGGACAGGTCGTCGCGGTCCAGCACGGGCAACCTTAGGCCTTCAAGCCACTCGCACAAAAGCCATGATAACACGCTCGGATCTTCCTGAAGGACAACAATATTACTAAGTTTTTTATCCTAGCTCAGACAATTCAGACATCCTTATTTTTGTTAAAATTTATTTATTAGCTCGCTGCCAGGTGGCTACTAAACACTCAGATCATGCTCTTCTTGGCCTGTTTTTCTTGTCAAAAGAGTTGTGGACACTCAGACGGTAGACAACTAGGGCTGTCATATAATTAGAACCATAAAAAGAGTAGATTATAATGAACGAATGAATGAATCTTTCTTTTGCCCCCTGTCGAATTAAATGAGGAGTTTTTTCCAAAAAATCAAAACGCAAACAAAGAAAATATACACACGCAGGGGCTACATTATGACTACATTAGATATAGTTTTTTTTAACAAAAACAATTTACTTTAAAAAGATATATTATCTAGAAAGGGTAGGTAACTATACGTTTGTATGGAGAAAACACAAGTAGACATAAACCTATTTATTCAGATGGCTTACCGGGACAGCGCAATACATGATGTAAGGCGACATCTCTCTTACTCACTGGATCTTGCATGGTTTTAAGAGATGGTAGTAGCCACCCAGTAGTTACCTCTTCATCTATCCGAGCGATGGCCTCTCTCCTCTGGTTAATGTCAACACGGAGCTGCTTCATGTACTTCTGCCGCTCCTCTGGAAGACTGTGGTGGTCCTCGACGAACGCCTGGAAACACCAACATTTGGTAATCTTTAATTTACCTGTTATCATCAACCCTTTTAGCTACAGGCTGTCCACTGCTGGACAAAAGCCTCCCTTAACGATCTCTTGAATCTTCGTCCGAGCGTATTTCCAGCTTGAATCGTCAGCCCAGGGTACGCTATTAATTATGGTCCTGATTTGGCAGTACTGGTTATTACAATGGAGCGAATGCCGTCTGACTTCCGTGACCCTCTTATACAGAAAACCAGACCAACAGGAACATGACCCGTGTATGTTAGTGGCCAACACTGTCAGATTTTTCAGGCTGCCTAAGGGCATCTGACATAGACCAACGAATGCTATCTACCGATAACAGCCGGGACCAACGGCATAACGCGCCTTCCGATGCACGGAATCATCTTTATTACCAGACAATCAAATGATTAACGCCTGCAATGTCTTAACCAAACTGGAAACAACTAAACAGAGTATGCATATAACACTTCCCGAAGGAATCGAATTCATGACCCCGGGACTACAGGCAAACGCCTTAACCACTGGACCACGGTGGCAGTGTGGTCCAGTAGTTACTGCGGTTGCCTGAAGACCTAGTCTCCCTCACCTCGTGCACCCGTATTGCCGGCAGGCAGTCGCTGCCGTTGCAGGCGTTGCCGGTGAGGCTGCCGACTGCCTGCAGGCTGCGGTTGATGCCCTCCTCCACCGGGTCGCGCCACTCCACCATCGGTAGCGTGGGCACGTGCTCACAAACTGAGGGTACAAGATGTTTGTCACACAAAATTTGTTAATACAAAACAGTCTAACAACATCACTTAGTTGACTGGTGGGAAACAAATCTAAAAGCAGCTTTAAGTCCGTCTTGTCTTTATTTCTTTACCTACTTATAATCTTACTACCTACGTACCATGCGTACATAAGTAAAGCTATTATAAGTTAAAATTAAGATCCCATATACATACAAAAGGTAGCTCGATTATTTATTTATCAAAACTTTATTGTTCTATAAGTCTTGTACAAATTATTATAACTTATACTATTGGCGGATCTAATGCTAAAATAGTCAAAGGCTTTAAAACATTCTCTACCAGTCAACCTCGCTTTCACGCCCTATCATAGATTTTTAAAAAAATTTGCGTTAGAACCGCGTTTCTAGTTCTATGCGCTATATTTATTAAACCAATCTTCCTGAAATTTCGCATACACATAGATGTATTGAGAAGGATTTAGGATATAGGATATAGGGTTCTATAGACCTTTCAATCCGGGAAAAAGCACTGTTACCGAGGGACTTACACGCAGGCGAAGCCGCGAGCAAAAGCTAGAAATTTTATAGAATCCAACCCCTCTGAACGTTCTTAATTTTTCAGCAACGTGACCCAAACCACGATAACCACCTAACCCTAAGGGGGTAAGGATGGTAAGCAAGCCATCAGCCCAACATTTGTTTTTCAACCTTCAAAGAAAATGTAAATTACCTGCGGAACCGTCATCAGGCGTAGTAGGATCAGGTTTCTTGGTCTGCTTCAGCCTGTACACGAGGAAGGACTTGTAGAATGGTCTGTTCCGGATCCGGAAGTCCAAGCCGACGGTTTGGAAACACCCGGATAATTTAAGGAGGCGCTCACAGATGCTGTATACTATCTGAAAGTAGAATAGAGTCTAAGAAACTTGATTAGATAGACAGCACCAAACCCAGCTCTCGTGCTGTACAGTTTCTTCAGTCAGGAACAATTTTACGAAGATACTACTTTTAAGATTTGTACATACACAAAAATCAAGATTGTTAATATCTAGAGATACCTAATTCAAGCCATAGTGGCTTACGGACTTCGCTAGGAGTAATTAAAATACTCTTCTGTGCTCACGGAAACAGTCTCTGATCATCTGGGTTCAGGCGTTCAGCACATCTCTTAATTCGGCAACCAAGACAAGACGCGTGAAATCCTTAGATTTGTCGGCCACTAACCACGAACAAGTCAAAGTGCGCACCGTGGCTGCGTTGGGTTATTTTGTGAATCGGTTCGTCGGTTGATCAAGATTTTTAAACCCGAACGCCCGGACGCTCCCTGACGCCAATAGATGAAGCCGAGACGTTGCCCTCCAAACTAGGGCAAATCCGGGCAACTCGGATGGATGGCGACCCTTCTCAATTCTGAACCTATCTATCTATACACCGAACAACCAGGCATGATGACAGACTTCATCCATTTCATATGTCGTTGAAATACCAACAGTTCGTACACGCCGCTTTGCCTCTTCGTTTATAATGCGTACAGCCATCGTCGGCCATAGAATAAAAAAGAAATTTCCGCGCGATTCCAAATGAGTATCGCGATGGAGTGATATTCTTTACCTGCTCATACTTATTTCCGGACACGTATAACCCGGGTCTATTTTAGACCAGAGTGAATAGGCTATTAATGAACCAGCGAGCTCTATCTTAGACCACATCTGCACTAACCATCAGGTGGGATCTTGGTCAACCGCTGGTCATTGACTACATAAAAAAAAAAACAAAAGAGAATAACAGAACCCATAACGTTACGCGGCCACCTGTTCTGAGGCATAATAAACTTTGGGGCTAGCTCAATCTGTAGGATCTGTCCCTATATAAGTATTTTGGGAATAAAAGACTACCCACATTTGAGCACCCAAGAGGTTACTTGCTGCTGAGGCATAAATCTATGTACCTTTTTATTATTTTAGTCTTCTAAGCACTTGTTCTCAGTGTCACCACTAAATTTGCGTACCTACTTACCTTGGGTATTTCTTTGAAGGCTCTCTCCTCCAATCCGTGTAAGGTTGCCCTCTGCCTGTACAAGTGCTGTCGCAGTGTGAACTCTGCTGTCTTGTGGTCTTTGGTCAGCATTATTGGCTCTCTGCAATAGGTTCAGATTCATCCAATCCAACTAATATTATAAACACGAAAGTGAGTTTGCTTTCACGCCCTATCTGAACCAATCTTTCTAAAATTTCGCATGCACATAGTTAGAAGTACTTATTGAAAAGGACGTAGGGTACCTTTTATACCGGGAAAAAGCACTGTTCCCGAGGGAAATTCACGCGGGCGAAAGCAAGTTTATTATAGGAGTAAATATTTAAAACTATTTTATTTGGAACACAAACAGTCCTTAATATGTATAAAATGTAATTTATATCTATTAGTTATCGTTATTAATGAACTATTGTCAGCGTTTATCTCAGTCTTGTCGTGTCGTGTTTGCTGAGGCTAACCTTCAGCAATGGAAAGGCACTTGAAAAGGAAGTAAGTAGAGCCTGAAGATTTTTTTCAGGAATATACCAATGTAAATCAATAAATAAATATATAGGGACAAATCACGCAGATTGAGTTAGCCCCAAAGTAAGTTCGAGACTTGTGTTATGGGATACTAACTCAATGATACTAAATTTTATAACAAATACATATATAGATAAACATCCAACACCCAGATCAATCAAAAAAAGATCATTTTTCATCTTGATCTGACCGGGGACGAAAAATACAGAGAATCTCCCTGAAGTTTGTGAATTGCGACCGCTGTTTCAATCATCCATAGTTCATTGATTCATCCTTACTTGGAGCTGAACATGACAGTCTGCGGCAGTAGGTAGTGCTCGAACTGCTGGACACACAGGATCTGACCGGAGGTCTGCACGGAGCGCGGCCTCTTCTTCCTCACTAGGCGGATGGCGTCGTTAGCGCGAATACGGAGAGAGTACACCAGGTAGCATGCAATCAGTACGCCTGTACGACCTAGACCTGTGAGGATTGTTTATTAAGAGATTTTAGTATAGTAGTAAGTATCCTTGGGGTAACGAGGGCTTCCACATGTTTTATAGAGCCGGTAGAGCGTGCGAACTCTAACACCAGGATGTTCATGGTCGATTGACTCTGTAACTCACACGATATGGTGATGATGACTGTGTTTTTCAAAAAACTTCGAATCGAGGCAAATTCTTTAATCTATGGTATTTTTAAACTTATCATAAAAAAATATATATACTATTTCAGAACCAGCTAAAAGAAATGCCATCAAAAACAAAACTTGTCTCGCTTAGTTGTTCGAAAGTTAAAAGTTGTGAGATCTATGTAATAGCAAGTCGGTTAATTTAATCAGTCCCTTCTTAAGGGTCGTTCTGTCTTCGGTCATTGCGTTATTAACTTAATAACGTCTTATAGTGACCATATCAATATTAAAAATCTGTTGTTTAAAATAAACAGTACAGATTATTCTCTTAATCTGACTCAAAGCTTAACGAGACCTTGCTATTCAGTGGCAAAGCTTCTTACTGAATCATAAGATTTTACCGGAGTAATGTAGATACCCTGTACATGCATATTGCATATGTACCTGCATGGCAGTGGATGGCCACTCTGCCCTCCTGCAGCGCGAATGACAACACCTTCGCCATGTCCAGCAGACCACTGAGACTTGCTTCTCCGTAGTCCGGCCATGCGAAGTTGTAGTAGTATACTGAAAATTTGTTGCTTGTTTAGCTTAGCGACTGCCATTTAGCGATATACTATGCCAATGGCATGGAAAATTCAGTACCCCCTAGTAAGAGGTTTTATAAACGCAGATAGATACCGAATAGCGGATTGTAGCAGAAAACGAAGATTTCTTTTCGAATCATAATGGCTATATGGACACTACATTGACTTTGCCCAGTACTTGGCCACCTCCACCGCCCGGTCGTTTGCCTCGTTCAAGTCCTCCATTGTGCAAGAGACGGCAGCTAGTGCATGACAGAAAGTGAGCCATCGACTGCACTGCGCCGCAGTTACACAGGCCGCTGTCAAAGAGACGTCCCACAGCAATTTTTTAATTTGCTCGATTAAGAATAAGGTACCTATCTAGGTGTCGTAAGACTTACTGTCATTGGCCATAAAGATGTTAGGGTCGTAAGTGAAGCCCGAGCTGGTGAGCGGGGGTCCGCAGCTGGCGTGTTCGCCAGGGGTCTGCAAGTTGATCACGGTTCTAATGCCCCAGCTGAAAGAACAAGAACCATTTTAGATTGTTAGCCTAAGTTTATTCTTTATTTTGTAAAAAAAAAAAAATAATAATTTTTGTAATCCGATCAATAATAGTTCCAGATTTAACTCAACAAACCAATTTATTTGGAAGTGTTTGGTTTCCAAATAAATTGGTTTGTATTGTTGTAATAGGTTTTTATCAAGCAGTGTTTATAGTCGTTACTTTACATGTTGCATAAATATTAGTATAACTTACCTATGGAACTGCTGAATGATGTTTCTGGCGGCTATGCTGGCGGTGCTGGGGCGCGCCATCGCCAGGATGTCCTCCGTGATCCTGTGCACGAAACATCACATTCACATTACCTAAACTAAGTATATTTTTGTTTAATATTTTTACTTGCTTCATACAGGATTCGATTCCCACGGGAAGCATACTTTGTTCGGTGTTTCCAGTTTAGCTTGGACATTGCAGGCTTGAAGATGATGCTGTGCTTTCGGAAGGCACGTGAAGCTGTTGATCCTGGCTGCCATCAGGGGGGTTACTACCATCTCTTAAAACCATGCAAGTTCCAGTGAGTAAGGGAGATGTCGCCGCCTTACATCATGTATTGCGCTGTCTCGCTTACTCACTGGAACTTGCATGGTTTATAGAGACGATAGTAGGCAACCTGGTAGTTTTTAAAATTTTAAAACGGCATGTGACGTTGTTCATATTTAAAAGTTTAAATGAACACCGTCACAGGCCGAGAGGCAGTTCCAAAGAAGTCTGACACCAGGGTGTGCATTGTCGATTAAAATAATATAAAAAAGTTATTATTTTTTGGAAACCCTTGAGAGAAGCCTAAGTCCAGCAGTGGACAGCCTGCGGCTGAAATAATGATGGTTGTTATAATCTGGTGGTACAACTAGTGGGTTATTATCTACTAAGAAATCAACAATCCATTCATCTTTTGTGGGCGGCTTTGAATGCTAAAATTATAAAACCATTGTTAGGAAGTAAAAAATTGAAATTTCTAATATGAAAGTTCCAAAAAATATCGTGTTTGTAAATAAGTAGCCTTGTACAAAATTTCCAAACTTTAAGTTTCCTAGTTTTTTACTTGAGTGTACATGAATTAAATAAATTAACTCATGTACATGAGTGTACATGAGTTAAATAAATTAAAATAAACAAAATAGAAGGAATATTTTACGTTGCAGGCCTTCTTCCGTCACGATAAAAAGAATTTTAATAGAATACATAATTCATGGAACTGTGCACTAAATAAAGGGACACGCATGCAATGCAACTGCAGCTATACGAGCCGACATTAGAAAAGAAATGTTATTAGATATAATTATAATCAGGGCTGAAGTCACGCGATCAGGCAGTTCACTATATTTTATTCAAAAGGTCATAAGACAGTAGGTAAGTACTTTATATGTCACACTGTGTTTACATTATGCTAAGTAAAACAGGCGAGTGGTGAGTTGGCGAGTCATCGCGCAGAATAGTACAATTTGGCACTCGCTCGTGTCGGCCAAGATTCACTTCGGGTTGTTGTGCGAAGGACAAAAACAAGTAGGCAAGTGCCTAAGTGGAATAGGGCGAAAAGCGGGTAACCACACATCACTGCTGAACTTCGGGTGTCTTTTTATGTATGCCAAATTGGTAACATATCAGAATATAAAATATGAAAAGGGCTAAAGTCACGCGATCAGGCAGTTCACTTTATTTTCAAGAGGTCGTAAGACTGTAGGTAGATACTTAATGTCAAACTGTGTTTACATTATGCTAAGTAAACAGACGAGTAGTGAGCTTTCACGCATGAATTAGAAAGAACCAGCACAAGGAAACATGCTTTTTAAGTTATCAAGTATGCAAGCAGGCCTACGGCCCACCTAATGGAGAACCTATACTATGTTAATCCTTCCTTATATCAAAAAATGGTATATGCGAAAGTTTGTCTGTCTATTTAGTTTTTAAGGCTAAACCGCTGGACCGGCATTGTAAAAATGAAAATGAAAAAGGGGACGAGGGGGTCATACATATGCTACTTATGGGCGCGATATAACCAAGTCACACGTGGGTGGAGCGGCGGGCAACAGCTAGTCTATATATATAAAAATGAAACCCGTTTTCCGTTGTCACGACATAGCATGAAAATGGCTTGACCGATTTAGCTGATTTTTTTTTTGTAGTTTTCTAATACTCTGTCACAGAATTAGTAATAGTACTACGTAACTCTGTACAAGGTTCTTACGGAAAAAAATATTAAGAAAATCAAATTTACGCTAAGGCGGTACGAAGTTCGCCGGGTCAGCTAGTTTATAATATTTTTTGGGTCTCAGCCTTTGATGTATTCACATAGATTTATTATTTGCCTCTTACTTTATACATGGTTTCGACACTAGTCACAGTAGCACGATAAGAAACTACGTCCTTACGGCGAGTAAAAACCACATCAATTCGCCCAATCTGACAAATGGGTACTGAAAATGCTAAACAAAGTGATTATTTAAAAAAATTCACAGGACGGAAATTCTTGGAAGAACATTCGTGACTGCAGCACCTTAATTGGTGCTGCATTAGCAGCCAAATGCACACGGCTAATCGTGCGGTGAGCGAGAATATTTTCCAAGCAAAATAAATGAAAATTTTGGGTTTTTCGAAGTTGGCATAAGTTTGATATAATTATATTTTTTTAAATATATTTATATTAATTTATATAAAAACTTATAACAAAAATAAAATTAAACCTACTCTTAATTTAAGTAAAAAATAGAGCCCATGTCACTGTCTTCACATGGTAAAGTACCCAATATATTTTTGTTATAATCAAATCTTTTTTATGAATACTGGTGTTAGAATGTCAGAAAATACCTACATAAATTTGCAGATAGTACTCGTAGGTACCTAATTGATCATTTTATGCAACATAGGGCGTAGCTGTGACTTGGGTTGGTCACCGGCAGTATGATAATACTTCTGCCACAAGTACTATTATCAGGTTTTTCTTGCACGAGGTGGCAGGTAAAGCCAGACCCGGCTTAGTTACCTATTTTCCTGCGGCTTTTTCTCGTGGGGAATCCGGGATATCTAGACAATGTATATTTTATATACTTGTATTTAGTGTAGTGTAGGTAGGTTATTCATTTTCCGAATAATAATAACCCCTATTATAAATAAAATATAGTTACCCGTAGGTAAGTATGTGTATGTCTTTTTTTTAAGTTAAGTAGGTACTTTACCAAATTGTTGTCTAGTAGTGCCTATATTAACTTATTACTGATGGCGATAACTAAATGTATAATGGAACACAAATGACTTTTTTTAGTGTGACGTTAGTGTTTCGTACTAATTAATAGGTAAATATTTAATGTGTACCCATGTGCAGAGATAGAAACAAAGGCAACAAGTAAGTACAGTGGACCACATGTAAGGTATACCGTCTTAGATATAAGTGTAACGGTATGATGGTATTATTTTCTATGTGGCCCACTGTGCATGAGTGTAAAGGTTACATCGACCTAGTTCTAGTCTTATAGCAAGTGTCTATATGTCCCTATCACTGTTAGTACGAATGTACCAACGCCATATGGCACTGTGTGATTAAAAATTTAGCCTGCAATAGACAATTAGGGCTGTGTCTTATAGCTTATTCATGAAAATTAACAAAATATAGCCCATTTTGAAAAACAATTTTTTTGTCTCTTTCTTCCTATTGATATTTACCGTGAAAAAACAAGACATAATGTGTTTATTTTATTATTAAGAAGTTTGTTAGTGTTTAGAAGTTGTTGTAGTAGCGACTAGAGATGAATGTAGATCTGCTAAGTGTACAACAGAAGAGTCCCGTGCTCACCAAATTCAGAAGTTCAACGTGCTATCGTATCGCAGGGGTGCTACGAACGTAGAATTTACGCTACGCTCGTAGCACTAATTCTACGAGCGTGCTACGCGGCTCGAAGCACGCTCGAAACGACGACGCGTAAAATAACCAATAAGCGTCATGACATGACACTCATGACTGAAAGAATTTAAGATCTTTTGCATTGATAAGTATAAAAAAAAATTGCCTGTGCCTCACGCCCATAATAAATAATAATTGTTGTTGTATAGTTGTAGTCCTACATCCATAGAGCACGGAAAAATGCTTGCATCGTGACCCTATAGTGCGATATACGAATTCCTTGCTTTGTGCCTATATCCTAAAAATTGGTTTTGAATGCAAAAATATTTTTTCAAAAAATTGTAGTTGCATAGAGCATCGAACTTTCAAGTTTTTTAAATTCAATTATTCGTTTCTTCCAACCCTAGTCCAAGGTCACCCCCAGTGGCTCCGCGACACGACAGAAGCGTCATAAGTTTATTTGAGGCGTGTTTGCCAACTTTTTTATTCCGTTCACGATGTTGATTAGCTTTTAATTATTTATGTTGTTTTGTTATGCTATTTGAACTGCCTTCGTGGTCAAGTGGTTAAGGTGTTTGCCTGTAGACCCCGACGATCTAAGAACTTTGATACCAGGGTACGCATGGTAGCTTATAACCATGAAATGGACATAGAGTACCTTTCATCCCGGGAAGAAGCACTTTTTTCGAAGGAAATTCACGCGGGCGATATATATACAAAAGAAAGTCGTGTTACTTACACTATTTATAACTCTAGAACGGCTTAACTGATTTGGCTGAAAATTGGCGGGGAGGTTGCTTAGAACCAGGAGAAGCACTAGGGTACTTTTATTCCGGGAAATAGTTCCCGAGGGAAAAAAAGCAGCCGCGGGCAAAAGCTAATATTTTACTATATTAAACTTTTTCACATCAGGCATCAGGCATTGTATTTAACACTGAACGCAGCAAGTGCAAACACAATAGTTTTTCAATTGTTTGTCGGTCACCGATGGGCCGCTTGGCGTTCAAAGTGTTACCCTCTGCTGATTAGTTATTTCAAGAAGATATTTTGATGTAGTATTTAAACCTATTTGTATGCTCAACAATCTCTCTCAGTTTCTCTCATCTTAGAGCTTTCCTGGTTGCTTCCATAGCTGATTGCTTCGGAGAGTTTGCTGAGTGCCCCTAGTATGAGTTTTTCTTAACGCAGACGCTAGCGACAGCGTAAGGATTTTGTATGGAATTCCTTAGTTGCCTTACTATCCGCCAGAGGCGCTGTACAGGTTTGCCATACTAAATCGCTAACGCAGTCGCTAGGGTCTGCGTTAAGAAAAAAACTCATACTAGGGGGCACAGGGTCCGCTATTTGTATGCTCAACTGTAATAGCTCAGATAAAGGATTTTGAGGCACCACTCACCAATTAGAATACAAGCCTTGTATAGCAGCGGCGCCCGGCTGCGGCAGCTCGTACTGACACCGCGCTCCTCCGCAGAACAGAGCACATTGCAACGACCCAGGAGTGCTGGTCCGCAGCCGCTCGCTCAGGGAGCTGTACAGCGCCCCCGGGGGATGGTTGATGCGGCACCGGGACTCGCGACTTCTGAAATAAATAGTACATTACTGCCGAGACCAGAAATGAAGCAATTTAACGCCGAGTTATATTGCAAGGCAGAGGCACAGCTGAGGCCTTTCAAAAATACGAGGACGTAAATTACAATTTCGGCCTTGTACGGTACTTTTGTTCCTCTGAAATCCTCTTCAGACGAAACAACATCGTATCAAATTTTACAATGGCGACAAAAACAAGCCAGCATTCGCTTTGCCCTTTTTTTCAAAATTTTAAAATGTTAATACATATTTTTAAACAACAAAAGATCTAATGGTTAAAAATATATAGATTGTTGTCTTAGGCCAGCAATGAGTCTATTGACGTATTGTTTTTACCCGACTACGGCGAAGCCAAAAGGAAGGGTAATGATTTGTTAAAAATAGTGAAACTATTTCCGAGCAAGAGAAATAAAAAATTTTTGATATAGTTCCAAGTGTTCAAATACAATGAAGCGCTTCGAGAAAAGCTAGTGTCTTACGCTTCGTTTGGTTTAAATTCGCTTCGTTGTTACGGTAACATACCGTAAATCGTAGGCTTGAGAATATGTTATGAATATCAACCTGATACGTTCATGAGTTACCCAGAAAAAAACATTGACAGACAAACAGTGCCCCTAGTATGAGTTTTTATGAATTGAATTTTTATTTAGTTAGGATTTTGTATGGAACTTCCTAGTTGCCTTACTATCCGCCAGAGGCGCTGTACAGGTTTGCCATACAAAATCGTTAACGCAGTCGCTAGCGTCTGCGTTAAGAAAAACTCATACTAGGGGCACAGAATTAGTAATAGTCTAGGGGCACAGATCGATTACTAACTCACTACTTAAAGATACATACAAAGATAGAAACTGTACTTAAATTAAATTACTTTAAATTATTTTCACAAACAGTAAGACTAGCACTTTGGAAAGTCGAGAAACGCCTTAGACAGCGAAAGCACGACAGTCTTGTATAATCCAGAACTAAGCTTCCTGCCGACGCAGCAGGCCATGATCGAGGATCTGGTTTCCTTGACCCCAACTTGCTGCAGGCTAGGACCAATCCTGGTAACTTATATATCAATATCACACCATACCTATCAAGAAAATGGAATCGATGAAAATTCACAAAATTAATACTAGATTTGCGTCGATCTTTAGGTATCATTTTGTTAACAATAACTTTAACTTTAACAAAACCACAAAGAAACGATTTACAGTTAGATACGGTTAATTACGCAATTATAATTTAAAATACATTAAAGGGTAGTGTTTTACATTTGAAGGCCCTTTTTATACTGTACTCGTAAATGAACAGAAACATACAGTAAACAAAACGAAACAAATATTAGTGTTGTACCGTCAGCAGCAAATTTTAAAAAGTTTAAAACGTAATTCTTTTACGATTTTGAACTTAAGGGATTAAATAATATTGGCAATTAAAAGTAATGTGAAATGCGCTGTTTTATTAAAAAAAAAAATAAGAATTCATAAAATGTGTGGTTAGGACCGTACAGGTACCTACATACAGTACGATGCACACATTCCTTTTTTTGTTTCTGCATAATAAACTCCCTATTTATTTTACTTTTATTGTAACTTGTTGATTTTAACTTGGTTGCCAGCTTAATGATAAATATTTGTTTATTTTTAAGTATTTTCCGTTGTAACTTTTTTTGCGCTTCACAGATTTTCTGTTTCTTCCAATGGTTGGTAGAGAATGCTTTTAGCATTAAGTCCGCAAATTGTATATAGGTATTATACATTTTGTGTACAGTCGTCTGCGGAGAAATCTGACCCCCATGCCACAGGTATCACTATTGAAAGGGGGTCAGATTTCTCTGTAGCTCACTGTACAATAAATTTGTAATAAATAAATAATAAAATTTAGATTATTTTGCTGACCCTATAATGACAATTACGATGATGGCTGACGATTGCTAGACAAAGTGTCAGTAATAGCTTTGATAGCACGCAACGCGGCTGAACTGCTAAGTACTTAATACTTTGACGTCACTGTCATCCGTCGTCATCTTATCGTTTTACCGGTTTCATCCAAAGTCCTCTAAATATTGATGTCTTATTGTTTACTCTCCATGAGGAACTGTGATGACACAGTTTAAATTTTGGTATAATTTAAGTTTTTTTAAATTCAATTTAGTAGGCGAACAGGCATACGGCCCACCTGATGGTAAACGGTCACCGTAGCCTATGGACACACGTGCGCATTGCCGGCAATAAAAAAATTGCCTGGGTAGAAACCGTGATTTCCGAATTCTATGCTATTAAGCTTAATTTTAGCTAAAAAAGGAATTATTATTTTTATAGAATCACCAGATATTTTAGTGCGATAGCGATGTAGGTTCTACCCTTAGATCAAAGGTTCTACCTATATTCAAATACGTTTGTAGCGGCTTGAGTCTTCACTGACTTCGAATAAAGCTCTTCGTCAGAGCGTGTTTACGCTTGAGCTTACGCTTCAGAGCCCAGACTACCGATGGCTTGACGTGCCTTCCGAAGCACGGAAGAGCTCAAGATAGAAATATCACTTATGGCGACCAATCCAAACATGGCCGCGCATCCAAACATAGGCTATTGAGCTCCTCCTATATACGTCATCACGTCAAATAAAGCTATTACTTCTTATTTACATAAAAGCCTACCCACAAACCGACACGTGTAACACTGGTCTATATATTAATATTTGATGACTGTCGTTAACTTCACGACACGACATTCATTTCACAAAAATATTGTTTCAACTGCCTTGGTCGTTATATGGAAGAAAATAACTGATTGTTAGTACAGTTGACATTTATATGGACATCAGTGATTTTGTTGTCACACAAGATATTAGTTTAGTTCTCTTTAATGCATTAAAACATAGATTTAAAAAAAATCGCCTCGGTAGATACCATATAATAGTAGATGATTATTGATACTATTGATGGTATAGTAAAATTAAATGCTGACAAATTTATTCTGCATGTAATACACTTATGAGAGATCGGGACTCACTAGATACAGGTTCTATGAACTTAAATAGTGAGCCCCTGCTACCCGTTTGTTTTTGTAAACATTTGGTTTGAATGAATAAATAATTTTAAATTTTAATTTTGAATAATAATCAAAGGCAGCAGAATTACACTGAAAGAAAAAATAATAAAAATTCATGACGTGAAAATAATGTAATACGAGTAAATGGCCCCAACCCTTACAACACGACACACTTCACCATTATTATTAATAGCCACTTCCGTCCAGTAACAAAACTGACCTATATAGTTTTTCTAGTTTTAACTCTGTGCGTGTTCCTTATTAGCCGACTATTTTACAATGTATAAATTGAACAGGGACGTATTCAATATTTTGTGTTAAATTTTCGTTGCACTTTTTTTCGTACAATGGTAGAAATTTTTTGAATGTAACTTTATTGAAAATACCAAATACTTTCAAAAACATAAGGTATATAGTAGACTAGCGACCCTCCCTTCGCTTCGCATGGGCATAAAAACCTTTCTCTTCAATCACTCTATCTATTAAAAAACCCGCATCAAGAATCGTTGCGTAGTTTCAAAGATTTAAGCATACATTTGTTTTATACTAGTAGTGATGAACAAACAGATAAAAACGATCTCTTACACAGCCACAAACTTATATCATGCAAATTTTCATCAATACATCTAGCGTGATGGGTACCTTTGAGCTGGGTACAATCCGGGGTGGAATTTTTGATTAAATAATTAAGTACTAAATTACTTTTCTTTCCTATTTTTAAATTGAATACTGTAATTTGTTTGTTTAATAAATGATTATTTCTTCTACTATGTTCACACATCTTTGAAGGTTACCAAAGAAAGAAGCCACTTTAGGGACTTTCCAATTTGCCTATATCAATCTACCATGGTGGATGATGCGATGATGTCCTGCTTCTACTACCTAGGCACTTAGTTTTAGGTTTCTGTACCCAAGTGTCGATATGAGTGAAAATGAAAATAGTTTATTTAACAAGTATAAAATTACAAAGATTTGTTTCGCTCTGACACCCATGGTAGGTTTCCCTGTGTTGTGGGAGTCAGGCTCCCTCCTGTAGGTTGTTACACTAAAACTTACTAAACACAATACAATAGATTGTGATTGTGAGTGAGACTAATAAAATCCTATTATTATATCGCATGGATTTATATTAGCCGTGATACATAGATAAACGAAATTGTCATAGATTAAATAATAGATATGTATTACCTATCAGTAACAGCAGTTATTATGATTATAACGAAACTTTTTAATTTAAAATTATTTAAAACATAAACATTGTATGTATGTATGTATGTATGTATGTATATCTTTATTCACAAAAAAACATGGTATACATTGGTGTTACAATTATTAAATATTGTGTCACATGTTTTGTCATATTAAATGACGTGTGAATGCATAACGTGTCATATTGAATTATAACTTAAAATTTACATTATAAACATATTATCAAAGAAAATTGCATATCATAACAAAAAAAATAATAATAGGAAATTCACATGCAAATGTCATTGTTTACTCTGAAGGTCAAAAAATTCATTAATGTCATAAAATGGTCTGTCATGTAGCCATATGCTTAGATTCTTTTTAAATGAGTAGTTAGTCAAGTGTTTCATATCATTGGGCAAACAATTATAAATACGAATACACATATTATGTGGACTGTTTAAACATTTTTTTGAGTGTGCTATATCATCTAGTACAAGTCGATGTGGATTTCTTTGAGGTCTATTATTTACATCAATAGCTTTCCTGAACAATTTTATGTTTTTATGTACAAATAAACATATTTCATAAATGTACAGAGATGGTAATGTCAAAATACCCATTTTTTTATATAGTGGCTTACATGTGGTGCGTGGAGGGACTCCACATATTGCCCTCACGCATTTTTTCTGGGCTATGAATGTCTTTTGCCATTCTGTACTATTACCCCACATCATTATACCGTAGCGCAGTACCGATCCCACATAAGCATGATATGATGTGGTGGCCGTTCTCATATCAGTTGCTTTTTTTACCTGTCTCAGAGCATACACAAATTGATTAGTTCGCTTACCTATGACATCAATTTGTTTTTTCCAATTCAAATCTTGATCAATAATTACCCCTAAGAATTTAGCACTTGTGACTCTATTTATGTTTTTTATATTTAATGTAAAATTGCAGTGAGGATGTTTAGAATTATTAAATTGAATGTAATTTGATTTATTCAGATTAATATTTAAATTATTATATTGTAGCCATTGAATAACTTTGTCAATTGTATTATTAATGTCATTTTCATGCTCATTTATTCCCTCATTGTCACGTTTTTTTGCTTTTGTTGTTATAATTATAGAAATGTCGTCAGCATATAAGATGCACTTATGGTTTGTTATATTGAAAATGTCATTTATATATAGCAAAAACAACAATGGGCCCAGCACACTACCTTGTGGTACGCCATTATTTATTTTTTTGTAGGATGATATATAAGATGACATTTCATTATTTAATATTTTGTTAATTACAACGCCTTGATACCGTTCATTAAGATATGATGCTATCCACTGCAGCGCTATTCCTCTTATACCAATTCTCTCACATTTATTCAAAAGCCCATCGTGTGACACAAAGTCATATGCTTTAGATAAATCGAAAAAAAGTCCTGTAGTAAAGTGGTTATTATTCAAGCTGGTGAGGATTGTATTTATAAGTGTATAGATAGCTAAATTGGTAGATTTATTTTTTTAAAAACCAAATTGATTTTCGTGTATTATTCCATGTTTGTTACAAAATTTCATTAGCCGTTTAAACATACATTTCTCGAAAACTTTAGAAAATATTGATAAGAGGGTAATTGGTCGATAGTTATTTATATCATTTCTTAAACCTTTTTTATGTAATGGTTTCACCAACATAGTTAGTTTAAGTTGGTTAACATAGATAGTTTAAGTGCGTTTGGAAAGGTTCCGGAGGAGAAAGATAAATTTATGAGGTGAGTAAGTACAGTGAGTACTTCAGGGCAGCAAGATTTTAATATTTTTGTATTAACTCCGTCATATCCTTCCGAATTTGTATTTTTAAGGGATAGTATTTCCATTTTTACCTCCTCTTCTGACATTGGTTCTACAAAAAAGGAATTGGGTAAGATTTCGTTTGAGCATGTTTGCGGTCTTATATTTGATGTCAGGTTTTTATTAGTCAAATTAGTGAAATAGTTATTAAATGCATTCGCAATGTCACTAGGTTTATCTAATTGTTGATTATTAAATTTAATTTCCGTTATAGAGTCATGTGATTTTTGATTAGAAATTTCATTCTTGATAACCGCCCATGTAGCTTTTGTTTTATTTTGACTTTTATCTATTAGAGCAATATTTGATTTCTTTTTTGCTTTTATAATACATTTTTTTAATAATTGTGAGTACTCTAAATAGCTTTTTTTTATTTATATCAGACTTATTTTTGTAGTATTTATATCTTAACAATCTTTTATTTTTAAAACAAATTTTTAGGCCCCGACTAATCCATTTTTTATTGCTATTTGTTATATTATTAATTTTTATTCTTATTTTAGGGAAACAAAGATTATAAAATAGACAAAACAGTTCATGAAAGCGGTTAAACGCATTGTCTAAGTTTGATTCTTCATAAATCTCTGTCCACGAGAGACTACGGAGACATTCACGAAATTTGCAAATATTATCAAAACTATAATCCCTTCTATAGATCATGTATGACTTAGGTTTAGTACAGACAGATTGTATTTTAAAACTAATAACTAAACTGTACATTAAAAATTCAAATTATTATAAACTACTAAATAAAACCTATATCTACTAATTAAAACTAAACTTACATTATAAATAATAAATAAAACTAAATATAAAGAACGAAAAAAAACAAGAAGAGATCAGCCACTTATTAGTGTTTCCGGTGTAAAGGTGCCCAGAACACTAGTGGCATTTCTTCGTTGAATTGTAAAAAAAGAATTATTTATTATAATTTAAAAGCTAATGTAATAAAAAGGTAAATAATAGTGATTTCAAATAAAACAGCAGTTCCTATCGATATTGGCAATGTTTATTTAAAAGCGAGAGAGAGTTCTCACTATTATACGGCCCTGTGTATTGTATTTTCTATTACGTACAAAAACGTTGTCACGCAACTCCTTGCGTGATATAACAACTGTTATCACGTTCATTGCTGGCAACAATGAATATTTTTTAAACTGCGATACAAGGTCTAGTCTTCGACAGGTTAAACTAAAGGTAAAATTTCTTATTTATTTCAGAAAGAATGATGGCGGAATTTTTACGAATAAAAAAAAAATACGGATGAGTTGATTTTTTTTTTACAACATCATAAGAGTCCCAGAAATACATTTCTGTAAATAAAATATTTTTAAACCCCCGGGAAAAAAACTAGATTTTTATTATAAATTATGTTACCAGAACTTAAATATGGCAATGTAGAAAGTGAAACATTCGCATAGAGCCACGACTTACAACTGCCAATGTCAACTGACTTGAACTCTGTAGATTGCGGTCTACATAAAGTAAGTGCAAAGCAATAAATATATTGACTTTCCTAATATCCTAACCTAGTACTCTACTATAATCAATTAAATCAACTGTCAATGTCGATTTGACAATGCTAGCAACTGTCAGAGTGACATGATGTTTCAGTTCAGTTGTGGTTGGGTGGGTTTTGTTTTAAATATGGCGATGGAAAATGAAACAAAAGGACGACTTTTAAAATTCGGAATAATTAAAAAACCCCGGGGTTTATAATTATTTAGTGGTGGTAAACGTGTAATTAGTTAAGTGTTCTTGCTAATGCGATTTGTTTCAAGTTATCTATATTTTTTGTTATTTTTCGTACAAACGATGTATGGGGCTTCGCCAGGATTCTTTAATTAACAACATGTTATACGAATTGAAATAATATAAATTCATCAAAAATAAATTAGATTCAATAATATGCTCGTATATGAGCATATTATGGAATCTACTTTCTTTCCCGGAAAATAATTATGACGCCTGGGGCTTTAGTTAAAGCGCAGAATACCTAATGGTGCTAATGTCGCCAAGTTTACAATTTCAAAACGTTAACGACATAGATTAAAAAAGAAATTTGTCCGTGCGCGATTCCAAATTCTTTGGTTAACGAAGTTCGACAAGAACAAAATGTATGGAATTGACATACAATTGACCACATGATTAAGCGTGGTTTATGTCAGTTCCATAAATTTTGTTCTTGTCGAACTGCGTTAACGTTTTGAAGTTGTGACTTTGGCCAAACCCTCTGCAACACCGATAGGCGTTCCCAGCGAAAAGAATACATTTTTGATGACAACTTACTTGACGATCTAAATATAAATCATAAATTGCAGCAATCGAAGCATAAAGAACACATAGAATATTTGATACTGCTGGCTTTACGTGATTTATTTATAGTCTACATTGGGGTAAAGCGAAGTGAGCTTATATAAGAGTAGAAGCTCCTTTGTTCTTGTAGATGTCATGAAATGGCTACTACTTATACCGGAAAAACATATATTAAAAAAAAATTTGCCCGCGCGCGATTTTCAAATTCTATTATAACTTCACCCATAAAATGATGAAATCGCGCGCAAAATCTTTCTTTTTAATCTATGTTTCCTGGTTGCATCTTCAGCTTACGCTTCAGAGGCCAGGGTACGCTATTAATCATGGTCCCGATTTGGCGAAACTGGTAATTACAATTGAGTGACTGCCGTCTGATCTCCGCGAAAACCTTTTTTAAGGGATATTAGACCCACAGAAACATGACAGTGGCCAACACTGACAGATTTTTCTGTCATAGCCACGAAGCAAGCTTCGTGGACATAGCTTAATGACTGCCATCTAGCAATAACAGCCGAGATCAATGACTTAACGTGCCTTCGGAATCACGGAGGAGATCGAGATAGAAATGCCACTAATGGCGACCAATCCAAACAAGGTCGCGCACTCGCCGTCGCCGTCGCTTGACGCGCACTATCGTTACGATAACGTGCGCCGCGCAAGGCTATCGAGCTCGCCACCATCTAGGATCATGATTCAAGCTTACCCTGGGCTCTGAAGCTAAGTTGGATCTGGGAAACGCTCGGATGAAAAAGAATAATACAAAGACTTCATTCAGAACACCTTTTAAGACCAAAGTCAGCCAAGAATATCCAATCATTCATGGCTTAGCTTGACCTCCTGTGACCTAATTATAATTATCTAAAGCTTCGATCAAAACAAGTGAATAAGCTTACGCGATCGCTTTTAACGACAAATTCAAAGCTCATGCGTAGCGTGATTCGTGCCAGTAAATATCCTGACATATTTTTTGTTTGTTACTTTTTGTTTTTATATTTGGGGTGAAAAATAATGTAAATTATTTACGATACGATAATTGATCTAAAAAAATAATATGTCAGATAGTTTTTCCTGCGTTGATTGTAAAATAATTGAATGATATTGAAATAGAATTACGAAATCGCGCGCGGTCTCTACCCAAAGACTATTTTCTAGTTGCCAGGCATTTTTTAATATCTATGGGTATTGATGACGTCATTCGTTTGAATAAATGAAAACAAATTATTCAGTCTTAGCAGACCAAGATGAAAATGAGACAAAGCTGCTAACTTAACCAAAACTTTAAAAAAAAGTTTATTTTTCCGGCTTTCCTTGAGTGCTTTACTTGAACTGTAAAATTTAGTTATTTATCTTTGTCAGATCACCTTTTGCGATATACTTACATAGGTACTTTCCAAATAGTCACAAAACGGAAAAAATATCACAGCAATTTACTTAGTAAATTAGGTCCCTGTATATAAAATCTTATTGAAAATGGTACCTTTCACATTATTTTTTAATAGATTCAGGTTCATTACAAGTATCCATACTTCCATACTAATATTATAAATGCGAAAGTCTGTCTGTCTGTCTGTCTGTCTGTCTGTCTGTCTGTCTGTCTGTCACCTCTTCACGGCTAAACGGATGGACCGATTGGGATGAAATTTGGTAGGGATGTAGTTGATGACCTGAGGTCAAACATAGGCTACTTTTGGGCACGATATAACCGAGTCCCACGCGGGCGGAGCCGCGGGGAACAGCTAGTACTTAATAAATTAATTTGCGTGCTTCTGCTACCATTTAGATTCGTCGATGTGTATCGAACAATTAACAACTTAACTTAGTACTTTGTTGCTTAAGGATACCTCATGTAGAGGTGAAACACGTGTCGCAAGGAATTTATGGCCAAATTAATGATGGGCATACTGAGCTAACAGAAGTGGTTGGGCGCCGGCCGGCAGTAGCTTACATGAAATTACTGGTGACGGAAGCACGCAAAGTAATTAGGTAAGTACTTATTACAAATCACTACATAGTATAAAACAAAGTCGCTTTCTCTGTCTCTATATCCGTATATATATGCTTAAATCTTTAAAACTACCCAACTGATTTAGATGCGGTTTTTTTTCAATAGATATAGTTATTCAAGAGGAAAGTTTTTATGCCATGCGAAGCTGGGCGGGTCGCTAGTTCTGTATAAAGCATTAAAAAAGTAATACAATACACTCTCACCTAGCAGAAGTTTTCCCATTAGCGGCGGCGTGCTCGGGCGCCACTCTCCGGCGCACCCTGCGCCTGCACAGCCGCGCGCACACTCCCCGCGCGCACCCGAGACGCTCCCAAATCGGACGCGAACGCGACTCGACCGCGATCGTATCACCATTCATTGTTCAATTTAATTAAGCATCTTTAGAATTTGGCGGCAAAATTCTATACTAAAGAAAAGGCTGACATGATGTGCCCACTCGGCATAATAATCGGAACACCGTCTCTTAAAACCATGCGAAATCCAGTGAGTAAGGCGGAGATGTCGCCTTACATCATGTATTGCGCTGTCTCGCTTACTCACTGGATCTTGCATGGCTTTAAGAGACGGTAGTAACCCCGGGAAATACTTAATATAAAAATGCTATTCTAAGCGACCTACCCAGGCTTGGCACGGGTTTTAGTACTTTCATTTAAGCCTAAAAATAGAAAAATATTATTAGACTTAATATGGTTAAATCGATTTATGGATGTAAATTAATGAGTGGGTATCAAAGAATACGTCACTTGAGAATAATGATATTTCACTGATGCCACGATCGATATAGTATGCAATGCAACGATTAGAGCAGGTATGGTCAACCGTTTAGCATGCATAGTCTTTAATTATCGCATAGTATACAATGACAAAAGTATATTAAAACTCTGCATATTATTTATTTGTGATTTATTTATTTATCACAGAAAATCGTACAACATTACAGTTCAACAACCAAAGAATTGCACAACTTAAAGTAGGACACAGAGTCATTCATCCTTTGCACAAAATAATAATATTTCTCTCACTAAACGCTCGAACCTGTCAGCAAAAAGATCACATTCAGCACCTTGTCCCGATGACAGGAAGGCGTTGAGTCCAGTAAGTCCACGCAGCACAGGGGACTGTGCCCTAGCAACCGTCCGTGATAAGGGAACATCATGTAACTTGTATTATACAATGACGAAAGTATCTAAAGTCTCATTTTTCCTTATTTAGATAAAATGCTGACTGAGGAACATCCGCCAATAGACTGGTATTAGAACAGTGGAATAGTTGTTCAGATTTGTCTTGGATAAGGCTAGATTTAAAGAGCTTACAGCTAACCATCAGTAATAAAGTGGCACCAAAAGATGAAGAAAATAAAACGAGATGTCTTATTTTTCCCCTTTTTAAATGATCTCTTTGAGAATCAGGCGTGGATCCAGTCCCAAAAAAAAATGGTCACAGCCACTTGAAAACCAGCCAAGTGCTCTTAATACGAAATCTAGCATAGACAGTCGTACCTTCCTGGAACAAATTTTTAACTTGATTAGGTAGTGATTTTTCTTTTCGATGCAAAGAGTAACTTTTTTATTTAAAAAAACAGCATATTTTGTATTTGTTAATTGTATTAAGGCATATTGTTTAGACCAGACCCTATCCCATGTGGACCCTATCGAATACCCACTTCGCCGTTTTCCAGGTGGAATGAGGGAGCTTCACGATCTTACGCCTGCCACTGTCAACTGACTGAGGAATTGAATTTAGAAATCTGATCCATGCAGGACGAATGTCATACGCTATGATGATGATGATCAGCTTTTTTAGGCTTTTAATGTCAATAGTATATGACAGTGTGACTTTTATTTTATGTGACTCTGCTACACTACACCTGCAGCCCGGACCAGCCGCTTTCCCCCTTCACCGCGACGTCCCGAGCGCCCTAATAAACGGCTCCTCGACTGATGGTTGATCGTGCTCTCTTGCTCGACATCTGCCAGTTGAGTACCTTTACCTTTACTATTGTCTTAAGTCCCCAACTTTGTTCTTGAACTATCCACGACCCTAACTTTTATTGTATCACTCTTGAAACAAACACCAGTGTTATATTTCTATTTGACACCTTATTTATCCTAATTTCGTATAGCTTTAAGGTGATACCTTGGTGAACATTAGCGCCACCATTACATTAAATCCAAAACCTTAATTACATAACACGGATTTTTGATAACTTGTGTTTTCAGTGAATAATGTTTTTTAAATGACGGTGGCGCTAGTGTTCACCGAGGTCTCGTCTTAACGTTATACGCCCTTTGCGAGCGTCCCTTCGAAAAATCTTAGTTCTGACTACAGGTTGCCAACCGCTGGATCAGATTATCATGATTAATTATTAAGTACGTGGGCGATAGAGACATGTGGAAAATAAAACTAGTCAAGCGCGAGTCGGATTGAAACACTACAAGTTCTGGACCAGTATTTGTCCTGGGTACCCAAGTAAAGCATCTCCTTTAGATCTATCTATTTATATAATGCAAGAGGTGTGCTCTTGTCGGTGGAGTCAATTTCAAGGACATCTCTATCTTCCGCTAGCCTTTTCAAATCCTTCATTTAAGAGAGGAGCTTAATAGGCATGCCTAATGATAGGGTGTGTCAAGCGACGGCGACCGTGGCCTGAGTTGGTCGCCTATAGTTCATTTCAGGCTTAGAAATAGGGTTTAACACGTTAGTAGCACGTTCGTAGCATATTCGTAGCACATTCGTAGCATATTCGTAACACATTAGGAGCATATTCGTAGCCTGTTCGTAGCATATTCGTAGCAAAGTACGTAGCATTTTCGTAGCACATTTGTAGCATATTTGTAGTACGTATGATTTGTACGTAGCCGTACTATTCGTAGTCCCTCGTAGAATACCTTTTTACTTATATAAACTCTTTTTTTTCCCAGTAAGCATAGAATCTATTTTTGAGCGTCCAAATAACTACGCAATTTTTTTTTTAATCTACGGATTTCACTGTCGATATTGACGACACGTTATGACATTTTGACATCCAAATGAGCATGCAGCCACTCAAGCCACTGGTCGATATCAGCTGATAACTTATTTAGATGCAACGACATTGGCTGGCATCATGCTAGTATTTAGACTTGTATATTCCACTAGCTGCTCATCCCAGCGTCTTACGGGTGGTTTCGTTCTGTCATCTTAGCGCATGGCACGGTTTCACACGTTACCTCCTGTCCAAAACGAACACAATAAAAAATATTTTACAATTAGGTGCGTATTTCGGAAGTTATTGGCTTACTTAAATTTTTGCGATTTATTTTAATTAAATTTCCACATTAAAATAATTTTTTTGATGTTTTTTCATATGTTGCTATTTTCTAAACAATAAAATCAATAACTTTTCTAGTTTGTCTAACTTACAGAACGTCCATTAAATTCATTAAAAAAATTAATGAATTTAATGGACGTTCTTATAACTTTTATATATAATATAATATATAATTCTTATAACTCCATCCATATACCTATTAGTATTTTTGAATTTGACTGATGGTATCATTCATCGACTGTACATACGTTAAATCTAAAATAGTATTTAGTTTAGTTAGTCTTAACTATCTTAATAACTCGCCACACAAGATTTTGCCGCCAAAATCTGCCAAAAGCACAGACGAAATAATAATAATTTCAAGTGAATGTAAAAAATATATACTTGGCTGCCTAAAATTTATTAAGTATGTAACACAAGCAATTTAAAAAACAAACAGTTCGAAAATCAAATCACATTTTGCCGCCAAATACACAGATTAAATATAACAGTTCGCGTGCGGTCGCGGCTGCAATCACCGCGGGGCGTACGCTCACTGATGCCAGCTAGAAAACACTTATCGACTATACTCTCTATTGGCGACAGAGTATAGGCAGTAGTATTGTTTTAATTTTATTGCTCTAAATAAGCTGTGATACCATTTCAGAGTCCATACTTCTTAGCGGTGCCCCCTGGTAAACTGATTTTTACAATTTTATAGATTACATCAATAACTATTCAGTACTAGCTGGCCTGACAAACTGCGTACCGCCTGAACGCACATTTTTCACCGTTTAAACTTCCACAAATATTTCTAGATGAAATTAGCCAAATCGGTCCAGCCGTTCTCGAGTTTTTTGCGAGACTAACGAAAATCAATTGATTTTTATATATTGTAGATATAGATTTTTCAACAAAAAATATTTTGCAAATCCGACCAGTAGTTTTCAAGTTATAAGCGTTCAAACAAACAATCAAACAAACTCTTCAGATTTATTATATACTAGCTGTTCCCCGCGGCTTCGCCCCGTGTGGGACTCGGTTATATCGCGCCCAAAAGCGCCTATGTTTGACCTCAGGTCGTTAACTACATCCCTACCAAATTTCATCACAATCGGTCCAGCAGTTTAGCCGTGAAGAGGTGACAGACAGACAGACAGTCAGACAGACTTTCGCATTTATAATATTAGTATGGAAGTATGGATAGTATGGATGGAAGTATGGAAGTATGGATGTTAGTTATATGATATGCCTTTGAAGCTTGGACGCTGACACAAAAAGAAGAAACTAAGCACTTGGTAGCCAAGAGGAAAATCCGCCGAAAATATTGGGACTGGTCACGGTCAGGGATCACTTGGAAATTGAGAAGGAATGCGGAGGTGGAAGAACTAATAGGGGAGCCAAATATAATGGCGGCAAACTCCGTGGGCTGGGTCACGTGTAGAGCGTACATGGAAAGACCGACTGGAAAAAGGCCGGTGGGTCATCCCAGGTATCGCTGGAGGGATGAAGTGTGTAAAGACCTGGAAGCCCTCCAAAGAGCCGATTGGAAAGTGGTGGCGCAAAATAGGTGGGAGTGGAGAGCTCTTGGGTCGTAGGCCAGGATCCACTTTGGGTCGTTGAGCCATTACAGTAAGTAAGTAAGTAGATGATCATAATTGGCTGAATTTCGTACGGTACGTCAAAATTTTTATTACTAGCTGTACCCGCCTGTTGTATGTATGTTCTATAGCTTATAACCTATTTTCAAATTATTTTACGGTCCTGAATACAAAGTCTATTCTATTCTATTTTTTGGTTATGGCTCCATCGTTTAGCCAAACGATGATTTTGCCAATGTCAAGGTTGAGAAAGACACAGTGTTCGAGTTGAAATATATACTCATGAGACTGTTGTTCGGTTGTTGGGAGCTCTGTAACCTAAAACAACACAAACAAATGTTAATGGTTATTGGGTTAGTAGACTATTTACTACAAACAAACACACACAGTAACATAGACATTTTTTCGGTATGAAGAATTTATACACTGATAGGAAAGGAAATAGGGTATGGATCACCAAGGATATATAGATAATATAAATGTTATAAATAAATATTATTGTTATTAATAAATTTTGCAAAGATATTAACAAACCTAGAGAAAACTAAAGTTAACAAAAAAGATATATTGACAGGACGAGGAATATTTGGGGGTAGTAAGTCGTACAGAGACACTGACAAATTGGGGCATTCAAAGAAAATATGTTCAGGAGTACCCTCATCCAAGCCGCACTCACAGAGAGAACTGTCTCTAATTCTAATTTTAGCTAAAAATACCGGAGAACAAAAATGGCCTAAACGAAGACGAATTATGACAGAAGTTGGAAATTTGGGGAGGTTACGATATTTGTGAAACCAAGGATTGATGGGAATATTTGGTTGGATTTTGGAATAGTGTTTCGCCTTACATACACAATTATTTCTCCACAGTTTATCCCATTCTGTTCTGAGGGAGGATTGAGCTGTCAGTTTCAGATCTCGGGGATGGTAGTAATAATATTTGTCAGAACCCATATGTATTGCTTCCTTGGCGAATCTATCCGCTGTCTCGTTTCCAGATATTCCAGCATGACCTGGAATCCAGGCTAACGTAACATTAATGCCTGCAAGATGACATCTATAAAGAACTTCTCTAGTCATAATTGAAATAGGGAAATTTTCTCTGGCATGAAGAGGAAGTTTAACTATATCTTGGAGACTACTCTTGCAGTCAGATAAAATAAGAGTTTTATTTAATTGGTGGGACTCTACATATGTTACCGCTTCTAGTAGGGCAATAGCTTCTCCGGAAAATACAGAAGTTTGAGGAGGACATTTAAAATTCAACAAAATTTTGTATTTGGGAATCCAAACTGCAACACCAACGTTACCTTCAGCTGATATCTTGGATGCATCCGTAAAAATCAAAAGCCAGTCTGACCACTCATTATCCACTAATTCATTGAACTGTTTATTAGCATCAAGAGTTTGTTTGTTTACACCCATATCTAAAATCACCTGGGGTTGGAAAACAAGAGCAGAATAATTTACATGGAATAATATGTTTCCATCAAACCTCTGCACAGGACAAGTCAAGGCCTTGTATTTCTGGAAACTATTAACAAGAGGCGGGGGAGATTTATGAGTCCAATATGAAGAAGTTGGGAGGGATTGTGAAATTGAATTTAGAATATTTGGAAGTGGGTGGGTAGAATTTTGAATTGTTTTGAAAAGAAATCGGTCAGCAAGGAATTGTCTTCGAAGGAGAAGAGGTGGTTCCAAGCATTCAGCCTGAAGAGCTAGAATAGGGGAAGACTTCATAGCTCCTGTAATAGTGCGTAAGCATTTCGCCTGGATTCTATCTAGTTTAGCAAGTGCTATCTTACTGCATGGTTCTAACAAAAAACACCCATAATCAAAATGACTACGTATTATAGCCTTGTATAGCAAAAGTTGGCTGTAGGGATGTGAACCCCAACGAACGCCTGAGACCGCTCTAAGAACATTGGCGCCTTTTTCAGCTTTATTAGATACATAGTTTAAGTGATGAACGCCAGTCAATTTAGAGTCGAGATATACTCCCAGAAATTTAATTTTTTCCTCAATGGCTATAGGGCTATCATTTACACACAACCTAATCTGCGGAATAGATCTTTTGCGGGTAAATACTACCGCAGAGCATTTATTGATTGACAATGTCAGTCCATGTCTGTCAAGCCAGTCATTTAGATAAAATAAAGCAGAGTTAAGTCGAGCAGTTAATTCTTCAAAATTTTGTGATCGGGCATAAATGGCTATATCATCCGCATATTGCAGGGTATCACAGAAGCTATTTATCGTAAGATCTAGATCATAGGTGTATAAATTGTACAAGATAGGGCTGAGGACTGAACCTTGAGGCAAGCCCTTCCAGATATTACGCGGAGAAAGGAGTGAGCCATTAATACGGACTTGAATAGAACGGCGCATGAAAATATTGCATATGACATTAACAAGCCTCACTGGAATGTTCAGATGTAGCAGTTTTTGCCTGAGCACCGGAAGCAGGACATTGTCATAAGCAGAGGAAATGTCTAAAAAGACTCCAACAACATTTTCATTATTAGAGAAGGCTAGTCTGATCGACGAACAGAGAATACTAAGGCTATCCATGGTGCCCTTGCCACGGCGGAAACCAAATTGTGTGTTGGACAGTAAGTTTCTGTTCTCAATTATCCATTCAAGACGATTTTTTATTAGATGCTCCATGATTTTAACAAGAACTGAACTAAGAGCAATTGGTCTGAATGATGCGGGGTCTGAAGGATCCTTGCCAGGTTTAAGAATTGGCACAATTATTTGGGTTTTCCATGATCCAGGAATGTTTCCAGATAAAAAGATAGAATTAAGAATATTTAAAAGATAGCGTTTGGTAGACAAAGATGCATTACAGATAAAGGAGTATGGAATACCATCAACACCAGGAGCAGAGTCTTTTAGGTGGTCGAGTGCACTGCAGAGTTCAGCAAAAGAGAACTCATCATTCATTGAGTCAGAAGATGATGAAGTTTGAGGATAAGAAATAGGAAAACAATCAAAGTTTGGAGCAGAGGGAGGGGCTAACTTGTCCATGAACTGTTCCAACCATGGAGATGAGTCGTTCGAGGAGGTATTGTTTTCGGTAAGACTTCTACGAAATAACTTTATTTTTTTCCAAATAATAGAAGGGTGAGTCCTCGGAGAGAGAGACTCACAGAATTTGTTCCAACCAAGCTTCTTCTTTTTAGATAAAAGTCTCCTTGTGCGAGCACAGGTTTTTTTGTAGTTGATATAGTTGCTCATGTCAAGGTCTGATAGATATAGGTTTTCTGCCTCCTTGCGCTCATTGACACTGGTTGTACACTCATGGTCCCACCAAGGGGGAGAAGGGATCAGCTTTTTGCTAGGTTTTTTAGTTGGGATGGATTTATCAGCTGCAGACTGAACACAGGAAATAAATTGATCATACATATCGAAGCCATTGAAGCTGTTTATTTCTGGGAGATTACTTATCTCTTCATCCAGGATCCTAGAATAATTGGACCAGTCAGCCTGTTGTGTACGATACTTTAACAGTGGAGGAACTGGTGGAGAGGGTCTGAAAGAAGAATATAAGTAAGTGACAATAGGAAGATGATCACTGCCATATGCATTAGGAAGAACAGACCATGACAAAGTGGGAGCAATCGAAGGGGATGCTAAGGTCAAATCAGGAATGCTTACATTCTGAGTCGGAGATGATCTCCGAGTTGCTGATCCATCGTTGATAACGCAAAGATCCTGAGTATCAAGAATATCAAGTAGGAAGAATGAAGCAGGGTCGTCACAGTGGGAGCCCCACAATGTGTTTTTACAGTTGAAATCCCCAAGGATTATTAAAGGTCTAGGAAGATTTGTAATTATATTATTTAATTCGGAGAGGACTTGGAAGTTCGGGTAGGGTATATAGACAGAGACTAGCGATAAACCAATACAAGAAGCAGCTACCACATGAAGATGAGGGCTATGGGGAGGGATGGGTATTTGGGAATTGAGGGAAGCGGTGGTTAAATGACAAAATGTATGTCTACGTATCAGAGTTTATTTGCGGAAAAATATATAGGTACATACGGCAAGCAGAAAGTCCAAGGCAGCGTGTGATAGAACAAGAGATCGCACAGAGAACCAAGAAAGAATTAGGGTGATACACAATAGAAATATGGGTAGCTAAACAAATCAACAAGCGTAGCGGTTAAGCGAGCGGGCAGAGCCACGAGTAACGCAGGCTTCGCGTCGCACTGCAAAATCAAGACTGGTTAGTGACCGGGCGTTAGCGGACGGCGGCCGCCCGGCGCGCGCGCCTGTCTAGCTAGATACAGCTATGGGTATTGATATCGTTTTACTAGCCATCGGTTTATACCGTGGCGACGCTTATGCATTATTTTTATCTATACGTGAAATGTACATATAAGACTGTATTTGGGTATATGTTATGTGTTGTGTTTGTACGTGTGTTATAATACTATGAATGGTGTATGTATGAATGGTATATAATAATACTATGAAGCACCCACATCACTCCCCTCCAGAGACCATGCCTATGGGCGATAATAGTCAGGGAATCTTACCTTTCTTCCCGACTTTGTGGTTCGTGTGGTCTCTGGAACTTGCTGTGGAGGTTGTGCGGACGGTGTTTCCGGCGGATTTGGTAGTTGGGGGGTGGTTTTGTTGGTATCGTCGGACAGCATGAAGGCCGGCTTAAGGCGGTCGACAGTTACTGTAACGTCTTTACTATTTACACGAATTTTGTAAAATTTCGCATCCCTCTGAATAACTTTATGAGGTCCGGTGTAAGCAGCTTTGAATGCGCCATGTAACGCGTCTTCTCTCAGGAATACGTGGCTACAAGTGGCAAGATTCTTAAAAACAAATATTTTGGGGGAAGTATGGTGTTGAGTAGGAACGGGACGAATGTCCTCCACAAGTGACTTTAAACGGGTTGAAAAGTCAACAGTATCAGTGGTATAACCTATATTGCTTTTATCAAAAAAATCACCGGGTAGTCTAAGAGGTTCCCCGTACACAAGCTCCGCTGATGACGATTTTAAGTCCTCTTTGAAAACACTCCTCACGCCTAAAAGAACAAAAGGAAGAGTTTCCGTCCAGTTGGGATCGCCGTGGCAAGTAATTGCGTACTTCAATTGCCGGTGGAATCGCTCCACCAAGCCATTGCATTGCGGGTGATACGCTGTTGTCCTCCGGTGTTTAAAACCAATGATTTTGGACAACTGTTGGAACAGCGCCGACTCGAACTGTCTGCCTTGGTCAGTGACAATGTCAGAAGGACAGCCAAATCGGGACACCCAGCATGATATAAATGCTTTAGCCACCGTCTGCGCAGAAATATCGGTTAACGGGACAACTTCCGGCCATCGTGTAAAACGATCGACGGCTGTCAAACAATACCGATACTCTCCAGAGGGAGGAAGTGGTCCGATAAGGTCCAAATGTACATATTTGAAACGCGCCGAAGGTAAATCAAGTGTTCCTAACGGTGACGTGACATGTCTCGTTACCTTCGTGCGTTGACAACTCAAACATGCTTTAGACCATTCACGGCACTCTTTACGCATACGGGGCCAAACGTAGCGCTCAGCAATGAGCTTGGTGGTAGCATTTGCACCGGGGTGGCTGAATGAATGAAGGCAATTAAAAATTTGCTTACGCAGGTTTTTGGGTACGAATGGCCTGACATTCGATGTGCTGATGTCACAGTACAACTCTTGTCGACTGCCAGGGATTTGTCGTTTGACTAAATGAAGGGAATTATCACCTTTTAAACAGTCTGCAAGTTCGGCATCGGTGGTTTGAGACTGTGCCAATACTTCCCAATCAACAGGTGCTCGCAACTCTTCCACCCTCGAAAGAGCATCTGCAACCACGTTATCGCGGCCGGAGATATGTTGAATATCACTAGTAAATTGCGAGATTAAATCAAGATGCCTGTATTGACGAGGCGTGCAGTTACTCTTCCGTTGATGGAATGCATAACAAAGCGGCCTGTGATCTGTATATACTGTGAAGTGGGTAGCCTCTAGCATATGCCGGAAATACCTGATGCTCTCGTAGATCGCGAGGAGCTCCCGATCATATGGTGAATACTTCCTTTGGGAGGGGCACAGTTTACGCGAGAAAAAGGCTAGAGGCTGCCAGTTTCCATCTTGATATTGTTGGAGGACTCCGCCTATCGCGGTGTCTGATGCGTCAGTGACTAGTCCTAGTTTAGCCCCAGTTTTAGGGTGTGACAAAAGGGCTGCTGAGCACAAACTCTTTTTACAGTCCCCAAAAGCCTGCAGTAGATCTCCTTTCATATCCACTGGCTGTGAAGGTTTCACTGCTCCTGTAAGTAAGGCGTTTAAGGGCGCTTGGATTTTCGCGGCGTTAGGAATAAATCTCCTGTAAAAGTTAACCATGCCCAAAAATCTTCTAAGCTCTCTTACCGTTTTTGGAGCAGGGAAATCCACAATAGCCTTGACCTTGCTTTCCAGAGGCTTGGTACCAGCTTTGGATATAGTGTAGCCTAGAAATGTTACCTCCGGAACGCCAAAGACACACTTAGCAGTATTAACCAACACACCGTAGTCTCTCATGCGGCTGAAAATTTGGTGCAAGTGCTTCTCGTGGTCTTCCTGAGTCCTGGAGAATATTAGGAAATCGTCCAGGAATGGGTAACAAAAATCCAGGCCACGGGTCATTTCATCAACAAACCTCTGGAAAGTTTGCCCTGCGTTTCTCAGACCAAAGGTCATGAAAGGAAATTCGTACAATCCGAACGGTGTCGTTATCGCTGTCTTCGGTATGTCCTGTTCTTCTACAGGGATCTGGTTATAAGCCTTAACTAAATCAATGACAGAGAAGTACTTACATCCAGATAAGAAGTGGGAAAAATCGTGGATGTGACGGATGGGGTACATATCGGGTATAGTTCGTGCGTTTAGCAACCTGTAATCCCCACAAGGACGCCAGCCGTTATCCTTTTCGGACACTAAATGCAATGGGGACGCCCAAGGACTATCCGATGGACGAGCTGTACCGTTACCTAACATTACCTCGAATTCCTGCTTAGCAATCTTCATTTTGTCAGGTGCTAGTCTTCGCGGTTGACAAGACACAGGAGGACCTGGTGTGGTGCGTATGTGATGTTTAGTGTGGTGTTTGACATGGCCTGGTGTACCAGCAGGGCGTGTTATTTCTGGATATTGAGCTAGAATGGCAAGATATCTATCGGAAGTATTATTAGCGAAACCAGTCGAGATTTTAACGCTTGATACTAAATTTGAACTAAGATTAACTATACTACCTACAGCACTGATATTGGTTGTACCATCAACAAGCCTACGGTTACCCACATCAACCATAAGTCGGTAATACTCGAGAAAATCTATCCCTATAATGGGTTTGGTGACGTCTGCTACTACGAAGCGCCAGGGAAAATCGCGGCGTAACCCTAAATTTAATTTTAACTGAATATAACCGTATGTGTCTATGCTAGAACCATTAGCAGCGCTGAGTTGGTAAGCCGTTTTGCTACGAGGTTCACGGAGCGCGGTCGCAGGGTACACACACACATCACTCCCGGTATCCACTAAAAACTTTATTTTAGACGCACGATCGACGACGAACAGGCGACCGGTTTGGCTATGGCAATCATTGGTCGCCATCACTGATTGCACGTGGGGTTTCCCGACTTCTTAAAATCACAGGGCTGGATGCATCTTCTAGCTTGCGAATTAAATTTAAAATGATACCAGCACAAAGGGAACTGCCGGTAGCTGGAATTCGACCTGCGTGATGATGACCGATCTCGTCCTCCTTGATGTCTCTGACGGGACCGTGATCGTCCGTTGACCTGAGTTGACAGTGCGCTGACTTGCCTTGTCAGCTCCGCGACTTGTCGTGTAAGTTCACTAATAGGTGATGATGCTGCTGCTACCTGTGTGGCAGCGGGCTGAGCAATGTCGTTGATCCGATCGGCGAGCTCCGCGAGGTCGTCTAAGGAAAGGGTAGACTGGGAAGCTACAATAGGCTGCATGCTAGCTGGAAGGCGGCTTGCCCATATCGTCCTGAGGAAATCTTCTGGTATTTCCGGGCCCGCGAGGTGCTGAAGGTGGCGCAGGAACTGAGAAGGCTTGCGGCTCCCAAGCTCTTCGTGCATTAATAATTGTTTAACCTTATTCTCACGAGACACGGATAATCTTTTGATGAGTTCACCTTTCAAGCGATTGTAGTCGGGTGGGCCAACCAAAATGTCTTCGACTTCCGCTGCATAAGTTCGCTCTAGTGTACCCAATATGTGAAAAAATTTTGTTGCGTCATCGTTAACTTTTGCAATAGCGAATTGGCCTTCCACCTGTGCAAACCAAATGGCCGGTTTCTCAGGCCAAAATGGAGGTATCTTAATTGTGGTTAACATGGTTGGTTGCGTGGTCGTTGTGCCTTCCGCTATCTTGGCACGCACACGAGGCTTTGTATTCACATTTACTTCTGTATCGCTTCCACTTCCACTCTTACTGCTCATTGTGCAGTAGATTCCAATATAAATTCAAGTCGTAGGTCACCACTGAGGGAAGCGGTGGTTAAATGACAAAATGTATGTCTACGTATCAGAGTTTATTTGCGGAAAAATATATAGGTACATACGGCAAGCAGAAAGTCCAAGGCAGCGTGTGATAGAACAAGAGATCGCACAGAGAACCAAGAAAGAATTAGGGTGATACACAATAGAAATATGGGTAGCTAAACAAATCAACAAGCGTAGCGGTTAAGCGAGCGGGCAGAGCCACGAGTAACGCAGGCTTCGCGTCGCACTGCAAAATCAAGACTGGTTAGTGACCGGGCGTTAGCGGACGGCGGCCGCCCGGCGCGCGCGCCTGTCTAGCTAGATACAGCTATGGGTATTGATATCGTTTTACTAGCCATCGGTTTATACCGTGGCGACGCTTATGCATTATTTTTATCTATACGTGAAATGTACATATAAGACTGTATTTGGGTATATGTTATGTGTTGTGTTTGTACGTGTGTTATAATACTATGAATGGTGTATGTATGAATGGTATATAATAATACTATGAAGCACCCACAGGAATAGACAAAAGAGTTTGAGATTAGGAGAGCACAACCTGCATACCCGTCATCCCTGTCATCCCTGTCATTCCGAAGACAGGCATACCCAGACACATGAAAACATGCCCCCGGGCTCAACCATGTCTCCGAGATAGCAGCCACGACGGGTTTGAATTGGTTGAGAAGAGAGATGAGTTCATATTTTTTATTGCGGACGCTTTTACAATTCCATTGCAGAAGGGTTTGGTCCATTATTGGATATTAAAGTTTTTAAGAATTGCTGTAATATAGAATTGACATTGGGCGGTACGGAATCAGAGAATTTGGAAATAATGTTCACTAAGGAACAGACTAATAATTCAATTAAGTTATCATTTGGAGTGAGCTTAGGAGTGGGACTAGGAGGGGAATCTGAAAGGCCACAACCATTTGGTTGAGTAGATTTTGGAGTATATATTATTGAGTTATGGGCCTCTAGATCATAACTTTTGCCAAGAGAAGGGGAAGGTCTGGGAGATTTAAACAAAGTTTTTTTGTATGATTTTTTCTCTGGAGTATAGTAAGAGACAAATTGAGGAAGCTGTGAATTTGAGGGGGACAGAAGGGGTTGGGACGAGGATGCCACATCTGCATATGAAGTTTTAGTAGGTGGGAATCTTTTGGCTGCTTCAGTGTAAGATATATTTTCTTGAGACATAATAATTTTTATTGATTTCTGTCTCTGATGCTCCGGGCATTTGGGGTCTGTTGCACAATGCAAACCATTGCAAAGGAAACATGATGAGCTTTCTAGTGAACAGTCATCTCCACAATGTTCCTGTCCGCATTTATAGCAACGTGGTTTAGATCTACATTGTGATTTAACATGTCCAAATTTGCAACAATTGCGACATTGGATCGTAGGAAGTCTGTAGGTATCTACATCTAAAGCTGTGCTGTAACAGTAAATTTTTTCAGGCAAGGATTGACCGAGGAATGTGAGGACTACAGTTGTGGATGGCACCCACGAGACACCTGCATCACCCTTTTTTTTAATATTTAGCCTTCTAGCTCTAACAACAAGGCCACACCCACGAGGGGTTTGGATGCTATCGAGAAGATCTTCCAGTGACCATTCTGTTGGAATATTTCGAACGACACCCATGCGTGATACCAAAAATCTGGGAATGACAGCAGTTAATTTATTTTGTGATAACATTGGGTTTTGAACAAAATTGTTTGCATCTCTGGCAGTTTTAAAAGCAACAGAAATTCTGCTGCGACTTACTGGGAGAATACCTCCGTCACTTATGCCACATATGTTTGCCTTGTGAATCATTTGGGCAAATTTAAGTACCCTAATTGATAAACCCGCTACATTGTCAGGTTCTGTACGGCTTACATGGACAATGAACGGACCTGGATCAGAGTCAGAGTATTGGAAGTTGGCGTTTTCCTCATATCCCGGTCTGATAAAAACAGACTGGATAGAGTCAGATGGTGTATTCGATTTTTTGGCATCGATAGATATACTATCTTCAGCCGGACGTTTTTTTGGTTTTGGCTGAGATGTGCTAGGGCTTTGGAGCATTTCAGGATCAGACGGAGGAGGGTAACCTCCCCCGTCTGGGGGATCCGTGTCCATTATTAAATGGACACGATAGGGGTCTAATAAATATTTGCAACTTACCTTAAAACCACCACCAAGACAATACGAACAAACAAAATTGGGGAAACAGAGTCAATATGATAGAAAGTCGCGATTTTATCCTATACACGTGTGATTAACAACACAGTGACGGGCAAAATCCGAATACAAAGTCCTTTGATTACAAAAAAAAAAAAAAGTCTTTGTCAATGTCAATTTCACATTTGACATTGACAAAGACATTGTCAAATTCAAGCGTATTTATTTACACTTTCTGAGTTTAAACGGCTGATGGTAGTAAACTAATTGTGATTTGTGTGTAAATAAAAATAGGAATTTATGAATTTACGATATTCAAAGATAAGATGTAGTCTTCCTTTGTCTTGAGGACTTTCAGATTCATATCGCCGCTAAGGTTATAAAGTGTCTGTTCTGTGATTCGCACAGGCCAGAGTACAAAGCAATCACTACGACTCAAGAATGTGTGCCATATCGGTCTTTGAACCTGTTTAGAAAGCAACTAAAAGTGGACCTGATATTATCATTAAATTAATATTCAAAAAATACCTCTGTAAATTTTGTAATATATTGAACCAAGATGTTCAATATCAACAGGGGCTTATTGCCCATAAAAGTTCATTTCTTCTTCTTTTTCGCTGGTAAGTAATATTTGTTATTTAATTTATTTTAAATATAATATATATGTACATATAAACCATCCAACAGTTAATAAAATCACATTTTTATGTAATTATGTATTTAATAATAAAAAAATGTGATTGTCCGTCCTGATAGCGGTTTATTAGTAACATTATATATCATTAAAACACATTTTTATGGGCCGCCCATAGCATTGTTGCCAATTTAGGGTAAACCATGAATCATCACTACATAGTATAAAACAATGTCTGTATGCTTTAATCTTTAAAACTACCCAACAGATTTTGATGTGGTTTTTTTTTAAATAAATAGAGTGATTCATGGGGAAGGTTGTTAGTTTATTATAATTAAATTAATTTGTTTGTGATAACTATTGTATTAAAACAAAAGCCCACAAATAAAACATATCAAAACAGGCTGCCATCAAAAATATAATTCACGAAAATAAGTTGACAATATGAGCCAGACTAAAACTCAACATCATGCACACACAGCATGATCACTTTAGTAAACACGTGTACCTAAACACACCAAATAAAAGGTACAAACAGTTGAATTACAAAGCTATTTTTACTAAAGGAAAAATAATTAATCAGGAATAGAAATAATAATAATTTATTTTATTTTCTTTAATAATAATAACAGCCCAGTTTGTCCATCCTCTCTTCATCTCAGACTGACAGACAGACTTAGCCAAGAACGGGATTTGTAGGAGTACCACATTACATCAACTTCTTCAAAGGGCGTCTATGATGTGTTTAATCAATATCCACATGCTCACCTCTGAAAAGTTCATTGTAAAGACTTCATCATCATCATATCGTGTAGCTGACACAGTTAATCGACCATGCATACCCTGATGTCAGAGTTCTCTAGAAATGCCACTCTGCCAACTGTTTAAGCAACCATGTCAGAGCCATTGGTCCCAGCTGCTATCTGGTAGTTACCAGATAGCAGCTGGGACCAATGGCTTAACATACCAATGAGCAGAATCATCTTTATTATCAGACAATCAGGTGTTTAAAGCCTGAAATATCCTAACCAAACTGGAAATTGGAAACAAACACACAAAGTAATGCTTGCCGAGCAAATTGAACCCACAACCTCCGGGGTTTAAGGCCAACGCCTTAACCACTAGACCACGGAGGCAGTTAGTAGACCTGTAATGATCAACAAAGATACAATAAACACCTAATTAATCACAGGTCTTTAAACCCTGGATTTTCGTGAGTATTGCCATTATGCAACAAACAATACCATAGAGGGTCACAGAATTGGTCATGTACATATGTTTTTCTGGGTACATAAATTTTGTAAATAATTAGAAAAAAATTATGGGATAGATTAATCTATTAACGACTACCCTTTCTTGGCAAACACTTTGTTGAGCAAAAAGTATTTAGGCCATTTTTCTTCTAAAATAGGATCTATTAGAGGACCTAGGAAAATCCCAATTAATATTATAAAGGCGAAAGTTAGTATGTTTGTTAATTCTTCATGCTAAAATGGCTAGGAGAATTTTTATGAAATTTGGTATGCGGCTGATACATCAGATTACAGAATACTATTCTAGTACAGATATCTAACCGCCATACAAAGACACGCGCCGATTTTTAGTGTACTGATAGAGTCCCCCACTAATGAGACATTAATTAACGCCATCTATTGATCACTTGAGATACTGTGATTCTAAATCCGATAACTTAAATGAAGCACTAAATCAGATTAAGGTTGAAGACGCTACTAAAAAAACTTTTTTTTATTATTCTCTAAAAGTAAAAAAAATTGCAAGAAGATGGCGCTGCTGTGTATGATAAACCGCGGGTAAAACCGCGGGGTGCAGCTTGTAGGGCTAAAGTTTAAATATTAAGACATCTAAATAGATGGATAAGCATTATTAATTTAATTAGCTTTATCGCTTTATCAATGATTATTATAAAAATAAAACAAGATATCAAATAATTAAAATTTATAAATAGAGTCTATGTGACAATGATTGCTTAAAACACTGTTACTATCATCTAATTATATCTGAACTAGCTTTTGCCCGCGGCTTCGTCCGCATGGACTTCCCGGGATGAAAGGTACCCTATGTCCTTCTCCTAGTTCTAAGCTACCTCCTCACAAATTTTCAGCAAAATCAGTTCAGCCGTTCTTGAGTTATAAGTAGTGTAACTAACACGACTTTCTTTTATATATATATATATATATATATAGATATGTACTAGCTGTTGCCCGTGGCTCCGCCCGCGTGTAGGTCGCTTTTCGCGTAACCTGTGGAAACTACAACTAATTAGACCTATAGATAAATCTATAGTATCCTATTCCCATGCCAATTTTATAAAGCCATTACATTGCTACGATATCAAACTGAAAATATTAACATTCATACTATCACATCTTTGTCTCTAAAAGAGTAGACGCAGCCTATTACAGGGTCATTTGCACCTAAAAGCCACTCCTAAAGTTATAGTGGGCGTGAAAAGTGGAGAAAATCTCAATAAAAAGTGATTAGTTCGTTAAATTAAACCTTACGACACGACCGTATGTTCCGTCAAACAACAACTGAACTGACTTGCCGATTTGATAATTTTTTAAACCAAAGCCAAACCAGACCAACTAATCAATTTAAATAGCTTACAATACAACACGACCGATAAACAAACGAACCAATAGAACTAAATCAACAACCAAATTTTTTTTTAAGTAATTCAAATTAATTGCCGTAAGGAAAATTTTCATTCTGCTATACCATATGCGAAAAAATTATTAAAATAAAGTCAGCGCCATCTATTGATATTTTATGTAACTAAATTATACGCCCACACACATTCAATGTGTTATTTTATTAAAATTTAATAGAGACTGCAGTGTATTTTTTTCTTTATTGATATCGATAAAACAAAGTAGAAATTCTAGCCTTATCTAAATTAAATACGTTTATGTAAACCGCATTCAACTCTGTTTAAAAGTTTTGAAGCAGTGCTAGAAGTAAACTTCAACTGACCATAACTTCTTTTTCCCTTAACCGATTTTGACAAAACAAAGTTTTGACAACGCTCCTATTTATATGTAATCCATCTGTGAAAACCGCGCTCAAATCTGTTGAGTAGTTTTGAAGTTATAACGTACCAGAGAGACAAAAATTCCAAAAAATGTTTTTTTTTTTTTGGTTTCTGTTTCTCTTCTTTAATCGCTCCGTATCAGTTTTTTAGAAAAATATTTAATGTATAGACACTCGATTTTTACTGTCCTATTATTTGTATAGATAGATAAGTACAAAATACTGATATATTAACCGACTTAACGCTAAGAGCGTTCTCTACCAGTCAACCATTTGATTAATCTTCTTCTTCAATGTCGTCAATGACAAACTATTAGATTTGATTTGATTGGGGTTGCGATATCGTTTATCCGGAAATAAATTTGCAAATGAATTTATTCGTTTCTTTCAAAATTAAAATAAAAGTAAGAAAATAATTCTAGAAAACAAATAAAAAATGTACGGAAAATTATTGTTTGTGGCAGGATTCGATCCAGCTACTTCCAACTATTTCTTGAAAGATTTCTTTACTAAAATATTAAAAGCAATAAGATTCTAAAAAACTAATACAAAACGAAAAAAAAGTAAGTAAAAAAAAGTCATGTTTAGCAGGATTAGAACCCTCCTATTTTCAAACTACTATTCGAAATCCGGAATCCGGAAAAATACTTTTCAAACTTAAATTAAACGAATCAATGAGTAGCCCAAAACGCAATATAATGCCGCAATTACCACTCCATACTCCAATCAATTCCAATTTTATTTTATTTTATTATTTTATATTTAGTAGAGGTGAGACGTATTTATTGGAACAGGTTTTTGGAATAGGTTTTGGCTTGTACGCGTAAGTACGCGTTCCCGCATGCGAGTCTTTTAGCGTATCGAGTATTTACGAGTACGGCGACTTCACCGGTACGCGCAACTCAAAAACTAGGATGCGAGCGTTCGGGACTATATTCGGAAGACGTCGTCGTGAAACTTCGGGATCGCTCGACTCGCCCGCTGCTGCACCTAGCCGCCGAGCGATGTATTTCGGCGAGTTATTGTTAATTCAAATAACACTTTTATTACAAACACAATATGGTCATTTTCTTTTGGTAGCATATTTGTTTTGGTGTGATAATAATACTTGTTGTTTACTTACAATTTGCAATTTTAAAAACAAACAGTTGTTAGTTGTTAGCTTTCGCCGAAAGTTCAATATGAAAGTGAGTACTTATGTATAAACGTATTGAAAAAAAAAACAAGCAAACAAAATAATAGGTAAATAAAAAAAGATTAAGAATCACTTTGTATATAAAAAAAAATGTAAATAAAAGTAATCAATGAATATAAAATCGATTAAAAACTTCTAATATATATTTTACTTAAATACTCTTTTTTATTGAAATTTTAATAAAATTTGCTGACAGTCCTAACCCTGTATAAAGTATGAAGGGAAGTTTTAAGTCAATTTTTAAAAAAAATGATAAAAAAAATACGAAGTGTGAAGAAGACTCAATACTTGTAAAACTACTTAGTCCATATACGCAAGACGCGCATTTACGGGAATCATTTGGTTACGCAATGAGTCCATTGAGTCGCGTACTCGTAAATACTCGTGGACCTAGTCTTTGGATCTAGTCTTTTTCTGGACGCGTACTCGCAAGACTCAGTCCACGTTTTACCTAGTATGTCTCACCTCTAATATTTAGCAGGTACCAAATCGTCTAAACGAACAATCAAATCGTTAGAAAAGTTAAAAAAATTTTTTATTTATATTGAAACCTCAATTACTACACATGATGATTAAATGCGAGCGACAAACCATATCGACTTTTAAAATGTATGGTGGCGCCATCTATTAACACATTACTGAACTCATAATATTAACAATTAAATAAAACCTTTGCACTCTGTCTTGTATCCTATTACAATTTGTTGTGTACATACAATACAATTCAATTCAATACAATACAAAATATTATACCAAAAGAAATTTTCAATTTTAATTCCATGTATCTCACTTCAAAAATGACAAAGTTTCATACGAACTGGCAACCCCTAGTTCACCCCTATAGGGATGTAATTTTCAAAATCAGATTGATGCATTATTATTTTTTACCAATTACAAATTCAAATTAAAAATTTCATGTGTCTCACTTCAATAATGACAAAGTTTCATACAAAATGGCAACCCCTATTTCACCCCTTTAGGGATGTAATTTTCAAAATCTGATTGGTGCATTATTATTTTTTACCAACTTCAAATGTAAATTAATAATTTCATGTATCTCACTTCAAAAATGACGAAGTTTCATACAAACTGGCAACCCCTTTTTCACCCCTTTAGGGATAAAATTCCCAAAAGTCTTTCTTAGCGGACGTCTCTTAGTCACAATCTACCTTCCTGCCAAATTTCATCTTCATCGGCTCAGCAGTTTTGGAGATTTCGTGATGAGTGAGTGAGTGTTTTTCGCTTTTATATATATATATTTCGCTTTTATATATATAGATATGTTGACGACAGACAGCGTGCCAATCAGAAACGCTGATTGCGACAGCAACGAGCAACGACTCAACGATCGCAATACTTGTAAAAGTACGACCAATCACAGCAAGGGAATTCTTTGGGCCAATAAGAAGCCGTTTCCCCCGCACCGAACGATGCGCAAACATGAACGCGCGCTGTGATTGGCCGGCACTTAACGCGTGCTAGTACACTACTGCGTGTAGTGTGACATACATATAAGGTAGCACATAAGTTTGAAAATTGGTAGTACATTCGTAGTTTACTCGAGATTATATTGTGGTTAAGCAGCAAATATATTCAAGTGATCAACAACTCCGACGTTTTAATTGGAAAACACCAGCAAGTAATACAGTCCACAAAGCTCCGTCCAATCGTTGAGCCGTCACCATCACCATCTTCGACGAATCCCAAGGACCAGCGTTAAACATCTGGTATCCCGAACGGTTGGATACCCCGGCTGACGCCAACAACATCAGGTGTCGCCAATAGATAGATATAGATATAGAAGATAGATGATAGATGATGAAGATAATTACAAGGTGCTTGTAGGATCGCTGAAAAAAGATTAATCAATAAAAAGTATAAGTATAAATTTACAGTAAGTATCTACCCCTAGTATGAGATTTTATAAACGAAGATGCTAGGGACTGGGTTAGGATTTTGTATTGGATTTCTTAGTAAAAAAGAGTATGAATTATTTAAAAAAAAAATTACTAAAGTATCGACTGACATTTAATAAAGCTATTGTGCTTTATTTGTGGCAGTTTGTGGTATCCCAACATAAATGCAAAAGTAAGTTTGTATACTTATTTGTTACCTCTTCACGCCCTATCTACTGAACCAATCCTCCTGAAATTTCGCATACACATAGGAGCATTGAGAAGAACAAATACCTTTCATCCTGGGAAAAAGCACTGTTACCGAGAAAAATACACGAGGGCGAAGCCGCGAGCAAAAGCTAATCCATACTAATATTATAAATGCGAAAGTCTGTCTGTCTGTCTGTCTGTCACCTCTTCACGGCTAAACTGCTGGACCGATTGTGATGAAATTTGGTAGGGATTTAGTTAACGACCTGAGGTCAAACATAGGGTACTTTTGGGCGCGATATAACCGAATCCCACGCGGGGCGAAGCCGCGGGGAACAGCTAGTATTTAATAAGTTATCGAATTTTGAATCACAATGTCTCAAGTGGTCGATAGATGGCGTTTATATGTACCAGTATGGTAAGGACTTTATTTTAGTATACTAAAAATCGGCACGTTTCTTTGTATGGCGGTTGAATATTTGTACTATAATAGTATTCAAAGAAATAAATAATTTTTCTTTATTTTCATTCTGTAATCTGTGGCCGTAAAACCATTACCTACTCTATACAATAATGATGGAATCATTTGACGGAAAAGCGTTATAAATACAATTAGCGAGATGTACCTACGATCATTATAAAAATAAACTAAGATTAAATAGCGTCTGATTATCTGACAACGATGGCTTCAAACATTGTAACCAGCGTCTGATTATATCTCATGAAGATAATTTAATGGCGGCTGTAGGGTTGCCAGATATAAATAATTTTTAGTTGTTAAAGAAAAAACATACAGTATTAGCTAGTCCCAAGTAAAGTTTTAAACTTGTATTTGTGTTAATTGACGAAACGAACATCATAATTTACTAAAGTGTCGACTGACATTTAATAAAGCACAATAGCAGGCGTCTGGTGCCAGAGCATGGTGATGACTTAACTGTAGTCATGAAGAAATTACACATATTTTCGTAGGCAGGACATTTTTATTTCGTTAAGATTTCTACCATTTGGCAACCCTACTCATACTAACATGTCATTCGTTTCTTATGTGCGAATTGTTAGCATTATCTCGTTTTATTACTGTGTTTACAGCGCTACACTCAACTATCAATTGAAACATGAGGTAAATGTTACCTTAGTAGCTGTGCCCGCGACTCCGTTTGCGCGCGTGCGCATTTGATACAAAACTTCCGCTCATTATGTATGAAACTCCAGCAATTTAGATAAATAAAAATTTATAAGTTACGAAAACCTCCATATGGTCGGAGCATGCGGACAAATAGAACTTACAATGTGGCCGTTCATCTCCTATTTACCTTAAATCTATATTCTCTCATTGACAAACTGCTGAGGAGAACCCGCAAGCTTCCTCATGTTGCATCATCAGTTTTAAAGTGGCCACCAAAGCACAGATTAAATAGTTACTTCGTAAGTCTTCTTCGTAGACCAAAGTACCTACACCAAATTTCATGTCAAATGAATCCGTGAAAGTTGGTAAAATAGAAAGTCAAGTAGAAAATGAATCGGCAAATGAAGAGAAATCTTTAAACTGCTGATCCATAAATTATAGCCATATTTATCTAGTAGTATTCAAACAGAAAAATCGCATCTAAATCGGCCCACTGAAGTAGATGAAATTCGAGTGAATTGTCCCATAATATACGATGCCACAGTCACATAAACGTCAAACTTATAACACCCCTCATTCGTTTAGGATTAATAAAAGGTTAGTGTCATGACGGTTTCAATCGTCAATTTGTCACCTAATTGGTAGGAAGTAAACTGTTTGGTGTTGATCGCTGGCATTGACAATGATTCGGGTGCACTACCTCGCGCCAGGCGATAGCGCTGTCAAAATATTTGATGTGTATATTTTTTATTTACTAGCGACCAGCCCCTGCTTCGCATGTGCATAAAAACCTTCCTCTTGAATTTATTAAAAAAAACCGCATTAAAATCCGTTGCTTACTTAGTTTTAAAGATTTATGCATACAAAGGGGCATAGGGACAGAGAAAGCGACTTTGTTTTATACTAGGTATGTAGTGATGATAGTAAAAGTGATATGGATTGTAATAGAAACTAGTATTCTTACTACTGATAACGGTATAATATTTGTATGCATTTAACATAGTAAATGTATATAGAGTTCGATAAATATAGGTATTTATCGGACCTCTACTTTCATTATAGTATACCTATTAGTAGACTGTTATTTTTGGTTAAATACCGCTCGATATTATGTTGTTGACATATAACAGCTAACTACCTACTTAATAACATTTTAGATAAGTAGATTAGCAAATGATCTAGAAATATACTTATGTTAAAAATACCATAACCTTTGACATTTGTGATGTTGCATGCCTAATTCTGCTTAAAAGTAAGATTAATACAAAGTATATTTTTCATGTTGTTACCGCTTTTAATGCAAATAGAGTTTATTTTATTTGATTCGAACGAAACCATAAGGACGAAAGTCGCTATAAAAATGTACGGGCTGATAAATAAGCCGGTTTCAGCAGGTTTTCGTAAAATTATCTAGAGTGGGAAAAAACCGCTAAGTTATGATGACGAAATGAAGGGTTCATACATACATCCATACATACAATCACGTCTTTATCCCATACGGGGAAGACAGAGCCTAGGGTCATAAGACCTTAGACCACGTTAAGCATGATGGTAGCTGAAACAGGAAATCAATAGTGATGGGTTGCTAGCCTCATCGCCTATGTCATGATTCCCCCACTCCACGATTCCCTCAGTCGACTTTTACAACTTGCGTGGGAAGAGAAGCAGCTTTTCTATTCTATTCTAATACATTCCATGTTTTTCTTTTTCTCCCAGACCAGCATGGATGGTGGATTCATAATACGAATAACGTGAGCCCTTGTGCTATAATCTTCTCTCATCTTAGCGCTTTCCCAGTTACGTCCTCAGCTGATTGATTTAGAGCCCAGGCTGTCCCAAATACGGGAGTTTATTTAGTGGTATTTCCGGGACCCTTCATAAAACACAAAGGAAAAAATGCTATATGTAATAAATAATTATTCTCTTCTTATTCTATTAATACCACAGATTACCTAAAACTAGGTATATCAATACTGACTTCTTATTAATGATGATTGCATAAGCGATAAGGCTGACAATTGTATTATTTACGTATCCATGTAATTTCCTCATTATAGTATTTTTCACTTTAACTATCGCTTAATTGCACCAATAAAAATATTTTAAGTACTTGTGCAATAAGATTTTTTTGTCTTCTCTAAAATGTTTTAATTTGTACAGCCTTAGGCCCCCTGCTGCCACAAATAAATGTCTTCGGCAAACAACTGGGGGTCTCGCCCGCCGTCATGGGCATGGTCACCGCGGTGCTGCCTCTGCTGTGGGCGGCAGCGAAGCCCCTTTTTGGATATGTGGTTGATTACTGGCCGGTATGTAAAGCTTAAGGTGATACCCCGGTGAACACTAGCGCCACCGTCATTTAAAAATCATTACTCATTGAAAATACAAGTTATTAAAAATCCCTCTGCTGTAATGATGGTTCTGGATCTGAAGTTAATTTGTATCATATTCAATTATTAAATTATAGTTCCATATAGTTACACATTGCAAAACTAAAAGTGGCCGTTTTAAGCAATAATGCAATTTGTAACTATAGGGATTACAGCAATTACAGCAGAGGGATTTTTGATAACTTGTGTTTTCAGTGAGTAATGAATTTTAAATGACGGTGGCGCTAGTGTTCACCGAGGTATCACCTTAAATAGTAAACTTAATACACATTGAAGGAGTCTTCTTGAAGAGCTCGACAGCCTAGTGGGGTGCGCTTCAAGCGACGGCGAGTGCGCGGCCATGTTTGGATTGGTCGCCATTAGTGGCATTTCTATCTTGAGCTCCTCAGTACTTTGAAAGGCACGTTAAGCCGTTGGTCCCGGTTGTTTTTTTACAGATGATATCCGTTAGGCTGTGTCAGATGCCTACTAACACACCCGGATCATGTTTCTATTGGTCTGGTTTCCCTGTAAAAAGAGTTACGGAGGTCAGATGGCGCTCCATTCTAATAACTAGTACCGCCAAATCAGGTCCATGATTAATAGCGTTGCCTGGGCTTTGAAGCGTAAGCTGAAGATGCAACCGGGGAAAACACGCTAGGACGAAGAAGAATCAGATGATTCAAGCCTGCAATGTTCTAATCAAACGGGAAACAATTAAATAAATATTCCCGTGGGAATCGAATCCACGACCTTATAGGTAAACACCCTATCCATTTGCCCACGGAGGTAGGAGATTTTGTATGAAACAGTGGTATAGTGTGATAATTTGTCAAACATTATATATAGTGTGATCTGTCAAACCGACTTGATGAGATCATACATTTCCCTCGACCTTTGTGGTGTAATAGTTAACACGATAGACGGCCAAGGTGGTTTTGGGTTCGATCCCCACTCAAGGCAAGCTGAAAAATTGCTTTTTCTATTTGTTTTATATATAGTAGGTAGGTAACTTCGTTGAGTTAATATTTCATAACAAAAAGTTTAAGAACTCACTTTGGGGCTATCTCAATCTGTGTGATTTGTCCATAAATAATTATTTATTTTCAGGCCCACAGAAAGCTGGTCTTCATGCTGCTGATCACGGTCATGTCTGGATCATATTGCTGCCTCTGGTTCCTCCCTACACCCGAGCCGACAGAACAACCCTTATTACAATACATATACAGTCTAAACGATACCATATACGTAAAAGAATACGACAATAATACTCTCCTAGAAAAGTATTCCTGTCACTGGAATTGCACCAAAGATGCCGATGAGAAATTTGAATTTTATCTTTCGAATTCAACGTTCGTTAACACAGTTTATATACGCGATACTGTAAGCAATAAGTCCTGCTCGCTCTTACATATGATATATGATGATGTTAGAGAGGGAGAGGTTACCTGCGTTCCGATAAAAGACTGCAATTTGTTATGTTTCGATGAACAGACTGAAATTAGAAATAAGTCAGAAGTCAAGCCGAATGATGCTTTAAAAGATTTAATACAGAATGCTTCAGTAGAAGATGCGGCCCATTTGTCGAGTAAGGAGACAGAAAATAATCAAAGTGGTTTTTATATGACGGCTACTTTTTGGGCTTTTGTGGTTCTTATGTGTGTGGGCACTGTCGCGTTCAATGTTGCAAACTGCATTGGAGACGCGGTGTGCTTTGACGTGTTGGGTGAGTTTTTCTTTACTATATCGATTTTTATTTCTTTATCAGGGTGCACAAAAGCTACCTTACTTATTACAATAATTTTGACGATTGTGCCTTCGTTCTGATTTCGAGTCCGTCTGGGAAAATTGAAAAAGGGCCTTTTCTCCTTCGATTTGTCCTTGGTCTTGGGTGTTTATCCATATAAGTCTTTGTTATAACATGTGTATATCTTTGAGTGAGATACTCCGATACTCTTATAACACAAGTCTCGAACTTACTCTCGGGCTACTTGATTCTGTGTAACTTGTTCATCACTACATTGTATAAAACAAAGTCGCTTTCTCTGTCCCTATATCCCGATGTATGCTTAAATCTTTAAAACTACGCAACGGATTTTGATCCGGTTTTTTAATATATATATAGTTATTCAAGAGAAAGATTTTTATGCCCAAGCAAAGCCGGGGCGGGTTGCTTGTATATTTATATAACAAGAAACTTCCGAAATCCCCTCTTAGGCTCCCCTACTATATTGGTTTGGCCATAGTCGGGTGAAAAAGGTAACTGCTGGACCGATTGTAATGAAATTTGGTAGGGATGTAGTTAACGACCTGAGGTCAAACATAGGCTACTTTTGGGCGCGATATAACCGAGTCCCACGCGGGGCGAAGCCGCGGGGAACAGCTAGTATAATATATGTATTTATTTAGGTCCCGATCGCGGCTCTAAATATGGCGCCCAACGTGCGTGGGGTACAGCTGGGTATGGGGTGACAGCGTTGCTGGGTGGGTGGCTGGTGGACACGTGGTCCGGTAACGACGTGAAGGATTTCACACCAGCATTCCTGATAGCTATTGTGGCGACTGTCATCGACTTGTTTAGCTGTCGAGCTCTCAATGTGAGTATAGAAACTAATACTATCTATATCACTTCACTACATAGTATAAAACAAAGTCGCTTTATCTGTCCCTATATCCCTTTGTATGCTTAAATCTTTAAACTACGCAACGGATTTTGATGCGGTCTTTTTTAATAGATAGAGTGATTCAAGAGAAGGTTTTTATACCTATGCGAAGCCGGGGCGGGTCGCTAGTACATGTAATAAAACATTAAAAATATTTTATCTGTACATTTAGTATTTTTGACTGACATTGATAGAGGGACACTTAAAAAGAATAATAGAAAGTCAAAAATTGCTTTGGAATTTTTTTGTCCGTCTGTCCGTATGTATGTATGATACTTAAAACTTTCACCAATTGCTTTGTTTTAATTCAGAAAGACATTTAAAGTTTGTTTCAACCAAATCGGTCCATTAAAAAATATTTTCGTAATTTTAATGAACTCAAGACATGCGTTAGCCTGCAAATACATAGCAATTTCGAACAAATGCACCAGATTGGATAAATCTTATTTTGTGTGGTTATTGTTATGACAAACTTTGTATAAAAGAAAGTGAGTATTTACAAAATTCCTGCGGGAATATCGGGAACGAATCCTGAAATTCTCACAGGGACGGGAGCGAAGACCACGCGCACGAACACGCGGGCTACCTCTAGTAGTAAAATAAATGTGAAAAGACTAGCAAAAGCTGAATATGCAACCGGGAAACAAGCTTGGACGAAGAAGTCAGACAGGATTAAGCGCCTAATACCTTCATACCTTCGATGTTTTTTCCGTATTTTCAATTTAAACTTGTTTCCTGAATTAAGCACCTAATACCTTCATGCCTTCGATGTTTTTTTGTCGAATTTTCATATCATTACGTTTTACCTTAAGTTGCCATCGTTGGCAAGCCCAGAAGACTCTGGCAAGGCACTGCTGGCGGTGCTGAGGATACCGAAGGTGCTGCTGTTCATTACCTTCGCGGTGGTGGCCGGCACGTTCGACAGTTTTATTATTTACTATATGTTTTGGTGAGTTTCCCACGGGACTTATAGCAGAACATTTTTTCGCAACATAGCGTTTGAAAATTTTTTTTTTTTTTTTGTGTACCTTTCAAATTTTGAGTACAATTTCCCTATGAAAATTTGGTTTATGACACCCAGACCATTATACTCGTTTATGAAAATAAGATTAGTAATATAGACGGTAGAGTGAAACATATGTAAATACAAACAAATATAATTATAACCCTATTGAGTATAACCCTTCCTATTAGTGGGAGAGCCCAAGATGCTTAATGTGCAGTTACTCGGGCGTCGTTCAGACCTATGATTCATGGTGGTCATATACGCTACTAGAAATCGTAAACAAGTCGTAATGTTAATCATACTATTTTGGCCCCTATCTGCGCGGTCTAATATACTTCACTCTATATATAAACAAAAATAGCAAGTACTTACACTAATATGCCATACTATCGGCCCGGTACGTGCTTCGCCACGTAAAAATACTAAATAGTCCGAACAAAGCCTAAACATTTGGTTTGGATAGGTGAGCCCGTTATTGAGTTATAAAATTACAACGAATAGTGTCATTGACTTTTATATCACAACATAGTATATAACAAAGTCGTTTTCTCTGTCCCTATGTCCCTTTGTATGCTTAAATCTTTAAAACTACGCAACGGATTTTGATGCGGTTTTTTTAATAGATAGGTGATACAAGAGGAAGATTATATGCCCATGCGAAGCCGGGCGGGTCGCTAGTACATTGATATAACAAGAAACTTCCGAAATCCCCTCTTGGGCTCCCCTACTATATTGGTTTGGCCTTAATCGGGTGAAAAATGTAAATGTTGCCCCTTGTTGTCCAAGCGACCTTTTAATCGTAAGAAATGGGTATGAATAAAGGGTAAGGGAATTGTAGAATGGGGGAATCATGACATAGGCGATGCGGCTACCAAATCACCACTATTGATTTCCTGTTTCAACTACCATCATGCTAAAGTGGTTTAAGTTCCTAGACCTGGGCTCTGTCTACCCCGTGTGGGATGTATATGAAAGCTAATACGTATGTATATATGAATGCAGATATTTTGGGTTTACCGTACTTACACACAGACCGTATACAGACATTTCCACTTTGCAGGTTCCTGGAAGATTTAGCAGATGAGACGGGACACAAGGCTAAGATCAAACTGATAGAGGGCGTCGTGGTGGCCGGGCAGAGCTTCCTTGGGGAACTACTGTTTTTCTACTTCTCTGGTACATAATCTTATTATTTATGTTAAGCTATATACAGGTTGGCAGGATGAACACCGTTCTCATTCAAATAGTGGATAGATAACTAGTTAATAATAATATCTGATCGAATAAAAATGAAAATTCGAATTAGTTTAATAATAAATAAAGATGTTTTATTCCCACAAAGATCGTTGAAATATACTAACCCTACTATTCCGCTGTATGGTGTTGATAACTGTAAGTTTTCGTGGACGTGAATACATTAAATTAATTTAAGATGCTTTATTTGTTGAACATATTATAGTAACATACACATAAATTACATGCAGTGTCGATGTTAATCAAAAAGAGACAGATAAACATGTTCAGCCAGGATAATAATAAAAATCGCAAAAAACAACATTCAAAATTAATCCTTATTCTCCTCTTCCTCTTTATCCTTATCCCCTCTACTGCAAAGTAGATTTTTCTTTAAAGCCTACATACAAATACCTAAAGTTCCAGTAAAAGATCCAAAATTTGTAGGTGTCCCTTTTCCTTTTGAATTTTATACAACCTACTAGAAAGAGATACCTTCAAACTTTAGGTTTTATTTCGGAACGACTTTTGTCCTCCGTAAGCATTCTAGTGTTATATATAAATTCTTTGGTCAAAGCAACCGCCAAAAATATATACACCCCAATATCAGAGAAAACCCATTTGAAATCTTATGTCAATGATTGTATGTACGTCAAAGAGTGTATTTAACCCAAAAGTGTGAAAAAAGTGATTATTTAAATTTAATTATATAAGGTGGACACAAATCAACTGCAAGTATTTTAGGGGCAGATCCAGACCGTTTTTCTGAACAACTTTTCCAAATAAACTTATATCGAAATACGAATTTTTTTTTCACTCTCCATACGAAACTAGATTAGATGATTTTCAATTTGTATGGGAGGTCTAAAAATTTTTTCGTATTTCGTTATGTTTATTTAAAAAAATTGTTCAGTAGTGGTCTAAATCTGCCCTTACAATATTTGCAGTTGACTTGTGTCCACCTTATATAGTATATACTAAAAAAACGTTATTTTATACTTTTTTTGAAGTCTACTCATGATACTGTGCCTCTAGTGTGAGTTTTTCTTAACGCAGACGCTAGCGACTGCGTTAGGATTTTGCATGGAATTTCTTAGTTGCCTTACTATCCGCCAGAGGCGCTTTACAGGTCTGCCGTACAAAATCGCTAAACGCAGTCGCTAGCGTCTGCGTTAAGAAAAACTCACACTAGGGGCACTGAACCTTCAGTATCTAGGATAGCGGTGTTAACCCTGCCATCCTGAATACTGTATGGTTTGGTCTGGTAAAGATGGCGATGGTTCTTTCAGGTAAAATCATCCGACGCTGGGGATTCGGCACCACGCTGACGTTTTCATTGTTTTGTTATGGCGTACGCATGGCTCTCATATCTTTTATACAAAACCCTTGGCATTTGGTTCTGATTGAGGTAAGAATCAAAATTAACTTTACTTTTCATTTCAATAAAAAATTGTTTTTCCTCTTGCTGTGACTTATTCATGAATTTATCATATACCAGCAGTCCACCCTGGATTCGCCCGTGGTACATACAGAGTCTATGTCACTCAGGGTGAATGTAGCTTTCTACAGGTGAAAGAATTTTTGAAATCGGCAGTAGTTTTTGAGTTTATTCATTACAAACATAGACAAAAAAATACAAATCTTTCCTCTTTATAATATATGTATAGACTAGCGGACCCGACGTACTTCGTTCCGCCTTAAAATTATTAGTATTTTTTTATAAAACCCTACATGTATTATATACCTAAAACCTTCCCTGGGAATCACTCTATCTATTAGTGAAAACCACATGAAAATCCGTTTGTTAGTTTTTAAGTTTTGAGCGCACAGACAAACACAGTACGGGCAACTTCAATTAATACTATGTATAGATTGATTTAACCGAGCTGGGCAGAAACACCAAATACTAAAACTACCCCAAAGAAAAAACAAATTATGCTTTTTCGTGGGAAGAACTCACGACCTCCGGATCTTCAGGCAACCGCCTTAACCGTTAGACCACGGAGACAGTAAAACAAGGCTGGTTTTGGAGGGAAAGTAAACTGTTACTATGTTCGCGCTGTACTTAGTTCCCAAAATTCATGTTTTTTTTAGTATTTGTGCATAATACTGGTCGATTATTATTCGCTAAGTGTTCGTGAGCAAGCGTGAGTGTTGGAAAGTGGTACAGTGTCGATTAGGTGACTTTTATCTTTGTCACCAAAATCTCCACATTACAACATCTACTTCAGCGATTTTCACTATATAAATACTTTATCTAAAGGCTAGTATACAAATCAGGTCAATAAGTTTATTATTTTAGGCATAGTATTGAAAATATACTTTGAAAGGAGGCAACATTGATTTTTTTTTCTATTGAGCGAATTTCATCTGATTGTGTTACTAAGTAAGCGAATTTCACTCTGCTATATGCTCAACTAAAAACATATAATTTTTCAGAATTTTATGACTGTTTAATACTGATTCCTATTGATTTTAAAAACGGTATTTGAGAAAGAAGGAGTCCTTAAAAAATACTGGTGAATTAGATGATTATTTCCCAGTCTGTGATGCAAGGGCCGACGTACGCGCTGTGCTACGCCACCATTGTGGGGTATGCCGCGCACGTTGCCCCCCCGGGGTACTCCGCCACGCTGCAGGGGGTTGTGGCCGGCATGGACGACGGTGTCGGTAAGGCACATCATTTTTATTAACCGACTTCAATATAACATTAATTTAAAAAAAAAACCCACGACATTTTTTCTTTTTAGTGTTGACGGTCTACTGATTTCATCATCATCATGGGGTGCCATCTTCGAACTGAAGTTTGGAGGTCAGCAAACGGAAACCCTCCCGGCTATGGGCCGCTATTTTTAGTTGATTGTATCGAAGTCCGGTCCAATCTTTTATATCATCAATCCACTTTCGTCGAGGACGGCCAGGAGATCTTTTGCCAGGAATTTTGCCTTCTAAGATTAGTCTTAGAAATTCAAACTGGGGTCCCCGTTGAATGTGGCCAAAGAAGGCAACTTTCCTCTTCCGAATAGTGGTCAAAAGTTCGCGTTTACATTTGGCTCGTTCCAGCACTTTGACATTGGATGTAAAACTAGTCCACGGTATCTTAAACATTCTGCGCAATAACCACATCTCGAAAGCCTGTAGTCTGTCACAGCTATCTTTTCTCAGGACCCATGTCTCGCATCCATACAACAAGATAGACCAAACATAACATTTCATTACGCGGTGTCTCAATGGGAATGAGATTTTTGGGTCACACAGTATCTTGGACATTTTAAAGAACGCCGCTTTTGCTTGTCCGATCCTACTTCTCATTTCATCTTGGTGGTCTAAAGTAGATGTGAAGTAACGGCCCAGGTATCTAAACTTCTGAACGCCTTCGACTTTTATCCCGCAAAGCACTATATTGGGAGCGGCCGCCTGATTTTTCACTATAACCATAGACTTAGTTTTACTAACGTTAATTGACAGTCCCATGGCTTCGCCTGCAGTGGCTACTTTCTCCAGAAGAGCTTGTAGTCCAGTTTCAGAGCTTGCGATGAGCACAGTGTCGTCAGCATATCTAATGTTGTTGACCATCTCTCCATTGACACGTATCCCTTCTTGTTCCTCGTGCAGTATTTCTGTTAGGATGTCCTCTGAGTACAAATTAAACAGGAGGGGGGAAAGTATACATCCCTGTCTGACGCCTCTAGCTATCGGTCTCCATTCTGACAGTAAACCTTGTACTCGTACTGCAGCTTCTTGATTCCAATAGAGGTTTCCAATAATTCTGAGATCCTTTCCATCCAGCCCTCTTTTGCCAAGAACTTCCATTAGTTTACTGTGCTGGACTCGGTCAAACGCCTTCTCGTAGTCTATAAAACATAGATATACTTCTTGTTGGTGTTCGAGTGCTCTTTCGGCCAAGATGTTAACGGCAAATATTGCTTCTCTAGTCCCCATACCGGCTCTAAACCCAAATTGTTGTGGACATAAACTGTCTGAGCATTTGCTTTTAATACGGTTGTAGATAATCTTCAGGAAAACCTTCATAGTATGACTCATTAAGCTTATAGTCCTGTGGTCAGAACACTTTACTGCTTTTGGCTTCTTGGGAATGGTCACAAACGTAGAACGAAGGAGGTCTTTGGGAATCACGCCTGTATCATACATCCTGTTGAACAGATATAGCATGCTGGCTTTAATTTTACTTCCCGTATGTAGTAAAAGCTCTATGGGTATACCATCCTCTCCTGAAGTTTTTCCTGCCTTCATTCCATCCAAAGCATAATTCAGTTCTTCTAAAAGTATAGGTGGGCCAGTATCAGTATTTTGACTCATTATTATTTGATTGGGTCTGGTGTCCTGGAAAAGCTCCACTATATATTCCTCCCATCTCCGGAGTTGATCATCTATACTTAGGAGCAATTTTCCTTCCCGATCCACAATGACGTTGGGGACCGAGGATTCCTTACCAACCGCCATCTCTTTTATTACTTTGTGTAATTCGCTATGTTGGTTTGTATACTGGAGGTGCTCTATCTGACTGCACTTATTAACCAGTTCAGTTTCCTTTGCTACGCGATAATTTAAATTTTGTGTAAATGTGCATAATATAAAAAAGAAACACTGTGTACTCGAGGAAAAGGTCGACCGGTCGGGGGCTAATCGCCATCTAGCGATGAGTGGAGAAGTTAAATAGAAATAGGTCAAGCACAAGGATACTCAACTAAATTTCAATGCTACTATACTAATTACTAATAATGACAAATTTTATGGAAATGACATTGACATTATGCAACAAATTTATTTAATATTAATTATCCGCTTGCCGTTCCTCTTTTTCTTAAATTGCGATACCCGACAGGGGTTTATGTTGTACCTATTTTAAGACAGTGACTTTGTTCATAGTTAGAACTGTAATTGTACAATATGAATTGCAATAAATGAATTGAAATACTCAGTTTCAAGATACCATCTATCTAGGGTGGAAAGGAAAAGGAACACAACTTAATTTTTTTTCATCAAGTTGCATTCTACTCCACGCTACATGGCATGCCACGCACCTAACACTATCACTACATAGTATAAAACAAAGTCGCTTTCTCTGTCCCTATGTCCCTTTGTATTGCCCCCTCGCCGCTCATTTTCATTTTATAAATTAAACTAGCGACCCGCCCCGGCTTCGCATGGGCATAAAAACCTTCCTCTTGAATCACTCTATCTATAAAAAAAACCGCATCAAAATCCGTTGCGTAAGTTTTAAAGATTTAAGCATACAAAGGGACACAGGGACAGAGAAAGCGACTTTGTTTTATACTATGTAGTGACTAGTATCCGCGGCTTCGCCCGCATAAATTTCCCTCGGAATCGAATTACGTTTAATCTTTAATTTTTAAGATTAAATGTGCCCTATGTCTCTCTCAATACTCCTAGCTATGTGTATGCGAAATTTCAGGAAGATTGGTTAAGTAGATAGGGCGTGAAAGGGTAACAACAACAGACGAACAAATATTTTCTATATTTGTTTGTTAGTTTGTTACCCTTCCCTACCCTCTCACTATCGCATTTATAATATTAGTTGGGATTAACGCCATCTATCGATAACTTGCTTTTTTTTTAACTACTTTTTACGGCCATGGAATCTATTCCTTTAAGACCTTTCTTCAATTTAATCATTTTATTATTTTAAATACAGCGCCGACATAGCGACAGTTTACTTTCCCTCCAAAAACTCCTCGATAACTTGAGAATTTAAATTAAAAATGTGATACACAATACAGGTTTCGCGCTGGGCTCGCTAGTGGGCGGCGCGTTGTTCTCGTGCGTGGGCGGGCGCGGGGCGTTCCGCACACTCGCGGTCGTGGCGGTGGCGGGCGCGGGGCTCCACGCGGTGCTCTACAGGCTGGTCGCTGGAAATACGGGTGAGACAGCATATTCATCCAATTTATTATCTACCGATTTATGCTAAGAATTAATTTATTAATAAACAATTTATCATTCAATATTAAGAGATATTACAGTTTAAGAACCTTAAAAAAGTATAAAAAAATAACCTAAAACTTATATTTACAGATTTTTTGTACAAAAGATTCAACGAAAAAAAAAAAGAAATATATTTTAAAACTCTAATGCTTCGTGCTCTTGCCCATAAAGCATGGTGGCAAGAACACTGGCTGCGTTCCCCCTCTGAATAGCTATGCTTTTATGTTTTTTTTTTTTTATTTCGTTTATTCTTTTGTAACAATTTATTAATATCATATTTAAATATCTTTTAATAATATAATATAATAATGCTGTAGAATTTTTTTTTGAACGTATAATTTTTAAATTACGGAATACAATATTATATAATAGCCTGATTCTTGCAGAAGATTGTAGGTTTTAGTACATAGATACACTACACGCCACAAATGGGTGAAACTGCTGGAAAGAGCTAATATAATGTATTATTTTTTTTAAATAATACCGTTAGTGTCCAATACTGTGATTATAGTAATAGATTTTTCAGACTGCCTAAAGGCATCTGACATAGCCTTACGACTGCCATCTAGCGATAACAGCCGGAACAGCGGCTTAACGTGCCTTCCGAAGCACAGAAAACCTTCAGATAGAAATGCTACTAAAAAAAAAAAATATTGTATAATTCTTCCTTATTCTTAGCGAATCGACTCTGACTAATTTATATAATTAATATATATTTTTTTCTTTTTTTAAATTCTATTATAGAAGAAAAACAGCAACCTGTTGTACCTGAGGAGGGTGAGAAAATGCTTCAAGATGCCAACGCCATCTATAAAGAAACTGTAGTACCACTGAGAAATGAAAGTAGGTAACACATGTATGTCGCCTACCTCGGCATATTCAATAAATCATGTATTTTATAGTTTACAGCCTGTTGTAGTTTGAAAACAAATTATGTATATTATATTAGACATTATACACGAAGGTACTTATGCCTATCGATAGTCCTGTCAAAACTGACGATATTTTCATTACTATCGGTAGTATCGTATTGATAGAATGGATAGTATCAACAAAGTTTATTAATATCTCTTAATTTTTTCATTGGTTTTATCGATATTGCAGCATTTCGATAGTACTTTTTGCGTTATCGACTATTTGTAGTCAACTAGTTTTAGTGAAACTACTGCTATTGCAACAACACTAGAAAGGATACATAGCGACATGAAAGGGTTTTGGCTGATAAGTCAGAATTTCAAATATTCTCGTTGTTTTTATTATCCAATGTGCCCTTATTTTTAAAATACTAGTAGTTTATTATTCGTTAATGTGTTCGTAAACAAGCATGAGTGTTGAAAGCGGTACAGTGTCGATTTTGTGACTTTAATCTCTTGTGACCAAATTCTCCAAGATAATGCTAAGTGAGTGTTCACTTTTGATAAATTTTGTATGCCTTATGGCGGAACATAGAGAAACCAGCTTTTGTAAACCATCTATTTGTATTGTACTACCTATACCTATGTTCACGAAATAAATAAATTTGAATTTGAAATTCTTCCATCGCTTCACATAGCCGTGACTAAATGGCTAGACTGACTTGACTTTTAGACACGACTATTGACTTGTCTAACTTGAAGAACAATAAAACTTGATACTGGCAGAATTATGCTACTTATATGTTTTAATGCCATATTGCCACAGCAAAATTAAATAAAAGGGTTTTGGAGAGAAATTATGTCAATATCCGCGCTGTATTTATTTTTCCAAAATTTGTGTTAATTTCGAGTATTTGTGCATAATAATGGTATTATTGGCTAAGTGCTCGCAAACAAGCTTAGTACAGTATTCGATTAACTGATTTCATTATTTTTCGCCAAATTTATTCACTTAGCCTTGTGACTAGACTAACTTGACTGATTTGATGTTTGTGACCTAACTGAAGAAGGGCTGAGATAAATAATTGAAGAAAGACCAAAAGACTATACAGGGCCGTAAAAATCTCATGTGAAGTTACCCATTATTGATAATTGCGCCTGCAATGATGCCATCGAACTATAGAATAAAAAGACTGTTTTACAAAGATTTTTATGTCATTAATTTTGTATTGCGTATAGATTAGATATATTTATCTTATATCAACCTTTATAACCAAGATTGTACAAAGATTTTCAGTCATTAATTTTGTATAGCTTATAGAAATACTATCAATACTTTATTTACTTAAAAAATCTTATTTGCTTACTATACTAGGTATATATCTGATTTTACATACAAGTAGACGATAATATTTATTGTAGTCAGTTTTCGATTTTCAGATTGCCACAGAATCATGTTTTTTTGCCTGTTTATAATGTACAATAGGTGTAGTTTAACTACAGTTACATTTATTGCGCTAATGTTGACATATGTACAATGTTATTATTGTTAATCTGAATAAATATATTTTCAATTATATTGTTTTATTTGACTGTGTACTGTATTTAGCAATAAATATTGCGGACAAAATATAATACCATTGACACAAAAAGAAGAATTCATATGGCTTTCTTTAAAAATTAATGTTTTAACATTTTTACTAGTACAATAAATTTTGTTTACTGTTTTTAGCACTAAATAGGTATTGGCCGCCGACAAAATATAATACCATTGACACAAAAAATAATAAATCAAATGGCTTTCTTAAAAATAAATTTACCATTTTTATTACATTTTAAAATTTACCACAATTCAATTAAGTATAAAATATCGAATGAAGCCGTGGCTATGTCTTTTTAACTCGGTCTGTGGGGACACTGCAGATGCCGTGGCACCTGATACATTAAATATAATTAATCTTCTTTACTTATGCTTATAGTGTATATTTACTTCTCATGGGAGCCGGCATCTCAATCTCCTGTCGTAGTCAGGTCTGCAGACTTCGTACGGCATGCACTTCACACCATCACAATATTTTCTGGCGCCTGAAATCAATATTAATTCATTAAGTAATACAATTAACTACATAATTTAAATTGAAGCCGCTATATGCGTCTGTACGATAATTCCTTCTGATTTCGTAAAATTAAAACCCGCGCAATGCCGGAGCGTTTCGCTAGTGCATAATAAAACCGGTGAAGCATGCCAGGGTCAGATTCGTAAAAAGTGGAAATCTTTAGTCTCTGATCTCTGCTGGGAGACAGGTTAATGTATGTGCGAAATAGGCGATATTTTTGTGCACTACCTATGTCCCTTTGAAACACACGGTCCCGGGTTTGATTCAACCGAGACTCATACTAAGACTAGCTTTTATAAAAACTATCGATCGTCATCATATTATTTTGTGTCTGTGTCACGGTCAATCGGCTATGCACAACCTGGTGTTAGAGTTCTTCGGAACCGCCTCTCGGCCTCTGACATGGTTTAACCTACTACCAGATTGCAGCCGGGACCAACGTCTTAATGTGCCTTCCGAACCACGAACTATCAATATTATACCTAATATTCCTGATATTATAGGCTGTGGTAACCACTTCTATCACGCGGACCAAATGCTTGCCATATCGATAGTAAACAAAATAGTTGCTGTTTAAAATAAAATAAACAAATACCACATAACAGATAAATTATCCGAATAGAAATGTTTTGACGCGGATTTAGTTCCAGGATCAGTGTGGCAGCGTATTCTCTCTTTTTATCTTCAATTAATACATGTAAACAACACCACATCTTATTAGAAATGTATTAAGTAGTTTACAACAAAGCCACCTAATATTATAGACCAATAACAGTGGCAACAAATGACGCAATCAATTTCCCCGCCCATTTTTTCTGTGTGAAACATTGGCGTGCAGCCAAACTAGTGACACGTTTTTCGTGCGCTATGCTATTGTTAATATTTCTAAATTCTGTGACAAATACTAACCATCCATCGGGCCGATATAAACATATTTCATTGACATCCATGAACCCTTTCCTCTGGAGGTTGCGTACGGATCTGGGTAGACGCATGACTTGGTGTTGGACCAGTTGGGGCAGCAGACCATGCCATGGCGGCAGTCGTAGTCGCCGTTGCAGGTCTGCTTGTAGCCGGGGACCTTGGAACGGGGCGGACAGCGGCTGCAAGCTGGAGAATATGATAAGCTGTTTATTCCCGTTTAGTCACACCAAGATTATTTGGAAATTCTACTCATTGGGAAAAAAATTATCAATGTGTAACAGTGTTACACATTGCAACTGACATTTTTCCCAATGAGTCACACTGTTATTAATCGGCACCCTGTGTTACCGTTGAATGAAATAAATACCTTTTCTTATGTTTATTTTGTCAGTCACTATAAAATAAATTAAACTGTGCATTTCACAAACAGGCACTTTTAAAAATTATAAAAAAAAAACCCTCTATTAAATAACAAGCAAAAAATCTCAACTTCTTAATAGATCAATTTGACATGTGTCGATGTAAATAGCTCTATGATAATTCTAAATTTCGAGAACTTACGCTCGTACTCATCGAACGAAAATATTTTGCATGAAAACTAATTGGCGACGAAAGCACTCAAAGTAATTTGGTACAAATAAAAAGTAAAGTTAAAAGTTAGTATTAAACTAAAATGAATAAAAGAGCACAAGCAGGAAAACAAATACTTTACGATGTAATAATGGAACAAAGTTTCATTGAAAATTAACACATTTTGTTGTATAGCCGTTGTTAATGAACGTCTTTAGAGGCTCGTAAACCTGGTTAGCAGCTCTGACGAAATTTTTGAGGGCAAGACTAGCAAAATTGTGTGTATATACACGTATAAGAGATATATATTACAAGAGAGACCTACTTATTTTACACTACTTAGTTGTATTTCGCGGTTTCACTCGCCCGTATGTGGCAGAATAATTCTGAAAGAATTATTGAAATCGGTCCAGTAGTTTTTGAGTTTATTAATTACAAACAAACATTTAATTTTTTTTTTCTTTATAATATTAGCGTGATTAGTCTGATATCAGTGATTTTTGACTAAATAAAAGAGAAGGCTAAAATCGTGTCGTACTCCTATATAGAGATGTGAAACGGATAGCTGAAGACAGAGAAACACGGGAATCACTCCACCGACAAGAACAATGTTCTAAAATAATAAATTGATACATCATCAGTGATTGATTAATGTAAAGAAATAATTAAATTTAAATAAAAATTCAACTCTGGCTGGCCTGTTAAATGTTGAGTCTGCACATAAACTACTAAATATTTAACATCGAATTATGATCGATAATATTAAGTACCGATATTAGTTGATCCAGCTCCTCGCGATGGGCATAATAAAAACAAAAGACATTGTTTGACGTAAAAGACCATGGATGAGGGGGATTTGGGGATGGACTGGAACCGCCAGCGTTGGCCAGCTGTTTTCTTTGGCGGTGGACTGTGAAGAATTTGTGAAGCTGACGGCCAACCTCCAGTAACAGAGGAAGCACTGAAAGAAGAAGAATTTCAGTGTTCTTAATGGGCCAGAAACACCTAATAACCAAAGACAGAACGTCTCTTAAGAAGAGACTGAATAATTAAACCGACTTGGTATTACATGGATCTCACAACTTTTGACGGTAGAACAACTAAGCGAGACTTGGATTTTTTATGGTTTTTGATGGCATACCATTTCTAGATTTCAAGAAAATATTTCTTTGAATTTTCAAGTAAGGTAAGTTTATAAATTATTTTTAATTGTTAAAGTAATAAACATTAAGTACAAATTCTTACCAGTTTCATTTAAAATTGCCATTGCGACGGCCAGGCAGAGGATGTAGGTTAGAGTTCCTGGAAAAAAATAATAATTTGTTTTTAAAAAAGTATCTAAGCAGGAGTTGCAGCACGCTTGTCACATGACATCTTTAAGGAGCCCTAGGCACAGACAGAATTTAAGTAAGAAATAGTACTAGCAGCCCGTCCCTACTTCGTCTGGACTCCGATAAAAAAAGGGCTAATTTTGTTACACCTTGGATTACATTATTGAAGTTTTAGTGAAGATCTCTAATATTTTCTGGTCATAAATATAGCTTATGTTACTAAGAGATAATGTAGCTATCTAATAGTGAAAAAATTACTGCAATCGGCCGTAGTTTTTGAGTTTATTCTTTACAAACATAAAAATCTTTGCTCTATATAATTTAGTGGAAATTCAACTGTAGGTGTTACTAGGTACTTGACTGTATAAGAAAAATCTTATAAAATTTTTTCTATAATTAATGTTCGGAGGAGGTAAATATAGGATATGTGATACAAAGTAACATAGTTCACATAAAAGTATACACTATACAGCGCTAAAAAATTGCTGAACTCTTGTCATCTTTACAGCCACCAGATGAAGGATTCTTGTAATCCTTCATCTGGTGATGTTGCTATCTTTTCAGTCGCAGCCCTTTTTCTAGCATCTCCCATCAGATCAAATGAAATTCATCAGTACTTCAAGCTGTCAGAATATGGCTTTACCCTTATAAAAATATGTTTAGTCTCTTATGTCTATTCTATGATATTTTAACGTGAACAAACGAAACAAAACACATTTAAGTTAAAATAAGGTTATCAAAATATTGGTTAATTTTTATGAAGAGGGTAAGGCGAGGGTAAGTACAAAATTACAGAATAAAATAAACTTCTTACTTATAGACTTGTGCACTTATTATGTAAGTACTTACTAGCTTTCGTCCACATGAATTTCCCTCGGGAACAATGCTTTTTCCCGGGATGAAAATCCTTCCCAAGACTGCTAGCTATGTGTATGCCAAATTTCAGGAAGATTGGTTCAGATAGGGCGTGAAGAGATAACAAAAAAACAAATATACAAACTCACTTTCGCATTTATAATATTAGTCGGGATTCTGTGTTACTAGAATTAAAATAAGCAGTCTATTTACTACATGTATAACAGAATTCAGTACATGATTAAAAACGACTTACCCATCACGGTTTTCCTGTAATTTTCCTAGGCACGACCTCGTTGTTGAGATGACTTCGACTCATTATTGGCTTGCTTGACGGTGCCATGAATCATTGCCCTTGTTGTGGTGTTATTAGGGAATTCACACTGTTTTGTGGTTACTGGATCACAAAACAATAACTTTCCTGCTACTAGCCTTACTCTTAGTACCTTATCATCAACCTAACGTTTTGTTGGTTGCGTCCCAAGTCACAGGCTTAGGAGTGAGCGGTCTGATCAAGAGCGATGTCTTATTGTTTTCTCTTCATGGAGTAATGCCAAATCTTAATTAACTAAAGAACCATATACTTAACCTAAGACTTAACTATAAACACCATGAACTAATAATCATGAAGATAATAAAGTAAGATTTGACATTATTTTTATGACCAGGCTGCCTAACGTTAGCCTTGTATGTCCTTTGGAATGTTGTTAAGGGTGTCACTATATTGTTGAAAAATTGTTAGTATTATATGTTTTGGTAATAATTTGTGCTAATACTTATCTCACAAGATGGCGGATCAATTATTATTAACTACTTAATTGATTTAATTCAGGTTAAGTACCTATGTATTTATCAATTCTATTTAGCCCAATACCTACCTAAAAAATATTTTTTTCAACGGCCAATAACTGTAATCAATAGATAATGCGTATAATAAATGGTTTATTTATTAACACATAACCATTTAGTTGCATAATAGGAATTACATTAATTTACTCATAGGTAAATATTGTTTTAAGGGGTTTCCAGGTCTCTACCACAGGTCTCCACACTTCATGCCACCAGCAATACCTGGGACGACCCACCGGCCTTTGTTTAGTCGGTCTTTCCATGTATGCCTCTTCACTGCGCAAGCCGACTGGCCAGGGGGGTTACTACAGTCTCTTAAAACCATGCAAGATCCAGTGAGTAAGGGAGATGTCGCCTTACATCATGTATTGCCCTGTCTCGTTTACTTACTGGAACTTGCATGGTTTTAAGAGATGGTACTTAGTAGGCCACCTGGGGTAGCGCAGAATAGGGGGCAGTGGAAAGCTCTTATATCGGAGGCCCGAACCCACTTTAGGTCGTCGAGCCTACGCAGTAAGTAAAATATTGTTAACTTACCTCAAATTCCGATAGTTCAGATTTATCATAACATACTGAAAACGTAAAAAGTACCCATGTCCGGTATTTCCTAAGGTCATGCTAAAACCCGGGACCTCTTAATCGCGTTGTCTTATTTTTGCCTTATTTATTTAGTTTTTTTTAGTATTTAACATTAAATCCGCCTTTGTACACATTGTTTGTATTTGTATCAACATGTATAATTTGTATGTGAATGGTACAATAAAGAGTATATCTATCTATCTTAGCATCGAGTGGAGAAAAATACAACCCAAGATTCTGATGTTAGGAAATTTCCCAACTATTAAGATGAGATGACTTAGCGACATGAGCAAAATATGTTATATTAACCATTAACCTTCGACACTGCACATGCATGTTATCAAATATGATAAATTCATAACAACTTCGATATTCTCCTATATTATATTGCTAGCTATTGCCCTTGGCTCCGCCCGCGTGGTACTCGGTATATCGCGCCAAAAAGACTATATCCATATTAAATTTCACTATAAGGACTTTCGTATTATAAACTTAGTATCATGTTCAGTAAATTCAGGTTTTATGTTGGATCTAAAGAAAATATTAACACAAAATATATAACTATTTACTTAAAAAATATTTTTATACATGTTGAATAATGATTACACGTGAAAGTTGACAACCAAGCATACGGCCCGCGTAATATGAGAAAATAGATGACCTTTGTATGTAACAATAATGTCTTTATGTATATAATTTAAACTATTAACTTAGTTAATTACATGTTGCAAATAACGATGACCAAATGAGGAAAATATATGCAAAATGCAACGCGTGAGTTGCTATATCATAACGTATCTACATTGCCGACATGCTTACAAAACAATGAACATTTTTAAACGAGTTTTATAGGTACTTACTTAATTATTATAAAACACACAGACTTAAAAAAAACTACAGACGGATCATGGTCGATATTGCAACGAAGCTAAAAAATACCCGCATGTGTGTGTGCGTGGAATATTATATATTCTGTGGCGTAGGTGGGTAGGTAATTAAACAATGGCGATTGGCGTCGTCGGTGTCACACACATGTATTTTTGTGTGAGTGAATGCAAACAAACAAAATGGACGTTAGTTTGAAATTGAACGCATATTTTGAGATCCGTCTGTTGTTTTTTTAAGTCTGTGATAAAACCCTAAAATACGATATGTTTTGCGTGATGGCTGATGGATGGAGATCGCTCAAGATCTTGCCGGTATAGTTCTATTCTGGTGTGAAGTTAAGCACGACTGCATTTATTCCTCTTGGTGGTGGGGTCCAGCTTGCATACTTCGAAGGAGTTGCATTTCACGTTGTCGCAGTACACGCCGGCTCCGGCTGAAATTATAGTGATTTTGATTAAGTGCCGAATATACGTAAATAGGCTATGAAAAAAAGTATAAACATAGGTATAACCTTTGATGTTGTGTATTTTTATATAATCAAAGTGTATAAGTACTTAATTATCAGTACACTGAAAAATATATTGTCCTAATTTGATCTGCATCAAAAAGCTTGTGTCAAATATCTAAAAAAATAGTTAAAACCAAGGTAAATTATGTATAGAGTCTACGAAGGTGCTGATAACTACAGCTAAAAGATAATTGTAGCCAAGATAAAGTATGTAGAGTCTAAGAAGTTACTGATTACTGCTGAAAGATAATTGTAGCTTGTAGCCAAGATATAAGTTGTAGCCATTATAATAAGTATGTAAAGCCCTCGCACATCTTGATAGTAAACTAACCAAGACATAAGTACCCCTAGTATGAGTTTTTCCTAACGCAAACGCTAGCGACTGCGTTAGGATTTTGTATGGAATTTCCTAGTTGCCTTACTATCCGCCAGAGGCGCTGTACAGGTTTGTCATATAAAATCGTTAACGCAGTCGCTAGCGTCTGCGTTAAGAAAAACTCATACTAGGGGCCAAGCATATAGAGCCTACACACATATTGATAATAATCAAAGAGTATATATATCGTAATTTTTACAAGATGAAGTAATGTGCTTTGCAGCGTTAGCGCTTTTCTTTCTCCTCTTCGAATGATGTCTGATGACGCTCTATAAGTAGGCAGCGTGCGAGTAGCATCCTCAAAATATTGAAAGCGCCTCCAGTGTCTTCCTAAACTAGACCATCATTATCTGTTCCAAAAAATGACTTACAAGAAGAGTACTTGCTAGAGCCTCCAGTCCCAGTGCCGCTCGCGGCAGGTTGCGTGCACGACTTGGTATTGCAGCCGTTGGGGCAGCACACCTTCCCGTGGGTACACTCGTAGTCCTGCTGGCATTTCGGGGAGCAGCCGTATACCTTGGACGCTTGGGGGCAATTCCCGGATACTGAAAGGCGGATGAGGATTGAGGGATAGAAATCTTGGACTACTTTTTCGAGGATCTATTTCTTGACTGCATCTCATACAATTAAGAAAGCAATCCTGGGTTCCAAAGTTTTGCGATATTTGATGCAGCCGGGAAAACGCTGTGATGTTGAGATATATAAAACTAGCAGTCCAACCCGGCTTCGCTCGTAGTACATACATAGCCTATGTCACTCAGGGTAGTAATGTAGCTATCCAATGGTGAAAGAATTTTTGAAATCTGCTTAGTAGTTTTTGAGATTAATTATTACAAACATACACACAAAAATACAATTAATATTTCCTCTTTATCCATACTTCCATACTTACTTAATATTATAAATACGAAAGTCTGTCTGTCTGTCACCTCTTCACGGCTAAACTGCTGGACCGATTGTGATGAAATTTGGTATGGGTATAGTTATGCACTAGGAGTCAAACATAGCCTACTTTCGGGCGCGATATAACCGACGCGCACGCGGGCGGAGCCGCGGGCAACAGCTAGTACTTTAATATTATAAATGCGAAAGTCTATCTGCCTGTCTGTCTGTCTATCTATCACCTCTTCACGGCTAAACTGCTGGACCGATTGTGATGAAATTTGGTAGGGATGTTGTTAACGACCTGAGGTCAAACATAGGCTACTTTTGGGCGCGATATAACCGAGTCCCACGCGGGGCGAAGCCGCGGGAAACAGCTAGTAGTATATAAGTATAAACTAACATGTTCTATTTATAAGTTCGTTCCATATCATTGCGAATGTATGTTGTATGTGTGATTCAATAAGGAAAGGAAATAAAACCACTTACAGATAATTGAAGTCCAAAGTGGCGATGGGCATTTGGTAAATTTCCATATAGGTGAGCAAAATGTCTTCCTTTTCGTGTCGTCGTGTTGCTCAAAGTACCTACTTATTTCGCATTGGGCACAGCCGCTTAACAGTCAGTGGACACAGGACTGATATAGCAGTTATAACAATAAAAATTCTATTGTGTTTTCAAAAATGTCCACCAACGTGTTAAAATATTAAAATAATGTCTCTCTTTTTCTCTCCCATCATAGCGCTTTTCCAATAGCATCCTAAGCTGTATTGGTTCAGTGTTTTTATAAAAGACACTCAATAAAGGTGATCCGAGAAGCTGAGCATCACTGGGTTTCAAAAAAACTCTGACAGTTTAAACTTGTAGTTTGAAGTGATTTGAACCCACTCGATATGAATGACTGGGTCCATACTTAATACAAGTATTATAAATGCGAAAGTATCTGTCTGACTGTTTCGCTTTCACGGCTAAACCGCTGGACCGATTAAAAAAAAAATTGCTATGGATCTAGTTAAGGACCAGGGTTCAAACATAGGCTACTTTTGGGCACGATATAACCGAGTCTCACGTGGGCGGAGCCACGGGCAACGGCCAGTAAAATATATGATCGGCGAACGTTTAGCGTGGTACTTATCTTATTATATTTTTGTTTTATTTGAATCCCATGGTGAAAAAATTATCATGAAGGCCTTTGCCACAGTTGTCACAACTCAATATAGGTATTTATGTAATTTGAAGTGAAAAATCGCACTTTTGCAGTTTATTTGAACCTGATTTGCGGACCCCCCAGGGTCCGAAACAATTATCTAAGGAAGCTACAGAAATCTTAAATACCATATACGAGTATGTGATCTATCCATGGATCCCTTGTATACGGAATCATATTATTTACAGTCTCTATGATCCTATCTTTTACTTGCACCCAAATAAGAAAGCTAGCTACAGTTTTTAAAAGTTGTATTTTACATATAAACCACAATTTCACAGAATCAGAATTATATTACTTGTTGGCAGTTTATTATACCTCGAGGTTCTTAGTCTTAGCAGATGTACAGCGTTTTGTATTTGTTACATTATATTTAAAAAATAAGTCGTATGTTAATATTTCTAAATTCTGTGAAGGAAGCAAGCTGTAAAAATAAAGCAATCGGTATATAGTTGAGATATAGTTTAGCAACTTACCAGCATCAGATCCTGATAAAACGAAGCTGATGGCTACGAAGGATAGGATGATCGTCAGGGAACCTGAAATATTTAAATATTTGTAACAGCACTCATTAATTTTTGCAAAAAAATTTAAGAAAACCAAAATGTTTAAAATAACTTGTTGTCTTTCTTTAGTATTGTGTGGTGGTACGGAAACCCCAGGGCGCGAGTCTAACTCGCACTTAGCCGATTTTTTTAATAACTATCCAGTAAACATCGATAGTGTTTTAAATATACCTACATTTATTAAATAAACTAGCTTTTGCTCGCTACTTCGCCCGCGTAGATATCCCTCATGAACCGTATATAACCGTAATACCTATGTCCTTCTCAGTACTTCTAACTATGTGTAGGCAAAATTTCAAGAAGATTGTTTTAGAACATAGGGCATGAAAGCGTAACAAACAAACAAACTCACTTTCGCATTTATAATATTAGTTGGATGGATACTTATTTAACCTTAAGATAAGCTAAGGAACCTGGAAACAAACGCTTGTAGTGGATGTGAATACAGACAGTCACGACACGACAAATGGAGCCTTATTTATTTAACCCATTAATTGTATTACCAGTATTGTCTATTTGCATGTCTTAAACTGGTTTCGCGTACTTGACCTCCGCGATCGAGACGATCATTTCGAAATCGGTCATAAATATATTCAAGAACATTCAATCACTTTGCAAGCTTTTGCAAAAACAGATTGTACAGTCGGCTGCAGAGAAATCTGACCCCCATGCCACAAGTATCACAATTGAAAGGGGGTCAGATTTCTCTGCAGCTGACTGTACATTGGACCATAAAAAGTTATACCATCACTACATCACATCACAACATAGTATAAAACAAAGTAGCTATCTCTGTCTCTATGTCCCTTCGTATGCTTAAATCTTTAAAACTACGCAACGGATTTTGATGCGGTGTTTTTTAGTAGATAGAGTGATTCAAGAGGAAGGTTTTTAGGCCCAAGCGAAGCTGGGACGGGTCGCTAGTTTAAGGTATAACTTACTGTCTCTGTAGTCAGTGGTTAAGACTCTTGCCTGTACCTAGAACCGAGGTCGTGGGTTCCATTCCCACGGGGAAGCATACTTTGTTTAGTTGTTTCCAGTTTGTTTAGAACATTACAGGCTTAAATCACCGGAATCACCTGATTGTCTGATATAGAAAGATGATTTTGACCTTAGGAAGGCACGTTGGTAGTCGTTAAAGGAACCACGTCTGAGGCCGAGAGGCTGTTTCGGAAAATTCTGTCACAAGGGTGTGCAAAGTCACCTTGTACACGCAACACAAACAAAAATGTGCTCGAAATCGGTAGGTACCTACCTAATTACGTATGTCGAATGATTTTCATTCGTTTTATTTTCCAGTTCGAACAAATTCTCAATGCTGATAAGTTGAAGGAATATCTATACTTTTCGTTTTCCTTCCATATTACAATACTCTGCTATGTAGTATTTAGTTCTCAGCTATATACAAGAAGCATGTAATAAAAAATCTTGGTGTATGTATGTCACACTTTTTCAAAATCGTTAAGTAAGTAGGCAGGTAGTTCTACTATAGAGTACTATTTTTAATTCTGTGACTATACTATAATTACGTATTAGAAGCATAAAATAAAAATAAATCTTAGTTGGTGCATGTCATACTTTTTCATAAACGTTAAGTAAGTAGGTAGGTAGGTAGGTAGTTGGTTATTTTTAGGGTTCCGTGCCTCAAAACGAAACCTTTATAAGATCAATTTATTGTCTGTCTGACAAACTTGTGAATGTTTGTAAGTTTAAGGTGCTAATATTTTATAAATATTTTTATATAAAAATATTTCTTCCCCTAGGTGTTGCGCAGCAGTGGCGTCACAAGTACTGGCAGAAGTAGGTTTAAAAATGTTTACTTGTAAAAAGTATTACTAAGTACTTACTATTGTGAGTACCTTTTAATGTACTTAATTTATTTTATGTTATCCATATTTCAAGATCCTATATTTTATGAGGACGAGAAATTATAATTTATTTTATTATTTATTTTAAAAATTATATTATATTAAATTAAATTGGCCTGGAAGCAGTAATGGAACTGCGTGATTTATTCTTAAGCCCGATTGTATGTAAGTTAATATAGAATTTGAAAAGACACCCATTTTAATGGCACATAAGATATAAGATCCCAACAAAGTCTGTGTGAAATTGGAAGACATAAATTAATAGGTACTTAAACAAAATAACTTACCCATTTTGTTTGTTATACTCGTAATTCCGTTTCTCGTCTAATAAGTGATAAGCACGACCGGTTAATCCAAGAGTTCAGTCGCCAATGCTGGCGGCTGTGTCCAAAACAATCTACGCAATCAGTGGCAGGCCGGCCAAGCATGCAGCTTGGAAACTTGTTATAAACTGGCCCCTACTAAAATATCTCATATATTTTAAACATTTTATATAGTCAGCAATTTTGTAAGAAAAATGCAGTATAGCTTTCTTGGCGAACCTAGTGAGGCAATTCAGTAAGAAATTCCCGGAATAGAGAAATAAGGTCTGTATTCTATACAAAATCCTCCCGGTCAGTTTCAGTAGCGCGACTGCGTAGGTAGGTAGGTACTCACCACACCACGGAATATCTTATGGTAGTAGGTACTATTGATATCACTTTAAACCCATGGTAAGGGCTGTGCTGCATGTGGCATGGCGAACACGAAAATAATTCTGCTCGAACCCGATTCAAAGGTACCCAGCTCGCCGAGTTTCCCCTTTGGATCGTGATGGATATTCTTTGAACCAAAATCCGGAGCGCTCGTTATAAACCGCGATCTCTCACGCGTCGTCCTATCTCACCCACAACCTTGGCTTCCGAACACGACCCACCACCATTTGTTCGTTTGTTTGTTTGAATGTTTATAACTTTATAAGTAGTGGAAGGATTTTAAAAATTCTGCATATGGATTGTCTAATTCCCGGAGAAAATTAGGCTTAAGAACATACACCGCGGGGAACTGCTAGTAAAATAAAGCCGTAGATATATCTCTACGGCTTTATTTTACTAGCAGACTTGTGTTATGGGATACTATAGTAATAATATAGTATTCCATAACACAAGTCTCGAAGTTACTTCGGGGCTAGCTCAACCGGCTCAACGACCCAAAGTGGATCCTGACACAAGAGCTCTCTGCTCCCCCCTATTCTGCGCCTCGCCTTGCAGTCGGCTCTTTGGAGGGCTTCGTGGAGAGGATGGGAGAGGATTGGGCAGTGAAGGGAGCGTACATGGGAAGAGCGACTGGAAAACGGCCGGTGGGTCGTCCCAGGTATCGCTTGAGTGATAATAAGTGTCAGTATAGATATAGAGGTACCTATATTTATTTAACGTCATAGTTCAAAGTACTTATTGATGTCCTGCAGGATGTAGTCACAGACGTTACATACTTACTCGAACGAGAGTCGGGACATAACACTATTATCCACTTGTATAAGTAGGTATGAGATCATTGTGTTATTGTAAATTGAAATTGTGTCGACTTCACAGACTTATAAGAGGAAGCAAACGTGACATTTGTCATGTATAAAACTGTTCGTACAGGTTTGACATACAAAAGCGTATATAACTGCGTTTACAAAAGCTGGAAAATGGTAGGTGGAGATGGTAAATGTAGAGACCCTCTATCATGAGAATAAGATACTGCAGTCTCGCGACTGCCTTAGCAATTTTGTATTCCAAGTCTGTTAAGCGCACTGAAAAAAGTCGCACACATCGACACATTCTATTGTGTTGAGTATTGAAGATGACCGATGACAAACTAGTTCCGCGCAAGTAGCCAGCACGGAGCGAATATTTGTTATTGTTTACCTACCGACCTTTTGTACGCGTCCACTGATTGTAATATTTTTTAAGTTCTCATTATAAGTGAATTTGTAGATTCTTTTATAAGAATAAATTTCTTTAACCATAAAAAACATACTTAAGCTTTGATTAACTTTGATTAAGGACAAACGAAATTTTGACGTCTTATCTTATTTCATCACATCACATCCAATCTATTGCGGTACTGTACTAACCGAATCAAGTTTTTAATGTCTGTGTTAGTTTGGTGGTGTTCTTAGTTGGTCGTGTTGGCATGCTACATTTGGATTTGGATAATGATATGTCTGCTTTATTATACGTCTATGGCTGTGGTCGAGACTTGAGAAGTCGAGATACACTTGACTTGCGGTCAACGTCGCGCCGCGGCGTATATGGAAACCCTTCCAGTATTCAGAACTCCCGTATTTCTGAGATGCGGGCTGGTTTACTAGAATGAATTCATAAAAAGTCTCCTTAAACCATTCCACCATTCAGAGTTGCAACCGATCTGGGTTCGGGTATTATTTCTGTTGTAGTATTCAAGACTTCGAATTAAAAGTACTTCCACTACTCAGATCCCTAGAAAGCATAAAAGTAGGTACTTGGGTTAGGTGCGATCTGACGCGCGGGAGGAATTTCTGCGCTACGCGTCCCGATCTCAGATCGCAAGAGTGCCGAGAGAGACAGTGAGAAGACGTAAGGAAAAAGGCGTGGGCAGAGAGTCTAAAAACCGCATCTCTGCAGGGAAACCTCCTAAAAAGATTCATTCGTTGATTAAAAACATAAACAAAAATGTGCCTAATGCTCGATAGTCTTGTTTTGTTTTTAAAAAGTTATTAAATATACTTATAATTTTATGCAACTCAAATTATTTTTATTTTTACTATAGTACCTATATGATATTTATCATTGTTCCTTATGGCTTGCTACTAGCTACTTATAACTTAGAACCATTAAGTGATCGTTTACACGCAACTATTAAGTTAAAATTTGGTTAAAATTAACTTAACCACTTAATCACTTAATGCGTGTAAACGAGCCATTAATCTGTGTATTTATATATACTTCTTCACCCGTTTACCTATACTAAAGTCCTTACCGGGCTTAGTTAGGAATTTGTATGTGCCTCCCGCATTACAGTGCCCCTAGTATGAGTTTTTCTTAACGCAGACGCTAGCGACTGCGTTAGCGATTTAGTATGGCAAACCTGTACAGCGCCTCTGGCGGATAGTAAGGCAACTAAGAAATTCCATACAAAATCCTAACGCAGTCGCTAGCGTCTGCGTTAAGAAAAACTCATACTAGGGGCACAGAATTAAAAACAAGTAAGGCTAACCTAAGTAACTAGTGGTAGGAATTTCTATCCATAACGCTAATATTGCGTCGAAAAAGCCTCCCGCATTACAGAACTAAAAGCAGGGTAGCATTTTATCTCTAAAATTGCCCCGTTTAATCTAGTAAAGGCTACCGCATCTCAGAAGTATTGGAGTTCTGTATACTGGAAGGGTTTCCATATACGCCGCGCCAAGCTACTTTCTGGCAGGTGGAGGAACTAAGTAGGTATATTTCTAATGAATGAAGAAAAAAATGGGTTATGGAAATGAAGTTTAAATAAAATACAATAGGCTATTTTCATACAAAATCAAACCTGCCGTAATAATACTGACTTTTTGTGGCAATCGGTGACTCGCCACTCAGTGGATGAACCCCTAAAATCAGTCAACGAATTGGGCAACAGAGAGAAAACGAGAGGTGCGGCATCTTGAGGATCGCCTCGTGAGCGGGTTTCCCCGGATTTTACCGGCCGGCTAAGGCAAGCCAGAAGTAGAGGCATATGTCACCTCATCGTCCACTCCGGCCTTAACGAAGAAAGGCTTGAGGCGAGGAGCAATCAGGGCCGCAGTGTCACCACCCACCAACAGCTCGCCACATGCTGCCCTGCGTTGACTGACTGCATTGGGAAGGGAACCCAGTGGCCGATGGGGTCCTATGATTTGGTTGAAGACACGGTAGTGTAGCAAGTATCTGATATCAAGTAAGAAGTCAAGCAACCAAAGTAGAGTCACCGCCGCCGCCGCCGCCGAGCCTTCGTCGTACCTAAAAGTTCAAATCGAAAGCCAAGCGGAGCGTGCGTGTTCGTAAAGATAGCGCGCGTCAAGCAACGGAGATTGCGCTTGGATTGGTCGCCATTAGAGGAGTTTACGTCAGGCATGCGGCCGCTCTTGTGACGTTGTTTTTAAACAACGTCAAAACATATTTTATACTAGCGACCCGCCCCGGTTTCGCATGGGCATAAAAACCTTTCTCTTGAATCACTCTATCTTTTAAAATAACCGCATCAAATCCATTGCATAGTTTTAAAGGTTTAAGCATACAAAGGGACATAGGGACAGAGAAAGCGACTTTGTTTTATACTATGTAGTAATGTCATTACCTATTTCTATTCGAAAACAATAAAAACAAATTACATTGCTGTATTTGCTGTCAATTAGAGAGCCATCTACCGACGAATAGCTAGTAAATAGAGTAGTAATAAGTATTACTACTTTCAAATAGATGGCGCTGTATGACAAAAAGGTCTTATTTTTAGGCGGAACCAACCTATTATATTATATTCTGTTACTGAACTGTGATTTTTACCAGCTCCTACAATAAGTTTTTGCCTACGTAACAGGTTCCTGACATAAAAGTGGAAGTAAAAATATGATTTATATAGAAGACACGTTTCGTACCTGAGATGTACAAAACTTTGTTTAGTACGACAACAACCTATGAGTATATTACCTACTTAGATTGCCTATATACATAATATGTCGCTAACTCACTCGTATCGGGTGGGCCTGCTTACACAGTTCATGGTAACCGGGCTCTGACTCCCCTTGGAGTCCACTTGAGTAGGGTTTCTGAACGTTAATGCGCCACCTGTCGGCTTATGAAGGAACTAATTTAAATATTTCGGTTTACGTCAAACGTAATAATTTCAACGGGTGCATTGTTGTTTGTAGTGTTTTTTGCAATATTATATATATTTACGTAGATATTTTACGTAAATTTAAACAATAACTGGATGAAAACTATGCTCGTTTTGTCTCAAGTGTGTTAATTTTGCTTGTGTGTTTTGTGTATTTGAAAAATGGATCCATTCACTCAGGTAGGTTGAATGCCTATTATGCACTTGTGCATTCGAAAAAATTCGCTTTGAACTAAAGAAAAAGAATAAAAACCTATTACTGTTTTTCAGCGTATGTTAGAACGGGCAAGAGCTAGACAAGAGAAAATTGACCAAAAACTGGCAAATTCTGGGCAACCAGTCCCAAAACGGAAACCACTCGCCGAGAACATTATAAAGAAGGATAATTCGCCTTCCAAATCGCCGGTGAAGGTCATCAAAGAGTCTATCGCATCTCCGAGGAAATCTCTAAAGTCTGAATCCCCTGCTAAGGTCGTGACACGACGCGCAAGTGGTCAAAAAGACCAATTTATACTATCGACTCCTCAGAAATCTAGAAATGACGTAGTGGTGACCAAGAGAGAGTTTAAAAGTCCAAAAAGTAGTATCAACCGGCAGAATTCAGATGTTTCTGTGGAGATAAACATCAGCCATCGGAATGACATCCAGATTGAAGTACAAGTGGAGGAGAGAGATGCTCCAATTAGCATTATTTATGACCCAGACAATAACGCTGGCAGCAATGTTGTTATAAAAGAAATAGAAGGTAAGTTGTTTTAAGAACATGCTCATTATCAATTTGTATTCCCTATTGCATACCAATATAACTCAGGAGCCTTAGATCAGGTTATTTGTGAAGTCATTATTTATTTTCTTATTGAGGAACTATAAGATATTTTGCATCAAAGACTGATACAAAGGTCTGCTTGAATACCTACCTCACTCGTATTTCTGCTGATAATAGCAGTACTTGCGTTGTTATGTTCCAGTTTGAAAGATGTGCAGAGATTAAAGCTGGTTAAAATCAAAAACCAGCTTATTTTTGTGCCTATTTATTTTTAAAACATTTAGTTAAAGATTAAAAACATAAAATATTTATATAAAGATACCTAAAACATTTACTTAAAGATACCTTTGATCCCAGGAAAAAGCACTATTCCTTTTATTATTTTTTTGGAAAATTCTCACGGGCGAAGCCGCAGGCGAAAGCTAGTTCCACATTAAGAAAGGACTATTCTTTTATGCCAGAAATAATCCATAATAATATTATAAATGCGAAAGTCTGTCTGTCTGTCTGTGACCTCTTCACGGCTAAACTGCTGGACCGATTGTGATGAAATTTGGTAGGGATGTAGTTAAACGACCTGAGGTCAAACATAGGCTACTTTTGGGAGCGATATAACCGAGTCCCACGCGGGGCGAAGCCGCAGGGAACAGCTAGTATCTAAATAAATTATATTATGAATGTTTATTGGTTTAATCCACAATATGGCTATCATATTTTCCTCCTGTAAACATACAGCCATTGACCTACCGTTTCTGGGACTAAGTATGACTAATCACCCATTAGATTAGCTTCTGCTAATTTATTGTTTTTGTAACATTGAAAACTTTAAGTAATTTGTTTATCAAAAGATTTATGTCATTAGTATTGTAGAAAGGGTCTTGATTTGTTGAATTTACAATAAGTGATTATTTCTCAAAAGATTTAGTAATGATTTGTCAATAGTATTAATTACAAGTTTGAAATTATTTTGTTTTTAGTTTTATGGTGTTGTTGTGTAGTGTGTGCTGAGTGCTCTTTCATTTTAATTACTTTTTAGGAATTTATAAAATGTCTGCAAGTACGTATTCAGTGTTTTTTTATGTGTGCTAATGTTGATCCTTGTTTCTTGGTCTATTGCATTGTAAGGAAGCTGAAACTGCTCCTATGTGAATGTTTGTTTCCTTCCTAGCTCCTTCCTGGTTGTATCCTCAGTTGTTTGCTTCAGAGCCCGAAGTCCGAATTTTTAGGGTTCCGTACATCAAAAGGCAAAAACGTAACTTTGTTGTTTTGTTTCTTTTCCACTTTGCTTGATCTGTGAGTTTATAAAAGGTGTAAACACAATCTGTCTTACTATAAACACAGGTCTAAACTTTGTTACTAGGTTTATACTATTATCCACCCTAATCAATGTTTAATATTACTAGATGTTAACTTGATTTGGGTGGATAATGGTCTAAACTTGTAACAACGTTAGACCTGTTTTTATAGTAAGACGGATAGGATAGATAGTATTTTTTCCTTCGTAAGTTCCTTCATTTGTTTTTTTTCCTGATTCCAAAAGGTTGCTTCAAGAGGTGCATTTGCTAATTGTGTTTGTAAACTAACTTATAAACTGTTATCTATATATATAAAAATGAAACCCTTTTTCCGTTGTCACAACATAGCATGAGAACGGCTTGACTGATTTGGCTGATTTTTGTTTTTGTAGTTTTCTAATACTCTGTACAAGGTTCTTACGGAAAAAAATATTAAGAAAGGCGGTACGAAGTTCGCCAGGTCAGCTAGTAAATAATAAATACTATGTAATTTCATGTGCCATAAAAGATTTTGTATTGTACATTTCAGATGACACATCCACGGCTCTCCTGGACAAGGCGAACAGAGAGCATGATGCCAAGGACCGTGCTGGTCTCCGCACGAACATGAAGTCTCGGCTTGACAGACTCGGCAACCTGTATTCAGGTATGGTATCATCACAGCAATTATCTACTGTTTATCTGATTAAAACTCTGGGACTGATTGCAGATAAAACAAAATGGGGAAGAAAAAAATTGTGACTGTAATTCTTAGAAGTTTGCTGTCTAATTTTACCGCAAAGCCAGCAATTTTTAAGTTTATACCTTCTATGGAGTAGGGATAGCCGATAATTCTCACTAGTTCCATTGGCAAATAGTTCCATGGAACAAGTGAGAATTTTTTTCTCAGTAGTTCCATTGACTTTTATAAGACTTGTCTCACTAGTTCCATAGTAGTAGTTGTCCCATGGAACTAGCAAGCAAGACACATATACCCCACAGCATTCTTCCTCGTCCAAGCGTGTTTCCTGGTTGCATCTACAGCTTACACTTCAGAGTAGCATACCCAGGGTATGCTTAACTGTAGTCCTAGATTGTTTTTGCCCAAACCTACTATGGGAATTGTGTACTCTTCGGGATAACAAGTACCCTATGTGTTAATCCATCTATACCCTATACCAAATTTTATAAAAATTGGTCCAGCCATTTAAACATGAACAAGTAACATATGCACAAACTTAAGCCTTTATAATTTAAAAGATATAATATAGAAAGTGGTATTTCTGCATTCAAATATCACAATATTATGAGTATACTCATAATATTGTGACAAATACCAAAAAAATAATAAGCTTCTGGAACACACATCCTGTTGATAAAATGAGCTCTTAAAACTACAGGATGTGATAATGTGTTGATAAAGATACATTTGTTTATGTAAAGCTTATAAATATCAGATTCAATGAAAGTACTCTATTATTTAAAATTATACATGGTAAACATTACCTGCATCTATACAGACTGACCCAGTTTAACTTAAATTTTAAATTGACAAATGTTTGTGAAGCCCGTTTTAACTAAAATGTGTTTTGTCTCCTTCTTTCACTTTGAATAGTCAAAAGAGAGAAAGGGATTTAAATATATTTTAGTTATAATGGCCTTAACCAACATTGATCCTGTCTATAATTCTCTCGTTGATGAGATGACGGAGGTTTATTTACTAGACTTAATTTTTTTTTTAATCTATTTTATATAATTTAATCCCACAAATTAAAAGTAAAGTGTACAAATGATAGATTTTATGCAGATTTTTGTTTTTTCAGACAAGCCCAACTTATCGTCGCCTATCCACCGTACCGAGCAGCAGTTCAGGTCGGAGACTCCCCCGACTGAGGTGAAGGAGACGAAGGCAGACGGCAAGAGGAAGTTTGGACGGCTGGCCGCTCTCGCTGACCAGATCAATAACTGGGAGGACGACCTCACACACCATAACTTTGTGAGTTAAGCCGTGCCGTTTTACTAGCTGTTGCCCGCGGCTCCGCCCGCGTGCGCCTCGGTTATATCGCACCCAAAAGTAGGCTATGTTAGACTCCTAGTGCATAACTATATCCATACCAAATTTCATCACAATCGGTCCAGCAGTTTAGCCGTGAAGAGATGACAGACAGACAGACAGACTTTCGCATTTATAATATTAGTATGGAATACGTATTCAGGCAAAGACAGCCGCAGTTGTTAGAAGTGCCGCACGCTCGGACCAACTTGTTTGTTGAAACCTGAACAAGTCAAAGTCTATGCATTCTTCGCATATCTTGTTTAAAATGCGAATAGCCCTAGTCAGCGGTGATTGATTAAGAAGATTCGTAAATAAATAATTAAACTTTATTTCAGAACCCCGAACCACCCAAGAAACAACCTGAACGGAGATACGGCGCAAAAGCCGAACAGAAACACGAGAAACTGGACGCTTCCACGCTAGACGTGTCCATACACTCCATCAAAGACATCAATAAGGTTCTACAGTCCACCACGACCACGACTAAGGCTACCCAGGTACCTTCAAATCTTTAAACTCATGTCCTTCCATACTTCCATGTCCCAAATTACATAATCCTACTGTCTAGTAATATTATAAACGCGAAACTTTGTAAGGACTACTTGTTACTCTTTCACAGGAAAACGGCTGAACCGATTTGGCTAAAACTTGAAATGGAGATTGCTTAGACTAGGCAGAAATACACATAGGCTATATTTTATCCCGGAATTCCCATGGGGCGGAACCCTGGGCAACTAGTCCATAACTCTAATATTATAAATGCGAAAGTGAGTTTGTTATTTTCACGCTCTATCTACTGCACCAATCTTCCTGAAATTTTGCATACACATAGACAGAAGTATTGAGGAGGACATAGGATACCTTTCATCCCGGAAAAAAAGCACTATTCCCGTGGGAAATTCACGCAGGCGAAGCCGCGTGCGAATGGTAGTAATATTATAAAATAAATGGAAAAGTCTGTCTGAAATACCTGGGCTACTTAATGCGCCACAACAAATACGAACTCCTTCAACTTATACTGCAAGGCAAGATCCAAGGCAGAAGGAGGCCTGGACGCAGGAGAATTTCTTGGCTAAAAACCTACGTCAATCGTACAATAGAAGTATACGATCCCTATTCCGAGCGGTTGTCTCAAAGGTGCAGGTCGTATTGATGGTTGCCACCTTCAATACGACCTCCGTGGCATAATGGTTAACATGCCTGACCGCTACTCAGGAGGGTTCGATCCCCGGTCAGGTCAAGATGAAAAATGGTCTTTTTCTGATTGGCCTGGGTCTTGGATGTTTATCTATATATGTATTTGTTATAAAATATAGTATCGTTGAGTTGGTATCCCATAACACAAGTCTCGAACTTACTTTGGGACTAGCTCAATCTGTGTGATTTGTCCATATATATTTATTTATTTATTTAATAAAGATGGCATCGAAAGGAGAAGTGAGGTACCCAAGCAGTACCTCTTGTACAAAGGTTTATAATACCAGGCACATAAGTTGGACACAAACGGGAGGCGCGGGGGCTGCGCACGTTAAAATTTGTATGAAAATCAGCTACGCACATTCAAGGTCATTTCATTTTATGGCCAACTTATATGCCTCGAACTATACTTCTGGTGTCTCAATATTTCATTTATTGTTGCAGCCCACAAAACCAAACAGCGCCACCTTTACGAAGCCTTCGAACGATTGTCAGCGGCTGAAGAAAGAAATCGTTGCGGAACTGGTAAGTACTTAGATGTTAAGATTTGTATGGTGCTTTCGCGAATATTTAAACGTTTTTTTTTTGACGTGAAATGTGAATTATTTCAAATTAAATTATTATTATTGAGGATAACCAGTGTCCAGTCCGTAACCAAAACGTCCTATATTAAGTATCATCTTGCCTTTGAATATCCAAATTATTAGATTTAAAGATATAAGAAGTGAGAACCGACATTTCACGTCAAACGGATGGCCTTAAATCGCCATAACATTTTTTTTTGTACCTCTATTCATATCAGTGTATGGAACGTGTGAATAAAAGATTTCAGCTGCTATAAATGTTTAAGTAAAACAGAAGAAATAAAATATACAAATAAAAAAAAAATGAATGAAACGAGGTAAGTATTCAATTTAATTTATTTTTCAAGTTTTCCATTTCTCATAAAGTATATTCTTATTAAATTCTTATTACAGTAACTAACGCATGATTTCAAAGTAGCAAAAAGTAAAATATGGATATTTGCTATTATTAAATCAACAGGTGTGGATTCATTTTGATGATAGCTCGGTGGTTCGTGTTTACATACCAGCTGCTCAATAACTGAGAAAAAAAACACTGAAAAAAAATATAATTAAAAACCGAAACGACAAAAAAAAAGACAGAGAAGCCTATCTTACTTTCTACCTATTTGTACTTAGGCTAAACACGGACCACTGTTATGCTATACCGAAATAATAAAAAAATCATTCAACAAACATTTTGTTTAGATGCGTAAGTACATACATTCTAATGCTACTACCACACTTGGCTATTCGCGTATTTGCCAAAATATTTGACGAATACGCAAAGTAGGCAAATAACACAAAAGTTTTGGCAAATATACCTTCCACATATGGTCAAATAGGCAAATATTCGTATACAAATAGCCAAGTGAGGTGGTAGCAGAATACACATATTACAATATTGATATTTTTTTCGAATCAAATCAAATCTATTTGCATGAATGTATGTATGTACAAAATGATGGTGTAACAATAAGAATGTGCGAATACATTGTACTTTAGTAAGGCGTGTAAATCTTTTTCAATTCAGTGTTTATCTTCATAACTCCTTTTAAAGATAGTAAAACAATTATCATCTTTTATCCACTTCAAGCATGATATTTCCTTAATTACTCTGTGTATCAGAAGGGCAATTACTATAATAAAAATAATGGTTAAGGATTTTTTAAATTTTAGTGGGATATTATTTATTTTATTTTGCGGCTAACACCCCGGCTTTCTATGATTGGCTCAATGGTGTGGGTATTTTATGTTAAATATCGAGATATCGTGATTATTGTTTACGATTGTGCGTTCTAAAAGGCGAAGTTGCATCACATTTCGACTTTCGTTTAATTATTTTATTATCTTTCTTACAAATCGTATAATGACTGTTTAAAATATAACAATTTGAATAATGCGTAAAAATAATTTGTGTAAATCATTTGCGGTATAATATGTGCGTATATTAAATGGCTGTAATTTTTATTATTTCTGCAATCTGTTTTCATATCACATTATATGACAAACCTTCTTCTAAATACTGACATGGATAATGACAATCATGATTCAAAATATGTTTACCGTATTTTAATTTCGGCCGTACCTGTGTACCTGTGTAACAAGCTCGAAACGAAATATAAATTATTCAAAACCATTAGGTATTTCATAAATTTTTTTTTCATCTACTGCATATATTTAGATGAAATGCCTCTTGTTTACGTTTAAGTGACAACACAAGAGGTCAAACCACGTGGTTAATTTGCGTATGCGTACGCGCACGCGTTTAGTACACAGAGCGCGTAACACGCGACCTTTGATGTCGCTTAGCGATTGGACATAGAAATTCGTGGAGACGTGTATTGTGTTATAAACACAATACTACAAACACAATATACAATACAATATTGTTTCATTGATTTTGTAAATAGACTTAAAATAATATATATTGTATTTCAATCATCATTGGCAGCTTTTTAAATCCCACTGCTGGGTATATAGGCCCCTCTAAAATTATACCATGCACATCGGTCCTGTGCCGTACTCAGCCATTGTCGACCCGCTATTTTCTTATATTGTTTTCGGATGACCAACGCTGGTTACCCTCAGGCCACTATTTTGTTAAAATCAACTACTCAATAGTTTTCTCTATTCCTAATCATGGATTAGTACAGCCATATGTAATGACAATTTGAAACGTTGCGCTTGTTGAATGACAAACAGTAGTCTCTAATCTTTACTCTTAACTATTTGCATACATATTGATTAGTTGTATGGCAAATTCCATTAAGTTTGGAAAAATTTGATGTAACAAACACACATACACACGATCGAGTGATTCTATAATGGTTGCTTTTGATATTTTGGATGTACAGTCGGGGACAATAATAACCCATAATAAGTCATCATGGTAGGTTCGATAGGGGGATCAAATTTGCTCCCGGCTGTACAGTCAGGGTCATATAAACTTCATGTCATATGGTAGGTACAGTATAATTTTGACTGCTCTTAATTATAAACCCTAAAAAAGTAGTTTTACATTAACAAAGCTATCATTATTTTAGCCACATGACGTTACTGTTAGACTGATTAGAAATATATGAGAAGCTGATTAGGCTGAACGATTAAGAGTGACCCGCATCCAACGTCTTCCTTCCACCTTAATAAGGTCGTTGAACCATCTGATAGATGGATGTCTCACGCTGTTTGCCTGTAAGTACCATCCCTGTACCTTTTTGCTCCAACGACCATCAGTTCTTAGTGTTAAATGCCACGCCCATTTCCACTTTTAACAAATTGACCGGCGAATCTATATAGGTGATCTTTGTTCTTCTGCGGTTTACCTCATTCTACATAATTTATTTAAACATATGTATAAATATAACACCAGGAACCGTAACTAAATCACAAACGTCGGCAACCATTGTTCAGTTTACGTAGAACACATAAACACGAGACCGTCTCTTTACGACTTATTTCCACATTTTACGAGGATATTGTAAAGCATGCATTGTGCCCCTCTTTGGGTGGCCGTCTTTGCCCAAATCCGTGGGCTCAAGGGCATGAACTAGGATATATTTTGGGATAAACTATTGGGTCAAGCGTTTATATTAACAACTAGCTGTGTTCTGCGGTTTCATCCGCCTGTTTTTGTTCTAAATAATTTGGCTAGTAGAATAGAATAGAGACACAATAGAAATAACTATTGCTATGTGATATGTGGCTATTTCTGAACTATTAGCGGCTATAGCTATTGTATACCCTAAACACGTCTATAAGAATAGGGCTATCGAACGAAAAATATTTAAATCCGTTAACTAGATTCAGAGTTAAGGGCCTTCAAACAAATTTTTAGCTTTATTATATTAGTTTGTATCCCAAGCCAATGTAGGGAATACACTACACGATAGAAACCAGATAAAAACAGTACTATAATGTATAGGTACATACTGCATAAAAATGACATATTTTTAAATAAGTACCGAAAATATTATGAGTTTTTAAAAGTACTTCTCAATTCACCTCGGTCATATTTTTATGGTCGCACTCGCACTCTATTGGTTTTGGCAATAAAATTTTTGAATGGCCAAAAATATTTTTAAAAGCGTTTTGTTCCGCGGTCGGTGGCGCGGCGTTGTTGCATTGCAAGTTAATAACAATACGTATTCAATGAAATCATAATAATATGTATATTTGAAACATACAGGTCAAACACATTACCCCTCCCTATTTGGATTCCCCGCAGTCGGGTATTAAAACTAGGCCGACTTCGGCGTCTAGCTGTGTTCGCCGCATCGATTTCTTAAAAGACGATTGAGGTGATTATGGCTTTTATTTAGTAAAGAGGGAGATTTGAACATAAACCAAGTGGCCGGTAAAGGGTATCTCCAAGGGTTGCGAGTTAATTTAGCAAGGATACAACCGAGAAAACGCTAAGTTTGGCGAGGGAACCGTGGGGGAATAATGACATAGGCGATGCGGTTAGCAACCTATCACTATTGATTTCCTGTTTCAACTACCATCATGCTAAACGTGGTCTAAGATCCTAGGTTCTGTTTACCCCGTAAGGGATAAAGACCTAATTATATGTATGTATGCTCAGTTGGGTAAGGCATTTATTTTGAACTGTGTAGTAGGCCACAGAGAAAAGTATATCACCTTAAGTACATCAAAGATGGTATACTATTCCATATTATATAGCCCACTATACATACCACCTCAATCAAGACTGCTTTCAAGCAAACCTACAACGTGCACTTTACAATATATTATAACTCTTTTTTTGCGTCAGGGGTTAAAATACTAATGATACTTATGTGGGCATTTCCTTGTGCTATATAGGTAACACCCACGAAGTCAACATTAGTCTGTGGTTAGTGTGCCATTACGCTCAAAATGTCATCGCACGGCAGCGTATTTCCGCGAAGTTTCTTGCTTTACTGTCCACATAACTAGCTACCTGTCATCGGCAAAAGTCGTAAAAAAATATAGTGTATCTATGGTTTCAGTTTTGTTTTTATTTAGGTTTCCGTAATTTTACTGACGTTTTAGGGTACCGTACCTAAATAATATTATAGATGGTGATGATGGATCCTCTTGCTAAACCTCCTATTCCTATCCGTCAAAAGGCTGTACCTATGTCATGAACAATAATTAATTAATATTGAAATTTTGATACTTAGATTTTGTATTTCTAATATGCATACTTATATAATTAGATATATATTAGATACTATTCTATCCACTACTATACAAAAATAAATGAAAAACAAAACACTTTACCATAAGAAGCTGGACGTACCCTCGGAACCCATGAAATACTACTCTCACCGATTGTATTTCAATCAGATTTGGTAAAACTCGTATATATTTTTTGTCTGTTTTAATCACATTGACATGTGATGTGTCAGCACAGCCGTGTCAGTCTCTCGGGTCAACACTCGTCGTGTCACGTTGTCTGTTGTAAGGTAATCTGTGTAATCCGACACCTGTGTCCGAATTGAGTCTGGCCGGTATTCGATAATGTCTTTGTGTGTCGTTGATATTTATTTTGATGTGCCAAGCTTTTTTTGTAAATCGAACACGAAATAAAATTTAAATTTCTTGGTTATATTGTTTTTTTTTTTTGCCAAATAGACTGATATCGCCCGGATGTTTGGATCATGGTTCATTTACATTGGTAAAATAGTACCTATGTATTTTTCAAAGAAAAGATTTCTTGGATTTAAGTTTCTTTCTCATTAGCCCAAATTCGCTATATCTGCTGTAATCTGAAATTATAAGTATTCTGATAGAATAAGGCCGTAGCATAGAATAATACTTTGGCTGAAGTAAAGAGGGTTTATTTTAAAACTATGTCTTTAATTTTATAACTACCAAAAGGATTTATTTTATTTTATTTGTTTGTCCGATTATTAAAAATGAATCACACGAAGATTATAAGCAAGGTTGCTCAGTTTCGAGTCTAAAAATCACTTTCACGTCTATCAATATAAAAAGTTTATGGTCTTTAAAAACGGCCGTAACTCAAAAACAACGACAGACAGACATAAACCTGAATATAAAACAGTGTGAGTTTAATCCAGTTTAACTACTAATAAATCTCTTTACATATCCATTGTTATCATTTGTTACGCCATCGATACAGTTAACCGGCAAAATTAAAAAGAGGTGTAATTGTAATAGTCGCGTGTTTATTATGACGGCCTCTTGCGTCGATCTGCGTTGTAGTTTGTTGAACCGAGTTTTTTTGCGGATCAGTTACCGGTTCATATCCAGAGTTTTTACCCGGTCAAATGGCTTAGATTTATAGATGATTGTGGGTGCATCGAACTTGGGTCGTGATGTCTCCTTTGCGTCTAGTAGGCAATGCACTCTTGCTTAACAGAAAAAAGGTTTCAACAATCGTCGTATTGTGCCTTCGCCCACCGGCTAATGATTCCTACGCGTACATTTTTTCGAAATTATCCAATTTATGAACTACTTATTGAAGTATTTTGATCGTATTTATGCTATGTGTAGGTTTTAGGGTTTGCCCATTTTTAAATACGCTGGTAAATTCGTAATGAATACACGACACATCATAAAATATGTCATAGTAGACTGCAGAATCAGTAATCTCACTACGATGTTGTTTTTATTGGAACTAATCTAAATTCGTTATCTTCCAAACTCTTGTTTGATTGTTTGGAGTTGTTATTTTAAAATTTCTCGATTCCTGTGTCAAGCAATTGAGTCCCAACATTCATAAATTTGAAACCTTTCAGAATCGCCTTAGATTAGCAAATTTAGAGGGTTTATTTATTACCTATTATATAATTTATATATACCTAGCGACTATTGCATATATCTGTCTATCATGAACAAATGGTACTGTTTTGGTATCGTCATTCTTGCCCCAGCCGCATTCAAATCATTCCTTGCACCAACATACGTAAGTAATATATACACAAAATTTAACGTTCTGTAATGTTTTCCTATTTCTGACTGATCGCAAGTAATGTTTTCATTCAAAGTTGTATTTGCAAACAAACTTTGTTTGTGTACTTAAATTCTTCACGAATATTATTATAGATTTGGAATGTTTATCCTGTCTGCTCTGCAGCGGCTTTAAGAACGAAGTCATTGACATCAGTATTTCGGAAGGGTTCGGTAAATTGGTTAATAGAGTTAACTCAATTTCGTAGATAGATGGTGACTTATGTATGAGGGTCACATTTTTTTAAACAAGTTTGGGCGAAGAGAATGACTTGATTCCTTTAATGATCAAGGTATTTTCATTACCAATTTCCTTAATAATTACTTGAGTAGTCATAGAAATAATACGCATCGTTTACTGGCATACTATTACCACTATTGATATATAGACTGTTCGTGTTTTGCTTAAGTCACTGCCAATTCTTGACCACATTCTTGAATGGAAATTGTTCGGCCTTTTAGCACCTAAAGATATTGTCACCATCGTTGGCCACTAACGAGAGCATTGTAAAAACGTTTGTCAGACTCGGACATTTTTTTAAGATTTCGGAGCAGAAAAATTTGCTCATATTTGTTGATTGTTATTATTCCTTGCTTTGGTTTGTCTTGCGGTCCTACACAGAGCTCATTGTTAGTTTCTATCATGTCGGTGTGTGCAGTCATTGTGCTCACATTAGCGCCTTTACCTCATTCTTCAGGTTCATTATTGCCAACGCGTTCGGTTTTTTTATAATAAACTTTGAGTGAACTTGCTACAGAAAATAATTGTCTGTTAACTGTGTCTGAAGATTAAGCAGAAATAAAAGAAATAGTCAAGATTAATTTTGATTTATTATTATATCTTAGGAACACGTTATATTACATTCTGTGCATATACGAACAAACATCTTTTAACGGAAGTAAGGCTGCACATAGCGACCACAGTAAGATAAAAATTGTTGCCATGTATACACATGTATTAGAAAAAACATAGTTATTCATCATGATCTTTGCTATCTAATTTCGTAAGAATTTAATAGCCTGAAGAATTAAAAAAACAAATATAAAACAAAAAGAAACAGTGGCGACCGCATGTCTGTCAACGTATAGTCAATATCCATATCCTTAATGAGTTTTTTCTTCCTTCTTTTGTCTATTGAGAGGCTTAACAATAAAATTCTTTACCTGCCCTCAAAGGCAAGGGCACAATCTTAACTGTCCTTGACAACTGTATTTGGAATCAATTTAACAAAAAATGGAGTCTCTCGCCCTTATTTTTATGGATGAGTTTGTTTTGTATTGACCAGTTCGGATTTTATTTGAAATCAGCTCGCTATTAATTAATAATTTATTATAATTGCCGGCAAATATTATTATATTTATATTTGCTATGAGAACGTTTATTCTTATTTACATTTTTTTTAATTTTCAATAGCGATTAGCGACTAATTTTATATTAATCAAGGGATTAACAAGGAAGTCTGTCTTTAATAAAGTAGTTGGGGAAAAAGCTTCCCTATGATTTAGGGTGATTTTTTTAGATATCTAGAAAAAAAAAATCTATTGGGGGTTAAATTTAAGCTCTTTTGATTTCAAGTTTTTCAGGTATTTGAACGGTAAATAGAAGAATTAACATCGTACCATAAATTATATATGCAGTAGGCATGACCATATAATTATGTAAAACTAATAGTTACTGCTGTCATGTCACGCTTACTGAATCCCCTGACCACTTTCGTTTTCAACTTTTTGTTTATCTTTGACGACATGATGCAACAACGCCACAGCGTCTGCCGTTTGTGGCAGCTAATTATGTCTTCCTCATATTCATGATTGCAAAACTGATGACATGTTGCGCGTCAAAATATAATTATCATCTGGGCCGGTACCCCGCACGTGTAGAGTTCCCTCCAGGCCAGTCGTACGTACAACGTCAGCGCGCATGCGCGTACCCACTGCATACACGCTACAATACTAACGCGCGATATTAACAGTCCTAACACCAGCTCAATCAACCTCAACAATCCTCTATTGATGCAATTTCGCCTTCTCGTTTCGCGGCATTAATCGAAATATCAACGTAAACACGTGCTCACCCTGCACCTACGACGCCATTGTCCAATCGTAGGAGAGCGAGGGCTACCGGCGGGTGTCCGCCAGCAAATCGCGGCTCGTTTACGATTTCACCGCGACGAAAACCGCCGATCCCGCCCGACAGGAGCCGAAGTGTGCGCCGGCAACCCCCAGTGCAACTGCAGCCCCCAACATGGCCACAATGGTAGCGAACTCGCCACCCGTTAACCCCGTCACGAAAAAACCTTCAATCAAGAAATACAGAGCTCCGACGCCGCCGAGCAAGCAAGATGACTGTGACAGTGATAAAGACAAAGAGAACAATATCGTTGAAAGAGAAGAGAATGACAATGCAAGTGATTGTGTACAAACAAAGCCGGAGATCCCTGACAAACCGGTGATCGCGTCGCCGCTCAAAAAATTGGCTCCCAAATTGAACGGGAATGTCGATAGAAGTTCGGTGCTATCTAGGGCGGCTATGTTTGAGGCTGGTAGTCCGAGAGCCAAAGACCCAGCTGAGATGTCGCTTAGAGAACGTAAAGCGCTTTTTGAAAAGAATAAGGGCGTAGCGATTGTCCCTAAAGCGCCCTTCGGAATGGCCCCCTCGGTTAAAACCCTACACGGCGAAAAAGGTAAGTCAACTCAGTATTTCTATTTCAGTGCCAACTGTATTAATATCTAATTTTCGAGTTACTATCAAATCTTTTTAGGATTTTTGATATTTTTTTACTAATAACCTTTGATATGGAAATCTACCCTAGATTTCTATATCAAAGGGTGCCACTTTGTTATACAAGGATCATAATTTATTATTGCATGTGATCTGTAAACAATTATGGCGTTTAATTGTTATCTACATATATTTAATTATTTAAAAAAATCTAGGGTTCATAGAAAAAGTCCTAACGCACTTGAATCTTTATCGTATTGGATATATATTGGCGAGATACACTTCACAAAAGAAAAAGCTTAGATTGTACCAATACTTTCGTGCAATATACATTCAAGTCTGCAATTATCCCAGATAATGAAAATTTTACGCATTTAAGTGCACATTTTGCGTATATAGTTCCGTTTGCGGCAAACATTCCCAGCGCACAAAGCGAATTCCACAGTTCTTCAGCATATACGGCACCGCATGATGTGAAGTTCAAATACACTAGAAGTGCTTAAACTTTTTGCTTTCCTTAGCATGTTGAAATACGTGCAAGGTCTTAGAAGTAAAGGATATTTCCGAACAGTGTAAGAACAGTATTTATTTTTCTTTACACAAGTCCTACGCAATGTTTGCATGTAATAGATAGGTGATAAAGATAAGATTTGCACTTTTAAGGTAAATCCGTGAAGGGTTTTTATTATTTATCTGGTCGACTGTTAAGTAAACAAAAACCAATAAAAATGTTCTTATGCAATAGCAGATACCGGTTAATATTTTATTTACAATATTTACCTTAAAACATCGAACTTAGAATGTAAGATTGCATAAAACGAATAGTTAAAACAACAAATTGACATGTCGGGGACAGGCGTCTAGTCTAGACTCTAGATTTGCAGGTCTCATTTCTCCTTTAATATCCATTAGACTCAAGTTTCCAGCTTCTAGCCACAGATCAGACTTTTAGGGTTCAGTTCTTCAGTCTCGCTGTCTAGAGAACAGCGAGCCGTAGTGGGTCAAAATGATTATTTTCAATGAACACCCTTAGTCTCCATTAATAGAATAGAAATTCCATTTAAAGAATTTTTGTGCGACACGAGTATATAATATTTAAATTTGGGTATTTTTGATTTAAAAAATTAAAGAAAAAACATGTCGAAGCTTTATTATTTTTAGTTCACATAAAGTGTATGTGTTGGTACACTATTCTTGCTAGATTTCGTGATATCTAGCTATGACATGTTACTATAAAATTAATGCTTATAATAAGAGTATTCAATTTAAATGTTAAAAGATAACTTACATTGACCAAGAGCTTTAGAAACGGTTTTACAACTTTGAGCAAATAAATCGACTTTCAAATACATTTCAAGTAAACAAATCGTGTAAAGTAAATGTCCCGGGCCGGCACAACATAAAAGATGTTTATTCTATTTATGTCCACACGTACATCTTTGTCTGCACCAAAATAGTGCAACGGACTACAGACATATCATCGCTCTGTTCTAACTGCGTACGGAACACGCGACAAAAACGTTTCGCGCTTGGCTTTTTCCGCGGCGCAGTTGCCATTAATAATACATGAGGTCATAACGGGGAATCGAACTATGCAAATTGATTGTATGAGTTTTTTTTTTCTTTTTTTTTTAATACTCCTGCTAATTTATCTATAAGTACTTATGACTGATCTACCATGCCAATTTTGACGAGTAGGCTTTTTTGCGGGTGTGTAAAATTAATGCTTGGATCTCGTACTAACACAATATTACGAAATGATTGATCTTACAGAATTAAATATTTGCCTCAAGCTTATAATTTAAGTTGTAAAATTCTAATTTACATAGAACCTTCTTCATTGAAATATGAATTTTAGTGACAATGGGTTTTTGAACAAACAAAACGTAGATACCGTTGGCCACATAGAAAAGTGTGACATCTTAGGTGTAAGTTTAATGTTACAGTGGTATTATTTTCTGTGTGACCCACTGTACATAAATCTAGAAATTACTCGTGTCATAACTACCTCCAAAGGCTCCACTACTTGTTTACTACTAATATTACTAAAATAATACTAGTTATTATTTTTAGGGCTTACTCCAGATGGCAAATCTCAAAAAAAAATCCGTGTAACCTAGCAAATGAATTGACATAAGCTAAGCATTATTTATCCTTATTCAATGAATCTCAGCTTATTAAAATATTTTTTACACTTGAATAGTGGTAAAGCAAAAACACGCATTGCGATTCACAGAATCGAAGACCGCAATTGCCTAATTAATTGCGCAATCGTTTATTCGCAGGCGCAGGTGGTGTCGAATGATAATAAAACTTTATGGCAACCTCGAAAGGTAATGAGGAAAAATTACTCTAGAAAAAAAATATAAGAAATGCTATGGTTAATTCCGATGTCAAGTAGAAAGTGAACTGGATGATTTCAAATAGTTATCATCGTAGTTTTTTTTTATTGATTGACTAAAAAAATTATGTATGTAATTGTTTTATATACTTATTTTAAAGACTATTTATATTATACTAAACCCTGCCACTTAGCCCACTTAGTACCTCATTGTGATCTTCGGTCATTCTTATTTCAAACAATTACCCTACTAATTAATTATTTTATGCAAATAGATTATTAAAGTTTTTGATTTTGAAACAGTTGTACCATTTTATGATCTATATTCGATTTGCTCACATTTTGAATATTTCCTACTAGCTGCACCCCGCAGTCTTACCAGCGGTTTATTATACACAACTGCACCATCCACTTTTTAAAGTGCCATTGACTATCAGAGTATATCCACTCTGATTTTGACCAAAGTATCAGCTACCTCAATGCCAAATTTCATAAAAATTGGCCCAGCCCTTTGAGCGTTAAGAAGGAACAAACATACTCACGAACTTTCGCTTATAATATTAGTGGAATGGGATGGGATATATGTATGTGTAATAGAACCAATGACATTTATACTATGTCCAATTCAAAAGATGCGTTAACAGCTGTCAAACAGTGTGTCAAGCAGCTCCCGAAGGCTATAATCATAGCATTGCCATTTCGCTTTATTCACCTGCCAGCCTGCCGCACAGCTGTGTGAGACCGCCCATAGCTTCCTCTATCATTTGTCTCCGAGGATCAATGAAACATAGAGATATGGTTTACATACAGCAATAATGTAAATAATTTCTGTTAATTTTGTTAATGTTAACCAGAGTAAGTGGTCTGTTTGTTGCTATCGATAGAGCACGCTATCTTTATTTTTATTTCGTGGATTTTTACAAATGTTAATTGCCAATGCTTATGATGATTAGGAATTGATCATCCGTTGCTTGTTCATCAAATTGTAATGAATATGATTTTGTTGTAATGTAGGCTTTGAAATTTGAGTAATTTTAATCATGATTTAAATACTTAATCACTTCATTAACAGCTACAGCCAATATGGTTGTCAATGAAATTGCTAATGCCTTAATAAAAATAACAAAAATTCTAGTTAAATAAATTATAATGTTCTAATAAATACACTAAGAACTTTTCTTTCAATTAAATTATTGTAATTTATTAATCTGAATCAATTGTTTCTTTATACTTAATCGTTAATGACATATGCGAGCATAATTTTTATCGTTTCACTCGTTTACCATCACAGTATCACAATACTACCAGTCAAAACACTACCGTAGTTACCATGCCTATGGGAACAAAACGCGCTTCATGATCTTAAAAAACCTTTATAAAGTCATAGTAATTAAATCTAACGCCATTATCTTCTAATCGAGGTAAGAATAAAGTTCAAAAGATTTTGTTAGGTATATCTTCCTTCCCTGTGATCTGAGTTTGTATCAAACAATGTTGCAAATGTTGAGTAGGTATAAATTATCTTAATGCGTGTAACCCTTAGAGCAACTACTAAATATTGTGTCTTTTAATATCTGTAATCTTCATTAATCTTTATCTTCCATGCTGGTCTGGGAGAAAAAGAAAAACATAGAATGTACCTGCTGCTTCTCTTCCCGCGCAAGCCGTAAAAGCCGTCTGAGGGAATCGGCGAATGGGGAAATCATGACATAGGCGATGCGGCTAGCAACTCATCACTATTGATTTCCTGTTTCCACAACCATTATGCTAAACGTGGTTCTGTCTACCCCGTATGGAATAAAGACGTGATTATATGTATGTATCTTCATTTCTTAACATCACTAAATCTTTACACAATAAAAGGAAGCTTAAACCAGGAAATCAAATTTATAGTTTATATATATTTGAATAAAGTATATGATTATTTAAATATCTGTCTTATTGCGAGTAAGTTGCCATTACTGACCAAGATTGTCAAATGTTTTGAAGTAAGAAACTATCAATAAAAACCGTAACATAAAATGGAAAAAAAGCATGTCACATTAAACAGTTATTTTTTTATACATCTATTGATATTTTAACACGTTCAAAACAAACAGTCCCCGATAATAATGATTTTGTATCCTTTAAATGGAAGTGCCAAATTTTGTAACGGTGTCGTTTTTCTATGTCACCGTGTCTCGGTAATGTACACTGCAATCAAAATAATAAGAACGCAGAAGTGACACACGTATGCAATCCCATTGTCTAAGTAATAGTTCTCCCAACGAATTAGCAAGCTATCGAATCAAATTAATTGAAATCAAATAAAATGAGATGAAATGAAAGAAAGTATTATATGAAAATATTTTATCTAGACTTTTGATAAGATGAAAATAAAATCATAATCATTCATTTTACATTGATTTTTCTCCTTTTCTTTTACCTTATCTCACTTTCCTATGTGGGTTTAAATCTCTAAGTGTGATTTCGCTAACAGTAAAACTTTCTGCGAAGTTTACTTGAGTATTTGTGTCATCTGTGTCCCAAGTATATGAATTCACATCTAGCGCCTAATTATAGATAGATAGATAGATAGATAGATAAATGATTTATTCTCAACCATTTACAATTTGTACAAAAATAGAATTACAGTACAAGCAAAAAAGCAAACTACAGATTTTAATGCGGGATACAAAAAAAAACATAAGACGGAATTGAAATGTGCAAGTTGAATGTACTGTAACCTTACACCAATGTAATATTAATAAAAGTGTAATTATATATAAATGGAAATGAGAAAGGGTCCAGACTCAGCAAATAGTCGCAGGTGATGTAGCCACGCTGCGACGCTGATGATTCTGCCAGAACCCAGAGTGAGGTCAGCGAAGCGACACAAAATGAGCCAATTAAAGACTTCAAAATTTTATATGAAACAGTTGATTTAAAATCTAGACTAAATTAATCAATACTTATTTGCAATCAAATCATAAGCATTTTTAGAACTATTATTAGGTTACAGTATCTATTTACTGCTAACTAGGGCTATTCGTAATTTAAACAATATGCGAAGAATGCCTAGACTTATTAAACTTTCCGTGATGAAATTCGCAGATGTTGCTCTCAGATATTGCTCTAAGTTGTAATACTTTTAATCTGTGTGCTTACTCTGTCGCATTGGTACTAACTTTAATAACTTGTGAATGACGAAATATAAATAAATATTTGATGTCTAAGGGTATGTAGTAATACTTGTGACTTGTTTCTATACTCACATTATTTTGTAAACATATGGATAATTGCGCGTTTTAACGTGTGTCTTCACGTGATACAGTCTGACCCACATTTGTACAGTCATCCATGTGAGGCAAACAAAAACTAGTGTGAGTTTTGTCCTGTACGCTTGTTGTGTTTCACGTGTTGCCTGTATGTATTGTATATGTATGTATTCACGTACAAGTCGCGAAAAATCACTCTTATTTTATTCACGACCCTTATGAAAGCCACAGAATAGATAATAGTCTCCCTTTACTTCCTCATTTTGTTTTCGATTCTGGATGATTCAATATATATATATATATATATTTTATTTAGAGTTAAATCATTAAAAGGCTGTGTTTTACACACTGATGGTACTGGGTTAGCAACATCAGTGCAAAGTTTTTGCTGTGTATGCCTCTTACTTAAAAAATACTGGATACCTACTTAAAATATTTATTCACTATCGTTCTAGTAAATCATAATTTTTCAATTTTTTAACAATTATATTATAATTTATTAGTACAAATATAATATCTAAATTAAATACTAACAAACTAACTATAATAATATATAAATTAAACTAAAACTAAAATATAAACTAAATTATAAATGATCCACTCTCCGGAAAGTAGCCGGCTCAAAGGTCCCCATAATGCTTGCAGCATTTCCGCGCTGTATAGCTATGGAGACCTGTTGAACCATATACTGACCGGAGCGAGGATCACAGCCCCTATCATTAGCCCCAATCCTAATCCTAACTTAATATTATAAATGCGAAAGTGAGTTTGTATATTTGTTTGTTTGTTACCTCTTCGCGTCTTATCTAATGCAACAAATTTTTTGAAATTTCGCATACACGTATCTAGGAGTATTGAGAAGGACATAGGGCATCTTTCATCCCGGGAAAAAGCACTGTTCCCGAGGAAATCTCACGCGGGCGAAGATGCGGGCGAAATCTAGTTGACTATAAAACCAATGAGTAATAGTAACAAAAGGTTTATTGAAATACTTGTCCACGGGGTCGATGGTACCGATTGATAGATTTTTCCATCGTAAAAACTGTACAATAGAAGAACCTTGTGTCATAGGAAGTTCAACAACTTAAGATACTATAAAAACATCTACTTCCAAATACAATCGTTTTCCATGCCGTGACGGTAACTATACGTTTCATTATTTCTCTTCACTAGGACCTTATCCCACCTACTTGGGGTCGGCCTTCTTTGTCCGTCTTTTCCACGTCGAAAGACGTTTATACGTTTCTTTATATTAATATTAATCGTAAATCTGACGAGCATTAGATATTGAGAAGTTATGAACAGATGTACAAGTATAGATATAGTACTAACTGGTATAGCACATACTACTTTTTACTGTGTACAGTACAGTGAAACAAACTCGAATCTATCACATAAATATTCTAAAACGGTGCATAACCTACCCGTTAACTGATTTTTAAATACTTTTCGAAGACAATGCACCTCAATCAAATTGACCAAATTGGTGGTGACCAAAGAGCGGAGGCCATAGAGGCATAGACATGTAAATGTCGCAGCATCCCATTGTCTATGGCCGAGCAATTAAGGGCTCACGTATATGGGAATGAAGCTTGAAAGAGGTCTGAAAAACGTTAAGGTGTGTAATGTGCAATAATGATGAATTTATTGTATATTGTTTAAAGAATAATAAGTTTGATAGCATAGATGTTTCTTACTCAGTGGCACACGTCAGAAAACCCATTCTGGTATAGAGCTGAATTTTGGCACGGATACAAATCATAGCATCTAGTCTGGAATGGGATTGAGGAGCTCGATAACCTAGCGGGATGGCTTGGTTTTATCGCCACTATACTAATGGCTATTTTTCTATCTTGAGGTCCTCTATACTTTGAAAGGCACATTTAGTTAGGCTGTATCAGATGACTTAAGGCAACCTGAATTAAATTAAACGGCTCGTCTGATATACACTCTTTCTATAATCACAATTAATGTTTTCAATAACCTTTATTTAGAATTTTTTAAGATCACAAGGAGAGACTACTATTGGGTTTCTGAAAACAGCAGGGTTATTGTTACGGTTCTGGTCTTCTGTTGTTTATGGCACATCCGCGATTGGAGTTGTTCCGGTCTGATCCATCAAACGGATCCATTGTCAATGAGTGAGGAGCTTTATGTGCATTGTTTTATTTCCTAAACAAAAGACGGTCCCTATTCTTATCGCTTATTGACGTCAATCATTACTACATTAAATTTACTACCACATTCAAAGAACATATGAATAATATTAATCATACAATAAAAGCATACTTTTTCTTAACTTTTTTTTTGCCACGCAGCTTCCACGGCCGAGTGATTCGCCTTAAGTTGCAGTCATTCGCCGCCATAGGCTTGCATAATGCGCTTTCTAAACGACAATAGCGTATTGACTGACGGACTGACTAACGGAACGAATCTTTGGTTTTTCTGCTTTGTAACACTTCGCCAGATTTGTTCAAGAGAAAGTGTTGTACATACATATATTTTTAATGAGGTCGAAAATTGATCTAGTTTGAATGTTACGTAATGAGAGAACACATTCATATACATACAATACATCTCGTTTTCTGCTTAACCTAGAGCTTAACCCGACTTTGACTTAGAAAATCTAAATATGCCTTTTGTGAGATATAAATTGCATGTACAATATATTTATAACAAATAAATAGTTTAATTCAAATGCAAATGTATTAAACGATATGTAACGACGACCCCAGATGAAATAATATAAGGGTTGGACAAAGAAGATAATAAATAAATAAATAAATATATTTGTTTCAGGGTTCTTAGACCCATAATGTTAAAAAATAAATAATTAATAGTAAAGGAGACATCTAAATTTACTAAAATTAAAATAAAAAAGTGTTTCGCCAATCATTGTCATCCGGAAAAAGTCCTAAAAGGCTGGTAGAATTGTCACTTTTTATGGCAATACTTATTCTCTGTGCAGATCAAAATTTTTAAGACAGTCAGAGAACCCTCATACCAATAAATTTTTACTTTTCTGCAGATATAATAAACCAGAAAATTATGTTTTTAATTCGTCAAACCTTAATGATCAAACTGTTTTATTCTTGGCCATTTATAATAGCTATTATTTAATAATTCTGACCAAGCATTAAAATATTACACACTCATTGTAAGATAAACTTATACGTTTTTTTTTTATTCTACACAGTCGAAGTCGCGGTCAGACAGAAACTATTTATTTTATCCAAATAAATGGACGTAAATGGCCGTCAGTCATTAGAAATAGTAATGCCATAATTTTGTTATTATGTCTTGCATTGATAATTGGTAACGTTTGTTTGCAAGAAACGCCCCAAAGAAAACGCAGCCCTTTCGAAAGAACCTTAGTACTCTATAATTTGTATTGTAAATAGGTTTCTTTAAAACGACAGTGACAATAAAAGTATACGGTACATGTAATTCAAACGACATGGCTCATTACAGAACATTTCACTACTAGATATGTGATTACTGCATTGTTTTCCTTTAGATATTACCACAGATTATAGAATTCTACACTAGAACAGATGTTCAATATCATACAAAGAAAATGCGCCAACTTTTAGTGTAGATACTGTTCATACTAACGCCATCTATCGATCCTATGAGAGACCCTAAATCTATTAATTAAATAAAGCGCTAAGATTGTTTTAGGATGACAATTTAATAATTCACACTTTTTTTTTTCAAAAATAAGCGGGATAGTCAATTGATTGAAGTGATTCCAGAAATTATTTTTCTCACGCAAGGATGACCATTTCCATAGGTGTTTGAGCTTGCGCTGAGAAATATTTTATTTGTGTGCTGTGCACGTACGTATGCATCTCTATATTTCTCCTTCTCTAGCCATTTTCTCTCCTTCCAGTCGTTTAACTAGATGGATTTCTATAATGTGAGGGCTTATCGTTGGATTTGTTATATTACTGACTTACTAGCTACCCGCCCTGGCTTCGCATGGGCATAACCTTCCTCTTGAATCACTCTATCTATTAAAAAAAAAACCGCATCAAAATCAGTTGCGTAGTTTTAAAGATAGCATACAAAGGGACAGAAAAAACGACTTTGTTTTATACTATGTAGTGATAGTGCATGATAGTGATGAAGTGATTGACACTAGGTGTACTGAGTCATTCATTGCGAAATAAATCATTTTATTTCAAATCTTTTCATTTATATTAAAATGTAGTTAGAGTTTTTTCTGTTTTCAATAATATACTTGTTCGATAAGTGACCTTTTAGCTCAATAGCCTGTTTAAATAATTTTGAATATCTACGCTTAATGCATTTGAATTTGCAAATCTTTTTATTTAAAACCTTGAGCTTACTTTATTTGTGTATGAATAGGTATAATGATTACCATCTAAGAGTGACAATGATTTATGGCGGTGATTATTTTTATTTCATCTGCTGAGTTCATACTTTTTTATCCATACTAATATTATAAATGCGAAAGTCTGTCTGTCTGTCTGTCTATCTGTCTGTCTGTCTGTCTGTCTGTCACCTCTTCACGGCAAAACTGCTGGACCAATTGTGATGAAATTTGGTAGGGATGTAGTTAACGACCTGAGGTCAAACATAGGCTACTTTTGGGCGCGATATAACCGACTCCCACGCGGGGCGAAGCCGCGGCGAACAGCTAGTATTGCTATATGTCCAAGGTATAACTTTGTATTGAATAGAAGATGATATCACTATCATCACTATCACTACATAGTATAAAACAAAGTCGCTTTCTCCGTCCCTATGTCCCTTTGTATGCTTAAATCTTTAAAACTACGCAACGGATTTTGATGCGGTTTTTTTTAATAGATAGAATGATTCGAGAAATGTTTTATGCCCATGAGAAGCCGGGGCGGGTCGCTAGTGTATTAATATAACCCAGATTAACATGATCCAACTTTCAACTACTTATTATTATAAATGCGAAATTAAGTTTGTTTGTTTGTTACTCTTTCACGATATCTACTCAACCTAACTTCCTAAAATTTCGCATAAACATATTAAGAAGTATTCAAAAAGGATATAGGGTACCTTTCATCCCGGGAAAAAGCACTGTACCCAGGGGAAATTCACGCAGTCGAAGCCGCGGGCGAATCTTTCGACTCTCTATAAAATTATTATTTTTTTCCAAAATCAAGTAATTATTACGCAATATACAAACTAGATAAGATGATTTGCAGCCGAAATTTAAAGCGACATCGTTAGCCCAAGGCTAACAGGTCAGGAGTAGCCAACCTTGACTCGCTACTGAGCACTGAGTTCTAGCCCTTTAGCTGTTGTTACACGTGAATTTCATACAAATTAAATCACTTACGCACAAATAAGTTTAATTCGAAACTAATTTTGCATAAATTATATCTTACATCTTAAAAATAATTTATAGTTTTGATCATTTGGACACCGCTCTGATGTTTGTTTTTTAGCGTTTGCGAATGAAAATATTGATTTTTTAATTCCTATATATAGTTTTATATGGTGTAATACTAAACTAAGTTAAAAAAAATTGCGTAAATTATTTAAGCTAACTGACAAAATAGCACGCAATATACTCGTAGTTGTTAGTTTTTGTAATAATGTAAACCAATTAAATAGCAATTAAGTTGGGAAATTATAAGTTTTACGTCATTCGACCGAAAAGACAGCTGGCGATGATGCTATGCAAAAATAGGGCGCCAGTGACGCGTAACGCAGCTAAAAGGTTGGTCACACCTGACCCTACCGTGGGATTCGGAAGTACCGATCATATTATTGACTGTTTGAAAGGTGGAGGTGGACCTACGGTTACGGCAATAAACGCCGTGCCATTCCACATTGCGCGCGCGCAAACATAGCACTCGATCTTGTCAAGATTTTAAATATATTTTTTTTACGTTTTCCATTTTCGAAGTCGTGATCTTGTGGCCAGTGTTTAGTGGTTTGATACATTTTTTGTGTCGCTTCTTTGGATTTTTGTGAATAAAATACCAATACGACAGTGACGGAGCAAAATATTATCAAAAGTTTATTGTAAGTTGTAATGTTTAAATTTTTTTATATATTATATTTTTTTGTATTATAATATAAAACCATTATAGCATTTCCGTTCGACTGATTTTGTAAGAAGTTGTGGATAATAAGACATTGTCTAAGCAAAATGCAAGTGTCAAACAATGCCGCTTGTGTAGAACAATGATTTTGTAATTATCGTAGTTTCCGCAATTATTAATCAAATGTGTGTTTTTATTTTATATTGAAATCGCTTTTAAATACATAGCAAACAGTACATACTTCGGTAATTTCGTTGTAGGAAAGAAGCATCTTAAAAATAAAATTTAAATACATATCTAACGTGAAACTTAAACAACTCACACTTTGGACTGGGGACAGAGCTTTGCTAGTTTGTTTGTATTTTTCTAAAGGTGAGCTAGATTTTACATCTTCGAAAATCTATATTTACCTACCAAACTTTCATATCTTCATAGATAAATAGTCGCACGAATCGTAACTACTTAAACTAGTCCCATAATAATATACTGGTTAATAAGTGGTTTATGTTTTTATACAATTTATTAGTCAAACAAGCTTACGGCCTACTCGATGTTAAGAAAACTTTTACACCTTTTTAAAGGATCCAAACATTTGGTTGTAATAAAAGCACCTGAGAAATTAATAACGAGTAGTTGCCGGAAAAAATAAAATAAAAACCTTTTTTTATGTTTGCTTAGTTTGAAAATCAACCCAACCAATATAAGGCTTCTCTTTATAATGCACACCTAAAAAGAAGCCTCAAATATATTACAACCACATACCGGGTAGGCACTGTTTTTTTTAAACGTGATGTTTGACATTCTCTTCAAAATACCGTCAGAATGTCAAGGTGCTTTTGAGTTTACTCATAAATATGCATATGTACAACAGTAGCTTCATGATCCTTGTGCATGACGACACTTAAAAAAAAAACAATGCTGATTATTATATTCAAAAATTACAAAATTATTTAGTCATTAAAAAGTTAACAAAAATAAACAGGTAGCAGGGGCTCACTATTTAAGTTTATAAAACCTGTACCTAGTGAGTCCCGCTCACTCATTAGTGTATTTACATGCAGAATAAATTTTTCAGCATTTAATTTTACTATTCTACCAATACAATCTGAAATATATAGTTCGCTAATAGGTAATTAAAAGGTATATCTTAAAAGCATTTCCTTATCAAGCACTTAAAATTTAATCGATAAAATAAATTTAGAGAGGTAAATTTATGTAGAAGACACTATTACGTCAATTCAAAATCCAAACAAACAAACAAACAAACAAACAAACAAACAAACAAACAAACAAACAAACAAACAAACAAACAAACAAACAAACAAACAAACAAACAAACAAACAAACAAACAAACAAACAAACAAAATAAGACATTTTGGCCACTCAAGGCTCTCAAATCCCAAGCGGCTTTTAATACAACTGTGGTAACACCAATTATGATCTATATTAGTAACTATAGAAACAAACCCACTAATCCGAACTAGTATAATGTCAACATGACACTTAAAGTGTAGTTAATGAAAGTGAAAATGAGGATGTGCTACAATTAGAGCTCTATGAGAAACAAAACACTAATTACTTCCATACTTTTAAATGTATAAATAAATAATTTTATATTTACAATAGGCTATGGAAGCTGCACCCGCGTTGTGGTCGATAGATTTCGCACAAAACGATTGAATTGTGTAAATGTAGGACACGAAAAAGATGTCCGCCGATGCGAGGTCGCCATCGTCAGCAGCTTATCGAGAATTGATTGCAACGATCATTATTCTTTATCGATGACGATGTCTTTAATTCGAATGACAAAGATGGTTTTACCGCCCACGAGACACGACAAATAAAATAAAGACGAAGAATATCGAATATGATTCTGAATCTGTAAAATTTCATTTTGAATGCACTACATATATGTCTATTCCATATACAACAATCAATAATTCAGAAATAATCCGGATATGTATATAACTTATAGATGAAGCTCTTATAAATTAATGTGCAAATGTATAATGACATTTAATATACGTGTATATCTTGATATTTACGAACCGGTCCTGTATTAAATATCAAAAGATGCATGTAAATAACAAGATAAATACAAATTCTTGATATAAATTGCACTTTACAATATTATCGTCTATTATTAGATCTGCTAAATTATTTATTACTACTTTTTTGCATATTTTGATATTGTCTACAGATCATACATGTAATACATATTTTGCTTTAAACGTGAAAATAAATTTACAGATGTTTAAAAAATCTTATGATTTTTTTTTTTTTCAATCTTTATGTATTTTTCCACTACTTGGCAAAGGTTAGCGCCAATTTATTCATTTTCCGTCTAAAAATATATATTATGAACATATTTTACAAAAAATTTTAAAATGTATTTTAGTTAAAACAGTTGGCACTGAATTAAATCTCACTAACATATTCACAACATTATTTACATAATTTTTTAATATTTCAGAGAAACCATCAAAACCGGTGCAACCTAGTACAAAATCGACGCCGACTAAATCTAGCAATAGTTCTAGTAATTCGAAAAGTAACTCCAAAGAGGACATAGCTGAGGATAACGTCAGTCAGAATTCTGTTGGAGGAGGGATCAAAGATAAACTGGCAGCACTTTTTAATAAAGAACAGACGATAAGCGAATCGACGATAGCTAACAAGTTTAAACAGGAGAGGGAGAAAGAGATGGAGATGTTACAAAGTAGATTCCATTATAAGGTAAGATATTTTTGGAAACTTTGTTTTTTCATAGAATTAAGCAATGCAAAGGTACTTCTGTGACTTTTGTATCACTTAATCGCATATTAACATGTCCCAACCAATTTCACCGCCTTGCATCAGGACATCAGAATGAGTCATTTTTGTTTCTTAAAAATAATACAAATTCTAGCAACGCTGAGATAATTACGTTGGTCGTGGAATATTATACCAAACCACAATTTCAGTCACCTTTACACAGCCAGTCTTAATATAGACTGGGGTGCATCTCTCTTCGTCAGTTATTCTCGTCTTGTGTACACAGTGGCATTTTCTGTACAGCGGATATATTCGAACGCAAATAGAGCTAATTCTGATTTATTACTGTACCTTATTATCAGTATTAATAATACCAAAATAAACAATAATGATTTGTCAGAAATTTTATAACGGAAGAAAGCTACTAAAGAGCTTTCGCACACAAAAAATGTGATAATTTGTATACTAACCCACACCCACTTAATAGAAACTACGTGTATTACGCGATCCACAAAATATCACGTTTCGGAGATACGAAGACTTACTCGAAGGTGATTTCACTACAAATGATTTCATCATAGCCTTTGGAAATGACTGTATCATCGTTCAATGAAATACCTATGCGAAAAAGTCGTGTAACGTCTTTGTACGTAATAATAAATAATTCAGTTCAGTTGCAAGAAGTTTACTGCCAGCGGATTGATATTTTTTTCAGGAAAGAAACTATTATCATGATTTCATCAAAATCGATCGTTTAAACTAATATATGTATTAATAATAATATGTAGGGACAAGTCACACAGATCAAGTTAGCTCCAAAGTAATTGCCGAGAAACATGTACATCCAATTACTCGTTTAATATTAGATATGGCGGCTTTCGTCATAATTCTCTTATTCGCTTTGGATGGTGCAGACTTCGTTGACTTGTATTTATAGTAAGGATGATTTTAAACTCTGGCCGAAAACGCGCGATATGGCATAGGTCGCACAAATGACGATGGCAACTATCACTACATTTAAGCAAGAAAAATAATACGATATTATTCGCGCGGATTACGAAGGCTCAGGATAGTTTAAGCATATATAAAAAATCACAGTCCGCCATTGTCTTCTTATTTTAATAATGTTCCTTTTACTATGTATTTTAAAGCAATAAAGATATTACAAACAAACAAACACAGTGTTCTAATATACTGCTGCTGTTTACAATACAAAGTTATAAATTATCACTTAATTAACAACCTCTTTACAATTTTCAGCCTAAACAGCAAAAGCAGGAGGAACAAAACAGTGATTCCGACGACGACCAAGACCATGCCCCCTCAGAGAAGATGCCCCTCATGGGTAGCACTAACAGCCTGACGCTGGCCAGCAAAAAGCCAGAGATCATTGCCAACATTCCCAAAGTGCACGAAGGACATAAGGAGACGAAAGATTCGTCGAAGGACAGAGAGGCGGAAACACAGGATAAAGTTGTTGGCTCACAGCCTGTTAAAAGAAGAAGTAAGTATTAATTTTTCGTTATACTTATTTATCAATATCATTTTAGTCAAATGAAGTCCAGCCTTCTGGACATTAGCCTCATCCGCTTCTTCCATAAACTAGTTTAATGCGATTCGTTTATATATCGCAGCGACTTACAATCTGATATAATAATAAATAATTTAAAAAAATCCTGCCCTTTCCACGCGGAATATTATCCCCGTGCGATTTTCTTGGTAAAGGAAAATATGTAAATGTTTTCCTTGTTTATTCACTTACTACGTTACTCAAAGGTGTTTGGGAATTCCTCGGAACAGAAAGCGGATATAGCATTCAAGGAAATACTTTACAATATAGTTATATATTGCATTTGGTCGAAAGTTAAAGTTTTTGATGATTCAACTCTGGCATTCTTTGTAAAATTGTCGATCAAATTGTGCTCATTGTTTTTCTTGGAAAAAAATGTACTAGACTACCAGAGTATAAATTTCACAAAAATAACGTGACTTTCCATCACTCTTTTCTTTATATTAATAAGTCTTATCACACCTATTGTTACTTCTTATATTGTTATTCGTTTGACTTTAATTAAGGTCTCTTAAAGGAATAAAACTCCTTAATTGCCTAATGGTTATAAATTCAGCTCTCGTACCTTTATTTTTATATTGAAAGTGACAAAACTTACTTTTAACTAAATTGAACAAGCGTTCAACTATCTGCCAGTATATGGCACTTGTATATCTTTTTCTCTGGGTATGCCTAATAATAGGCAATGTAATTCATTAGCATTATGACTAGACTAAGCATGAATTAGGCTCAGAAATTCCTATTTCGCTTTCGATCAAAGTATTAATAACTAGCTGTTCCCCGCGGCTTCGCGTGGGACTCGGTTATATCGCGCCCAAAAGTAGCCTATGTTTGACCTCAGGTCGTTAACTACATCCCTACCAAATTTCATCACAATCTGTCCAGCAGTTTAGCCGTGAAGAGGTGACAGACAGACAGACTTTCGCATTTATAATATTAATATGGAAATATAGATGTTGGTCTTACACGTACTTTACATTTGTAAGTACCCAGCTCTACTCTGTCAGTCGGTCTGATTTCAGTTGCAACATACAACTGCAATCATAAATGTTGTAATGTGACTTATGGTCATTTATTTGCCATTAAACGCCGTGCCACTGTGTTTCAAAATTATAAATATTTTTATTTAGAATTTATTTTTTACTTCTGAGTATGAAAATATAAAACCATTAAGCATAAAATTTAAAATGATAGAAAAATGCTTCGGCTTTAAGTCAGCCCTATGTTAGAATATGTAATAATACAAGGAGTAACAAAAATAAAGAACGAACGAAAAAAAGACGTTAAATAAATAAATAAAGAATATTACATGCATAAATTATTTTCGTACAAGACTAATAGGCCTTAACTAAATATAAAGTAGAATAGATCCAAATTTACATAAAAACAAACAATTTAATCTACATATAAACCACATTTAGGGCCAAAGTACGTCAACTGCGTCTCCTTAACTATACTCGTAAATCCTTCATATTCTTCTTTGTTTTTTAAACAATTTTAAACAAATAGGCCATTGAGGCATTTATGTAGAGCATAAAGGTTGTTAACTCTTTCTGTGACTCATGTGTTGCTTAATGATTCCACATATAGGTCGTTCATCTCTGCCGGTTATATATGTTCAAATAGAACATTACATTGCAATTATTTACATCATTGTATGTTTTCTCGGATGGATATATTATGTAGATTATTGTCGCCTTTGAGTTAATACAGGCTAGGCATAAAGTAACCGGGTTTTTGGTTTATTACTTGTTAGCGACTCCAACCACGTGGGTCTTTGTTTTTGTTTTGAAATATTTTATTTTTATTAATTTATTTGCTCAAAAAATTTTAATCAATCAACATGAAACTTTAAATATAAAACAATGCTTTATTAAGATTATTTAGACTAAGAAGTCGTTAATTATTATTAACGACTTCTTAGTCTAAATAAACATTCGAGAACATTCTTTATTATCGGTATGAAGTACTAATTTGATAAATCTTTGTTTTCAGGTTCACAATCACAAGACTCGCCTGTAGTACTATCCGTATTAGACGACGTCAAAAGGATAAAAGTAAATAACAACAAAAAGGAAGCGCATACAAACGGCGCGGTGTTACAACAGCCCACAAGCCTCTACCCGCATTTATCAGACATTGAGACTGACACGTCACACACTCAAGAGGAATACTCCGACTGCGGTGGCTCAAGGTGTGGACACTACACTTTAGAATGTATATTTTTCTTCCTTTGTATCTGAATTTACAGGTTTTGGCGGGAATTTGACGGTACAAAATGGGAATGATTGGAGAAATCAAGAGAAGCGCAGCTGAGATCAAGTTTCGAAATTTGAAGCGGAAACGTTTGAATATGGAATTCAGTCTTAGGGATTATTTTTTATTACTGGCTGGAATCTATTTTCAATATGAAGGTGCGTACACATCTGGAGGACGTACCAGGAATTAGTTGCAAGCTTACTTGCCACTGCAAAAAACGCTTTAATTATTACTTGACTAGAGCTCAATTTAATGTGCTTCAAACAGACTGGCGCGTTTTCCAGATGTATGCACATCTTTAATAAGCCTTATGCTGAAATATCACGCACAAATGCGTTTTTCGTGGAAGAAACAGTGTTTGTACACAAACACTGTTTCTTCCACGAAAAACGCTACATATAATATATATTAATTATTGTTCAAGTAGAATTTACCTTAACTTGTCAGGTATAGGTATAACATTTGTAAGTAATAAATGATCAAGTCGACATTGAGATTTATCTGAAGGATCGTATTGGTTGTTTTGCGGTATGCGGGCGAATAGAACCGTATCTTTGCCATAACCTGTTTTATGATTGCATATTCAACATATCTAACATTACGAACATATAAAGTACAATGTTGAGTACTATGACATATTTACATCGCGATAAAATTTAATGTCGAATAGACAATAAAAAAATTAAGTAAAATCAGACTTTATCGTTTTTAGTTAAAGTTGATTTCTACTAATTTTACCTGGAAAGTAATTGTCAATTTTTACCTGCCTGTAGGTTATAAGTTTATTGGGTAAAATCCAAGGATATTATACCTACTAAAATTTTGATGGACAATGGCGGAACTAAAAGCACAAAGTATAGTGGATAGAGCATCCAAATAATACGTCTTGGAAGACGCATATAATATGATGAAATATGTGAGGTCATTATAAACGAATAACAAACATTAATGTTATAAATAACTAATAAACAATACATAAGTTCAATTTTATAAGCGATGATTGTTACGGATATTATGGTGCCTAATATTGACTTTTATCTATTTTGGAATGACTAATGTTTTATGCAAAAATATATTAATACCATCGTCACGCAAGTTCTTGCTTAATGACTAACGCTCACTAATTTGAAATTAATTATGAGTAAAATTTAAATGAATGTTCCAAATTGTTCTTTTATAATTGAAGAAAAATATTGTTAGATATTTTATAACTTAAATAATCAAACTGACAATACAATGTCAAGCCCTTCATTAAATATAACTTTATCAGTATTCGTTTATGTACGGATTTATAACTACTTATTACCAACATCTTGGTGATGTTGCTGTCAGGCTGTGGTAATCACTTGCCTAAAAGATGACCATAAACTTTATAGGATAAATAATAGAGTTGTATTTGATGAAATATTATTAATTTTATATACGGCAGTTTACTTAAAAGGAGATTTTAATCAGTACGTACAACCTCCATTTACGATTGTAGGGAAGGATCCGACCTTGCCCGTGACACGGTTCTTATGTAGGCCTCAAACAAAAATAAAGTCAGTACAGAATTACCACGCATGCTCAGGTACCACCACTTGAATACTTAGCAGGAAAAAAACATATTTAATTTCATGCATTTTGCTAACAGAATATTACTAAGAAATATTTATTTAAAATGGTAATTGTGACAATCAAAATGTGATGTCAACTATTGTTTCAATTGTTTTGTACAGGACAATCACTGTATATACACAACGCTTGCAATAGAAAATATTTTACACGATTAGTTCTACCAATAATTTTATAACAATACAAATATTACTATTATGTGTTGCCACATAATCACCCTTAAATTGACGTTGTATACTTCGTTACTTGGAAACTGTGTAAGTTAAAAGTTTAAAACGCTAAAAATCGTTAGGTTTCCCATTTGTAGTCACATTAATTTGTACCATCTTCAACCGGTTAATGCATTTACATATACGTAATAACAACTTATTTTATTCGGAGTCACTCGTCGTGGAATAATAAATACAGGCGAATTGATTAATATGTACAGTGGACCACAGAGAAAATTATACCTCTTTACCCTAACATTCACATTTCGGATGGTATACTTTTCTGTGGTCCACTGTACATATTCGTACTAACAGTTATTGTTGACATGGTCTTACTATAATAAATATACTATATCACAATATTTATAGCTTCATAGACCTCGCTTTATCATAATAACAACCAGCTGTAACACATTATAAGAATCATTATGTAAATCATGCCTACAGTACAACAATCCATACTAATATTATAAATGCGAAAGTCTGTCTGTCTGTCTGTCACCTCTTCACGGCTAAACTGCTGGACCGATTGTGATGAAATTTGGTAGGGATGTAGTTAACGACCCAAGGTCAAACATAGGCTACTTTTGGGCGCGATATAACCGAGTCACACGCGGGGCGGAGCCGCGGGGAACAGCTAGTAATATTTATACGTAGTTATACATATGACTTAAAGTTTTGTTTGTTTGTTTGTATGAACTTTGTTGTACCAAAAAACAAAATCATACAATTAAAATAGAAATACAATGGCGGACTTATCCCAGAAAGTTTTATAGTTTAAAGTAAAATTTTGTAATATGACGTATTACAATATCTAATACATATTGTAATTACATCATAAGCAGACGTACAATGGACCATATAGAAAATTATACCACCTTAGTTGTAAGTTTAAGGCTAAAGTGAATACTTTTATATGTGGCCCACTGTACCTTAATATTTATATAATAAGACCAGAGTTTATCAATATATGTTTGAATTTAAAAACAACCGTATATATATATACCTAAAACGGCAGTTTATTCATATTATTGAACTCCGTGGTCGTCCACCGTAGTTTAGTGGCTAAGGCGTTTGCCTATAGACCCGGGGGCCGAGGGTTCGATACCCACGGGGAGCATATTTTGTTTAGTTGTTTCCAGTTTGGTTAGGACATTGCAGACGTGAATTATCTGATTGTCTGATAATAAAGACGATTCCCTGCTTCGGAAGGCACGTTAAGTCCCGGCTGCCATCTGGTAGTCGTTAAAGGAACCACGTCAGAGGCCGAGAGACGGTTCCGAAGAACTGCACCAGGGTCGATTGACTGTGTCACCTACACTTAATGATGATTAAACTGGCATTTTAGTGTGGTTGTTTTATATTGGTGAACTCGTGTCTGAGATAGGTCCTGCGGCTAATATGATAAAGATAGGTCTCCACTAGACATTAACATTTGATACAAAAAGGATTACATGACGTCATTGATATGCATGTGTTCTCTCTCTTATTCAAGCTGCATAAATGTTCTAAATATGAATATCGTTAATACTAAATTATAGTTAAAGATCTAATGAGCATAATAAACAGTTGCTGTAAGTGTCCAATTAGTACGCTACAAATGAGTGGTATGCAAAGTGCTGTAGAAATTTCGTAACCATTGGTAACTCGACTCCTGAGTCAGAATCGAAAGTCGGTTCCACAAGTTGGAGTTACCTTCTGATCTTCTGGTACAGTCTTTGAGAGTTTGAAATTATTAATGGTGTTTAGGGAGCGAGAAAGATGTCTAAATAATATTATTATTTATTTAAAAACTAAATAAAATAAGCTATCAAAAATGATTACAAAAATAAGCAAAATTTTTATTAAAGATTAAGGTTTTTTCAATAGAACTGACTATATCGATTAAATTAACTACACCAAGCACAAATATTGGATATAAATAAAATGTGTTTTGTCCCGTTCTTTCACGCTGAATATCGTTAACACGTTAGCGGACGCACGACGTCTAATAGACGTGATAACAATTAAACTTCTATTGTGTTTTCAAAACCGTCCGCCAACGTGTTAACAGAGAAAGGGACACAATACATTTTATTTAAAACTAGCTTACCCGGCGAACTCCGTACAGCCTAAACACACTTTTCTCACCGTTTAAACCTTCCCTGAACTTCCATAAATATTTCAAGACCAAAAGGTCCATTCTCGAGTTTTAGTGAGACTAACGAACAGTAATTGCTTTTTACAATATAAGAAAGATGGGTTTTTGAATTTGTAAATTTTCACGAAGAAGGGAGAAGTTAGTGTTTTCTTACTAATCTACTTAGAAACCCGTTTACTATGCTCTATATTATGTGGTAGACTGTACAATACATTAAGCAAACTGCGTCATGTAATTTGAGCGTGAGAATTACCTTTCAAACATAGTTGAAGTATTATCTATTAGGAATTTCCACCTATGGTTATAACTCAATAAGTTTCACGTTTTAGGGCAAGGTAATTATTTTATCGCTTTGTACTTGTATATAACATATGCCTTTTGGCTGTTATTTATAATACTTTAAAGAATCCAGTTATATAACATTTAGGTACATAAATAAGACTGCATGTTGCCTAAGTAGTTATAAGGACTTGTAAACTACATAATAACGTTTTTCAATAGTAAATATTTCCTTCTTATTATATAATTGCAAATATGTCTTAACACTTTCGCGGACAGTAAACGAGATAACAATAACAGTCAACTGTTATCTACGTCGAGAGGCGTTACTGCCAGCGTAAGTGTCTTATGTAGTAGCTATGTCAATTTATAAATACTTAAATATACATTAGTTAGAAAAAAATAAAATCGTTAATCGTAACGGCTACGGCCTCTAATGTCATTATGAAAAAGTTTTTAACGTGTATACAATCGTAATTTTAAAGTACATTAGTAGCAATAAAAAAGAGAAGGACACCACATATAGCTAGCTCACTCTGTCTAACAAGACATAGATGTAAAAGAGAGACATATCTAAGTACATTATATCTAAGTAACGCTGTATTTGGTGACTCCTTTTTATTGGTCCGCTTACAATGAAAGCTGTTGTACTTTATGTCATTATAATACGAGTTGAAAATATACAGATATTTCATCAATTGACTGAATTACAATAGTAGTACCTAGTTTAAACTATCATCCAATAATGTAATCAGTGTAAGATAATTTTTCATAATAATATGTGTTGCATTAGAAAACAGGTATTTTATGATATTTGATTAGGATTTTTCAAAAGCTAAACAAAACAGTTTTGTTTTGCTATATATTTCACATTTATGTTTTCTTTTGTTTAAATTAAAAAAAAGGCTGCCTGTGTCCCTTAGAAATATAAAATAAAATAGTAAAAGCTAACCCTCATACTCTTGTTGTAACAATAGCCTCAAATCGACATGTCCAGTACAATTATTGATTCGTTTTACATTATCTAAGTATAAGCATTATTTGTATCTCCTTTGAAGAACACGGGTCTTTACACCCCAGACTTTTGAGAGACTTGCGTGGGTATATATATCTATCTATATAGCGCATAGAGATGAAACGTAGAATTATTTTCTATATCAATAGATGATATATACAGTTGCAGAAGGAGATATTATTTCTATTAATATATGTTTTTACTAGCGACCCGCCCCGGCTTCGCGCGGGTGCAATGTTGTAGGTTTTACTTACATAAAAAACCTTCCTCTTGAATCTATCTATAAAAAAAAACCGCATCAAAATCCGTTGCGTAGTTTTGAAGATTTTAGCATATATATGGACAGACAGCGGAAAGCGACTTTGTTTTATACTATGTAAAGATGAAGATAGTGATAAGGTAGCATCATGAATTGTGCACAGGTAAATTCTTACTCCCGTATTAAGAAACATTTGTTAAGCCCATTGTAACTAAAATATGTTTTGCCTCTTTTTCTCTTACCTGACACTTCATGTGAAAGAACGAGACGCAACACATTTTAGCTATTATGGCCTTAAAAATCGTTTCTTAATACGGGGGTCAATGTAGTATGCAGACGAGTTTCATTGTTATTTTAAGATTATAGAGCAAGAATCACTTAAAAAACATGCATTTAAAAATAGGAATTATTCGTAGTGATAGCAAACATAACACGATTTGCAAAATAATTAAATTATTTAAAAATATGTGTAAACTGGGCCTTATGTACAGTCAATAGCATGTCATCCTAATTGAAACTATGCCGTGGAATTATTAGCTACATTGTAATGAATTTAAGTAGCCTTTTGTTGATTGTACATTTAGAATTTTCTTCGAAGATTGTATTTTTAAGAAGGATTCAATAATATATTTGTTTTAATATGTATACTTTTTTTTTCAGGTAATATATTTTAGTTTAGTGTAGTTAAGTTTTGTTGTCTGTGATAAATAGGAAGGAACTTTTTCAATGATATTTGTAAAAATAAAACTTTACAAAATATGTGCGGCTTTTCATTCCCCTTGTTTTACTGTCCATTTTTCTTTGTAGATTTAATGCATAAGGAATATTTAGTAGGCATCCACTCACGAGGAACAATTTATAGTCTCAGAAAATTTTAGATTAAAAAATATGGGCGCAAATTGGCGTTAATGAGTAACCAAATAGAATCCTACCGTCCTACATTATTTTATTTAACAAGTAGGTATTAAAAAAAAATATATATATTACTCATCAATACAATTACAAAGAAATAATATTAGGACTAAAATTTAAGGAGGAACTTGCGAAAATATTTCTATAAATAATATTGAATGGAATAATGTTTTAACAAACCATAGCTTAGTTAGATCTAAATCTAATCCTTAATCCTAAACTACAAATGAAAACGTAGCCATATTAGCCATATACATAACCAATAACCATATAAAACTTATTTATCAATCTAGCCATTTCGACTCTACAAGAAAAATATATGATCCTTAGCTGTACCATATATGTATTTTAGAATTAAAATACAACCTGTAATAAAGTTCAGGACTGCGTAACAATTATGTATGGATATTCTTATTTTGTGATTACTATGTCAGATGCCTTTAGACAGCCTGAAAAATCTGACAGTGTTGGCCGCTAACACACCCGGATCATGTTCCTGTGGGTCTGGTTTCTCTGTAAACAGGGGTTACGGAGGTCAGACGGCAGTAGCTCCATTGTAATAACCAGTACCGACAAATCAGGACCATGATTGCCATGCGTACCCTGGGCTCTGAAGCGTAAGCTGAAGATGCAACCGGGAAACATGCTCCGCTCGGACGAAGAAGATTCTTAGTTTGTGGTTAGTTAATTCACAGTACGCTTCGCCCAGCTCAATCAGTGGAGACGCCTTAAAACAGCAAAATCTAACAAAAGAATACAGTGGTCGCATCGCATCACAATACGAAACCTATTTTTCTTATTATTAAAAAAAAGTAGTGCTCTCTGCCTCTGTTACATAAACAACCACTAAGACAGCCGAGACCAACGGCTTGACATGTCTTCTTACACCATATTTATTCTCAGACAATCAGGGTGATTCTAGCACACAGCGGTCCAACCACAATAGAAACAATTTAATTAAGTATGCGTCCCTAGGAAATAGAACCCATGACCTTATGGTCGTCGGGCAAACCTACAACTGCTGCAGACGCAGTTTAGTCCGCATAAACATTATTAGTTATGAATTAAAAAAAACTCTGATACTATGTGTGTTCAAACTACCTGTCAGATGTAGCCTGAAAAATATGACAGTGTTGGATGCTAACAAACCCGGTTTCTATTGGAATAGTTACCCTATAAAGAGAGTTATGGAGGTCAGATGTCGGTCGCTCCAGTGTCGCCATCTAGCGCGATGTTACTGAGTCCCACGCTGTCGAAACCGCGTGCAACAGCTAGTAATAAATGCTGTAGCAAGAGCTTACAAAATTCATGTAAAGCTTGTCAAAAAGCTAGCAGAATCATAGATTCAAATAAAATATTGCATCGTGCAGGGATTTTAAGTCTTTAGTAAATTTAACGAATTATGTCTGCATAAAAGCGAACACCAATTCTATAGTACAGATACTAAATTGGTACCATTGCGCCCTATATATTTGTAGCCGATTTTCAGGGATATAATAAATCGTTTGTATTGTAGTATGCAATTTCTTCCACTTTTCGGTAGACGAAAGGTGCGTCAGACGGACAGACGTGTGTTTCTTTTCAAGTTCCGTTTTTTCATAGTGATGACCAGAACCATCGATAAAATAGAACTAAAACTGGATGTTTATCAAATGATAAACCGCCTGTCGTAAATAAAAATGCAAACATTTTAATATTCGATTGGGATGCCTACTAGATTTGTTTTGAAAATCCGTCAGTTTCTATACATGTTTATAATTTCTTTCTGTTAATAAATCCAGAATGGACAGTACAGCATTGGGAATGTAAATAATTTTAAAAACGTTAAATTTCTTAAGTACAAACTGTATATACACAGTTTGTACTTAATGCATAAAAAACTCAGTATTAATTTATTTTTGTCTTTTCAGCGAGGATAATATAAACGTTAATCTAAATAAGTCTGACAACTGGGCCGAAACTTCATTTGGACGAGAAGTTATGAACGTAAGTTAAAGTTGAATTCTCTGCATCCTAAAGTCTAGACATATAAACAAATCTAGGTTTCAACGCTAGGTCATAGTCTGGACTAACAAATATTGTTGAAAGAAACCTTTAAGTAATACTTTTGTTTAGATAGCGAATACAATTCTCACATAAGATTAGGTTTTTTTATTATGTCTAGTCTTGATTCTACGTGCCGAATGATCCATCATTTATGGCACAGGTTTTCATTTTACATTTCTCATATTTTTTCTTTAACAAGTTTTAGCTTATACTAACTCTCGCCCGCGGCTTCGCCCGCCTGAGTTTCCCACGGGAACAGTCCTTTTTCCTGGAATATAAGGGATCCTATATCCTTCTCAATACTTCTATCTATGTCTATGCGAAATTTCAGGGAGTAGGTAGAGCGTGAAAGCGTAACAAACAAACAAACTCACTTTCGCATTTATAATATTAGTGATTCAATTATTCCTGATAAAAAAATTATAAGCGGAATTTACAAAGGTATAATTTGATTTTATACAGGTTGTGAAGAAAAACAACACTAGCTACAAGAAAGCCGTACGGGAAAGCGATTCGGACAGTTCAGCGGGCGCGTGCGACAGCGATCTCGACGACATGCTGGACGAAGCGCTGGACGACAGCGAGGGGCCCACACCCCCCAAACTTAACAAGGTAAATTAAATTTATTTCGTTTACAATTGGAACAACATACATATAATCACGTCTTTATCCCTTACGGGGTAGACAGAGCCTAGAGCCATAAGACCTTAGTCCACGTTTAGTATGATGGTAGTTGAAACAGAAAATCAATAGTGATGGGTTGCTAGCCGCATCGCCTATGTCATGATTTCCCCATTCGGCGATTCCCTCAGACGACTTTTACGGCTTGCGCGGGAAGAGAAGCCGCTGGTACATTCTATGTTTTTCTTTTTCTCCCAGACCAGCGTGGAAGAACCCTTTCACTGAAACAAATCCTCAGATAGAATCTTAAATAATAAATACCCCCTGTAAAAACAATCCCGTTGCAGCACGGGAGTCTCTCATCAACAAGTTTCGTGTACCAGGAGCGCTCGCAGTTCAAGTCGCCGCTGAAGACGCAGCCGGCGACGCCCGCGCGGGACCGCGGCGCGGAGCTAGTGCACAGCGTCAGCTTCTACAGGCGTCTGCAAGCGGTGAGTGCGCCTGCTTCATTGCCCCTAGTATGAGTTTTTCTTAACGCAGACGCTAGCGACTGGGTTAGGATTTTGTATGGAATTTCTTAGTTGCCTTACTAGCCGCCAGAGGCGCTGTACAGGTTTGCCATACTAAATCGCTAACGCAGACGCTAGCGACTGGGTTAGGATTTTGTATGGAATTTCTTAGTTGCCTTACTAGCCGCCAGAGGCGCTGTACAGGTTTGCCATACTAAATCGCTAACGCAGACGCTAGCGACTGCAAAGAAAAACTCGTACCACCGTGTATTTGTATGAAAATATTTCACTAGTTCTACATGGCTTTGTTTGTTCGTTTTATTGTACTATAAAATAAATACTTTAATAGATTTAGGTGTAAAAGAGCTATGGAGAGGGCTATGCTCGGTGTTTCCCTTCGAGACCGCATCCGAAATGAGGTGATCCGAAGGAGAACAAAGGTTGCCGACATAGCCCAGCGGATTAGCTCTTTGAAGTGGCAGTGGGCAGGGCACATAGCGCGACGAACCGATGGCCGATGGGGCAGAAAGGTTCTCGAATGGCGACCACGCACCGGCAAGCGCAGCGTCGGACATCCACCGACCAGATGGTCAGATGACCTAAAGAAGGTCGCAGGCAGACGCTGGATGCAGGCCGCTTCCAACCGGTCGTTCTGGAAATCCTTGGGGGAGGCCTACGTCCAGCAGTGGACGACCTGCGGCTGAAATGATGATGATGATCATGCATATGATGATAATGATGATATCTTGTGCATAAGAAAGGGACAATACCCTATTATTTCCCTGTCAAACCGACCACACCAAGTGTCCCTAATCTGCCAGAGTCCCAGAATGAAATTAATTCTGACAAACAGTTTTTTCGCACCTAATTTAAAGTATGACTGGTTAATAATTTTAAACCAAAATATTGCTGGTTTGTGTAGTAAACTTGACTTATTGGAAATTGCTTTAACTGAATTACAGGACGCTGGCAAGCAGGTTGATATAATATGCTTGAGCGAATCTTTCATAAAGCAAGGCTCAGAGGCAAATGTTAATGTTAATAATTTTAAATTGGTCTCATCATGTAGTCGCAGCGACAAAAGCCGTGGCGGAACTTGTATTTTAGTCCATACTCATCTTAACGCTAGGCCTTTGCACTTTGTTTCAGAATTTGTAATTAAGTTTTATTTTGAGTGTTGTGGTCTGGAATTAATTGGAGTGGGTCTTGTAGTAATAAATATATATAGAATACCAAACCGTCGAAATAGATACAAAAGAATTTTTCTCGATAACCTGGATAAACTATTGTATCGTTTATCACTGAAATTTAAAAATAGAAAGATTGTATTGTGCGGGGATTGGAATATTGACTTGCTTAAGGATGACTGGTCTGCCAAAGAATTGTTACATATTTTACATAATTATGGTTTCGAGGCTCATATAACTACACCAACAAGAGATAACTCGTGCATTGACCAGATTGCAAGTAACATAAAATCAGCATCACCCGAGATACATCATCTTGGCCTATCAGACCATGAAACTGCACAATCTCTTACTTTCAAAATCAAAAAACAAATAAAATTTTCTTTTTGGTTTGAGTTTGGGCATGACTATAGTGACTCTAATATCAGGAAGTTTCTTCAGTGCATTTCTAGCTTATCATTTTCTAGTGTTCTTGCATGTACAGACTTTGCCCAGGCATTTAAAGAATTCTATGAAGTTTTGTGCATGTTTCACGGTTTGTGCTTTCCAGTTATTAGGGTGAGAGTTACTAATCGATTTAATGGGCTGAACTGGATATCAAAAGGCATTAAAATATCGTGTAAAACGAAGCGTATCCTTTACCAAAAATATAGAAGAGAAGGAGGCAAAAATATAGAAATAAATAAAAACAAAATTAGAAAATATAATATTCTCTTTAAAAAATGTATAGCAAAAGCTCGCTTATTAAAAAACAATCAATATATCTTGAACAGCAAAAATAAATGCAGAGCTTCTTGGAATACGATAACATCAACTGTCTCCAATAACAATAATACAAATATAAATGGCATTAATAAAATAAATTTTGACAATCATGTATATACCAATCCAGATGACATTTGTAATGGATTTAATAATTTTTTCCTAGATTCAAGAAATAAAAATCGCCAAAAACAAAATCAAAATATGACATATAAAAAATATCTTACTAATAATAATCCAAACACAATATTTTTAAGGCCAGTGGATCATGGTGAAATATATAAAGTAATAATGGATCTAAAAAATAGTAAATGTTGCGGGTACGACAACATATCAACTAGGATTCTCAAACTGTGTGCTCCATATATATGCATTGCTCTTGCTCATGTCATCAATTTGTCTTTTAATGAGGGTATATTTCCTGATGAGCTGAAAGTATGCATAGTTAAACCATTGTTCAAAAAGGGTGATAGAGAAGATCCATATAACTTTAGGCCAATTACTTTACCGCCTATCTTAACCAAAGTATTTGAGAAGCCTTTTTGTGTAAGGCTAAATGAGTTTCTGGATAAGTATAACATTCTTCATCCTAATCAGTATGGCTTTCGTAAAAATTGTTCCACGACATTAGCTTGCTTCGATCTCATAAAATCAATAACGGAGACTATTAATGACAGAACGCCTAGGCCGGTAATGTCTACTTTTCTTGACATGACCCAGGCATTTGATCTTGTGAACCAGGAGAAGCTTTTGGATAAGCTTCATCACTACGGCATACGAGGCAAAGCTTATGAATGGGTAAGAAACTACCTAAGGGATCGGCCTCAGTGCACAAAGGTAACCAAAATTAAAAAATGTCATAAAACTCCAAATAACTCAACTTATAGATCAACTTTTAGAAATTGTAATACCGGTGTCCCGCAAGGAAGTATTCTTGGACCGATTTTATTCTTAATTTATATAAATGATCTTCCAAATTCCACAAGCCATCAAACAATACTTTTTGCAGATGATACAACATTAATCATTAAGTGTGATGACAGAAATACCTATGAAGCTGCTATAAACACGGCTCTAAATGACATTGTTAATTGGATGACGGCGAATGACTTAAAAATTAAGTTAAGCAAAACTAATTTTATGCAATTTTCTTCGTATAATTCTAAACAGTTGCCAATTGACGTAAATCACAATAATAATAAAATTGATAAAGTCAAATCATTTAAGTTTTTAGGCATTATTGTTGACGAGCATTTAAATTGGAAGGCCCACATAAATGAAATTTGTAACAGGCTTAATCGTTTCGTATTCGCTTTGAAACGATTAAGACAGACAGTTTCAAAGAATGCTGCGCTAACGGCCTACCATGGTTATGTTTCATCTGTACTCAGCTATGGCCTAATCATGTGGGGAAATTCTGTCGAGATTGATAAAGTCTTCAAGGTACAAAAAAAGTGCATCCGAGCTATCTGTAATGCATGGATGGACGATAGCTGTAGGCCACTCTTTGAGCAACTTAATACTCTACCCTTACCTTGTTTATATATAAGAGACATTTGTGTTTTTGTAGAATCTCACTCTAAGTTCTGGCCTAAGAGAAGTGAAGTTAATCCAAGGCAGACCCGTCCTAGTGTTATGAACAGATTGTATCAACCCGCTTGCTACAAAGAAATTTACAGACGTAATGTTTATAATATGTGTATTTGTTTGTTTAATTTGCTTCCCAATGATATGAAATTGCTTAAAGGTAAAATTTTCAAATCTAAATTGACAAAATGGTTACTGGAACATTGCTTTTATTCAACAAAAGAATTTATTGACTATTGCAACAACCACAAATAATTATTTTTAGAAATGTCATGACATGATTCAGATTTATTTTTTTCGTATTTGGTTAAATTTAGTTTTTTCAAGTCGTGGTGGCGGAGATACTGTATTGTCTCCAGACACTTAATATTTGCATGCCTGCATGCAGGTAAAATACATGTTCTATTCCATAATAATCAGACCTCAATTTCCTGTATTTACGTGCAAATAAATGATTTATGATTTATGATGATTCAGGTGTTACTTTATGGAAGTCAAAGTTAGTAAGTACTTACCAAATTACTTTGCGTGCCTCCGTCACCAGTTAGTTCATGCGAACTACTGCCGGCTGCGCTTACCCAGTAATGTTAGTCCCAGCATGGGCTCTACGTGAGGCATTCTCAGGCACCAACACAAGTGAAACACGTGTTGCAAGGAATGTGTGTGCAAACTTATCGTAGCGGGCATGCCGGGACTAACAGTTGTTGGTGAGCGCCGGCCGGCAGTAGTATGCAGGAATTAACTGGTAGCGGCAGCACGCAAGCACGGTATAGATTTTTTGCATTTTTTGTGGATATTAAGGTATCTAATGATTTCTTATGTTTTCGCGATTGTTACACATTAAATTAAACTATTTTATACGGTTTTCAATAAATGCGATAGAAAACCGTATAAAATAGTTTAATTTAATATTAAGGTATCTTTTAATTTTAATAAACAAAGTTTTTTTTTTCTTAGCCATGTGTCCCACTGCTGGGCAAAAGCCTCCCTTCTCTACGGATCAAACAAACTAGTATGTCAAAAAATTAATAACTGTCCTTTTCCAGTCGTCAACACCCACCACTCCAATGAGGGTAGTCCGTCACCATTCGCCGGAACGTGAGATACCGCCCACCCCTGAACCGGCGTCACAAGTCACCACCGTGAGACAGAGAATCAAGGAGCTGCAGGCAGAGATCGCTAAACAGCAGACCATCATATCACAGGTATTTGAACACAAAATAGATAAAACCACAGAGTATATACAAAAATATGCCTTATTGTGTATATCCTTAGAAACTACTGTCTCCAAAACGCTAGGGTGAGGGAGGATGGATTTGTTACACGCCATCTAGCGGCGAGTTTATAGTTAAAAAGAAATAGGTTAAGCGTGCTTTGTAACTGCCATCTAGCGTGGTATATGGTAGGCCATCGACGTCATTATGATTTAATTTAGATTTAAAGATCTTAATTACTCAATAAGACAAATACAGTCACTTACTTGAGAATAACTAAACAATATGTAATGTAAAAACTATGTATGTCGTATACACTGCCATAATTTTTAATATGAAAAATAAGTAAGCTGCGAATTTATAGTCAATTTATTGCGTTGCAAAGTATACTTAGCTGTGAAAAGATTGCTATTTATTATTTTTCACAATTTTTTAATTTTTATTTCGCAGGCAAGCCAAGCGTTGAACCTGTGCGCGGCCACGATAGAATTTAGCGGCTCGACGGAACAAGCAGAAGGCGAAAGACTTTTACTATTAGCCAGTAAGTATTATTTTTAAATATATTTGACATCATATCGGCCAAAACAAGTCCACTGCTGGACATTTTTTACATGATTGTTAATTTTTTGTCTAGACACACGCTACACGCCTGTACTAATGTTCTCTATTCTATCCATGTGGTCCCATGCCTAAGAAAAATAAATAGTTCCTTTTCTTGCTAATAGTTGGCGCTGCAAGTATTGAAAAAAAATTGTTAAGATCCAGCTTATTTTTGCCGAAAAGGAATGTGGTGAATTATTAAACTTGATATTTTAAAGTATCGTCATCTTACCACAAACTGATTTAGTGCTTTAAGACTATACCTTGGTGAACACTAGCGCCACCATTATTTAAAAATCATTATTTACTGAAAACACAAGTTATCAGAAATCCGTGTTATGTAATTAAGGTTATGGGTCTGAAGTTAATTTTAAACATATTAAATTACTAGCTTTTGCCCGCGACTTCGTCCGCGTGGCGTGTTATAAAAGAGAGATCTTTGTGCGTGTGGGATAAAGGTTAAAAAATGCTTAATTTTATTATTTTTAAATGAGGTTATAGTATAAGTAGTTCAGTTGAATAATGAATTGTTATTAATTTTGTTATTAAGTTTGGAGTGTGTGACGGGAGCGATAGTGTTGCTCGACCGCCACAAAGGGAAGATCTTCCCGCCAGGCTAGGTTGTTATGCCTGGGGAACCGCGGCTCCGACAATGTCTTGTCGGAGGTTGTATTTATGCTCCAATTCGTAGAAACTTTGCAAGCGCGATTTAGACTTTCATAGTAATTTGCCATCTTGTATGCAATTCTGAGATTGTTGCTTTTAAGCAGCCATCTGTGGTGCGTCTTTGTAGATATTGTTGTGGCGCTAGTGTCGCCACAATTTAAAGATTATTAGTTTATGATAATTTGGTTTGATATAAATTTAGGAAATACGATCAGTGGAGGCTAATCCTAAAGTAACTATAGACTTTCGTCTGGAATTCAGAGGTGAGAGAGTTCAGAGAATGTGGATGTCAGTCGGTATGAAAGTAAAAGTTTGACCACATAAAAACTAAGAACCGGCCAAGTGCGAGTCGGACTTGCGCACTAAGAGTTCCGTCACAGAATTAGTAATAGTACTGTTCCGTACAAAATTAACAAAAAATCATCGTCAAGACTTATAACCTACAACTATTTAAACAAAATTTAGAAATTACAAAAGAAAATTATAAGATAATTCAAGGGCCGTGAAACGTCCGCCTGGAAAATTTTACAGTAATTTACAACAGAAAACTACCTACTAAAGATTTATACCATCCAAGAATAGTGAAAAGTTCGCCCGCAAAATTCAATATTTGATACGACCATCAACGACGTCTGCCCTCACGCGTCTGTCGCGTTCCGGTTGCTCACTCGGGTATCTGCCCCCCCCCCCCCCCCCCTCCGCGCCTCGCTACCGCTGTCACCGCCCCACAACCGCCGCCGCGGCCGCGATGTTCCTTGGTTGCCACTACCGCGAGCTATAAATTTCAAGCCTCGCTTCCCGTTCCCAGGGGAATTTTTAACTTTGTATACACTAAGACATATGCATATCATATTTCAAGCATCTAACTTATGCAGTTTAGATTTTTTCATACATTTTTTCCCACTAACTTAATTTTTCAAAATACAGCCATAACTAAACTTTATATTTGTTAAGGTATGCATGCATGCTAGATTGAAAACATCTATCTTAGGTGATTTTTACACACAAAAGTTTTTTCCCAATAACTCCCGTTCCCGTGAGAATTTTGCAATATCGCGTTGCAAGTAAGCTTTACGTTTATTAGGGTACCTGCATGCCAAATTTCAATCATCTTTCTTATGCGGTTTAGATTTTTTCATACAAAAGTTTTTTCCCGTTAACTCCCGTTCCCGTGGGAATTTTGCAATATCCTGTTGCATTTCCGTCAAACATGATTTCTATGTAACTTTAACCATTAAGACTGCACACGCGACTGAAGCTTAAAAAATGGAGTAACTTCTCCCGTTTTACCAACATTTCCCTTCACTACTCTGCTCCTATTGATTGTAGCGTGATGAAAAGTATACTATAACCTGCCCAGGAGTATGAAGAATAATTGTACCAAGTTTTGTTAATATCCGTCGAGTAGTTTTTGTTTCTATAAGGAACATACAGACAGACAGACAGACAGACAAAAATTTTACTGATTGCATTTTTGGCATCAGTATCGATCACTAATCACCCCCTGATAGTTATTTTGAAAATATATTTCATGTACAGAATTGACCTCTCTACAGATTTATTATAAGTATAGATTAAAGTATAGTTCCCTATAGTTACAAATTGCAAAACTGAGATGGTGCCGCTAGTGTTCACTGAGGTTTCATCTTAGTTATAGGATTTGGAATCACAGTTTCTCAGGTAATTTAGTATGAGGATACTTAGACTGGGACTGATAGGGATCTTAACGCCATCTTGGACTCCATTGGTACACAAAAATCGGTGGAATATCTGTACTAGTATTATTTATATCCTGTTTGTTTTCTGTGTACGTGAAGTTGCAAAATAAATAAATAAGAATGTAATTGACATCTCTTTCCCAGCGCACCGTCGTCAAGCGTGCGTGCAAGAAGTCCAAAGATTACAAGTGGAAGGCGCCGGCCCGGCGGCCAAGGCTGGCATGGCTTCACTGCACATCAACAGCATCAGCGTGCCGCTGCGGAGGGACTACGTCAGGCAGCTCAACGCCGGTCAGTATAACGTTTATACTCCCCCCCACCCCCACAAATTCAAGAGCCTTACACCTATATTCTCAAACCTATATTCATAGGTCGCCTCCACTCAACCTCATTCGAAGACGCCTCAAGGAAGTCCTCCAACTCCTTGAAAATGGTAATCTTGATTGTTTTCTTGAGGAAACTCCAGTGTGGATGAGTCAGGGAATGACCGTTTCATTTCTGTATGTTGGTAAACCGCTTAACTTTTTGACGTAAAGAGAGTTTTTGACAGTTTCCTTTTCAATTATAGCCTACTGGTATAGATTTATTATATATAAAACAACAAAATACTTAATACACAAAGAACTTATTATAGTAGGTACAAGTTCTTTTAAATCTGATCCTCAATAAATGCACCTACTTTTCGTTAAACGAAACGTTCGAGGCTTCCTTAAGGTACCTCTTGACCAACCTTATATTTGGCAGTTCGTTCCCCACCTCCATTGAGTGATTTCCTTAAGGTGAGGGCTAGTGTCAACTATGAATACTATTGAAGTCGAGTGAGGATGAGTGGAGTTTGAGGAAACGTTTGAGAATACGGGTGTTAGTTTCCTTGGTGGTGGCTTCAGAGGTTAGAACCTAAAGTTAAGCTTGGTTGCAAGTAAGGTTCCTTTCGCGAGATAAATACCAAAGCCAAACTATGTTTTTATATAAGTGGCCAGTTAAATTTACGTCTTTAAATAGTTTTTATATTCCATAGTCAAAATAAAACACAAATAAGCTATTAGATTTCCGTTTACACATCTTAATGTTCCAAATACAAATGTGAAACTATACGATATCGTTACATCAGATGGTGCGGTGCCGAAAACCAGGTGGCAACTAAAAAGCATGAGATAATTACCAATGCCAATTTTTTTTGTTTAAATTGGTCCGTTTTATTGCCGTTAATATCACCTTGATGTTCTTCCAATCTTAAAATGAGCTACATTATCAGATGGCGTAGTGGGTCACCACGCGGTATGCCTGCTGAAATGTCACGATCGCGTGCTGGCCAGCAACAAGAAAGTCCAAATGTTTTTGACGTGACAACGTCTTATAATTCGATGGAGCCGGCTGCACGCACGAAAAAACATAACGCAATGCGGCGTTACCTCGTTCTGAGGCGTTCCATTTAAGGCTTGAAGTGCAAGCGAATTTCTTATGACGTTGTCACGTTCAACTATCGTCAGTAAACCGACTTTACAGACAACCGATTTTTTTTTATTCTAAATCCAAACAAAGTAGTTAGCGGCCAGTTCGATTTCCGATTGTAATGTTCCAAATTGAGATGTGATCCGTTCGTTTTGGCAGACGGCGCGGTGGGCCACCACGCGGTGTGCCTGCTGAAGTGCCGCGACCGCGTGCTGGCCAGCAGCATGCGGCAGTCGCGGCCGAGCGCCGCCGTGCTGCACTTCCCCGACGAGATACAGATGGACGGGCTCACCAGCGACTTCAAGGTACTTCTGCTTGGCCCGTGTGTGTTATATACCGCGTTCTGTTTCCATTTTTTTTCTTTTCTACCCTTAGGTTGGCTGGGAGAAAATTCAGTAGCGATAATCCCGCTCTTGGTACACAATTATATTGCATTCTTTGTTTTTCATTGTTAATTGGTACAATAAAGTGTATATCTATCTATCTAAACTTATTACGTGAGCTGATTTTAAGAGTGATTTAAATATTCTTCTCCTTTCTTCTTGTCTTTATACCTTTACAGATTTAGCGTCATTTCTGGGCTTATGCTCAACGTACTTAGGTCTTCGGAAATAGTTCGACTCCACGTGTTTGGCATGCCATTTCGTTAACTTTCTGATTTTATTGTATTTCAGGTGACAATCGAAATATATTTGTTACAAGCTTCGAAAGAAATTCTTCCTCATGAAGTTAAATACCACATCACTAATAAAAAGGTAAATCTTTTGTTTAAAGATAGAAGAATAATTGTTCTAATCTTTTGCATCCGATCTTACTTTTATGAATATGTCAGAACTGAAACATTTTGTATTGAATGTGAAATTTTTTAAAGTACGTAAGAAGTGATCAGCTGTCTGGGTTTTGTCTGTATTTAATGAAAGTTTCATATTAAGTTTATAGTCTCCTTCTTTTCACACGGGTTTACTATAAGAGATTTACTATCGAAATAAGTAGTACACACTTACTCATGTCATTTATGTTATATTCTTGTTTGTTTTTCATGGGAATATAAATACTTTTTTTTTTCGAATACTGACAATGTAGAAATTAGACTGGTTATTGCGTCCAGGACATCTTTTGCCAGGAATTTTTCCTTCAACAATTTAATCTCGGAAAAAACTAAGGTCCCCTTAAGCCAAAGCCAAAGAAAGCAACTTACATTAACAATAAAAATAGGCCATAGAGATTATAATGATTTATTAATTGTATCACAGTCGTCAAAGCTACTGACCCCGCGTTCCAAGGTGTCTGAGCTGAAGGCTGGTCGAGTACAATCCCCGGGTGGACCGTTAGCTGTGAGATCCCCACAATTCTCTTTACACGGTTACTGCATCTTCGCACTTCAACACGCGTCACGGAAATCCTTCACGCTTAGCAAGGTTAGTCCATACTTTTACATATTTAGTATAAATTTGTTATATATTTTTAGGTTTTTATATGTTTTTAGATTTTCACGGCGTGTGGACAAGAGGCCTTAAAGCACCTTTTCACCTTCAAGCTAAAGAGGGCACTTTAGTGTCCTCTTTAGCTTGAAGTAAGACCAATCCAATTTTTATTCATTCTAAATTTAAATCACTTTTTATTTAAAGCTTTAAAGTACCCTTTTCGAGCTGATGAGGTCAGAGGTATCATACTTCATACTAATATTATAATTGCGAAAGTGAGTTTGTTTGTTTGTTACGCTTTCCAGCTCTATCTACTAAACCAATCTTCCTAAAATTTCGCATACACCTAGTTAGAAGTATTGAGAAGGACACAGGGTACCTTTTATCGCGGAAAAAGCACTGAACCCGAGGGAAATTCACGCGGGCGAAAGCTACTAAGCTATTATAATATGTTATTGAAAATATTTATTGACCAGAACGTACTCAATATCCACTCCAACCGTGTCAATGTAGGTGCCGTGCGGCAGCCCACTAGAGGGTTCAGTCCAGCCGGCTATGGTCGCCCGGCTGCTGGTTTCAGCTCCGGAGCCGCACGCGGCGTTCCTCACGGCGTTCGACGACGTGTCGGGGCTGGGCGCGTGGCACCGCCGCTGGTTCCGGCTGCAGGCGCCGCGGCTGGCGTTCTGGAAGTACCCTGACGACGTGCAGCGGAAGGTTGGTTCACCATATATACAGAATTCTTATTTTAATAATGTTCCTTTTACTATGTATTTTAAAGCAATAAAGATATTACAAACAAACAAACAGAATAGTATATAAGTTGGACTCAAATCGACTGCAAATATTTTAAGGGCAGATACAGACCACTATACTGAACAACTTTTCCAAATAAACTTATAACGTAATACGATATGTTTTGACCTCCCATACAAATTGAGAATCAGCTGATGTGGTTAAGTATGAAGAGTGAAAAAAATAATTTTATATGTTGATATAAGTTTATTTGGAAAAGTTGTTCAGTACAGTGGTCTGAAATCTACCCTTAAAATATTTGCAATTGATTTGAGTTCACCTTAAATAATATATTATATTGGTGGCAATTTGTTTTGTGTTTCAAATAAATAAAATAAATAATAGTACCATGTGCTCTTGCCTAAGAAAAATATTTACTTCTTTTTATTTATTTATTTCTTTATGTACACAAAAAAAACGAATAAAGGATACAATTTAAACACAATATGTACAAAGGTACTATTTATTTCAATAGAAATCTCTTCCAGTAGACCCGCATGAGTAGCCTTTTTCTTGATATAAAATTGAAAAAAAATAAATTTAGTCAAGATCCCGCGTAAATTTGGAGAATTAGCCCTCCCTAGCGCTCGAAACCTATTTCCCGCCATTTATTGCTTTTTAACGCTTTCTTATTCTTTTGCTTATATTCCTACAGTTTAGACTTAGGGCCGTTTATGTTATATTTCTAAGAAGGTATTGAAATGAACTAACAACGTAGACATACGACTTTATTATGTTTTTATTATTTGTTATTTGCGAACAAAGTATATATTTCGAATTTTCACAGAATGTAACGTTGTATGGACGAACGAACCTAATAAGTCCCTCACGAACTTATATATAATTACATGTAAGAGCACTATTACTGAATTTTTCAGCTGCCAATCGGCGACATAGACCTAACAACGGTGACGTCAGAGAAAGCAATACGCGCACCCCGCGACTTGTGCGCCCGCCCCAACACCATCCTTCTAGAAACGTCCGTCCCTGCTGGGCTCATAGTGCCCGAAACTGGTTCCCTGGTCTATTGCAAGAGGGAAGACGGGACCATAGTCAGGAGGCATCTGCTTGCTGCCGACACGCCTAAAGATAGGGATGTGTGGTTAGACTGTTTGAATAGGGCTTTGGAATATGTCAGGTGTTGTACCCCTGATGATTAGTTCTTTCTAGAAATTTCATCAGGATTAATGAAATATGGGAACAAATTTTCTTAATTGTTTCATCAAACAATTACATTATATAGGTTAGTTTTTTTTATAGGGTTTTAATAAAAATAATGTATTCATTTATAGTATCATGCGCAGTATTTTGACATCGCTTTTTTATGTAGGCAGAAATTAATTAACAACTTGTGCTTCTTACTATATCTAATTTTAAAAAAATGGCAGCGCCAATATGTAGGACGAAGATTGTAATTTCATTTAAATAATATCGTTTAACTATATTTTATCTGTAGCTTAAAATAGTTATATAATCTGTATTCTGTTTGTGTGACGTCAATGATCCGTCTATGCATGCTCCAAGCTCTACATGCCACCATATTATGCTTTGCATAGATCTTTAGAGATAAGTATATAGATTTGACAATTGGAATTGATGTGAGTACAAAAGATAGTGCTTTAAAATTTTTAGTTATAAGTTTAGCACAGTACTTTGCAAAATATATTGCATATATGATATATTTGAAAGAGACGACGCGAATAACATCTATCTCTTTTCAAAGGTTGATGCAATATTTAACGCGACGTACTGAAAATAACAAATTACTAACATAGAATATTAAAAGGTGTACTTCAGGTACAAAAGGACCGAATGGACCCACAAAACTAAGATTAGGACTATAATGCTAGCCTTTAAATACTATTCCTATATATAATGTGGACTCAAATCAACTACAAATATTTTAAGGACAGATTCAGACCACTAAACTGAACAACTTTTCCAAATGAACTTATATCGAAATCTATACTAATATAATAAAGCTGAAGAGTTTGTTTGAACGCTTATAACTTGAAAACTACTGGTCGGATTTGCAAAATTATTTTTGTATGTGAAAGCTTGATTCTTGGGGAAGGTTATAGGCTGTACATACACACCAATGGCGAGTGAAACCGCGGGGAACAGCTAGTACGAAATAAAATGCTGACCTCTCATACAAATTAAGAATCATCTGATCTAGTTAAGTATGGAGAGGGGAAAAAGTAATGCCTTATTTCGATATAAGTTTATTTGGAAATATTGTTCAGTATAATGGTCTGAATCTGCCCTTAAAATATTTGCAGTTGATTTGAGTTCACCTTACATTTAAGGTATGTAATGGCTCCACGGATTAACTATCCCTCTAGGGACAAAAAGACCGAATGGACCCAAAAACTCTAAATAGGAATTAGTAGTACTAACATATAATACTATATTTATGTATGTGTTTTATACATATTGATAAAATTATGTTATGACTCTGATGATTCAGATCCTTTTACTGGGACCAATTATTTTTAGTGTACATTTCTGATGCAATTCTAACATAGTATTGGTATATTGTTATTGAAGTTAATATAGTATTGATTGATTTTGCGTGTGCAGTAAATGGTTTTCTTAATTATATAATATCGTGTATATAAAATCAATTTATGCCAATAAATTTATTTTTAAGTTAAATTGTGTTTAATTTCACCCTCGATCGTTAGGTTTGGGTTTATTAGTACAAAATACTAACCAGGTGGCTTACCACCATCTCTTAAAACATGCAAGAACGATTGAGTAAGCAGGACAGCGCGCTACGTGATGTAAGGCGACATCTCCCTTACTCAATCGTTCTTTGGGCGGTTATACCATGTCTTAGACATGGTAGTAAAGGCCCAAAACGAAGAAGAAAGAGTTTAAAGGGAAGGGAGTTTGAGCAGTTTTGAACATTTGGGTAAAAAATCCTATTTGTGCAATTATTGGTACCTACTAGTGGGATATATCAGTGCCATTTGTACCATTAATGGTACTGTCCAATGGTACAGATGGTCCGGCGGGAATCAAAATTTAGCTCTAACTTTGTGAATGAAATACTTTCCCGGCCTTATTATTTACGTATTTTTTTTTATTTTATTACTTTTCGGCATCCATGTTTGCTATAATAATTTTGTATTGAGTAGAGTTTAAACTGTTTACAATTAGTTTTTGTTTATGAATGCAATTTGCTAAATTATATGAGAAAGACGGATAAATATATTGGATGAAAAAATGAATTCCAACATTGGGTTTTCACTTGCTTTAATATGATTGTTCGTTTGTGTTCAACACTTACAGTTAACTATACAATTTGGGGCTAGGATCTCATAAGGTCGCGCACTTAATTCAATATACGTACCTACGAATATAGAATTACATATAAATAACATTAACGCTATAATTTTACTTCTGTATCCATTCTGTGGCACAAGGATATAGATATAAACACAAAACAGAGAATTATTCTAATATAATATAATATGTCTAAATTCTGTGGATAATAAAGATGACACTGCAGTCCACAACTTTGCTTGGGTTGTCTCTTTAAAGATGTCTACCAAATTTCTTCGAGTAATAATAGAAATCTAGCCGAGAAGGAGCCTCAAACAAATCAATTTATTCCATTCGTAATATTCCAACGTATTTATGAAATCATTAAAATGGCTTAGTATAAGAATAAATTATATACTTTGCACTACAAACATAGTCTACATTTCTACCGACACGGAGTTAAGCGTGAGCGGAGAGAAGACGAACTGTCTGGAGTTGACCAATCACAATACTAGAAATTTCAACTAGGCGTCGATTCTGCTAACGTTAAGTCAAAATCGTGTCAAAATAGTGTTTCAATTGAAGTGCTTTTTACACGCTATTTACAAGAATTATGACAGTATGATGTGACGTAAATGTAGTGTGTGGTGTGACCATTAGCAGTGATATAAAAAAATATACATTTTTTGTAACTAGTGTGTAAAAAAGCACTTCCATTGAAACACTATTTTGACACGATTGTGACTTAACGTTAGCAGAATCGACGCCCTGGAGTGTTGCATTTTAATTTTTTCGATTGGTGAATTTTACAGTCCATTTCGCTTCGCTCCGCCCAGCTCCGCGATGATACTTTGACGCAGAAGAGCAACTATTTACATAGTTGCTCTTCTGCGTCAAAGAATAGTAACAATCACATTTGTATAAGGAAATTAATGATGATAGAAAAAAGACTGTTGGTTGGTGTCAGCTACGTAGAGCATCGTCTCCTTCGCACGTCAAAAATTCACTCTGAGTGACAGAGATAAGCTCTACGACAAAAACTGAATGATTATCTCTTTTCAAAGGTCGATGTGTGTCTACTACCTGTACGTTTTTAAGCCGGTGAAATGCGCGATCGTACTTATCATATTTACTTTAATAATAAGTCGCCATTTCACTAGCTGATGCTGGTGCCACAAATTAGCTACAATTCATTATTAATAAACCTTAATATTAGGGACTATTTACTTAGATGTTACCTATAAGAGACTTCACAAGTTAATAAATATAATACGGAGAATGTATTTACCATGAAAAATACTTTAGATAAGTAAATACATTTACTAATATGAGCAAGCATTATTATTGTGTTACATGAATCTTAAATCGCTATTTACGTAACATAATAAAAACAAATTTTACTTGCTACTTACAAAAAATTCAAATCAACCTTCCCAGCCTTTAAATAACAAAAGCAATAAAAAAAATATTATATACTTAGTACATAGTTATACAATATTCGTAGCACAACCATAAATTCGCTAATCGGAAAATTCCTAATGGACAACTAACAATCATTAACCATACGCAAATGTATACTATATCTCAATGATTACACATATTTTTTCCAATAGATAATATAACATACTTAACTTATAGTCGGGTATTAGTACATTACTTAGGGACAGATTTATATAAAAAAAAATTCAAGGGCCATCTAATAAATTAATTAAAAACAATAAAAACTGGCCAGTAACAGTAGAATTGTTTTTGTATTTTAAATTTAATGATGGCGGACGGACGGCGAAATGGCTGGACTATTTCTCATCGTCGTAAATTGGTAGGACCTTGTCAGCGTCCTCGCGGCGGTGCTTGCTCGTCGTATCTGAGGACATGGCCTGTTTGAGATCATGCTGGAAACAATATTATATTCCGTTTATATCTAGAACATCGTGGAGGGTCATCGATAAAATATTAGGGTCCTACTTTTTTTTTTAAAACTTTTAACAAAGATAGTAATTGTATAACAATAGTCGGACTTAATACTAAAAGCATTAACTATCTAACAGTCAACATTTGGGTCAAACAGAGCTCAGGAGGTCTAAAATCGCCACTTTGAGCAATTCATCGAATCGATTCATATTACGAATTCCTTAGCAATTCTGTAGTAATTCCTCTATTTTTTGTAAAATAGCCAACTAAACTTTGCAATTCCTCTTCAAAAAAAATTGAAAGAAATAGGAATTTCTAAAGAATTGCTAAGGAATTCGTAAATATGAATTCGATTCGATGAATTGTTAGTGGCGTTTTTAGACCCACAGTGTCGTGGATGTAAAATAATATTTACTCAAATAACAAATATAATAAACTAACACACATACATAAGTAATATGTATAATTTTATCGCTTGCTACGAAATTCTTTATTTTCATGATCCACTTTCAAGCTGATTCTTGTCCCCTTTTGGCCGACATCATTGTTGTCCGTCAGAGGTAATTGGTACAGGCCAATTACATAATAAAAAGACTAAAAAAAATTATCCAACATGTCCGTTCCTCCACCATCCCTTTATTCCGACAGAGACACTATCAAAAGTTAAAGTCTAACGCCACTCGTTTTCGAATCTGCGGCTGAAGGCCTTTTAACACGTTCCGAAGTCTTCTGAAGAAACCATGGTGGGTACTTACAACAAAATGGCGGCATAGTCTAGGAAACTGCGCGCAATCTAACGCCAGCTGCGGCGCTGCCCGCTTGCCGCCCGTCCAGTCCCGGCTGAAGGTGATCTGCGCGGAGACCAGGGCTCCTGCTAGCAGCCACACCGCCACCACCGGCACACCACTTTGGAAATAACAGAAATTGGCTACAGATAGCGTCCCACATCTCATTATTATCACATCGTGAGGGTTAAAAGGTCGTATGGTAAAAATTGCCCCTCGTCTATAAAAGCGGAAATTCCCTATGACTCGTGAAGTAAACATGAAATCTCAAAAACAACTGGAAATATCAAAACAATAACTGACAATCATAAATACTGCTAAACAAACACTAACCTCGTGTACGGGCCATGCCGTACAAATCGCACCGTCAGCAACTTGGCGGCGCTTACTTATTATAATGTAAAATTTATTCAGTTCACGTTAATCGCTATCACACGCGGACGCGTACTCAATATCATTAATTGTATCATTCTATCACTTCTTTCCCGACCAATAAACTCTTTTCTTCTATATCATCTTTTCTTACTATCAATTCTATCAAGCATCTAAAGGTGTCCCGTACATCTTTTGTGGTCCTTCGAGTTATCATCCAACCCTCGCGAGTGAACAGAACTAAACACAGTGTATATCATCTATCAGTGAACATAAAGACTTAGCAGTGACTGTGGTTCACAAGTGAGGACTGAGCTATCAAAGCAGTTATCAGCAGAAGTATCAAGTACAACAGTACATCATCAGCAGCAGGGCAGTAAGTCAAAGAAGCAAGCAGATCATATCAAGTAAGATCTTTCCAATTATATCATACTATCATGTCTAAATTAGATGACTTACTGGCCAATCAGCAACAGCTTATCAATGCAATAGAGCAGGTTTATACCAACTTCAAGAAAGATGGGTCTGACCGGAAGACGCCTGACTATATCAGACGGAGGTTGGAAACCCTCGACAAATATTGGCAAGAATATCAATCTAATCATTCTTGTTTGCTGGACTTCGAACATGCGAGGTCCCATTCTTATTTTACAACGAATCAATTTGAATATGTTAAAGAGCGGTACGAAAACATTCGTGCTGCCATCCACAACTATCAGTCGCAGGACGACAGGCCTTCGACACCTGTGTTGAAACCTGCAACATTAGTAACACCAGGCTCCTCACAACAGCATATTCTATCAAATCAATCTCAGGGGAGTAACAGCAAAACAGATGAAATGCTGCGCAAGCAGAGCAGCAATTTTAAAGCATTAGAACATACATTTTCTTCTATCAATTTAGATCTCATAACAGAAAAATGGGAATTTAATCATTTACTTCGTACTATACAATCGCGTTGGTCGGTAATTGATACTTTGCATTGGGAGTTAGACAGTGAATTGGGGGGAAGAAATAAGGAATATGAAACAGCTTTCTTTAAATATGAATCAAAATATAACGAGGTAATTAAGTCAGTAAATCGTAAATTATGGTCTGTGTCGCATAGGGAGAAGTCTACACCTCATATGGACATACCTACATTCAGCGGAAGTTATCATCAGTGGTCTTCCTTCAAAGATCTTTTCACGGAAACAATCCATTCAAATCCATCTATATCAAGTGCTCAAAAAATGCAATTCCTCAAGACAAAGGTCAAAGGGGAGGCCGAAAGGCTCATACAGCATCTTCCTATCACATCAGATAATTATTCTATCAGCTGGGATATACTGAACCATAGGTATAATAATAAACGTTTAATTTTTAACTCTCACATAGACATCTTACTAAATATTCCAACCTCTAATCAGCCTACTTATCAACATATCAAACGTATCCACGACACTGCATTAGAAACCCTAAACGCTATCAAAAATCTAGGGGTCGACATTCATTCCTGGGATCCCTTACTTGTATACCTACTTTCTCAAAAACTGGATACAGAAACATATACTGATTATTTGGGTTCGGTTAAAATGCCACGGGAGTTACCTAATTTACAAGATTTTCTATCATTCCTTGAAAGCAAATTTACCACGCTAGAGTCTTCTAGAAAGAAAACGGATGTACCTAGCAAATCATTTCTAAATAACAATTCTCAATTCCGAAAATATCAAAATCCTAATTTTAATAAGTCGTCGTTTACCACACATAGCCGGGAAATGTCGCAACCTTCAACAAGCAAAGTCAGCAATTCCTCTAAGTATTACAAATGTGCAATATGTAAATCAAATGATCATGGAATATTTTATTGCCAACAATTTTTAAATATGGCACCGTACCTAAAACGTAGTACATTATCAAAATTAAACATTTGCGAAAATTGTCTTTATTCGCATAACAACAAACCATGTATTTCCGAAAAACGTTGTCGCGAATGCAATGGTAGGCACAACACCATTTTGCATGAAGCATTTACGCAAAACCGTCAACCTAATAATTATGCAACGTCAAAAAATTCCAACAACGGAAACACACAGAAACCGGAGCCTTCGCAACAATTGCGCACTAACTCACACGTGTCGTTACAATGTGATCAACCCCAAACGCAAGTACTTTTGGCAACAGCTATTTTACAGGTCAAGCAAGGGGACGGAAACCGTATTCCTTTGACTTGCCTGGTTGACCCAGGATCCCAAGCATCGATTTTGACACTTCGAGCGGCGGAATTACTAGGCCTACCGCGACGAAAATGCAGTGGAGTCATATCAGGGGTAGGGGCGAAAAACAGCAACTGCAAAGGGATCACCACAATTAACTGCAAGTCCATACATAGCGACTTTGAATTCGAGACAGATGTAGTTATCATGAAAAATCTAATTAATCAACTTCCAAATAGCACTTTTCAAAAACCAACATGGTCATACCTTAAATACATAGCTTTAGCAGATCCAGAGTTCTACGTTAGCAAACCCGTTGATATACTCCTGGGGGCGGACGTTTACGCGTTAATTTTGTTAGAAGGCATATGTAGAGAAAGCCTTAACGCACCATTAGCTCAAAACACGCGCTTAGGATGGATATTAATGGGCAACGCGAAAACTTTACAATGCAATGTCGTTCTTAATAATTTAGAAGATATTCAAAAATTTTGGGAGATTGAGGATATCAGCACCGAGCCAACAGAGTCTTCGGAAAATCAAAAATGCATAGATTTTTACAAATCAACTACAAGAAGATGTGAAGATGGTCATTATGAAGTTCGCCTACCTATGAAATCAGATTTTTCCGAAAAATTAGGGAAATCTAAATCAAAAGCTATTGCACAATTTTTATCATTAGAACGTAAATTTAACAAAAACGAAATTTTAGAAAAACAATACAAATCATTTATGAGCGAATATCGCACGCTCGGTCATATGATACCTACTTCAAGCAATTCTAATACTGAGTATTTTAGCGCACATCATGCTATTCAATATACAACCTTAAATCAAAAGTTTAGGGTCGTTTTCAATACATCAGGTACTACATCATCAGGGTACAGTTTAAATGACGTCATGGAAAGCGGTCCAAATCTCCAACAGGACCTGCAATCATTAATTCTCAAATGGCGAGTCTACAAAATTGCTTTTACAAGTGACATACAAAAAATGTTCCGTCAAATTTGGATGCATCCTGACGATCAAAAACTACAAAAAATCATATGGCGTGACTCACCTACGCAACCTATCAGAGAATATCAACTTACTACAGTAGTATATGGTACCAGGGCGGCTCCATTTTTAGCAATGATGACGCTTAAGCAGCTTGCGTCCGATGAGAGAAACAATTACTCAAAGCAAGCAATTGAAGCACTTGAAACATCAATGTACATGGATGACCTGGTCTATGGGGTCCATACAGAATCATCTGGAAAACATCTCAAAGAAGAACTTATCAGTTTGTTGAATTCAGGAGGCTTTAATCTTAGGAAGTGGAAGTCAAACATATCAGAAATATCAGACAACACAGAAGCAAATCAAGAAGAGTTTAATTTTAAGAATGATCAGCAATCGAAAACTTTAGGACTCTGTTGGAATTCTAAAGAAGATTTATTTACATTTCAATCAAAATTTAACACATCAGAGTCATCAACTATCACGAAGAGGGAGTTATTATCAGAGATTTCAAAATTGTACGATCCTCTCGGTTGGTTATCAGCTTTATCAACAAAACTAAAAATAATTTTTCAAGAAGTGTGGGAATGTGATTTACAGTGGGATGATCATATTCCTAACAATATTTATGCAGAGTGGAAGAAAATCAAAGATGACATTCATAACATTAATTTAATAAAGTTACCGAGATGGATACATACATCAGAAAATGGCAGTTTCGAATTACATGGATTCTGTGATGCCTCAGAGAAGGCATATGCCTGTGTCATCTACTCTCGCGTTAGCAAAAACGGAGAGTCAGCAATATCATTATTGGTTGGAAAAACAAGGCTCGTTCCAACAAACAAATCAGTATCATTACCAAGGTTGGAACTAAGCGGAGCTCTTCTTTTAGCAAGGCTTATGAAGAAAGTAAAACAATGTTTCAGCAACTATAACATACAAACATATGGTTGGGTCGACTCCATGGTTGTATTGGGCTGGCTGAACGGCAACCCTGCAAGGTGGAAAACATTTGTCGCCAACCGGGTCAGCGAGATAACGCAAATAATGCCTGCGGAGCAGTGGCAATACGTTAAATCAGAGGAAAATCCCGCTGACTGTGCCAGCCGTGGATTGACTGCATCACAATTAAAAGAACACAGGTTGTGGTGGCAAGGACCATGCTGGCTTCCATCATATATCAAAGAGCAGCAACATATCAATAAATATTCAACAGATCAGGAGATTAGAAGCAAAAATCAGGTTAATGTCGTTACGCAACAAGCGGATGATAATATCATTTTAAACTTATTAACAAAAAGCAGTTCATTTACTAAAGCAGTTAGGATCGTAGCATGGATTCTTAGGTTTAAAAGCAATAAAAATAAAACAAATAATAATTACTTATCACTATCAGAACTAAAGCAAGCAAACATATCAATAATTAAAAACATTCAGCAAATATCATTTTATCAAGAAATATCAGATTTACGTAACGGGAAAAACGTACATGCAAAAAGCAAATTATGCGAGTTACAACCGTTCCTAGACGAGGACGGACTACTTAGAGTCGGTGGTCGGCTACGGCATGCAAACCTCGACCCCGACATGCAGCATCCTATTATCATTCCAAGCAACAGTCGCCTTTCCGAACTTTTAATAGATCAAGCACACGAGTTAACATATCACGGGGGAGCGCGATTGACATCAGCATTTTTACGGAAAAAATACTGGATCATTAGTGGCAACAGAGCCACAAAGAGCAGAATACGTCGGTGTGTCATATGTAGGAGACACAACCCAAGCAAACATCATCAGATCATGGGGGATCTTCCAGGGGCAAGGTCAAAACCCTCTAGACCTTTCTATCATACAGCAGTCGACTATACAGGTCATCTTTATATCAAGGCTAACGTAGGCAGAGGAATCAAAACTATCAAGGGTTATATAGCCGTATTCACGTGCCTAGCTACCAAAGCAGTTCATTTTGAAGTAGTATCAAATATGACAAGTTCGGCATTCTTGGCTGCATTGCGGAGAATGGCAGCACGCCGGGGAACACCGCGTCATATTTATTGTGACAACGGCACAAACTTTCTAGGAGCTGATAAGGCACTTCAACAGGAATATCAGGAATTACTCAGCATTTTCGACGAAGAATTTCATTCAGATATTGCCAGCATGGGCATAACATTTCATTTTACAGCACCTTCGTGGCCATCCTCCAATGGGCTCTGCGAAGCATCAGTAAAAAGTTTAAAATTCCATATAAAAAGAGTCATAGGTGAACATAGATTAACATTTGAAGAGCTGAGCACACTCTGTGCACAAATAGAATCATGCCTTAACTCACGGCCGCTATGTCCGATGACTGAGGATACAGATGACCTCAACTATCTAACACCTTCTCATTTTCTGTCAAGCGGTCCAGTCTTATCCATATATGAAACAGAAAAGGATTTGCGCACGAGATGGTATTTCACACAAAAAATCTTTAGAGACATCTGGAAGAGATGGCAAAATGAGTACTTAACAACATTATCAAATCGTAGCAAATGGCGACAGCCACAACCTAATATCAAATTAAACGACATAGTTATCATTCAAGATGCCAACCTTCCTCCGGGTAAGTGGGCACTCGGGCGCGTCGTCGACTTGCATCCCGGGAAGGACGGTTACATCCGAGTTGTAACATTGAAGACGAAAAATGGCTTTCTTAAACGACCAGTCGTCAAACTATCAATCTTACCTGTTCATCCAGAAAGTGACGGCAAGTCATCATTATCATCATAAGTGGAGAAGTCAACAAATAGGGAAACAAACCCTACTAAAATCAGGAAATGCAATTTCATTACAACTGCAACAGCAATTTTATTATTTTTCATGACGCTCGTTTCCAATACGACGGGTTCATATATGGCTTTACCATTTCAAAACAATCAGAGTTTATTTTTTGATAAACTATCAAACATGGAACTAGTTAGGGATCACTGGAAACTCGTGGTTTACTATGACCTCTATCCATTTTGGGAAGGCTCTGAGGCAGCTTATAAGTACATTGACTATCTCCAAAACACATGCTCAAAGATAAGAATACCATCACACTGCGAAAGTGTCATGTTACAATTAAATCACAGCTACTCCGAGCTCGAACATTATAATAGAATGTTGTTAGAACAGCATTTTTCCTTGCGCACGCGACTACGACGAGGACTTATCAATTTGGTGGGGAATCTGGGGAACACATTGTTTGGAATACTGGATAGCAACTTTGCAGAAAAATACCAACAGGACATTGAACTTATCAGAGCCAATCAAAATCAAAATCAAAATCAAAATGGGAGCATTATGGAAAAATCAGACCTCCATCGTTGAAGCGGAACTGAACCTTATCAAGAGAACTGCAAGCATCATGAGCAAACAACATAAAACAATACATAAACAATTATCTGACTTCGAATCATATCTAGACACCCTAAAATCAGCGACACAAAATTCCTCGTTTATCATAGACTTTACGTTATCAAGTATAATAGCAAACAATTTAATAAACACATTAAGAAACATACAAGACGACATCTTAGACACAATCACTGACGTTTATCACGGAAGACTTAACCTGCATTTATTAAACCCCAATCAGTTGCAACACGAACTAAACATCATCTCCTCCCAATTAGCAAAGGACCTATCATTACCGGCAGACAGCGCTAATCTAGCAAATTTTTACAAATTATTATCAGTCAAAGCTAGAATATCAGAATCATACCTCATCTTTGAGATAAAAATTCCCCTAATATCAAGAGATTTATATGAGATATTTCACATTATTCCCATTCCTAAGCAGTCCAACGACAGCATGGTCAGCATTTTACCTATCAGCGAGTATATAGCAATTAACATACATAAAGATGCATTTATTACAGTAACTGAACGAGATTTAAATGTCTGTTCACATCAAACTTCAGAGTCTATTTTATGTTATTTAAATAAACCTATCTATCAAGTGAAGAACGATCATGACCTTTGCCTCAAGGACAACAGTCTATCATGCACATCTTCTTTAAAACAATGTGAAAATATATTTAAAGCAACTAGTAAATCTAACATATATTTTTATTTCTGCTGCAATACATGTAATATCAAGTTAATATGCGCGGATCACATTACCGCCATGCAATTGACTCATGCCGGGTTAATGACACTCGGTCAAGGATGTCTTATCAGATCAGCTGATTTCTCCTTTTATTCACATCGGGAAAAAGAGAGCAAACTCAATATCAGTTCCCATCTCGATTCTCCTGAGATGGCACCTATCAATCATATACTTAATTTAACAATATCACATCCGAATATCAGAGATATGGAGGAAATCAATGAGAAGCAACTTCTAGCAATACAAGAGAAACTTGACATAATGAAGCAAGATGAACCACTCGCAGAAAGAGTGTCCTATCATGACGTGCATCACTACGTCGCTATCTACGTGATAGCGGGCGCCGCGCTGGTGGTCGGCGCGGCGCTCGCGTGGCGCCGCCGGGGGAGACGCGCGAGGCGAGCTCGCTGCGGCTCCAGCGGGCCATCGGCAGACCAGGAACAACAGACTGAAGTACAGCAATGTGGAGAATCAGTTGAACTAAACGATGTTAAGTGTCAGTGTGGTGAAACAAGTGAAAGTGTAAAAGTAGCGCGTAGTCAAAAACAAAATCGAGGCACTTCGCCTAATTTCGAATCAGTTTTCTATATCAATAAGAACTAACTTTCAATCCGTATAATTCTTATAACTCTTATTAAGTTTTTAAATTTATTTTGCTATCATTGTATTATTATTTTTAAATAATCATTGTCTATCATCTTGTAATTAGAATTAGTTCATCTCATTTCATCTTTCGCACTTTTCGGCCCGGGAGCATGTACGGGCCATGCCGTACAAATCGCACCGTCAGCAACTTGGCGGCGCTTACTTATTATAATGTAAAATTTATTCAGTTCACGTTAATCGCTATCACACGCGGACGCGTACTCAATATCATTAATTGTATCATTCTATCACTTCTTTCCCGACCAATAAACTCTTTTCTTCTATATCATCTTTTCTTACTATCAATTCTATCAAGCATCTAAAGGTGTCCCGTACACCTCGAGTCATTAAAATACTATCCTCTTTAGAAACCTTTACAAAGTGTCAAAAGTGGGCGTTTTTAGTTATTTTAATAATCTCACTTACAGAAAGATAAATTATTTTTTTTTGTATTTTCAAGATCGCTAGCGCTGATAGCAGCCTTTATGATTCGTATCGTATGTACTTATATCGTGGAGGGGTTTTATCTACAATCAAGTTTCCCCATTTCGTGCAACTGCATGCAGTGGCTGAGTGATTGCATATATAGCGTTTCCGTAGATCCGGCTCCCAATTACCAAGCCTTCGCTGTTTGTCCGCCCATTCGTCTGTTAGGGGCTGTATATCATAAAACGTAGAGACTGATTATTTTGTAGCGACTGAAATTCTCACAGATTTTGTGTGCCGCTATCAACGTACGAAATCTTCAGTGCCCACAACCCACGATCACCAGATTATAAAATGCAACACGCTTCACCCTTGACAGATATTATTTAAAGCCATAGGTATGCCAGCAATAGTTCTTTCTGATATTAGCCTATACCAAACCAATACACAAAAATGGATATCCAAATTATTCTCAAAAAGAGTACAGTCGGGGATAGATAAATCTAACATCCGTTACGGAAGATACGGTAGGGGGGTTTATCTGTCCGCGACTGTACATAGTCAGTTTAAATTTTCTTGAGAACTATTTACAAAGTTCACAAAGAGCAGCTGAAACTGTAGACAAACAATCTTTGTTCATTTAAATTTAACTTTTTCCCTCGCTATTTATAAACACGCTTTTGAAGTTCTAATTTAAGAAAAAATAATTCATAACTACATAATAATAATCACATCTTTATCCTCTAAAGGGGAGACAGAGTCTAAGGTCATAATACCTAAGACAACGTTTATCATGATGGCACTACAAACAGAAAATCAATAGTGATGGTTTGCTAGCCGCATCGCCTGTGTCATGATTTCCAATCATCGATTCCCTCGGTCGGCTTTTACGACCTGTGCGGGAAGAGAAGCAGCTGATACATTCCATGTTCTTCTTTTCCCCTCCCAGACCAACAATACCAACATGGAAGAAATTCACATCTTACTTTCTTGGACACATTTCAGTGTACCCGTATGTCTGTTTGTCACTTGAATTTTGGTATAAGTATAAATATATAATCAAACGTTATACCTTACTTACTCTTAGGGTTTCTCAATTCGCCCGTATATATTTTTAATTGCGTTATTTAAATTTATTCTTTCTTCCTTCTAGTTGCTTGTATGATTTTATTTATGTGGTATAGTATGAAACTCAACGTAGTAAAAGCAAAGGGCAAGACACGCGGTAAGGATGGACGAAGACAGAATTCCTAAGCGTTGTAAGTACCTACCTAAATCTAATTCGCGGTTGTCCTCTATGTTACCTATTTCCATACATTTATTAAGTAAGAAAAGAACATATTAAGTAATTGTATATATTGTTATCGTCTACACATTCGCGGTTATTCCACTGTTTTTGATGCGGCTCTCATAATTATTTATAAAAATTCATTTGGAAGGTGTTTACTAAAATTTTACCCCGTGAGAAGCCGCGGCGACTTGCTAGGCGTACAGAATAAAAAAGAATACTAACCTGCTATGCACTGTTTTCATATCACAAAATTTTATCAACAATGGCTACTTATAAACTGTTAGAATTTTTCCTATAAAGTGTTTTGAAATAGAAATCTTCCCACCTTTTATACCCTGCTTCAAGACGTTCTGCGCATCTCGGAGGTGGAGAGTACGGGGTAGACAGTTTTACACCTGTGACACAGGCACACGAGCGACTGAAACTTGAAAATCCTAAATATATGCGACTTTTTCCACAGACCACTTTATTTTTAAACTAGCGTCCCGCCTGGCTTCGCATGGGCATAAAAACCTTCCTCTTGAATCACGCTATCTATTAAAAAAATTGCATCAAAATCCATTGCGTAGTTTCAAAGATTTAAGCATACATAGGCATATAGGGACAAAGAAAGCTACTTTGTTTTATACTATGTAGTGATAAGTATAAACTGTCATATTTATTAATAAACAATCCTTGTTCTAATTTTCTATTCTGTGTATTATCATTTAAGTATATAATTTATTGTACATATACTAAAATAAAATTATCCCTCAACTACCGGAGGAAACAATACCCATATCGTTATGCGTAGGTACACCAGTGACCGCTTGACTGCTTGCTGAGGCCAAGGTGCCATGCCAGGCATTAAATCAAATGCAAATAAAAAATCTAAACTGATAAACTGTATACTCTATGGTTCCCCCTCGTGCAGTCGTAAACCGTGAAAATCGCAAGTTAGAAGTGTTTAGTCTGTCCAACTTCGTTCGTCATTTTCGTTAAACGTCTTAGGTATAGTTTTATTAAATGTATTGGTCAAAAGCAATAAAATGTATTGTTTATTTATTATCTGATAGAAATACCAACATTACCAATAGCTTACCTGTCTACCTTTATAATATACTAGCTGTTACCCGGGGCTCCGCTTCCGTGGGAATTCCGGGATAAAATATAGCCTATGTGTTGTTCCAGGGTCTAAGCTATCTCCACAGCCAAATCCGTTCAGCCGTTCATGAATTATAAATTGTGTAACTAACAAGACTCTCTTTTATATAATACGTATAGATATAGATATAGACAAGACTTTTTTTATATTATATAGATTTATACCCTTATGTAACGTGTTCCTTCGTTCTCACTAGCGCCACTTCCCAAAAAAAATAATTTTCCTTTCTGTAAGTGAGCTTATCAGAAATCCTCGCGCAACTTTTTGCTAGTGTCTTTAACTTACATTAGAGCCTCGAGACATTGAAACACTATCCGCTTTAGAAACCTTTACAAAAAGTGTCAAAAGTGGCCGTTTGTAGTAATTTTTACAAAGGAGACTTTATAGCCTTTTTGTGATTTTATAGCGTTATCGTATCGTAGCCTATTTGTCACGGGACTAGGTAGTTGTGGTTTAGATGATGATAGCCTGTATAGTCATTTAAACTAAAAACATCAATATCAGCATCATTTCAGCCACAAGACATCCATCCACCACAAGACATAGGCCCCACCATCATCATCATTTCGAGTAGGCGTCACGGTCAATCGACCATGCACACCCTGGCCCCAACGAAAAATGTATTTAAAAATTATAGTCTATTTTTATAGAAACGCGTAGAATAATTTTGTATGACACGTGCCCACAAATCACAAGAGATAATCTACAAATAAGTCGACATTAAGACTTCTTCTCGTAGACCTTGGAATAATTATGCTGGACTTGATTAAAAAAAAAATTCTTTGCCTGAACGGAATTGACTGAAATTCTGTACACTATCATTATCTAAGCGATATTCCAGTTGCATCTCAAATCAAAATCAATTGCAAGATTAAAGGCAATTAAATAAATGGCAAGTGTTTAAATCAATTAATGAATTTTTAACCGATAATATTTTGCTATAAGAAGTAATAAAAATGATAATAAATATAATACATTGATTTATTTGATGATTTTTTTTTAAATCTATACACATACTACCTATTCCAGATCGCCAGAATAATATTATATTCATAAAATTAATATTCTATCCTTTAATAAAATTCAAATCAATGTCATTCATTTTTATTAAGTACTACTTATAGCAAAATAATATTATCTGATAAAAATTCATCCATTCTGTTTTAAAATAGCAAAATGGGCTGCACCGTTGTAGACAAGATCTTATGTCTTATTCTATTTTATGCGAATAAATTATTTTGATTTTGATCATTTAAAATTTGTCTATACTTTGAAGTTACTATTACTACCTACTCCCTCGACAGGGATGTGAGGCAATAAGGCAGGCTAGTGACTAGTCTAGCGTTACACTTATTTAAGGGCATTGCACGTAGCTTTCGAAAGCTTTTATAAAACGTTTACTTATTTTTAAATTTCTGTTATTTCGTTGGTCACATCCTACAATAAGTGCTTATAAAATGCTATTTATTTTCCTTTTACGAAAAATTCAAATTTTACTTTATTTCTTAAATAGATTTTGCCATTTAGGTACATTTAATGTCAGAACAAACAGGGATCTAATAATAGGCTAGTTGACAAAATTTCAATAACTGCTTAATATTTTAGCTTATTAGGCATTTTATCGAAAAAAATGGTTTATTTATTTTTAATCGAGCGTTTACATTATAAATTTCGCGTTTTAAAAAACCATTTTTCAATTTGGTTCCAAAACGCACAAGACTGTCATGGCGTCTTGAATGACGTCACGCCGTGCGAAACAAACCAAAGAGCGATCGTGTCTTCGTACGTTATAGCTAGTTTTAATCGTTTAAAAAAAAAATTCTCATATTATAAGTACTGTATAGTGCCCCAGTGTGATAGCACGACTATAAAAACGCCAAACAAGTTATTTATATATGTTCCAAACAATGGAGAAATACGGAAAAAGTGGCTAAAACTTGCAAGAAGAGATGATGCTCATACTTTAGAGATCATACTTTATGCTAAGAGATCCCTTCCTGGGATAAGTCCGCCATTGTCTTCTGATTTTAATAATGTTCTATATACTATGTATTTTAAAGCAATAAAGATATTACAAACAAACAAACTTTATCAACAGGTTCAAGAATGTATTTTTGTGAAGATCATTTTGATTAAGTATTTCACACAATACAATCTATTACTTAATTCGAGCAAACTAGATGTGTTTTGTAGAATCCCTATTTTCTAAATAATAAATACATGAGTTCAGGTTAAGTTGTTTCACTTTTAGGAGTGAACGTTTCATTTTAGTTTTCTAATACAAACATACTCTTTTTATTATTCTAGTTGCCAAATGATATGACTAATTATATGGAGTATCATATGAAGGGAACAGTAAAATAGTAAACAGTATCTTGCAAAATGTACGTCACAACATTAAGTTCTTGTGTACCGAACTGAAATATCACATAGCATTTAAGCTTATAATAAATATTTTATACTTACAAGGAAGTTTTAACATTGCGAAATTCAGATGAGCAAAAGTTACTGTTCGACGCGAAAAAATTTCCAAGCATAACGGCATCGATTCTGGGCAAATTATTACTGTCTGCTTTGCTGAATCCAGATTCCATGGTTAATTCTTTCAAATTTCAATTAGCAAAAACTGTATCAACTTGATATTAGTTGTTTAAAACCAAAATTTTATCAAGAACCGGTAGTGATACTCGAAACGTCAAAGACAAGATTGGAGTTTCGCACGGCGTGACGTAACGCTTTCTGATTGGTGTTCACTGTCACGTGACTAAAGGTTTCATTTTACGAAATTTATTTTTAAAAAATATAATTAATCTTTAACGCTTTTAATAATTAAAATTGTTTGTTATTTTCTCCATAATATAATTAATCATTATAAACCCCTATCCATTATATTTAATCTTAATGGACACAAGCCTATTATATTATAGATCAACTACGATGATTGGGTAGGTTTATTTAAAGTTGTTATGTACTTTGGCATCTTTTTGTGAAATATCTTTATAAGTAAATTTTCTTTTTCCTCCTAACAGCTCATCTGGTGGGTTTCCATAGCATTTCAAAAGATTCATATCCTGGGTGTCCCTTCCTAGGCTTGATATTTTGTTTTATTATTAATTTTGCGATTTGCGTCTCAGGCTAAAATTTTCTCAGGCTTTGTCTTCGCCAAAAACATAAAAGGACGAGATATTTACGTATTAGTTACAATACAAAAGATATCTATAGTTTGCGTCGTCCATTGTCCACTATTTCTGATACACTTGAAAACCGCAGTGGCAGGTTGTACAACTATTCATCTTGTAAGAAGATTAAAATTCTTTGATATTTCACCCACCTTTGTAGAGCTCGTGGGAGCCGCCAGGTGGCGCTACTGTATGCTCTTTGAATACCGTTATTTACGAATATGTTATTCAATAGTTCATCTTTATGGACAGACGGACAATGGAACCCTTTGCTCATCTATTTCCATATGGTTCATATATATCAAAACTATTGTCATGTTTATAGTCGTGACTCATTCCCACAATTTTTATTTATTTTTGTATTTTATATAGGTATTTATGTGAGAAGTGAAGTGTAAATAATTGTAAAGCCACAGCTATTCATAACTGAAATATCTGTTAAATATAACTTTTTTTTCTATTTTGTCTGAGACAAAAAACTTAAGTACCTACTACTTACTTAAAATAGTTTTCTCAATATTTTGCGTATTTTTTGTTTTAATATGATTTTATATAAAAAAAGCAATATACCTAATAAATAATAATACTTAATCTTATACACACAGACGTAACAGAACTTTTAGTTTATCATTATATACAATCTAATCAAAACATATAGTTACCGCTTAGCCCGTGGGCTAAGTTACTAAACAAATATCTAAATTTTAGGTATGATAAGAACGTGAAATGCATCTCCCACTCGTCATGTCCCAAATGAAAGATCCCTTATCACCAAGTGCATACATCTCTCTCTATCTGATGATTGAGACATTTTGGCAGAGCGCGAAGTCTAATACAAGTGGAAAAATACAATCAGTTTAAATGTGAGTTGAAAACAATCAACACGCCGCTACATATCGCATTCATTTCTCGGGACCACGGATGAGAAGCGGTTTCTGTGATCTACTGATCGAGGACATCGGCATTGACCACAGACGGGTGAGTTCTGACCTTTGTTTTATACTTTTTAAACTATAGTGTCAATAAGTTATCTGTGCCCTGCCATTGTATCCGCGGAATTGTACGAATCTGTGTAGGGAGCTCAGTTGTTTTTTATTTTTAATCATATTAAAACAAATTAAGGTTGGTAAATTAACGCCCTATAGGGTTAATAAAAAGTAATAACGCCTATATAATGAATAAAATACTGTAATACTTCTTTGCATGATAGTGTTCGGAATATAGTTTATTAAGCTACGAGATGAGATTAAAGATTTATTAGGTACTTACTAAATTCGTAGATAAGAAAAAAAATTGAAGATTTTAATAGAAAAGACATCAACGAGGACTCTATTTTTTTATTAATTTTTATAAATACATAGAAATATCATATATGCTCGCTCATTATATCTATAGGTAGGTATGTAACATAGCTCTACTTTAGTATTAAATCGTCAATATTTAATTGCTAGTATAAATTGTTAGCATTTTAAAATTAAAACGTTTAAGCGTTTAGATATTATTACCAAGATGTAAAAATTAGATTATTACTAAGATGTAAAAAAATATATGTCAAACATAAATAATATCCAATCCATTCAAAGCCGACATATAATATATTTACAAACAAAATAAAATATCAAATTTACTCAAAATCTCAAAAATAAAAATGAAAACAAACAAAAATAGTACATAACTAATAGAATAAAAATTAAAAAGTACAACTACTTACACGATGAGTTTATTATTGATTTATCTATGTAATAAAATACCATGTGAATGAAGAAAGTAGGAAAGCAAATGCATTGCATGTCGGCATGCCAGCATAGCCAGCCACATACCTACCATACCAGTCGCCGTCGCGGCCGCGGCACGTCTGTGGTCTATTCTGCGAATTCTGCGTTCCAAATTCAAATGAACTTATCAGACTATGGCTGACTGAAAGTCATTGTCTTCAATATCACAAAAATCGATATGTTTGGTTTAATGCGTCCGCGGTAGCTTTTAGCCGAATACGGCTAGAATGCTCTATTATAACTGTAAATAGGTATATTCTCTGTCCTCTGGCTCTATCTATCTATATAACATCAAATCAGATGCAAAGATCTCTAAATATAGAAACTGACTTGAAGTTAATTTATCACATTCACAAACTATGGATCTCAATCCCTCTATAAAAATTATATCTAAGTTTGTGGCTTGTGGTAGGTACCTCTACTTAACATAATAAAGAAAGAAGAAAGACAGACCCTAGAAGGAAATTTAAAAACAGTGGGATCGATGTTGTGAAGAACATATTTAAAAATAATTATAATTTTATAATTTATTTAAAATAATACATCTAAGCTTAAAAAATAAACGCTTAATTCTATATAAGCCAATAAACAAAACAATCCAGTTTTAATTATAGAATTTTTAATTATATAAAAATAAAGTAATTATGATTTCTCAAAACTGTTTACAGTTACCAGTAAAATTCCAGTGCAATCAATAGTAAATAGTATATAAATAAATGATGAAACATAAGATAGTGAGACCTTTCGACCAATGGCCGAAGGTTTCAGTCTACAGTCGTCAACAAGTGACGACTGTGACAGACAGACACAGCTAAATGCACAATAAATAAACATACTGAAAAAAATTAATGCGATCATTCCCGCTGTCTCTCCCCAACTTCCTTGTGGCCCCCTGGTTTAGGTCAGTGACACGATGGTTTCGAAACTAAGTTTAGCGCTTAGTTTCAAAAAACTAAAACCATGGGGCAATTGATCATGATCATGCAACTATAATAAATCGTGGTATATATTAAGATTTCTGTGATGTGGTTCAATGAGATATGGCCTAGGATAGAGATTTAGTTATTTTTCTTGCTAATAGGTAACTCTACAAGGATTGAAAAAGGGAAAAGTTAAGATCCCGCTCATGTTTGGCGATAATAAGTGTGAACTTTTAAAACAGAATTTTTAAAGTATCGTCATCCTACCATAAACTGATAGTGCTTTATTTAATAAGTTATAGGATTTAGAATCACAGTGTCTCAAGTGTTTGATAGATCGCGCTCAGTATGCGGGGGAGGACTATTAGTACACTAACAATCGGCGTGTTTCTTTGTACGGCGATTGAATATCTGACTAGCAGCATTCTATGATCGTACTGACATGATGATGGATCAGGTCGTCAGTCATTCGGACAGGAGTGGCACCTGGTTTTTTCACAATAACCACGTGCACTGATACAATGACTAATAGGCGATCATTCATAGATTAGGTAGGTAGATACCTATCGAATCATAGATTTAAAAAAAATTGCCGCGCGCGATTCCAAACTCTTTGTTAGATACTTTTATTCTCTCATTCTGTCATTCATTTCCCGTGAATGTCGTTAAAAGCGACTGTAAGGATCTTAATTTATTTATTCAATTTCACACACGTACTTAGAAATCAACCTAAAACTTCGACTAATATTAACAGATTTAAAAAACTAAAATCGAAAACTTCGAGCTCTTGCCCGTGCCGTGAAGCAAGAACACTGGCTGTGTTCCCCCTCTGGAAGCTACCTTTGCTAATCCTTTGGGCGAAAAAACAGCCAGCCCTCTTGCCAATTTACTTGTACTTTTTAATCTGATTGGTGGCAGATTTCACCAACAACAGAATTTGTTGACGCCAGGCAGTTGATCGGATTTAGTACAAAAGTCTATTTATTTAAAATAACAATAAGACATAAGGTCGTCATAACTATATTTTGATAAACCTAGGTACATAAGCTTATCAAAATCTTTGACAACAACAAAAACATTGATAATGCCTTGTTTATCTAATAGAAAAACTTTGGCGGGTGTGTTACTAACGGGAAAATCTTTGTTTAGGTAGTTTTAGTTATTTTCATATCTATATCATGGACAACAAACCACTCATATCTCATCTCACGTTCGGCGATTCTGTTTGATAAGGATCAAATCACCTGATTTATTCGTTATTTAAATTTTATTTTGAACAAGCTGTTGCCCGAGGCTCCGCTCCCGTGGGAATTTTGGGATAAAATATAGTCTTTGTTTTGTTCCAGGGTATAAGCAACCTTCATTCCACATTTCAGCAAAACGGTTCAACCGTTTTCCTGTAAAAGAGTAACAAACATACACACTCACAAACTTTCGCCTTTATAATATGACTAGCTGTTCCCCGCGGCTTCGCCCCGCGTGGGACTCGGTTATATCGCGCCTAGAAGTAGCCTATGTTTGACTTCAGGTCGTTAACTACATGCCTACCAAATTTCATCACAATCGGTCCAGCAGTTTAGCCGTGAAGAGGTGACAGACAGACAGACAGACTTTCGCATTTATAATATTAGTATGGATATTAGTATGGATTGTGATTTCCCTAGTTGGTACTTATAATTTTCTCCATATGAGCTAATTGGTCTAATACCAAGGGTTTTTTTTTTAATACTTACTAGCTGTGCCCGCTACTTTAGAACTTTAATTATTATAGATGTTTGCCTAAATTCTTGCAATAAAATTAAATAAACTCAATTCAAAAAACAAATACTGAGGTTTTGCAGATATAATAGTCTATAATATAATTGATTTGTCTATAACAATAATGGTTTAATTCTAGTAATATTAATACATGTAGTTACATACAAATAAATACTAAACTTAGTATCTAAAACGTAATAATTAAAAATTTAATTTTATGCTAAAAAAAACCCAAAAAATAATAATATTTTAAATATATAATTAAAAGGAGTCCAAATACTTACATCACTACATCACTTCACTATTACTATATAGGATAAAACAAAGTCGCTTACTCTGTCCCTATGTCTCTATGTATGCTTAAATCTTTACAACTACGCAACGGATTTTGATGCGGTTTTTTAATAGAAAGAGTTGAGTGGAGGGTTTTTACGCCTATGCGAAGCCGGGGCGGGTCGCTAGTATCTACTAAAAATCCTAAACCTCCATAGCAGACAGCTTTTAACATCTAATATACAGTCTTATAATAAATTAAGTATACTTATAAAAATAAAAATCAAATTAGCCTTAGTCGTTTAAATAAAACAAAGGTAGAGCCGCTCAGTCGTCAGCAATGTAAAGTAAATAAAGAAAATACATATCTCCGTCATTAATATTTTCGCCTACCTTTTGATATTCCGTACAAAATTAAACTTTTTTAATTAATAATTTGTTTGTGTGTCGTTGACTTGTGCATCAAATGATTTTATTTATTTACTTTTTTCAGAAACAGGAGGGGTGCCGTTATAAAGATGGTATACTTTGTCACAAGACTTACGAAGAGGTCAGTAACTTATTAATTTTATTTAAAGGCATTACAAACTATTTCGTGCGGGTCAGCACGCGTGGGGCTTGGTTATATTTCACCAAAAAGTAAGTAACCTATGTTTGACCCCCGATCTTTAACTTGAATAAATTAAATTAAATTTACGAATAAGAATCATTCATCATCATCACCATTTCGTGTAGGTGAAACGGTCAATCGACTATGCACACCCTGGTGTCAGAGTTCTTCGGAACCGCCTTTCGTCCTCTGACGTGGTTTCCGTAACGTCTACCAAATGGTAGCCAGGACCAACCGCTTAACGTGCCTTCCGAGGAATCATTTATTTTGCAAGAATACATGTATAAATGGTGTTACAAATGTTAGTCGTCTTAATAATATTAGTATAGATAAAAATAACATTACATACTTTTTAGAAGTAAACAATGTAAATATAAAAAATCATGTAGATGAAGTAATCAGTGGTAGGCCCCTTGGGAATTTTTCCTGGTGGTAATCTGAACTGACAAATCTCCCACTTTATTTTATTCATAAGTCTTCATTCACTAATATGACACATTCATTAATGTCTGCCACAAAAAATTGGAACTTAAGTAGATATGTTACGGTGGTTATTTTAAAAAAAGTTGACTTTTCAACCGACTTTCTAAAAAGGAGGTTCTCAATTTGGTTGTAAGTATGTGGTTTTTTTAATATTTGTTACCTCTTTTCGTCACCATCATTTCCTGGGCTGATTTATCCTTTAAATTTGGTTCCATAGAAATATTATAAAAATCGGTGCAGTAGTTTAAAAAAATATAATTAACAATAATAACTGTCTCCGTGGTCCAGTGTTTAAGGCGTTTGCCTGTAGACCCGGTGGTCGTAGGTTCGGTTCCTACGGGAAGCATACTTTGTTCTGTTGTTTCCAGCTTGGTTAGGACATTGCAGGCTTGAATCACCCGATTAGCTGACAATAAAGATGATTTCGTGCTCGAAGGCACATTTAATCTAATTTTAATTAAATTTATTAAACGAAGGCGACTGTGTTTTTGTAGGATAGTTAGGTAAAGCCAATAATATCTTGTGCACCAGCTGTCGCAGATTTACACAACCGCCTTGGGACCTCAAAATAAAGAATCCAAAATTGCAAAAAATATAAGTGGATATTTATTTAGTATGGATGTATTGTATCCCTATAAATATATTTACAAAGACAGCTGAGTGTCGCGTAGTCACATAGCTCGTATCTCCTGCCCGTTATCAGTGAGCAAAAGCAACAACACAATGATATAATGTGACGTTATCGTATCGCAGGTCAGGGGGCAGTGGAGGCACGGTCACACACCCTCGTTTCATCATCAGAATCAGTTTACACTAGCGATTCAACACAGATTCTCTTGACTACTAGTAAAGTGACTCGAACTACAAAAATTCAAGTTACAAAGCTGTGCCCCGCGATTTCACTCGCTCGTTGTTCAGTACACGTACTACCTTCGTCTTCTGCAAATAGCCTGTTTCCTGCCTGGGAAAATTAAAAAAAAATCCGCTAGGGGTAGCATGGGGGGGTAAATGTGTTTTAAATTCTACATTGACAACAACTGTCTGGTTTTTTAGCTTTGTATGTACTTCGCGTTCTATAGGCGTTTAAACAAACAAACTATTAGATTTATTAGTATTCTTTGTCCCGTGGTTTTATCCGTCCGTAGTCTGTAGGTGTGTAAGTACAAAAATCCAATAACTTGTCACAAGAATAGGGGCTATCAATGCAAACAAATTTCAAAGCCTCCCAGTAGGTTCAAAGTTATAATATAAGCATTCAAAAAAACAAACTCTTCAGTTTTATTGTATTAGTATAAAATATATATAAAGTGACTTCTGATATAGAGGTATAGTTTGATTGATGTTTATAAATAAAGTAATAAAACTTCTCTGTGGTAATAATTGACATTTTTATGAATTTTCACGTTCATTCTTAGGGGTTGAACGCTTAGATGATCTAAGATTGAACGTGGACTAGGGTAGAAGCTTTGCGGTTATATGTAGTTACTTAATTGTTACCTATTTCAATTTATTTGCTGTTGGTTATTTGAATGTATAAAATAAATAAAAAAAATGTAGACTAAACTCTTCGTGTTAATAAAGTAAAATTTTAATAAGCGGTCGGTCTACTATAAACAGAGAAAACACATAGTGTACTAAACGCACACCTTCTTTACCGAATTATAAATGAAAATTAAAATAAAACACAACTTCTACCACCAGTTTCTATTTAAAATTGTGTCCTTGTTACCTGCCTCCGGTTGGCTGGAAGAGATCTCTTCATGGGATAAGTCTGCCGTTGCATTTATCATGTGTAAGGTATTTTTTTGGTAATTTTGTGCAATAAAGTTATTACAAGCAAACAAAAGTCTCTCGTCGAATCCGACTCGGCTGGGCAGCGCGCAGCGTTGGGGAAGCTCCGCAACTTCTCGTCCAAAATACCTCAGTGTCTTCGACCAGTGTGTGTTACCAGTGTAGACATGAGGATCCAAAACTTGGTCCACCATGGGCCTCTTAAGAAAGCTCAAGGTCGCCCAAAGAGCCATGGAGAGAGCTATGCTCGGTATTTCCCTACGAGACCGAATCAGAAATGAGGAGATCCGTAGGAAAACACAGGTTACTGACATAGCCCAGCGGATTAGTTCTTTAAAGTGGCAGTGGGCAGGGCACATAGCGTGACGAACGCGATGGCCGATGGGGCAGAAAGGTTCTCGAATGGCGACCACGCGACGGTAAGCGCAGCATCGGACACCCACAGATAGTCAGCGCCTGCCTGCGACCTAAAGAAGGTCGCAGGCAGGCGCTGGATGCAGCTAGCTTCCAACCGGTCATTTTGGAAATCCTTGGGGGAGGCCTAGGTAATTTTTCAATAAACTTCTACGATGGCCACTACATTCTTGTCTTATTATTAGTCTGTGTTGTTACTTATCAGTCTAGTACTGTCAACTGTCGAGCTACGCACGATATTTAAAACGTGAACCTGTATCACATTAATTAGGGTCGAAATGATTTCATCAATCACGTGGCTCTATACGAAATAAATTATTAGGTAGGAATTGAAACAAAATATCTTTTGAAAGAGGGAGATACCTAATTAGGAGTACCCGAAATCGGCGAGCGTGTATGACGAGAGTGATGAGTGTAAGTAGCGAGTGGATATGTCTAGCCTCTACCTACCCCTGGGGAAAAGTGTGATGATAGGTATGTAAGTATAGAAACAAAAGCGTTCAAGTCAGGACATCAATTTTAAATGTTTGTGTAGAATATTCACATCTAAAAATATAGGAACTTACAGGTACAGTGAGCTGCAGAGAAATATGACCCTCTTTCAATATTGATACTTGTGGCATGGGGGTCAGATTTCTCTGCAGCCGACTGTACTTTTACCTTATCCGTGGTATAGATTTATAGAAATCCAAGTGTCTGTCGGGTCAGGTTAGGAAGTGGGTCAGATTAGTTATAAAAATTATATTTTTATTTATGTTCCTAACCTAACCCGCGGCCGGGTTACGATTTTAGGTTAGGTTCGGAATAATCCAATAGGTCAGTAGTTCAAAATGTAGAGTTTTTGAGGAAAGCCGTAACTTAGATTAGAATACGATTGTTCCACCGTGGTTTTTCGAGTTCATTAATAACACATACTATCACTACATAGTATAAAACAAAGTCGCTTTCTCTGTTCCTATATCCCTTTGTATGCTTAAATCTTTAAAATGACCTAATAGATAGTGATTCGGGAGTAAGGTTTTATGCCCATGCGAAGCCGGGGCGGGACGCTAGTATTTAACAAAACTTATTCTACTAAATAGCGATAGCACAGAAGTTAAATCTATTATACTACTTAATTGTACTTTTAATACCAGCAGCTTGCACCAATGTTGGGTATACACACGAGACTCCTACTCCACAAGGAGTCCACTACTGGGCAAAGACGTCCCTGCGATTTTCACATTGACTAGTCAGAAAGAACATTCACGAACTAATTATTGATTGTGACTGTAAACATGGCAATAAAAATCTCATGCCAATTAACACCCGGGTGTTATTCTTAATTAGTTTACTTAATTAGCTGAATTCACTTATAAATAGTTAACATTAATTCCGTTTAGAGATAGTGAAGATCCGTGAAGTTCTTAGAGTAGGTAGCTGTTTTATTATAGAGCGTGTTGAAAGTAGAAAACTCCCGGATTGTTGTTGCAGGTAGTCCGTCCTTAAAAGCCTAGTGAAAAATTAATTTAATAATAATTTTAGTGTTAATACTAATGAAATACTCGTTAATAATACTATTGTGTAATACTTATTTGTGCAATTAAAGTTTTAACGAATTGTAAGTACATACGACTTAAAAATAAATTTATAAAATATGTTGAGATATTTAGTTGGATTGGATCAAATAATTACAAACACACATGTTAAATTATGTACGTAAGTACATCTCTCATCATCATCTGAGCGTCTTTCCCAGTTGCATTTTCACCTTACACTTGAGAGCCCAGGGCATGTTCATATATGTAGCGAGCGGTACTGCTGAATATTTATTTATTTTATAGCAAAAAAAAAAGATTACAATCATGAGTGAGAATAATTGAAATTTAAATACTGTGTAGATCTAAATTGTAATCCAAAAGATGTATGCCTACAAACAACTACAATAGGATACGTACGAAAAGTACTTCCTTCCTCCTGTCCTTCTCAATACTTCTATGTGTTTGCGAAATTTCAGGAAGATTGGTTCAGTAGATATAGCGTGAAAGGGTAACAAACAAACAAACTCACTTTCAGATTTATAATATTAGTAAGAAGTATGATGATTCTGTGGTACGAAGTATGATTAGCCTCCCTGGTAAATAGAAATAAAGATCGATTTAAGGGAACTTATTACCTGGCATTTATTTTTTCTTTCTTTCTTCTTTAATACCGATCGAAAGGAGCCTGTCGCCGTGAAATGACATGATTTATTTTACCATATGCCTATCCTGTTATGTATTCCGTGATATCATATAAGGAAAAAATACAATTTGTCATTATGCATGCAGCAATCGAATCATCAATCATATTCACAACAAGTACTAATAAATAGTTATTTTCTAAATGTCAACTACTACATAACATACATACACACATACAATACAACACACACACCACTACACACTAATTAACTTTTAACCAAAGTATCAATAGTAATTAATAAGACATATTTATACATTAATTATACCTAATAATGCGTATTCTTCTAATTAATAGTAAGTGTCATCGGTATAAATAACAAATAAACAAAAATACATCTGTGGGGTAAAAATTAACATGGGTAGAAAACGGAAACCATAATAGAACTACACTACATGGAGCAGAATACGGAAGAGGGTTGAAAATGGAAATATTCTAGATTAATGAAAACTGTCTAACTACGTGTATATAACCCCTTCCCTTTCATCACCATAGTGCGGGTACATGGGGAGCACGGGCAAATTATGTTTCGACCTAGTTTCGACTCTAGTACTCGAATCAACGATTTTCGAGTGGAAAACGCTCATATAACTCCCTCAATTGCACCCTATATTGTGGGGTAATCAAAGAGCTAATCTAATTGAGTTACTCGATAACTTAGCGGAACGCGCGTGTGTGTAACGATAGCGCGCGTCAAGCGACGGGAGTGCACGGCCATGCTTGTGTTGGTCGCCATTAGTAGCATTTTTATCTTGAGCTCCTCCGCGCTTCCGAAGGCACGTTAAGTTGGTACCGGCTGTTATCGATAGATAGAAATCATAAGGCTGAAAAATCTGACTGTGGTAACCCTAACACACCCGGGTTATGTTTCTATTTCTATGCATACTGGCATAAGGAGCGCTGGGCTATATCAAACTTATCACAAAGACAAACTCGTGTTTTATCAATGTTTTTGTTGAATTAATTGCAACTTCTGGAATTCGCGAGTCGAAATAGATCTTTGTCTCTTTGTACGCGACCGGTCGCGGTGGCCAAGGCCGCCTCCCGCCGGTGAACGGGTTCAATTCTTTGTCTGATCAGGAAGTTAGTGTGCAGCATTATGCTGATATATGTATACTGTTGTTTACAAATATTCATTTGAAAAAATACTAATACAACAGAACTGAATACTAAGCGGATTCGATTCGTACGTTTGTGGGTTCCGACAATATGGTGGAGGCGGAATGAATGCTTATAAATAATAGTCATAGAAAATCCATGTTTTTCCTTATTTTTATGAAAACTGTACTTTTGTAGGTATAGTATTAAAATCTGACGTAAATTTATATAATGAATTATCATTATATAAATTTGATATAGGTAGGATAAATATACTATTTTTGAGATTATCCCGAACCTCACGAACGAACACAATGGACTCTACTGTTTAGTCTTCTTTGGACTCTACCAAGTGCCCTTGGTACAAAATAGATAGTAGTTTCTCTACTTGTATGAAGTTCCTTTTGGCTATCTTATTTTTTTTTAATCTGGATTTTGTTATTGTATTATTATCTGTCTAATTGCGCAAAGTTCGAAATTAATCCGGCGTTGTAAAGTCGATGACAATAACGTTAGGTCAAGCTCCGCATGGTCAAGCTCAACTTGACTATAGATTGATGAAACAATGTGCATTCATCATCATCATTTCAGCAGCAAGAAGTTCATTCCTAGATATAGACCATAAGGCATCTACCAGCTACTTTAATAATTAATTTATTTACAGTACAATATATGCACACAATTTTTTTTTTTTTTTAAATATAGTTTTGCGATCAGACAAAGAGTCTTTCGCCCGCCGCGAAAGTAGAATTCCACCGCTTCACTTAGTCCATTTAGTCCTCGGACTAACGACTTGACTAAATGAAGAAAAATCAATTAAAACTTGATACTGGCAAAAGCTAAGCTATAAATTTGATAGCCATATTGTGGCTTAATTCCACAACCAAAAAAAGAAGGAGTAGCTCTATGATGATAACTTCTTCGTACAGTGGGCTGCAGAGAAATCTGACCCCCTTTCGCGTGAATAGCGATACTTGTGGCATGGGGGTCAGATTTCTCTGCAGCCAACTGTACAAGTTGACGTCAATAATAAAAATAAATAGGATAATGTAAACTGCTCGAAAACCTGTCGATGGCCGTCAACCATAAAAGACATTCTGATAATGTCGTAAGAAGTCACTGGACTGGCGCGGTGCCGCTACTGGCTACTGGGACAGGGCACACCCACAGTGGAACTTTACCCGTTGCTAGCCAATTCTATATTCAAATTATCGGAAAGATACATATTCGTATTGTAGATAAAATAAAAGTACTTATATGTTTATACAGCGTTATCTATATTTTGTAAACTTTATTTTGTTTTGTTTCTTTGTAATTGGGACTTGCTATACCATAGTAGCTTACAACAAATACCCATAGCAAGGAAACCTATACTTATCACGTAAGCCGTTGGCCCCTGGCTGCTATCGGTAGATGACAGTCGTTAGACTATGTCAGATGCCTTTAGGCAGCCTGAAAAATCTGTCAGTATTGGCCACTAACACCCGGATCATGTTTCTGTTGGTCTGGTTTCCCTGTAAAAAGGGTTACAGAGCCTTTTCAACAACTTAGTAAAGAGAGAAAAATCTCTTAAAGGGACTAACGGGCTCTCGAGGAAACAGTTGAGGACGCTATCGCTTATCGCGCCCCCATTGGGAGCCCATAGCTGACGATATTTGCACAAAGGTCTACATCTGAATTCATATTCCTCTCCAAATTTTTTCATATTCGAATACCTGTTAGTACATAAAAAACCACAGAATAAGTAGTTAGTAACACATTTAGCAATAACATTGCCAAATTTATTTTGTAGTGTATTTTTATTACCCTTTAAATACATCACGTAGTTCTTTGGTCCACGGGTTCTGCGGGCACGTTGCGCCAATATTTGATGATAATTGACACCTGCTGCGCGTCAGACCCGATAAACTGATAGTGATGTACAAAATAATAAACAATCTAAAAGAAAGTTCGGTAAGATGGAATTATTGGAAACGCAAAAGGGTTTCGCTAATGCGACTTCGCCTAACATGTCATCACTACATAGTATAACACAAAGTCGGTTTCTCTGTCCTTCTATCCCTTTGTATGCTTAAATATTTAAAACTATGCCACGGATTTTAAAGGGTTTTTTTTTTATTGATAGAGTGATTCAAGAGGAAGGTTTTAATGCCCATGCGAAGCCGGGACGGGTCGCTAGTTAAGTATATAAGAAAATTCTCCGTGCGAAATTGGGGCCGGCGGGTCACATAAAAGCAGCCACTTATCAACCTAATAAGCTAACATGACTACTCTCACTTAGGATATAATAACGAATTTATTTTCGTACATATTTAACATTGATTCCGTGTAGTCATGTGCGCATGCGTCGCTCGTTGATCATTGTTCGAGTAAGACTGACGTGTGGACTGACGTCAGAATGCTGTACACAAACAATATCATTGTTTGTTCGGCAAAAGCGCCAATTGTTTTATCGATGCAACCTCTGATTCTGATTGCAAATTCTGTTTTGAATATTTAAAGTTTGCGAGATTTCGCCCGCGGCTTCACCCGCGTGGATTTCGGGAACAGTGCTAAAGGATAAAAGGTACCCTATGTCTTTCTCAGTACTCCTAACTATGTGTATGCGAAGTTTCAAGCAGAGTGGTTCAGTAGATAAAGCGCGAAGAGGTAACAAGCGAACAAACAAATAGGTAAACTAACTTTCGCATTTATAATATTACTAGCTGTTCCCCGCGGCTTCGCCCCGCGTGGGACTCGGTTATATCACGCCTATGTTTGACCTCAGATCGTTAACTACATCCCTACCAAATTTCATCACAATTGGTCCAGCAGTTTAGCCGTAAAGAGGTGACAGACAGACAGACAGACTTTCGCATTTATAATATTAGTATGGATTAGTATGATTATTAAGTAGGGATTTTTGCTAAGTCGGTAGGTACTTCAATTTTTAGCTTATCATATAGCGAAAAGGATGTTATGTAGCATGCAAATGATAAGATTATTGTTATTTTTACTTACAGAAGGTTACACGGTACACACCTCCAACGTGCCTCCAATCATGATAGATAGCAGATGTCTCACGTTTTTGATAGCTGTTGCATGCAACTTTGCTTGCATTTGCCTTTTGCAAATATTTATTTGCAAAAGATGCGTGTAATAAACCAAAATAGTTTAAGTTATTGTTCATTATAAAGAGAACACCGAAAGTTTTTTTTTTGTAATGTTTTTATTTATATATATATATATATATATAAATGAACCATTCATTGAGTGTATGTAGAAGCTTAGGTCACATTATAATCAACGAAATTAAAGGCACTTACTTTAGAATGTACCAAATAAAGTTTGTCAAACTGCTCCTTTTATCTTAGTAGGAAATAGTACAACGGACTTTGCTTATAGCGGACTTGGCCCGCAACTTATCATGTCACTGTCATTCAATTCTTAATTAGACATTATCGTTTGAATATGCCTATCATGTTTTAATTGGATCCTTGATTGGCTAAAATCTAGCAAAATCTGGTCACTTCGAGTTTTTTTTCGACGTAATTGGAACATGTTTTATTCCAGAAAGTAAAATAACTACACACAAATAAGTGTCATATGAAGTCATTATTCTACAAACTGCCTATTTATTTGAATGAGGCGTACGTGATTAGGTAGGCAATTAATTTTTCTGCAATTATATTTTGTTGAAAACGCTAGCAATTAATTAGCTAAGTGTACTTTAATAATAGCTACCATAACTATAAATGCGAAACTGATTTTTATTTTGTTTATTTGTTTGTTATGCTTTCACGCACTATTTACTAAACTATCTTCTTGAAATTTGCATACACATAGTTAGAAGTATATTAAGAAGGACATACAATATTCTCTCCATTTCTTGTTTTCTCATTTCTAAGTATAGTTATATTAAAAATATGCTAAAAGTCTGGGAAACTGTCTGAGCAGTTTCATTTTTTATTTTATTTGTTAAAACGCCTTATTCAATAATTCTGCCGTGAATTATCTATAGCCGGGTTATAGGTGATGTTATCTATACTTATTTACCTATAATAATTTATTTATCGACTTCTCCTATCGCCGCATTGTCATGATTCATGATGTATCATAACATGTACCCTTGCATATCCGTAACTGGAATGAAACACTATATGTGACAATCGTGTAGAATTTTTCCATTGTTTCCGTTCTTACCGCCATTTTTACAGAAACATGGACCGTCGATTTATCGGTGCAATACTCAATTGCATGATGCAATAACTGGCAAATATGGCTTTCTTTGGAATGATACCTTTTTACTATTTTTTCATAGCAATTTGGGATCACTGATGGATTGTTTTTCGTTTATTTTTGTCCCTATAAACAACTTCTGTATTTCCATTGAAGTGAAACTACTTGGGTTGTTACGTATTCATCCTGTGATGTCTCGTCCTATTTCTTTACTCATGCCAAACTAGTATACCAAACTCATTCTACCACATTATTTTAATATATTTCCTAAGTCATCCCAAATGCATTCTTTACTCATCCCGAAGCAAAATTACCGAAAGAGTATGGATAGAAAACAATTTTAAATAAATATGTTTATTAAAATTATTATCACAAAATCACAACATATATTTTATAAAAACAAATTTTATGTACGATCATACTTTAGTAAATGGTGCTATATTATTGTTAGCCAAGACAACCTTGTCCTTTGTGATTCTTCAAAGTTGAAAGCTGCTTGAGTAGGAACAACCTCCTATACACATTATGACTTCTAAAAAAAGTCTCTCTCTCACTCCTCAGTCTCAGAGTAGGTAATAAAATATATGACTCTACAATAAGAGTTGAAAGATAAAGAAAGAGAAAAGAATACCGTAACTACAATAGTACTTTAAGGTATAATGTGCCTTAACTTACATTTTGAATAACACAATGCGATTCTTACATAACTGTAAAATACAGAATTTAAAATGATATAATATGCATAAATTGATCATTATGAAGCAGCATTTATTCAATTTTTACAAAAAAAAAACGTGATTTCAAGTGTACTAATCGACACGAAGACTGGATGTTGCTAAGTAAGAACATATTGTACTTTTTCATTCCCAAAATAGAATTTAATTCTTATTATCTGTTAAACCTTGAAGTATTTTGAGTGCGAATAAAATTCTTGTGACTAGTTGCGACGAATCGGTTTCCAATCAGAAGTGTTTATTTATAGACTTAATCGTATCGAACAAACTCTACTAACTATGATGCAATTTGGCACAGAGACAAATTCAGTAGTGGCATCTTTTGCAGCGTAGAAATTATAAGGCATCCTGAACAAATAACATTAGAAAGGCGATTATGAGTTTACTGAACCCATTTTGAAACAATTTGGTACCAGAACTCGGTGTTTTTTGCCAGTACATAGGAACAAACCTTACGCAGTTTCATATGTGTGGATTGGGTTACTGAAGTATCTACCACGTTTACAGCATTTTGTATGCAACTAACGTTGACCCTTTAGAGATAGGCATTCGGCATGACGAAACAGAACCTTGAGCATTGTCGTTTTCTGATGAAACCTTCCACTCTATTTCTCTATACTCAAATATTGTTTTTGCTCCCCGCAATGTAATGGCAAAGGTCAATAAAATACAAAAACAAGATAATAAGTCGTCGTAACCGGTTAAATTATTACGATTTTTACACGTAGAGACACACCCGCGCTATCAGCCAATCAGAACGCGCCATTTAAACACTCCCATGTTACATATAAATTGCGCGCGCGCATTTTATGTCACATTCGAAGTTTGAATTTGTATCTAAACACATCTAATTAATAAATGGGTGATAGGTTAAATATAATTGGGTATTATAGATGGTTGATATTCCTATTCAGCTTCAGTAATTTTGACAAGATTTAGTTCCAATTCCAACTCTAGTTTTTTTATTTTTTCAAATCAGAAAGTATTAGATATTTTTTTAGACTTCGTAACTTTAGTATTTGTTTATTGTACAATTTAAAAATCATTAACAATTGAAAATTCAAAATGCTGCACTTCAAAACAATCCCAGAAGACTACGTGAGGAAGACCGCGCAGTAAGTAATATTTTTCTTCATATTTTCTAATTTCATAGAAGCTGAAAGTCTATTAAATCAGCTGAGTTTTTGTTTTTTGGTTTCTATTCCAAGTCGATTTTAAATGTATTATTTCATATTCACTTAATGTTCCACGGGGAAAGTTGTAGGTACAATATTATTTTAGGATCTATTTTTTTCAATGATAATTATAATTTCAGTGTATAGACCGGAATAATATGTATAGAGGTCTAGGTAGTCTTCGATAGAAAAAAACACCTCTTCCTTTTCAGTGTGCTTCGTTAGTTAGGTCTTACATACTATCTGTGGTGCTTCGTAGAGGTGACTAAAAAAATTACAATTTACTTATTTCTTTCTCTGTGCGATTGGTGGCAGATACCATATACCAGATAGCAGAAGGGTATGGGAGGTGGCCAATCGTAAAAAAAATATTATATCTACTATCGAATCTTATAAAAACAATAAACATTTTAAGTGGCTGCTTTCGGGCGTTTTAGCAGATCCCAAATTCCGAAGTCTTAGACACAACCGATATTAGACTTAAATGAAAAAAAAAATTACAAGAACCCACCTATTACAATCGGTCGTTTATAGAATTGGACATTTAAAGAATCGGTCAATTTTAGACTACGTAGTCATTTTAAGAATCGGTCGTTATTCGACTAAACCTTTATTTATCTTTTGTCCCCAGATGTGCGCAGGTCGCTCTTGGCTGCAGCCGCGCGGCACATCAGACAGCCGTCAGGGGGGTCTCCAAGCCGGCACTAGCGGCTCTCACACCTAAGGTAGGCTAAATAAAAAAAATAAAAAGTAGAAAACACTTCCACTTAAATTACATAAAGGGATTGCATTTGATCTTAGTCTATTTGCAAAATAATATTTTTTTAAAGTTTAGAAATATACGTAAGACCTAAAATGGAACTAATGATTCTCCGATTTCTATTCCACAGCAATATTATAATACTGACTTGTCCATTTTGTTATGAACTTCATTCCGTTGCGTTATGATTTTGTATGGAATTTATAAGTTATTCTATTTGAAAAAACTATTTTCCAAATTAGCCTAACTGGGGACCGAAACCAGAACCCAAGTTTAGCTCATTGACCAATACACTATCTCAGCAAAGTAAAAAAAGGTCGAGTTATGGATACATTTATTACAGTAAAAAGGACTTTTCGCTACTATTCATAAAGATTTTATTTACAGGTCCGTGCTTTTGTGGAGCGTAGCGTGTCTCTGTGCCAGCCAGACCATGTCCACGTGTGTGACGGCTCCGAGACCGAGGCTGGAGCCCTGCTGCACCTGATGCAGCAACAGGGCACCCTGCGACCACTGCGACAGTATGACAATTGGTGAGTGAGGTCGTTGTAAAAACAGACATAAAAATGTAGTCTGGGTTCTAGAATCAATTGATTACATAACAGGGTTTCGTCAAGTAGACGGACGTTCATAAAAATTTATGCCGAATTCATAGTACCTACGTAACCACGCAGAAATTATCTCTACATAGTATAAAACAAAGTCGCTTTCTCTGTCCCTATATCCCTATGTATGCTTAAATCTTTAAAACTACGCAATGGATTTAAATGCGGTTTTTTTAATAGATAGAGTGATTCAAGAGAAAGGTTTTTATGCCCATGCGAAGCTGGGGCGGGTCGGTCTATATATAGGTAACTAACTATTGCCTGGAGCTCCAACCAGTGGTAGTTATATAGCCGGGATAAAATATAGCCTATGTTTTGTCCCAGGGTCTAAATATAATCTCCATTTCAAATTTCATCAATTTTAAAACACATCCATACAAACTTTCGCGTTTATAATATTAGTAACTAGTCATTAGTTACTATAATTAGCTATTATAAAAAGAAATTGCGACATATTGAAATCCGGGCACGTGTTTGTTGTGTGGCGGGCAAAGAAGTTCGAATCGCGCGCGGTCTACGCAATTTTTTTTTTTAATCTATTATGGCGGGCAATCTAGAATACAAATGGTGAGTAGAGTCGATTCTTTCTACATTAATGTAGTAAAAAGTAGAGCTTTTAGTATTTAGGTAGTCCGCGCTTATTGCTTTAGGTACGGTTTCTACTTTGTACAATAAATAGTTAACTACCCTCGCCAACTACTCTTACTTACCTCCAGCTACTAATTTCAGATTTTGCGTTGGTAGAGTCGTACCTACTATGTATTTTTTAATTTATTGTTTGCTATAGGTATAGTTAAACCTATATTATTATCGATGCGAATTTTACAACAAATATTACGTAATATTACTATTAAAACTAATAGCAATTTTTTTGTAGTTTATTAATATCATTATGTTTCTGCTACGCACTACCTAATGTATTTTTAAGTATCAACACACCTAGTTGGTGATTCTAGTTTTATTATTATCACGCTCATAAGCTGAAGTACCTCGTAAACTACCAGATTTTAGGAATTTTCCACTTTATCTGTTCTTGAAATTACGACTTTGTCTCCCCTTGAAGTAGCTATAGATATAGTGTGACCTTTGATTAGAGAATAAATAATCAAATAGTGATATGACTAAATTTCAACTTCATAAAGAAAAACTTCAAGTATTGATTATTTTAAAAAAATCTGCCAAGTTGTCAACTTCCTTCTTTTTGGAAGTCGGTTGATTAATCAAAACTGCCACTCCAGATTTTGCCCAGCTCAATGGCCGCGTTCGTTGTTACTTTGAATCACAATGGATATTCCTTGAACCTTTGATTATAACTAACTAGCGACCCGCCTCGGCTTCGCATGGGCATAAAAACCTTCCTCTTGAATCACTGTATCTATTAAAAAATACCGTATCAAAATCCGTTGCGTAGTTTTAAAGATTTAAGCATACAAAGGGACATAGGGACAAAGAAAGCGGCTTTCTTTTATACTATGTAGTGAAGTGATAATAATCAATTTTTTTTACATTATATTAAATAAAAACATACTATTAATATTAAAAATAAAATATTCAAGTCAAGAAATACACTACTAAACAAATAAAATAAAATAATGCAAAGTAAACACTATTATCTGTATTGTACATTAAGGAAGCAATAAATGATTTGATTTGATTTTATCCCCCATATTAAGAAACGTTTGTTAAGCATATTTTAGTTCAAATGTGTTTCGTCTCGTTCTTTCACATGAAGTGTCAGGTAAGAGAGTAAGAGCCAAAACATATTTTAGTTAAAATGGGCTTGCTTATCAAACGTTTCTTAATGAAAATATGTAACTGAATATAACAGTCATAGCCCGCAACTGACTAATAAAATTTGTTCTAGCTGGCTGGCACGCACGGACCCAGCTGACGTGGCTCGCGTGGAGTCCCGCACCTTCATTTGTTCTGAGAAGGAGCGGGACGTGGTGCCGGCCGCCAGGGCTGGCCAGAAGTCCGCCTTGGGGAACTACATCGCTCCCAGTGATTATGAAAGAGCGGTGGCTGATAGATTCCCTGGCTGCATGAAAGGTAAGGCTGAGCAATTGAGCATTTATTCTTAAGGTGATACCTCGGTGAACATTAGCGCCACTATTATTTAAAAATCATTATTCACTGTAAACACAAGTTATTAAAAATCCCTGTTATGTAATTAAGGTTCTGGTTCTGCAGTTAATTTTAAAGAAGAAGAAGAATTAAAAAGACATTATTATGAAGTCAACAGAACCCTGGAAGCTCTAAAGCAATATAGCTGAAGATGCAACCTAACTTAATACTTTAATATTTAACTTACTGTTTTTCTCTCCTATCAGGCCGTACGATGTACGTGATCCCATTCTCGATGGGCCCCGTGGGGTCCCCACTGTCCAAGATCGGAGTGGAGTTGACTGACTCGCCCTACGTCGTCTACTCAATGAGAGTCATGACCAGAATCGGTAAGTAAACGACAATTAGAAAGAGTACTTATTTTATTTAATGCAATGCAAACGACAATTAGAAAGAGTACCTACCTACTTATTTTATTTTATGCTACCACCACACTTGGCTATTTGTATACGAATATTTGCCTATTTGACCGCGTGGACGGTATATTTGGCAAAACTTTTGCGTTATTTCCCTACTTTGCTTATCCGTCTATTTTGGCAAATACGCGAATAGCCAAGTGTGGTGGAATCATTATACATTTGAATGACCAACAGCAAATAAATTTACATAGGTAACAAAATGATGTATAACAAAAAGCCAATAATAGGTCTTCACACATAGATACATATTATGTGTTGAGATAACGGGAACGCCAAAACTACACTTGTTGAATCTAGCAATCAAACAGTTGATTAAAGTAGATAGATACACTTAGGTAATGTAGAGGAAAGAGGAGTAGCTCGTGATGCTCGCCAGAATCAGATCATCTGAGTAAACCAGGTAACCAAAGTAAACTGGTATAGAACCCCAAGTGAAACTTTTCGGTCTCAAATAAAGCTAGAAGCGATATAAAGCGGTTTAGAGTAGAAGAGTTATTTGTCTTTCCATCATATCCTTTGGTAGCACTTATTTAATTGGATGCAGGAGTATCCGGATCCACTTTCCATACCAAATTATGAAAAAAAAACATGATTCTTAGTTAACAATTCGTGTATCAAACAACAGGCAGCAAAGTCATGGAGGCGCTCCGTCAAGACGAGACCTTCGTGAAGTGTCTCCACGCGGTCGGCAACGGCGGAGTGACAGGCTGGCCCTGCGACCCTCAGCGGACCATCATCCTGCACAAACCTTCTGACAACGAGATCGTTAGTTTTGGTGAGTAGTTAATGAGATTTTGGGCAGAATTAGAAAGATAGATAAATGATTTATTCTCAACCATTTACAATTTGCACAAAAATAGAATTACAGTACAACATTAAGCACACTACAGATTTAAATGCGAAAAAAAAAAAAGAATGTAACCTTATACCATCAAACAATAACCCCAGTGGTTATTGTTCATACAATACAAGTACATTCAATTCCGTCTTATTAACCACAGAAAAAAGGTAGTCATCCATACACAGGATAGGACTTTGAAGCTCGTCAATTACACAGTGTACGCTTTCTTCACTGCCCGATCCTTCAAGCCATCGTAGCATCGCCGTCCAAAAGGCCGACTGGCAAGATATGGTGCTGGGTAAGGAACAGTGGGAAGCTCTGTTGTCGGACCGAGATCCTCGTTAGGTCGCTGATCCATCGCAGTAAATAAATAAGATTTTAAGTTGAATTTCTTCAGCATCATAGACCCTAAAGTGGCAGCATAGTCATATTATAGTCAGGATGACCATCACTTTATCCTCGTGCTTTTTACCGAAAATGCTATAGGGCAAGGCGAACCCAGACGTCGCGTACCTCACCTACGCATTTTTCATGGTTTACAGACAGACTTTTACTAAAGATCCTCACGGCTTCAGCCTTCTTTCCCTCGTCGGAGTTGGGAGTTGCACTTTGACTCCTGCTGATTTTCAGCATCTTCTTTCTTATTCTCGTGTCGTCGCTTACCCACGGTAGACAAACGTTTTCAAACTTTCTTTGTACGGAGAAGACAAGTTGGAATGACTTAACGTCTATATAATACGTTATTGGTGTTTAAATTTATTCGGGACTAACAGCTTAAAATTACTTTCCGAAGCAGCGCGAATTATCACCAAACACGGCCACGCAAAAACGTGCAGCACATGCATAAAACCTCAGCGATTGAATGGTGAAATAAACCTATTTTGCTTTGGCTACAGGAAGCGGCTATGGTGGCAACAGCCTGCTGGGCAAGAAGTGCTTCGCCCTCCGCCTGGGCTCTGTCATCGCGAGGCGCGAGGGATGGCTCGCCGAACACATGTTGGTGAGTACAATTTATATCCATACGATATATGGTACCTAAGTACAGGGGGGTTACTACCATTTCTTAAAACCACGTAAGATCCAATAAGGGTGAGACATCTCCCTTATCGCCTTACATCATGCTTGGTTTGACTTGCACTTGCATGGTTTTTAGAGATGATAGTCGGCCACCGGTACTTACAGTATTTTGTCCATACGATACGGTTATTTTTTTCGTTCCGGTGGCTAAAAAAACTGAATCTTCATAGAGCTTTGTACATTAGACAAGACAAGATTGTATTTGATTTGATTTTTTTGATGATTGTTTGTACACAAATAAGTTTATTCAACTTTATAGAATTTTCCTTTCTTAGGGAATCCTGTACCCCTAGTATGAGACGCTAGCGACTGCGTTAGGATTTTGTATGGAATTTCTTAGTTGCCTTACTATCCGCCAGAGGCGCTGTACAGGGGGATAACTACAATAAATATCGCCTTACATAATGTATCGCGCTGTCACGCTTACTCACTGGATCTTGCATGGTTTTTAGATATGGTGGTAAGCCACCAGGTTTGTCATATAAAATCGCTAACGCAGTCGCTAGCGTCTGCGTTTAGAAAAACTCATACTAGCCGGGGCACATAGGACATAGGTCTGCATTTTAACGTCTTATTTGAAATCCCCAGATCGTCGGTATAACGGACCCACAAGGTCGCAAACGGTACATCGCGGCCGCGTTCCCGTCAGCCTGCGGGAAGACCAACCTCGCCATGATGACGCCCACGCTGCCTGGCTACAAGGTGGAGTGTGTGGGAGACGACATCGCGTGGATGAAGTTCGATAAAAATGGAGTCTTGAGAGCTATCAACCCGGAGAATGGGTTCTTTGGAGTTGCTCCTGGTAAGTTTCTTTTGATTGATTCTTTCTTTTATTGTATGGCTTTGCTATGTGGGGTGGGAGAACATGCGTAATCCCGATTAGAATCTCGCCTTGAGCTAAGATGAATAATTATTACTATTAGCTCTGTACCACCTGTAACTCGACTTAACCTTGTCTTAGACTGATAATTAAGTTTTAATATAGGTAGTTACATAAAGGACTAATCTACTTTTCACATTTCTGAAATATAGTTCTTCTAACAAAATCTCGTCTTCTACCTCTATATTTAGAAGTAGAGGACAGCTTTCCCCCTTTACAACTTCTTAGTAACAATCTTTTCCGATGGGCACACAATTTCAATAAAGAATTTCCGTTTTTCTACAGGCACCTCAGAAGCTACCAATCCGATTGCAATGTCGACAATATTCCGCAACACTGTATTCACCAATGTGGCCGAGACTGAAGAAGGCGGCGTTTGGTGGGAGGGCATGGGCAATGCCCCGGCTAAGCTGACCGACTGGAAAGGCCAGCCATGGACTCCGGACAGCAAAACTCCCGCAGCCCATCCTAACTCCAGGTGAGTTGGCTGAATGGAAGTTATCGTTGGTTTCAGAAAAAAAAAACACTTTATGGTTTTCAATGTTGCCATGTTTTTATGAGTTCTCCCACTTTGAAAGGTTTTATTAACAAGATGATTATTAGCGTTATTCTTCTTCGTCACAATAGGTTACAAGATCCATTAGTCCTGTACACCCTGGTCTCAGATTACTTAATATATTTATTACTGCGAAAAAGATTTGACAGGGTCAATTGACCTTGAAGGTATCTTGTATCGTGTATGTTACATACATATGTGTGAGTAACATGATATCAATGAAATAATTTTGAAAGAGATCAATAACTAGCTTTGCATTAAAAAAACATAATATTCGTGTTTTCAGATTTTGTACCCCAGCAAACCAGTGCCCAATGATCGACAGTGAATGGGAGAGCGCCGAGGGAGTACCAATTTCCGCCATCTTGCTCGGCGGCAGACGGCCGGCGGGCGTGCCTTTAGTGGTTGAAGCTAGAGATTGGCAACATGGCGTCTTCATGGGCGCCGCTATGAGATCTGAGTCTACTGCTGCGGCTGAACACAGCGTAAGTAGTACAACTTATTTATTTCTGGTAGTTACATGTTAGAGAATTTCATTGTTTTATATATTGAGTTACAAAGGCTTATCGCTATTGCAATTTCTTCCAGCCAAAATTAGGGTACAATGGAATTTCTGATAGTAATTATTTTATGAGTTGTCGATCGAATATCTTAGATTATATTATAACAAGATGTAACAAGTAGGCATTATACGGGATTCCCCCATAGACTATTATAAATCTACTTATTCGAAGCTAGGCATGATTTATTAACAAAAAATATTTACAGGGCAAGGTCGTTATGAATGATCCGTTTGCGATGCGTCCGTTCTTCGGCTACAACTTCGGTGACTACCTGCAGCACTGGCTGTCGATGCCGCAGCCCGGACGCAAAATGCCAAAGATCTTCCACGTCAACTGGTTCCGTAAGAATGATGAGGTCAGTATATTTCTTAAACTTCAAATATTTTCAATTGCTGTCGAAAAGTACCTACGTACTTAGTTAGCTATTTGTAGTTAAAATGCTGAGGTATCGAAATACTTTCCAGTGCAATTTATAAAAAATCGATCCAGCTAGAAATTTCTATAAGGTACATCCAAAGCATACATACACACTTAAGTTCATAGCGCTTAAGTTTTGGGATTTTCCAATCGCTTAACATTGTTTCTTGTTATATTCAGGGTAAATTCCTCTGGCCCGGTTTCGGGGAGAACTCTCGCGTGTTGGACTGGGTGCTCCGTCGTTGCGACAATGAGCCATGCTACACTGAGACTCCGCTTGGTTTCATCCCAAGAGAAGGGGACCTTAACATCAAAAACCTCGGAAATATTGATATGAAGACACTGTTTAGTATCCCCAAGGACTTCTGGTTGCAAGAGGTAACAAACATTTTATTTGGTTAAGTAAAAGTTTGTCAAAATCATAAAAACTTCTTAAAAATATAAACTGACTGGCATTGAAACAATTACTTTCGTACGACTAGGTATCGTTAGATTGGAATTGGTTAAATTGATGCCAGTCAAATCTTTATTTTTTTTATATATGCACATACCTTCTTATTAACCTTATATAATTTAAAGTTAAATTAGCAATAGGTATGTATCTTAAGTGCAATAAAGATATTTCAAACAAATACGTTTGTCCTCAGGCTGATGCTATTGGAAAATATTTCAAAGAAGAAGTCGGATCAGATTTGCCTCAAGAAATGTGGAATGAGCTCGAGACTCTCAGAAAGAAGATTCAATCATCATAAGCTAGTATACCAAAGACAACTCGTACGATGCTTCGCATTTATGTTACTAACTTGGACAATAAATATAAGCATACATTGCTTGACGTAATTAGGGTAAACGTTGTATAGAAAACGTATAAAATGAATAACGTATGCCGTATTTCATTTGTAAAGAAAATGTAAACAGAATGACATCTTTGGAAAGACGTATTGAGGAAAGAATACGAAGGCTGTGTTAATAAATTAAGTTATTTAGTCATAAATTCTAGAACGTAAGTTCTATTTAATGTACATATAGGAATTATTTTTAATGAAATCAAATAAAAACACAATTGTTACATAATTGTAATTTTTATTTCATATGTTTTGCGGAAAACACTCGTACTCCATCCTGAGTTGAGGCTCTTGCATATTTTGTTAGTAAAGCATTGACGTTCATTTTATCTGTAGCATAACACCTGAAATACAAAATTAAATAAAAATCCTTTCAAAATAGTATTTTCCACCCACTTTATTTTGAAATGTCTATGGAACCATTTTCTGTTTTAGTAAGAGTATTAAGAATTAATTGCTTACTCGATATATGGAGATATTTCTTCAACGGTCCATTTCGGTCTTGTTTGAAACAGAATCTTAAATCGTTCATTTATATCTTCAGGTAGATCACTCTCGACAAACCCCCAAACTACTTTAGGGGTAGTAGTTTTGTCAATTAATGCAATTCCAGATAACAAAGATTCCTAAAAAATAAATGCATGTTTATTCACTTATTATGAATGAATGAAAAATTATTTAAGAAACATAGTCTCATAAGTGTTAGTATATTGCCACTTTTTAGAAAATTATCAAAGATTACGAAATTGTAAAATATTGTGTCCGAAAAAATACTACTTACATCGGGAGTCATTCCTTCAGGAACCGAGTCTTTCCAAGCTTGCAGAAATTCGATCAGGTTGAATTTTCCAGCACTTCTTAACAATACTCTCGCCAAGAATTTGCATACTTTATCTTCCATGTATTGGTAATATTGAACACCATCTTCTGCCACTGATTCAACTGTATAAAATTCAAATACTGATTCCAATATAGGGAGCGGTACAAGATCTTTCAAACTATCAAAAGTAACCTCTTTAGAAATTCTGTCCAAAGGCCAAGAGTTTTCTTCTATTAAATCTATCATGTATGAAAGAACTCTGAATTCATAATCGAATTCTAATAGACGATAATATCCATCAATTTCAATAGCTTGAATTTTCTTTAGTTCAGCATTTAACTCGGCTCTGGATGCTTGAGTTTGATCGAATATCGCATCATAAGTCATTAACTTAGTTTTATCCACAGCGTACTCTAATTCAGATCCTTGGTATCTCGTCGGTTCTAATAATTTTCTTAATTTCGATAAACGAGGCTTGCAGGGTTTTAATTCGTAGTAAGTAAAGAAAGTGTTAACGATATCTTTATTTTCAATTGTCCTAGGGCTTTTGACACCCTCATCAGATTCTGTGGATTTATTTAAACTAGTATTTGATTTGTCTAAAGACGTATCTGAATCACATTCCATTGAATTATTTTTCTTAGTCTCGTCAAGGCCTGTAGAAGCAGCGAATAGCAAGTCGGGCACTAAGAGAAGACTGTTAGATGTTTCCGCTTCCTTTACATCGTATGTCTTGTCACTGGTGCATAATACAACATTTTCATCTGGATCTCCTGTAACAGCATAATACCTGGCAATAGCATTCCTTTGCTTTCTTTTCACAAATAAAATTTTTCTTTAATGTAAGAGATAAATATCATTTTGTAAGATCAACCTACCTTTGAAGGCCAACTCTCCACCTTCTTCTATTATTTTCAGTAAATTGGCATCGAGCTGCATAAGTTTCAAGTTATCATTATTTTTGTTTGGATCTGGAAATCTTAATATTTGTGTGATTTCTGTTAATTCAGATTCATGTAGTTTGGCTATTTTGATTATTTTACGAACATCTTCGGGTTTTCTCTGTTCACTAAAACAAAACCAAAATTAATTAGTCCAATCGAAAATCCTACACAAGGCATCCCCTCAGGTACATAGTCACGCTATTATTTGTTCGATTCAAACTATTGGTGACGGGCATGCTGGGACTAACATTAGTGAAGTGAGTGAGCACCGGCTGGCAGTAGTTTGCATGAACTAGCCTGGAGGCGGAAGCACGCAAAGTAATTTGGCATTTACTTGTAAGAACTTGCCAAATTACTTAGTGAAATTAGTGAACTCGTCAGTTTAAGCTGCAGCACAGGGGGGTTATCATCATCAATATTAGCAGGCCCGAAACGAGTTTGTAAGAGATATGGCGCATTGCAACATATGTGTGCAATCTCGCTTACTAACTCGTTTCGACCTAAAGGGTGCCACCATCATCCAAAATAGCAGGCCCGAAACGATTAATCGAGATGGCGGCGCCTTACATGTATTGCGTATTACTCACTCGTTTCGGACCTCCTTAGATAGATGATGGTAGGTAACCCCCCCCCCCCCCTGCTTATATAGACCATGGTAACCCTGTATCATTTATTTTAAACAACATAGACTAGCACACATTAGATGCTCATGCACGCATGATGGTTTTCCATCAAACAAAGGGATGGTACTCGAAAGGTGAATTGAATCGACTGATTTACAAACAAATCATTTTAATTTTTTAAACTATAAAATCAAGAATTTTGCGATGATTTGTTTGGAAATCAGTTAATTTTGTTGTTCCATCGTAAATCATCGCAAAATTCACGAATTAAACAAAAAATATTAGGATTTTTTGTTTTGTAAACAGTCGATTCAATTCACCTTTCGAGTACCATCCCTCTTTTTTTATGGTTTTCCATGCGCACATGAGCGTCTAGGGTGCGCCTTAGATACCTTTATTATGGGGAAAAATTTTAATATTCCCTATAACCTACACGATAAACGAGGCTAGCAACAATCATTGTCTATGATTGAAAAAACCTTTTGACAGTTGACAGTGACGTGACGAAACATTTGAGTTGACATTTGGATCAGCCAGTCAGTTCAGTCAGTCAGTGATCAAAATTGCGTGATTACAAAAATCACGATTTTAGTTTTAGATTAGTTAATATATGTTATAAACACGAAAATGTCGTTGTTTGGTGATATTCTATCAAAAAATGAAGAGAAAACGAATAATCAGTCAGGCGCAAGCCTGTCTCCATATTTGAACTTCGACCCTCAAATCATACCCAAAATGCAGCCAGAATTCCTTTATCCTGACGATAGACATATGGCCTCTACTGCAAGGCGGTCCAATGTAGCCCTACCTATCATCGGAATGTCTTTTATGAGTGGTTCAGGTAAAGTACTTACAAAGTTTATCATATAACCTCTGATTTACATAACCTAATATTTCACATTAGAAGTGTTATCATAAAAATATATATCAGGTAAGTCAAAATGTAGAAGCACTATTTATCCATATGAAATTGACAAAAATCAAATGATTAACTACTTGTTGGACTGTAGCTAAATAGGTGTAACACATTTAAGACGATACCTCAGTGAACACTCTAGCGCCACCATCATTTAAAAATCATTATTCCCTGAAAACACAAGTTATCAAAAATCCGTGTTATGCAATTAAGGTTCTGGATCTGAAGTTAATTTTAAACATATTAAACTATAATTCCCTATAGTTACAAATTGCATTATTGCTTAAAACGGCCACTTTTAGCAGTTTTGCAATTTCTAACTATATGTTACTATAATTTAATAATTGAATATGATTAAAATTAACTTCAGATCCAGAACCATAATTACAGCAGAGGGATTTTTGATAACTTGAGTTTACAGTGAGTTGATTTTTAAATGATGTGGCGCTAGTGTTCACCGAGGTATCACCTTAAGTATGAAATATATTTGTATTATTTGCAAAAATTTTACAATTGCACCAATTTATACAAAGGCAGACTTATCGCTAAAGCAATCTCTTAGTCAACTTAGGGTGGTATGATTAAACACAACGGTATTATTTTTTACATTATACTGTTATTCCTTTATTCTTATTACAGGGATTGGTGGAGTCACTGGACTATACAAAGGACTCCGAGCGACCACACTGGCTGGACAGGTTGGCAAAGTGAGAAGAACCCAAGTCATCAACTACGTCATGAAGCAAGGTAAACATTATGACAAGGCAAACATTACAAACATAGTACCTAATCCTCATTATATATCTACAAAAGCAAGTTAAACTGAACCATTAACAAGACATGCTTTAACAATATTCAAAATGTGACAGTATTTTTTTTTATTTATTCACAGGCACAACAACCGGCTGCACTTTGGGCATCATAGCATCATTCTACTCCTGTATCGCTCTCGGTGTGACTTGGATCCGTGACAAAGAGGACACAGCTAATACATTCATAGCTGCAGCTACTACAGGAATGATCTACAAGAGCACAGCAGGCCTGCGTTCCATGGGCCTCGGAGCAGCCGTCGGGCTCACACTAGCAGGAGTCTACACACTAGTTACTGACAACGACAATATATGGAGCAAGGCCAGATACAACCGTTTGTGATTCAGTTGCCGCCTATTAGGAGTTATGTAAATAGACTGTTATGTTATGTTTACACCAAAGATGCACATATGGACTTACTCGGGCTATGTCCAGTGTTGGAATGGTGAAGTTATCCTGTGGACCGTGATCCCCGTGTCAGCAGGCAGTGCTGCCACAGCACAAATACGTTAATAAAAACAATTTTGTTTGAAAAATTATAATGTTTTATTTCCATTCGTTTTAACTAACTAAAATAGTGATGTTTTGTACAATGAATTATTTTACTAAGTATAACATAGTCCTCGCTAACAAATGGTGCTATATAGGGACAGACAGATTTATTATTTTCTATCGTATAACACCCCAGTGGTCACTGGTGACCGCATAATGTTACAATTTCTATTGTTCCTTTCTGTGGCCAAGAAAATAAACAATGTGAAGCATTACACAAATTTCTGACGAAATTATAAATAGGAGAATTCCATAGATAGAGGCATTCAAGCAAATAATAACTGTACATAATAGAAAAAAAAGTATTTCTTTCTATTATGTAAATAGTAATTTAGTATCTGAATCACTTTAGTTATTAATAGAGGTGTATAGTAACACCGACATATAACATTTATTAGCAAGGGCTAACAATCTGGCTTATGCTAGATTGTTAGACGTTAGATTAGACGTTAGGATATGTAGTAGTCATTACATTGGAAGTGAAGCCTTTATATACAACATTGAGCAATAAGCTATCAGAAAATATACATTTCGTTTCAAATGAGCTTACAAACTATAATTTGATGATAGCAGTCATATAGAATTACTACAGTTTGGTAATTTTGGCACCAACAGTTTTACATTTTAGTGCATTTTAAATACCATACAAAAAGAGAAAAGCAGTTATAGTGGTGTCTTTTTTAGGTACAGTGGGCTGCAGAGAAATCTGACCACAAGGTTCGCTATTGAAAGGGGGTCAGATTTCTCTGCAGCCCACTGTACATGAATATTGGCTACAGACATAGAACAATGTGATCTCCCACTAAAGACTGTTGCTCTCTAAAGATAGAGATAATGTGAGTAAACTTCTTAAACTGCCAAAGAAAATTATGATTTATCCAGTGTTATCTAAACGAATGAGTAAGGGAGACGTCGCCTTACATCATGTATTGTGCTGTCTTGCTCACTCACTTGTTCTTTAAGAGATGGTATTAAGTCTCCAGAACAAAATCCTTATTACGCCCATGATCAGTGGGACATGTTAATTAAGGTCCAAAGAATGAGATATTTCACTGAAAGCGACTTAGCAAATACAAACACCCTCGCCACTTGCTTGGCATTTGTGGTACATAGGCTCGCTTCACACTAACTTCAGGATGTGCCGATGCCAGAGTCGAGCAAGGTTTTTATAAATAGAACTATCTTTTTTACAAAATTTCATACATACATTATCATAACTAGATGATAATGTATGTATGAAATTTGGTAAGTGTCAATGTTTGAGGTTTTTTTACCAAGATTTAATATTAGAAACTGTGATGCATACAGCTAATGTTATTAGTTATATTTATGTAATAGATGTATCTCATATTCATTAAGAATCGAGTTTACAAATAACAAATTTAACTATTACACTTAGTAACTAACAACATTTAACAATTTTTTTTTTATTTGATCATGGAATTTTTTACTCTATTTAACATAACATACAACCTATATCATACTGTAACATTATAGAAGATAAAACAAATTACAGTATTAAGATAAATGTGGAGGGAGTTGGTTACGCCGCGCGTACAAAACTAATTTTTATCAGTGCCTTATCAAATACAGAAGTTATACTAGTTTAATTAAAATGCAAGAAACAGTTATGTCTTTCTAAAACCACTTAGAGATTCTAAATAGCATTCATAACCACAATAGTTGAAACAGAATTATAAAAATAATTAACTTGGTTTCATTCATTACACGTATTTATCAAATTTATTCTAACTGCCTTAATATACATATTAATATAAATACAGTCATACATTTCATAATATCAAAGTATGTTAAATTCATAATAAAGATTTAGCAGGCATGCATCAGCTGTTTATGTATTGATTGTTTTTTTAAAGTCCGTAATTCAGGTGTGGAACAATTATGCCCATTGACCCCCAAACTGGTGGTTATTATATTTGACCTTATCATTGTCACAGTTGTAATCATAATAAAAAAGTAAACCTACTATACTTGGCCATATCATGTTATTTGCCAAAAATAATGATCCCAAAACTGCACACAATTAAAATAATGCATAATATAATGTATTATATAATATTTATGACTCCATTTTCATCTCAATTAATAATAAATCAGTAGAATTCCACTCCTACATATAGGCATGTTAAAAATGTATACTTGGTAATGGAGTATTTATAAAGTACAAAAAAAGACCACTAAAGCTTCCATTGCACCAACTGCACAACAGCAAAAAAAAAATCAAGGCCAACAAGTGAACCCTTCCTAATATGGAATCATAATAGTAAAACATTTTTTTTCGTTTTAATTTAGGCTCAGTTCAGTGTGTAAACACTTTTTAAAGAATGTACAGTTAAAAAAGGAATACAGTATGTACTCCTTTTTTATATTAAACTTATTTTAGATGTTGTTACATTGATCTTCAAACAGTGAATACTCAAATTTTGATGTTGACTTCACTTGTACTTAAACACAACATTATTTCACAAAATTAAAAGTATTTCATGGCCAGTTCAGTTCAGACAGTAAATAACAACATTTACACACATGCAATACACCTGTACTCATAATTTACTGTACGGCTGTGTCCACAGCCCCTCATCGAGGAGCAGCAGTTCTTGTGTCACGAAGCAGCATTGAGAATAGACTTCATATCATCTGGTAACACACAATTCAGATCTTCCAGCTGTCGAACCAGCAATGTCCTTGTGTTATCAGCCACTGGAGGGTTACTCTTTAGCACTTCACGCAACTTTAGTACCATGTCCACAATCTCGACTTCCTTCTTCCCAATTGACCAATTCTTCAAGTCGCTCCCAGCTAAAGCCTCTAATTGCAAAGCGTGCAACTTATTTGTCAAGTTGTTATGCCTTTGGTGGAACCAAGCACTGAAGTTGGGAGTTCTGAAAAATGTTCTGTATAAACCATTCCAGTCTCCTTTAATGCCACTTGTTAACTGAGGACCAGACTGTTGTAATGTCGCAAAAAAGTCCTCAGGATTAAAAGGATTTGGAACCGGTGGCGCTCGGAATGGTGATATGTTTTTCTGCAAAGGCATGAGGGAAGCCATATAACGCTCTAATGGGATCATGAAACTCTGTGTTAACTCTAACAGGTGTCTTTTAACCATTGCTGTCTGTACTTCTGATGGCCTATCTGTTCTTATACCATTATGAAGCTTCTTAATGATTGTCTTATCTTTCTCTAAAAATGTCTTATATTGAGTATAAACACCAGGGGCCGTGTCCAACAATTTAATGTTACCAACTTTACGCAATTTCGTTTTTATTGCACTTGCATCACCTAGTTTGATAGTATGTGGCCAGTGTTGCAATGTTTTCGTAAAGAATGGATTTGTCACACCCAGTATTACACGAGGCGGGTTGAATTGTTTCCTTGTGAACTCTTTGAATTCACTATCATGGATTGTGAAATAAGGTCTATATTCTGCTGCATATGGGAGGGGTTGGATTAAATTAGTAAGAGCTTGTACTAATGCTGAGCATTCTGTTGGTGAGCTGGCCATCACTACTATAGGTTCAGCAGTCAACACCAACTCCCATAATAAATGCAAGTGTGATATCAAGGAAGATAAAGCATCAAAAACATTGACATCCTGTATGGATGCTAATATATGGGGTATATTTGATGAGTCTACCTGCTTAGCTATATCAGAGCGTGTTATTTTGCCTGTCTGCTGGTTTGGAATGTATGACTGGAAAACTGTGCCTAATACAGGCAACAGTACATTCTGCCCAGCATCCAACAATGGCCATCTGTTAATATCATGGCAAGCAGCTTCCAAACTGCTTTCTCCATCCTCAAAATGCTTAGGCGCTATAAGTTGTATCACTTTATAAAACAAATTAATGAATGGTAATCTAGTAAGTAGAATAATACTTTTCTGAAAATAGCCACGAGGTAGTGAAGGGTCCTTGACTTGTCGGAAGTATACGAAACCCCAGTAGTGGGAAGAATCAGCGCAAAGCGTAGGCACGGCTTCTTCATTGTAGATAAGTTGCTGATTTGTAAGCCCTGCTCTGGATCGGAGTCTGACATGGAACTGTGTGTCTCCCATACATCCAGAATTCGAGTCGGGGAACGCCAAGTAACAAATGTTACATTTCTCTTGGTCTGTCAAAGTCACGCCAGGCGGATAAACGCTTTCCATAGCCTGTCCGAGCTCTAAATCGAAGGTCACCACACAAACACAATGCAACCAGTCCGAAAACCTGCTCCATTTCGACTGAAATTCCTCTTCTTCAACAGAGACGTCACCGTAATCCAAACCACAAGCCATGATTAATTTATCTTAGCACATTGTAAATCTTCACTTATACATTGATCGATCACTATTTTTAGACCATCCTATGAATGTTTACACTGTCTCAAATATGTAAGCATTTTTTTGTGTCGTAAAATGATAAAAACAATGCGGAGCTCGTAAGTCGCTCTCACAACAGCTGTTTTGACAAGTATGGCTGCGCGCGCCAAAACAAAAGTTTAGTTTGTTTTGCAATGTTTTAAGTTAAATTTAATCAAAATAAAACAAATGTAAGTATAAATACTCACCCGGGCTCCATATTTTTCAGTATAATATTCAAATTCTAGGTAAAACACCACAAAAATAACAAAAACACAAAATTAAATCATTCATGAATCCAACGAGAAGCATACCAACCAGTGTTGCCATTGCCATTGTTGAAATTTTTTTTTTTTTTTTTTGAATAGTTTATACGGCCATGGAATCTAGTCCTTTAAGGCCTTTCTTGAATTTATTAATCTTCTTCAGTCCTACTTAAGTCAGTCGAGTCAATATTCAAGTCAATAGTCAAGTCCAGTCAAGTAAGTAAGTCTAGTCTGAGTCAGATGGCTAAGTGAAGCGGTGGAAAAATTTCACTTAGCTATATCATGGAGATTTTGGTGACAAAGATAAAAAGTCACGTAATCGACACTGTATCACTTCCCAACACTCACGCTTGTTCACGAACACTTTGCGAATAATAATCCACCAATATTATGCACAAACACTCGAAAAAACCTAAGTTTTGGAAATTAAATACAGCGCGGACATAGCGACAGTTTACTTTCCCTCCAAAAACTCTGTTGAAATTAAAAATTATCAACGTACGTCAAAACAAAACGAAATCGGGTCGTGATGTTGATTTCGTTTTTACCATCCACCCATAGAGTTCTTTTACCCGAGCACGGCGACGCAAGAAGAGAGGGTTATGTTATGTGGTTACAATTTAGACCGGTGTGTTTGTTCATTATTTTATGCTCTCAATCTCATAATTTCTAACTACTTACAACGAGGAAATGCCGCGGTGTTTTGGGCACCTTTGCTCTTTTTCCTTTGGGTGACCTCTTCTTCTTTTTCTTTCTTTTTATTATTTTTATTTAGTTTTATTTTTAATTAAAAAGTTATACATATAGGTTTTATTTATTAGTTTATGTAATTTGTACATTTAAATTAATTAAATAAAGATGTAACTCTTGAAATAAACAAATAAATACTACTTTATTTATATTTTTAGGCGATACTTCTTGATTTGACTGTGACGTCACTCAGTATAAAATTTATAGTGAGTTTGTTGTATTAATAGCAAATTAATAATATAAATTGGGATTATTATCTTTAAATTTCAAAGCAATAGGTAAGTACAATAAATTTATGGTACATACACATAGCGAGTGAATGAAACCGCGGGTCACCGCTAGTTTCACAAAAGTATTATTTTTTTTTATTCCTGGCAAAAGATCTCCTGGCCGTCCTCGACGAAAGTGGTTTGATGACATAAAGGATTTGACCGGACTGAGATACAACCAACTGAAAATAGCGGCCCATAGCCGCGAAGGTTTCCGTTTGTTGACCTCCAAATTCGAAGATGGCACCCCATTATGATACATGGCTCTTGAATATGTTTGAGAATGGAATTAGTGCCTGATAACATGCATCACTATATGCTTAAAAATGATCTTTTGAAGCACTGAGTCTGAACACTTCTGGTGGCCTTCTACCATATCTTATAACCATGCAAGAACAATTGATTGAAGATGTCACCTTACATCCTGTATTGCGCTGTCTCGCTTACTCACTGGATCTTGCATGGTTTTAAAAGACGGTAGTAAGCCCCCTTTTCTGTGTAAAAGGTAGCTAAATAAAATAAAGAAATAAAAATCTATTGGCATTATGTTTATTGTGTAAACGAAATACAGGCTCGAAGGGCTGCAGCCAATATGACCGCCCTGAATTTATCTAAGTATGTTTTATAGGTACATTATGTTAATCACACATTTATCTAAGAAACATAATACACCAAAATATTTACCCATCAAAGACATAAATTAAGAATCACATTACAATATTATGAAAAAACTTTTAAATAGAAAACCAAGATAAATAATATTCTGCTTCATTTGTGTGTAAAATCAAGTACCTACTTCGGTAAAACGATCGATCGATCGGTTCGAATAAGGCCGTGCCTTTTCGTTCAGCATTTTTGACATGTTTTGCTCACGGGTTTTGGACAAGTAACTGATTTCTAAAATAGGACTTTTGTTTTCTAAAATAGCACTTCTCTCTCCATGGGAGCATGACCCAAAGAAGTAATTAGTTACTTTGTTGGTCAGTGACAACTGGTGCCAACCTACAAATAATATGGTTATGTATAATGATGTCATCACCATTTCATCATTGCTAGAAAATAACGGCATAGATGTTTGCCCTCATGAACATGTTTATTCTATAATCACTAACTTTTAAACTATATAACAGAACAATTCATTTTTCCGTGACATTTAATAATTTGGTTAGCAGTTAGCTTCATGCTTAACAATCGTAACGCTATCGACCAATTAAAATGAGTTTTAAAAATTTACTGCTCGTTTGCTATAACAACCCTATCAACAATAGAAATCAGTCTTTAATGACCAAACAGCTACAAATCAAAGATTTTAAATAGGAATAATTAACATGTTATGGGCATAAATACAAATTTTGAGGCGATATTCACTATTATATGATTGATAAATTCATTCATTTTTCTATAAATGAGCAATAAAAAAGAAAAAAAAGAAATTTTGGGCAAATATTTTTTTGCAAGAGTATTGGGAATTTTTTTTACTAGAGGAAAAATGAATGAATTCATTGGTCTTGATAAGCCCAATCTGGCCAAGGTTGAGAGCCCTATCATGGCATGTTAAGCAAAAATAAAATGCACCAAATAAATTGCTTTATTGCAGAATTATTTCTGTACGTATGGGCCTTATCAATCTGGTGATAGACAATTTGTTCAGTAGTTTCATGTGACAACATTCTTCGATGTAGATAATTTTACGAAACTATTCCATTTTACAAGTCTAAATTTGGTCAACATTCATGAAAAAATCATAAACCGCCGATATTTTTCATAAAACTTTTGTGTTAGCTCGTATGAGATCTTTCATATGAAAAGTATAGTGTTGCTAATAAAAATAATAATTTACATCTCACGTCTATTTTGACATAATGTATCATCACATTACAAAAATAAAATTACCTACTTAACGTTAACAAGTATTTTTTTTAATTTAAAATATACTGTTACACAATCACATACTATGTGCAAAGAATTTAAAAATTGTGTTAATAAAATGCGAAAGTGCAAATTAAATTTCGTATTGAAGTGAAAACATCTATAAATTGTACATAAAAAGTATAAATACAAAATTGAAATTATAAACAAAATAAAAAATGTTTCTTTTATCGCAGTAAATAGGTACACATTGCACAAACCATAGACAAAAATTGTTGACGGAACAACAATAGGTTCTTCAAAATGGCGTATCTTTATGTAATAATGCAAACAAAATATCACGTTTTGTGCAATATTCAAATGATCACTGAGCGTATAAAAATATGTAGAAGTCTGTTTACAATTATTTAAGGTACATTTCCAGAATATTCCTTCCCCTCTTATTCATTGATAACATGTTCGGATTCTTGAATCTTAAGTTGGTCTAACGGGTCATAAAGAATGATGGCCGTGCCATTTCCCGCTTCTTTTTATGTCCTAGAAGTCTACAGCTAATATACCCAAACATTGTAAACCACTTAAACAGTTGTATTGCATGTATGCCTCAGTTTTAATATCATCTTATAAAGAACTACGCCGTCTCTATGTGTGAGTCGCCTTAAACTTAAAATTGTATTTAAATTATAAATCAAAGAAATAGGTACCTTTTTTTAGCCAGATACGCACAAAGCTAGCCTTCATAGTCAATTAACTCTGATCCTTGTTACCTACAATGCAAATAATTAAAAGAAAATAATATATACGGGCATATTTTGTACAGTTGTTTGTCTGTAGGAACTTTTACGAGAAATAAATCTTGATTTAAGTACTTAATTTTTTATTTCATTTTTAATACTGACAAAATCTATGGCTGAAAACAATGGAATGTCGGTAAGCGAAACCAGCACACACTATTGTATGTCACATTTTCCCTTAACAAAAATATACTACAAACAAACAACTTTCGAACGAGTTAAAAACCTATTGCCATGTATTGCTGGCAACATTTGTGTTTTGTTGTGTGAACGCGTTTGGGAAACTTTGACCTAAGCTCAACCCGCCAAACTGTTGAGATAGTTGCTGTGGTTGTTGCTGGTTGAAAAACTGGTTCCCTTGGGCAAACGGCTGCTGCGGAGGGACAGTCTGCTGTTGCGCAGCAAAAGGCTGCTGAAACTGGCTTCCCATTGGCTGAAATTGGTTAAATTGCATTCCATTTTGCACAGGCACGTTAGCAAACGGTTGCTGTTGGTACACACCTCCAAAAGGATATTGCTGCTGCGCTGGTGGCACCGGATTAAATTGATTAACTAAATTCGTAGACGGTGTCTGGCTGTACAATGCTAATATACTGTCTTTAGTTAGCTTAGATTTCTCCTTTTCTGTTGGGGCGGGTTGTTTGAAGAAATTTTCTTCTTCGGTCTTCAAATCCGGTTTTGTTACCGGTGTGGGTTCAGCGGGCGGCTCCTGTGGTGCTGAGAAGAAGCTGGAGAAGATGTCGTCGCTTGGTTTGGACTCGGGCTTGGCCGTTTCTAAACCGAGTAGGTCAGCGGAGCCGTTTGTAGGTTTGCTTTCAGGTTGACTTGTTGGCGTACTTCTCCCAAGTTTCGGACTTACTGAGGATTTTGGTTTGGGGATGCTAGGTATGACGTCAGATTTCTGAAACAGCAAATATACAATACAAATTACATAAATTACCAACATCGAAGTTAATGAGTTATTCTACCTTTGATTGGCTTCTAAATGTCTAAAATATGGCATGATGTATGTTTAAAGAAACATTAAAAGATACTAATTTTAACTGCCTATGTATCTGGTGTAGCATTAAACTTTGTTTCACACTAAACCCTTCATTAACAACAGCTTATCCAAAATAATATTTTTTGAAACAACTTAGTTTGAACTAATTTGTAGAGCTAATTGTACTCGTATTTAGATGTGTGTGTTATCAGTGTTGTGTGAACTCATGAGACATAGATCCCTAATGATAAATAAATATTTAAAACTAGAAATGTTGACAATCCACACAATTCAAATGTTAATGAACACTTACATTATATTTCTTGTCACTTGTGGACGGAGCCGGCAGAGGTCCAAGTCCTGATGATGTCGACTTCTTTTTCCGCTTTTGTCTTTCCATTTCTTCATCAATTTCTTTGTCCCTAAAAAGGAATGAATAATGACGTTCTCAGTGGCGTAACGATTAACATGCATGGCCGCTACTCAGGAGGTCCCAGGTATAATGACCGGTCAGGTAAAGATGAAAAATTATCTTTTTCTGATTGGCCTGGGTCTTGGATGTTTATATATGTACTTGTTATAAAATAAAGTATCGTTGAGTTAGTATCCCATAACACAAGTGTCGAATTTTCTTTTGGGTCTAACTGTGTGATTTGTCCCTTTATATTTATAAATTATAAATATTAGAAAAGAAAAGAAAAATTTATATATTTTCGTGTGTGAATTTAATAATTTACTTTACAAATTTAGTTAACATTTTATCTGTGGCTTACATCTTTCTGGTATCTTATAAGTTATTTTGATTTTATTGTAATAGTAAAACCTTTCTTTTCTTTCTCACTTATTCGTTCACCTTTAATTGGACTGCATGCTAGGTTAGGTATTGTTTTTTTATTATATAGCAGATGGTGAAATATTGCATGGACACCTCGAATTTAAAGAACGAGGTAGCGCCAGACTCCTGCCGGCTAAACCATCTAACGCCACTGCTAGATTAGGTATTGGATATGTATAGACAATGCTTATGTTATCTATGGGTGTATTAATTAAATTAAAAATTTACCAGTTAACTTTAGGTATAGTCGGCGGCACCCATTCCTTCGCGATGTACTTCTTCTGCTCATACTTGGCTCTGATGAAGGCCTCCAGCGAGGAGTCGTTCTGCGGCCGCCGAAACGAGTCGGGCAGGTTCGCTTCGTACACCGCGCGGGCGCGGGAGTTGCCCATTTGTTGGAGGGATACCTGGTGACAGGTAGAGACAGGTGTCACAATACATTCATATCGCTAGCAGTCCTACTGGCTTTGCATGGGTTTTAGACATCAACTAAAATAAATACCTTTCCTCTCAATCTAGAGATACTCGTAATTCGCCATTGATTTTTTTTTCTCTATGTAAATGATCTACTCTCTCTCTCTTCATGATATCTCCTTTTTATACAATAACTAGCGACCCGCCCCAGCATCGCATGGGCATAAAAACCTTCCTTTGGAATCACTCTATCTATTAAAGCATACAGGACAGAGAAAGCGACTTTGTTTTATACTATGTAGTGAAGATATTACATTCAAACAAACACAATATATTAAATGTGAAAGTAAAGTTGTATACTTGTTCGATTGTTATCTCTTCACACTTTAATGACTGGACGAATTTTTTTCAGAATGAGTTGAAGATGTTAAGTTGCTAATAATGATTCTAATTTATGCTACTCCTGTTGCTCACAGGGTACAAATGATGGGAATTGCTGGGAAATAATGATATGAATATGAGTATAGAAGTGAAGTAATTCAGTACAGATTGTAGCATGTGGATTTCTGCAGTTCTTGCCTGCCCTTGCAAGAAACAATTGTGACGGTATGTTTGTAAACAACAAATATCAAATATTTATTAAATTTGTTCTCATAATAGAATGATATCACAAGTTTCTATATGAGCCTTTTGCCCTGCAAATGAGGATAATAATATACCTTGGACATGAACAGAATGATATAAAAGCATTTGTGTATATTTTTTTTCCTGATCAAGTCAAAATTATTTGGATATCTTAAATATAAAATGTCAAAATGCATTGATTTCAACATGGCCCCAGTTCGATCCCTCTCTGAAAACTTGACTTGGATTGTTGGTTAATTGTTTTATAGCCTATATTAATTTTATAGCTGAAACCTATATTTTCTTATCACTTTTTTATCATTCTTTTTATATTATCTTTCTTCTATTATAAGACTTTTTTATATTGAACTTATTAAAACAATCTGTTAAGTGTTACAGTGGGTCAGACGCTAGTCGCTCCGTTGTAATAACCAGTTCCGCCATATCAGGACCATGATTAATAGCGTACCCTGGGCTCTGAAGCGTAAGCTGAAAATGCAACCGGGAAACACGCTCGGACGAAGATTGAACTTATTCAAACATTAATACCTATTATGTTTTAAAATAAAATTATCAGTATTTACCACTTGCTCCGGGGTCCATGAGTCAAGATTAACACTCTTCACTTTAGAGATGTGCACGCCGAGGTTGCGGTGGATGCCCGCGCATCGGATGCAGAGGAATATGCCCAGGTTCCATGACGCCCACCGGGGACCTGAAGAAGAGTTTGACAATGTTTTTAGAAGTTACTATTGAAGTTGGAATTATTAGCTCACAAAACCTTAAGAATTTTCTAGAACCTGTTAAAGCGAAGCGAGCTTTTCTGAATAAGATCTCATGCTTTACTCTATTTTATCAAAATTAATTACTTTGAAAATGATTTTTTAGAAGCACAAAATTTTGCTAGACTTTATAGCTTTTAAGGTTTTGAGATACAGCCAGCTGTCAGATATAAAGACAGTCAGTTTAGTAATTGTGTCTCATTTGATCTCATGTTTTACTCAATTTTAAGTTATATAATATATAATCATAATTATCAATAAATTACTTTACTTCCTCTTGCTCGGAAATAGCTTCACAATTTAAACAAAACAATACATCAGTTTAATAATTGGGTCTCATTATTACAATTTGTGGATGGAACCCTAAAACACCGAGTTTTATATTTAACATACAGAAAAACATTGTGTGTATGTGTTCATAATTGATAGTTTCCTATTAACATATTCTTCTGCCAAACTGAGTCAAGGTCCAACTGTCCATGAATTATGTAACAAGTTTAATTAGAGTTCATTGAGATTTTATTTGGTTCTGTTTTAACTGTTTTGCCTTGAATTAAATTACTGTGGTGTTGTCCATTCTGTGCCTCATTTTCAGATATGCCCAAATTGCCCAGTCTCCTGTACAACTGAGGATTTGGAGGAGGCAAACAACAGAGCGGTGGATGTGGCTAGGTACTGGTCGAAACATATTTAAAACATATATAAATAATAAATAAATATATAGGGACAAATCACACAGATTGAGTTAGCCCCAAAGTAAGTTCGAGACTTGTGTTATGGGATACTAACTCAACGATACTATATTTTTATAACAAATACATATATAGACAAACATCCAAGACCCAAGTCAATCAGAAAAAGATCATTTTTCATTTTGACCTGACCGGGGATCGAACCCGGGACCTCCTAAGTAGCGGTCAGGCATGTTAACCATTAGGCCACGGAGGTCGATATGTCACAGCCATTTTGACTCGTAAAGAAAAAGAAGAATTGAATGATTTAGTATCTCTTGGCAACTATAGTGTTTCACTTAGGGCAGACAGTGTGATAAATCACTTGAGTGATAGAAATCTGCATGATAAAATCTCAGGACTCTCAATATGTTTTTGATTGCAACGTATTGTGCGTACTATAATATATAAACAGATAAAATATGATGTGCATAAGTATTCTTGCACAAATGTGTACAAAATTTCACCAGCCCAATCTGTGTGATTTTTTTTCTTTATATACTTAATATTTTTGTTTATCACATAGCCTTGATTGCTCATTTCCCGTATGATACAAAAAGTTAAACCTGTGTAATTGACCTAGTTTATATTATGCTTCTAAATTATTTAATGACTGGTAGTGCTGGCAGTTATACCGCATACAAATACAATAAGAACTTTGTAAGTCAGTTTTCAACAAAAAATCTTTCCAGGTTTATTATTTACTAAAGATGTAAATAAAACAATAAAATATCATCATTATCAGCTGTCTACTACAAGCCACTGCTGGGCATAAGTCTCCCTCTGTCTACGTCATCCTTCCGAATTCTGAGCCACCAAGTAGTATCAAGTAACCAATAATTCTAAACAAAATTCTTGACCTTCAAGACAAATTTTGTAATATGTAGTTATACTTTAGTAATGATTAAGATAGGGTTAATAACACAAGAGAAACATTTCTGTAAATATTATTTTAGGTCAGAAAAATAGGTAAAATGTTCATAAATTATTAAGTTGAAATAAAGGCCTCTATTAGGTACTTAACTAATACATAGTATTTAGTGAATGAAGATAGTATTGGAGCCAGCAAGTAACGATACAATTCGTAAAGTGAGTCACTTTATTAGATCGTTTTATAAAATCCGAGTTTTAAGATCTTAAATTTTCTAGTTTAATATGAATAAAGGGTTGGATCTTTAAGTTAAAAGTAAAGGAAAATTATGCTACTGGAAGTAAGAATAAATAAAAAGAACCTGAAGTCATTACCTTTAGCATCACAGTCAACGCAATATTTATTGTCTTCATCTTTCAGCATTACCATCAAAACATTCTGACATCGATCTTGAATTTGTTTAGCTCGGTCTTTTTCACTTTTTGAAGTCATTTTTGTGAATTTTATCCTAAAACGGTACGAAATTCAATAAAATTGGGTGGAATGCTTGTTTGTTGAAGAAAAGAGAACCAGAGACCATAGAAAAATTAATTATGACAGCTGGCTGGCGATTGATGAGGTGTTCTATCCACAAACTAAATAGAGAACACTAGTTCTATCAAAGAGTAGTGTAATGTATGTGTTCTATTCTTGGGTGTATAGAGTTATAGAGCACATAGATTTAGAAATAATATAGATGTAGGTAATTATGATGATTTGTCATTTGGTGCAAAAATGAAAAGGCGAAATAGGAAAATCCATGAAAACGATAAGGGGACTACCATCTCTTAAAACCATTCAAGATCCAGTGAGTAAGGGAGATGTCGCCTTACATCATGTATTGCGCTGTCTCGCTTACTCACTGGAACTTGCATGGTTTTTAGAGATGATAGTAGGCCACAAGGATCAAAGATACATTTTCTGCCTGCGTGACCGTTTTTCTTTGTTTGCCCCATTGGTCCCTTCCTGCAAAAACGTAGATGAGAATAGACAAATCTACGTAAATGGTAGTCGACCTAAACTTCTGGTGGCCTACTATCATCTCTAAAAACCATGCAAGTTCCAGTGAGTAAGCGAGATGTCGCCTTACATTATGTATTGCGCTGTCTCGCTTACTCACTGGATCTTGCATGGTTTTAAGAGACGGTAGTAACCCCCCAAGACTTTGCTTGCCTTTGCTTCATGCTACGCATTGTGTCATTGTCATTTGTCATTATTTCATTGTATTTGACATGCATTTGACTTTGACGCGGATTGATTTGACGTGGGTTCCACCAGCTGTTTAGTTTGTTTGTGGCATTTGTGGTTTTTATTTCTTTGTTGTGGTTTGTTGCTCTGAAATCTGAACGCATTTTCACAAATGGTTTTATAAATGCTATTTATTTTATTCGATTTCGGCAGGCTATGTGCAAAGTACTGCAAAGTGGTATTTAAATAATCAGTTGAACAATGGGGAATCAGTTGGTAGGTGTAGCTCCGTCCCAGATTTATCCTGTGGAGCATTACCTGAGTGATCATGTGGACTTGAATTTCGATCAAAGGTAAACTACTGTTGCAAATAAAACATGAACGACAAGCGCCTAGGATCGTACTCTGCGCTCCACACACTTGCAAAGTGGCTTTGGCCGAAACAACAAATTGTAAATAAAAAAAGAGCATCTCTGTTTAGTTTGTCATAATCGAAGGCTTGGACGCCAAAATATCAATCAGCACTACATACATGCTAGTAGCAAGTAGTTTTATTTATCATTTGTCTAGAAAAGTGCTGTTGAGGGCATACATTAATAAAGACAAAGACAAGTTAGGGTTTACAACTCAAGCCATGTGGTGATATTGAGAAACCTTTGTCAAGAGCAATCAACTGCAGATATTCAATTTCGTTTATTATCATGACAGCAGTTTACATAAAATATAGTAAATTAACCCTGATTGTAGGATTAATTTTGAATATCTTGACTCAGTAACACTTGGTTTAGATGTAAGTAGATGTCATTGACAACAATATACAATGGAACCTCACACTAAGAACATCAATAAAAAGGTATATCTTATTTAAACCATAACACATATCTGATCCCAATAAAATCTCTTAGAATAAATTATGACTTTATTGCACCAAAACATGCATACATAATATAAAGCAAATTACACTAAAGTATTTCTTTATGGTACGATAATTTTTTTGTGATGCCTCCATGTACCATAGACCCTACGCACAGAAGCTAAAAGGCAGTTCTGAAAAAAACACTATTTTGTGCAGGGTGCATTAACTTTAAAACTAGGTTTAGACCATTATCTCCCCAAATCAAGTTGTCATATAGTAATATCACACTATCTCACCTGTCAATATTTACTTGATTTGGGTGGGTAATAGTTTAAACCAAGTAACAAAGTTAGACCTGTTTTTATGGTAAGACGGTAAGCCTTTGATTTCTAAACAATTTTCTTAGTTAATTAACTTATAATGTTACTTTATTTAGCTTGGGTTCCACTCGGTTCCTGAAAGTGGCCCGAGCCCGCTCCCAAGAAGGCCTAGTTGTGGTGAAAGTGTTTGCGGTACATGATCCGTCACTACCTCTCGCGGAGCATAAAGAGAAGATTCTGAAGATTAAGGAGCAGCTTGCTTCTACCTTTAACTGTTTGCCATTCCAGAGAGTTGTTGTGAGTATAAAATTATTTATTTTATTTATTTATATTACAAAATCATACAATTTACATTGAAATAAGACTTACTTTAGAAATAACCAAAAGGCAAAGAGGAAATTTCATAAATGCTTGTTTTTTTTGAAGCTAGGAATAATGTTCCTTATTTAAAAAAATATTATACTTGAAGGTTTTAAAAGAGAGCAAAGTAACCAGCAGAATGAAGCAATATCTTTATTTTATCCTCTTGTGCCAGCCCTATTCAAAAGATAAACTATTTGCACAGCCCTTATAACCTTTGTCTTGTTCTGTTTACCTACCTTTAAGTCTAAGTAGTCCAAAAGTATTTATTACACTAGCAATCAGTGTAATGAAATACCCGTGTACTACTTAAATAGGTATTAACACAACTAGACTAGTGAATCATGTTACAGATTATGTAACGTCTACAAACACTTTAATAATGAACCACATAAGGAAATATACAAGTCAGAGAGACAAGTTTCTCTCGTTCCTGGTCCATATTTAATAAAGTAACATTGAATACTCAAACGCTACTAAATTTTGAGAGCTGTTCAAGTATCATGCTGTCGTGCTGAACGTCAACGAAATGACAGTGACGGCATGATACTCGAGCAGCCTCGAAATTGAGTAGCGTTTGAGTATTCGGGGATATGAGTAACAGACAGACAGTAAAATAGACTTTCGCATTTATAATAATAAGTATGGAAGTATAGACATTGATTAATTTCAGCTGACAGACAAAGCGGGTCTGTTAATGCGGGAGTACTGTAAATGCAGCGTGTACGACCGCATGTCGACGAGACCCTTCCTCACCGTGCTGGAGAAGAAGTGGATCACGTTCCAAGTGCTGTATGCTCTGCATCGCATGCACAAGTTGGGGATATGCCATGGAGATATCAAGGTATCTTGAAGTTCTGTATTAGATTGGCTTTCCATGAATTTCCCTCAAGAGTAGTGCTTTTTCCCGAGATGAAAGGTACCTTATGTCCTTCTCAAAACTTCTAACTATGTATATGCGAAATTTCAGGAAGATTGATTCAATAGATAGAGCGTTAAAGCGTAACTAACGAACAAATAGACTCACTTTAGCAATTAGCTGCACAATGGGAAGATCTTCCCGCTACTGACCTGGGGAACCGCGGTCTTAAAAATGACTTGTCGCAGGTTGTATATGTGTCCAAACCGAAAATAACTGCAAGCGCGATTTGTAATTCCATACTAATTTGGGATGTCTGTATTCGGAGGCATGATTCTCAGTTAACCGCCATCTGTTGTGCGTATTAGTAGATTATATGCGCTAGTGTCGCCACTATTATAGCACTAATTTTTCCCCAGCTCGAGAATATAATGGTGACGTCTTGGCTGTGGGTGCTGCTGACCGACATAGCCTCATTCAAGCCGACCTTCCTCCCCGATGACAACCCAGCTGATTTCAGCTACTTCTTCGATACATCCCGACGCCGACTCTGCTACGTAGCACCGGAGAGATTCGTTAGAGCACCTGATCCTAATAATAGGCCAATGGTAAAGACATGTTACACTGTATATAAGGTGGACACAAATCAACTGCAAATATTTTAAGATCAGATTCAGACTACTAAACATCTTACCTAAATAAAGTTTTTTTTATAAAAAAAGAAACTTAAAACTTTGTTTAAAAAAAAAAATCTTAATTCAATGATTTATATTATTAATAACTTTTTAAATATACAATAACATTGCACGCGTCTTATATTTACACTGGACAAAATATGATTTTAAAATTGACAACTTTGCAGGGTGATGACAGATCCGGCTTGTTGCTGAGCGAGTCTCCATGCAAAATCGGTGAATTAGTTCCCAGCATGGATATATTTTCAGCGGGGTGAGTTGCTTCTTTTTTTTTTTGTGGCTTTAATCCACGAAATGGCAATCAAACTTATAGCTTTTTTTGCCAGTATCAAGTTTTATTTGAATGTTCTTTAAAGACAGTAAACCGTCAGTCTAGATAACGCGCCTCCGACACGCGCCACACGCCTCGTCTCTTCTATATAAACCGCATCTAAGGCAAGAAATAGAGAGATCTGGAAAAGACTGCAGGAGGCCTACGTCACAGAGGCGACTTTTGCATAAATAATTATCTAACTGAACAAATACATATTAATTTATTTATTATACATATTGCATGAAGAATGTTAGTAAATATAGTAACTAATTCATATTTTTTAAATGTATAAAGATGCAAAAGAAAAATAAAATAATTTTAATAGCCATTTTTTTTACAGCTGTGCCCTCCTAGAGTTATGGAATGACGGCACACCAGCCCTCGACCTCCCGGGTTTGCTTGCCTATCGCAACGGCGAAGATCGCCCGCCGACTATGACCCTGCCGGAAGGCCACGATCCAAAGTTGAGGGAGTTACTGCACTCCATGACTGAGAGGAACCCGAGGGATAGGAAGAGCGCTGAGTTGTATCTTGACGAAGCGAGGGGCACGTAAGTTATTGAATTTATAAGTATATGGGTGTTTATATTCAGTATATATGTTTATATTCCTCCGGCTCGAAGGACCAAATGACTATAACTTTAGTCTTCAAATAAAAATCAGTATAGTGGCAAAATATAAAGATAACTGTATTTTCAAAAAGAGAAAGAGATTAAATGAGCGGGAAAATGTAATTATGGCACAGAGCTTCTTTTTTTAAAGAGAACAACTTTTATTTTTAATATATTTTTCTTTTCAAGAATAGGCTTGTGTCCATTAAGAATAAATATAAAGGATAGGGGTTTATAATGATTAATTATATTATGGAGAAAATAACAAACAATTTTAATTATTAAAAGCGTTAAAGATTAATAATATTTTTTAAAAATAAATTTCGTAAAATGAAACCTTTAGTCACGTGACAGTGAACACCAATCAGAAAGCGTTACGTCACGCCGTGCGAAACTCCAATCTTTTCTTTGACGTTTCGAGTATCACTACCGGTTCTTGATAAAATTTTGGTTTTTAACAACTAATATCAAGTTGAGACAGTTTTTGCTAATTATAATTTGAAAGAATTAACCATGGAATCTGGATTCAGCAAAGCAGACAGTAATAATTTGCCCAGAATCGATGCCGTTATGCTTGGAATTTTTTTCGCGTCGAACAGTAACTTTTGCTCATCTGAATTTCGCAATGTTAAAACTTCCTTGTAAGTATAAAATATTTATTATAAGCTTAAATGCTATGTGATATTTCAGTTCGGTACACAAGAACTTAATGTTGTGACGTACATTTTGCAAGATACTGTTTACTATTTTACTGTTCCCTTCATATGATACTCCATATAATTAGTCATATCATTTGGCAACTAGAATAATAAAAAGAGTATGTTTGTAACATTAATTAGAAAACTAAAATGAAACGTTCACTCCTAAAAGTGAAACAACTTAACCTGAACTCATGTATTTATTATTTAGAAAATAGGGATTCTACAAAACACATCTAGTTTGCTCGAATTAAGTAATAGATTGTATTGTATGAAATACTTAATCAAAATGATCTTCACAAAAATACATTCTTGAACCTGTTGATAAAGTTTGTTTGTTTGTAATATCTTTATTGCTTTAAAATACATAGTAAATAGAACATTATTAAAATCAGAAGACAATGGCGGACTTATCCCAGGAAGGGATCTCTTAGCATAAAGTATGATCTCTAAAGTATGAGCATCTCTTCTTGCAAGTTTTAGCCACTTTTTCCGTATTTCTCCATTGTTTGGAACATATATAAATAACGTTTTTATAGTCGTGCTATCACACTGGGGCACTACACAGTACTTATAATATGAGAAATTTATTTTTAAACGATTAAAACTAGCTATAACGTACGAAGACACGATCGCTCTTTGGTTTGTTTCGCACGGCGTGACGTCATTCAAGACGCCATGACAGTCTCGTGCGTTTTGGAACCAAATTGAAAAATGGTTTTTTAAAACGCGAAATTTATAATGTAAACGCTCGATTAAAAATAAATAAACCTTTTTTTTCGATAAAATGCCTATTAAGCTAAAATATTAAGCAGTTATTGAAATTTTGTCAACTAGCCTATTGTATGCGGCCAGTGTGTTTAAATTTAGAACCCTTTCTACATACTTAGTCCTGTTCAATGGGTCTGGTAGATAATTACAGTAGTACCACTTTTATATGTTACCTCGGCATTGTGCGATGGCGCAGAATAGCACAACCGACCGCCGACTTGGGTCGAATGAAAACAAACTTATTGCTACTATATAAGATTTTATATCGAAAAGCAGTAGGAGTCGTGGTGCTATCTCGCTTATCCGACTATCGGTAAGACGCGACGAAACGATGGTGCTGCTAACTACAAACATGTTAAATAGTTTCCTTAATTGCTCTATTGTTTAAATTATTTTATTCCTACGATTTAAAAAAAATATAAAGTTTTTGCAAAACACGTTTGCTATTTATGTTATAACTTATAATGTAAGCGCTTTTACTGTTATCAATTTTTAATAAAAAAAATATATAGTGTCGTGTTTCGATGCCTATGCGCAGGTACGTGCGGAAACCTGCCTTAGGTAGCTGTATCCATATCCATACTAATATTATAAATGCGAAAGTCTGTCTGTCTGTCTGTCTGTCACCTCTTCACGGCCAAACTGCTGGACCGATTGTGATGAAATTTGGTAGGGATGTAGTTAACGACCTGAGGTCAAACATAGCCTATTTTTGGGGGCGATATAACCGAGTCCCACGCGGGGCGAAGCCGCGGGGAACAGCTAGTAAGCAATAAATCCCAAATTGCACCTTCAGAGGTTATAACAAGTCACATTTTCCCACAGCCTGTTCCCGGAATACTTCTACTCGTTTCTCCAATCGTACATGCTGATATTCTCCGCCCAACCGATCCTACCGGCGGATGAGAAAATCCTGCGAATCCACCAAGATATAAAAAACATCATAAAAATATTCACCCAGCCGTCAGACACCAAGAATTACAAGGACCTAGTTGAAGAGACAACGGAAACACAAACGGATATAGAAGAGCTAAAAAAAGATTGTTTCAAAGTCTTAACGGTGAATGAAAGTGATGAAGATGATGAGGATGATAAAATCGATCAAAAAGTTCAGCAGGATAGCGATGGACTGATTCTGATTACGTCATTGGTGACGTCATGCATACGCGGGTTGCATCATTGCACTTCTAAGTTGTACGCGTTGGAGATTCTGCAGTTGTTGTGCGAGAATTCCAGCTCGGAGACCATTTTGGATCGGATCTTACCGTATATTGTGAGTATTTGTTTAAAGTTTTATACATTTATATTTTGTAGACTTATTACCTTATCCTATACTACTCGTATTAAACGAGCAATATTTGTATATATACTTAATTTATATAAATTTATTTGTACTCGCGTTTTCGAAAACGACTAACGATTTCGCCAAGCCATATCGCAAATTGTATTAGTATTATTTACTTTGGAATACCTCCCTCCACTTCCCATGGCTCTACCAACCTCTCGGTTATACGAGCCGAATCTCGGGAGAGTGCGCTGTACTTGCATTTCGCATCTCTTTCCAGTCGCACCTGCTCGATCTCCCTACAAGTTCTCTATAGTGTCTCCTATCTTAGCATTCAAATCAAATCAAATCATTTTATTTGCATAAATGCAGTGGCGTGCATATCATAAAGACGTTTAGACGTTGCCTACCCTGTATTTTTGTAATAAATAATAAATATTTTTTATATAGTCAATACATATAAATAATAAATATTTTTGCATACAAGATATTAAATTATCTTAACAACGCCATCTATGAATTCGCGCGAACACGCGGCGCGCCGGCACATAGGCGCTGCTAGGCCAGGCCAGCTTTTTAGTAAAACGTCTGAAGTTTACTACTCTCACTAAGAAATCACAATGTATAGATGTGCTTTTGCTCGTGTAGTAGTGCAAGTAAAAAACTTACATGAACAGACACATATGCGCTAAATCACGCCTGTGTGAGTAAATTTAAGACGACCACTTTAGATGAAACAAAATGCTATGAGATGACATTTCATCTCGCTCTCACTTTGTTACGGCCAATTAGAATTACGCGTTACACATACTTAAATCTGATTAGTGATTACGATCGATTGCAGCAACATGATAACTGTGTTTATTGGATATTAAACGAGTAATGCTGCAAATTTAAAAACGCATAGACTTGAAGACTTTATAGAAACAAGATAACATTCCCAATTCCGTAGGGTTATATTTTTATTTCCGTATCGAAATCAACAATATGTTTGCTTTGCTTGCATGCGTTTGTTTGTTTTGAATGTTTAATTAATTAATAATTGCAATGTGCATTGTTTACAATGAGGTGAAAAAATAGCACTTTTATTTTTGAGAAATTTACTCAGTTATAGTTTAAAAGTAAAATTTTCATGTGATTGTTGTAAACCGAGTGTTTGTTTACAAAAACTATGATAAGTAATCTTTCTTTTGACGAAAAATGGCAATAAAAATAAATGGACGTTATCAACCGGGATTGATTGGATTTAGTTAAAGTGAAGGGTAAGCTAAGAACATTATATAATATTATTTTCAAATTAATATGTTTGCTATGCTTTTCCAAAACTCCGACGGGAGCGAAGGTTAAGGCGGTCGTCTCGTAAATATTTTAAGGGACTAAGTAGGTACCTATATGATAAATATATTTTAATTTTATTATCTTCTTGCTCGTTACTGATTTAGTTGTAACTCAAATATACCTAAATTTTAAGTATAAATTAAAAAAGAAATAGTTCTGGTCTAGGTAGGTTTTTGCCTACCCTAAGGAAAATGTCTGTGCACGTCACTGCATAAATGTGGTTACAAAGGTTGTTATAGTAAATTTGGTACAAACACATTAGCCTAATTAAGGCATGCCCTTCTTGGTTTCCTTCCTGTCACACGGCGCTGCTTCCTTCGAGGCCGCTTCCACCGTCGCGAGAAACACTCGCTTGTGGAACATTAAAGTTTGAATAAAAAAGTTTTAACAAGAATCTTTTACTTGTGTAACAATAAAGTTTGAATAAATCCATACTTCCATACTAATATTATAAATTCGAAAGCCTGTCTGTCATTGTTCTTCACGGCTAATCTGCTGGAACGAGTGTGATGAAATTTGGTAGGGATGTAGTTAACGACCCGTAGGTCGATCGCCTATCTCAATTCTCTCCTCTCGTAATGGCAACTTGTATCATTTCGCACCGTTTTACGCACAAAAGGCCTTAAAAAAATTTTTTTTTTGCCAACGTTAACAAAAAAAAAATTTTAAGCGTTTTAGCGTAAAACGGAGCGAAATGTGGCGAAAGCGATACAAGTAGCCATTACGAGAGGAGAGAATCGAGATAGGCGGTCGACCTACTGAGGTCAAACATAGGCTACTTTTGGGCGCGATATAACCAACTCGCGGGGCGAAGCCGCGGGGAGCAGCGAGTAAACAAATAAATATCTATCTATACCTACGTGGAACAGATCCACCTCTCTCACGACAACCTGTCCCGGGTGCGCGCGGCCGGCGTGTCCGCCGCCGCCGCCGCAGTGCGTGTCGCGCGCACGCTGCCGCCGCAGGACTGCAACGTGTTCCCCGAGTACATCCTGCCCGAACTGGCGCCTCGGGCCACCGACCCCGCGCTCGCTGTTCGGATAGCCTACGCTAACAATATAGGTATGTGGCTTTTGAGATTCATTTCAATTTTACAGGACCATTGCCTTTAGTATGAGTTTTTCTAAACGCAGACGCTAGCGACTGCGTTAGCGATTTTGTATGAGAAACCTGTACAGCGCCTCTGGCGGATGGTAAGGCGATTAAGAAATTCCATACAAAATTCTAACGCAGTCGCTAGCGTCTGCGTTAAGAAAAACTCATACTAGGGGTACAGGGATGCATGGAAGAAAAGAGGGCTTTTGCCCAGCAGTGAGACACATACAGCTAGAAAAAAAAACATTTTGAATGAATGAATGAATGAATGAATGAATGATACTTTATTGCTTAAAATGTGGTACATAACAATGTTGGAAAATATAATAATCATTTGTTTCACACATTAGTCATTTCTGACATGCAATAGACAATACAATGTCAAATATAGTTATAATGAGTAATGTTGCTCAGTGCGCTGTATTAGTATTATTAGGCATTATTAGTTCTGTGCTATTACATGCATACAAATTGATTACTTTTTAAAATAGCCGTTAATACTGTAAAAACATTTTTGGACCAACCAGTTGAATAAATTACGTTTGAATGATGTAAATTTATGTATTTCCTTAATTTCTTTTGGTAAGTTATTATAAATTCTTATTGCCATGGCATAACAGTTTGTGCTAAACATGAATAGAAGGTACTAGCAGCCTTTGGGGATTTCTCCTAGTATATTTACTTGGCAAGTCACCACTGGTTTTAAACAAGTTTTTATATAAGTAAATCGTGCTTTTAAAAGTTCATTCAGTTATAGCCTCATAGCGACCGCCAACTAAGTAAATGGCTTTATAATATATTAGCTGTTGCCCGGGGCTCCGCTCCCGTAGGAATTCAGAGATAAAATATGTGTTGTTCCAGGGTCTAAGCAATCTCCATACCAAATTTCAGACAAATCGGTTCAGCCGTTTTCCTGTGAAAGAGTAACAAACATACAGACTCACAAAATTTCGCCTTTATAATATTAGTGTGTGTGATATACGGACGTTTAGTAATTAATTTAGTAACTACTTTAGGCTTAGTATTTGTAATTTACACCTAAGTGTAAACATGCGGTATAAGTGCTTATGCCAATGCAATTGAATAAGCAGACACGATAAAAAAAGTTTGAATATTTCCATAACTTAAACTTGAAAATGTATATTTTTTAAATACATAAATAAATAGTATTATTATAATTAACACTGCTCACCTTTTTGAATAATATATTTTGTCACAAACACACAGCTAGTCTATGTACGTATTTTCTTATTTACTTATGTTTTTGTTTTTTCTCAACAGCTAAATTGGCAGAGACTGCCGTGCGTTTCCTCGACCAGACTCAGAACATGGTTGACCAAGAAGCTGCCAAAATCAACTACGAAACGGAATTATCGGCTTTACATGAGATGGTAAGTCTGCTATATAATCTTATTTTTGTATATAGTTATATAGGCCTTTTATGCTGGTCTGGGAGAAAAAGAAAAACATAGAATGTACCAGCTGCTTCTCTTCCCGTGCAAGCCGTAAAAGTCGTCTGAGGGAATCGGCGAATGGGGGAATCAAAACATAGGCGATGCGGCTAGCAACCCATCACTATTGATTTTCTGTTTCAACTGTCATCATGCTAAACGTGGTCTAAGATCTTATGGCCCTAGGCTCTGTCTACCCCGTATGGGATAAAGACGTGGCTATATGTATGTATGTTATATAGGCCATCCATCTGGCGCGTAATGAAGGTCGCAGGCGAGCGCTGGATGCAGGCCGCTTCCAACCGGTTATTCTGGATATCAATGGGAGAGTAGGCCTCTCAATGATATCCAGATGATGTTGATATCTATCAATTATCTATTCTATTATATATATAAAAATAAAACCCGTTTTCCGTTGTCACGACATAGCATGAAAACGGCTTGACCGATTTGGCTGATTTTTTTTTTTGGAGTTTTCTAATACTCTGTAGAAGGTTCTTACGGAAAAAAATATTAAGAAAATCAAATTTACGCTAAGGCGGCACGAAGTTCGCCGGGTCAGCTAGTACTTTATATAAGGTGGACAATACTGAACAACTTTACCAATCAAGCTTTTATCAAAATACGAAATTTTATAAACTCCTATGCGAGTACATTTTGAGAATCATCTAATTTTATTAAATGTGAAAAATGTATATAAGGTAAACACAAATTAAATTAAAGACAGATTCTGATTATTATACAGAACAACTTTTCCTAATAAACTTATATCGAAATACAAAAAAAGTTTTGAACTCCCATACTAATTGAGAATTATCTGCGTCGTATTCCGTTACCGTATCGACAATTCTATACGAGACCTACATATTATTATATTCGTGCTTGAGGTACAGATCTGGTTAAGTATGGAGTGAAAAAAAATCGTATTTCGATATAAGTTTATTTGGAAAAGATGTTCAGTATAGTGGTCTGAATCTGCCCCTAAAATATTTGCAGTTGATTCGTGTTCACCTTATATTTTCTTACAGCTGACTTTCCCTACTACACAAAAAAATAAAATAAAAAATGATGTATGTAAACAACCTCAACTGTTTTATATACAGGTTCGTTCCACTGTGTCTTACTTACTAACTGACTCGCAAGCTGTGGTGAAACGTGCTCTGGTCGACAACGGGATCACCAAACTGTGCATATTCTTTGGGAAACAAAAGGGTATGTCTAGTCTTTTTTAATATATTTTATACTAGCTGTTCCCCGCGGCTTCGCCCCGCGTGGGACTCGGTCATATCGCGCCCAAAAGTAGCCTATGTTTGACCTCAGGTCGTTAACTACATCCCTACTAAATTTCATCACAATCGGTCTAGCAGTTTAGCCGTGAAGAGGTGACAGACAGACAGACAGCCAGATAGACAGACAGACTTTCGCATTTATAATATTAGTATGGATTAGTATGGATAGTATGGATTTATTTATTTAAACTTTATTGTACAAAAAACAAGTGTATAGCACAATAGGCGAACTAATGCTAAAAGCATTATCTAACAGTCAACCTTTAGGTCAAGCAGAGATCGTAATGTGGGTTTAATTTAATAGTAATATATTTATATGTATGGAAAATTTACAGCTAATTTAAAATGATAGAACTTACGTCTGATAATGATTCCGTGCTTCGGAAAGTACGTTAAGCCGTTAGTCCCGGCTGCCATCTGGAGTCTTTAAATGAACCACGGCAGAAGCCGAGAAACGGTTCCGAAGAACTCTGTCACCAGGGCAGATTGACCTGTCACCTACGCGAAATTATGAAGAGGGGATTAATATTCAGGTGGCTTACTACCATCTCTTAAAACCATGCAAGATCCAGTGAGTAAACGAGACAGCGCAATACATGATGTAAGGCGACATCTCCCTTACTCAATCGTTCTTGCATGATTTTAAGATTATGGTAAGCCACCAGTAGAAACTTAATTAATTATTTTCGTGCTTTAGCGAACGATGTGATCCTTTCGCATATGGTGACATTTCTTAACGACAAGGAAGAGGTCGCCTTGCGCGGCTGTTTCTTCGAGCGAGTCGTCGGGGTTGCTTCGTACGTTGGACAACATGCCGCTCCTATATTGGTTCCTCTGTTACAACAGGTAATATATTTATTAAAACACCCATGCTGGTTTGGAAGAGAAAGTAATGTTGCTGCTTCTCTTCCCGCGCAAGCTGTGGTCTGAATCTGCCCTTAAAATATTTGCAGTTGATTTGTGTCCACCTTGTATGTATGTATGTAGTACATCACGGAGGTAAGCTGTCATTGATCCTTTGATAAATATTTTTGTACAACATGTTTTTAAGAAACTGAAACTTAGATTTTATATTTATGGCTAACTTTTTTCCAAACAATAACAATTTTATTTTGAATAGAAATAAAATAAAGCTCGTGACTACGATTTTTATTTATTTCAAGCATGCAAACTATTGCTGGCCGGCGCCCGCACCCAGTACTGTTAGTTACAAACAATGAAAACTAAAGAAATTTAGTACAAGGGTGTTATTTTAACATGATAAATACAATTTTTCTTGCAGGGCCTAACCGACCAATCAGAGTGGATTATAGCTAAGGCATTGCGCGCGACCAGTAGCCTGGCGGAGTTAGGATTGCTGCCCAAACAAGCGCTTTGTGACCTCGTGGCAGAGAGTGCCGTTTACCTCGCTCATCCTAACTTATGGGTAAGGAATAAGGAATAATGGTTTTGAATCATCATCATCAGCTGTTCACAACCCACTGCTGGGCATAAGCCTCCCTCTGTCTACGCCATGTATCCCTACTGTGAGCCACCGCAATCCAGTTGTTGCCAGCAACCTTCTTAATGATATTAGGAAGGTTTTGAACATGTGGCATTTTTATTTTATTTTATCAATCACTAGCAACCCGCCCCGGCTTCGCATAGGCATAAAAACTTTCCTCTTGAATCACTCTCATCTATTTAAAAAAACCGGTCAAGTGCGAGTTGAACTGTTACTTAAGATATCAAATATTTGTAAGGTTGTGTTGTTATTGGTGTTGCAGATAGGAGAAGAAAGTTAACTACTTTTGTCTATACTAATATTATAAAGAGGAAAGATTTTTACTTTTTCTGTATATAGTTTTAGAAACTTTTGTAACCTGATATGTTAAATAAATAATTTGAATTAAAAAAAAAATGGAATATACGTTTCGAAACTTGTGGACCGTTTTGAAAAATTCTTTCACCGTTCGAAAGCTACACTCACCCCGAGTGACAAATACTATGTGTGTACCACGAACGAAGCCGGGTTGGACTGCTAGTATTATTTGTATATTTATTTCGACAGATAAGACACGAGGTCTGCGGCTTTGTGTCGTGCGTGGCAAGCTTACTGAACCCGATTGATGTCAACTGCAAGATTCTGCCGCTCGTGTGGCCACATCTCAAACATAAGTTGATACAGGTCGGTTATTTATATCTATCTATATCTATATATAATATAAAACATAGACGGGTTTGTTACAACACTTATAACTCGAGATCAGCTGAACCAATTTTCATGGTTATTGATCCGTTGGATTTGTCTCCGCCCCGAATAGCAGAATACATCTTAAAACATTGGAAAAAGATGAAAAAAAAAAAATAATAATAAAAGAAAACATTTTCCCATACAAAATGTCCATGGGCTGTAACTAGGGTGTAAGGTAGGTGTAGGGTAGGTGTACGGTAGGTGTGCGGCAGGTGTAGGGTAGGTGTTGAGTAGGGTAGAGGTAGAAAAAAGGGCAGGACAACGTCTGCCGGGTCAGCTAGTAGTCAATAAATATTTTATCTTACATACATACATACATATAATCACGTCTTAATCCCATACGGGGTAGACAGAGCCTAGGGCCATAAGACCTTAGACTTTTACGGAAGAGAAGCAGCTGATACATTCTATGTTTTTATTTTTCTCCCCGACCAGCATGGAAGGATTATATATTATCTTACAAATAAATAAACTAATTGTTAGTTGGACAATATAAATCAGTGCCATGATTCATAGCGTACCCTCGCCGCGATCCAGCTTCCCAAGGGGTTTTATTAAACTATAAACCTTCGAACACACACACAAACAAACACACACAAACACACACACACACACACACACACACACACACACACACACACACACACACACACACACACACACACACACACACACACACACACACACACACACACACACACACACACACACACACACAGTAAAAGACACAAGCGTACAGATGCAAAATCGCCTGATTAGCGTTAAAGATTAGTTTTAAAGATTTAAGCATACAAAAGGCCATAGGGACAGAGAAAGCGACTTTGTTTTATACCATGTAGTGAAGTGATAGTGACATTATCTGTGCCTATAGAATTTAGTATTTTTCCAGGTGGAACGCGCGGAATTATTACTGGAAAGTTTAGCTGAACCGATCCCTAGGAAGGTTCTAGATGCTGTGTTGAGACACGGGGATGTGGATCGACTGGTCCAGACGCTGAGGGAGAGGAGGAATACCAGGCTTAAGGTGAGAGCGAGACAGACATAGTAATAGGGTTGTGCATCAACCATGAGTTTAAAAAAATATTTTTATTTTATTAGTTCTTGTGCTTGGCAAAAATGTTATTATTATATTCATGACTTTTTTTTATAGATTCAAAATTTGTAATTGCTTGACATTGATTTTAAGATGTAACGACGCGACCAAGAACTTATACTTGTATGCCGTAACGGTTAGGCATGTTTGTTTCTAATAGTGATTTGTAAAACCTTACTGTACAACATGTTTACAAGTAATAAATTGAATTTGAATTTGGGTATCAACCTGTATTGGACTTAACCATAACCTCCAGAAATGTGATAACATATTAGACCTACAAAGGCAATATAAAGGCTTTTATGGATTTGCAAGCTTCTGTTTTTTTTTTTCATCAGTCTGAATTTTGCAGGCCACGCAAGGTTCAATGCCGCAGTACTCCGAAATGGGGCAGCAAATGAGGAATCTATTTAGAAGATTGGCTTCAGATGGTAAATATAACACTGGAATTTTATACTCTTTAGGAATGTTAGGTATATTTATTTATTTATTCTTATGGCATTCTACACAGTCGTTTTTTATATTTATAATGTTATTTTTTCACACAAGTTCTGAATCCATTGGATTCGTATTGGATTATTGGATGCGTAATTTTCCAGAGAGAACGGGTATATGCACGCTCCTATGCAAAATCAAACCTTAATAATCTATACTAATATAATAAAGCTGAAGAGTTTGTTTGCTCGCTTGGTCGTTCGCTTGCTTGCTTGCTTGCTTGCTTGCTCGCTTGCTCGCTTGCTCGCTTGCTTGCTTGCTTGCTTGCTTGCTTGCTTGCTTGCTTGCTTGCTTGCTTGCTTGCTTGCTTGCTTGCTTGCTTGCTTGCTTGCTTGCTTGCTTGCTTGCTTGCTTGCTTGCTTGCTTGCTTGCTTGCTTGCTTGCTTGCTTGCTTGCTTGCTTGCTTGCTTGCTTGCTTGCTTGCTTGCTTGCTTGCTTGCTTGCTTGCTTGCTTGCTTGCTTGCTTGCTTGCTTGCTTGCTTGCTTGCTTGCTTGTTTGTTTGTTTGTTTGTTTGTTTGAACGCTTATAACTTGAAAACTACTGGTCGGATTTGCAAAATTCTTTTTGTATATGAAAGCCTGATTCTTGGGGAAGGTTATATGCTATAGTACATACACACTAATGGCGAGTGAAACCGCGGGGAACAGCTAGTTGTCAATAAAGTTAGAAGTTCGTTTCAATTTTGAACTTTTTATTTGTTTTCATTTCAACATACTTTCGGCATCGTGACACGTTCACTTTAGGCGCGGGCACTGGCCGACTGAGAGTGAAACATGTCAATTTCGTGATGTTGACATCACTTTGTAGTTAAAATTTTCAAGCAGTGTCGTATATCTACAATTAATATATGGGTACAAAACCTGTAAAAATATTGTATAAAATTAAATAAATAAAAAATATTGTATAAAATTAAATAAATAGAAGTAACTGATTATAAATATGATTTACTTAGTTGAACTTATCGCTTATCCCTAGTGACTTGTTAATGACGTATTTAGCCAACAAAAAATAGTTCATGGTCTTAACAGAATCACTACATAGTATAAAACAAAGTCGCTTTCTCTGTCCCTTTGTATGCTTAAATCTTTAAAACTACGCAACGGATTTTGGTGCGGTTTTTTTAATAGATATAGTGATTCAAGAGGAAGGTTTTTATGCCCAAGCGAAGCCGGGGTCACTAGTTATCAATAGTCTTAAGTTCTTATTTCACTTTAAGGTATGACTGAGCACGTGGAGAACCAGCTACTGGCGATGAGTGCACACCTTATCAAAATTCAAGGGTCTGCGTCACAGGTGAGTCATTTTTATTTTGATTCCTTATTTCAAAACACTATTTACTAGTGTATCGAATGATTTTTCTCCTCGCTTATGAGTAGAAAAACATATGCTCGGAATGTTTGAGCATGTTATGAAGGGATAACAAACGCCCAAAATTCTTAGCTTTATTTCATTAACCACCGACGCAAAATGACGGGGTCTTATAAGTTTGATGTGTTTGTTTGTATGTGTCTGTCTGTAGTATCGTAGCTATCGAACGGATAAACCATTTTGATAATTTTTTTTTTCTTTGAATTTGTCGGGAGCTAGTTTGATGAAAATCTGCCCAAGATGGCCGCCGCGCTGCCAAAAAATGACGAATTACATATTTTTTTAATATAGCTATCCAATTGGGAATTAATTAATAATTTATAGCCATCTGTTGTTGCAGGGTCTAAGCAACTTCCATTAAATTCTAAATTTCAATCAAATCGGTTCAACCGTTTTCATGTGAAAGAGTAACAAACATCCATACAAACTTTTGCTTTCGCCCATGGCTCCGCCCGCGTGAATTTCCCTCGGAAACAATTTTCTAAACTTTTTCCTTGGATGAAATGTACCCTATGTTCTTCTCAATACTCCTAGCTATGTGTATACGAAATTTCAGGAAGATTGGTTCAGTAGTTAGGGCGTGAAGAGGTAACAAAGAAATATACAAACTCACTTTCGCATTTATAATATTAGTTGGGATTAGTAGGACTCTGTGAGAGCTAATATGTAAAGTTGTGAAATATTTCGCCCAGTTTTTGTTATGCAAATTGTAATTTCTTTCTCGTAGCAAATAACAGAAGCACCAGGCCGCCTGGTCCTCACTCACACCGGCATATCAAAGTCTGTGCCTATGGTTTCCTCAGGAGACGCCCTCAATACTGACAAGATGTATGCTTCGGCACAAAACAGGTCAGTAATATCATCTGGTCCCGTTGCCTAAGAAAAAGAGACAATAGTTATTTTTCTCGTTACTAGATGGCGCCACAAGGATTGAAAAAATTCAATTTAGTTATGATCTCGTATATTTTTGGTTGAAAAAGAGTGTGAATTTTAAAAACACGACTTTTTCAAGTATCGTCAACTTACCACAAACTGATTAAGTGCTTTATTTAATAAGTTTTTAAGTTCGGATTTAGAATAACAATATCTCAAGTGATTGATAGATTTTAGGCAATTTGTTGGACAAATTGCTGGATAAAAGTATACGAAATGCTAATAACTTTAATTCTTATAAGAGAGAATTGTTTAAATTACTTATTGACAAAGCATATTATTCGGTCAACGAATACCATAATTACTATAATTACCTAAGATATGGCGTGAAGAGGTAACAAACAAACAAATATACAAACTCACTTTCGCATTTATAATATTAGTTGGATGTATTTTTTTTTATTGTTCTTAACTCACTACACGTTTTGGGAAACTGTAAGTAGCTTAAATAAATAAATGTGTACAGGCGAACCGCTAAGACGTCGGTGTCTCACGAGACGCATATGAACACCGAGTGGCAGCACATGTTCGGCCAGTCTCAAGATCAACACAGTGCCAAAGGTAAGCTTTATTTATACATTTTATTACTTAACATTATGACTTTTAGTTTAATTCTGCTAAAACTCTAACAATGATATTGCTGGTCCCTCAAATATGTTTTTATTATTTGTACATACTATTCTATATTGTTTAAGGTTCACAATAAGTTTATTGCAAAGCGAGCGCTGGATTCTTGTCGCCAATGAATAAAATATATGATCCAATTGAGAAACCTCCTTTTTTGGAGTCGGTAAAAATGACGTTGCTTTCTCGAAGCGTAAAAAGCACTATACAAGCATGGGCCAAAATAGCAGTTAATATTCTCGTTTGTTTTAGAATAATTTGGCTTACGCCCGATTACTGAAACGCTACTCAATTTTGAGAGGTGCTCAAGTATCATGCTGTCGCGTTGAACGTCAACGATATGACAGTGACAGCATGATACTTGAACAGCTCTCAAAATTGAGTATAAATAAATAAATAAATAAATATGGCGCCAAGCTAAAGTCACTCAGTTATCGTCATTGTATTTATTTTCTAACATTTGTGTTTTTTCGAGTATTTGTGCATAATAAATGTGGATTATTATTCGCTAAGTGTTCGTGAACAAGCGTAAGTGTTGGGAAGTGGTACAATGTCGTATAAGTGACTTTAATCCTTGTCACCAAAATCTCCCAAGATAATGCTAAGTGAAACTTCCACCGCTTCACTTAGCGCTTGACTAACTTGACTAGACATGACTACTAGCTTGACTTTGTGACTCGACAAAATGAAAAACATTTATATAAAACTTGATACTGGCAAAAATAAGCTATATAAGTTTGATTGTCATATTGTGGATTATAGCCACATAAAAAAAAAATGTAGTGTCGTTCTCTCTATATTCTTTCTCTTTTTCTAACAGTACAATCAGAGTCAGCGGCGACATCTCAAGCAGGAGTTGTGCCTTCAGCAGTGCAGCAATCTGTGGCAGTACAGCCATCGCACTCGATGGGGCAGAGCGCTAGTTATGTTCAATGTACGTAACTATACTCGTTATTTACTAGCTTTTGCCCACGGCTTTGTCCGCATAATTTTCCCTCGGCAACAGTGCTTTTTCCCGGAACGAAAAGTACGCTATGTCCTTCTCAATGCTTCTATGTGTATGTGAAATTTTTGGAAGATTGGTGCGGTATATAGATAGAGCGTGAAGGTGTAACAAACAAACTCACTTTCGCATTCATAATATTAGTTGGGATTTCTTGGATTAGTTTTGGATAATATGGAAGGGAAGGGATAGTTGAGATATTCATGGTGAACCAACAGCTATAAATAAACAAAATATGAAACAATTTAGGCTTTTCGAAGCCAATAAAAAGTTTCCACGGATAAAAACATTGCAAATACAAGAAAAACAGCACATCTTAACCATACGGTGGAATAATCCGCTTCTTGTATTTTTTCTCTCTTATTGACATGAATTTGTTGCAAGTTTAAAATATCGATACTATCGTGACCTTGTATTTTTATATTGCTACTAGCCGACACCGCAAACGTTGTTTTGCCATATTTATTTCTAGGTAATTAGGATGAACAAACCTTATCACTTAGGGTTATGAAAATAGATAGTAGCCGATTGTCAGACCTACTGAATATGCATATAAAATTGGTAAAAATCAGTGATGCCGTTTCGGAGGAGTAAGGTGACTAACATTGTGTCACGGGAATTTTATATATTAGATAACTAGCTGTTCCCCGCGGCTTCGCCCCGCGTGGGACTTGGTTATATCGCGCCCAAAAGTAGCCTATGTTTGACCTCAGGTCTTTAACTACATCCCTACCAAATTTCATCACAATCGGTCCAGCAGTTTAACCGTGAAGAGGTGACAGATAGACAGACAGACAGACTTTCGCATTTATAATATTAGTATGGATGTTACAGTACATGAACATGCAATTTGTTTTATACTTTACAATAAAAATTTGTATTGTCTTTTTCTCTATGCCATTTCTGTATGAAATCTAAGTGATTGAAAATGAATCAATAAACTATCTATCTATATCTATACTAATATCATAAAGAGGAAAATTTGATTGTTTGTTTGTTCGTTTGTATCGAATAGGCTTCGAAACTACTGGACCGATTTGAAAAAATCTTTCACTGTTGGAAAGCCTCACTAGCCCCGAGTAACATAGGCTATGTGTGTACCACGGGTGAAGCTAGGGTGGACTGCTAGTATATAATAGTTTGCAATACTATCGACAAAATTAAAACTATCGACTATCTCGGGCGGGTCGCTAGTATATATATGAATGATATTTTTCTGTTTTCAGATAGCATGGCCCCATGCCGCTTAGAGCTGAGGAATCTCACAGCACGAATGCAACAAAAATTCCAAAAATCATTACGGTATGTTAGAAAACACTTCTTACTAAATTTTCACTTCTTTATCCATTTACAGGGTAGATAAATTCTAACGCCCGAATACTCAAACTCTACTCAATTTTGAGAGCTGCTCAAGTATCATGCTGTCACTGTCATGTCGTTGACGTTCAGCGCGACAGCATGATACTTGAGCAGCTCTCAAAATTGAGAAGGTTTGAGTATTCGGGCGGGAACGAATTATCTATACATCACAGTTATGATAAAACTGTTTCTTATATACTATTTTTTGATATTTTAAGATCATTGTAAGCCTAAAAAAAAACATTTTAAACTTTTCTCGCATTTAATTCATTCGTGTAAAAACACGAGAGATTTTTTTATGTATCGCACGCCCTTATACCACTTACTTCGCTCAGTAGTCTATTTTGGAATCATTATCTACGCTCGTTCAATTTTAATTGGAAGAGTAATGATTTTGGCAGTCTATGTATGTATGTTCCACCGTAGCGTCTAAACTACTGGATCGATTTTATGGATTTAATGGATGAATGGATGAATTTTAATGAATGAGGTGTCAAAAGATTCGTAAAAATACCGCAGGTAACATAGGCTATATAAATTGTATCAAAATTTTAACTGTCGGAATTTAAACCTCGGATTCTAACCTAAAAAATAATTATTAACTAATTAGTTAGTTTGAATATCAGCATTCTAACAACTATTGAAATTCCACAAGAAGTAAAAGTCTTCAACCTTTTTTCAATGCATTAATGTACAATTTTGAAATAATGCCCTTAACAGGAATGAGGAAAACAAAGACAGCGAAGACATCGCCCTTCCACCGTCATGGCGGCCCGGCAACCAGCTGTTGGCATATCTGCATGAACACAAGTGAGTAATTCATTCATTACGTGTAGGTGTCATGATCAATCGACCATGCACACCCTGGTAACCATGCACACAAGTGAGTAGTAATAGTATATTACCGGGTTCGATCCCCGGTCAGGTCAAGATGAAAAATTGTATTTTTCTAATTGGCCTGGGTCTTGGGTTTTTTTTGTATGCTTAAATCTTTTAAACTACGCAACGGATTTTGATGCGGTTTTTTTTAATACATAGAGTGAATCAAGATGAAGGTTTTTATGCCCATGCAAAGGGCGGGTCGCTAGTTTGTTATAAAATATAGTATCGTTGAGTTAGTATCTCAAAACACAAGTCTCGAACATACTTTGGGGCTAACTCAATGTGGTTTGTCAGTATATATTTATATTTATATATTACTGTCGAGGCACAGAATACTTAATAGGGCTAACGTGAAGAAGTCTCACTCCGCAAAATCATACAAATAAAAAAATGACTCTTTAAGCCATGAAATACGGTCTAATTCAGTTCACACAGCGCTAAGCACCTACGATTTATATTTCCATTTTTTTTCTATCTTGCGCCATCCCTTTCTATCACTACCATAGGGTTGTCTTCTTCTTGTTATGCAACCTAAGAATAGAACATTCCTCCTTTCCCCGTGGATATCGTAAAAAGCGATAAAGGGACAAACCAGTAAGAGTAAGGTTAGATTGGCGGTTGTTTTTTGTTCTAAGATCATTATCATGATGATGTTCTAAGATAATTATCGTCTTACAACAAACATCTGATTCTCGGAGTCAGACACTGTGTGTGGTCAAAATCTCGATATCAGACACTGGGTGTGGTCTACATCTCGATGTCAAACACTGGGTGTGGTCTTCATCTCGATGTCAGACACTGGGTGTGGTCTTCATCTCGATGTCAGACACTGGGTGTGGTCTACATCTCGATGTCAGACACTGGGTGTGGTCTACATCTCGATGTCAGACACTGGGTGTGGTCTTCATCTCGATGTCAAACACTGGGTGTGGTCTTCATCTCGATGTCAGACACTGGGTGTGGTCTTCATCTCAATGTCAGACACTGGGTGTGGTCTACATCTCGATGTCAAACACTGGGTGTGGTCTTCATCTCGATGTCAGACACTGGGTGTGGTCTTCATCTCGATGTCAGACACTGGGTGTGGTCTACATCTCGATGTCAGACACTGGGTGTGGTCTACATCTCGATGTCAAACACTGGGTGTGGTCTTCATCTCGATGTCAAACACTGGGTGTGGTCTTCATCTCGATGTCAAACACTGGGTGTGGTCTTCATCTCGATGTCAGACACTGGGTGTGGTCTTCATCTCGATGTCAGACACTGGGTGTGGTCTACATCTCGATGTCAGACACTGGGTGTGGTCTACATCTCGATGTCAGACACTGGGTGTGGTCTTCATCTCGATGTCAAACACTGGGTGTGGTCTTCATCTCGATGTCAGACACTGGGTGTGGTCTTCATCTCGATGTCAGACACTGGGTGTGGTCTACATCTCGATGTCAGACACTGGGTGTGGTCTACATCTCGATGTCAAACACTGGGTGTGGTCTTCATCTCGATGTCAGACACTGGGTGTGGTCTTCATCTCGATGTCAGACACTGGGTGTGGTCTACATCTCGATGTCAGACACTGGGTGTGGTCTACATCTCGATGTCAGACACTGGGTGTGGTCTACATCTCGATGTCAGACACTGGGTGTGGTCTACATCTCGATGTCAGACACTGGGTGTGGTCTTCATCTCGATGTCAGACACTGGGTGTGGTCTTCATCTCGATGTCAGACACTGGGTGTGGTCTACATCTCGATGTCAGACACTGGGTGTGGTCTACATCTCGATGTCAGACACTGGGTGTGGTCTACATCTCGATGTCAGACACTGGGTGTGGTCTACATCTCGATGTCAGACACTGGGTGTGGTCTTCATCTCGATGTCAGACACTGGGTGTGGTCTACATCTCGATGTCAGACACTGAGTGTGGTCTTCATCTCGATGTCAGACACTGGGTGTGGCCTTCATCTCGAAGTCAGACACTGGGTGTGGTCAAAATCTCGGAGTCAGACACTGGGTGTGGTCAACATCTCCGAATCAGACACTGGGTGTGGTCTACATCTCGAAGTCAGACACTGGGTGTGGCCTTCATCTCGAAGTCAGATACTGGGTGTGGTCAACATCTCGGAGTCAAACACTGGGTGTGGCCTTCATCTCGGAGTCAGACACTGGGTGTGGCCTACATCTCGGTGTCAGACACTGGGTGTGGTCAACATCTCGGAGTCAGACACTGTGTGTGGCCTACATCTCGGAGTCAGATACTGGGTGTGGCCTACATCTCGATGTCAGACACTGGGTGTGGCCTACATCTCGGAGTCAGACACTGGGTGTGGCCTACATCTCGGAGTCAGACACTGGGTGTGGCCTACATCTCGATGTCAGACACTGGGTGTGGCCTACATCTCGGAGTCAGACACTGGGTGTGGCCTACATCTCGATGTCAGACACTGGGTGTGGTCTACATCTCGGAGTCAGACACTGGGTGTGGCCTACATCTCGGAGTCAGACACTGGGTGTGGCCTACATCTCGATGTCAGACACTGGGTGTGGCCTACATCTCGGAGTCAGACACTGGGTGTGGCCTACATCTCGATGTCAGACACTGGGTGTGGCCTACATCTCGGAGTCAGACACTGGGTGTGGCCTACATCTCGATGTCAGACACTGGGTGTGGTCTACATCTCGATGTCAGACACTGGGTGTGGTCTTCATCTCGATGTCAGACACTGGGTGTGGTCTTCATCTCGATGTCAGACACTGGGTGTGGTCTACATCTCGATGTCAGACACTGGGTGTGGTCTACATCTCGAAGTCAGACACTGAGTGTGGTCTTCATCTCGATGTCAGACACTGGGTGTGGTCTTCATCTCGATGTCAGACACTGGGTGTGGTCTTCATCTCGATGTCAGACACTGGGTGTGGTCTTCATCTCGATGTCAGACACTGGGTGTGGTCTACATCTCGATGTCAGACACTGGGTGTGGTCTTCATCTCGATGTCAGACACTGGGTGTGGTCTTCATCTCGATGTCAGACACTGGGTGTGGTCTTCATCTCGATGTCAGACACTGGGTGTGGTCTACATCTCGATGTCAGACACTGAGTGTGGTCTTCATCTCGATGTCAGACACTGGGTGTGGCCTTCATCTCGAAGTCAGATACTGGGTGTGGTCAAAATCTCGGAGTCAGACACTGGGTGTGGTCAACATCTCCGAATCAGACACTGGGTGTGGTCTACATCTCGAAGTCAGACACTGGGTGTGGCCTTCATCTCGAAGTCAGATACTGGGTGTGGTCAACATCTCGGAGTCAAACACTGGGTGTGGCCTTCATCTCGGAGTCAGACACTGGGTGTGGCCTACATCTCGGTGTCAGACACTGGGTGTGACCTACATCTCGATGTCAGACACTGGGTGTGGTCAACATCTCGGAGTCAGACACTGTGTGTGGCCTACATCTCGGAGTCAGATACTGGGTGTGGCCTACATCTCGATGTCAGACACTGGGTGTGGCCTACATCTCGGAGTCAGACACTGGGTGTGGCCTACATCTCGGAGTCAGACACTGGGTGTGGCCTACATCTCGATGTCAGACACTGGGTGTGGCCTACATCTCGGAGTCGGACACTGGGTGTGGCCTACATCTCGATGTCAGACACTGGGTGTGGTCTACATCTCGGAGTCAGACACTGGGTGTGGCCTACATCTCGGAGTCAGACACTGGGTGTGGCCTACATCTCGATGTCAGACACTGGGTGTGGCCTACATCTCGGAGTCAGACACTGGGTGTGGCCTACATCTCGATGTCAGACACTGGGTGTGTGAAAATGCATTATCATCGGAACAGACAACCTAACAGATACCATTGTACAATTGTCTTGTGTACTGTAGTGCAATAAACGGTAAGTAAATAAACAGAAGCTATGTAAAAATAAAATCAACTTTAGGACAAGCGGAAATAGGTTAATTTTTATGTGCGATTTGATCGTAACAAATCTATTAAGTTTAGGTGTAAAAAACGTAAGAAATTTATTTAATTCAAAAACAATAGTACATAATTAATACAGTCATTCAAAAATGCCGCCCCTGATTGTACCCGGCTCAAAGGTTCCCATAATACTAGCGGAATTGCCTCTTTGGATAGCTATAGAAATCCTTTGAACCAGGTACCACCCCGAGCGGTAGTCATATCCACAGTCTTTTAAACGGCGTCCTATCTCTGCCACTAAAACTTTAGCTTCAGGACACCAAGGACCAGCCGTCTCAACAGCGACCGGAACAAATAGATATTGTGCGGACAGAATGGAATATTTAGAACATTTCTGTCCGGCCGCCGCCCGAGCAGCCGCTCCCGGTGACCCTACTGTGTTACCGAGATACGACGCCGCAAAAGTGCTAACACATGTGGCGTCCCATAATAAACATTTTCCTCTCTGCCACGGAATTAAAGTTAAACCGTCCGGTCTCTTACCGTCCGTGCGGCAAAGTCCCGGGGGCTCCAACACACAAGGCACATTAGCTGATATTAAAGCGCGGCGTATTATGTCATTAATTGCGCTATGGCGAGGCAAACGGCCTGCACAACGAGTACATGCCAGGGCATGATGCCCATCAGACGACACCATTACGCCACAAATGCAGCGATGTGGCTCGCAAACAGCACAACCTAACCTAAGTGCTACAGCTTAGGTGTTACTTTGCGGAAGTCAAAGTAAAAAGCACTTACCAAATTAAGTTGCGTGCTTCCGGCACCCGTTAGTTCATGCAGACTACTGCCGGCCGGCGCCCACACACTACAGTGCCCTTAGAGTTTTTCTTAAAGCAGACGTTAGCGACTGCGTTAGGATTTTGTATGGAATTTCTTAGTTGCCTTACTATCCGCCAGAGGCGCTGTACAGGTTTGTCATACTAAATCGCTAACGCAGTCGCTAGCGTCTGCGTTAAGAAAAACTCATACTAGGGGCACAGTTAGTCCCAGCATTCCCGCCACCATTAAATTGCACACACATTACTTGCGACACACCCTAACAAAAATTGCAAGTTAATATATTGATAATAAATCAATTATTTCAGGCTACAAAATATTTTTACAATATTATTGGCCCACAGAATAAATACCTTATACTCTAGTATATATATATAGTAATTATGTTATATTTTTGCCAGGGCCCGGGTGAATCAACTAGTGACGTTGCCGGCCCAACACAGCCTGTTTGGATCGTGTTCCGATGACGGGACTGTGAGACTGTGGGATGCCACCAAACTACAGGGGAATGCTTACGTCAATAGGTAAGTTTTACCACAGATTAAAGACACAGTACTGATATTCAACCGTCATATAAGAAAACGCGTCGATTTTTAGTGTCCTTACAACTAACCCCCTGTATTAAGAAATTTTTAGTTAAAATGTGTTTCGTCTCGTTCTTTCACATGTAGTGTCAGGTTAGAGAGCAAGAGCCAAAACATATTTTAGTTAAAATGGGCTTATGCAACGTTTCTGAATAAGAGGGTAATACTCTCCCAAATTTAGTGGCATTTAGGGTTTAGCACCGGCAAGCGCAGCATCGGACACCCACCGACCAAATCTTCAGATGACCTGAAGAAGGTCGCAGGCAGGCGCTGGATACAGGCTGCTGGAAACCGGTCATTTTGAAAATTTTAGGTGGAGGCCTATGTCCAGCAGTGGACAGCCTGCGGCTAAAATTATGATGATGGTTTGGCATTTTTGGTACTTCGCGAATTAAACAAACAAACAGATTTTTGTTTTTGTTTTTTTTTTTTTTGCGTTTTTGGTAACATTCGTCGAAAGGTTTAAAACAATGTATTTAGGCCGTTGACTGTTATAAATTTATCTTTTTATAATCTGTTATTCGTTAGGTCCAAATCGATGTACAACCGAGCAGCCGGGCCCGTGGTGTCGATGGCCGCCTGCGAGGGAGGACAGTCTTTGGTGGCCGCTACTCAAGAAGGCTCCATTTTTGTCTTGAGGTAAGCCCTTTTAACTTTGAAATTACACTGTTTCATGTCCTTTTAAACCCCCGACGTAAAGACGACTGGGTGTTATAAGTTGTCTGTCTCTGTTTGTGTGTGGCATCGTAGCTCACAAATACCCCACAAATTAATAAAGTAACATAAAACAGCTTTATTTAAAACAATGAGGCACAAAGTTCACGAAAGGATGAATTGATTTTGATTATTATTATTTTTTGTTTGAAAAGTTTATTAGTCGGGGTGTTCTTAGCTTTGATCGATGGAAATCGGTTCAAGATGGCCGTGGCCACAGAAGGGCGAATTAAATATTTTTTTCACTACTATCAATTGAAGTATCAAATAGTAGAATACTAGGCTTGAGTAGTAGAATACAAGACACTATGAAAAAATGGAGAACTTTTTTTTTAAAATATGAAAGGGTATCCAATGAAAGGACTTGTTAGTTAAATTTTACTCCAGTAGTAGTAATATATGAAATTTTTAAATTTAATCTTTGTCTACGTGGTTATTGTTAAATTTAGCAATAGATAGATAGATGTTTATCTATATATGTATTTGTTATAAAAATACATATTATTGTTGAGTTAGTATACCAAACACAAGTCTCAAACTTACTTTGGGGTTAACTCAATCTGTGTGATTTCTCCCTATATAATTACTTATTAAAAAAATAATATATATACTCTCCATTGTACTAGTTGTTGTATTAACATACAAATTTTTAAATGCAATCAACTGTCAAATTTTGTAAACTTGATTAACCAAACTCCTTATAAATGTAGGCAAAGCGGGTCGTCCCGTATGACGTTATCTCAGGGGCGGCAGTTGGAAGAAGGCGGCTGCGTGGCGTGCGCGTGCGCCGGCGGCGTCATCTCGTACGCCACTCTGCTGGCCAGCGTGGTCGGCTGGGACTTGCGAGCGCCTGGTAACTATCACGACTCTACAAATAATAATCCCATTCCAACTTATCACTACATATCATCACTACATAGTATAAAACAATGACAAGAGCTTTTATCTTATTATAGTTTATACTGTTGTCTTCACTACATAATATAAAACAAAGTCGTTTTCTCTGTCCCTATGTCCATTTGTATGCTTATATCTTTAAAACTACACAACGGATTTTGATGCGGTTTTTTTAATAGATAGTGATTCAAGAGGAATGATTTTATGCCTATGCGAAGCCGGGGCGGATCGCTAGTTTGTTATAAAATATAGTATCGTTGAGTTAGTATCCCATGACACAAGTCTCGCACTTACTTTGGGGCTAACTCAATCTGTTTGATTTGTCCCTATGTATTTATTTTTTTATTTATAAACTAGCTGACCCGGCGAACTTCGTACCGCCTTTCTTAATATTTTTTTCCGTAAGAACCTTGTACAGAGTATTAGAAAACTACAAAAAAAATCAGCCAAATCGGTCAATCCGTTTTCATGCTATGTCGTGACAACGGAAAACGGGTTTCATTTTTATATATAGATGTAAAAGTGGGAGATTTGGCGGAAAAATAAAAGTCACAACATGTCGGTGTTGTATTTCCAAAATTTATGTTTTTTCGATAATTTCTGCATAATGATGGTGGATTATTCACTAAGTGTTCGTGAACAAGCGTGAGTGTTGGGAAGTTGTACAATGTCGTATATGTGACTAATCCTTGTCACCAAAATCTCCAAGTTGTTGCTAAGGGAAATTCTTCCACCGCTTCACTTAGCCATCAGACTAACTACACTAACTTGACTGGAATAGACTACTGACTTGACGTTTTTGATTTGACTTGACTAAACTAGGACTAAAGAATATTAATATAAATTTAAGAAAGGCCTTACAGGACTTGTTGCCAGGGCCTTAAAAATATTAACAAAAAGTGTGAAATAATAACTAATAATTTTTTAAAGTATCGTCAACTTCCCACAAACTGATTCAGTGATTTATTTATTAAGTTAACGAATTAAGAATCACAGTATTTTAAGCGATCGATAGATGGCGTTAAGATTTCTCGGACTCTATTGGTACACAAAAACTCTACGCGTCTTTCTATATCTATACTAGTATAGTATTCTTTAATCTGTGCTGCTATTAAAACTAATAGAAATAAAAAAATGAATAATACTTTATTTAAAGATTACAATAAAATCATACCAGCTGTTCATCCAAATGTATATATAAAAAAAAAATAACATACACCCCAAAAAAAAAGGATATTATTTTAAAATGTGTTTGCAGGTGACGCGTGGAAGCTCCAAGGCGACCTGAAACAGGGCGTGATCACGTGTCTATACGCGGACAATTCCGGATACTTGGCGGTGGGCACGTCCAGCGGCGCCATCTGTGTTTGGGATCTGCGATTCCAACTGCCCGTTAGCTCCGTCAAACATCCTAACTGTGAGTGATCGTCATGATATTATTTCTTTACTAGCTTTTGCCCGGGGCTCCGCTCCCGTTGGAATTCCGGGATAAAATATAGTCTATGTGTCGTTTCAGGAGGGTCTAAGCAATCAACATTTCAAACTTCAGCCTAATCGGTTCTGACATTTTTCTGTGATAGTATCAAACATACACACTCACAAACTTATATGTACTTCCTACAATTGTCTCACATTGTCTAAGAAACATTTTTTTTCTCTATCGTGCCAATAGATGGCGCTACAACAGCCGAATTATTTTAATTAAGTAATGTTCCCGCTTATTTTGGGCAAAAAAGTGTGTATTACTGTAACTCGATTTTTGTAAGTATCGTCTTTCTACCACAAACTTGTCCAGAACTTTATTTAATAAGTTACTGGGTATTTATTTCAAAAATTTAGGTGTCTTATGCAATCAAAAGATGGCGTTAGTGTGGTTTTGTATGAAAATAACAACAAAAGTTGGCATGTTTTCTTTTTATGGGTAGGAGTGTTTAGTTATTGATTCAAGAATATATTGTAAGAAAGGATTATTAATAAAGAGTAAATTGAGTCTGTCAATACGATCTCGTTCGGGGCGACCCTGCCAATAACATTTTTACTAGTATAGTATTCTGTAATCTCTGTAACTACCAACCTTCTCCTTAGTCGTTGCCTCACTGACTGACGTGATCATCACGGTCAACACCTATTACAATGTTCATCCAGCTGATCCTGACCTAGATGTGCCAGTGGGTTGTTTCTTGTTCTGTCAACTACCAGCAATCACGACAAGAATAATTTCTAATCTCCAGCGGAACGGGTCCGCCGCATCATAGGCTACAGCGGCACCACCTCCCGCATCTGGGCGGTTGGTGGCAGAGACGCCGGCGCCTGGTGCCTCGAGTCCACCCAGCGGACGCGCGCGCTGTGGCCGAGCGGCAACAGCCCGCAGCCGCTACACTACGCCGCGCCGGTCAGTACACTATACAAACAGGTGCCTCGAGTCCACCCAGCGGACGCGCGCGCTGTGGCCGAGCGGCAACAGCCCGCAGCCGCTACACTACGCCGCGCCGGTCAGTACACTATACAAACAGGTGCCTCGAGTCCACCCAGCGGACGCGCGCGCTGTGGCCGAGCGGCAACAGCCCGCAGCCGCTACACTACGCCGCGCCGGTCAGTACACTATACAAACAGGTGCCTCGAGTCCACCCAGCGGACGCGCGCGCTGTGGCCGAGCGGCAACAGCCCGCAGCCGCTACACTACGCCGCGCCGGTCAGTACACTATACAAACAGGTGCCTCGAGTCCACCCAGCGGACGCGCGCGCTGTGGCCGAGCGGCAACAGCCCGCAGCCGCTACACTACGCCGCGCCGGTCAGTACACTATACAAACAGGTGCCTCGAGTCCACCCAGCGGACGCGCGCGCTGTGGCCGAGCGGCAACAGCCCGCAGCCGCTACACTACGCCGCGCCGGTCAGTACACTATACAAACAGGTGCCTCGAGTCCACCCAGCGGACGCGCGCGCTGTGGCCGAGCGGCAACAGCCCGCAGCCGCTACACTACGCCGCGCCGGTCAGTACACTATACAAACAGGTGCCTCGAGTCCACCCAGCGGACGCGCGCGCTGTGGCCGAGCGGCAACAGCCCGCAGCCGCTACACTACGCCGCGCCGGTCAGTACACTATACAAACAGGTGCCTCGAGTCCACCCAGCGGACGCGCGCGCTGTGGCCGAGCGGCAACAGCCCGCAGCCGCTACACTACGCCGCGCCGGTCAGTACACTATACAAACAGGTGCCTCGAGTCCACCCAGCGGACGCGCGCGCTGTGGCCGAGCGGCAACAGCCCGCAGCCGCTACACTACGCCGCGCCGGTCAGTACACTATACAAACAGGTGCCTCGAGTCCACCCAGCGGACGCGCGCGCTGTGGCCGAGCGGCAACAGCCCGCAGCCGCTACACTACGCCGCGCCGGTCAGTACACTATACAAACAGGTGCCTCGAGTCCACCCAGCGGACGCGCGCGCTGTGGCCGAGCGGCAACAGCCCGCAGCCGCTACACTACGCCGCGCCGGTCAGTACACTATACAAACAGGTGCCTCGAGTCCACCCAGCGGACGCGCGCGCTGTGGCCGAGCGGCAACAGCCCGCAGCCGCTACACTACGCCGCGCCGGTCAGTACACTATACAAACAGGTGCCTCGAGTCCACCCAGCGGACGCGCGCGCTGTGGCCGAGCGGCAACAGCCCGCAGCCGCTACACTACGCCGCGCCGGTCAGTACACTATACAAACAGGTGCCTCGAGTCCACCCAGCGGACGCGCGCGCTGTGGCCGAGCGGCAACAGCCCGCAGCCGCTACACTACGCCGCGCCGGTCAGTACACTATACAAACAGGTGCCTCGAGTCCACCCAGCGGACACGCGCGCTGTGCCAAAAACTGCTCAACAATTACGTTTTCTTATTTCCTTTTGTTTTTTCTTCTCTCTTTGTTCTTTAAGCAATTGTTGAATAATTGAATAACTATTTCAATGCCGTCCCAAACGGCTGTTCTGCTCAACATTTTCGACGTAAATGACCGAGCCGCATGCAATTTTAGTTACCTGTGTAAATGAGCTAGCGATGAGACTTAGTAGGAAATTTGTGAATCGATTAACCACTGCATAATATGTCGGCTAATTGCTTAGTTTGAATGTTATGTCTAACTTTGATATTGTGTATGCTATGTATGATAACTGTGATATAATATACATTACTACCATATACATGTTGTTGTGCAGTGACTTATAATAGAAAAGTATACCACCTTTTCTTTGAACTTACACTTAAAGTGTACTGCGCTGTACTTACCTATTTTCATAAAATGCGACAGTTGCTGATTTTGCTACAATGTTTTCAGGCGTCACACTACATTAGTGCTGCGTACTGCGGATCGCGCGGCGGATCCAAGTTCCTCATAACGGGCGGATCCGACCAACGGATCCGGCACTGGGACCTCGACCACCCCGAGGATTCGTACATATTGGTTCACGCGCCCGGGGACCAACTTAGATATGTGCCAAATTCCGTCAAATATAGGTAAGTCCCATAAGCATAATTAAAACGACAAGTAAGTATAAACAATATTGCACCAGAGAAAATACATACATAGGAATACAGTCTGTGACACAACCTTATCGCTATTGCAGTCTTTTCCAGGCTTAACTATAGTAAATATTGATGTATCGAAATGCAGATTGGCAAGTATGCACATCACCAAACTAATGCACGACTTAGGCGTAAATTCGGGAAAAATTGCTGAAAAATTGCCCGAAAAGACGACATCATATCTCAAATGTAATGATCTCGGACAAGGCCAAACTTTCCGTTGCCGATTTGACGCCTAAGCCATACACACTATTACACACATGAAAAAGGCTTCAGTGATTGACCTAGTACTGCAATCACACTACAATAGATTGGATAAGACGTCAAAATGTCGCTTGACGTCAAGCTATATTAAAGATGGAGACTTGCTTCATGATCAATTGTACATGTTTCCGGTCGATTGTTGTTTTATTATTTTAAACCTTATGCGATATCAATTAGTTCAGTATTTCGTGGATGTGTGTCGGCGATGTTTTGCATGTTTAAGTTACGCTACTACCATAGAGATCTGAAAATGAATCAAAGTGATTTCTTATGTTTTCGCGATTGTTACACATTAAATTAAACTATTTTATACGGTTTTAGAAAATAAACCAACTTTTAAGACCTGTTAAATCCAATATCCCATTGCAAGATGCTGGAGTTTATAAAATTGACTGTGACTGTGGTTTATCATACATTGGGCAAACAAAGAGAAGCATTGGTACCCGTATCAAAGAACATATTGCTGACATGAAACATAGACGCTCAACCAAGTCTGCAGTCTGTGAACACTCACTTCACAAATCCAACCACTACATGCGTTTTGATAATCCTCAAGTCCTTGCAAAAGAAAACAGATTTATACCAAGGATGATACGTAAAGCGATCGAAATTAAAAAACCTCCTAATTTCAATAGAGAGGATGGTTGGCAAGTACCACCAGCTTGGGACCCAGTTATCAATTTAATAAAATCTCAAACTCATCGGAAGACTACAAGTGTTTTTGATACTGTCAGCCAATACTGTGTGAATCGAAATAGTTTTCAATGATTTATGAGCTATGGTTTTGTATTCTTGTGACATCAGAAACAAATGACACAGACGAATGTCAACTCAGTCTGCCTGCGACCATGAGCTCTGTAAAGTGCTTGAAACGTTAGGTATAAATAAGTAAGCAATAAACGCGATAGAAAACCGTATAAAATAGTTTAATTTAATGAATCAAAGTACAACCTTCTAGTATCTTTTTGCCATAATATGTAAAATATTAACAACGGTATTACGGTAAAATTTACGAAACGTCATTTCCCAGGAGCCGTATAATAGACGGCACAACGGTAATTCAAGAATGCTGCAAACTGAATCCCGGAAACCCGGCACTGATCGAAGACAACGTGTACCGCACGGTGGAGTCCCGCTCTTTCTACCACACGGCACCCATCACTGACGTCACGATGGTCGAAGGCGCCAAACATTACTTGGTCAGCTCGTCGGCAGATGGCGTTATCAATGTCTGGAAATGAGGCTGAATGGGTTTCCAAGTGCTTCAAACTAGATGGCAGCACTGAGCTTCCTAATCCACCGTTGTGATTGGTTGACGATTTGACAGTAAACGTCAAATTTGACTGATAATTTTGTGCTATTTGTCAGTTTTTGGACACAGACTACTGTGACTTGAGGTTCGTTTAATTATCTTTTATTTTTGGTAAACTAAAATAAGTTTTATTACCTGAAATAAATGAATTTTAATTTAGTCTAAGAATTCGGTAAAGTACATGTAACGATTTTTGTATTAGAAAAACTACAAAAATATATTTATCTTTATTCTTGTTGTTTAATTAGAACTTGTAGCTTTCGTATGTTACATGAACATGTATTATATTAGATAATTTTAATATTATGAATAGGGATGTTTCCTGTGCAAACAACAAAAATTGTGAATTAGATGTGGTTTAATTTGTTCAAAAGCTGATTTGATCAAGGTTGTCCTTAGCAATTTTTAAACTTATACTAGCTGTGCTGTTTTTTCTTGAAAATCTGCCTGATCCTAAAACTTCCAGCCTTTAGGCGATCAAATAAATACTTCAGCTTGATTCGGTTATATCGCGCCCAGAAGTAGTTGGTCCTTAACTATATCCATACCAAATATTATCAAAATCTGTCTAGGTTTAGCCGTAAAAGATAACAGACAGACATACAGAATTTATAATATGGATATGGAAGTATGGATATATGTATGATTTTACATTTGAGATTGGCTTGTGTTACCTGGGAACTATCCTATTATTTGCTCACTGTGATATTTATTTACATATATAAGTTAGGAAAGTAACACTAGAATCGTAAGTATTTTTTTTACTAAAGTTCCTCTAATATTTTGTGATATGAATTATAATTTTTTGTTGTCATTCACACCTTGTCTTATGTCGTGTAGCTTTTTGATATACATTATCTTACTAAGCTAGTACTAAAATAATATAGCAAGTTGACAAGTGATTTAAAAATTTTATGCCTTTGTAATAGATATGATTTCATTGCGCTGTGTGTAATAGTTCATTAAGTTTAGTCAGATTACTATACTATACTGGTAATGAAGGCTACGGCCGGTAGATTAGTAGTAATAAAACGACTGAAACTAGGTAGTAAATAAAATGTTTTATTGTAATATTATCATAATATTGCATGTAGATCGGATACTATTTTCATTAATAAAAATATTACAAATATAGTTTGTTTTTTTATGTTACATTCTTTTAATAGAGGTTTTAAGAGGCGTAATAAATTTCTAGGTCACTCAAAATACTATATGAGAGCTATACTGTTTTGGTTTTTAAAATGTTTTCTCTCTTTGTCATTAATAAGAGAGAAAGGGTCAAAATATATTTGCGAAAAATCTTTACATAACCAAAAGTGATGCTAATAATGTTATCTATGACATGGGATAAAAAAATGGGTGTCAATATGACAGGTGAAATCATTCCCAGAATTATTTTTCAGTCCAAATATTTGTGGAGACTCATATACTCTAGCCTTTATTTTAGTTAAAATTTATCTATCCTGTAGTTAATCTCTGAGATGATGCTATCTAATATTCTAATCAACAATACAAACAAGGCATTGTGATTTTTCAGACAATTTTACTTAAGAAGACACATTAATTCAAAACAGTTTCATGTATTGACAAGATTCTAAACATTATTTACCATAAAATCTTACTGAACACTTGAGGGCATAAAACTTAAATAAAACTAACTAAATTTCACTAAACCCTTCAGTTTCACTTCTCACAAACCAATCCCCAATATCATCTAGGACACTGATCAATTTCACAATATTACACCAGCATCGACACAAATTACACTCGGATTCATCTAATTTTTCTTGCACAGTCTTCTAATCTAATTCTAATTTAAAAACTTAACCCTATTTACTGCTTTTTCGTTCTTTTTCATCAGGAACTTCTGCTAACAACTTCTCTAGGTCAATGCCTTCAAACTTAGGATTGTTCTGTGTGTTTGATGCATGTGCGAGGAATAGTTCTTTTAAAAATTGCAACTCTTTTGTTAGCGTCTTGACTTTTTCTTCGAGGACTTTGTTTTCTTCTTTTAGCTTGTTGACCCGTGTGAAAGTTTCTTGTGTCCGTTGCTTTGACTTGAACCTGCTCTTTTTTACAGCCTGGAAACAACAAAATTTATTTATTGATGTTCTAAAATATTACTCCAAAATCTATGATGTTAAAAACGCCTTATACACAGTACTACTTAGGAATTCAGTTAATTATGCTTACTATAAATAGCTATAAACTGGGATTGGTCCTTAGGCTTCAAAGCAATATGCTTGAAGACATTGATTATAACAATTAAATTACTATCGCCCAAATTTGGTAAATGGGACACAGGAATAAAATTGACTTTTAATTACTAGAAAAACAAATACGAGAACTTTGGTGCAGAAACAATTACCTCATTATTTCGGTCTCTCCGTCTTCTGTAATCATCATCGTCATCGCTGGCGTCACTAACTCCTTGTCTCGCGCGCTTTTGAGGCGGCATATTATACGAAAACTCCTCTAATATCATTAAAATGTCTTTAATAAACTCTGAACCATACACCCTTCGTCAGGCTACGGTCGAAGACTGCGTGAACGTTTCACAACAATTGCAATATATATAAATCCAATTGTGACGCAACTTTCAAATCAATTTAATCATAGCATATTTTCCAAAAAGCTTGTAGTCCATGTATGTAGGTAACTGTACGTAAACAAGGAAAGTTTATTCTGTTACGATGTACACTATTTATAAAATAATGAGCATTTATTTGTTTCAAATACCTAGATAATATTTTGAGGAGTCGAGGACACAATTTCTTTGTAAACAAAACAACGTGACGCAACGCAATGCAATACAAAAAGATGAAATTGAAATGTGTCAGTGTAAAATAGCGTGACAGCGCGACAGTGACATAACACTTTTTTTTATGATTTGACCATGTCATTTCATTATAGTGGCATATGACACCTTGGCTTGGCACAGTCAATGTAGATATTCTATGAGACGAGAATCTCTTTCTCGGTTGCGTCTCCAGTTGGTCCACACGAGTAGGAAAATCATATTAGTTTTTGGATTGTGATATATATACCTAATAATTTTTAAATCTTCCATTTTAACTTCGATCTTAAAGTCTAAACCTGGGGATTACTCATTCTGTGCCTGGGGGGGTTACTACTGTTGTGTTTGATTAGTGCCTGATTGAAGCTGGTGTAACAATAAAATCCAGTACTAAAACATCAAAATATAAGCTTTATTTGTAGATATATTCTGATATAATCTGGTTAATATCCAACAATGAATTTAAATTCATATAAAAAAAATATGTACTTGTTTGTAGTTATCACACATAAATCCCTAGGTCACTTATGTAATTTTTTTTATTCATGGCACCACAACATCAAATGTGATTTGCCATTTTTTGTTTTTTCAATAATCACATTAATTGCATCAAATTATTTGTACACATTGTACTTGTGCTCTGTGCAAAATTAATCTCATTTGCATTAGTTTAATTTCAAATAATTAAAAGAATAATATAAAATTACATTCCGTAATATCATAAGCTTTCCATGTCAAACATGGTAAAGATTTACATAATAATATATGTACACCACAGTACTTATTGACAGAAAAGCAGTATGAAAAATTTCAAATCTTTCAAAATTTTACTTATTACAGACAGCAGTTACTAAAAATCTGACAATGTTGGCCACTAACACACCCGGATCATGTTCCTATAATGGTCTGGCTACAGAGGTCAGACAGCAGTTGCTCCATTGTAATAGCCAATAATACTATCCTCTTAAAATCATGCAAGGTCCAGTGAATGTGAGAGCGCAATACATGATGTAAGGCGACATCTCCCTACTCACTGGATCTTGCATGGTTTTAAGAGATGGTGGTAAGCAGTCAGTACCCCCAAATAAGGGTCATGTTTAAAAACCATGATTGAAAAGCATAATTCGGGCTCTGAACAGTAAGCTGAAGGTGCAACCAGGGAACACACTCAGACAAAGAAGATTAGACAGCTGCTACATCAAATGCCTCAGATAGGCAGGTATAAACTTCACTTCATATAGTCATTTGACAGATAAGATAGGTGGGTGTTTACCTCTGTTGGGTATGGTTGTATTATGTATCCAAAGAAATAAAAATGTAACTAGATATTAACTACGATCTTTGTCGTCTGGGATGTCTGCCAGTAGTTTCTGGAGATCAATACCGCCAAATGAGGTCTGTGATTTGTTGGCAGCGTGTGCAAGGAACAGCTCCTTCAAGCACTGTAGTTCTCGTGTCAACATTTTGACTTTCTCCTCCAGTACCCTGTTGTCTTCCTTCAACTTGCTTACTCTAGTGAATGTTTCTTGTGTACGCTGCTTCGACTTGAATCTACTCTTTTTGACGGCCTGAAATAAAAATTAATCCATACTAATATTATAAATGCGAAAGTCTGTCTGTCTGTCTGTCACCTCTTCACCGCTAAACTGCTGGACCGATTGTGATGAAATTTGGTAGGGATGTAGTTAACGACCTGAGGTCAAACATAGGCTACTTTTGGGCGCGATATAACCGAGTCCCACGCGGGGCGAAGCCGCGGGGATCAGCTAGTATGATAATATAAATATGGCAGTTTTGTCTACGGAACCCATAAAATAGTAAGTAATTAACATAAATTGACATGAGTAGGTATTGTAAATTGACATGAATAGATATTGAAATTGACATTAATGTATAGTAAAATTATTAGTAATAGCCGGAAATAATTGTTAACAGAATTTTAATTTATATAATTTTGACAGTCTGTTGCATGTCAGTTATTGACTAAACGTGTGATACATATGTTTACTTTATATTTAATAACTTTTTAAGACCATGTTTATAGCAGCAATAAAATTCATTCATTCATTCATTCATAAGATAAGATCTTTATTTGCTTAAATTTAAATACCTACATAAAGTAATTTACAAAATCTTTTCTATAAATGATAGGGTTTTGGTTACAACACATGAAAAACAATGATCATAACAACAATATGTATGTAATAGTGATGTTGGGCCAGAAGAAGCAGTTTTTTCTTAAGCCAAACCCCATGAATCTGTTAGTCTTACCTCATTATTTCTTTTCCTTTTATCCTTGTAATCTTTCTCTTCGTCACTGGCGTCGCTAGTCTCAACACTTCGCTTTTTAGGCATGATTTGTGTGCGAGGTGTATGAAGACTCAAGGAATATATTATAATATTGTCCTTTCTATTTCAAATCAAGAAGAAGGAATAAAGTTATGCACAAATTAAAACGACGATTTGTGGTGACTGATGACCTTTGGTGATGGTGACGAACTTTTATTTTTATTTATTTTTTACGTAGGTACCGTACGATATTTTGATTGACTACTACAGAACTTACTTCAAGAGAACTTGAGAGATTTTTGACATTGACATTGGACAATGACTGCTATTTAAAAAAATACTTTCTACGGCTCTGGAATCGAGTTCTTTAAGGCTACTTCAGTGTACTACCGTCTTAAAATCATGCAAGATCCAGTGAGTAAGCGTGACAGCACGATACATGATGTAAGGCGACATCTCCCTTACTCACTGGATCTTGCATGGTTTTAAGAGATGGTAGTAAGCCACCTAGTGTATGTGTTAAGGGCACTGTCAGATATTTCTGGCTGCCTAAAGTCGGCTACACACACCTACTGCAAGGGCAATATTGGACCCTTGCGATGTGTATTACTCTAACCGCCGTATTAAAAAACGTTTGATAAGCCCATTTTAACTAAAATATGTTTTAGCTCTTTCTCTCTTACCTGCCACTTCATGTGAAAGAACGAGACGAAACACATTTTAACTAAATAGGCTTAACAAACGTTTCTTAATACGGGGGTAAGTGAATATGCAAGTAGAGGCAGTCTTTGGATTGGGACCCCTAGGTCTGCCGCCCTGCCGCAGGCCCCTAGCTTCCTAGATTGTATCTACCGCCCTGCTAGGTTGCCGCATGTGTAGTACGGCGACAACCTCTCGGAGTGCTCGTGTTGCAATCACAATGGGAATTATTTATAGAGCATTGAGAATTTTAGTCGGTAGCACCATAGAAAAAGTCTATACGAGTTTTTTGATGTTTTGACAAAAGTAGAGAACGACCGTCGTCGGGTGACCGGTATTAGTCCGCTCCCCCGCGGCAGGTGCGTGAGTAGCTGCAAGGAATCTGACGCCAACGCTTAACGCCTGTCATCTAGCAATAATATCCGATTTTAAAGGCAGTGCCTTTTGAAGCACGGGAAGCACAATGTAGAAATGCCATTAGTGACCGCTCCGGAGACTCCGGACCATGGACGTAATATACAAATATACTTACTATATACTTAGTATATTACGTCCATGCTCCGGACCACCTGTATAACCGACCGATCCATGTTAAGCCTGGCGCTTGACACACGGTTTTTTTTACGAACAACGTCAGTTTCCATATCGTCAATTTCACTAATAATTCACGAGTTTAGATACTCATTAACTAGACAGTTTCACTAAGGTTGTCAATTTCCCAAATCGCGCTACTAGATCATTCACATCAGCCCATAGCTAAATATTAAGATATGTAGGTAATACATCTGCATGGGCTAGGAAATTAAATAGGAGAAAATAAAACAAAATATTTATGAGACCACAATAAAATTCTTTCTTCACAATAAACTTCTAACAATTTACGTAAGTAAATCTTATTTACACAAATAATGGAAGCATCCAATGCTAACTATCTAATACTGTTAAGCTAGACCTCAAAAAAATTAGGTACCGATTAAACGTACGTAAACCTTTTTTTTACATCATTTTTCGTTAAAAAAAAACGCGCCAGTTGACAGCACCATCGTGCCTGTCTAATTTGTCAATTTTATCCATTAATAAATTGACAGTCTTTGACTAATTTTTGACCCAAACCTTAACATGCGCCATCTAGATGTAAAAAATAAAAAACAAAATCGCTCATGACAAGGGTGCGTTGCCACTTGGTTGTCACTTACGCGGAGCTGTAGGTCGACCGCCTATCTCGATTCTCTCCTCTCGTAATAGCTACTTGTATCGCTTTCGCCTCATTTCGCTCCATCTAACGCACAAAACGCTTAAAAAAAATTTTATTTGTTAACATTGGCAAAAAAAAAATTTTTTTTAACATTTTGTACGTAAAACGGAGCGAAATGTGTCGAAATCGATACAAGTAGCCATTACGAGAGGAGAGAATCGAGATAGGCGGTCGACCTACTGGACGGAGATGAGCGGAGCGGACTCTGAATTGACCAATCACAACATTAAAATTTTAAATCAAATATTGTGATTGGTTCATTTAGTCCGCTCCGTAGGTCGACCGCCTATCTCGATTATCTCCTCTCGTAATGGCTACTTGTATCGCTATCGCCACATTTCACTCCGCCTAACACACAAAACGCTTTAAAAAAATTGTTTTTTTGTTTGCATTGTCGAATGCGTTGTCACTAACAAAATAAAATATTTTTTAAAGCGTTTTGTGTGTTAGGCGGAGCGAATTGTGGCGATAGCGATACAAGTAGCCATTACGAGAGGAGAGAATCGAGATAGGCGGTCGACCTACCGATCAACTCCACACAGCTCCTATATCGGCCATTCTCAGAAGGCTTAATTTAGAGCGTCCAGTGCAAAATTTTCATGTAAACATAATGATATTATGTGCTGTTTTTTTTGTAAAGTAGCTAACAACTAATTCTATGTGTTGCACTTTAAAAAATATCTCTATATTGCATAGTATTACAGAATTATTTTTTCAAAACATTGTTCTTAAATTACCACGACGCGTCCACGCACTCTCCCAGTTTGGAAACTTGTCTAATACTAATTCAGAGAAAGAGTTTTAGTTATTTTAGATGGTTTTTTATATTAAAGAATATATATTTAACAACATATCAGAAATACAACAAGTTACTAGTACTTTCTTAGTCAAAATTATCAAATGAAGACGTGTCCGACCTTGGACAATAATTGCCAAAACCACTTGCAATCGAGGGCGCACATCCCTAAATAATAATCTCTGTGGCACATCACTATAGCACAGGTCCCGAGCCGTCTGTGTTGTCGAGGTACTCGTCGAGTGTGGTTGTGCGCTGTGTCGAGTAATCGCCAATTAGACACCTAAGTATCCAATTGCCATGACTTTGGTTTTCGATTTTTCTAATTCATGTAGCCTTGATTAAAAACTTATGAGTTATTGTAAACTTATTCTTGTTTATTGAAAATAAAGCAGATTTCTGGGCTCTATGGATTACGATGTGTCTTTATGAGAATTCTGTTTATTAAGTAGCTTTTTTTTTTGGAAAATCATGTTTCTCTCTAAGAGCCACGACGCTTATTGCCACAACTTTTCTAATTGCCATCGCTGCTTTTGTTAAAAAATAAGTATATAACAGCTGTTTTTTAAGGTGATACCTCGGTGAACACTAGCGCCACCGTCAATTAAAAACCAAAACAGCTGTTATTTCCGTTAGATTTAAGCAAACTCAAACGAATGATAAACTAATTATAATGTGGAATTATAATTTCTAATTGTCACAACCATCAAATCTTTTAGATACCGATAACTTGGATACTACATAAGCTAAATAAATGCCAATACGATTAAATTCACAATTGATTCATATTTATTCTCTCTACAGTCATATTTCATGAAAAAGTTCAAAAAATTAAAAGGGTTGTGGTAATTAGACTAAGAATGCCAAAATTGAGAATGGCCGATATAAATATCATGCAGAAATAATGTATGCTGAATATCCAAAGGATTTTTGCGAGTTTCATATTTAATAACTAAGTTTGATGCGAAAATTTTGATCTCGAACGAAGCCGAAAACCATGTAGGTATATCGTGTAATGAGGGGAAAAGATTAAAAAGTATTTTTTTTATATTTTAACTACTGTGTTGTGTACATACTTACACGGTAGAATTACGACCAAGGGTAAAATAGACACTTTCTATTTAAAAAAAGTGTAATAAGTGGCTCTACATGGATCTACTAGCACAAACTATACATAATCTTTCACCCTCATCATATATCACAGAATATAAAGCAATCATTATTATGAACAAAATTATAAATTTTTAAATGCATAAGTACCTACCTACCTACTTAAAATGTAGGTAATAATTTTAACAGAGTAATCAGTCTAGAACTCATTTGTTTTAGTTTAGCACAAAGATCATCAATGATATTTTATTGAATGAAGACATTAGTAGGTACTGTAAGGTATCGTCTTAAGGTCACATTCTATCATTTAACCTCTATTCCTGCCTAATGACTGCTAATAATGTATGTTATAATAATTTAAATTATAGTTGGAGTTAAGACGCGTAGCAGTGACTGAGCAAAGTTGTCATTTTCGACATTATAATGGTTTTAATTTATGAAACAATATCTTCATTGATATAAGTAAAAGAGATCTACATTACGGTACCTTAGCTTGAGATTAGACCGTCTAACAGTTATTTACAAAGTCGATTAAATACGGTTTCTTTGCATTCATCGGAGCTATAATCGATATTATGCTTTTTCTTGTAAATATATTCCGATTTCGTAATATTGTCTTTATTATTCTAAGTTAGTGTTTTAATTATTTTTATAATACAATCGAGCATTTTATATCTATATTTTAAATTACGTTTAAGTATAATGCAGTAGAATAGTTGGATAACCTATTGAGAAACCGAAACGAGCTTATGAGCTCGTAATGTCAAAGGATGTAAAAATATGTAACAGGATAGGTAGTAAATAACATTTTATTTATATTCTAAATAAATGCTCGCTTGTATCTTATGCTATTGTATTTATGAGATTATGTTGATTCAATCGATAAAACTACGATTCAGTATATTGCTAATTGGTTACATTTATATTCACAAAACCTGTAATCTTCTGATCTAACTTTAAGTAAACAACCAAAGGTTAAATTATCGGTTAATGGTAAGTATATGATTTATGGTATTCAATTATTGTTATATTTTGGCACAACTTAAATATATCATATAAATTGATCCATTTTGTGCTCCCAAGATCACATATACATGTATGTACCGTTGAACTTACAAAATATAGCAAATATTATTCGTATTAGTGATCAAACGAGTAAATAATAAAAACTGCACTTAAAGAAAATATTTAATACAATATGGATGATATAAAAGCTAGGCCTCATTTTCTGTAATTTAACTCTATGTTTTCTGCCTCTATAAATACTAAAACCTGTATGTAGTTAGATACATTTACTAGGTACTACTTAACTGGATTCCGTCAAACATGCGAAATTAGAACTTTATTTTTATCGCATTTACAAATGGAAGCACGGCAGTGCTCGTAGGCCAAGTCAAGCAACTATAGGTAGATAAGATACCTACATACACTAACTACTCACTGTTTAAATAAACGATTCCTACCCATTTGTTTAATAATGAAGTAATGCAATTTGTTTTCTATTTTATTTACATTTTACTTCATATTCGTTTGACCAATAACACTCATAAAGATGTTCAATTTTAGTTACATTCAAAGGTAACATTATCAATAGATACCTACTTATATTAATAATTTAAGATATTAAGAGCTTACAAGACAAATCCGTTAAAAGGAACATGTTTTACATTGTGTCCAAACTAATGGTTTCTACTGACTGATTAATGTTGTTGATAGATATCAATGTAATAATATGTTGTTACCAAAATAACAACTTGAATCAAAATAATAAGAATAAAATATTAACCATATAAAAATGATTTACAACAAATTTATTTTTTTAAATAAATGCAATAGGACAAGGAGGCATGGAAGAAAAGAAGAGAGGCTTTTGCCCAGCACTGCCTTGTTTTGTTCCTAGCAGTATTTACACATACAGCTAGGAACAAAAATTGCAGAATACATTATACATTTTAAAGTACTACTACTACTAGTACAGTAAAAACGTAATGTTGTGACAAATAATTGTATTAAACAACTTTTTATATGCTTTCAGTAAAAATTTAACCATAAAATTAAGCAAGTAAATATTTACTTTTAAAACTTCAAAACCATTACACTTAATGATAAATAAACCTATACAAGCGCATTGAGAACCTCTCTCATTTTAAAAGTACGTTGAAAATATTACTGAAAATTAAAGATAAATGCTGAAGTTTATGTTTAAACCATATTTTCCAGTAGAAACCACACGTTAAATAGAAGTCAAGATTTCTTCGTGAAAATATTTATCTTCATAAATTCTTTCTTCACCTAAGCTCGCAACTTGTACTTGTACATTGTTATGAAGGAAACTTTATAATTTACATAGATTTTAAGCTTTTCGACTAAACACATTTTTTGATAGATTACTACGATATTAAATTTTCTCATATAGTAAATAAAATATCAGGAATCTCTGTGCACGGTTGTGTAAACCACCAAGTCTGGTATTTATGTTAAATTAAACTCGTATAATCTGTATCTTTGGTGAGCTTGAATATATTTATTCTACTTTCTTATAAAGAACCAACAGAAACCAAACTTACTGACACAATCAGTGTTCCTTACAAATCTTTATATATAATGTATTAAATTTATATGTACTCGAGATGGGTTATATACTAATACTTTTTTTTAAATATGACTGTTATATCGCCCTCATAAAGTCAAATGTAAACATTGTGTGTGGCTAAAGGAATAAATGATAAAATCATATCTTGACTAGAAAGAGAAGAGTTCAAAACCTTTAAGACATTCAATAATAATAATTTAACCCATTCGAGTAATATCTTAGGTCTTATATTTTAGAATTTCTAAGTAATGAACTAGGTTAATTCGTTATCATACCAACAGTCGTGGCTTCGCCATTTAGCATTTATTGTTTTAGCAAGGATATTTTTTTTTCATAAATCCTTATCATTAAACTGCCTAAATCTGAACTACAGTGTGTTCCCCAGTGAAGCTACATACCGTTGGATTATATCCATCTTAAATTTTTTTAATGAAGTCCTAAAATGTACGTGACTATGTCCCAGACATTACTATTTTTTATATTTCGATCTGAACACATTAAAATTGTGCAGTTATTCGATTTACTTTAGAATTGTCCGCGATAAAAATAGATTTCTATCTAACTCAATTTATGCTCAATTATGTCTGATCGTAAAGAAGCTAATTCAGAAATGCAGAAAGTTCGCGATAAAGGATTTTATTCAATCTTCTTAACTAGATTGGAATTAAAACTAACGTCTATGCCTGGTTATAGTTAAAAAAATCTGGTGGTTATTTCCTTTCATTGAGGTGGCTGCAACTGTGTTTTGCGACACTGACAGAGCCACTTGATGATGCGCGCATTTCTTTCGACGACGCTTGGTGGCTCAGTGTTACGATATATTTGCTTCTGAACAGCAGGGCCTTGTATCTGCAAAATAGTTTGGTACCCAATTATTAAAGTGCGATCGGAACAATATTTTTCTAAAGCCATGAAAAAAGTTATTTTCTAAAAAACTGAAAAAGAATTATAGCTGATCTTGCCGTGCAAATGAAGAACAAAAATGCACCATATTATAAGATTTACAAACGTTCCAAATTTCACATGGAAATATTTAGTGCAAATGAGTGGTTTTTGTTCTTATTCTTGATTTCAATTTGACTATTTAAATAACTAACCGTATAGTCAGCAGCAGCAGCCAGTTGATTAGAATCTACAGTGGAAGCGGAAGAGAAGAAGACAGGGCTCTCTGGAGGTTGGTCTCGTATCAGTGCATCGTACTGCCTCGCGTCAAGCCCAAGCCGTTCGAAGAAGTTTTGAAGCTTCGTGGATTCTTCTGAAGGGCTGTCGGGAGAGTCATCGCCTTCGCAGGGTGCGGAGGCAGGGCTTCGACCGTCTGTACGTCTATATCTGCAATTATTACGATATATATATATAAGTACTGTTGATTCTGTACATAAATGAAAAAAAAAGTGTGTGTATCTAATAATATTTATGTTACGAACTAACCTATCTGAAATATCGGATTTTGATCTCAAAATTGGCCGCGGTCGTCGCTGCTTGTATCGGAGACAGCGCTGCCGTTTGAATGTGCCTAATGGTGACGTCACTTCCTCCGTTTGACAAATCTGCAAAACAACAGACTTGGATGAAATAAGATTACACATACATAGGTCAACAAAATGTTCCAATTAAAAAAAATGTCTTGGCAATTACATGTTGGGCACATAAATAAAGCTAAATTATTAAGGTAAGGTGTTAGTTTTATATTCTCTGAACTTGGCTATCGCGCAGCCGTGTGTCTAGTATCGTTCATGTTTTGTGTTATTTATTTATCCTCTGCCATGCTTGTTACAGGGTAAATAAAAACTCAAATTTATTTTTACTACTAAAGAAGACGATGTTAAAGTATTTGAAGGACATAAGCAAATACTTATTGAGCCTGTATATTTGTTCAGTTGTTATGATTTTCGAGTTGAAACTCATTTTTAAATCCTTGCGTAAAAGCTGGCTGAATAAGTAAAATTTTATTGAGTTGGATATAAATAAAAGTAGATACTGACATACAGAAATTAAGTATTAAATTGGAAGTACCTACCTGAGGAGCGTTGACGTACTCCTGTGTGTCATCTATACGCGGCCTCATGCGGTGATCCTGGTAGTGAGGCTGCTTACTCACCAACTCCGTGATTGGTTCGTGATATCTGCGGAAGAACATATTTTCCACAATATTAGAGAGGAATTGAGCTTTTCACCGTATGCTGCGACACATTATCTTCGTCCTCATTTAGTGACTAATACTTGCGTCTGATTTCAAGCTACTGAATAACTTCTGACTTAGCTTAACTACTGTACAATCTAGCAATTAACTTTAAACATCTTACTAATCAGTTTCAAAAAAAAATCAAAAGTAAAAAGCATGATTTGTCTGATGCGGTTAAGAGTCTAAACCGTCTAAACTTTAGACAGAAAGAAAAATACAAAGTTAACAATAAAAATCTTAAATATAATATTCAAAGTAATATTAAAAAAAAAATCTAAAAAGTATGATTTGTCTAATACGTATTGTCTTCTAACCCCGTTACAAAAAAAAAAAAAAAACAAATATTTGTTAACCCCTTTTCGACTAAAATATATTTGGGACTAAACATATTTTAGTCAAAAAAAATCTTTCTTATTGATTTTGTTAAGTAAAAGAACGAGACAAAACACATTTTAGTTAAAATGAGCTTAACAAACATTTGTAATTTTTTTTATGAATAAGGAGGACAAGCTATAAATATATAAATGGCGAACGAACCTGTTATAATCCCTAGAGCTAGTGTAGTCCTTCCGGCCGACGCATTTGACAGGCGTCTTGTACCCGCAGTCGTAGTCGCTGTAGTCGTATACTGGGGGTTCGTCTTGGAACTGAGGGGGAGGCGCACTCGCCTAAGGAAATAAATGGGTTTTATGTAATTATGGGATTTTGTCATGTTGCGTTAGATCTTAGATCACAAGGTAGGTGACCAAATTACTTGTTAGTCTATCAAATCCATACTTCCATATCCATACTAATATTATAAATGCGAAAGTCTGTCTGTCTGTCTGTCTGTCTGTCTGTCACCTCTTCACGGCTAAACTGCTGCACCGATTGTGATGAAATTTGGTAGGGATGTAGTTAACGACCTGAGGTCAAACATAGTCTACTTTTGGGCGCGATATAACCGAGTCCCACGCGGGGCGGAGCCGCGGGGAACAGCTAGTAAATAAATAACAATGTTTAGAGAGTTACCTGGAAGTGTATCCCGACGCGGGGCGGCGCGTAGTGCGGCGCGTGCGGCGGCGGCGCGTGCGGCGGCGGCGAGGGCGCGCCGTCCTGGAACTGCGGCGGCGCCGACACGTAGCACTCCAGCTCCGCGCCGCGCCCGTACTCCGGGTAGTACGAGTTGTAGCGGCTGGCGGGGAGGGGCGTTTCAAGCAATCTTTCCAATAATATTTGTGTTTTCCCGGTTTTCTAATTTTTCGATTTTTTCCAATAATATTTAAGTATTTTTTCAGTCAGATTTGAGATATTTGCATGTATTTACAGCACACGTGTTGTAAAAAGTAATAGTAAAGTTAACGGACGCGAAGAAAATCCGTAATGTTATAATTAATATTTTTCACCAGGCTAGGTGTGACCATTTTGTTTATATCGTCATCGGTATTTCAGCCGCAAGCTGTCCCCAGCTGGATATAGGCCTCCCCCAAGGATATCCATAACGAGTGTTTACCGTATTATTTCATAAAGCCGTATTAAGAAGGCAAGATAAGGATGATAATTGCTTGACTGAAAACAGTGGATGGAGCACCAAAAGCCCAGCAATCTAGCTGCCCGCTGGTGCGACGACATTGAATAAATTGGAGGCTCTAATTCGAAGTCGAGTCGCACAAGACCAAAGAGTAACAATGGCTTGCATGGAGGACTCTTACGTCCTCAAGTGATGAATAAATTGAGCTGCAAAAGTAACATACATGAAGACAAAATAAATACCAACCTCGTCTGTTCGTGTTGTGTGGACGAACCGGAATCGGTTCTATGCTGATGAGCGTGAGGAGGTGCGCTGCGCTGGGTGTAATGACCACTGGATCCTCCCGAATCTCGCGCGAAAGATGATCCACAGCGGCTGGAAAATATCAAGTGTAAATGTGCAATTTTTATTATTATTATTATTTTTTACTAAACACATTCTCTTCCAGTTAGCTATTCGCGTGTGAGTTAATTTTAAATAACAACTAACCTGTTATAAGATTGATAATTTTCTTCTCCAGGCGAAGGATGTTCTGAGAAGGCCTCGCACGATGACATCAGGGAAGAATGGTTAGACCTGGATGATTAGTCACATTAATACAAGTTATTCTATGTAGGTTTTTATTAAAAACATTTACTTAAATTATAACATTCTGTAGTGAAAATTATTTTTAATTCAATATTTTTATAATTTTTAAATAAATAGTTATACATTAGATATTAACCTGTGACAAATATTTATTTTTATATTAAAATGGTTGGACAAAGTTGTCAAACTTGAGCAACGTTTAACAACAAACAAGCAAGTTTGACAACTTGTCCAATTCACACGAATTATTTGACGGTTTTACATCTTTACGATATCCTATATATCTTTTACGATATATAGTAAAAATGTCCTGGATCGCTGTCTGTACAGTACATGGTGGATATATAAACTATTATTAGGGGGCTTTATATTATAAACGCAGCAGAACCAAAAACCAAGTTTTAGAATTGTCCGTTTGGCGGTTTCGCACCTATCATCCGCCTCTATGTAAATGTTTATAAAATGCCGAAGCCGGACAAATCATAAAAATTGCCTGCGACATATATACCATTTAGTAGGCATACTGCCCACCTGATGGAAAGCGGTTACCATCATAGTTTATGGACGCCTGCAATACCATGTGCTCGTTGCCGACCATAATTCGTCGAACCAGAACCTATTCAGTGTTGTAGAGGAATATAATACCTGGTGCCTTTTGAGGAGCACGAGGCGGTCCGCTGGTGCGCGGAGTGGCGGCGGCGGCGCGGCGAGCGGCCCACCGACCCGATGGTCGTTGAGCCTTCCATAATAGCGCTGATAACAAATAGTAATAGGTATTGATTTGAACGGAGGACGGCTGGATGGGTCAGTTTAGACGATTGCATAGATAGGCGACACTATACAGAACTTGTAGGGAGATCAAGCAGGTGGAAAGAGATGCGAAATGCAAGTACAGCGCACTCTCCCGAGATTCGGCTCGTATAACCGAGAGGTTGGTAGAGCCATGGGAGGTAGAGGGTCAGTTTAGACGGTTTAGAGTCTAAACTGTCTAAACTGACACATCTGTCTAAACTTTTGATTTGATAGAAAGAAAAATGCATGAGCAATATACTGGAACCATTGCGAAATGGACTGTAATACTAAAGCCACGAGACTCGCGAGCACGTGTCTCGTGGCTAAGGCTCGTAAGTGGTCGCGCGAGGATTCGAGCCAATTGTCTATTTTCATGCAAATTTTTTCCATTATGAACTGACTAAGATCATATGGTTCACATCTGGACAAATATTGGATATGCTCCAATTCAAATCATATCTATATACTTACATACTTTACTACTTATATTATAAATGCTATTTACTATTTATTTCTTTTTAGGGTTCCGTACAAAATTGTAAAAACGGAACCCTTATAGGATCACTCGTGCGTCTGTCTGTCCGTCCGTCCGTCTGTGACAGCCAATTTTCTCCGAACCTACTGGACTAAAACACATGAAATTTGGTAGGATGGCGTGATCCTGTGACCCAAACACAGATGTGCAAAGTAAATAAAAAAAAAAGTACCATTTTTCATTGGACAAATTAGAAATTTAAAAAATAATGTTTAGCAAACATTACCGTGTAATATATCAAAAGAAAAGGCTCGTTATGAGGATTTCAAATATATTTTTGTTATTCTTGTAACATAAATAGTCTTGATTTAATTCATGAAAGAAGACAAACATTGACCACTCCCCCCCACTGATCTCCGAAACTACTGGATCTAAAATTTGACCGGTTTTTTATATCGAAAATACTGAACCGATTTTGATGTTACTGAAAGTCAGAAAAAAATTTAGAATTTGATGTTTGTGACCTTGTGGTTTATTTCCATTAATTTTTATTCTATGACTATGACTGACAGGTAGGGGAAACATTTTGTAGAAACTCACTGTTCAGGATAGCATCTTGTCTGCGTATGCAGGTCTGGTAGCGACTTATGACTATTTATGTTGGGGCAGCCGTCCTCTTCCCGCACGCTCGGTTGCGAGTGCGAATTCGATCTGGAAACAAAAGTATAAAATGTGGCTATTTGATTAGTGTAAAAAGAAAACCCTGCTCTGCAGCAAGTTTTTAAAGCAGATTCTTTTTTATGTGGATATTTGGCAACGATGAGGCAGGCGAAGTTAGTTCCGTGCTTCACGAATCGTGACAAATGTTTCGTACATTCGTGTCTAACTATAGGTATCAGGCATCCCTGATTAGCTTTAGAAAGCAGTAGATTATATCCTGTGTCAACATATTGTATGTAAGGGTTAGTTGGTAGGTACGTAATAATACCTAGTTTCTTTTCGTCAATCTTTTCTTTTGTCAAGGTCGCGAACGCGTGCTTATTATGGTGATATCGCCATCGGTAGGTTGAAAGTATTTATTTATTTTTGCTCTATTTTAGCCGATGTTCTAAAGCGGTTTCCACATTTAATTAGTAATTTATTGCAATTAGAAATTTGTGCGAAGACCCAACGAGTTTCCAGGAGGCCTTGGAAGCCCTGCACTGGTTCCGGCAGCTCCATGTGGCGAGGGCTCGATTTCAGTCGCTGAGCAGTCCACACTGACCTGATGTATCTCGGAGCTGAGTGTGCGTACTGAGCGGGCGGACTGATGGCGCCCAGCTGCTCGGCCGGGGAGCCCGACCCGCTCAGCACCGGCTCCGGCAGCTCCATGTGGCGAGGGCTCGAGTGGGAACTCGCTGGAATGGACACAAAATGTTACAAAGAGCAGTTGAAAATACTAGGATGTAACACTTGTGACGCGAAGGTGATGAGGCAACCCTAAGTGTTGGCCTGACGTCGCAGTAATGAAATGCGTGCAAAGGATCTCAACATGGACAACCAATGATGCCGACGATCAGGCAAAGTGGAATACAAAAAGCAGAAAAGCGTACTCTAGGCTTCGAATCAACCGGCTGAGGAAGTTACCGGGAAAGCGCTAAGGTGTGAGATAGGTACCTAATTAGAGCGTAAAATAAGAAAGAGGTGCTGGTTTCTCGACAGGATTTTGAAAGCTATCGTTTGGTAATAAGATTTTAGGAATTCATTACTAAGCAACTAGAAAACACTTCTTTTCACTACTACTTCTATTACACAAAAAAACACTAAGATATAAAAAGAAAGAGAGTAAGATAGAGATTATATCCACTCACGTATAGAATACGCACTCTTGATGACGACCTCATTCGCCCTTTGCCGTGGTATCACGAAAGACTCCGGGAAGAACACCCTCGCGTCTCCGAAGCTGAGCGGCCGGCTCATCTTGTCAGGGTCGGACTTGTGCGGCTTGGAGCCCGAGGTCCCCGATGAGGAGGTCCCGGAGAACGTGCCCGAGTGCGTCCCTGTGTGCTGGGGACGGTCCCGATCTGGGTACGAGTCCTTGAGGCGGCGGGACTCCGGGAATACTTTGTGGGCTGAAATTGAGTTTTGAGTGTAGGAAAAGCTTTGTTGTGTGTTACGATCGGGTTGTGAATCTGTCTTATCTCTATTTATACTCTCTCCCTCTCAAACCCAAGATTAGAGAGAGGTAGAGTATTAATCAAGATGTGGAAAGGCCGGCGAAATATTAAGAAAAACATAGTCAAAGGACGAACACAAAATTTAAAATGAAAGTTCCCGAAAATCGACTATCATTTTCATTTACCATGTAAAGACCGTTATTTTTGGAGTTTTGAGAATGCCAGTAGATATATATATATATATAGGGACAAATCACACAGATTGAGTTAGCCCCAAAGTAAGTTCGAGACTTGTGTTATGGGATACTAATTCAACGATACTATATTTTATAACAAATACATATATAGATAAACATCCAAGACCCAGGTCAATCAGAAAAAGATCATTTTTCATCTTGACCTGACCGGGGATCGAACCCGGGACCTTCTAGATAGCGGTCAGGCATGTTAACCATTACGCCACAGAGGTCGTCAATCTATCCCTGAGATAGCAGTTGGATACTCGTAGCTCTCAACCTGTAATCCTTTGTGAGGTGACGATGCCTTACCTCCATATCCTGGTGCGTATACATTCTCCCTGCTGTCTGAATGCTCCAACAGTCTTCTCAGCGTGTTTTGCAAACCTTCACCCGCGCTGACTGCTCGGCGGGCGCTGCCTATACTCCGAGTTGTCGCGTCTGGAATATCATGACATTATATTAATAGAATGGAAATGTAGGGTGTTTTCTTTAGACAGGATATCGGAATAAGTGGTAAGAATCTAGCTGCCATTATACCTTACTTAATTGTTAATATGACCTGAAGTACTTTGATATAGTATCATGTTCTGACTGAAAATCGAAGTTTAATAGCAGCGTCTGCTATTTTAGTTCAAATGGCTGTTATAAGCGTGATCTCCTTCCCCAACCAAATAGCTTCATTGACCATGATAGAGAGCTTTGGTAAGCTACAGTACCGATTATCATCAGGAAGCCTGTTTGTATGTTCCAACGATTTTATTGACAACAGAACGTGAGTCGTAGTCGATACATTAACAGCGGCTATAACTTTTTATTTTAGACGGCAATTCCTGCGTACTTCTGTTAACAACTTACAAGGATTACAGCAGGCGTCGTTGGTGAGGGTGCTGGAGCTGACGAGATGACAGCCGCCCGCAGCTATCGCCTGGCCTAGCCCACTGCTCATCTGACAAATACACAGGAAATTTAAGGATTAGACAATAGTGGTAGGACAAAGAGACAAGCGACGATAAGATATTCATGAGGCTTTGGAAGCTGATGTTTCCAAAGCATTGAGGAGCTTGATAGCCAGGTGGTACGCGTATCATTCTACCCACGTCGTGAGCGATACTTCAATTGGTCGCAGTAATTAGTGGTTATCTTTTAAAGACACTAAAATCAGCATAGATCAAAAAAAAATTTGCGTCACAGAGACCGCGCGCGATTCGAACTTCTGGCAGTTTGAAAAATCTGACTCCACTTTTGGTTGACCACAACAAACTTGATAGGAAAGAGAGGATTAGTCTCTCGGAAAATACATCGCACACAACAGTGAAAACAAACAAATCGCGCTTGACCCAAGTGGATCACTTGGCCTGACGGGAAGTTATTCCGTTGTGGCGTACCTTTGGTGTTTTACCACTTTTACCTACGACTTTACTTATCACCAAACTTTATTTTCTATGTGATACATTTCAAATGTAACGCTGACTCATGTTGCTTGCTGAACTAGGTCATGACTCTGACCTTTAACTGAGTTATTGGTCATATTGCTTAAGACTAGGCTCCCAAAATTTGGTATGTTTTAAACAGAAACCGAGAATGAAATACAAACTTCAAGGATAACAAATTCGGACATATGATTATTTGAACCTACTAGGTATCTTTCCACCAATCAGTTACATGATTTGTTAAGTTTTGCTCGATACTTTTTTTTTAGAAACTTGTTCTTTGTTTGTGTCTGATTTATCTTATATTTCTAATGTATTATTATATTCTATTCCATTACAAAAATTTATCGATCATAATATAAATAGCATAAACTAAGGAGACACCAAAGGATATTTGTCTATGTGATTTATTTTTTCAGTTATAAGTGAAAACAGTTTTGATAAAATGCGCGCGACTGAAGCAAGCGATAAACGGCTTTATTGCGTCTAAATAAAATCTACGAAAGCGAGCGCAGCCGCGATCCCCTCACCCTCCTCATTCCCCTTCATTACGTTTTGACTGCTTAGTCTTAAGCTGGTGCACACAGATAAAAAAAATTTACTCAAATCAACCTCTGGTATTACCATGGGGTATTAGGATTTGCGTACCTAATCCTTTTCATTTTCCACAGATAGATTCTATTGTATTTGAAGCCAGTTTTCTATTATTAAATCTCAGTGCAACATGCTATATATTTTTTATAATTCATTCTGATTCTGCCAGAACGTAAAGAATCGAAAGATGCTTGATTTAAGTGTCTAAGTAGCTAATTTGTTATTTTATTTTCAACATAGCTCTGGTTTCGGGGATTCTGGGGATTTCTGAATTCTCCTCTTTTGGTTCCTTAATACTGAGGATTGTGCCCACATATGTGATTTGTTTACCAGAAATCCTTTACCCATCATTATGAGTTGTAAGAGGTTTTTATCTTTGATGTCGAAGAATATGACCCAAATGAGATTTTGCATGAGAGTACGTTTTACACCAAAAGGTAGGTGATGTTGACAATTGGGCGGTTATGATGTTAGTACCTGTTTGTGTATATACCTGAAGTCCAAGGAAATCAATGTAGATAACGCAAATAAAAAGGATGTTGTTTGTTAGATTACGTATATTGCACTGAAGTAATGTAGGTTAGACATACACATAGCGCGCACGCAGGCGCTTAGTCGGAAATTTTATATATAAGTACTTATTGTTATAATAGAATGTCGAGTTTGCCCGTACAGTATCGATCTCCCCTTACTCCCCTTACAATAGTCTTACTCACCCTCAAAGGAAGTTCCTGCTTCCTATCCAACACGGTCTCAGACTTGACGTAGAAAGCTTTGGTTTCAGCTAGCAGCTCGACGGCCGACTTGCGTTTCTGCTGCGGCTGGGGAGCGAGCGAGCGCGGCTGCGACATGCCGTCCTTCTTGCGCGGCAGCTTGAAGCTCGCGAACAGAGAATCGGCTAGGCGACGCCTGGAAATACCATCAGGTTACCATCATCTAATATAACGAAAGAGATGTCGCCTTACATCATGTATTGCGCTGTCTCGCTTACTCTCTCGTTCTTGCATGGTTTTAAGAGATGGTAGTAAGTAAGCCACCTGGTTTGTCAGGGTGACAGTGTTAGCAGTAGTTAGGTAGTCATTAAAGCCTCGGTACCCAAGCGGTAATGGTTACGCGGTAACGTTATGGATACCTTAAGGTAGCTGAGAATTGTGGGTTTTATGCAATTTATCTCAAACCAGCGTCTTGTCTGTTGCAGGTTCAGCTATCAATACTTAGTAGTTTAGGAAAGCTAAACTTGAGATCAGTTGGTAATTGGAACTGTCATCTACCAAAAATAAGTACGAAGATATTTAGCCACTTTTAGTCCATTTTTTAGACTTTCCAGTAAAGGATTGAGGTTTTAAACTGAACAGCTATAATCCAAAGAATCATAGATGCAGCATTTGTGATTATTGCCTAACTAAACCGATCAGATTGAATCATAGAGCAAAAAAAAACTACCCTCAATATAAAAGTATGTGACAGTATGCAATGAATTTGCACATGCAATTATTCTCCACTGACCTTGGAGGAGATTCGAAGGACCTAGAAAACGAAGACGCGTTAGCAGTCCCTTCAAACTTCTTGCGCACCTCCTCGACCTTCGACCACCCGGACTCCACGTTCAGCCGCCGGTTCAGCGGCAGGGTTTGTGACGCATGCTTGGTCAGCTCCTCTCTTGTACGTTTTACCGATACCTGGGGAATAAGAAACCATTTTTATCAAAGTTGACAATAAATTTGCAGGCACACTGTGCATCCGCTCGGCTGTTGTCTCCAAGACGTTAGTGACTTGTATTCTTCTGCGGATCTCGACATTTCTGACATGTCTTAGAACGAGAAGAAATTGGCTCTAAGCATAAGAACTTACTTCAGGAATGGAGTCCCGGTTCCGTAAGCCGCGGCTCTCGTGGCATCTCTCTATGAATTGCTGTCGACGGAGCGATAGAGTAGCAGCGGCACGTCTGTCTTCTTCATCATCCAAACACCTTAAAACAAAAAGAAAAAAATAGTCTTACAGAGTTTTGAAAAGTGTACTTATTTATTAGGTTTGATCGTGTCAACTTTGGGCATTATCCAAAACTTATCGGTCACTTTCTGATTTATTTAATGATCAACTTAAACTTATCACATCTGCGTTGCAGGTACGCCGAAGGCCAGAAGGCCACCTTCTTTCTATTCTATTCTTTCTTATCTTAGCTTGTCCGATTGCATCAAGAAAACCCCTCATCATTGCATCAGCTACATATTGTACAGGATTTAAGTATTACCCAGCGGGCTAGGCCAAGTGTAACCGGCAGGGTTGGTAGCAGGATAAAGCGGCCACGACGACGGAGCGGTCAGAAGATGACCTTTGATTCTTATCATTGCATCAGATATATATTGTACAGGATCTAAGTTACCTAGCGGGCTGGGCCAGGTGTGACCGGCAGGGCTGGTAGCAGGATAGAGCGGCCATGACGGCGGAGCGGTCGGAAGACGACCCCGCTCATCATTCGGTCACCACCACCGACGACCTCCTACCCCAAGACTTTCTGCAACAATTAAATAAAAATGCTTTATAGGCAAAGCTGGTATGGACATGTTATGTGAAGAGCTGGAGTTGTCAAGTAGAGATTAATGAAAATAAAGTATTTATATTTTCTACACGGCTGATATTTTGAAATTACATACAGACACATAAATTTTATTTATGAGTACATATTAATAAAAGTACTTAGACATATGTATCGATGTCTAGGTAGATAGATGTCAAAACATATAGAAAAAAAAAATTTAAACAAATTTTCCCATGGATGTTTGGATTCGTTAAAATAGGAAGGCAAATTATGTATCCCGGTTAGCCAAAACGACACTAGCCAAATTGGCCACTGGCTGTATTAATGGTGCGGTGCGAACAATGGAATGTCGGGTTATTCGGCCATTATGATGCCACAGTATAAATTACGTTCTAGTATGTTAATTCTAATTCCGGTCGAGATAGATAATATTATTTATCACACTACATAGTATAAAACAAAGTTGCTTTCTCTGTCCCTATGTCCCTTTGTATGCTTAAATCTTTAAAACTACGCAACGGATTTTGATGCGGTTTTTTTTATAATTAGAGTGATTCTAGAGTTTTTATGCCCATGCGAAGCCGGGGCGGGTCGCTAGTTAGTTTAATAAATTAACGTGTGATATTTATATATTCACAACAATAAATGGTATTAAAACAATTCTGGAAATATTTTTATCATACCGCAAATCCTTAAAATCTTATAAAATAATGACAATTTTGTCTACTCTTTTTACGCGTACATTATTTACATTTAATAAGACTTATCGCCCTACCTCTATGGCAACAATCTAGAGTTGTGATGTATGTAGAGATTCATCTTAGGTTCTTCTTTCTTTAACCTACTGAAAACTATATAGTAGGCTATTATCTAATTATTCTCTGGTGTAGATAGGTACATTTGGTAGGCAAGAAAAGTTGAATTAAAACCATCAATCGGTGCCATCGGTGGCGATAGCTTACTTACTGCTCTAGTATTTGTTGTGGCGTTTCCACTCGGTATAACGTTTGCTAATTACTTATTAGGCTAAACTGGGCTAATTTGTACGCACGTGGGACTTCGAGTTAGTTTGTTTCGAAGAGACATTAAGGTGTGTCAAATAAGGTTAGGTGGTTTGGTGATTTCGGTTTTGGTAACTTAACCATTATGTTGTATAAGGAAATGTTTATTTATGAGAAAATTTATGTCTGTAAAAATTTATACGTACTTATTTATTTGTTACTTTACTACATAGTATAAAACAAAGTCGCTTTCTCTGTCCCTGCTTAAATATTTAAAACTACGCAACGGATTTTGATGCGGTTTTTAATAGATAGAGTGATTCAAGAGGAAGGTTTTTATGCCCATGCGAAGACGGGGCGGGTCGCTAGTTTATAATAAAACAAAACCCTAGGTATTTTGATAAAAAAAACTGAGCTACTCTAATGGCATTAATTTTTACGTAGAAGTAACCACCACCGAGCAAAATGATAGTGTTTATAAAAGCACAGATTAGTTAACTATAGTACCTCAACAGACTATTACATTCTGTGGCTGTACTTGTACTTATAATGCGACGAAGGGACAAATAGAAGTCCAAATTAAACTACTTTGTAAATTGTACCCTAGCATTCTATAATCATGTCCGTGTGCTCTGAGGGCCACTATCTCAGAATTCTTTGAAAACATGCTCAGGATTCAGTGAACTTTCCCAAAGAATTGTGAAAGTTGGAACCAGATTTTGTGAGCATCATCTGTTTGTACCTCTTCGAATTGTGGCGGATTCCACAAACAAGAAGGATTGACGTCAGCCAGCTGTGATCTGTGTGGCTATATTCATTGGGACGCAACCGGTATAACTACGCTCATGGTGATAATGCACTAAAATGAGAAACATTCAGTCCATTCTCACGAACACAACCAAACGTTTTAGATCGAAACATGTCTTATCTCCATTCACACACTTCTTGTTACAGCAGACCCTAATTTCATTGAAGCCTGCGCTCATAAAATCTCATAATTGCATACAATTACTACTATTAGCTGCCTGCTTCTGAGAAAAACTTGGCGAAGTCTGCACTTTCGTTTTCCCGCCAAACTGCTTTCTAGCTAAGCCCTGTTTTGCAATTAATTCACCTTGTTACATGATAGGTAAGTACAAACTTTTCAGTACATTTTACAGAAGAAGGAATGAAGATAAGTATTATAGATACCTACTATAGTACACCGTGAAATTTTAATTAACTTCCTTTTTTTTAGGCGTCAGCCTGAATTTGAGTTACTTGTCCACTGCACATCATCTAATGCACTACAGTCAAATAAAATATACACTTGCTTTAGTCGTTTTGGTTTAGAGTTTTGAAAAACTACGATTATGTAATAAGAAAACCTTTGACCATAGATTCAGAAAAAAATGGGCTTCTCATCGAAACTTGGATCAGCTTATTGCTTATTTTCGTTTTATCATCCATTTATAATGGGTGCGACCACGGCTATAGCATGACCATTTTTGTACCTATGCATTTATGGATTTCTATTTCAATCATTTCCTTGTTTCATCCTTTTTAGACACCACGTAGTCGGGTTATAGTTTTTTAACTTAATTTTTATTTTGAATATGAGATGGCCGATGTTCTTTTTAACTATTTCCTATTTTTTATCAATTTAAAAATGGAAGTTCTTAATTTGGCCTGTATGTGTGTAGATATGTAGGCATGTATGTTTTTAGGATATAGTCGACGATCTACCAGTTGCTTCAATGATTGGATTGGAATCTCGGAGCCCAAGTTTTCGAAAAAAAAAGTCCCTTGGCTTTGAGACTCGAGGCGGCCGGGACCCAACCTCAATTTTTGACAGAGCTTGTTGGTTCATTCATAGCCTATTTCATTATAGTTATAGCCATAACAAGAAAAAAAAACTTTCGCGTTTATTTATTATCGGCAGCTAACCCTTAAGGTTATAAGCGTACAACTTTCTTAAAACTATACGCTTTTTTAACGAAAATAATAATAAAATCGAAAGCAAAATAACGGTTGAAAATTACTTGGCATTAATAAAATGTTAATGACCAAATTAAAATACAGCTTAAAAATGTATTTTAACAAAATCAGACGCATTTAGGGTAAGTGCATAATCTCTACCAAAATGGCCACTAGACCAGTAGCCATTTGATAATATGTGAAGAGATATCAAAATAGCTATTACCCAGAAAGTAAGCAGAGCATAGATAAACAAGTATGTTATAATAACAAAGCAACTAACAAGGAAATAAAATAAAAGTTTTCTCCGCCGTGTATCTACCTAATAATTGAACCTTTATTGTACAAAAATATAAATTGTAGAGCATATCTTTCTGTCAACCATTGGTCATTTATTCATCACTTATGTAAATAGACCACTCCCTTTTCTAATATAAATTATGTTTTTATTGGTCTGTCTGTGTGCAAACTAATGGTGGCGGGCATGTTAGACTAGTATTTATAGTGGGTGGGCGCCGACCGGTAGTTTGCTTAAACTACTGGTGGCGGAAGCACGCAGTAGCCTGAATCCATTAGGTTATATAAAATTTTTATAAGTTTTTATTGGTCTATAGTAAAAAGATCTCACAAATCAGCGAAATCTACAAAATCTTGTAAAACAACCAATCAGAGGATTATTTACATGGTTTTAACATTATCAGTGTAGGTATATAAAAGATATCTTTTATCTTAAGTAGGTATAGATACTTTTATATACTTCTTATTATTATTTAAGGAATTCCTTTTTCTTATGCGAAATAACAAACGACTTTATCTTGAATCATTTTGCTTTAATTTGGTATTTTTATAAATACATACATGCTTAAACTTAGTTAATTAGGTGCCTATATTGTCTGTGATGTCTCTATAATCTGTGATTGCAACAAAAAAATACCTATATCCTCCTTTTCATATGAAAACAACCTTAAAATCAGACTTCTCTAAATTCCCACTAAAGCACAACCTAGGCTCTGTCTATGCCGTGGGTAAAAAGATGTGAAAAAATATTTTTTTATTTTTTATTTAACCAATTACAACTTTTTAAACAAGCATTGAATTCTGATGACTAAGAAAATAATGTGGATATTTCTAATAAGAAGTTACGGAGTTCTTGCAATGTATGAGAATGACATGACTTTTAACACATAAGGTTAAAAGAACTTACATTCCTTACGACTAAATATTACCTAGTCTGATAGGTACAAGTCGGCTTATTTTTAATTAAAATAATTACAGGGGAAGCATGATGAACACGCTTAGTTGTTGGCGTGAGAAGTGGCGGAAATTCATACTAATATATTCCATAGTATAATTACAATGTGTTTGTCTATGAACCACAAGAGTCTTTACCCTGTCTAAGATGTTTTCTTTTTTAAATTCACTCCGTAACGTGGTATAAATTTGTACGACAGCCAAAAAAATGTTTCTTTCAAATATCCAAAAATTTCAGTCGTTTTATTATTTTTATTTGTAGTGTACAAAGTAGAAGTAATATTTTTAGTAAAAGTGAAAAGTGAGCATCCACGACCCATGTGAGCGGCTCGGAAATATTCTAGTAGATATAGATACCTACTTATAGCCACGGAATTGGTAATAGTGACACAGTCAATCAACCATACACACCCTGGTGTCAGAGTTTCTCAGAACAGCCTCTCGGCCTCTGACGTAGTTCCTTTAACGACTACCAAATGGCAGCCGGGACCAACGGCTGCCTTCCAAAACACGGAATCGTCTTTATTATCATACAGTCAGATAAATCAAGCCTGCAATGTCCTAACAAAACCGGAAACAACTAAACAAAGTATGCTTCCCGTGGGAATCGAATCCACGACCCCCGGGTCTACAAGCAAAGCCCTTCTCCACTTGACTAAGGAGGCAGTTAATTAAATAGTAGCACTAATAAGCTGAGCCTGTGTCAAAGACCTTTATTTCCTTCACCATGAAATAGAATCTATTCACGACTTAAAACGAATAAAAATCAACGTAGTTCATAAAAAGTTAAAAATAGCACATTGATCGTTAAATCGTGACCGTAGAAGCAGATGGACGAGTAACGGCAGAAAGATGCTGTTGAAAAATGAATGGTGAGATCGATATCAATGGACGGCGTCAGGTGATTGGACCGAGTTGTACGCTGAAGCGGTTTGTTTGTTTGTAATAACTTTATTCCACAAAATTAACAAAAACACAATTACAAGATAACTGCAACGGCGGACTTATCCTTTAAAGAGATCTCTTCCAGCCAAACAAGCGGTTTTGGCTAGATCTTTTACACAGACGCAGTCGCCGCCGCCGACACCACCCGCTTCCTATTAAAAAAAAATAAAGTAAGTAGTTTTATTTATTGATTGAATGTACGTCATATGAACGCCCGCATGAACTTCCCTCGGGAACAGTGCTTTTTCCCGGGATGACAGGTACCCTATGTCCTTTCTCAATACTTCTAGCTATGTGTATGCGAAATTTCAGAAATATTGGTTCAGTAGATAGGGCGTTAAGAGATAACAAACCAACAAACAAACAAATATACAGTCACTTTCACATTTATAATATTACTCACTTTCACATTTATAATATTAGTTGGGATAGATTAGCTTGCATGGAGGGCGTCAATAGAAGCTTGGCGTGTGACGACAGACAAGTGTGAAGGATGGATATCATTCACAGTGATTAGACCTATTGTTTTATTCAAATTCATTTATTACTTGTAAACATGTTGTGCAGTAAGGTTTTACAAATTTTTATTAGAAACAAACATGCTTAACCGTTACTGCCTACAAGTATAGGTTCTTGGTCGCGTCGTTACATCTAAAAATCAATGTCAAGCAATTTCAAATTTTATTATATGTATTTGCCCTTTTACTTTTTGCTACTTAATTATGTACGACAAAATCATCAACGCTAGCGCCTATGATTTAGCCCACACATTAATCAACGTTACCGTTGCCCACGGCCCACGTGTGGGAGGGAGCGGCGCTATTAAAGTCTCAATACGTGCATCGACATACAAATTGTAACTAAACAAATGCTGGACAACTAGCACGGCGATAAATAAGTATCACTAGTAGATTTATATTTGTGAATAATCAAAAGAATCAGAGGTCGATTCGTTCTCTGATATGTACAAATGGAGTTGTTTATTCACACTTCGGAAATCAAATGACATGATCTTCAACATCTGAGTATGTATCTTCTACCATAGATAACAGAATACTTACTACCTACTAGTACTAGTGGTAAAGCAACCAGAAACACAGATATCAAAAATCCAATTTTAGCAAATAAATCTTATCTTATTTTAGCAAATAACTTTTTTTGATTACATTTCCTTAGCACATTAAAACTTTTAACAGCCTATGTGAATGGCAGTTAAAAATAGCCACCCACTCCTCTGAAACATAAACCGTCACAGTCTTAATTGACTGAACAACTTCTAATCATTAATTTTGTGTTGTGTAAATGGTAAACTTAAGGTTTAAATTTGAAAATAACATGCTTTAAATACAAAACAATGTATGACTTTATTTCAGTTATAGAACATCCATCTACGGCTGTTGGTGGAAAACCACAAAACAAATGAATGGTATTTTAAGGCTCGCCATTATCCTTGGCATGTCTCTATATTTTTTATGTAAAATCCTGTATACTGCATGTTTAATGTAAGACAGAATATACCTCTAAAAGAACTACCTAAGAGCGAGTGGAGCCCGAGCAGCTGCTAGTAAAATTATTAGTTAAATAACTTTGCACTCTTTGGTCAATTCGAGAATTTAAGGTTGCTAATAAGTATATACACAACTAAGAGAGAACCGCTTACGTTAGTACGGATATGTAATGCGCCTCAATGAAGACCATATGACCCAAAAGGCGAAGGGCATACAAAAAGGTAAAAAAAGAGGACGCCGCCAAACACCTAGGGGGTTACTATGATCTCTTAAAACCATGCAAGATCCAGTGAGTAAAGGGGATGTCGCCTTACATCATGTATTGCGCTGTCTCGCTTACTCACTGGAGCTTGCACGGTTTTTAGAGATGATAGTAGGCCACCTCGAGTCGAACCATTTCCGAAGACATTAGGACGCTGGGCATAAGCCCAGAAATGACGCTAAATTGATAAATAGGGCGAAAAAGTACTAGGGAGGCCGACCTAGTATAGAGATAAAGGCAAGGAGAGAAGAAGAGAAGAAGGTCAATTTCGAGAATGAAGGTGCATGCGATGCATTTCACCCACGGTGCGTCAATCCTAACAGCTTTGTGTCGAAACCCGGCCTTGGGCATAGCGGCACCTACGTAAAGCGAGTCTGGGTATCTTGTAACAAGGCAAATAGCGATACTAATCTCATTTATGAAGCAATCAGTTAATTTATATCGTCCTCTCTTTGATTGACGATGACCTCCTTGGTGTAATGGTTAATGCGCTAGCCTGCTGGAGGTTCTGGGTTCGAACACCAGAGAAGATCAATATAAAAAAGTTTGGGGTTTAGCCTTTATTTTTAATGTATTGTGTCTTGAGTTTGTATATGTAGAGTCAGACGATAAAACTGCCTATAATTATATCTACATACCTAGTATTACTATATATTCAGTAATAAACATAACAAAGATGACATTCATTTGAATATTTGAGGCCCCTATTACTCTAAATGTACATCGATGAAGTGAAAAATCCACCTCCACAATCAGAAAACACAGACATATAAGACAATTTTATTTTAATTTTATTTTAATTTTATTTTAATTGTATTTTAATCGTATTTTATTTTATTTTGTTAATTTATTTGTCTACTTCGATTTTTTTTTTAATTTAAATTTCGTTTTATGTATAATTTAATGTTGAATATGGGTTTTAATTACCTGAAATAAATGAATTTTATTTTAATTTTATTTATAAGACATATGACACATTTTAAAATAAATGATATATATAATTTATTTTAAAATCCATACTTCAATACTTCCATATCCATACTAATATTATAAATGCGAAAGTCTGTCTGTCCGTCTTTCTGTCTGTCTGTCACCTCTTCACGGCTAAACTGCTGGACCGATTGTGATGAAATTTGGTAGGGATGTAGTTAACGACCTGAGGTCAAACATAGGCTACTTTTGGGTGCGATATAACCGAGTCCCACGCGGGGCGAAGCCGTGGGAAACAGCTAGTGTGACATATGTCTTAGTATCATTAGTATATACTGATCAAAAGTCGGTAAAATACGGGGAAAATGGGGCATAGCCGGTAAAAGAATAAGTATTAAACAAACAGCTTATACATATAAGCTATCGTCCGGGCATTGGTAGTTGGCACACATCGCTTATCAGTAGCTGCATTGATAACGAGCAGGAAACGTCCAACTAGGGTTGTTTGCATTATTTATTGGTCATTAACACGCTATTAAAAACATATACTATATCATTGGTTTGTTGGAGCTTCGGTAGCATCACAGTCCCAACTGGGAGCCCCTTGCGCTTTTGCAGAAAAGGTTAAGTGGCGCCAAGCCCTCACCTAAAACTGTCCCGATGTAAATATTAAAGCTCTTAGAAGCTAATATTGTTAGTACAGTAAAAAAAAATAGCATCACAGTCCAATTGGTCATATTGATTTAAGATTGTTCGAGCGAAATGTGAGAGAGGTCTATATCTAGAATAAACTATAGGTTATATTGTTGTCTATAAATTAAAAATATAATTTCGTACTTCGAAGATCATGAATTAATAATGATAGATATTTTTTTTTAGTTTTTTCTGAAACAACTTTAAATCTATGAATTTTAAATATTAAAAAGAAATACATTTGATATGATTAGAACCCCGTTATGTACCTAAAACTTCGTAAGTTAGCATTTATTTTCATAAAACGCGGGGCAGTACTCTACTCGCTTACTTTACAAGACCAGTGTACACTTCGACTCTGCACCCAGCCATACTTTTAAATAGCAGCGCCTGCCTTTTATTCGCTCTTTTATATAATTAGTGGAAGATTTACTACAAACTGCTTTGCTAGCACCCGACTGGAATTAGCTTTTTCCTAACAAAGCAGTTGTTTCAAAAATGGTAAGTCTTCTGGCGCCTTGCCAAGTAGTTTGACTCGACCTGGATAGCCAACGAGTAGGATTAATATTTCTAGGGTGTTAAAAGTAATGTTATACTTAATACTTAGTAAAGTGAACAGAATGTTCACCTAATAAGAATTTTAAATACCTACACAGTTTTAAAAACTTTCAAAGTAGGTACCTAATAAAGTTTTACAAAGAATTTGACATTTTCCCTGGAGTGTAAACGCGTGAACTAAGGGTTCCGTATCAGGTAATAAAATTAAAACGTTTATTTAAATGTATTAAAATTCTTTTAATATTTTATTTTTTTTTATATCGTGTGGGTTACAAGGTGTTAAGGAGCTGGCCCCTTAACACCCTGATGTTAGTTTTTACAGTCCCAATGGTTGACTGGTAGAGTCTGCCAATTTTAAAAGTATTATGTACATTTGTAACAATAAAGTTTAAATAAATAAAAAAATAGTATAAATATAATTTTAAGACAGCTCAGGATTGAGTAAGGAACCCTAAAACAGCTCAGGAATGTCACACATTACTCAGGTATTCCATGTGCTAATACAACTTCGTAGAGCTAACACAACTCTACAGTTTGTGCCACAGAACATGAAATATAGTTTTTTTTAAACATATAATTGGTTATCTTTACCTATTATCACATATAATAGAATGTAAGCTAATATTATAAAAAAGTAAGTGTTTGAAAATTTGTGATTTTGCTTTTATGGGGCTATCTTCGAAACTACTAAACTGACCCAAAAATTGTTTCTGCATAATGATAGCCCGATTCTATAGACCAAGGGCAGGTAAAACCGCAGAGAAAAGCTAGCTTTTGCACTTAGTATTTATATCAAAATCTCACTAATATTATACAGGCAAAATATGTAAGTTTGTTACTTCTTCACGCTCAAACTAGGCCAATTTTTATGAAATTTAATATAGCTGATATGTTGGGATACACTTTAGAAACCAAAAAGTACGCATTCCTGTGGGTTTGTCACTAATTTAAATTTGATTTGTTTGTCGCTTTATATAGTACTTAGATGCTCTACTGTGTATGATAAACCGCGCGTAACACCGCGGGGTGCACCTATTCGTAGTAATTTTATAAATGCAAGATTAGAAACTTAAACCACGGAAATTTTAGTAGAAATGGCGTAGTTCTATAAAACGTCTGTGTACTCATACGAACATGTCTCGGTTGTGCTAACAAAACACGGAGGCACGCTCATTAAATCAGACTTCGGGAGGCACTTCGAGTGATGCAGTTCAACAATGACTCGTGCATAGTATTAATACAAGATGTAAGAAGGTACAGTCACAAACATTATTCTTATCCAAACTCTTGTATAATCATACATTCATTAGGTTTATCTCCATGGTTACGAATTGGTGGAATTCATGAACCCTGCATTATCCTGATTCATACGCCTTTTGAGGCCTCCGCTGGGGTCCAATAAACGCAACAATTTTGCATTACGTCAATTGGGTATGCTAAGTTAAAAAAAATGACTTTTTTTTATATTTTTAACTGAAATTTTAGACTATTTTAGGAAACTAATTTGTTTTTTTTTTGCTTAAATTATTATTATTAATTTTATATGAGTTTTGAAAGTTTTTTAGTCCATGACGTCATTTTACTAGACGATGTTACCATTATATAGTATAGTGCCACAGTGTGCTCACAATAAAAACGAACGTGCCTTTTATTTTACAATAATTTTACGTTCCAGTAAGGCCTTTCTTGAAATTTTAATCTTCTTCAGTCCTACTTTAATCAAGTCAAAAACGTCAAGTCAGTAATCTATCCCAGTCAAGTAAGTCTATAGTTAGAGTCAGGTGGCTTAATACCATCTCTTAAAACCATGCAAGGACGAATGAGTAAGCGAAACAGCGTAATACATGATGTAAGGCAACATCTCCCTTACGCAATCGTTCTTGCATGGTATTAAGAGATGGTAGTAACCCCCTGGGTTATTACTGTCTCTTAAAACAATGCAAGATCCAGTGAGTAAGCGAGACAGCGCAATACATCATGTGAGGCGACATCTCGCTTACTCACTGGATAGACAACTGGATAGATGGTAGTAGGCCACCAGGGGGGGTTACTATACTCTCTTAAAACCATGACATTGAAAGATTGACTTGACATGACATTGACAGATCATAAGTTTTTTTTAATTTGTCCGTTTTTACGGTCCTAATCATAGTCGGAATCTGAAGTGTGAACACGCACACACTTAGGATACGAATTAAAGCGTAGACGCAGCTGTATTTGCGTAATGACGTCATTTAGGTGTCGAATGAATGTTATAACTTCCACGGCATTTTTGAATATTTTACCGCAATCAATGTACTTTTCTTGTCGAAAATACAAAAATATGGTATGAAATCAAAATATCTCGAAATGGTTTTCGTATATTAGTGTGTTAAAAAATTTTAGCATACCCAATTCCTATGACAGGCTTTTGTTTATGCAATCCACCCAAAGAAGTTCGAATCGCGCTGTCTCTGACTGACGCAATTTTTTTTTAATCTATGAATTCACCACTAATTGGACAAAGGTAATGGTAATAATTTGAGACTCTGCTATTCCATCAATCACATAAATTTTCTACTTCAATCTAGATACATATAATATAAAATAAAATTAAAGAAAAAAAATTTTTTAAAAACAAGCTTTTATTATTTGTTTATAAAATGAACTAAAAAGTTAAAAATAAATTAACTCTAAAAAGAAATATAACACTTTGTAACTTGATTGTAACCTTTAACGACAAATAAGCGTCTTCGTCTAGGACAAAATAATTCCATATTGTACAAATTTATTTAATTTTAACACTAAAACTTTTCACCATACACAATTATTCAATCTTGTCCCCCCTCTTTATCATAGTCCCCATTTATAAATGAAAGCGTGTTACATTTAATACAACACAACATTTTCCTAAAGCTATCACAATGTAACACGCTTTCATTTATAAATGGGGACTATGATAAAGAGGGGGGACAAGATTGAATAATTGTGTATGGTGAAAAGTTTTAGTGTTAAAATTAAATAAATTTGTACAATATGGAATTATTTTGTCCTAGACTAAGACGCTTATTTGTCGTTAAAGGTTACAATCAAGTTACAAAGTGTTATATTTCTTTTTAGAGTTAATTTATTTTTAACTTTTTAGTTCATTTTATAAACAAATAATAAAAGCTTGTTTTTAAAAATTTTTTTTTTCTTTAATTTTATTTTTAACTTTTTAGTACCTCTGTTTTTAATTCGAGATTTACTACGACGTAGTTCGCAGCGCGTAGCAGCGTTATTCCGTTATGAAGTCCGTAGTTCGTTCACATGATATGTAATATGTACTGATTTAAATATCAATCCCACCAAAAACATAAATGTAAAAAACGAGAGCCAAGTTCAATACAAAAATTATGCTTGGCGGTGAGCTTCGCCGTAAAAAGAATGGCGATCTAAATGAGTGCCAAGTTCTATGCAAAATCGAAATATGTTTTTATAGGAACAAAATAACATTATGAACAAGTATTAAACTCTATTTCTTTGCTTTATTAGATACCTATAACAATTGGTGTTATTTAAAAATGTGAGATCTTGAAGTAGGTTAGATTTGACTTGGCCAGTTTTTAACACAATTAAAATGTTGAATAACTTTATAAAATGACTTATGTAATGAAAACTGGCCAAGTCAAATCTGACCTACTTCAAGATCTCACATTTTTAAATAACAGCAATTGTTATACGTATCTAATAAAGCAAAGAAATAGAGTTTAATACTTGTTCATAATGTTATTTTGTTCCTATAAAAACATATTTCGATTTTGCATAGAACTTGGCACTCATTTAGATCGCCATTCTTTTTACGGCGAAGCTCACCGCCAAGCATAATTTTTGTATTGAACTTGGCTCTCGTTTTTTACATTTATGTTTTTGGTGGGATATCATTACTTTTTGTAAAGAAAACTAGGCAAGTATTCCTATTTAATGTTTTTTTTTGCGTTTACGCTGCGTGGTTTTCTTTTTTATGCTATTGTCTACATTCTCTTGAATGTTCAGTCGAATCGAACAAAGAAAATCCAAGCGAATGGAATAAGCAGCTCCCATCAGGAGGCATTGGAATAATGCGGTGTAACCACGTGTATCATCCACCATTAACTCTATGGTACAACTCATTGTGCGACAGTTAAAGTACCTAGCTATTAAAATACAGAAATACCTATTTATTTAAAAAGAAAAAATAAATTTAACTGTCAAGAAAACTTACTACTAGTTTTAAAGTGTTTTTTTTAAAGAAAGGAATACTATTCTATACTAGTTTAATATTCCTGTGTCTTCCTATTTCAATTACACGTGAATCTTACTCCTACGGTCCTACCTAATAAACAAATGACAAATTAACCTAAAAGAGCTACAAACAAATGAGGTTTTGAAAGAAACGATTTACGTAATATTAAATAACTCACAAATGCCGTTAAAGTACAATACTAAAAAGGAATAATTTATATCTGGACTATTCCAGCTATAACTCAAATAAATTGAGTCGAACGACGCAGCATTAAACGCAATCTAATAGGTGGGTTTCCGCTAAACAACCGGGCATAACGAGGACGCTGGCGCGAATGAGCGCCGCTAAGAGCATACTTTGGTTCGTTCGCATTTTAAGTCGTATAGCGCTGTGAGCCGCGCACAAGTGCAAGGCGCGAGCGAGTTCAAGCAGCATTCTTAGACTAGTCAATACATACATATATCGGTACCAATAAGACTTCGCTATTGCCTTGACCTTGGTATACATACACATTGGAGTTTCTTTTAGGGTACAAAGAGTTCGAACTAACAAATTTATACCTTTAAATATTATTTCTTATTTTCAAAAGAAATCAGAGAAACGAACCTTGGGCACTGATCTTTGTTAATTTAGTGAGCCGTGGTCTATAAGATAACTACTATGCAGGTATAAACCAACCGACCCGCTAAATTTTAAGTAAATCGCTACCGCTTATAATTTTGTACCATAAGTCAGAGCGTGACGCTGATTGGCTGGTGTGCTGCCGCGCGCCGCTGACGACACACCGTTGTTGGCTGGTTGTTTAGCGCGTAGGTATTACAAGTTTTTTGTATGGGGACACCACTTATTTTTTGACTTTTTTTTATTTTTTGATTTTTTCCTGCGCTTACACACAATTTCCGAGCTGGATTCCAAATTTCATCCTTCTAGGTCATCTGGAAGTAGGTTAGGTTTAGGTACTATAAGTCAGTCAGTCAGTGCTAAAATTTACAACTTTTTGACCTTCATATCTTTATAACCGTTTGAGCTAGCTTCATGAAATTTGGGCTTCTACATGTCCTGATGGATCTTATTAAACACACGTAGTTTTATGTTTTTACATTAAAGAGGTTTCGAGTTATAGAAGGGTCAAAAGTGGCACCAAGTGGTTCGTGTAATATTACACTCGGCGCTGGCTAGCCAGTTCCTTTGCTTGAACTTGGCTTGACACGCTGCCGCGTGTCTAGATAATGTTGAAATTATGTAATCACTTGTTAGTTATGGAGATGAGGCACTAATTTTATATTTGGTCACTTGATGGGGATAGCATCTCTTCGTGCAAATATTACACACTTTATCACAAAATGTATTTATCGCATTATTAAAGTACTCAATGCTACCACGTTGCACATTCCTCTGGTTAGTCTTTTTCTGCCGTTCATTCTGTGCTGTTACAATGCGTTCCTCTGCTGTTTGTGATAACTGTCTTGCTTGCCTGAGCATTCTGTTCCTGTCGAGCCTGGCCAAGTGTTCTTCTTGTAATTCATTTTTTCTTCTCTCTTGTGTACGTATTCTGTGGATATCTTGTCTAATTATGCGTTGTTCTAGAGATTCGTTTTTCCTTCTCTCTTGTGTATTTATTCTATTGATATCTTGCCTATATGTGCGTTGTTCTAGAGATTCGTTTTTCTTTCTCTCTTGTGTATGTATTCTGTCGGTATTTTGTCTATGTGTGCGTTGTTCTAACGATTCGTTTTCTCTATGTTTAGCAGTAGCTAAATTTATTTTTTCTAAGCGTTGCCGCTTGTGGACATCGCTTTCATTAGCAATCTTCTCCTGTCTCTTCAATTTCGCCTTCTCTAAACGTCGTTTTCTTTGTGTAGTTGTTTCATTTTTCTTCATGTTATTCCCACGAGTATAGGACAAATAACGGTCCATCCCCCCAGAGGTCCGTTGTAGAGGGATAAGGGCTACAATATAACAGGGTTCGCCCTGGTACCCTGAGGCGCAACGTTAGCGGCAAGACATGTTTTACACCCTCATACCATTCAGCCCTCGGCACGTGCTCACCTTGGCATTGGGTCATCCATCCAATCAATCATATATAATTAATATGGGACGAAAGCAAGAGACTCGTCAAGACGAATCAAACGAGACCAAACTCGATGGGGTTGCGTCGTTTAATTACGAAGTTCCTATGGCCACCTTCCGGCTCCAACACAGACCCTGGTTACCATATAGTATCAAAGTACTCGTCAAGACTAATCCAATGAGCCCAAACTCGATGGGGTTGCGTCGTTTAATTACGGAGTTCCTATGGCCACCTTCCAACTCCAACATCAGACCCTGGTTACCATATAGTATCAAAGTACTCGTCAAGACTAATCCGATGAGCTCAAACTCGATAGGGTTGCATCGTTTAATTACGGAGTTCCTATGGCCACCTTCCGGCTCCATCATCAGACCCTGGTTACCATATAGTATCAAAGTACTTGTCAAGACAAATCTAATGAGCTCAAACTCGATAGGGTTGCATCATTTAATTACGGAGTTCCTATGGCCACCTTCCAGCTCCATCATCAGATCAGCTCTATGTCACAATAACATTGCATTGTCATCCGATTTATACATGCATTCTAAATTTCAGCTCAATCGGAAACCGGGAAGTGGATCAAATTTAAGTTGTAAGATTTGATTACAGAACGACAGACAACAGGACAGGTGAAACTAAATAAAAGCTTGTAACAAAGTCACTTCCCGCTGTCTGTCCCTATGTATGTTTATATCATTGATACGGTTTTCAATAGATAGACTCTTTTAAGAGGAAGGTTTATATGTATAATACATGCATTAAGTATATAGCAATGCGCCTGTGCGAAGCTAGTTTATTATATACATCTGTGACTCCAACGGCCTTGATAGTTTTTGATTTCTCACAAAGGATGAACCTAGATGCACTCTTACGTCAGTCAGTGCGAATTTGTGAAAATTGTGTACTGCCATAGCATTCTGTTATCTGTAGTCCTGTCTGTCTATGGCTTAAATCTTAAATAGTAAAGTAACATACTTTACATACCCAACGAAAACCCAATACTTGACTATCCAATATCAGTTAGATATTGTACACGGCCAAGAAGGACCGAATTTACGTGTGCGACTGTACTCTCATTATTTATTCTGTGCATGTGAAGTTCGTTCACACACGACATGTGTCCACCGCTATTTACATGACTGCGTGTGGTGTCTGTCTGTATATCATCATAAAATGGAGAATATTGGAACATCTCATTGTATTTACACAGATTGGCTAAGACGAACTTTCTACTCAAGTATGGTCTTTTTTTTCGACTAAATTAACTCACTGCCTGTACCTAGTGCTGCCCGGATGGAGATGGTTCCTCAATGGGCTAACCACTCATAATGTGACTGGGACCTTCGAAGTCTAAAAAAAACGCGTATTGATCAAAATCACAACGACCCAAGAAACTAAGACTAAAGACAAACACAATACCTACGATTAGGAACATCTTACTTTACAAAGAATAGGTAAATTCTTAAACTGTAAACAAGATGTAGAAAAGGACACGTTTATAACTGGAAAAACTAACGGAAAAGACTAATGCCCACAAAGGGTATTAGCGCCTCATGCAGGAAGCTTCGGAAGGCACGTTAAGTTGTTGGTACCGGCTGCCATGCCATCTGGTAGTCGTTAAAAGAACCACGTCAGAGGCCAAGGGGCAGATCCGAAGTACTCTGACACCAGGGTGTTTATTGTCGATTGACCGTATCACCAACACGAAATGATAATAATGAAGGAAGATATAGATAGTAGTAGATATAGATCGATAGCACTTGCGAGTGCGGTCTCCTTAGACTATGGCACTATTAATATGCCCAATATGCCCTGAGACTTGTACGCTAAGATCTGTAAAAAGCTACAGCAGGTGCTTCACACAGGTGGCCCAATTTTAGCCCTTAGAAATTATAAGTATCAATAGGCCATCGATTCGTTAAGAAGTTAAGAAGAGGAATGAATATTTATCTATGAAATTTACTACACTCAGTTTTATTGTAAACTTTGGATTGTCTATAACCCTCACGTCTCTATAAACAAAAAATCTTTTTTTTTACTTCTTCATGTTACCACGCGTTGATGTCTTTTGTTTGAATTCTTTGAAATTAGCCTAATATTTGACTAACCACCGATTAAAAATAAGATCTTGATTGTCAAATTAATATGTATTAATTAATTTATTTACATAAACAAGAAAGAAAACGCAAATTAAAATTAAATAACGTGTGTCACTCCACAAAAATATTTGTAATATTTATGTATTTATAAAATTTCTCATTGAAACTGTAAAATTTTTAAATTTCATCATTTAGGATGTAACTATGTGCCCCTATAGTACGTAGTACTATTACTTATTCTGTGCCTATAGCTTACTTTGGAAAGGGGGGTTACTACACTTACTACCGTCTCTTAAAACCATTCAAGATCCAATGAGAAAGCGAGACAGCGCAATACATGATGTAAGGCGACATCCTCCTCACTCAATCGTTCTTGCATGGTTTTGAGATGGTGGTAAGCCACCAGGCTGTGACTACATTCCCGTTTGAATATTTTATTCATTTTCACAATAGGCGTTAAAGGTCGGTATGCGACAAGCAAACATTATAAAGAAGTGCATGCAGCATGTACAGTATTGTACATACCTACACCACACACAAGCGTACTAATACAAAATACTTAAGTTTGGTACCGTTATCCAAAAGAAATGAAAACTTGGAAGGTACACTTAAAATAAGTGTATTTGCATTTATATCTACATTACAGACAGGGTATAAATCATCTATTAATTTATAATTAACTCATATAAATATAAAAAAAAAAACAGTGGCATTCCGAGATTGCCGCCAGAAATTAAAACTTAAACACAAATGTTTGTATTTTAAAGTATTTTTTGAGGTTTGGGTCAATAACGGTAGAGTTTAATGGTTTTATATCCCGTCTCAAAAAATGCAAATGTCAATTTCAAATTGCCTAGAGAAATTTTCACTTTAATAAGAGAATAAAAAGTAAATCTATCGCCTCTATCACAGAATTAGTAACACCACTAACGTACCTCTACTAATCCGGGCCTCTACCAGGGCCCCGATTCTCGCGCAATCGAAGTTCACTTCACCGATTTTCTCCAATTTTTTTCAAAGGTAGGTATATCACGGTTTTTACCTTTTCAAAAAATTACAATTGAAAAAGTTCATTCGAACGCAACGGATTATCGAAACTTTTCGATTGTAAATTGGCTTAAACTCAACGAAAAAAAATTGGAGAAAATCAGTGAAGTGAACTTCGATTGCGTGAGAATTGGGCCCTAGGTATAGCAGCATCAATCGCTTTTATAATTTTTCTACAAAAACCTCTTTTCCAATAATAAGTATATAAAAATCCGTGACGATCAAATTGTTTTAAAGCCGAACAATAACCGTTCTAAAGATATTCGATTGCGTGTATCAATTCAATCCAAATTGAGACGCTAATCGGCGAAGCAGATCAGCGAAATAATGGTCGTTATTAGCCGTTCGATTCGAATAGGTCTAAATCTAAACGTCCGTCGTAACTTCTCACCAAGAAATAAGGAAAATATCTATTTGGTAGACAATGATAGAAGGCACATCACTGAACCTATCTCTAAAATCCATATACATACTTCCATACTTGCTATTATTATAAATGTCTGTCTGTCGGTCTGTCTGTCTGTAACGCTTTCGCGGCTGAACCGCTGAATCGATATTGATTAAACTTGGTATGGTTATGGTTTAATACCAGAGTACCACGCGAACGAAGCTGCGGGAAATAGCTAGTATACGTAGATGACAAATATGTGTATAAGGCCTTTTATTTAATTTAAGCCTTAAACTTTAAAATTATTTAAATTCATATTGTTTAACAAGTTATTCGGATATTTCATTCTTAAACTTAATTCACAACATTTCAATATGTTATAGGTACCTCAAATTGTTAACTATTTTGAAGTTTATGTTTTAATAATACCGTAAAAAAAAATTCGACCATTTTTATCGCTTATTTATCGAAATATTCCCAAAAAACTTTGTGCAGTCTCAATGGCGGATTAACGTCGTGTATACCTTTGCGCATTTATACAGTATAATTAAAAAATTGAGGTGGCAAATGTCATTGTCAAATCAAATGAAGAGATAGTCTGTGGTTTGACCATTCCTATCATCCTCCTCCTATCACCTTAGATCATGTACCTATAGATGTACAAATAGCATGGCGGCACATGAGACAGAAGTTAGACTTTCCTATTTCGCCATCTCATTTTCGCAGGAAATGACAAATCATAACTACACCTATATTATTTCTAAATCTATGTTATCACCACTACCAACCGAAAACAAAAACAAACAAACGTCAATCGTGACAATGTCAATTTCATTATTTTTATTTTTTTAACTCGTGTAGGCAAAGGTAATGGGTTTATTTATCCTCTAAAGCATTTTTTGAATTAATAAAACTTTAAAAATATTTTTCTATAACTTAGATCTAAAATATCACAAAAAGAAAAAATATGTGTTTCCTAGTTTTCAAAATACTTTTTACTGAGCATAAGAAAACAAATGGCAAAAAAAATGAAATGTTGTCAATTGTTAGACCAATCACTAATTATTAAACGAGTTATCTAATCGATAATCGTTTAATTGAGCTGTCATTGATTGTGTCACGCACTAATTAGTTTTGAGAGTATTGTTAATATTTCAAGGTTGGTAAATATATAATTGACTTGTGTGATATAGGTAATGATTGATAAATAAATATATAGAGATAAATCACACAGATTGAGTTAGTCCCTAAGTAAGTTCGAGACTTGTGTTATGGGATACTAACTCAAAAATACTTTATTTTAAAACAAATACATATATACTTAAATAGACATCCAAGACCCAGGTCAATCAGAAAAAGATCATTTTTTATCTTGACCTGACCGGGGATCGAACCTGGGACCTCTTGAGTAGCGGTCAGGCATGTTAACCAGTACGCCATAGAGGTCATCAATGATAACATTGTATGAAGATGATAGCATTGAATGAATGAATGAATTTATTTTTATTCAAGTAACATGACTCATTTATGTTATTTATATACCTAATGTAAAACTTATGTCTAAGGTAAGTATAAAATATTAGTATACAAATACCAAAAAATCTACTTACTAAAAAGTTAAATGACATATAACAAAACGTTTCGTTGCTAAATGAAGAGTCATCTTTTAAAAAAACCATCCATATCTACGATTCATCCGTTTGGGAGCTACGATAACACAAGCAAACACACAAAATATCTTTTTTTATCTGCTTACAGATCATAAAGACATAAGAGATAAATACGGAAAGCTGTAATTTTTGAAACATGTTTTCGAAATTTTAAACAATTCAAGTGAAATCTAGTCCTTGATTAAATCTATATAGAGATGTAAAGAACTCGAGTCCCTGAGTCCTAATTCGATAGACTCGGCTCAATTTTACAAGACTCGGTGTACTAACAAAACTTACGAGCTTTGAGTCGAGCCGAGCTTCAGTGCTTTTTCGAAGACTCGAGCGCCAAATTAGAACTCGTATATAAAAAAGAGCTTGAGTCTTAAAAAGAAGCTCACGTCTCAAAAAGAGCTCGAGTCTTAAAAAGAGCTCGAGCGTATCAAGTCTTGAGCGTATCAAGGTTGATTTATTTAAAAATACATAGTTCATGTGGCAACATGCTTAATGTGGCGTTTAGGCATGGCATTATTAGGTTCTGTGTACCTCAAGAGGGATAAAAGCTATATAAACACAAAAGTTACATACTTTATTCCCTGTTTATTTATAAAGGAACTCCTAATGGAAAGAACTCAAGTGCGACTCGAGGGCGAATCAAGACTTGAGCGTCATGATGCACTCGAGTCTTTATGTAGACTTAAGTGCTCGAGTCTGGGGGTCTTGTTGTAACGAGTCGACCTGTGCAATTTGACAGCCGAGCCTAAAATTCAGGACTCAAAAGACTCGAGTTCTTTACATCTCTAAATCTATAACACCTATCTTTTTACCGACTTGGTTCAGAAACAGCATCCTTACCTGAAACAAAAAACGACTTGATTAGGCTTAGTTTCCAATTAAGCTTATCTGAGGAGCTGCACCGTTGTTTACATTAAAGGAACAATGGGTGCCTGTGATATGGTTATATAAACAAGGCCTATTATTAATAGAATTGTTAACAGTTATCTTAACAATAACAACTGATATCCTTATTAGAGGTAATGTCTTCCTGGGTATAATAACACTTATATTATATTCCCATCGGATCAACGATTTTATGTCCATACCTAATATATTTATTTATTTCATACTAGGTTTCGCCCACGTGAGATTTCCTCGGGAACTTTTTCCCGGAATGAAAGGTATCTTATGTCCTTCTCAATACTGTGTATGCGAAAGAGTCATGGCGAAACTCCATACATCGTTTGTACGAATAAAAAATTGAAATACAGAGAACATAAAAAAAATTGAATTAGTAAGAATACATAACTAGTAACATGTTTACCACTACAAAAAATTTTAAACCCCGGGGTTTTTTTAATATTAAACCTTTTTTAAAGTCGACCTTTAGCTTCGTTTTCAATCGCCATTATTGTCGCAACTGAAACATTATGTCATCCTAACAGTTGTTAGCATTGTCAAAAAGGTATTGACACTTCATTATAGTAGGTTTGGTTCATAGATTAAGTAGTTGTACCTGTGATTAAGTAATTAATTTTTACTTGGTGAAACAGTGAGATGGCGAAATAGGGAAGTCCATGAGTAAGAAAAGGACCAACGATATTTTTTATATTTTTGTCTCTGTCAACGTGGCAATTTTTTCTTTGGCCAATTCGACGCCAAACAAAATCTTACACCAACTAACAGTGAAATTATTTATTTTTTGTATTAAGAAAAATATTCATTTTAAGTAGTAGAATTTGTACGAAAGATATACAAAAAATAAGGCCATTTGTTACATAAATTGTGTGGCTCAGGAACACATTCCAGGGTGCCTACCACCATCTCTTAAAACCATGCAAGATCCAGTGAGTAAGCGAGATGTCGCCTTACATCATTTATTACGCTGTCTCACTTACTCATTGGATCTGGACAGCGTAATACATGATGTAAGGCGACATCTCTCTTACTCAATTGTTCTTGCATGGTTTTAAGAGATAGTAGTAAGCCCCCAGTTCATTATGGTAGGTTAGATTCATCGATTTAGTACTTGGGGGGCTATACAGTCTCTTAAAACCATGCAAGATCCAGTGAGTAAGTGAGACAGCGCAATACATGATGTAAGGCGACATTTCCCTTACTCAGTCGTTCTTGCATGGTTATTAGAGATGGTGGTAGGCACCATCTCTTAAAGCGTAATACATGATGAAAGGAGATGACGACTTACTGTGTTACTCTGTCTCGCCTTCTAACTCGTTCTTGTATGGTTTTAAGAGATGGTAGTAAACCATTTTATAGTAAGCCTGCTACTTAAAAAGTTGATGGTAACCCATCCAAGTGGCTTACTACCATTTCTTAAAACCACGCAAGATCTAGTGAGAAAGCGGGACAGCGCAATACATCATGTAAGGCGACATCTCATTCACTCACTAGATCTTGCATGGTTTTAAGAGATGGTATAGCCCCCCAAGTACTAAATCGATGAATCTAACCTACCATAATGAACTGTCAATATCGCTTTGACAATGCTAACAACTGTCAGGGTAACATAATGTTTCAGTTGCGTTAAAAATGGCGAATGAAAACGAAACTAAAGGTCGACTTTTATAAAATGGAATATTAAAATAACCCTGGGGTTCAAATTTTTTTTGTGGTGGTAAACATGTTATTAGTGAAATATTCTTACTAATGCGATTTATTTTAAGTTAATTTTTTTATTCGTACAAATTCCGCCATCATTCTTTCAGGAAGATTGGTTTAGTAGATTGGACGTGAAGAGGTAACAAACAAAAAAATATACAAACTCACTTTCGCAATTATAATATGAGTTCTAGAAAGAGTACAGCTACTTCAATTTTAATATTTAATGAATGTAATCTAATTTTATTGAAATGCGATTGAACTTAACTTAAATTTCGATGTTATGGTGATCCCGTATTTATTATTAAATTTATTATCAGACAGTATATTTTTATCTATATCTCATTAAATCAAAACACCTTGTACTGTAGGTGAAGTTTTGACCACAAAAAGCACATTTTACAAACCAAGGAGCTTAAACTTAGCTTAAACTAAGAAACAAAAATAAAAATTATACTTAAGTAATCGAAATAAAATAAATAAAATTATTGATCGATTCCTTAAAACTTGTAACTTTACTTTTATACTATGACCTAATAAACATTACATAAAGTTCCAATAGAGACATCCTGTTTCGATTGTTGTCTCCTACACCGTACATTTTATCATTCAACACGCAATGCACGCCAGTTCGCAAATAAGGGAAGTATATCCGGGCAAAGGTAAGTTATTGTAATTCTTACCATCTTCCTACTTGCTGTTCCGTAGCCAAATGACAAAATCGGAACCTGTAACTCTTAAACTAATGCAGTGAGTAGTCACTAAAAACTAACGAAAATTGGTTTGAACAAAATCGATCAAGTAGTTTACGACATCATACTTTCATCATACTTCATACTTTGTTTGTTTGTTTGTTATGCCTTCACGCTTTATCTACTGACCAATCTTCCTGAAATTTCGCATATAAATAGTTAGAAGTATTGAGAAGGACATAGGGTACCTTCCATCATGCGGGCGAAGCGGTGGGCGAAAGCTGGTATGGGATAACTTCGATATTTACATACTATTTTGGAATCTGTACAAGGTGTTTCTAGATGGCGCTACATGTCACATAATGTCGCTAGAGCCCATGATTATTAGTTAGGGCATAAGTACTTTTAGTATTGTGGTGGTACGGAACCCTCAGGGCGTGAATCCGTCTTACACTTGCCCGTTTTGTATATGACTATATATGTTGACTTAAAGACAGACCGCTTGGTCACTAGTATCTTTATAAAGCTCCTTCCTAAGTGTAATATTCTCTACCCTGAAACGAAGTATGGACTTGGACATCATTTCCGTCCCAGACAGAACACGTCATTACCATTGTATGATCGACGTGCTCCATATGTCATTGTCATGTCGCCCAAACTATGTTTTTATTATTTTCGGCTATATTTGGCAGGCATAACGGCTTCCGGTCTTATGAATATTTACTCGTATAATTTAATAAAAAAGTGGGTGGTTTGGTAAACGATTATTAATTTCAATAAATGAGGGGTATAATAAATTAAAGTGGCACTAGCAAAGATTTCTAGAATTCCGTACATGAATTGTAAAACAGGAGCCCAATTACTAAGCCAACTTTTTCCGTCGCCCGTCTGTCAGGAGGCCGTATCTCATAAACTGTTATTACGTTTTATGATATACGGGAATGAGATGAGAGAGAGAGAATTTCAAATGTGTAAATCTTACATCACTACATAGTATAAAACAAAGTCGCTTGCTCTGTCCATATATCCCTATGTATGCTTAAATCTTTAAAACTACGCAACAGATTTTAATGCGGTTTTTTTAATAGATAGAGTGATTCAAGAGGAAGGTTTTTATGCCCATGCGAACCGGGCGGGTCCCTAGTAAGTAAATAAACAAGAGCCCTCGGTGCGCGAGTCATACCGCACCAGCCAGGTTTTTCATACAAAACTGCTTCTTACGAAACCATTGGCGCGTGAATGTAAGTGCGGCTCAACAATATTTATTTATGTAGGTACACTTATCTGTAGATAAGCCCAAAAGTGGCTTAAACAATCTGAAATCTGAATATAATCCAATAAAGGAATCGGGCTTATCAAATTTCATAATGTAAGGCTTCCAGTGTAATAAGAGCTTGTCATATCGACTTACGTAAGTGATACGGGGAAAATAATATTTTCAGATTTGACTCATAAATAGCACTTATCTCGTAAAAGAGAAGGTTGGATATTGTTTTAGACGTGACTGGATTTCATTACCATTACCATCATTTACAATTTTAGTATAAATATGATTTTGTTTGGGAGGTTTGGGCGTGGGGCAGACGGAGCAGAGGAGTCCATGAGCCACATTTTGTGTCCACGTTAGACGCCGAGAGGCGGTTCCGAAGAGCTACAACCTACAATTTTTTGTCGAGAGCGTTTTTTGATTGGATGGAAAATGGGGGCAAAAATGGGGGAAGCTTGTTATTTGTTATATTGCTTATACCACTGGCCGCATGGTACTTGTTCTATTACAACTTTGCGCTTTATTTTTATTTTTATTTTTATTTTTATTTTTATTTTTATTTTTATTTTTATTTTTATTTTTATTTTTATTTTTATTTTTATTTTTATTTTTATTTTTATTTTTATTTTTATTTTTATTTTTATTTTTATTTTTATTTTTATTTTTATTTTTATTTTTATTTTTATTTTTATTTTTATTTTTATTTTTATTTTTATTTTTATTTTTATTTTTATTTTTATTTTTATTTTTATTTTTATTTTTATTTTTATTTTTATTTTTATTTTTATTTTTATTTTTATTTTTATTTTTATTTTTATTTTTATTTTTATTTTTATTTTTATTTTTATTTTTATTTTTATTTTTATTTTTATTTTTATTTTTATTTTTATTTTTATTTTTATTTTTATTTTTATTTTTATTTTTATTTTTATTTTTATTTTTATTTTTATTTTTATTTTTATTTTTATTTTTATTTTTATTTTTATTTTTATTTTTATTTTTATTTTTATTTTTATTTTTATTTTTATTTTTATTTTTATTTTTATTTTTATTTTTATTTTTATTTTTATTTTTATTTTTATTTTTATTTTTATTTTTATTTTTATTTTTATTTTTATTTTTATTTTTATTTTTATTTTTATTTTTATTTTTATTTTTATTTTTTGTTTTTATATGACTGTATATTATGACCGTCTGACCAGAATAGGATAATATGGCAAAACAAAAAAATATAGAAAAAATCCTTTGAGAATATACGAGGGAAAAAGTTAACAGAATAAGAAATACCTATATATACTCTATATAGAGTAATAAAAAAAACGAAAAGGGGGTTTACGGATGAGGTTCGCGAGGTCTACTGTTCACAGAACCACTAGTTTTTAGTCCATTTCCATACTTATCAATAAGAAAATAAGTGAAACTGTTTTATGCACCAAATAAAAAGTGAAATATTCAGTTTGATATTAATTATTAAAATTTGTGATATTATTTATAGGGCGGCGACCATTGCGTTGGAATAAGGATAGAGGCGGCCGAGCAAGCGTGGGAACCGGTCGACATCAGGGCGACAAGCTGGGTTCACACGACTACCATCGTTACTTAACCGCAAATAAAGGATCTCAATAAAGTATTGGAACCATAAACTTAAAAACGGTATACAGGAATATCTATACTTGATACAATAAAGCGGAAGAGTTGTTTAAACTCCTTTAACTTTGGAAACCAAACTGATCTTCAAAAATATTTTCATATAGTCCGCGCGATTCTCTCAGAAGGTTTTATAATATACTAGTTGTTGCCCAGGGCTCCGTTCGCGTAGGCATTCTAGTATAAAATATAGCCTATGTGTTGTTCCAGGGTCTAAGCAATCTCCATTTTAAATTTCAGCCAAATCCGTTCAGCCGTTCTTGAGTTATAAATTGTGTAACTAACACGACTTTCATTTATATATTACGATAAATCACAAAAAAAAACTGAGTGTATCGGCAAGTTATTAAATACTCTTTAAATGCATTCAGTCTGCTCTCCCTTTACCGTGTCGTGCCATTCAATGGCGTTTGCGTAAAGCAGAAATAGCTCGCAGACTGATCTATTGGACTGCTTCTTAATAAACTTGCTGATTGTGTGGTTCACTTTCTAAATTGGGTTTACACAGGATTTGTACTTTAACTAGTGCTGCTTAATTCTCTAGGTACTTATCTAAGAAGTAAATGATATAATTCCCAGCATGTAAGTTGGCAAGAAACTGAATTAACCTTAGATGCGCAGTAGCCCATTTTCATTCAAATTTTTACATGCGCAGCCCCTCGCACGTCCCATTTGTGGCCAACTAGTAATTCAGAAAATATACAAAATGTAATAGGTTGAACAAGGCAGACTAGTTTGGGATGAGTCAAAATATGAGAAGCGGGCCCTGGGCTCGAAGCCGCGAAGCAACCAGCTAAGAACGCAACCGGGAAAGCCCTAAGATGAGACAAAGATATTTAGAAGAGATCAGGCCATTGACTAGGTTACAAGGTCAATCCCGGACATCCCGGTGTCAGAGTTTTACAAAATTGCTTCTGGTAAACAAGTAACTACATACTAGATAACAGTAAAATACATCGTTAACGAAAAAAATGGATGTGTCATTAACTTTAATTTCTTTTGAGAAGTAAAACAAACATTAGATAATCTTTGTAACACAGCGTGACACGAATGACATAAGTAGTGAAAGCCGTATTCAACAAGACCAGGTGTATGCCAAACGTATAATAACAAGAATAAAATTCAATTGATAGGGGGGGCCTACTAATTATAGCAAATCGTGCGATGTGACTAAAAACACTTACAAAGCAAATCGTGGTCCCTACAAGGTGTAAAATTTTTGGATTCTAGCATTATATTATCACTAGCGTTTGGCCGTGGCTCTGCTCACGTGGGATGCGGTAATATCGCGCCCAAATGTAGCCTATGTTTAACCGGGCTCTAACTATATCCTTACCAAATTTTATTAAAATCGTTCCCGTGGTTTAGCTGTGAAAGCGTAACAGACATACAAACATTCGCATTTATAATAATATGTATGGGATATGGCATGATATTTCTGTTTATTTATATTTTTTTAATTATAGTTCAAAGTCATTTTAATTTATCATTTCGATTAAAAAATGCTATATAAATTATCAAATGAAACAGTAGCAAATACTACTAGCTAAGTATTGCGTTCGGCCCCACATTTCTTTAGTTTTTATGGTACTTCATTTCATCGCTCCAAAAAGTAACTTATGTCCTATCATGGGACTCGCAACTAACTCCATATTTCATCGAAATCGATATAAGCGTGAATAGCTAGCAGACAGATATACAGAGCTACTTTGCCTTTATGATATTAATAATAATTATCACAAACAGTCCTACTTTAGCCTACTATTGAGCATTGGGTCGTTAAATAGATAAAGATGATGATCAACAACGGCAACAACATAGTGTCATCAAGAGCATCAAATTGAGACCCACTTTCCCCCTATTATTAGGGATAGCAATAGCGTATATATCATTACTTTCAATTTTCTTTAAGGTTACGATGGTAGGGGAAGTCAAGTCATTTGTGATCTGTGGTCCATGGCATGACGTTCAGATCGGAAATCAAATGATAGGCGGAAATCGGCTTCTAGCTTACGGTTTGTTGGGATATCTATCGTAGGTGAGAATAATTAAACACACTTCCGATTATTTTCGATACTTCTTTGTCATAATTTTACAAAACCCTTTGTTTCGAATCATTATTTCCAATTTTGCCTCTAAAAAATAATGTTCTACCTTGACAGACTGCTTGTGTATATAATATATGCACGATAATATAATCGACTCTTTTATTGAGACAGTAAAAAAAGACTGACTGTATTTAATTAAATTATTTGATACAATATTGGCTTACCCGTATAGAGTCAATTGCTTAAATAAAATGTATCCCATTATGAAAAGGTCATCAAGTTTGAACAATCCATTACAATATGGTAAACTGCGGATAGTTACTGTTTGATGCTGGTAATAGCCAAAACCCGATTGAAGCCGGTGCCCAAACGGGACTACCCACACACGAACAGACGCCCACTCTGTACACTCTACGGTATAAATGTCTATTGTTATAGTGAATGAGTACTTGACAATAACTTTATATAGAGTTTACAGGCGTTATAAAAGTTGGTTTTAAGACTTTAGTTTCTTATCTCTTGTAAAGTGTCTCATTCTTAGGCAGACGTGCGCGTACATTTTAATTCATTCTAAAATTTAATAGTTCAGACACGTTTGTCTACCCCATAGCATATTACTTTGCACGTCTCAGTTCTGAGAAGTATGTTATTGTAGGACCAAGAGTGAAAAGAGATTTTCATGACGGTTAATCTACATATCGGCCATTCTCAGAAGGATTAATTTAGAGCGTGCAAAATTTTCATGTAAACAAAATAATATTATGTGCTGTTTTTTTTTGTAAAGTAGCTAACAACTATTTCTATGTGTTGCACTTTAAAAAATATCTCTATATTGCATAGTATAAGAGAATAATTTTTTCAAAACATTGTTCTTAAATTACCACGACGCGTCCACGCGCTCTCCCAGTTTGGAAACTTGTCTAATACTAATTCAGAGAAAGAGTTTTAGTTATTTTAGATGGTTTTTTATATTAAGGAATATATATTCAACAACATATCAAAAATACAACAAGTTACTAGTACTTTCTTTGTCAAAATTATCAAATGAAGACGTGTCCGACCTTGGACAATAATTGCCAAAACCACTTGCAATCGAGGGCTTACCTCCCTAAATAAGAATCTCTGGCACATCATTATAGCACAGGTCACGAGCCGTTAGTGTTGTCGAGGTACTCGTCGAGTGTGGTTGTGCGCTGTGTCCAATAATCGCCAATTAGACACCTAAGTATCTAATTGCCATGACTTTGGTTTTCAATTTTTCTAACTCATGTAGCCTTGATTAAAAACTTATGAGTTATTGTTAACTTATTCTCGTTTATTAAAAATAAAGCAAAATTCTGGGCTCTATGGATTATGATGTGTCTTTATGAGAATTCTGTTTATTAAGTAGCTTTTTTTTTTAGAAAATTATGTTTCTCTCTAAGAGCCACGACGCTAATTGCCACAACTTTTCTAATTGCCATCGCTGCTGTTGTTGAGGGGGTTTCCTCGGTGAACACTAGCGCCACCGTCAATTAAAAAACAAAACAGCTGTTATTTCCGTTAGATTAAGCAAACTCAAACAATAATAAACTGATTATAATTTTGAATTGTTGCGTTTTATATGATAGTTTCTTAACAAAATTAATATATAATATGTAAATATCTTCTTTAAATACATAAGCGGTCATTATTCAATATACTTATATGGTAAAATTCAAGTTTCTAATTACCGGGACGAGGTTAAATTATAATTTCTAATTGTCACAACCATCAAATATTTTAGATACCGATAACTTGGATACTACATAAGCTAAATAAATGCCAATACGATTAAATTCACAATTGATTCATATTCGTTCTCTCTACAGTCATATTTCATGAATAAGTTCAAGAAATTAAAAGGGTTGTGGTAATTAGACTAAGAATGCCAAAATTGAGAATGGCCGATATATTATCAGGTTATCAGATATGAATGTAGAGGCACTAATAGGTAGTGCTTTCTCCATCGATTGTCAAATATTTGTGAAAGATATAAATTCACAAAATTAGACCTAAGTATACAAAAATTCTTTACAAAAATAAATCATTTTTTAATTTGATTTCAAACTAGAAGTTGCCCGTGAACTACATGGTTTGAAATCAAATCAAACTTAACTAAATTTCAGTCGGACTGTACCTTTCAGAGCTAACCATGACTTACGATCTGCGATCAATCCGCGGTTATTGTCTGAAGGGCCGTTGGCAAACAGATATATTGTTATTATTATTATGCATCAGTACTTTAGTGTGGAAGCGTAGGTGGGAGACCATAATGTACAAAAGTAGCTTTTGATTACAGTATGAAAGCAAGTCATAGGTACTATATCACTTAAGACTATGCCTTGTGTGAATTTTGACATTTGAAATCTATATATCTGATATCGCCTATCAAAAAAAGAAACAATAAAAACAAATCAAACATTAAAAAAAAACAGAAACAACAAAATATAAAAATCTGGAAGAGGCCTAAAGTGTCACAAAGCCACGTCGACAGCAAATAATTTAAACAAACTGATCATCACAGATCTTGATATCTTCGGCTCTAGTTTAGCCCGTAGGGCAGTTGAGTTGACACTATACACAAATACGTAATAATGGAAGACACTAAAATAGTTTAAAACATTTCAAAGTTTCTGTCTAAAAATTAATAACATGCTTGCATGACATCAAGTTGCTAAGATGTCATCTTATTGTTCCATGAAGAAATTTTGGCATCAACATTTTACTTGTTTATTACAAAACTAAAATCGAAACTGAAAATAACCAGGCTTTGTATCGATTTCATGAGTCGTCGATTATACCGAATAGATCTCGATTTGTCTGCCGGTCGTCATAGGCAACGCATGATCAATAACTACGTCTACGGGAATATGAGATTGGGTATTAATGTAACTTCTAATGTATTTTCTTTTCTATGTTGAGTATCTGCAATCAGTACCTGTACTATGAGCAGGTGAGATGTTTAATATGGACGTAGAAAGAACCTTGTCTTATGACAAAAGCTCTATAATTCAGCTGGGTACAATTTCTCTTCCAGCTTTAGGATGTATGTAAATAATTTCGATTTCTTTTTCAGCAAAAGTCCTGCTTTAAGACCAGCAGGACTTTTTTGAAAATGCTGAAATTTTTTCTAGTTCTGCTCGTCTCATCTTACTCAAGAAGAAACATTGCTTTAAATTAAGTGCCTAACAAAAGATAGTTATATTTGATCGATGGTATAAGTAAGTACAAGACTTATCACATACCCAAAGAAAAAGCATGTTAAGAAACATAGTCTTGTATGTATATTTTAGAATAATTAAATCTGCTACTCCGAAGATCATTAAGATATGAGTACGTTAATTACACCACATTCTGGGGATGTGCTAACATTTTTATATATCATAATTTATTTAACCTAATGAAGATAAATCTTGTCAACCAGAAAGTACCTTAGGGGTTTAATTAAATAACACTCAGAATTAGTCTCTGACATTGACACGAGAGATGATGTTACTAACGCCCTTGTAGTAAATCATCAAACAATCAACGACAGATCCTTAACCCGAAGCGTAACTCTCGAAACGGTTCTCAGAACAATTGTTCTGTCACGGCATCAATTGAAGACGAGGACAGCAATTGGTAGCTATTGGCCGAACACAAGTTTGAAGCTAAGTAACTACCAATTTAGAACAATGCCATAAGGGTTCTGCATCCAATTGATTGATAGAACTGATAATTTAAAATAGATAAATTTGTGAATGATATGAATAAATTTAACAATAAATACATTGAAGTAATAGAATAATTAATATGTAATATAATGCTCTTTGTTTGAGTACAGAATTTTAGATTTGTACAGAAATGAGCCCAAGGTCAAAAAACAAAGAAGTAAGTAAAATAGGGCCTGGACAAAAACTACGATTTAGATTAAGTATAATCTTTTCATAAACATACAACATCTATTTTCTTTTTATTTCTGACACAATGACTTAGGACGAAATTTGATCTGAAATTCCTTATGAATATTTAATATTAAAAACAACTTTTGTAGAGCATATGATCAATGATCATTATATAAGTTTATTCATCATCATCATCATCAGCTGTTTACAACCCCCTGCTGTACATAAGCCTCCCTCCGTCTACGCCAAGCATTCCTACTCTGAGCCACCGCAATTTAGTTGTTGCCAATATCATCAACCCATCTAGCCGCTGGAGTTTATTAGTATTAGTCTAATTTTATGGATAAGAATAAAACCATGACTGAAAAATTAAAAAAACGTTTAAACTTTTTGATAAAAACAGAGCTAAGAAGGTGGATCAATCTAGTTGGAATCACAAACAAGAATTGGCATGGCATTGGCCACAATCGAGTTACCTAATAGAGTGCGATGAACTCCAACGTGCTGCCACAGGCAAAAAACTAGAAAGTACAGGCGTTCCACAAGGGACAGTGATTGGACCAAAATGTTTTATGAACGCTGATGATGAGGTTTATTTTATGCAAACGCGAATTATACAAAGCTGAAAACACACACACACACACTAAAATGTAAAATGATTGCCATCAGTATGTCTATAGCTTAATTTTACCTGCATTTATATCATTTATACTTCCATACATACTCAAGCGAAAGGTCATTAACTTATTCATTTCCTTATATATAGTAAACAAGAATCTCAAAAACTAAGCTTGATAGGTCAAGGTGAAATTTAGCAAGTAGTTATTTTATATTTAGAAAACGGGTTTAATGAAATCCCCACGGGAATGGTAGAGGAGCCCAACATATGTACAGGTACTGTAAGGTAACAGTTTCTTCGGGAAAATAAAAGCCGTATGGCATAATCTATTCTTCCCATATTTAATTATAACTGCGAAGATAGCATTTGCCTTGATTTGCTCACAGAATTGGTTTGGTACATTAAATTTATTTGAATCGATAAGACCTTAGATAAGTACAGACATTTAGCTACATAAGCTTTAATCATGATTTATATTAATATAGGTATACTAGCTATTCCCCGCGGTTTCACTCACCCTTGGTGTGTACGTACTGTAGCCTATAACCTTCCTCAAAAATTATATCTATCTATCTATTATTACAGAAATATTTTTTCAAATCCTACCAGTGGATCTTAAGTTAAAAGCATTCAAACAAACAAACTCTCCTTATGTATGAGTATAGAAGAATGAAATGAAAACTCTGCTTAAACTAGCTATAAGCAAAACTGATTGGGCTTTCAGAATCCAATTAGAGCTGTGAAAAGAATTCAGAAATAGTTATTTCGCTGTTCACTGAATAGTTCCCGTTAGTCGGATCGACGATTGTACTTTTTTTGGTCACCAAGCAAAAAGTTTAGCCGAATACTTTCCAGGCAAGTTTTAGGCCACTTACTTTTTGGAAATCCTTATTTATTTGACAGAATAGTTAATAGTATAGTACCGCAGATTATACAAGGTGGACACAAATCTACTGCAAATATTTTAAGGGCAGATACGACGTAAGTTTATTTAGGAAAGTTGTTTAGTTTAGTGGTCTGAATCTGCCCTTAAAATATTTGCAGTTGATTTAAATTCACCTTATAGAATACTCTCCATAGTACTAACGTACACTTCCCTCCACCTCCCATGGCTCTACCAACCTCTCGGTTATACGAGCCGAATCTCGGGAGAGTGCGCTGTACTAGCATTTCGCATCTCTTTCCAGTCGCACCTGCTTGATCTCCCTACAAGTTCTCTATAGTGTCGCCTATCTATGCAATCATTGCATTTTAATAACTCTCCCCCATCCTTAGGGGGCTTACGTTCACAAGTACGCCTCGCTTGCCTTCTCGGCCAGAGGCCAGCTTCTGTCTTCTAGGTCTTTGAGTTTGTTACAGTTTCAGTTTTTCTCTTCGTCTTCTTTGTCTGCTTGTGGCAGTATTCTTGATGTGCTCCTACTTTTCAAGTTATGCCCCTCTCGAGGCCGCTTCGAATTTTATGCCACCGATGCGAGAATTCTTTTAGCCGCTTAAAGTTCGCCTCAGATCCCACGAGATCGCAATAGTAGACCGGGCCCACCCCGAGCGGAACAACATTATTTAATAGTTCCCTACGCGCCTCCTCATAAATCGGGCATTCCCAAAGTACGTGATGGACGTCCTCAGTGACCGCTTCCTCGCAGAAGCAGGCTGAAGTGTCCGAAAGCTTCATGCGATGGAGCCTACCCCTGAAGCAGCCGTGTCCGGACAAGATCTGCGAGGTCTCATAGTCCGGTTCGACCCAAGTTGCCTTGAGCCGACCCGCCACGTCCGGGAAAAATCGATATGTTTCCCTACCATCGGTCGACGCGTCCCAACGCGATTGCCATGTGGCCAGTGCGGTCTCCGCAATGCTACGTTTCGCGCGCTGTAGCTCCTCCCGGGTAACCGCGGATTCGCGTGCTTCCCCTAACCTACCAGCACGGCCCACCTCGATGTCGGCCGGCAGAACACCAGCCAATACTGGTAGAGCGGCAGTACTTGTCGAACGATACGCCTTGGTCAGAAGGATCAAGGCGGGTCTCTGGGTGCGCAGGAGCGCGCTCCGCACAACGTGCAGTGACGCACGATGGAACCAGCTCGCCGCAGCATACGTTACCGTGGCGATGTAAGTGCCTTTGTACAGGACCCGGAGTGCCCTGTACCGAATACCCCATGAGGTTGCCGATACCCGTGACATCTTGCCGAAGCAATTTGCCGCGCGCATCCCTATCGACAACGCATGCTGCGCGAACGAGAGACTCGAGTCGACCACCACTCCCAAGACCGTAGCCGACGTGACGTTCTTGATAGAAGCTCCACCGAACCTGATGACAGGTGGCCGCTGGAATTTCCCCTTGATTGTCATAGTGGCGGACTTACTCGACGAGAACTCCAGTCGGTTCCTCTCCCCCCATTGGCCAACGAGCTTCAAAGTAGCAGAGGCAGAGGTCTCTATGCTCGCTCGGGATTGAGCTTCGATCAAGATGGTCACGTCGTCGGCATACGCCACAATCCTAACCCCCGCCGGAAGCGGGAGCCGAAGCAAGTCGTCCATGAGCAGGTTCCATAACATGGGCCCCAGCACCGATCCCTGCGGGCAACCCATTGTTGCTGTCTTCCACAAGGCCCTTCCTCCAACGAACATGCCGATACGGCGTCCAGTGAAGTAGTCCACCAGCATCTTATAGATGTTTGGTGGGCACCCTCCCCTTTTTGCCTTCAGCAGGATCATCGGCCACCAGGCGTTGTCAAAGGCACCAGAGATGTCTAAGAAGATCACTTGAACGTACTTAGACGAGCTATCCCGAGCCGCGCCAAAGATGGAATTTAGCGCGGTTACCGTCGACCGACCTCGTGTGAAGCCATGCTGACATTCTGAAAGACCTCTGGTCATCTGCGGAGCGCATTTTATCAAGATACGTTCTAAAACCTTACCTAGAATCGGCAACAGCGCGATGGGGCGGTACGCTTTCGGGTCGGTAAGCCGCTTGCCGTTGCCCTTGGGCAAGACAATTAGCCTACCATCCTTCCATACGTTCGGAAAGCAGCCCTCCTTGACACATCGTCTATACATTTCCGAGAACTCTACGGACGCGGCTTTCCAGACATGCTGGATAATACGAGCGCTGATCCCATCGATCCCCGGAGCAGTGCTGGGAAGTTCTTTAACTATGTCCCCTATGTCCTCATCCGATGGCGAAGGCGCATCTTCTCCTGACGGTATGAACGAAGCCACACGACGCACCTGTCTGTGGTACGCGGAGTCCTTAGACACGTCGTCATCCGGGTTCAGCGCACACATGAGACCGTGCATGGCCCCGTCCACATCCTCAGCATAACCTTGTGCGTATTCCGTACCATTAATAACATTACTGGGCGGTCTGTGCCGCCCGCTCGCGACCCGGTACGCTTGTCCCCAGGGGTCCAAGTCACCGGAGTCAGCGATCTTCCTGAAATGCAAAAGCTGCGCCTCCTCCATGGCCGCCCTATACCTACTCCTATGCGCATGGAACTCGTCTCGTGCAGTTTCCTCTCTATGCCCCCCCACCCTACGGAGGGACTGCCAACGTTTCCGTAATTTATTGTTCTTCGCGCGCAGACCGCTTAGCGTCGGAGTCCACCATTCATACCCCTTGCCTGTCTTTCTCGATTTAACCACGCCTAACGTCTCTCTCGCTGCGCGTAGTATCAAATTAGTAAATTGCTCGCAGACCTCTCCCGCTGGGCAATTCCATTTTATATCTCCTACACGCCCATGTATGACACGCTCGAAGCGCTCCCAGCACACACCACGATCCCGTAGTCTTATAGGCTCTTCTAGAGGCTCGTCGTTTGAAGCGACCTCGCTTGCCACGACAAATGTAATTAGTCGGTGATCACTCTCAATCAACCCCACCCTCACCTTCCATTCTGCCACCGGAATACCTCTGGTAGTAAGCGTAAGATCTATATTTGACGCTCCGTTCGATGTCTGAAATGTGTGCGGTTCTCCCTCCACATTGGCCACTTCTAGACCTCTCGCCAGGATAAACGCCTCCACAGACTCCTTGCGGTGCGTGACGTCTGGCCCGCGTCCTGTGTATTGTCTCTCGTTGGAGAACCACATTGGTGAGTGGGCGTTAGAATCCACACCTATGATGACATTTTTCCCTTTAAGGGCGTCCAAAACTTTACCCAGATGTTCAAGATGCACATCCACATCGTCGCTGTACTGGAAATACGCGGACACTACGTACACGCCCCCACCGCCAACCTGCAAGTGACACACAGTACAGTGTGTCCCCGACAGGTGGCGGAGGAAGGCGCAAGGGATGTCCGCGCGCCGAATGTAGATACACGCCTTGGCACCCGTGCCGCCGCACTGGAGGAACCTACTCGCTTCTTCTTCCCGAAGTCGGGAGTAATGCTCTTGAATTAGTATTACATCTAAATCCAGTTCTTCGGCTACCTGTGGAATCTCGGTCGTGGCAAGCATACCCCCGCCCAGGTTCACCTGGCCTAGCTTGAGTTTTGTGGGTTTCATATTTGGGCCGTAATCCATTAATAGGATGAAGTGTCCTCCTTCATCCTGTTCTCCGCATGAATGCGGGCTGGGCAATCTCTAGAGCCAGTCTCATGACTGTGCAGCTCGCCTCTGCCAAATCGCTTGCAAGTAGCGCACACGGTGTTCTTTTCGTTGCACCCTTTGCTATCATGGCCTACAATTCCGCACTTAGCACACACCTTATCGCCTTTGCAGCGTTTCTCTGGGTGGCCGTATTGTTGACACCTATGGCACCTTATCGCCGTTGTGAAGTCATCGACTGGGCACACATCCCAGCCTATGGCTAGTTTGCCCATCACCTTCAGCGTAGAGCGCAGGGCCGGGGAGCATGCAAGGACGAACGTCGTCATCCTGCCTCCGAGTTTGCTCTTCTTGAAGGCCAGGCGGCAGTTGTCCTTCAACTTTTGAAGGGTCCAAGTGGAGTCGTTCCTAAAGTTTTGGTCATGAACCATCGGCAGCAACTCGTCGAGTGTCAGATCCTTCCCGTCAACATTCCTGATACACAGGAGCGGGGTCCGATGTTGAAGCTCATTGGCCTTAAGGGTAGCCGGGAGTGCGGTCCTCAATTTGGCCATATCCTCTTTTGTTCTCGTTTGCACGAGAACGCCCGCGTTGCCGACCCTGCGCACTTTGTCCACATGTATCTGCAGCTGGGCGGGGGTAACGGAGCTTTTCAGAATCTTCTTTGTCTCCTCTGCGCTCTTGATATCTGCGTCTGTAGGGTATATAGCAATAATTGGTCCTGCCGGTTTCTTCTTCGCCTTCTCGGCGTAGGAAGTCCCGTCACCGATTGCTGACGCTGCAGTGATGGCCGCGGCAGCCCTGTCCGCCGCCGCCTGCTCCTCTGCGCGAGCCTTGGCTGCCTCCGCTTCGATTCTGGCCGCCTCTGCTTGGGCGGCCCTTTGTTTCTCGCGCTCTCGCGCTTCATCAATGGCCTTCTTCTCCGTTTGGGCCACCTTGATGTCCTTCTTGCCCTCTTCAGCTACGAGCGCCAGGTGGGCAACGATTTCCAGAATGGTGCTTACATGGCCGTTTATATTACTCTGGTCCGACTTCTTCAACTTACTAGTGGGGCCACCCGCGATGGAGGCCACCCCCTTCGCCTCCTTATGGGCCCTAGATAAAAGTTGACGCGCAGTTAGAGCGTGCAGGTCGTCTGTTCCTTCTTCGGACATTGGGTCTGCTTCGCTATCGGACGAGAAGGGTGTACCAAATTCCGACACTGGTACTAACGTACAGTGGGTGACATGGATATGTTCACCAAAAAAGGGATAAGAATACTTGCTTATTTAGACTTACCCCTTATCGGAATATATTATGCGGCCCACTGGCGGATAGGTAAATCTACAATTTTTTTTCATACTTGGAGAACCTGAATATTCTCCAAATATAAAAAAAAATGTAGCGTTACCTCCAAAACATCAGAGGTTGTGTGTATATTACATAGTGAAAAATGTGATGAAAACACTATTTAACGATGTCTTATGTTATGAATGATAGAGACGTTACTACGGTTAAAACTAGCCAGAATCCTTTTCCAGACGTTATTCTAGACAAACAAGTCAAATCCTAGTCTTAAGCGAAGATTAGATAGGATGCAAACGGAAAAAATTGTAGTATAAACACAAGAGCAATCTAAATTTGCAAAGATCTCCACTTGACGATAATGTATCTGTGCATTGTCTATGAAAGCGCGTCATTGAGGTCAGCCTGACACGCAAGCAGCAAACAGGCGACACGACACAGACAGACATACACATCAACACATTGCAAAAAACATGTGCGTAAACACACTTGTTTCAGAATACACTCACACGCAGTTTGATTTCATGAAAAAGCCAATTTTGATCACAGTTTGTGATTGTATAATAAAACTCATACCTAAGTAAGTACATTTAATTCCGAAGATTTTTAAGAAAACTGGCTTTGTACCACGGCTTCACGCTGTGTTGACGAAATCGGGTAAACTAACTTTTGTTTTGGGCTATAGATAGGTAGTTTTTTCAAAATGATTTATGAAATATATATATTTTTTAAATCAGTAATCCCAGTGAATTTAGCGCGATGAAATAAACGAATATTTGTCGAATAGATAATGTAATAACAAACTCTATGTCGAGTAGATCTTTATCTAAACAAATCCCTCAAAGTTATTATTATCTAAGTCGTAAATTCGTCTTCAGCAAGTCGCCTTTGTTTTATAAAGTAACAACAAAGCACATACTATGTGGTTATTTCCACTGCGATTGAGATGCAAGTAGGGTAACCATTTCGTTTAAATTATTTTCACATATTATTATTATCAAAGTGAAAATCAATTTATGAAAAAAGTGTTATGTTGATTAAATTATTAATAAAACAAATAAAAAAAAACAAGTTCCATTTTTATAAAAAATAAGTGTGTACTTAAAATAAAATATAATATAAATATATTTATAATAGCACTTACAAAATTTGTGACAATGGATGGTGTTTGTGAATTAATTTTTACTCTATGGATGTATGTCATTTTTTTAAATTATATCTATGAGTACTAACTCTTTGTTGAATGTGCCTCCTCTAGGTGCATATAATCTATGTTAACAGTGTCAATTGTCAATGGAGTCGTGTATTTTTTCTGTACGTTCAGGGTGAAAACAAAAATAAAATAAGTGAAAAATTACACAAATATTGTTATTTAAACCTAACATAAAGCTGGTCCTTCATTGTCGGATTATTAAAATACAATTTAAAACTACTGTGATTAACGATCAGTGCGATTAACTTGGATTAAAAAAGTGCCGGCCGGTAACCTCAATCGACACGACGCGTGCATTATCCTACAACAATGAGTGAAATAGAACAAAATATTGATAAACTAATAAACCAGTCCAACAAAATCATCAAACTATTGTCGAATACTAAGAAATGTGCGAAATCGAAACTAACTCGGGGTTATTTGGAGTCTCGTTTGGAGTTGGCTAATGAATACTGGGAAAATTACAATAAACATCATGATATTGTTGCAAGTACATGTACAAAAGAAGATTTGGCCACATATAACATAAATTTGGAAAGAATTTGCGACACAACCGAAGAAGCATACGTGGACTTGAAAGCATGGATCAAGGACTTGTTATATGATGACGAGTCACCTGTACTACGCACATACTACGCACTCACGGAAACTGAAACTAATGTCACTTCTAAATCCTTTAAATTACTGAGGCCGAAGCTCCCACCGATACCTATACCTACTTTCAGTGGAGATTACAATGATTGGATTAGCTTCCGTGATGTTTTTACCTCCCTTATACACCAAGACAAGCGTTTATCGGACATAGAGAAACACCACTATCTAAAATCAAGCTTAAGTGGAGAAGCTGCACAATTACTAAAAAATTTTGCACTATCTGAAGCTAATTATTTGGATGCATGGAAGAAGCTGGAAGACAGGTATGAAAATAAAAGAGTGATAGTCAATTCAATTCTCAACAAACTGCTTAATCAGAAAAAGCTTACATCTGAATCAAGTAAAGGACTTAAAGAATTATTAGACACAACTAGTCAATGCCTAGACTCTTTGAAAAACCTCAAAATTAATATTTCAACTTGGGACGCAATAATAATTCACATAATTGTTGGAAAACTGGATCAAGAATCACATAAACTGTGGGAACAGTCATTGGGTAAATCAACGGAAGTTGGAACATTTGGTATGTTATCCACTTTTTTAGAAAATAGATTTCGTACTTTGGAAATGATTATTCAAACGAAACAACCTACTGCTTCACCAAAGGTTACGGTTAAGGCCTACAGCACTGAAATTAATAGCACTTGTACTTACTGCTCTCAGAACCATTTCGTCTGCCACTGTAAAGAGTTTGCTTCACTCACTATACCTGAACGTCAGAGATTTATCAAACAAAACAACATCTGCTTCAACTGCTTAGTAAAGGGACATTTAGTGAATAACTGTCGGCAAAGCACTTCTTGTAGGAAATGTGGGCGACGCCATCACACTTTGCTGCATTTTACCAACCCTAACAAAGTAGACACTAGTTCGGAAAAGGAGAAGAAACCTGAAGAGAGTACAGTTGTATCCTGTAACACCACAAATAATTGTATGAGTCAAGTGATTCTATCCACTGCACGGTTACAGGTTATAGCGAAGAATGGTTCTACACATACTCTCCGCGCTCTGGTGGATTCTGGCTCACAAGCTTCGTTTGTTAGTGAAGCAGTTGCACAATTACTTAATCTTGAACGCACACCTATTAGTGGAAAAATCACAGGCATTGCCAACACATCCGTAGCCACTACAAAGTCTATCGTCACACTGTCCATTCAAGAGAAAACCACAACTTCTACATTTGAAGTAAAAGCCTATGTATTGAGAAAACTCACATCCTTGTTACCTTCTAGAGAATTTACACAGAGTATTTGGCCTTCTTCCCTGAAACTTGATCTTGCTGATCCAGAATTTCACAAGCCAGGTACTATAGATGTATTATTGGGTGCCGACGTGCATGCTTATATTCTTCTGGAAGGACTTCACAAACATGAATCTCTTGTTGCTATCAACACTCGACTGGGTTGGTTGATATCAGGCAGAGCACAAGAAACAGATCTCACAAAGAAACATGTTATTGTCACTCACACAAAATTGGAATTAGATCAATTACTACGCACCTTCTGGGAAATTGAAGAAAACTTACCATCAGGCAAACCGATATCGCCCATGGAGAAACAGTGTGAAGAGCACTACAAGATGACACACATGCGCAGTGAGGATGGCCGATATATTGTACACTTACCTTTTAAAAGTTTTCCTCCTGTGAACCTTGGTAATTCAAGAATGATAGCTCTTCGGCGTTTACAACAAATGGAGAAACGTTTTGCACGACAACCAGAATTTAAAGAACAATACAATAATTTTATGAAGGAATATTTAGCTCATGGACACATGCAATTAATTTCAAAGGAAGAAATTAAGTCTACAGAAGCCAAACAAAAATATTACTTACCTCATCATGCTGTTTTAAGACCTTCTAGTTTGAGTACTAAACTGAGAGTAGTCTATGATGGAAGTGCTACTCCTGAGAAAGGCACCTCCTTAAACGAAGAATTATTGATTGGCCCTCCATTACAACAAGATGTTAGAAATTTAATTACTAAATGGAGGCAATATAAGATTGGGCTAGTAACAGACATACAACGCATGTATCGACAGATTCTTATATCCTCTGATGATGTGGACTTCCAAAGAATTTTGTGGCGCGAATCTCCCACTGAGCCTTTACAAGAATATAGACTACTTACTGTCACATATGGGACAGCCTGCGCTCCGTACCTTGCAATCCGCACCTTACATCAGCTTGCTGAGGATGAACATGCTGAATTTCCTAGGGAAGCTGAAATACTTAAACATGAAGTGTACATGGATGACGTGATGACTGGAGCTGCCACTGAGGAAGCTGCTATACAGCTGCAGAGTCGGCTGACGGAGCTTCTACGACGAGGGGGTTTTCCACTTCACAAGTGGGCGTCTAATAGTGAGTGTGTGTTAAGTAAAATTAGTGATGAGCAAAAAGTTAAGTGTAGTGCAGTGAACATACAAGTAGAAGACACTATTAAGACATTAGGTATAACATGGAACTCTGAAACTGATAATTTTGAATTGTCTTTACAGTTAGATTGTGACTTATTTGAAAAAATAACCAAACGTAGTGTACTATCAGTAATTGCCAAAACCTTTGATCCACTCGGATGGCTAGCCCCAGTAGTTATAATTTTTAAAATATTCATGCAAAAACTGTGGCTTGCTGGTCTTGAGTGGGATGAGGAACTTCCACCAGTACTGAAAACTGAATGGGTAAGTTATCTTGAAAATTTCTCTCCATCACCAATTATTCAGTTTCCAAGATGGTTAGGTATGTCCAACTCAATGTCTAAAATAGAACTTCATGGATTTAGTGATGCATCTTGTGCTGCATATGCTGGTGTTGTGTATCTCAGAGTTTGGTTAGGCGATAATGTAAATGTTTACTTAATTTTATCTAAAGCGCGTGTAGCCCCTGTGAAGCAAGTGTCACTTCCACGCCTCGAACTCTGTGGTGCTGTCTTACTGGCCAAGATGTTGAACTGTGTTAAAAATTTGTTTGATGTTAATGATAATCACATTTATGCCTGGACCGATTCTACCATCGTTCTAGCTTGGTTGCGTAAAACACCTAGTACATGGACTACTTTTGTAGCCAATCGCACAGCTGAGATATTGACAGTCACCCATTCTAGTCAATGGCATCATGTCATTTCTGCCAATAATCCTGCAGATATTGCTACCCGTGGCTTATCTCCAAATAATTTAAAACAATCTGAACTATGGTGGAATGGCCCTCGTTTTCTACATGAAAAATTAAGTGATTTTATCCAACACTCTGAAATTCCAGAAGTAGATGTTGAAAGAAAGTTGAAATTAAAAACACATATATGCACATTTGATAAAAGTGATATAGATGGCTACTTAAATAAATTCTCTAATTTGTCAAGGTTAATCCGAGTTATTGCATACTGTCGGCGATTTATAGAAAATTGTAAAAACCATGGAAATCACTTTCCACCTTACCTTACTACCATTGAATTGAATTTTGCCTTAAATATTTGTATTCGTTGGTCTCAAAACTTACATTTTTTAGAAGAAATGGACAATCTGTCAAACAACCAATGTGTTTACAAAAGAAGTAAATTGTATACTCTACATCCCTATATTGATAAAAACAATCTATTACGTGTTGGTGGTCGTCTAGACCATGCGGATGTTCTTGACTATCTCAAACATCCAATAATTTTAAGTCATAATTGTTCTTTTTCTAAATTACTTGTTGTTGATGCACATATAAAAACAATGCATGGAGGTCAACAACTTACTTTAAATTATATTCGCCAAAAATATTTTATTCTTAGAGTTAAAAATTTAGTAAAATCTACTATACACAAGTGTATTACATGTTTCAAGTTTCGGGCAGTGCCACATGCACCTTTTATGGGTAATTTACCAGTTTGTAGAATTAAACCTGACCGGGCTTTTAAAAATAGTGGAGTAGATTTTGCTGGACCTTTTAATTTGAAATTGTATCCAGGGAGATGTAAAAAGACTTGTAAAGCATATGTGTGCTTATTTGTATGTATGGTTACTAAGGCCATTCACCTGGAACTAGTTAGTGATTTAACTTCTGCTGCCTTTTTAGCAGCCTTTAAACGTTTTACTGCTCGCCGTGGTCATTGTCAAAATATTTGGAGTGACTGTGGAACTAATTTTGTTGGCGCTGCCAAAGAATTGAATAGCACATTTAAAACTCTTAGGTCACAAGTAGCTACAGAAATTGCAGAATTACTAGCTAATGACTCTACTACCTGGCATTTCAATCCTCCGAGTGCACCAAACTTCGGAGGTCTATTTGAAGCTGGTGTCAAGTCTGTTAAGGGACATTTAAAGCGTGTTATTGGTCAAACATATCTAACTTTCGAAGAATTTGCAACTCTTCTTACACAGGTAGAAGCCTGTGTAAATTCTCGACCTTTAACCCTCATAAGTTCTTCTCCTGATGAACCTCCTTTAACTCCTGCACATTTTCTCACCGGTGGTCCTTTGGTTACTGTAGCAGATGAACAGCTAATAGATGATAAAATTAGTCCCTTGGACCGCTGGCGTTTAATTCAACGTTTTGTACAAAGCCTTTGGCAACGCTGGCAATTAGAATATTTGACTTCTTTACAACATCGATATAAATGGTCTAAACATCAACCAGATATAGAATTAGGAACTATTGTTTTAGTTAAAGACAATAAGTTGCCACCAGGTAAATGGCTTTTAGGCCAAGTTATAGAGAAACACCCAGGTACGGATGGAACTACTAGAGTAGTTTCCCTTAAATTTAAAAATCAAATATTTAAAAGGCCTGTCAATAAGCTGTGCCCCCTACCTATAAATGGTATTTAATTGAATTGTTTCTGTTGTTTTTGTTTTAAGGACTAATTCGTCCTTGGGTGGCGGAATGTTTGTGAATTAATTTTTACTCTATGGATGTATGTCATTTTTTTAAATTATATCTATGAGTACTAACTCTTTGTTGAATGTGCCTCCTCTAGGTGCATATAATCTATGTTAACAGTGTCAATTGTCAATGGAGTCGTGTATTTTTTCTGTACGTTCAGGGTGAAAACAAAAATAAAATAAGTGAAAAATTACACAAATATTGTTATTTAAACCTAACAGATGGATCTTTGTTTTCAATAGAGGTAGAATAAAACAAGAATTCACATAAAACACTATTTATCCCAAAATTATTACGGGCCTCTTGTATTTTTCATCAGTATCACACAAACAGAATACAACTATTACAATAATAAAATAAAGGCATAAATATTTTAAACTAGGTTGCATTCCACAATGTGTTTACTTAAAATAAACAAACAATTCAAAACTACAATTGTTATATTATTTATTTTGAATCATCACACCATTACTCTTTGCTTTAAAAAAAATCTTTAGTTAGTATCAATGTTATAATTCAAATAGTAGAAATTCTAGAAATATCCAGAAATTCACGATAAATGGTAACCCTAGTTGCGATGGACGTGGTCTACGAGCGGCGGACCAGATTAGTTCATTAAATGACTCACTGTTTGGATTCATCGGGGATAGCACATCGTTCAGACCAGAAGTGCCGCATGTCTATAGGATAATGCCCTTTCTTTCCTCCCTATACATACATCTACCTATTTATTTTTACATCTTTTCTCTGTTACAGGGTATAGAGTCTCAAGAATCTAGAATGTTTGGATTTATCGGAGTTAGTATATCGTTCAGACCAGAAGTGCGGCATGTCTGTAGCTCTCTTCCCGACCTATACAGGGTACCTAAAGAGTCTCAAGAAGCTAGCATGTCTGGATTCATTGGGGTTAGCACATCGTTCAGACCAGAAGTGCGGCATGTCTGTAGCTCTCTTCCCTCCCTATACATCTATCTATTTATTTTTACATCTTTTCTCTGTTACAGGGTACCTAAACAGTCTCAAGAAGCTAGCATGTCTGGATTCATCGGGGTTGGCACATCGTTCGGACCAGGGAGATGTCGCCTTACATCATGTATTGCGCTGTCCCACTTACTCACTGGATCTTGCATGGTTTTAAGAGATGGTAGTAAGGCACCAGAAGTGCGGCATGTCTGTAGGATAATGCCCTCTCTACACTCTCTATACATACCTATTTAGTTTTAATCGTTTCTCTCTTACAGGGAAAACAGTATCAAGAAGCTAGCATGGACAACCCTTTTTTATTTTATGGATGACCAACACCATATAATTTTGTTAAGTTACAAAGTGTATAAACAAAAAGCCAAATAATAATAGGTTCTCATATAGATACAAGTTGTTTTTGATAAGGAAACGCGAAAACATGTTAAACAGTTGCTAATACAGAATCTTTATTTTAACAAGTCTGCTTAGGTAAAATTTTTCGGTCCCAGTAGCCCCTTCTGGTAACACCCCCATGGGGGCCTACTGGGGCTCTTTTTGTTTCATGTTCCGGGGAGATGCTGCGCTGGATATATGATGTGTCATAGAGATACCGCATAAAACCCGCATACGGGCTAGCTTCATGTTAGTGTCATAGTGGACAAGCTTCGGAAGAGTCACCCACAATGGTACAGCCACGTTTTACGGAAATCGGCAAGTTGGAAACATTGTGAGTTAGACGAAAGATGAAACAAGGTATATTGTTCGTATGGGGAACTAGTTCCGAAACTCGACAACCGAATGAAGAGAAGAGAATAATAGTTTAATCTTAGTTCGCAAGAATTAGACCAAACATGAAACAAGGTATTGTTTCGCCATTGCTCAACATGAAGATGGCAGGCGAGTCATTAAACCTCAGCTGTCAGTGGCAGGCGATCATAGTGCGGTCGCGGACCGTGACGTGATGCAACCAGTCTCGTTATTATAGGGCGGGGTGGCCAGGCTTGGAGAGATTGGAGGGACAACTCATTAACTTATTTTTCATATTAAGACATCGTCAAGATCCGAGCATTTATTAGTGTAAACCGAGAATGCAACTGGGAGCATCCCGAGGTTATTCCGAAGAGCAAATGGTATACTTACTATCCTAATAATGGCCCTAGATTTTTTTTCATATTTAGTCTGAAATAGGGCTAAAATCTTTAATAAATAAGTAGAAAAAAAATATTGAAAAAAATTAATTACAGACATCAGTACATTCAATACATGCTAATTAATGAATTATGAATGCTAATAAAACTGGATCTAAATGCTTGTAATTTTGGGTCGGGCCAGAGGTCGTCGCTGACTTAAATTGCCTAAAATATCGCTGGTGCTGGAGGACTTGAAGAGCGTTGGAGTTGGCCACCACCGTAGTAATTATGAAATAATATATTGTAATTTCCAAAGGTTCGCTGGCAGAAAATGCTTACAGCAACAAGTATCATGTGGTATCTTTTGCTCGATAAAGAAATAAATAAAAAAAATACTGTGAAAAAGCTAAGTGTGCTACTTCTGAATTTTCAACAATAGATAATGTAATTGATGTATACGCAGTAGACATAGATCGAGGAATTCTTAAAACCTAATCAATGTCAATTTAAAAAATAAGTAAGTACCTATATATTTTATCTTTTCAAACATATGGTCACCTTATCCTCAACGGTCCGCCGCACCGGCAGTTAGACGTGTGGTCACAACACCTGGCCAAGGAGCATATGGCAAGAAAAATAACTAGCGTCCTGAACGTTACCTATTTTAATGGACAATAACAACTTTTTTAGAATTGTTGAATCGCTTATTGTCATGCATTGTTACTGCAAAAAAAAAACGATGGCAATTTAGCCGTTATGGGCACGTGATTATGGCAATTTAGGTGAGAAATGGCAATTCTAACGTTTTATGCGTCGGTATTGGGTATATTTAGCTTGATTATGGCTACGTGTAAAAGACTTTCTATGCAACGGAAAAAGTGTGAGAATTACCTTTTTGATTTTACATAAAAATCAACTTATGTCGTGATTTTATGTACTGAATAAAAAAAAAACATAAAACATTCCGATGAATTGAGAACCTCCTTTTTTTAGTCGGAATAAAATACCACAAATACCCAAGAACAAAAGAAGAGTAAAGGTACGATGTAAAATTCCCATCACGACAAATTTCACCAAGTTTCCCCATACATAGTAGTCGAAGAGTGCAGACGTGCAGAGTGGCAATTTGTGCATTATTGTTCTGCTCCAATAGCGATATTGTGAAAGCAACGTAAAAACACAATGACATATTAAAACCCTGGTAGACAATGTTATTATTTTATTGGCTACAGACGGAAGAAGGCGATTAGCGTAGAATAATAAACTATACTTAACAGTTTTTCATATTATCGGAATATAATTTAGTGGCGCTTGAAAAACTGAGTGCTGTGTGTGACTCTAGGGGTGAGCTGGGTCAATATTGATCTTGTCTGTAATAAACCCAAGACTGCCTCGAAGGTGTCAGAGATACCTCTCTCAGCATATACTAAGCGACGTTAGTAGGTGGGCTAAAAAATATAAAATCAATCTTTTTTTTTAAAAAAACCACAAAATTTTTTTTTTGTATTACCAAAAAAATATGATAGTGATTTTTATTATAATACTTTTTCAATTTAAAAGACCATTTTATAGATAAAATTTAAACGAAAAAAAATTTTTTTTTTTTTTTTAAGTAATTTTTAAGATACATACAGTGATGACGTCACTCCGCGTTGAAACAAAGTAGTCAGGATATGTTTACTGGAATAAAAATATGATAATAACAGATTATGACAATTTGACTGACTTTAATAGTACCTACCAAGTTCAATAGCTCGCAGTACAGTAGTGCCAAGCAGAGTATATAATCCCAAATCCATACTATCCATACTTCCATACTAATATTATAAATGCGAAAGTCTGTCTGTCTGTCACCTCTTCACGGCTAAACTGCTGGACCGATTGTGATGAAATTTGGTAGGGATGTAGTTAACGACCTGAGGTCAAACATAGGCTACTTTTGGGCGCGATATAAACAAGTCCCACGCGGGGCGGAGCCGCGGGGAACAGCTAGTATAAATATAAAATGCCATATTACAGAAAAAAATTGTGCAAGCCGCTTACGTCACACCACACGTTGAACATAATAGAAATTTCTAAAAATGAAGGTCATTGGGGTTTTTGCAATTATCCCGAAAAAATACTTGCTTAATAAAAAATCTGATTACCGCAGACTATTTCCTAAGCCTATTTTTCAAAACGGTTTTCGAATTAGACATCTTTGTAAAAAATTGGACTAGCCAATTCTCTTCTATAGCCGCAAAATAGATAATAGAACTAACGTATTACGTAGAGTGGTTTACGACCTCCAGATGGCAACCGTGACCAACTACTTCGTTTCGGCAACGTGCCTTCGGAAGCAAAGAATTATGACAAAACACCCAATACATTACAAAAATAGGTATATATAGTACTAGCTGTTCCCCGCGGCTTCGCCCCGCGTGGTACTCGGTTATATCGCGCCCAAAAGTAGCCTATGTTTGACCTCAGGTCGTTAACTACATCCCTACCAAATTTCATCACAATCGGGCCAATAGTTTAGCCGTGAAGAGGTGACAGACAGACAGACAGACAGACTTTTGCATTTATAATATTAGTATGGATATACTCTCACAACGATGCTACACCGCAGACATTATCAAGGGTGTAAGTTGATAGTGCACGGTCACGTGCAAAAAAACTGCATACATTGTGTTGCAATTACATCGGACCATATAATGCATATCGCGTAGCTAACCATGTTTTATAAATACATGCGTGTAACTTGATAACGCGTCCATTGCAAATAAAAATTATATTCGCTGCAGCTTTTCCGTGAACTATAAATTTGGCGGAAACAAGTTTTTAACTAACATGTATTTTTCGGCTCAACCCTTTTTTTGTCGGCAGGGATATATGAGCACATTAAATGCAGGAAAAAATTTAATTTTCGTGCATTTTTCTATCAAGGACTTCCCTTGTTTTAATCAAATCCATCCCGAGTGCATGTCGTGCGCTTATCACCATAAGCAACGTGTTCAAAATTCAGCGTGGACCTCAGAGGCAGTCTAAATCTATACACAGTTATATAGTTTATTTGTTTGAGCTAAATATGTACTTAGTTTGTGTGTTTGAACGCTTCATTACTAATATAATAAAGCTGGAGAGTTTGTTTGATTGTTTGAACCTATCTATTATCTGTGGATTGAACGTTTATAACTTAACTTTTATACATGTTCTATTCCATAATAATAAGACCTCTATTTACTGTATTTACGTGCAAATAAATGATTTAGGTACGATTTAAAAAATACGGTTATGATTTAAAAAAATATTTCTGCATATTATAGTGATTCTTGAGGAATTAGGCTATGATACAAACACATAGACACCAAGAGCGAGACCGCGGGGAACAGTTAGTTAAGACTTATATGATGAACAGTTGGTTATATTAAATAGACGTGACCGAAGTCTGCTAGTGAGCAGAAGTCCCGCTAGCCATGACGCCACGCTAATCGATTCAACCCATGTGCACTCGATTATACGATTCGAGTGCCCGGAACCCCACTAACTTGGTTATTCACATCGCATACCGTGCATGTGACTGCATAAGTTCATTATTTAACTACGATGCTGTACTGTATGTCCGTACATCCTACTTATGTACGAGTAGATGTAGATAAAGCCTCCAGACAAGGGAGATCTCAATGAAAATGTTGCAAGTAAATTGCTTCAAAAGAAAAATCCCTTACCGATTTTTTGAATTATTTTCTGATCTGCTTTAAAAATGCAGAAAACACATACCTATGTAGGTAGGTACTAGATATATTTTTATAAAACTTCTAATAGACAAATAATTACTCGAAAATCAGAAACAAACACCTCCTTCGGGCAGTCGGGTAAAAAAAACAATGCAAAATTTACATAATTTTTTAGCCAATAAATGTAATCATACGTGTCGTATGACCACTTTGCTTACATATTACCACTTCAAAATATTGGTATCGGGTCAAGGAGAGATTCTTGCATAAAGCGAGTATTTTTTTTTCCAAAGTATCATACGGCCTGAGTAAAAAGACCGCGTAGTCTTCATAGCTTATATGTAACTAGCGACCTGTCCTGGCTTCGGACGGGTGCAATATTATAGGTTTTACTTACAGTAAAACATTTCTCTTGAATAACCCTATCTTTTAAAAAAAACCGCAAATCCGTTGCGTAGTTTCGAAGATTTAAGCAGTCGCTTTTGACTAGCTAGCGACTTTGTTTTATACCTACTATGCAAAGATGTAAAATTACTGGATACATAGAGAAATATTCTGTACCTAGTCTCAATGGGCTACCATAGCTTACAGAATACTATGCTGGGCTATGGAGACAAAGCTCTTGAACATCTCTATAGCCTATAGAGCTCTATTACTATTCCAACTTTAACCTTTTAATGTCGATAAGTAAATACCTGTAACTGTATTTAAGGTCAATTTATTTAACCTAATTATCATAAATTGTGTATACGGAATTGTTATTTTTCCTTATGTACTTAACATTATACACGCTAAATTGAATAATAAAGCCGCCTAAAAATTTAATGGTCAATTTGTTCAACAAAACTATCAGGGGCTATTTGTGGTATATTACATACATAGTAAAGTAAAAGTATTACGAATTAACAATATGTTGATCCAGAATAAAATAAACAACGTCCATAAATAAATCCAGAACAGATGTGGCTAAAAATATACCAAAGACAATGTTTTTGTTTCTTTATTATGAATCTTCCCTCCATTTTTAAGACGCCATTTTGCAAAGACACAGTTAAGTAAGGTTCAGAACAGATGTCGTCAATAAGGGCAGATCGAAAGATCAACAAAGTAAGCTTTAAGTCCGCCATTTACACGACATGTCATGAAGTTAAATAAATAAAATAAAATTGAGTAAGTAAACTGAAAATACAGAACTATACCGCTTTGTAAGAACATCTAAGATACCTGATTAGAAAGCATGTTCAACAGTCACAATAACTTTTTATCTCGGCAACAAGCAGCTAATCAATAAACTCATTGTTACGTTACTAGGTTATGTGAGCAACGGTTTCCGCGTGGGAGATCTCTATTGTGGCTGAATGCACTAGTTATAGGTTATTTGTATTCGTTTTCACTCAAAATCATGTGAAAGATGGCGCGGATATGATTCGAGGAACGCCACGCAATGTGTCATTCATATGTACTTTACGTTCCAACTGCAAAAGCTGAATATTTCATACCACAGAACAGGATAATATTACTGTTATTGTAAACATTTTAAAATATCATGAACGTCTCTCTCTTATCTTAGCTTTTCAAGACTGCGTCTTCAGGCCGCTTGTTTCAAGTCCAGGGTCCGCTTTGCTTTTCCCGGTCTTCGATATACTTGTGTATGAGATAATTTGCACGCATTTCCTACACGGCGGCACTTACAAGAGTACGAAACTGGTAAGTTACATTGAAAACACGTGTTTTCAATATACCTAACTAGCCAGTTTCGGCTGTTTTCGTAAGACGTAAAGACTTGTGTATATTTTTTGTATATATTTATAATCTCTACTCAAGTAGCCAGTTTTTAAAATAATCAACAGTCTATCTCGTATAACACGTAGTCTATGGGTAAACATGTCTGATAGACAGTAAACAAACATCCTGAAAGCGAAACACTAATATTTAGATTTGAGAATATCTATAATGAATTTCGTTCAAGTAAAGCTGACCGGTTTCGATATATTTTTTTAAACACTAGTTGTTATCCGCGATTTCGTTTGCGTAGTAGGTGGTATACGTTTACGAACACACGGTAGGTATATCAGTAAACGCACGCATTACATTTTTGTTTGTTTACATGAAGGTTGCCTCTCTCTCTCTCTCTTATCAGTTAGCTAGGTAGTAAAAGTCCTGCCAAAATAAGATCAACCTCCGGATGTTTGTCGGAATATTTACAACAATAAACCAGAGACAAAAACAAAAACCCTTACAAATTTCGCCTAAACTGTGCATGCAATTTGGCTTTCCGTAAAATTACATGCACTTTATTTTTACAAACCAAAAAAATACACTACGATTATTTCTAAGATATATTTTCCTACCTACTCTCACCTGCTCGAATAGAATATAGGATAGATAAAATATTTACAAAAGATTTCGCTTCGAAACACGGAAAAGGTATAATTAATTCTAGAGATCGTTCTTCCCGAAAACCCGGAACGCTATATAGGGCCTCTCAATATAGATTTCTTAATGAGTGCAATTAATAATTCCTCACCCCAAACACAGAATACATTAATAGCCCCAAAACACAACTAGAACTCGATAGTTCCAAACTGAATTTCTTTGCAATATCATTCTTGTTTTTATACAAAAAAACTAGCGACCCGCCCCGGCTTCGCATGGGCATAAAAGCCTTCCTCTTGAATCACTCTATCTATTAAAAAAACCGCATCAAAATCCGTTGCGTAGTTTTAAAGATTTAAGAATACAAAGGCACATAGGGACAGGGAAAGCGAGCGACTTTGTTTTATACTATGTACTGATAGTGATACCATTATTTTAAAAAACTATTAGCTCAATGCTTTTAGCAGACCCTGGACTCCTGGGGTCATGCAACTTCGCATGCAAACAGAAAATCGTAGAATTAATTCACATTGTGTGGGTGGAGGTCTTTGTAAGTCAAGTCCTGCACACCTTGGCATCAGATGATGAACGTAGATGATAACCACTAGCGCTTAATAGTCTGCAAAACTTATGTATCCGTTTTATTTATGGTTTGAAAAAATATGACCACGTTTCCGACTTCCGCAGACAACTCAAGTGGCTCCCCATTCGTTTTCGCAGAAACACTAGAATTCTTTGCCTCCTATTTAATATCCTATACAACCCCACCTATCCTTCATATCTTAAGGAGCGCTTCTCCTTCGCCCGTCCTGCGGATATACCTTGCCGTTCCCACCTTAGAACCCTTCTCAAATTCCCTACTCATCGTTCCGATACTTACTCCTATTCCTTTTCGGTCCATGCTGTTAGGTTGTGGAATTCATTGCCAGCCGACATACGAGACTCAAAATCTATCTCTGTTTTCAAGAAACGCATAAAGGATTATTATCTTTCTTTAGCATAATAAATGTATATTTAGTCTAAGTAAGTATATTTGTATTTATATGGTATATATATTTATTTAAGTATGTATGTACTTATGTATGTATGTTTATTATATTATAATATTCTAGTACACGCCTGTTACCCTTTTCTTCTCGTTTCCTCTCTTGGGTCTGCTGGAAGAGATTTCTTTAGAAATAAGCAGCACCCTTGTACTTATGTTCTTTATTCTATGTTCTTTTCTTTTGTATATTTTTCTGTGTACATGAATTTGGAAAATAAATAAAAATAAATAAATAGTTTTGTAGTCATTTTTATATCATACAGAATACTATACAAGTACTGTGGGAAAAGCCTATATCCAGCAGTGGAGTTAATCGGCTCAAAAGATGGTAAATGTATTAAAAGAATTGCAATTTCACTTCAGCCATTACATTTTTATAACCATTAGATCATTACGGAGTTGGTTTCCTATCGTTCAATACATTCTCAGATAACGGGAATATGGTGATCCGCTCGGCTTTGCAATGTAGGATTTGGGTACGCCATGATGTAGTCTGCCTCGCCTGTGAGATAATAATATACGCTGGATGTTTATTTGTTATTAACTTTTTTCTCTAGTGAACACAGGTCGATTTTCCAAATGCCTCAAGCACAGAATTGATTCCATTTTGTACCACGTTTATAAGAACTACGGGAAATTTTAATTTTATTATAATAGTCCTATAATGTATGTACCTACTGGATCTGTATATTGTAGTACCATTTCGTTATGTTAGCTTTTCATTATTAGCTTAACATTTGATGATAGCGCTTGAAATTACATTTATATATTTCCATAAATCCCTATCCCTGCTTCTCTATTTTTCTTTTCATTTTTCTTGTTCTTCTAAATAGCTTGAGAAGAACCTCTGCATCATTTTAATATTTTAACTGTTCAAAAGTAATTTAACAAGCTATATAGCCATTTCGACTCGGACCATAATCAATAAACATTTATTTGCATTTCAAGAAGATGAACAAGTTCTTCCCAAGAACTGATAAACAAACTAATAAGTGCAATACCACTGGCATATCTAGACGTTGAAAATCTGTGTCTTGTCGAAGTTACATCAGAGCAGAGCCCGGGATTTTATTTAACCTGTAATGCGAAACTTTTTCAATATACGGCGCAGGATGGCGCTCGAGTGCTCCAAACAAGGCATGATTTGCACTGTGCCTTTTCGTTACAATATTATGATCAGACTTTCTTTCCCATCTTCAGTGCCAAACTACCTGCTAAAAGTTCATTAGCAGCAAATGGTCTGACTGGTTAAAGTCGCAGGAAGAAGCTGGATAAGTGACATATATATAGTACAGAACGGTAAAGGAAATTCGTGGAAAAGCCGAAGAGATCAAGAACCTACTTCATACGAAATTTCACAAAAATTGGTCCAACCGTTTGAGCGTAAAGAAGTAACAAAAATACAAACTTTCGCCTTTAAGTATAATATTAGTGGGATGAGATTTATGTGATGAACTTCCGAAATGTCTAAACAACTGAAAATATGTACTACTAAGCAAAATTAGAATTTATTTATAAGAACTCCACAATACTTTCAAATTGATGTAAAAAAAATCTGGTTTTATCAATCAGTGATTATAACTTTTCGCCCAGCTAATCCGCATAAGATTTCCTGGGTGTAACGATAAATTAGTTTGTCTATTTGGGTCGCTGTCTGTATGTATGTATGTATGTATGTATATAGCGTAAATTAGTCGTGCGCAGACTGCGCAGTGCGTTTTATGAGAGCCGTAAAAAGGTCTCTTGCTATATGATGCAACAAGGCAACGAGGTAAAATGTTTAGCGGACGTAATTTTTTATGTCATGAAGCAATATCTGTGTATTAAATTTCTATTAGTATTTTGCCTAAAATTACGCTAGACATATGAGAAACCAATGCGCGCGCAGTGTTAGAGACTTTTTCATAAGCTTATTTGTAAATGTGAGTCTGTAGTTAGTTATCAGGATTATATATAGAAAAAACCGAAGGATTATATATAAGGTGAATTTAAATCAACTGCAAATATTTTAAGGGCAGATTCAGACCACTAAACTGAACAACTTTCCTAAATAAACTTGTCGAAATACGAAAAAAATTTTTTGACCTCCCATACAAATTGAGAATCAGCTGATCTAGTTTAGTATGGAGAGTGAAAAATAAAATTTCGATATATATTTCGAAATAAGTTTATTTGGAAAAGTTGTTCAGTATAGTAGTCTGTATCTGCCCTTAAAATATTTGCAGTTGATTTGTGTCCACCTTATATATATACTAGTATATACCTAATTCCCATAAATTAGCGACTGCGTCTTCCAAAACTCATCCTAGAATCCAAGAACACTAGTGGGCTCTCTCGTATGGATACCCAAAGTGCCAATAATAGTAACGTATTTAAGATAGGATTTTAATTGTATATCCCAAACAAAGCATGTCTACTCTTCATCTACACGAAGTTCGTCTAGAAAAAAGGATAAGTCCGCCCTAACAAGATACTCGTTTCTCCTCAACGCATTTATACATCTTATGTCCTTTTAAATAAAGAAATTTCCAAAAAATAAACCTACCACTAAAGATTAAAGTATCAAAACTTAACAACGCTAAAATATATGCAATTTGTTACATTTCGAAGCCAGCTACGAAATGGGACTAAGGGACATATTTGGTTTTGAGGGAAATATAAAAATTATTTCTATTCATCAGATCACATCTTAGACCTACAAGTCCACTTAAAAACCCGTTCATACTAGATCCATCTAAATTTAAACATCTACTCCAATTTATGCATAACCCCTAAGACGGGTATCTTATAAAAACATTGAGGCCGTAGGGCCGTATACACGTGCCATCCTTATCCCTATCTAAAAAATTATTTATCTAAACGACACACGTATAAAAGGGCGGGTGGCTCGCCAGGGGTGTTGACCGAATTGGGCCAAGGTCGCCCAGGCTAAAATGCCGGTACCGCCCTGCGTAATGCAATAGATGACGTCACGAAGACGTTGCTTTGTTTTGAGGGTACTTCGAATTTTGAAAATGCTTTAAGGAATGGTTGATGTTATGTTGGTATCTTTATTATTTTTTTTCTAAATTTAATTTAAAGGTTCTGAAATAACGAGTTGTCTCAATTGCATAATAGGATTCTTAATAACATTATTTTTTAAATAATAGTTCTCAAATGGAAATCTCTAGTCTCTGCCTACCCCTACGGGAGACAGGCGTGATGATATGTATGTATGTATGTATGTAATAGTTATCAATATCTTCTTCATATTTATCAAGGCTATTGAATTAAATAAGGGCTTTATTTCTTTATTATCCTATTATCATCTTAGTCGTAATATAATCTTTAATCTGTATTTTTATATTTTTTTAATCGGTTCACTTTTTTTCCCCTTTTGTGCCATGTTTTAAGTTCTATCAAATTTTGCAAACTTGTAAGCTATATCCAACTTTTTAATCCATAGGGACCACTAGAAACCTTTTCTTCTAAAGCACATTTTCACAGTGCCGAGTCCTTTCCGGGAACTTGAATTTGGCAAATAGGCCAAGGACGTTACGGCTCTGAACCGCCGTTTGCTAGCCAGATATGGATCCCAAGACATTACCAAAACTTTGCGTCCCTTGTTCTCGAAATGTTACTCTCAGTTTTAAAACGTTACACAAATCAAACAATACATTGAATACGACTAGGTGCATACCTACAGAGAAAGCGACTTTGTTTTAACTATATAGTGATAGTGCATATAATTTCTACCGCTAAAAACAGCGTCGTCGAAATAAATATTTCACAGTGATGAAACTCACTTGATTCTGTCAAATTAGATGATATATATAATAACTAAATGATCATTTCAATCATACATTTAGTCATAGTGTGAAAATTCAGGTTTTAATAGGAGGGACGAATTAAATAACAATTATTTTTTTGAAAGTAATAGTGGCGTTGGTACTATTATCTATTCTGTTTTAGTAGTAGAAGTAATGTAGAACACATACCAAGTCAATCAGCTAGTCTTATTGGTACCCATCACATCTTGGTGATAATCCTAACACCTATAAGCTTATACCTTATATTATACCAAAAACCTTTGTGTTCAGTTTGAACATTACTTGTATATGAATATATACTTATATCTCAGTTAATAATAAATCTAGCAATAAAGCAAGCATGCAAATTAAACAAGCGAAGTAAAGCGGAGTTGTTAGTCAAATGAACCATGAAGCGTTAGCGTAAAAATAAAAAATAGTTTTATTGTTATGTTGTCTCGTGCTGAGCTGATACATGTTGCTAATAACCTGCAGAATAAAAGCATTTCGACTATTAAAAAAAAGAGTAAACAATAGCATTATCGATTAATACCAAGCGTAAGTTATAAGCATTCATTAATAGCATTTACGCACAAACCAAGACCTATATAACATTAAAAATTATTGTTAGGATTGAATGTAAATTAACAATTTTGCCCCAACAGAGACACTTGAGGCTACACTAAAAGAAAACAATATAGGTACTCCAGGTGTGGCGAAGTTAAAAACCAGCAAGGCATTTTATGAGGTGACAGTAACGGTGTAGCGAGTTCAATGGTTTTTTACTATCTCAAAAAAAAAAATACTGAATAAAATTACTTTTATTTTTATGTTCTAATCGAACGTAATAATGGTTGATGCTGTAGAAGAGATATAAATTTAATAAAGAAATGGAAGTTGATTTACTAATTTGTGCCCAGTTTTCAAATCTCGTATTTCCTCTACAATAGAGTGCGACCAAAAGGTGTCATGTTACAAACTGCTTAGGTACTTAAATACTTTAACGACTGCTATCGTGTGATAACAGCTTGGACCAACAACTTAACATGTTCTCAAAATTACTAAGAAGATAAAATGCCACCACTGTCTGTACAACTTAGCTGAATGATACTCGCCATTGCGTTGAGTTTATTTAAAATGTCTAAACTACAGGAAAGAAATATTAACGACGTAATTTTTCTTAAATCGTTGTACGCCGCTTTGGTCACCGGTGACCGAAAAGCAATTGAAAAACTATTCTGTCTGCAGTTAGGGTTGCCAGGTGTTAGGATAAAGCAGGACATACGTAGTATTTTTGATTGCTTGTCCGGCCAAAAAAAAAAAAATTAGTTTTACACTTTTTATAAAAAAAATGCACAAAAAAAACAAGATGTCCGGATTTTTTACCCAAATGTCAGGACAAACTCACAGGTCTGTCCGGCTTTTGCGTCTGAGGACCTGGCAACCCTATCTGCAGTTGCGTTTAATGTCTTAATAATCTTTCCACCTCCAATCAAGGCGGCAGCAAGAAATTAAGATAATATAAAAAGGCGAAATGGTTTGGAGTCTTTCATAAATTAGGCTTATCTAATCAAAACGTCACAAGGCTGAACAGTATCTCATTAGTGAAAGACCTAGTTTGCATGCAGATATTATCAGTTTATCACTGACCTATCACGATGAATAATATGAGATTTATACGAATTCAGTATTTGGGTCACGATGATCATTACACAAAATACTTCAAGATTCATGCAACTGTGTGTGTTTTAGTTGTATTCTAAAGATCAATTCTTGATTAAAGAAACTATTATATTTAGACTAGCGACCCGCCCAGTTTCAAAGATCGAAGCATACCTACATAGGGACAGACAGCGGAAAGCGACTTTGTTTTATACTATGTAGTGATGATAGTGATAGTAATTTTGTGATTTGGTTCATAATCGATAGTATTAATGTACTACTACGTGCTTTTAACGAAGAACATTAAAAAGTTATCCTGCACCTATTCAAGTTCATAGACAAAAGTTCCGAAGAATGAGCAAACCCCCAAAAAAAAACATCGACAACATTGCTAGCGGTTTTTCTATAATCACGACTTGTAGTCTCATTGCCGATGACAGAAACTGTGAATGAATGAACACAAAAAATGTAAATAACAAAAATATAGCAGAAAACACTATTGGATAGGGAGGTAACTTTCATTTTGAGAGAAGGTGCTTACAAATAGATGATTCTACATGTTTGATGCTAAACAGAAGACAATTTTCCTAGAAGCCATGGAATTATTGCGCTTGGTGTGTAAATATAGTTTTAGAGAGGAAATGCAACGTAACTACAGACAACCAGTTACCGTATAGTTGTTAGACGAGTTGACACACGTAATAGGAGAAAGAGACAAAGAAAAACGCTTTTTTTGGACCAATGATTAAATATTATTTTTTAAAATTTTGGTTGTAACATTTTTATAACTCAGTTTTGCTTGTTTGGAAGTTTCTTTTTAAAACCTAGATTAGTATTAATATAATAAGGTTTTTAATAAATTTATACAATGTTAATAGTATGTATTGTATATATCTAATAACCGTTACAATTAGGGTGGTAACTCTGTATGCAATTTGTAGTTTGATGCTGAATATGTATATACATATAATTACTAACTTATTGTTATACTTAATAATAGTGAATGAAAAAGTTCATAGTAGAAACTAATTAAAAAAATGTGAAAGTACGACATGTATTGCATAAATCTGAACTTACCATGCAAAGACTGGATGGTGTTAATCGAGTTTCAGCATCACTAACGGATCACAGCACTGGGCACTTGCAAATTATACATACACAACAATATATACACAAAAAAGCCAACGGTCTAAAAACCTGTTTCCCAACCGAGGCACACCATCACCAAACAAGCGGCACTTGTTGCAAAACTAACAAAAAGTCGATTTATTGTACCGAAAATTAAAACCGCACATATACTTAAATCGATATTTGTTTCATTTATTTATTATTTATTCAACAGAATCGATCGATTAATGATAAAGAACACTTGTTTGAAAATGAGTAAATGCTAATTGCAATACTTTTTCATTTAAATAGATTAATTAAATCGTTTAAATATATTTGAGCTGTCAATGTTCATTCAGCCACCTCAAAGGTCAGCGCGCATGCGTGACGCACGTTCGACAGCGCCCCCTGCGCGATCCAGACTGATTTGATGTCTGTGTCCGACGCTGGTCTGACGGGCCGGGCCTGAGATGCCACTAGCGAAAAATAAAAACTTCTATAGAGTTGCCAACACCGAACTAAAAGCTACTAAATTGAGTAGATTATTGAATACTTAATTCATATCTGAGACTTGGTCCTTCGAGTCGGATAACCGTTTACATCGATATGAAATACCGAAAATATCAAAAGTTTGTTTCCATACAGTTTTGTATAAACAAATAGTATTTGAATGTAAAAAATTATAAAAATACAAGTGCAGTCCCACTTTTTATTTTATTTACCCTATATTATCCCACTACTGGGCAAAGGACTCCCCCATCTCCTTTCAAACCTTCTTTGTTCCGCCACACCAGCCATTTGCTCTCGAACCTTCTCAGGTGGTCACTCCAGCGCACCCGTGCTCCGTGATAGTGCGTGTCATATCTATCGCATAAACAGCAATCGTTGGGCTCTAGTTGCCACTAGTGCCAATAAGTGGCAACTAGAGCCCAACGATTGCTTCGGTGCCAATCGAAGGGTGGTTGGCGAAGGAGGGGAAGACTCTGGGCCTCTGAATTGGTTCCTTTAACGACTACCAGATGGCAGCCAGGACCAACGGCTTAATGTGCCATCCGAAGCACGTAATCATCTTTATTATCAGACAATCAGGTGATTTACACTCGCAATGTCCTATAAACAAACTGAAACAACCAAACAAAATATGCTTCCCTTGGGAATCAAACCCATGACCCGTGAAAGCAGTCGACACTTGAGGAGAACGGTGGTCTGAAACTAATGTGACGAAGACAGAGTACATGGCTTGTAATAACACAGATCTCCAACCGAAGAGCAAACCCAAAACTTACTGGCTCTACGTCGTGGCGCGGGATATGCGTGCTAATGGAGTCACTACGAAGGATGCCGAAAACCTGGCGAAGTGGAGTACAAAAGGTAGGAAAGCGGACTGGGCATCGAGGCAACCGGAAGAGGATGCCACCGGGAAAACGCTAGGGTGAAGAAAAATTAGTTTACGTTTTTCGGCAAGCTTTGTTTTAATTGAATGCACTGTATTTTAGTGTGTACAATAAAGTATTAATTGAATAACTGCCTAAATATTTTTCAATCTCTTGTTTTCAAAACAAAGTTTTAATGCAGTTTATGATAGTTTTTTTTCATCAATAGAGTTGATATATGGTTGATATGAAACCTCGAAACTTCAGACCGAACCATCGCGATGACAACATCACTCGTAAATCAAATTCGAAAAGCGATTTAAATTAAAAGAAAAAAAACATATCATGGTATCTATCAAAAAAGAGGAAAATTTTGTTATTGTAGATTTAGCCGCCAATGTATTTCAAATTGTCTTCATTTTTAATAAAAGTTTTACCGTTAATTTTTCTCTTGAAGTTTAGTGATATATATTAATTTGTTCTTATGTTAAAGATAGTTGATTGTATGAGTGTGTCACATTGAATGAGCTTCGAGGTGGATCGGTACGCGTGGGCACATATAGCCCTATGTGCAGACACCACATGGGCCACTGAACCTCCAGACGAGTTCACAATAGCCAACCAGGTAGGAGCACTAACATTCATCCATGCAAAATTCAATATTTTTACACATGTCACTTTGATTATCAGCTGTTTTACATCAGAAAGACAGGCCGTCTATCCAAAATATGCTCATGATGATTTTCCATTAAAAAGCTGAGCAGATAAAGGAAGATATTACGTATTCGTGTAAAAAGAAAGTACCAAAAATCTATATGTAAAGAAACCCTACATCCTTCATACAGAACAACTGACTGACAAGCCCAAATATCTTCAGGGTCCAACAAACAGCTACAGACTGAACTAACACCAGGACATATTCAGGTTTATAGTTATAGGTCGAAAAGAAACAGAAATAACTTACTTACTCCGCTGACTCAGAAACCTGAAGATCCTGGCTTACGAAACGAGAGAGCGCAACAGTTGGCAGCTCCAGATATCGCTGGAGCGATGCGGTGCTCGTCGCAGGCTGATCTGCATGAGATGGGCGCTTTAAATTGGCAAGCCACCGCGCAAATAGAATAAACAAATAAAATTAAAACGAAATTCGCTGATATCTTTCAACAGATACAGAAAAGAAAGATCAAAATTTTTGCATTATTTTGTTTCGATTATTTTGTTTCTCAACTTTATAAAAAGGCTATATTGTGTTTTATACATAATTCTATATTGCTGTCTTCTTTCAGCGCCTCTTGGCACAACATTGCCGTGTATCCCAAGTACTACAAGAGACGGCTGTAGAATCACAGTCCCAAAGTGCACAAACAAAAAATCAATTTGAAACCACAGGCAAGTAAAAAAGACACACACAACGACGATTCTCATATTATGATATTATTTTCAAACTAGTTTCAGGATTGGAATTGTACTCCCGACTGGTAACTTATTTTCTACTGGCAAAATCTCAGAAATGTTGACGAATTCGTAAAATTCATTGTAGAAAGAGGCTCTAAATAACTGCCTTGGGGAACGCAATTCATTGATTATTTCTTGATTGGTTTTGTAGTTGTATATCTTAATACTAGCTGTTCCCCGCGGCTCCGCCCGCGTGGGACTCGGTATATCGCGCCCAAAAGTAGCCTATGTTTGACCTCAGGTCGTTAACTACATCCCTACCAAATTTCATCACAATCGGTCCATCCGTTTAGCCGTGAAGAGGTGACAGACAGACAGACAGACAGACAGAAAGACAGACAGACAGACAGACTTTCGCATTTATAATATTAGTATGGATATGGATTTTGAAAAATGCAATATCCTTATTGCAGAAAAACGAAGTATATCCAGTCAAAGTCCAGAAAATGCCGGCTGCAGCACTAGTAGTAGTCGGAGAAGCGTGAAAGACGTTATACCTGAGTCCAGACTGGCACAGTTTTACGGGAATTTCTATTACGACGAAGCCAGGTAAGACCTAATACATATAATGTACAAAATTGTAAAATAGCGTCAATATTTGCAGCATGCTATGGTGTGATTTATAAGACACTAGCGACGAGTCCTGGCTTCGCATAGGCTTAAAAACCTTCCTCTTGAATCACTAGCTATTAAAAACAAACCGCGTCAAAATCCGTTGCGTAGTTTTCAAGATTTAAGCAGCATACATAAAGACATAGGGACAGAGAAAGCGACTTTGTTTTATACTATGTAGTGAGTGATAGTGAAATAGTGATGAGTAGGTTGTATGTACATATAAAAGTCTACTTAGCAAATAAATGTAGTAACGGATAGAAGCAATTCGCCTTAGATAAAAGCAGTCCGGGGCAGTGGTTCAACTGCTCTGTCCAACTAGTAGGACCATGGTACGTACCTTTATAAAGATGATGAAAGCACATCCAACCCAGACTAGTTTCAATACGTAGTTTTAACTATACGAAATTTACATACTGCACTAAATAAAGAGGGAGAAAAAGATGAGGTACTGACCGTACCGTATAAAAGGTAAGCTGTTCTTCAAGCAATCTGAAAGTGAACACAAACACAGTGACATAATAAATAAAAAATACAATATTTATGTTGTAGAGAGAAATGTTATACAAACGTTAACGAGAGGGTTAACTGCCGAGGGTACAACGGGCAAGGCTGCGAAAGTTCCGATCTCACAGAATGTTGGATGTTGCCTGAGGTGAGTCTGTAAACTAATTATTCATTAGCGTATTTATTAAAACAACATAAATTGTATTATTAAAATTTAATACACAGAGCCATACTTGACGGCGCAAACCGCGAGATAGCGCAATACATGATGTAAGGCGACATCATCCTTACTTAATGGTTTTTGCATGGTTTTTAGATAATAGAAAGCCCCCTGGAGTGCTATTTTTGAAATGTATAACTCACCCAAAAACGTTCGAGTCACCGGTTATGTCGCATGAAAATCATTCGAAAACGAACGATAATCATGCGATTTTGGGTGTCATACATTTAAAAAATAGCACTCCAGAGGGCTTACTATCATCTCTAAAAACCATGCAAAAACCGCTGAGTAAGGTAGATGTCGCCTCACATCATGTATTGCGCTATCTTGTTTACCCACTCGTTTCGAACCTTCCAAAGTTGGTGGTAAACCTCCAGTTGTCCAAGGTTATATCGAATTTAAGTAAGTTTTCCCTAACATATTTCAGCTGCTGTTAATAACAAACCATTGCCTCTTCCTTCTTCCAGGTTGAATACTGGTTTCGCAAACTGGTGGACGACACAACAGACCGAAGCGCATATCCTCGACGACGCCGACAGTATAGAATGCTTGCCGATGACGATTTGTGCGTTTACATTTTTATTGCTTTTTTTATATATGCATGTTATCTTCTTATCTTCTTATGGGGTCCTTAATTAAAGGAAGCACGGTGAACCCTTGGGTCCTTTTGTATGCATGTTAAATGAAACACCCCAATCCATTCCTGTTACTCTCAATGTGCCTGTTTAAAAATGCTCCTATCTCATTTTCATAGCATCTCTCTTACATCCAAACCAAAATATAATAGGAACTGAATTAGATATTGGGCTTTGCTTCCGCATATGACGGCAATTCCTTAGTGTTAGATGGCGATAACATTTTTCAAAGTAGAGAGCGAAACAAATGAAGACTCCGAAGCAACATAACTAAAGATGCAACACAGAATTTATAATAGTAGTAACGCCCTAACATAAACAGACAGACTAAGATGAGAAAAAAAGAGCATTCATGTTAAAGTCTTTCTCCAGATATATTCGATTAGCCTGTAATAATAGGGAGTAGTCATAAAACACTGGCATATCTCCGATGCACGCCATACATACCTATCCTGCCTAGAAAGACATCTAGCTCTAGGGCCACATTTAAATAATACCTCCCAACATAAAACTGGCATATAGCAGCGAATACGAATTCCCGTATCAACATTACCATATTTACCATAGACAAGGGGGGTTACTACCGTTTCTTAAAACCATGCAAGATCCAGTGAGTAAGCGAGACAGCGCAATACATAATGTAAGGCGAGATCTCGCTTACTCACTGGATCTTGCATGGTTTTAAGAGATGGTAGTAAGCCACATGGACCTATAGCATTATAAACGAGTGTAGAAATAACGGGCACCGATCGGCAGCTAGCGGGCGCTGGGGCCCGTCCGGGGCGAGAGCAGTGGGCGAGGAAGCTGTGCTAGCGGCGAAGGTCCTCAGCACACGAGGACTGTGGTCTCCACCGGCAGCCGTCCAACCAGCCAGGGCACCCAGCCCACCTATAGCTTCGAGGAAGATCCGCGCGAGACGCCGTCAGCCAAGAAGATTGACGGCGTTGGCTCCACCGCCACCAGCCTACTGCTTGGAAGTACCCGCGCAATTGTTATGCGATCCTAAATGCAAGGTATGCCATTCTTATCATGAATCTCCATCTTTAAGGCCACTTCTTGGCATCTTTGATATCTTCATAAACCCATATTTCGCTCAAACAAACACTTACTAAATTAAGTTGCGTGCTTCCGGCACCAGTTAGTTCATGAAAACTACTGCCGGCCGGCGCCCACCCACTACAGTTAGTCCCAGCAGTGCCGGAAGCACGCAACTTAATTTGGTAAGTGCTTGTAACATTGACTTCCGCAAAGTAACACCTGAATCTATTAAATACCATATTGCGCTCTTACTACAAATATTTATGGCATATATTTTTTATACGAAACCTATACAAACATTGTACATGTATGAACACAAATGCATTATTCGAGCACGTCGCTTATCCAACAAAAGCAAAAAATACACGTAAGCAAGTACAAGTATAAATTAAATTAATTTAAAGATAAATTTCGCATTCATTTATTAGATCTACAAAAGATAAATAATCCAACGCGTCGTCGCCGGTAGAGGGTGCTATTGCTGAGTCTTGGTTTGTTGATGTGATGATATTATCAAGTTTATCAATTTTATGTATTTTATTTTAAGACTATTTTACCTATGAGTTGACTGTTTACTCACATATTTCAAGTCTTTGCTCTATATTATGTATTCTTCTTTCTTAATATTTATTCATATATCTTACTTATTTCCTATATTTGAATGGCACTCGCACCTAGGCTGTAGCTGAAAATCAGCGTATTGCTCTCCGAGCAATAATACCGCTGAGCTATGACCTTTTTGTATTGCTGCAACGCACACATGAACTAAGAGTTCTTATTTATGTTTTGTGTTGAATTGTATTGTAATGGTAGTACCTATGTCCTCACTGTTTTTACATGTGTGATTGCAGCAACAAATAAAGAGTTTATCTATCTATCTATCTATCTAAGTAGTATGACCGACGGCGGTCTTATACTTTTGGCAGACGGGGTCGCCTGTCTGTGGGTGGCCACTCAAGTTTTTTAATACAGCTTCACCGTAATAAGCAAAAAAAATATTTCGATCTTATTTGCGTAATTAGTATTTAAAAGAATCAAAAAAATATCTAACTGGTCTATAGGTGTTACGAAATTCGCAGTGTCCAGTCCACAGCTATGTACTTTATACATGCACAAAATCACGAATATATTTTTTTCTGCAAAATACATCTTTTAAAAAACATAAAAACTATCTTTAATCCGATATACGCAAGTACGTGACTTGATTTCTATTGCAATAAAATGTTAATAAATTACATCTCTATCGAATATAAGTACCTACATAAATTATGCCAAACGTGATCTTTTTAGCATATCAGGTATGATTACATATACATGGTTGAAATGTGATTCTGATACGCTTTACGCACATCCATACTAATATTATAAATGCGAAAGTCTGTCTGTCGGTCGGTCTGTCTGTCTGTCTGTCTGTCTGTCTGTCTGTCTGTCTGTCACTCTTCACGGCTAAACTGCTGGACCGATTGTGATGAAATTTGGTAGGGATGTAGTTAACGACCTGAGGTCAAACGTAGGCTACTTTTGGGCGCGATATAACCGAGTCCCACGCGGAGCGAAGCCGCGGGGAACACCTAGTAACCCATAAATGAGTCTGCTGTATCTACCTCCATTCAATACCTACACACATAAATAAAATTTGTTTGTAATTTCAAAATAAGAGCTCTAATAAAAACATATACGATACCTACTTCTGACATAAAAAAAAGTTTTTATGTTTGTTACGGGTAATTTTCAAAACGGCTAGACCGATTTTTACTGACAGATAACTAACATTACCTATGTAAGACGTAACTATGCTACTCTTATTTCAAAAATAACAAGTTTTTAACAAAAAACAATGAAATTTATTTATAAATTTCACGCGGATGAAGTCGCGATTACCAGCAAGTACTTGATACATATAACTACGCGTAGCAGCTACATATTAGCATTGTCATCAATTGTTTGCTTATTCGTTTGTTTACAGATCCAATTCGATTCCCCACGGCCACCTCAGCTGAACATCACTGAATGCCAACGGGTGATGGGCCGACTATCAGCCAGCGTCCAGGCTGTGATGCGTGCTACCGCCGCTAGGTGTCCCCCGTATCGAGGAACCAACGTCAGCAGATACGCACCCACCGGACAACGGCCCGCCAGATGTCCTGACAGACGATACGGCGTCTGGTGGCCCAGGGACCACCCCTCACCTAGACTAGACCACAGATTCCAACTCACACATGTTGTCCCCACTGTACAACGAAATAACGACAGCCAAAAAGTTACCACTAAAACAGAATCTAAAGAAACCAAAACTAAAGATACTAAAACTGATGAAAACAATAAAGAATCAGAAGAAAAAGAAAAGGCTGAAGACACACAAACGCAGCAAGCAGAAAAGACGGAAGAACCGAAGCCCACAGAAAAAATAGTAGCTGACGGCCAAATGCCGTCAACAAGTGCGGCAGCTTTAGAAACAGGGTTGAGGAAAAAGAGACTTTATAGCACAGTTCTAAGTATGAGCGCTCCTGCACCAATAAATTTAACACCTGTAGGATGCGTCAGATTGTCACAAAAGTTAGTAACACCCGGACTTTTGAAACTCAATCCAAAAATTGTTCTGCCTACAACTAGAATAAGACCGCCTAATGTAGATAAGAAATTTGATGAGCTAGAAAAAGAAGCTTTAGAACAGTATAAAGCATCAGACGAGAGTATAGATACCAAATTCAGTGAGTTGGAAAAACAAGCTGTGGAGCAATACAGCACTAGTAACAGTAACACAAGTTGTAGTAGCGGAAACTCTGCAGAGAAACGTACTTCGAGCTCCCCTTCCGTAGCTGATGATCAAAAGAATAAGGCACAGGCGGCAAAATTTCATAAAGAAAAAGTAGACAGTGTGGTCATCTACTCGCAGAATTTTCCCGACCTTAACGCCAGAGGACACACTAGTCTCATGAATTTAAAAAACTTGCACGCCCCCCCGAGGGGGGAAAAAAAGGAACAAACGCATAAGCCTAAACGGAGTTTGAAGAGCGAACAGAGAGCCGCTTCAGACACTGATTATGACGCCAGAGAGGCTGCCAAAGGTCACAAAGGTCCAATGCGTTGGACACTACATGTGGTACCGCCAAAAAAAAGGCATTTAACCCAGTGCGTGTCTGACTGTTCGTCTGACGAGGATTTAGAGGACACGACTGGCTCTATAAAAGACGCTGGGCCTCGCATCAAACGACACGTAACTGGAAAGGCTAAGATGTCTGCCCACGGCGGGGGAGACCTGCACCCAATCATGAGAAAAACGTAGCTGATCATATAACAAACAATTAAGCGTCAATAGCTTCACTTTTATACACTTTACAGTAATACTTGCCACTGAAAGTTGTGGATTGAAATTGTGGAAATGCGTCAGTTATTCATTAGTAAATTGTGTGTGACTTTTGTAAGCATTTTATACGCGATCATCAACTTTGAGTGGTTACAATCAGTTTTTGATATAGATTTTGTGGTGAATGTTGTGAAACGTGTAACAGGCGCGTACCGAACTATGCCGCGGCTTTAGCAATGTGCTCATTTTACTAGTCATAAATACTTTGTATATATTTTTTTGTATTTTTGGATTTATTATGAGAATATTGAATACGAAAAATAATTTCAGTTTAAAAAAAATACAACTCAGAACGTGAATTCTTTAAATATTTTACGAAATAATGCAAATAAATGTTATGTGATTTCATTGGATGACTTCAAAATTGAGATATAATTTTTAGAACACTAAATTTAAGTTGCTTAATTCAGATTTGGTCGTCGGATCGGCTTTGCTCATCAAAGCAAGTACAGACAGCTGCTGAGGTTACAACAGAGTAAACTCTTTTATATAGAGAACTAGCTTTTGCCCGCGGCTTCGCCCGCGTGAACTTCCCTCGGGATCTTTTTCCCGGGATAAAAAGTATCCTATGTCCTTCTCCTGGCTCTAAACTACCTCCCTGACAATTTTCAGCTAAATCGGTTCAGCCGTTTTTGAGTTATAAGTGGAGTAACTAACACGACTTTCTTTTATATATATAAGATTAGCAGATGTCTCTGGACATAGATTTCAACTAACGCTAGTACCTATCTATTGTCATTTTAGGTCTAATCTAATACATGTATTGTATGTATATGAAATCAGGTCTACACTACCTTTGAATTGTGACCCAGTGGATTTAAGAGCACGCCATGGCAGTAACGGTAGCTGGACTACGGGCAAACACTCCTTTTCGATCCGACAAGGAAACTGATAAACAGTCTTTAATGAACTTTAATGACCTTTTTAAGGCAACCTAAAGTTTGCACGCGCTTTGACTACCTCCGTGGCCGAGAATACGAGTTAGATTTCCAGCACTGGATAATTCCAGACTACTAAATGGAATCTGAAAGAGAGAACCGTGGAGTTCTTGTTCAGGAGCCTGTATGATCACCTCACTGTATGGTGTGCCCAAGCCTTGCTGCCCTGTCTCTGGCAGAATATGAACCTTAACAAGGCCGGGCCGTGGTCAAGTACTGGTCAAAGTCAATATAGATTCAATATAGCCATTATGACTACAGAATATAAAGAAGCATGGGGAATTCCTTCAATTTCAAGGATATTAGTCTTTATGTTTATATACTTTGGACCCACGGCAAGCAGGCTTGACAGACCATTGGTTTGTTTACTTACTACTAAACAAAAGAAATACAAATTCCAGACATTTGTTTATTTATATAAATATCAATAAATTTCTCAATCTTTTAGCAGTGGTCCTCAAATGTTTAACATTAGACAAAAAAAATATTTAACTATATATATATTACCTTTGGAAATTCTAACTTATACTAAAAGCTCTCTTATCACCATCACCATGTAAGCTCAACTGCCCAGAAAGTTCTCAAGGTCCGTTCTATCATCGTCCAGTTGTACTTGTTCTAGCGTTATATTTGGTTGAGGTGAAGGCACTGGAAGGAAAAAAAAACTATTAAAATAATTAATACGTACCGTTGTATGAGGTACCTTAATAAAGTTTGAAATAAATATATGAAAACAGTGGAAAAACTGCAACCTGACCGTAACCCTTTTTACAGGTCGAATAAACGACAGTAGGACATAGTAATTTTTATTTTTTATTTTCATAGTGGTACCACGAATAATCTTATATAATAAGGAACTGGCAAAGGATAGACAAAAATGGAAGGAACTCCATCGACAAGAGTCTAGAGCTTAAAGAATGATGGCGGAATTTGTACGAATAAAAAATTGAAATATAGAGAACTTAAAATAAATCGCATTAGTAAGAATACTTCACTAGTAACATGTATACCACCACAAAAAAAATTTAAACCCCGGGGTTATTTAAATATTCCATTTTATAAAAGTCGACCTTTAGCTTCGTTTTCATTCGCCATTTTTAACGCAACTGAAACATTATATCACCCTGACAGTTGTTAGCATTGTCAAAGCGATATTGACAGTTCATTATGGTAGGTTAGATTCATCGATTTAGTACCTGGGGGGCTATACCATCTCTTAAAACCATGCAAGATCCAGTGAGTGAATGAGATGTCGCCTTACATGATGTATTGCGCTGTCCCGCTTTCTCACTGGATCTGGCATGGTTTTAAGAGATGGTAGTAAGCCACCTGGGGGGGTTACCATCAACTTTTTAAGTAGCAGGCTTACTGTCAAATGGTTTACTACCATCTCTTAAAACCATACAAGAACGAGTGTGTAGGCGAGACAGAGTAACACAGTAAGACGTCATATCCTTTCATCATGTATTACGCTTTAAGAGATGGTGCCTACCACCATCTCTAATAACCATGCAAGCACGACTGAGTAAGGGAGATGTCGCCTTACATCATGTATTGCGCTGTCTCGCTTACTCACGGGATCTTGCATGGTTTTAAGAGACTGTATATAGTAACCCCCCTGGGGGCTTACTACCATCTCATAAAACCATGCAAGAACGATTGAGTAAGAGAGATGTCGCCTTACATCATGTATTACGCTGTCCAGATCCAATGAGTAAGTGAGACAGCGCAATACATGATGTAAGGCGACATCTCACTTACTCACTGGATCTTGCATGGTTTAAAGAGATGGTGGTAGGCACCCTGGAATGTGTTCCTGAGCCACACAATTTATGTAACAAATGCCCTTATTTTTTTTGTATCTTTCGTACAAATTCTACTACTTAAAATGAATATTTTTCTTAATACAAAAAATAAATAATTTTGTTGTTAGTTTGGTGTAGGATTTTGTTTGGCGTCGAATTGGCCAAACAAAGAAAAAAATGCCACGTTGACAGAGACAAAAATATAAAAAATATCGTTGGTCTTTTTCTTACTCATGGACTTCCCTATTTCGTCATCTCACTTTTTCACCAAGTAAAAATTAATTGCTTAATCACAGGTACAACTAGTTAATCTATAAACCTAACCTACCATAATGAACTGTCAATACCGTTTTGACAATGCTAAGAACTGTCAGGATGACATAATGTTTCAGTTACGACAATAATGGCGAATGAAAAAGAAGCTAAAGGTCGACTTTAAAAAAATTAAATATTTAAAAACCCCGGGGTTTAAATTTTTTTTGTGGTGGTAAACATGTTACTAGTTATGTATTCTTACTAATTCGATTTATTTTATGTTCTCTGTATTTCAATTTTTTATTCGTACAAACGATGTATGGAGTTTCACCATGACTCTTTATAATGATGACCATGAATACTAAACTAGTGGGACTATGAGACCGGTGGGACATTATTGGTGGGACCACTAGTCAAAAAAAGGGTAACCAAATAGTAGAATCATGATCCTGGTGTGTTAGTGGCCAAAGTCAAAGTCAAAGTTTATTTATTTGCCAATACTGTCAGCCAACTATAAATAACAGCCCGTGCCAAGAACCGAATGTGCAAGCATGGAGGAGCTCTCTATAAAGTTAGATTAGATAGTATCATTACATTTTTGCCTATCCAAACTTGACATATCAAGCTGACATTTAGCAGATAGTTTAAATCTAATAGACAACTTATATTCGAAGATTTGCACAGGTCATATATAGTTACACTAGCTTTCGCCTGCAGCTTGACCCGCGTGAATTTCCTTCAGAAATAGTACTTTTTCCCGGGATGAAAGGTCCCCTTTGTCCTTCTTATTACTTCTAACTATGTGTATGCAAAATTTCAGGAAGGTTGGTTCAGTAGATAGGGCGTGGAAGTTTAACAAACAAACAAACTCTCTTTCACATTTATAATATTAGTAGGAAAGTAAGAATGATCTAAAAGAAATGACATGTAATTAAAACTTTTTCAATAATCCAAAACTAGATTTTAACCATTACACAAGTACTGACCAACCGGAAAAATTATGAAATCTTTGTTGGCTGCAATAACGGAGACAATATTTGTACCAACATATTATTGCATTTTTTACAGCTCAGCACTCAAACAATAGCCGGCTGAAATGTTAAGTATTGTAAAACTTGTTTGCACAATTCCAAATAGTTTAAAAACACACAAACCTGCTGGCACAGCCCCACTGCTTAAATATCGTGCCATATCACTCTGAAACGCTGCAGCACTGGTCTCCCTCTTGGACTGCAACTCTGCCATCTGCTGTCTCTCTCGTTCAAATGACCGGACAGAATTGTCTTTTGCCAGTTGACTTCTAACGTCTTCCAGGGCCGCTGCAGAGATGTGTAGGACAAACTTGCTCTTAATGAATGTTGAAAATAAGGTTTAATTTGAATGGCTGTGTATGATTTGTGTTATCCAAGGCAACAAGTAATAATATTGGAAGAAAGTCCCATCTAATTTTATAGGAGTAAAACTTGGAGGTATTTAACACTTATTTAAAAACTAGTGTAGTATTAAGTAAATATTTGATAAGTTATATGATGATGAATAGTCAGTTAGTGAAAAAAAAATTACATATTTTATCTATGGGGACAGATTTGTGTAATCACACACAATATTTTTTATTCTTATTTTACAATAATACCTACTTACCCATTTTCTTTTCCTTATACAAAGATAAATGGTAATGATGATCCAACTTCCATTTCTCCATAGCACTCCTCTCCACAATATCCTCAAATTGTACCAGTTCCTCCTCTACACTCCTCATCAAGGTCTGTACGTTCCTTAAACTTTCCATACATTGTGCTACTGAGGCAGCTAAGTCTGGTAACTGGGACAAATTTTGACCTAACTCTTGAGCACTTTGCAACTTAGTTTTTGCCATATCATGCAACTCTTGTATGCTTTTATCTACATTTTCGGCGCCTCTAGCATTTGCCTCAGCGTTTGCATGCATTTCAGCCCATTCTGTTTGGTATTTTTCTAATAAGGCACCTCCAGCTCCATAATTTACTTTCGCTTCGCTGGAATGTTTCTGTTTTTCCTTAAAAATATTCGTTACTCTCTGAACTTCTTGTAAGGTTTGTCTTAAATTATTATTCCCACTCAATCCATCTTGTACTACCGATAAAAATTCTTTTAAATTTCCTAACATTTTTGTAGTTCTAAAAACTTTTCATTTCCGAATCAGACAGAATGAACGAGCTGTTTATGTAGCTAAAAAGCTGACATTGACAGTGGCAGTCATCCAAATTGACAGCTACAAATTATTGTAAGCACAGGAGCCATTCGGTAAGGAGCTCACGGGGGGTTACCACTTTTGTTCCTTTGGTCGTTAGCTTTGGTCTCACTAGTCGAGTAGAGCTGTCATTGTCACTATTTTTGACAAACAAAATTTAAAAACATAAACAACAACAATTTTCAAATGAATGGTCGTTCGTTTGCTGTTAAGATTATTGTGTTTTGTGGAATATTGTTAGATTTACTGACATTCTTTAAAATGAATAATGAAAAGTTAAGTAGAGAACAAGTGCCCCAAAAATTTGCCGAATGGTTGCTGGGAATGGGTTGTCCAGCTGATAAAGTTCCACCTGTTGAAAAAATTTCTGAGTGAGTAGTTCAATCTAAACCTTTTTGCTTAAATTTTGTGGTGATGATAAATCTGATGCAAATTCTTCTTAAACAACAACATTTGAAAAGAACGGGCTTGCAGTTCCCGCTTTTAAAACGAGCCCACAAAAAGTTCCCTATGATTGAAAGAGAAGACTTATCGTCACATGACAAAGGCTTTTATTACTTTTAATTTGTCTAGTTCAACTTGTTTAACGAATTAAGCATTTAGCCTCACCCCCATATTAACACTTTAACATGTTAACTAAAATATGTTTTGTCTCTTTCTTTCTTACCCACATTTTACTTGAAAGAACAAGACGAAACACATTTTAGCTAAAATGGGCTTAACAAACGTTTTTTGATACGGTGGTAAGTCTTTTATCCCTGCAGCCTTCTGTGGTCATTAAAGACAACACGTCAGAGGCCGTGAGGCAGTTTCCAAAAACTGTCCAGGGTGTGTGGGTTAATTGGCCTATAAACTACACAATATGAATGAATAAATCAATAAATGGTTTTTTTTTTAGAATATGCCGTGGCCAGTATTACATGGTATGGCGGAGCCTCATGGAGCATGTGGAACCCAAGGATGTAGTCAGACAGAAGAGACTTCAAGTTTTCTATGATGATGTTCAAAAGTGGCAGAAGAAGAGTCCATTTAGTGAGGTAGTAGAGGCACACACACAAATTATGTAATTTATTTCATTATTAGAGGATGATTATTCTTTGATTTCAAACTGTTACATATATACATTCAATAAAAAACTGGAAAACCAGTTGTCTAGCAGAATTCAGACACAGTAGAAAAATGATTGTTATGTTTCAATTTTCTGAGTGAACTGAACAAAAACATAGAAAATTATCCAAATGAAAAAAAAACAATAAAACAAATGGACATATAATTTCCAAGCCTTTACCTCCTCTTCATGTTACAGCACGACACAAATGTGATTATGCCGGAGCCTTTGTCATTGTGGCACAAGCACACGGAGTTGAAAGAGAAGGTAGCTGACATGGAAGCCAGAGTTGGCAGCGGGCAGGAAAAATTGAAGCAACTCACTGACAAGATATCTATGAAGAGTTAGTATTTTGTATATCTATACTAATCTTTTTAAATATAAAATGAAATGCTGTTCATTAGTTTCACTAAAACTCGAGAATGGCTGGACCGATTTTGTTAATTTTAGTCCTTAAATATTTGTGCAAGTACAGGGAATGTTGATATGGTGAGAGAAGTGCGTCCTGGCAGTATGGTGTTCACTGGGGTGGCTAGTATATTATAAAGAATGAGTTTATTTAAACGATTAAAATTTTATAACTACTTCGCGGTAATCAATAACTCTTTCTGCATATTATAGCAAGGTCATTTTAGTTTATAGTCAACTTATATGCCGCGAATTGTACTTTGTTTTAGTTTCTCAACGTAACATCTGTCGTGATCGTATCGAGGTTTTACAACGTCGTGCTTGGCTACTCCAGCAGGTTGCAGGGGACTTGAATGCAAAGAAACATAATTTGGAGGAGACGAGAAACATCGCTGATTCCTTGTGCTGTTTTGATGATGAGAGTGATGTGCAGGTGAAGTCTTAAATCTTAAGTAATGTTTTGTGAATTTTATGTTTAAAGTTATGTACAGCAATGGATAGCCTTTCCTTGGAAATAATGTTTTATAAAATAATAAAATATAGCCCATGTGTTGTTTCAGGGTCTAAGCAATCTCAATTCCAAATTTCAGCCAAATTGATTCAGCCGTTTTCCTGTGAAAGAGTAACAAACATCCACAGAAACTTTCGCGTTTTTAATATTAGTAGGATAGGATCTGCATATTGTATGCTTAATCTATCACCATTTTACAATTGCCTGTCAGAAATGTCAATCTGATAAAAATATTTATTTTTGTCATTTTGTCATTTCTCGTCTCGTCTTCGTCGTTAACATATCTATATGTATGAGATCATCAACATTATTTTGCCATATAAGATATTGGGGGTGGGCCAACCTTATCACTTTGGGATATAAAATAGTTTATGAAATATTCTCATACCTACTAATTATTTTATATATACATATAAACATACTAGCTGTTGCCCGCGGCTCCGCCCGCGTGGGACTCGGTTATATCGCGCCCAAAAGTAGCCTATGTTTGACCTCAGGTCGTTAACTACATCCCTACCAAATTTCATCACAATCGGTCCAGCAGTTTAGCCGTGAAGAGGTGACAGACAGACAGACAGACAGACAGACAGACTTTCGCATTTATAATATTAGTATGGATACAAACGGACTAGTTATTTATATTTCATTCTGTGATCAAAAGTCCGTTTTTAAAAGTACGTTTTTTTTTTCAGAATAAACTGGAGAGATGCATATCTATGTTCCGGAAACAGCCGTCCTCGTCTGCCGCCTCCAACTCGCTTCTAGCTTCTAATCCCGTTGCTTCATCTTCAGTCGTCTCCACCAACGGAGACAATGAAGTGGGTATGTGAGCTCTCTTATTTAAGACCTCGTGACATAATGGGTATAATTAATACCCGGCACATAAGTTGGACACAAACGTGACGTGTTTTTTGGCTACGGCGCATTCAAGGCCATTTCAGTTTATTGCCAACTTATATGCCGCGAAATGTAACAAGGTAGTTCGCTCAACTGAAGGTTCTTATTTCGATCCCCATTCAGGGCAAGTTAGAAAATAGCATTATTCAAATTGTCTTTGGTATTTGTTATAAAAGTCAATTACTTCAAAGTATATCCTTTCAACAATAAAAGGAAATTTCAGAATCTGTTCAGAAAGGACGATATCCGGTAACAAACATAAAAAAACAACCGAATTGATAATCTCCTTTTCGGAGGTCGGTTGAAATCATAAATAATATTTCCCACAGAAGAGCAAGTGACTTCACTAGTTCAATCCCGCGGCGACGCTCTCTGGCCGTTATTATGTGAGAGACGCGCCGCTCTCGTTTCTTCACTTTCTGACATCCGCAGCGCGCCCTCTACCAATATAGGGTAAGTAAAAAAAAAATAGTAAATATATTTAATACTAGCTGTTGCCTGGGGCTCCGCTCTCGTGGGAATTCCGGGTTAAAATATAGCCTATATATTGTTCCAGGGTCCGAGCAATCTCCATTTCCAAATTTCAGCCAAATTGGTTCAGTTTTTTTCCTATGAAAGAGTGACAAACATCCATACAAAACTTTCACGTTTACAATCCATACTTCCATACTAATATTATAAATGCGAAAGTCTGTCTGTCTGTCACCTCTTCACGGCTAAACTGAGGGACCGATTGTGATGAAATTTGGTAGGGATGTAGTTAACGACCTGAGGTCAAACATAGGCTACTTTTGGGCGCGATATAACCGAGTCCCACGCGAGCGGAGCCGCGGGGAACAGCTAGTAATTACATAAATTAATAATAATACGTTTAAAATAATGCTGAAGTTTAGTTCCGCGATCGGACCGCCTTCATGTTCGCGTCTTACGAATACGTATGCCATGCAGTCTCTCCCGGGGCCTGGTAGAAAGGGCAAATCAAAAACGTGCTGCTTCAGTTCGATGCTGAAGACCGGGCTATGTGGACTAGAAAATGAAGGAAAACGGATCAATAATAATAATCATTATTTTTTTGTGAACATGTGAAAATAAGGACCCTTCTCCTATTAAGCCCTTTACCCTTAAGCTCCCCAGTGTTTCGGAAGGCACGTTAGGCCGTTAGTCCCGGCCAAAGAATTTATATACAACACTAGAATACTTCGGAGGACAAAAGCCGTTCCCGAAATAACACCTAAAGTTTATAGGTATCTCTTTCTAGTAAGTTGTATAAGATTCAAGAGGAAAAGGGACACCTACAAATTTTGGACCTTTTTCTGGAACGTTAGGTATTTGTATGTAGGCTTTAAAGGAAAATCAACTTTGCAGTAGAGTAATAAGGATTAATTTTGAATGTTGTTTTTTGCGATTATTGTTATTCGTAAGCATTCTAGTCTTGTATATAAATTCTTTGGTCCCGGCTGTTATAGGTAGATAGCAGTCGTTAGGCTGTGTCAAATGCCTTAAGACAGTCTGAAAAATCTGACAGTATGGCCATTAACAATCTAACACACCCGGAACATGTTCCTATTGGTCTGGTTCTATCTTGAACTCCTCGCTCAAGATAAAAATGCCCCTAATAGCGACCAATCCATACATGACCTCACTCGCCGTCACTTAACGCGCGCTATCGTTACAAAAACGCCCAAACTAAGCTATCGAGGTCCTCTAAATTATTTCTCCCCCAAATTACAGTAATTTATTTACATTATCATTTATTTATTTTGTTTCAGTGCAACCCCGCAGTCTGTGCTAGCCCACACAGCAGCGCTGCACAGCACTCTAGCGCTCGAGGCGATGAAAAATAAAGTGCACATCGACCACACTAGGAAGCGACTGGCCACTGCGGTCAATGAACTAAGCGTTAGTAATTCATGACTTATACCTATACTAGCTTCGCCCGCGTAAAGTTCCTTTGGGAACAGTGCTTTTTTCTGGGATGAATGGTATCCTGTGTCCTTCTCAATACTCCTAGCTATATGTATGCGAAATTTCAGAAAGATTGGTTCAGTAGATAGGGCGTAAAGAGTTAACAAACAAACAAACAAATATACAAATTCACTATCGCATTTATAATATTAGTTGGGATTGGGATTATATAGATAAACTAGCTTTCGCCCGCGGCTTCGTCTGCGTGAATTTCCCTCGGGAACAGTGCTTTTTCCCGGGACGATAGATACCCTATGTCCTTCTCAATACTTATATCTATGTGTATGCGAAATTTCAGGAAGATTGGTTCAGAAGATAGGGCGTGAAAACGTAACAAACAAACAACTCACTTTCGCAACACTACATAGTATAAAACAAAGTCGCTTTCTCTGTCCCTATGTCCCTTTGTATGCTTAAATCTTTAAACTACGCAACGGATTTTGATGCGGTGTTTTTTAATACATAGAGTGATTCAAGAGGAAGGTTTTTATGCCCATGCCAAGCCGGGGTGGGTCGCTAGTTTTTTTTTTTTTTTTCTCTTTATTTTGGCATCAAACAGTCATTACAAAAAATAAATCACATAAATGCAGAGCTAAGTAAGTGCAGATTTATATATGCATTTTCCTAATTTTATTTTTAAATGTCGCTAAAGACCAATCGAAAGGATCAAGAACAGAGAATTGTTTGTTATAAAGATTGGGACTACGTGAAGTAAAACAGTTAGCAGTGTACTGTTTTTTGAAGTTTGGTGGTACAAGCATATTGTTGGCTGGACGCGAGCTGCGCGCTGGTCTGCGTTTTCGGACATCGAACGTTAATGAATTCAAAAGCGATGGAGAGTCAATTTTATTATTTAAAATTTTATATAAAAATATCATATCAAATTCCTTACGTCGATCTTGTAAACTTAATATACTGTGATGGTGCAGTGAAGCCGTATAATCAATCATCCTGGTAATTGCACATACGATAATTAAATTTTTTAATAAAGATCTTTTGTATTTTTTCTAAGCGTTTAATATGTTTTTCGAATTTGTATAAATAAACCCTTCTTTAACAGAATTATTTATCTGGCGAGGCGTGCGAACTCCTAGTATTGCGATGTGAACGCGCCCGTACCGCGGCTAGAGTGAACACGCTGCGCGCGTTACTGAGTGACGTCAGCAACAGGAGTGGCGCGTTTGACGTCGGAGGGGAGAGTCAGGCATATGCGGGGAAGAGCATCAGTGCTGTGGATAAAAACATTGTAAGTGGCTTAATGTATTAATCGTCAATTTGTCTAATTTGTGAAAGTCTAGTTAACACTCTGCCAGCTGTAGCGTTACGACCCGAGGTGACCCATGGGCCGCAACGCCAACAATTATAAAATGTCGTGGTAGGGGTGCCGTAGGTCGGACGCAAGTCTGTAAAATTTTGAAAGCCAAAAAAAATAAAAAAATAAAATGTCACAACAAGCCGAAAATGTCACAACAAGCCGAAAATGTGACTATGGCGACTAAGACCTTTTTGAATTTTGAATTTTGTCTTTTTTCCTTACAAGCTAGTAACTTAACAATACCATAAACAAAAAAATAAATAATCATAAATCTGTGGCAAGCGCCACACAGCGTTACTTAGTGACGTCAGTAACAGGAGTGGTACGTTTGACGTCGGAGGGGAGAGTCAGGCAGGAGTATCACTGCTGTGGATAAAAATTATTTTAAGTAGCTGTATCATTCGACAATTTGTTTATGTAATGTTACGAAAATAAAATTATGATGCCCCATAGTTGGCAACCATTGAAAAAGTTGAGCGACACTGGCTGTAGAAGAAATTCATGCAATCGAACATTCATTGTGGAACACACTGGATCGAGTCGAGACTCATGAACCTTATATGAGTGGACATAAGGCTTAAAATCGATTGGCTCACGGATTCTAGAAATCGGTGCGCATGTACCGTGTCTAGAATGACCTTGAAATAAAGGAGTGAGATGGCGATACCTCTGTCTCTCTCTAACTCTTCGGGAGGTATTGGGAATCTGGAATCCGCGCATAAGGAAGAGATAATTTGCGAATTTTACTTTTTAGGAAAGCAAAAGGGACGAACTGAAGAATCTCCTAACGAACCTGGCCGCCACAGAGAAGAAGATTCTGAACATTAGAGAGTGCCTCATTCATATCTTCAACGGCTTCCAAAGGGACTCGCCTGTGCAGGAGAATGACAGATATAGAGGTAAAAGTACATGGATGTACAGTGGGCCACATAGAAAATATACCACCTTATGTGCAAGTGAAAGATAAGTTGGTATATTTTTATATGTGGTTCACTGTAGCTACGTAAAAGTGAAATTTTTGCGTGTCTGGTGAATATTTCGTCCAATCATAACGCACTATACGAACAATCCCATCCGCTATTGGCTGATTCGTATGCGCCATGGCTGCAGTACGCTTTAGCATTAATTATGAGCGAGGTAGCATCATTCATTGTTATTGTATTTTAAATCTTATGTCGTAGCAACAAGTTCGTTATTTTATTGATTCTTTTAATTAATTTTGCGTCGGTAAAGCATTCGTAAGGATAGTTGACTCCAGGCACCTGCTAGCCATTTCATAGACATAAGATAGATAATATATTAATTTTGTTCATCAATTTTTTTATATATTTTATTTGAATTGGATTTTTAGACAAGTATGGGTTACACGCACAATATAGACACCGAAATAGGCGTCGGCGTCATTGTAAAATAAAAATCAAATTCAACACGGCCTTTTATTATGGCTCTTTGACAAACACAACTATGAGAACCAGAGCAAAACAAAAGACAAAACCTATAAAAATAAAAAAGTATTCAAAACATAAATAAATATAAAAAAAGGCTGATTGAGCCATCGGTGCTCAACACAAAGCGCTTTTAGCGGTTGAAATTCCTATAAATAACTAAGTTCCCATGTTACAGGTCATCTAGATTTCCCGCAGGAGTCGATAGCAAATCTCCGCCAGTTCTACGAGGAGAGGAGAGAGAGAAAGAGAAACAGAGTGGAGTTGAGCATGGACTTGGACGTCTCTGAGATATGCTCGTTCACGAATCCTACTGGTAAATAACTTTTTTTATTACATGACCGAGATATATGATGTGTTTCCTGCCCCCGAGCTCAGAATGTGGCAGAATTTTACATGTAGAATAAAATTAATAAATAATTATATAGACCAAATCACACAGATTGAGTTAGCCCCAAAGTAAGTGTAAGACTTGTGTTATGGTATACTAACTCAACGATACTATATTTTATAACAAATACATATATACATATATATAAACATCCAAGATCCAGGTCGATCAGAAAAAGATAGAACATTTTTCATCTTGACCTGACCGAGGATTCCACCTAAATAAGTGCGCATGGCGTCTCGGGTTGGTTTAATGTTCTAAGCCGTTCAGCAATTTTTCTTATTTACAATTTCTAGTAATTGATCGAACATGAATTCTGTAAAATATAAAAAAGCCTCACTTTCTGTAATGTTTTAAAAGCTTAGGATCAGTAATCATTTTAATAATATAATCCACAAGCTGTAGCCCGCGACTTCGTGCGCGTGGGCTTCCTGGGAATCCCCGTTTTGTTTGTACAAAGTTTGTCATGACAATAGCAACAAAAAAATAATTAATCAATTTGGTGCATTCGTTCGAAATTTGCAGACAAACGCCGTGAGTTCATTCAAATGTTGATAACTTATTTTTAATGAACCGATTTTGATGAACCAATCTTTAGATGTTTTGCTAAGTAGTGAGATTAAAAGTTTTATGCAAATAGGTTCAGTACTTTCGGAGATAAGCGTGATCATACATACAGACAGACAGACCAAAAATTACAAAACATTTTTTTGCTTTCTATTATTCTTTTTAGTGTCCCTCTATCCATTTCAGGCAAAATTACTAAATGTGCAGATAAAATATTTTTACTGTTTTATTTTGTACTAGCTGTAGCCCGCGACTTCGTGCGCGTGGGCTTCGCTGCAGATCAAGGAATTTGGCGGGAATCCGCGTTTTCTTTTATACAAAGTTTGTCATGACATTAATCAACACAAAAAAAATATTGGTGCACTCGTTCGAAATTGCTATAAATATATTTGCAGGCAAACATGCCTTGGGTTCATTCAAATGACGATAACATTTTTTTAATGAACCTATTTTGATGATGACTTTAAGCTTATATTATTATTTTTTTGGTGTGAATTTGATTGATAAAACAGATCAAAATTTGTTTTTCATTGCAGATAACGCTAAATTTATTGATGAACTGAGGGTCTATTTGAAGAAATTTAATCTTGAGAAGAATAGGAAACTTGTCTTGGAGAGGTATGTTCACTATATTCATTGCTATTATAGTATTTAGTAACTGCTTTCGTAGTCCAGTGGTAAAGTCGTTTGCCTGTGGATCCGGAGGTCGTGGGTTCGATTCCCACGGGAAGAATACTTTGTTTGTTTCTAGTTTAGTTAGGACATTGCAGGCTTGAATCACCTGATTGTCTGATAATGAAGATTATTCCGTGGCACGTTATGATGTTGGTCCAGACTGCTATTGCTAGTAGTCGTTAAAGGAACCACGTCAGAGGCCGAGAGGCGGTTCCGAAGAACTCTGACACCAGTGTGTGCATGGTTGGTTGACTGTGTCACCTATACGAAATGATGATGATAGTATTTAGTCCTTCCCATAAAAACATACGATTTCCCATAGGGAATATCAGTCTTTATTTATATGCCTACTAGCTGTTTCCCGCGGTTTCGCCCCGCGTGGTACTCGGTTATATCGTGCCCAAAAGTAGCCTATGTTTGACCTCAGGTCGTTAAATACATCCCTACCAAATTTCATCACAATCGGTCCAGCAGTTTAGCCATGAAGAGGTGACAGACAGACAGACAGACTTTCGCATTTATAATATTAGTATGAATATCTGTTGGTGATGAACTCCAGCAACACCAATATTCCCAAGGAAGGTTGACGTTAGGCCAGTCGTAAAAAAAATTGGAGGGAAAACAATGAGATTGTTTTTAACCGGACATCAGGTTCCAAAGGTTTGAGACTTAGACATATTTAGGTACATAGAGTTTATAAACAACTGGATAAACCCTAATTTGATGAGGACTGTGCTGTAATTACCACTATAAGTACTAAATTTCCTAATTTTAAGTTTTCTATGTTTGTATTTGAGTGTACACTAATTAAATAAATAAATAGTAAGTTACATCGATTTTAATCTGCGTAGAAATAAAATATTTGCGTGTTGAATATGAACAAACCCATCTGCTATTGCCCGATGCGCCAAGAATAATGTATTCGCGATACCTACTGAACCTTTTTGTTATTTTAGCGGCGAGAAGATTTGGATATTCCAAACCCTTCAGTCTTCGCACGCCCGTGCTCTCGCTAGATGGCAGCACGGCGACGCGGTGCCGCTTGTCTGTCCGTCTGTCTGTGTGTCCAGCGGTATCGCAGGCCTAGTACAACTGGTACACAGCAAGCAAACCATGGAGGTGATGCTTAGGAAGCTTGAGAATGGAAGGAAAATGGAATTTCATATTGGTGAGTACTTATACCAGCTTTTGTTACATACATCCATACTAATATTATAAATGCGAAAGTCTGTCTGTCTGTCTGTCTGTCTGTCTGTGTCTGTCTGTCTGTCTGTCTGTCACCTCTTCACGGCTAAACTGCTGGACCGATTGTGATGAAATTTGGTAGGGATGTAGTTAACGACCTGAGGTCAAACATAGGCTACTTTTGGGCGCGATATAACCGAGTCCCACGCGGGCGGAGCCGCGGGAAACAGCTAGTACATACATATTTTTGTTCATGTGATATCTGACAACTGAAATTTAAAGGTTTAGATAACAATGCATTATTATTTTACACTACATCTATGTAGAACATCCAAGATGACGACCTAGTTAGATTTGTAAGTTATCAATTACATGTTATCAAAGTTTTTTTTAGAAGAATGTAATTAGTATCTTATTTTAAAAATGTCTTATTCTATATTTACTATTGTTAAAATATTAACTACATACTTAATATACTATAATATATATTTTTTTAATAACTTTGTTGACCTAGGCCAGCAATGACTTTTAGTTTCACTGACCAGTCTTTTAAAACACCTACATTTTTGTTAAATTGGTACTTGGTACCAACGATTTGGTTCTTTGTTTTACATATACATGCGCATTGCTGGCATAAGCCAACAATGTATTTACCTTCCTTGAATACTCGGCCGTAAATTGCTTTATTTCCGGCCTCGACAGTAATGTACTATTATTTTTGTTTAGATTTGCCATCTATGAAAGCAGAAGAAGACCAAGCTTCGGACAAAATAAAGAAACGACTCAAAGAGAACCTCCTCAGCTTACAGAAGACAGTGAAAACCTTGGAATTGGGGCGGGATAACCTCAAATTCTGGTCTGACAATCAGATAAAGAAGTACATATCCCAAAATAGGCAGATTGACGGGAAAAGTTATCAGGAGTATGAGGCGTATTATGTAGAAACATGAAAAAAAATTGATTTATTTTGGAAGTTACTTTTTTGATAATATATTCACTGCGCTTTTTATAATCTTAATTTCGCACAATCCATCTGCTTAAACCGACCACCATCACCATCTAAGACTAATACCGAAGGTTTTATAAATTCATTATGTGATCATTTAAACAGTTTGAAATCGACCAAAAATATTACAATAGCTGGTGACATAAATATAAATTTAATACCTAAACCAAATGAAGAGTTATATAAGATAACTAATAGAATGTCGTACCTGAATATGCTTGCAGCTCATGGTATATTACCTGGACATGTTCTACCTACACGTAATAACTCCTGTCTTGATCATTTTATGTTGAAAATTAATAATAAAACACACTCCGCGTTTATTGCTATTTTAAATTCTACTATTACTGACCACAATACTACTTTGCTATCAATAAATAAAAATAAAGTGATTAAACAGGCGTGTAAAACTTCAACAAAAGTTAACTTCAAAAGTGCTTTAATATACTTACAAAAGAAAAACCTTACCGACATGTTATTCTGTGAAGATCCCAATCAATTAACAGACTCGCTCACTCAAATTCTGATGGAAACAATAAAAGAGAATACAACTACAACTGTTATTCCCAAAAGTGCACGTATAATTAAGCCATGGATAACAAAGGGCATTTTAAAATGTATAAAGAATCGTAATAAATTACAAAAAGAGCTAAAAAATGATCCGAATAATGAAATAAAAAAAATCACATATACTAGATACCGTAATTTTTGCAATAACTTAATAAAAAAACTAAAAAGACGCTATGAAAGAAACTTAATAAATAATTCTATTAAAAATAACAAGATTCTTTGGAAAAATATAAAATCTATAACTTATACTAGTAAAAAACCTGACACAAATTCAGAACTAACTGAATTGAAACCAACTGCTCTTGATTCAGCTAATTACATAAATGGGTTCTTTTCAAATATAGGTAATCAACTTGCAAATGAAATACAATCAACTTTGGCCAAAGGTGATATAAAGGAATATCTCCACCACCTTCCTAGTCAAACCCAATCTTTTGTATTGTCACAGACAGATTATCAAGAAGTAGATACCATAATAAAAAATCTAAAATCAGACAGTGCTCCTGGGTGGGATAATGTTCCTACTAGATTCATTCAATATATAAAAGATGAAATAATTCCAATTATTACTCATTTAGCTAATCTATGTTTTGAAAAAGGTACATTTCCCTCATCACTCAAAGAATCACTCATAACACCAATACATAAGGGTGGATCTGCAAATGATATTAACAATTACAGACCTATTGCAGTTCTTACTGTACTTGCAAAAATATTAATAAAATTATTAAATACTATACTACTTAATTACCTTAATACCCATAATATTCTTTCGGATTCCCAATTTGGTTTCCGAAATGGTATATCTACGGAAGACGCTGTCATATCCTTAACTGCTTCTATAATTGACAATTTAGATAAAGGAAAAAAATGCCTAACATGCTTTATAGATCTGAAAAAAGCTTTTGATACTGTCTCCGTCCCAATACTTTTACAAAAATTGGAAAAAATAGGTATAAGAGGCCAACAACTATCTATTTTCAAAGACTATCTTTCAAACCGAGTTCAAAAAATTAAAATCAATGACTGCATAAGCAATGGTACTAACGTGAACTATGGAGTCCCTCAGGGAAGTGTGCTAGGCCCAACCCTTTTCCTTGTGTACATCAATGACTTGTGCAACATGTCACTTAAAAATGGTAAAATTTTTTCTTATGCGGATGACACTGCAATTGTCTTTTCCGGTCAAAACTGGGACGATGTACGTAAAACTTCTGAACAGGGCATATCACAGGTTGATAAATGGCTTAAATATAATCTTTTGACACTAAATACATCCAAAACTAACTACATTTGTTTCAGTATTTATAATAATAACCAACCTACTGTTGACTTTGATGTTAAAATTCACTCTTGTAATGAAAACCCTGACACAGATTGTACTTGTCCTTCAATATCTAAAGTCAAAAGTACCAAATACCTTGGGATAGTGGTGGATGAACGATTATCCTGGCATCCTCAAATTGAACAGATGTCTAGTAGGATCCGTAAATTCATCTGGATATTCAAGACTCTTAGACATATAATGACACAAAATTTGTTAAATAAAATATATGTTTCACTTGTTCAATCTATTATTATATACTGTATTCCCGTTTGGGGAGGCGCATTAAAGACTCGGTTCCTAGAAGTTGAAAGAGCGCAGAGGTCTTTGCTAAAAGTTATGTATTTCAAAAAGAGAATTTTTCCTACAATTGACCTATATAAACTTTGTAATCTGATGTCTATTAGAAAACTGTATGTCCTACGCACTACATTAAGAACACAAACCTTACCTTATAATCCTAACATAGAAATTCAAAGAAGAAGAAATGCTGCTGTTGCTATTCCCCCAATAGTTAGAACTGAATTTGCAAGAATACAATTTCCAACACGCTGTTTATACTTATATAATAAGATAAATAGGGAACTATCAGTCCATGGTAAGCCGTACTTTGAGTGTAAATCGGTGTTGGTGACTTGGCTGGATGGGTTGAATTACGATGAACTGGAGGCCTTTATCAATCGTATACCTATATAGGGATATTATTGATGTTGGCCTGTATCTGTTGTGATTCGGTCATTCATTCATGTCATCATTCGGTTGTGTTTGGGGTGCGGCTTGCTGTGCTGGTTTTTGCATTTTATATACATAATACTAATTAATATTAGGTAAATACCAATTGTTATGTAAGAGCGGGGCCTCCTGGCACAGGCATTTTTTTGCTTAAAAGGAGGTTCCAACAACAAATGTAAACCTTGTAAATTGTTACCTAATAAACATTTTTATTTATTATTTATTTATTTAAATATTTTTTAAGAATAATATAATTTATTTTGCAAGAGTACATAAATAAACGTTATGTTTGCACGAAGATATTCGAATTGTTTCGAAATTACATATTTATATGTCTCTTGTGAATCGGAAATGGCTTTTTAACAAATTATAAAGCAATTATAGAGCGAGAAATTTCAGGACATTTTAATCCTTCGCGCTAAAAATGTATGATGTATGTGTAACGCATTGCCGGCGAAATAAAACACTTGCGTTGCGATATTAAAGTTCATTTTGAATCGATACCAGCACTCCATCTCTTGGTTTATAATGGACTATGCATTCTATTATAAATGCTAGCTTCATTGTGCGTTGGTTTAAATTACCTTGTTTGTGATCAAAAAGTTAAATGTGCCTTTGAATGTATAAAACTGTGATCAATAGAACAATACATTTATACTCAGTAATTTATTTTTTTAGAAGTCATTTCGTGATTACTTGAATTATTTTAATACTAGCTGTTCCCCGCGGCTTCGCCCCGCGTGGGACTCGGTTATATCGCTCCTAAAAGTAGCCTATGTTTGACCTCAGATCGTTAACTACAACCCTACCAAATTTCATCACAATCGGTCCAGCAGTTTAGCCGTGAAGAGTGACAGACAGACAGACAGACTTTCGCATTTATAATATTAGTATGGATTATTTGAATAAATGATTTGATATAATGAGAGTGTTTTACTTTTATCGCTTTAATCCGTTAGGTTTACCGATTACCGATGTAGCTGCGCAGGAATCAAATTATTGCATGTCGTGATTGATTATGTATCGATATTATTTCGTCCAATCATATCGCATCATTTGAACAAACCTATCGTCTATTGGCTGAAACGTTCGCGCCATATCTATGGATAGCACGAATCCTGTGGCATTTGGATTTCAAACTATGTAGTAGCAGCAATAAGTTCACTATTTCATTGACGACGTTTTTATTCGTTTTCCGTTGTTCCTAATCGGCGGCTTGCACTATTTTGCGCCATCGGAATTTACTGAAGCTACTTTTAAGCGTATCACTGTACTGTAATACCCACATAATAACGATCAATTCATATTAAGCCGGCAGCGGGAAAATCTTTGGAATAAAATAAAAAACATTCCACCTAATTGAGCACCTCCTTGTTGAAAAATCTGAAAAATAAAACTTAAACATCTTTCCTGTGTACGCGGGATTTGCTCTTCGATAGATGAAAGGTCTCGGTCGCGCCACAGTTCGAGAGACCCATTATTCTTATAAGCTTGATTCCCAGAGGAGGCAAACAATTGAAACTTCTGATCCAGCTATAGTTGTATCTGAATGCCGCGGTGTTATTGTTTTGAAATCCCTCGGCTGCTGCAATGATTTGTATTTGACGTAGGTACGATTTCCTTTGGTATGAATTCATATCGTATTGGTTGCAAGGGCAGTTGACCCTCTACACTGTGGTGTCAGAGTTGTCAATCGACTACCTTGGTAGATCACTGTTTTAAGGCTTCTTCGGTCTCACTAGTGCAACTTAAAAAAAAAATCTTTCTGTAGGTAGGTACCTAAGTGAGCTTATCAGAAATCCTCGCGCAACTTTTTTGCTAGTATCCTTAGCTTACATTAGAACCTCGAAAGCAAAGAATTTTAAATCGCGCGCGGTAATCTATGCTCAAAAGTCATTGAAATTTTACAAAAAGTGTCAAAAGTGGCCGTTTTAGGTTATGGTTATCTTGCAACTGCCTCAAAATAAGTGTACGAGCGATCGACATTTGTTTGACCTTGGTTGGATCTTGACTTGGTTAAATCAGTTTTATCAGAATCAGTTAATTCATTTTAACAGTGGCTTTTAGTTATCATCTATTTTTATTAGTAAATAGGGGTACTGTTAGTAGGTAGGTAGGTAGGTACATATTGTAGCAGAGGATTTAAATAGGCCACATAGAAAAGCAGTTACCTACCTACTGTAGGTACCTACAAACCTAAAAATGCCATAAGTAAAACCACATATACCTACATTATACACCTACCTACTTATAGAATGCTATGTAAAACTTATAATACCTACCTACCTACTTAATAATTATAATACTACAAAAAATGCAAACTTTAAGGCTTATACATAGTAGTTAGGTACCTATTTACCTATATTTACAAGTATTACTTACAATACAACAATATTAAGAAAAATAACAAAGTGACGCCTAGCGCCTGTCCGACGCTTAATGTCGTAAAATATTAGAGGTTTCGTAGAAGTAAATATTTTCTCGGACAACGCCAGCCAGCAGGCATAGACGCCTTTTCTATAGTTAGTAACTTTCTATAGATATAACTTCTATAGATAGAACCATTCTAGCAACAGCAAACGATAGCAGAATAATAATAATACCACAACTCAATACATGCTATTTTCATTCTTAATTCTTAGGTAGTAATAACAATAATTCCATAAACTCATTGTTGAAAGAAATGCTTACACTATGCCATAGATTATGAACCTTATTATAAGTGAGTGAAGGCCAAAAATGTTAATTAGGTTATCGGGTGGGTTTTAGTGTGTGCGAAGTAATAATAAAACCAGTTTGGCTTGGTGTGCTTGAGTGAGTGACTCAACTCAACCAACTGAGCGTTGCAGGAGGCGAACGAATGATAATTATTATTACCAAACAATTTTTTCGTTGAGCTGTGAGACTACGGGCACGTCATCCGTCTATTCTGATATTTCTGATTCTGTAAATGTTATTGATTATGTTATGTAATTATGTATAATGTAAGTATAATCTAGGTATTTTTACTTATGACATGCCTGTTTGTGTATTCGTACCTAGGTAGGTACTTATTATTTTATTATCTGTAAATACCTACATCATCGACATAGGTAACTATTACTTTGTAAGTATTGTATTCCTTCGTAGGTAAATAGATAATACTTTTATATTAGGTAGGTAGGTAAGTTATGTATGATGCCATTATGAATAGTAGCATTGAAAATTTTAATATATCTAAATATCCATATCCATACTAATATTATAAATGCGAAAGTCTGTCTGTCTGTCTGTCTTTCTGTCTGTCTGTCTGTCTGTCTGTCACCTCTTCACGGCTAAACGGATGGACCGATTGTGATGAAATTTGGTAGGGATGTAGTTAACGACCTGAGGTCAAACATAGGCTACTTTTGGGCGCGATATAACCGAGTCCCACGCGGGCGGAGCCGCGGGGAACAGCTAGTAATATAATATGTAGTTAAGTAGGTATGTGTCTTGTACGTATGTATATGTAAGTTATTAAGTATGTAAGTAGGTATACAGTAATATTATATTCTACCTAGGTAGAATAAGTACTTAGGTATATTTATTTTATATTTCTACACTTAGCTATATACCTACTTTGTGCTTTTTTATACTCAGTATTGTACCTAATTGTCTTGATTCACCCTCACTCGCCCTTTTTCCTTTCTCCCATGCCACCCACCCCGCTTTGTCCCTATCCACTCTAAAGGGAGTTTAACAAAGTAAGCTCAAATGAAACCCCAAACTAAGCCTGATATTCTGTCTCGTTCTCAGCTCAGAAGAGCGCATGCGTTTATTGATCGCTATTAGCGAAGCTAGCAGTAAATTACTTCTGCCTACCCACTCTACTCTCTACACATTTAACGCTCAATCTGAAGTTAATGCTGGCTGAATAAAAAAATATACTTACATAAGTACATTTTTAATTTATACATGGAAATGTTATTTGGAATTTGAAACTGATTGTAAATGGGATCAATATCCGATATCAAATCAATTCTTGATTATGCTATCACTTTTATGTAAGTACAGATAAGAGAAGCAAATAGCATTAAAATCTCGGGGTTATATGAAAACTACATAAGATCATCTATACATATAGGTAGGTACTTAAATACATAGATACATTTATGAAAATATGTGTGTGATTGGACATATTGCCTATCGTCACATGCACTTAAAACATGCCATTCGATAAGACTGTGCTTTGATAGACTGTTCTACCAGTTATACGCGTATGCTATCTTTGCCAATGAGATATCGGTATACTAATCTGTTTTATCAGACAGTATACAGAAACTATTTTGATAATTTATCCTTCGTCAATTCAATAGCTCACAGAAGTATATCCACAACATACTTCGTTCAAGATCAAGAAAGCTAAAAGTTAAGCTAAAACAGAAATACCTATCTACCTTCTGCAACTTACTATCAAAAGTACGCAGAAGTAGGTATATCTGGAAAACACTAAGTATGTGTTACACAGAAGTATATGCAATACACTATGTCAAAACTGTACAGAAGTATATGCAACACGCTATGTCAAAACTGTACAGAAGTATATGCAACACGCTGTGTCAAAACTGTACAGAAGTATATGCAACACGCTATGTCAAAACTTTACAGAAGTATATGCAACACGCTATGTCAAAACTGTACAGAAGTATATGCAACACGCTATGTCTAAACTTTGCAGAAGTATATGCAACACGCTATGTCAAAACTTTACAGAAGTATATGCAACACGCTATGTCAAAATTGTACAGAAGTATATGCAACACGCTATGTCAAAACTTTACAGAAGTATATGCAACACGCTATGTCAAAACTGTACAGAAGTATATGCAACACGCTATGTCAAAACTTTGCAGAAGTATATGCAACACGCTATGTCAAAACTTTACAGAAGTATATGCAACACGCTATGTCAAAACTTTACAGAAGTATATGCAACACGTTATGTCAAAACTGTACAGAAGTATATGCAACACGCTATGTCAAAACTTTACAGAAGTATATGCAACACGCTATGTCAAAGTTTACAGAAGTAGGTATATGCAACACGCTATGTTAAAACTTTACAGAAAGCTAAAAGTTAAGCTAAAACAGAAATACCTATCTACCTTCTGCAACTTACTATCAAAAGTACACAGAAGTAGGTATATCTGGAAAACACTTAGTATGTGTTACACAGAAGTATATGCAATACACTATGTCAAAACTGTACAGAAGTATATGCAACACGCTATGTCAAAACTGTACAGAAGTATATGCAACACGCTATGTCAAAACTGTACAGAAGTATATGCAACACGCTATGTCAAAACTTTACAGAAGTATATGCAACACGCTATGTCAAAACTTTACAAAAGTATATGCAACACGCTATGTCAAAACTGTACAGAAGTATATGCAACACGCTATGTCAAAACTTTGCAGAAGTATATGCAACACGCTATGTCAAAACTTTACAGAAGTAGGTATATGCAACACGCTATGTCAAAACTCTACCGAAGTATATGCAACACGCTATGTCAAAACTGTACAGAAGTATATGCAACACGCTATGTCAAAACTTTGCAGAAGTATATGCAACACGCTATGTCAAAACTTTACAGAAGTATATGCAACACGCTATGTCAAAACTTTACAGAAGTATATGCAACACGTTATGTCAAAACTGTACAGAAGTATATGCAACACGCTATGTCAAAACTTTACAGAAGTATATGCAACACGCTATGTTAAAGTTTACAGAAGTAGGTATATGCAACACGCTATGTTAAAACTTTACAGAAAGCTAAAAGTTAAGCTAAAACAGAAATACCTATCTACCTTCTGCAACTTACTATCAAAAGTACACAGAAGTAGGTATATCTGGAAAACACTAAGTATGTGTTACACAGAAGTATATGCAATACACTATGTCAAAACTGTACAGAAGTATATGCAACACGCTATGTCAAAACTGTACAGAAGTATATGCAACACGCTATGTCAAAACTGTACAGAAGTATATGCAACACGCTATGTCAAAACTTTACAGAAGTATATGCAACACGCTATGTCAAAACTTTACAAAAGTATATGCAACACGCTATGTCAAAACTGTACAGAAGTATATGCAACACGCTATGTCAAAACTTTGCAGAAGTATATGCAACACGCTATGTCAAAACTTTACAGAAGTATATGCAACACGCTATGTCAAAACTGTACAGAAGTATATGCAACACGTTATGTCAAAACTGTACAGAAGTATATGCAACACGCTATGTCAAAACTTTACAGAAGTAGGTATATGCAACACGCTATGTCAAAACTCTACCGAAGTATATGCAACACGCTATGTCAAAACTGTACAGAAGTATATGCAACACGCTATGTCAAAACTTTACAGAAGTATATGCAACACGCTATGTCAAAACTTTACAGAAGTAGGTATATGCAACACGCTATGTTAAAACTTTACAGAAGTAGGTATATGCAACACGCTATGTCAAAACTTTACAGAAGTAGGTATATGCAACACGCTTTGTCAAAACTTTACAGAAGTATATGCAACACGCTTTGTCAAAACTTTACAGAAGTAAGTAAGTATATGCAACGCACTAATAAAACGTTCACAGAAGTATTCTGCAACATGCTATGTTAAAAGTTCACAGAACTACAGGTAGGTACCTACCTACTTACCTCTATCCGCAAGATATTTCCTCAAATACTTAAGTAGGTACGTACCTACCTACCGTGCCAGTAAGTAGGTAACTACCTACTTACTTACAATGTTATTTTAAATGCCTAATCATTATTTATATATTATAACTAGTATTTACAAAAAACAATTTGCAACTTAAAATAATTAAAAAACATATATCCTACTTACCTATACCTATTTGCATAATGATTGTACATACATTTAATTAACAGTATAAGTACTTAGTTAGGATAGGACCTAAAAAAAGAAAAAAAACAAAGAAACATTCAATACTGTTTATACATTGAGTCAGTATTCAATTCAAGTATTAAAAGAATACCTACGCCGCCGCATAATTGGTATGCGACTCGCGCTGTCGACCCGTCGTTATTATTATTATCCGTTTGTTTAGCTCCACAAGTCGCGCTGCTTCTGCTACGCTACGCCCGCCGCCACTCAAAAGCGAGGTCATTACATTACATACAGACAAAATCCGGGCGACCCTCCGCTTATCCGATAATAAATTCCACTCCTGTCGCTACGTATATTTCTGTGCATAGAGAGCGCTGAAACGAGACAACAAAAGCGTCCCGGTTAATCAACACAAGTCAGAGCGAGATAGACAATATAAGCGTTGATGCCGCTTGGTATTTGCCAGCCAGCCAATACTGGCACGTCGTGTACCTCGCAGTGTATACTGGCAGCGGTTCTTTCTTACCTCTGTACCCGAGAGTGAACGGAATAGAATTTCGCTCCGTGCGTCGGCCTCAGCCTAGACTTGTGGGCTTGTGGGGAATCTCGTCGGGTTTCGTTCGAGTTCGATCGAAGCGAAACGAAGGATCGAGTCGTGCGGTCGCTGACTTAACGCGATTTCGTGACTATTATTATTACATTTGTAATTTAAATTTACATGATTACAATTGTAATTTGACAGTTCGTGGACTTGTTCTAGAATTATTCAATATAGCGATCATTACTGGATTTCATGTTTATTGCTATTGACAAGTGTCGTTCGTTTATTATGGCCTGCCATCGGCCATTTTGTATTTTGGTATTTCGATAGTCAGTGACAGAACTTCGCGGAAAATAATAGATATTTGCATTTTCCGTGATCGTTTGTTTTCCTATAACTGTAAAATTGGATTTTTTCCTAAGTGGGAAAAGTATTTGTGAAAATTGTTTGACTTTGTGTTTTAAAAAGAATACAGTTTGAACTTGAACACTGAATGTAAACTATAATAAATAGCATCACATTGGTATTGTTTTATAAAACCAGCTTGGATTATTTGGATGCAGTTTTTCGGAACATGATTGTAAGTGCAGAAATATTTAATTGAAATTAATTGTTTGTATTACAACACCTACTACAGCATGTTGTTTTATAAATTGTTGTGTTTTGCTATGTAAACTGAAACATTTGAAGACTAAAATATAAAACAATTAAGTATGTAAGAGTAGGTACTTGTTTATACTGTGGCGGCCGTATATTTACCTTTTACTTAAATCTACCATTTAGTCTAATTTGGAATGGTTTTGTTGTATAAATACCTATTTACCTACTTGTTCCTAGGTTCTTCTTAAGTCTTATTTTTTTGCCGATATAACAACACTTCTTCTATCTAAATTACAGATGTTTAGTAGGTACCTACCTAAATTAATGAAAATATATTATAATAAATTATTATCTAATTCAAAAACTCAAAATACCTATGTAAGTAGTAGGTACCTACACTTATTTACTGTAGGTGCCTGAATGCATTTTTCTAGCTTTATCTGTGAATAAGTTTATGGTAGATAACACTTGTTGTAAAAAAAAATAACAAAACAAAACAACAACTACTTATATATTTCAAGCATATCTACAATTTTTACCATAATTAAAAATGTCTCCTACAACACAGAGAGAGACACACTCATGAGAGATATAGTCAAACAAAACTTTAATAAATTATCTCTAGTAAATTTAACTTGTTCACAGGTATCTAAACATGGATAGTAAGCTTGAAACTGATTTAGCTTCTTCGCCAAGAAACGATGAGTCAGGTTTGTTTTAATTTTTTTCAACCTGTTTCATTTAATCCTTCAATATTATTTTTGGGCTTTGCATGTTTATCTTTATTAAGGTATTTTGTTATATTCTTTTAAAACCCTTCCTTAACTAAGTTGTTTCTTATTTAAGATAAGGTCGTACTTAAAATTTAAATAATCAGATCTGAAGACAAATTATTTTTTGGGACTATCTATAAAAACTTTTATTTTTGAAAAATTTCTTAATTTTTTTTAGTTAAAGATTATTGTCAAAGACAAAAGAGTTCAAATCAAAATGATTCTGATCTAATCATTTTATTTTTTCAACCCAATGCATGACCTAGATAATAAATATATATAAACATTATTAAAAAAAAATTTAAGCAGACCGCAGTCCCTGAAGCAATGGCTTAGGATGTAATGGGGGAAATGCTAGAATGATAATAAGAATTTATAATAAAAACTTATTGTTCACATCAAAATCAGTTTAAAATTTTTGTAGGTATTACCTTTTGTAATTCTTAATCTAAAAATCTAAAGTAATAAAGCCGTAGAGTTTGTTGTTTGAACGCTTATGACTTTAGTATTGCTGGATGGATTAATAAATCTTTCTCCTCAACATGATTCTTAGGTAAAGTTATAAAGGCTAGTAAATACAAGAGGGCTGATGAAACCGCAGAAAACAGCTTGTTAGAATAAGCAGTTTTAGTGTACAAGGGTTTGGAGAACAAAATAGTTTTATATACTGAAATTGAAAGGTAAACTCTAGGTATGTAAGTAGCTCAGGTTGTTAGGAACTTTGGTAATTGTTACATTACCTACTATGTATTATATTTAAGGTCTCTGTGATTTATTTTCATTATAATTAATTTAAAGTTAAATACTTTGAATTAGTTATAATGAAAGTAAATGTCCTTTTTTTATACATAATTTTAGAGCTATATTAAATAACTAGCTGTTCCCCGCGGCTTCGCCCCGCGTGGGTCTCGGGTTATATCGCGTCCAAAAGTAGCCTATGTTTGACCCCAGGTCGTTAACTACATCCCTACCAAATTTCATCACAATCGGTCCAGCAGTTTAGCCGTGAAGAGGTAACAGACAGAGACAGACTTTCGCATTTATAATATTAGTATGGATGTAGGTACACACATATTAAAAAAAACTGGTAAAGCGCGAATCCGATTCGCGCACTAAGGTCCTCTTTAAATCCGGGCTCGGAAACCTGGTTAGAATAAAAAACCAGCTCGTATTTCTGCCCATACGTTTTTACAGCGATCGCTAGCATTACGGTTCCACTTAACCGGTATTTCCCAAAAATATCGGTCTTATCGGTCCAGGTATTTAGGACCCTAAAATCGGCCGCTATACTTATTTACCACGTTAAAGACCGTTATTTTTGGGTCTTTAAAATACCGGTTCCAAGCCCTGCTTTAGATGCCCCTTTTAAATAAAAATACTCAGTTGAATGAAAATTGATTGAAACGCGCCGCGCACATCGCAAAATGCAGAGCTAGTGCTCTGCATTTTGCGATGTGCGCGATGCGATGCAAAAAAATTGCAATTAGCACTTCTCAAAAAGGGGACAATATGCACTTTAAACAAATATTTTGAGCACTTTACAAAATGTGCATTGGTTTTGGATGCTGTCATCGTCATTGATGTCTGGGTTAGCACTTAGAACAAATTACTTCAGAGCCTGCGGACCCTGCGGTTATAGGGATATATTTTAATACTAAACACAACATATAAAAATAGCGAAAAACACGCTTAAGAAGTTTTAAAATCTCCCAAGTATTTGCTAATTGAATTTTTTCCACCTCTTCACTTAGCCATCCGACTAGACTTATACTTGACTGGAGTACTGAGTTGACTTAAGTAGGACTGAAGAAGATTAATTAATTTAAGGAAGGTTTAAGTACTCGTTTCCAAGGCCATAAATATGTATTAAAAAAAAAATCAATAAAACATGTAACACATATAGTCGTCATCATCATATTTTATCATTATTCATTTTAATAAGATTTGCAAGCATGCCAATTTATTGCTATTTGTTTTTGTTTTTCAGATGGAGAAGCTCAGGATTCAGTAGACCAGGAGGAAGAAGCAGAAGACGAAGACCAAGAAATAGTAAATAAAGTCCCAAATAACAATGTTGCAAATATATTAAAGAAGTTACAAACCTCAGGAGCTCTTATAAAAAAACCTAAGCAGGAGCACAGGTGTAATACTTGTGACGAAGATTATCCCAATTGGGAAGAATTAGAGAATCATCTTATTCAGCACGTGTCGCTGCCCTCGGTGGTGCTCGACAAGCTGCCGTCCGACGACGAAGATACTCCTCCGTCGGGAGATGAAAACTGGTCCGATGAAGAAGAAGAAACTCCTCTGCCCAAGGCGGCCGCCTTAAAAGGGACGCCTAAAAAGATCGATATATCCCAACTGATGAAGCTCAACCTCAAAAAACCAACGGAGCAAGCCAAAAACTCTGACGCTGCTCTTAGTAAACTAAGCGGATTAGGATTCACAATTAAAAAGAATGCAACTCCTATAAAGAAAGAACCAGAAGAACAGAGCTCAAATGATGTAATAAATAAATTGGGCAAGTTGGGGGGAATTAAACTCAAGCTTAAATCCGATGGAAATAACACAAATTCTTTTAAAGTTGTAAATGGATTGAAAGATTTTAAAGCATCTGATGAAGAAGATGAAGATGAAAGTGGTAATGAAGAAAGTAAAGATGATCATGAAGGCGAGGATGATGAAGAGCAAGATAAGTCAGGAGAGCAGGATGCGTCTGGTGCCGAGCAAGACTCAGCTGATGAGGAAAATGGTGTTAAAAGTAGAAAGAATTCTGGAAGTGACGATGACAAAACTAATAAAATCAACAAAAAATTAGTCAATGCGCTCAAAAACTTGCAGGGTAAATGCGTGCAAGTAAAAACGGAACCTTTAAAAGTACCGAAAACTGAACCATTACAATCGGCTACTAAAACTTTAGCTCCAGAAGTTAAACAACTTCCGAAGCCTGGCAGGCCAGCAGTGAAACAAACGCCTAAAAGAGGTGCTAATCTTCCTTTACAAAAAGAGGCACAACCAGCTCAGATGAATCCAACACCACCACCAACACCGCCATTTGTACCTGAACGACGCGAATCTCAAAATTTGACTGTTAATAATGTTGTAGTAAAAGAAGAAATGGATTGTGGGGAGAATCAGACCACAGCAAATACTACACCATTGTTTTCTACGCCCATAAAATCTGAGAGAAGTTCTCCACCACTCACTAACACAACACCAATTATTGAATCAGTAAAAACTGAACCTGATGCGCCATCTGTCACAAATGCCCAACCTTTATTTTCTAATCAAAATATTCCTTCACTTACACCAATTACAACTCCATTATTACCTGTCACAAAGAAAGAGTCTGAAGATATGACCATTATAGAAATAAATGGTGATTCTGGTGATGATGATGACGATTGTTGTGTGGTTTCTGCCACTCCTGCGCCTGACGTTAAACCTGTAATCCCGAAAACTGAGAATCCTGCACCGATGTATCCTCCCCCGGTGTACCCTACGTCGACACCTGCATCACAACTTTCACAACCAAGTTACACTTCCACCCCGGGTTCGATGTTATCCTCGCGCCTTTCTTCCGCGCCTTCCACTGAAAAACAACACAGTTTCAATTGGAATGCACCCGATTCCAAACCGCACCTTGATATTCTGGAAAAAAGTACTGATGAAATTTTTGAAAGCTTACTGTCATCAGCTACGAAAAAAGAAAGAGACCTCGCGCTATCAGATGCTAGTGAATACATATCTATAGATACTTTAGGTCCACAACACACTTGTGACGTTTGCAATACAAGGTTTACGGAAATGTCTCTTTTAGAAGAACATAAACGTATGACTGGCCACTCCATGAGTCTTATTGCCCCATCTGCATCCTCTTCTCTTATTCCTTATAGTCAGTCTTCAAATATACTATCCAGTTTGTTACCTGTCAAGCAGTTAGCAGAACAAGTTGGAAAGTTGTCTGGTATGGGAAGTGGGCCAGGTTTCACACATCAACAAAACGTTATGATTAATATTCAAGCATACCCTGGAGCTGGGGGAACGATGGGCCCACCTCAACCATATAATACGTATCCTCCTGGTGCAGCTGCTTACCCCCAAGCGCCAAATAATATGTACGGAGCACCCGGTCAACCAATGCCTGGTCAATATCCAGGGCAGCACTACATGAGTCAGCAAGGGTATGCGCAATATCAACCGCCCATGTCTAAAGCTGGTTTCCCTGGTTCTCCTAACTCGTATGCTTCCTCTACCCCATATTCTACTGCTTCTCCTCTTCAAAATATGCAGCAGGCTTATGGACAAAATTCTGCAAGCATGATGAACACACAGGCAGCAATGGGACAGATGGGGCCTCCTGGAGCGATGCCTAATCAATACGCGCCTTCTTCGAGTCCCGGCGGCACGATGAAACCTCCATCAAGTGCTAACGTTAGGATACAGAACGTGCAAACTTTCGCCCCGGGTCAATTGGTCGGTGGCACGGGCCAGGAAATGGGAGGCCAAATGGCTGCACCTGGACAAATTGTTGGAGGCCAGATGCCTTCGCCTAGTCAAATTAGAATGGCTCCTGGGGCTACAGTGACGGGTGCTAGACCAAGGATGCCAAACACTGTCAGAGGCGCACGGCCTTCAATCAGACCCGGTATACAGGTGCATGGGCAAGTACGAGGTGGCAAAGCCGGTGGTCCTCGAATGCCACTAAAGAGGCCAGGAGGAATGATGAACTCTCAGGCCCAGAAGCAACGTAGACCAGATATGTTGCTTCCAGGGAAGCATGACAACGAAGATTGCCAAGTCATGGCTATGCAGAAACAAAGAGAAGGCCTTCCAATGATCCAAAGTGTTCAAGGGGCTAAAGACAAACTGAATCTCGGTAGCCAAATATCTATAACGAAGAAAACTGTGAATAGGGAAGCGAATGATATGGCCAGAGCATTAGCATCGCGAGGTATAAGTGTTAAACAAAAGCAGAAGAGTAGATCGCCAAGCCCAGAACGACCGGTGCCACGTATTCCCAATCTCGGTGCTGGAGTGAGCATCAAACATGCAAATAAGTCTAGTAATTTCTCTATACCTGAGGCAAAAGTAGGTGGAGGTATGTTGTCTTGTAAGATATGTAAAAAGATGTTTATGAACCAGAACTCCTTACAAGTTCATATGGCGAATGCCCATCCGCAGAGTAAAATACCAATGTTCAAATGCGACGAATGTCCGGCATCATATCCGAAGTCACTGCAATTACAGCATCATAAAAGGGTATTTCACAATGTCACTGGTCCAAATAGAGAACTAGGGCTGCCTGTTGTAGATCTCTCTCAAGAAGATAACTTGAAACGGCTAAGTAGTTTAGGTATATATAGTTTTATTCCGCTGGCCAATAGGGAGCAGGCTAGTGGTTGCTTCGGTATTCCAGTTGTATCCGTACATAATGGCATGTCTAGCAACCTTCAAGCTCTTGGTGCGGATGGTTTGTTGAGTTTAGGACCTTTAAAGCCCTTACCAAACTCATAAATGTACTTATATTTATAGTCGTTACATTCGCTGCGTTGCTAGTAGTGAGTGAAGTTTCCCTTACTATATTAATAGTTTCTAAAGACAAATCAATATTATTGTCTCGCAAAATATGTGTTGAGTTTGTACAGAAATAACATTCTTATTTACATTTAAATTTCTATTTATGCTATTTTGCATTTACGAGAAAATTAAATAATGAGCCTTTATTAATAGGCACGAGTTTAAGGTTCACGTCGCATGTTTATTGTTCAAGAAAATGGTTTCTAATAATGTGGAACCCTTTATCATAAAAAATCGAATTGTTCAATCAATCTTGAGTATAACTTGCATGTGTAATGAAGAACAACCAGTTTTGCATTCGAATAATTTCAGTTCCTTGTAATGTTTACAGTGAAACTGCTAAACATATTGTAATAATATAGGAATAAGGTTAGTAATACGTTACCCTTTCAATTGATAAATATTATGAATCGTACCAGAATTATGAATGTCTGTCCGGTACATATTGATCATTGTATATTATATTTCTATTTTGCATCTTGCAGCAAAATAGAAATATGAGAAGCCTATAGTAAAATGTAAAATCATATTTTTGTAAATTGTCAATCGACACAGAATTAAGTTTTAGATATTGGTCATTGATAAATTATTGTAATATATAGATGACCAAAGAAAGGGATTTTATTTGAAGTCGGTAAAGTCGAAATTACAGATAAATAATGATAATTAGAGCTATTGATTTTCTGGCAGCTTTTTTTTCGACTTGTCGTAGTTTATTAAAAAAAAATTTAAAATTCTTTGTAGTTAATTGTATTTATTAAATTCGACTAAACAAAACAAAATATGATTTTTTATACATCATTCATTTTTAAAATGATTGTACCCGACAACGCTTTTATTTCAAAGTTATAGATTTTGCTGGCCAAATTGCGCTTTCCTACACAAACATCGAGGTATCGTACGTCTATGTTGATTTGACAAACTAAATTCATGGCGCCGCTAGATTAAAAAAAATTGCCTCGCGCGCGATTTGAAATTCTTTAATGAGATATTTTGATAACTAGACGACCGAAATATAAAGCATTAACGATCAACTTCCCACTTCAATTAATACTAGTTATGCACACGGCTGACTAGCTTTTTTGTAAAATAATTTTTATTTTTAAGTGAAATTTTCCAATAATGGCACTTCTAGGAAAAATGTTCTTAGTTTTTCTGGTAATTTAAAATAATGACGTTTTATCGTGATTTCGAATTTAATGCAACGTTTAAATTTAAAGCAAGCAACTTTGCCTCTGGATAACTAAAATCTAGTTTACATGGTGTTAACGATTGTATTGTTAAGTCAAGACTATACACAGTTTTTCTGTTTCTCCCAATGGTTGACTGGTAGAGAATGCTTTTAGCATTAAGTCCGCCAATTGTATAAGTATTTTGTACTTATGGAACAATAAAGTTTTAATAAATAAATAAATATATTTATATGTTGTATCGCAAAGACAAGTTGAACAGTGGGCCAAATAGAAAAGATATTTGCTACAGATTTACAACCACATCCAATTATAGTTAAACAAACTTATCTCTGACGGTCGTGATGGCGCCACAATCTATGTCTATTTCACAAAGTTGTATTAAGTTTCTTTAGCTCAGATTTTAGCCAGAATTCAACGATGACTGGCTATCATCTACTGGTTTTAGTTTATCCCAATGTGTCTTAGCTTATGGCAATGCCGTTCGTAACAAATACTTGCTAAGTACGCTGCTACCTACTAAGTTCGTTTAATAATTTAATTACTTACAATACTTAATTACTAAGTGCAATAAGATCTTAAATATGAGATTCGATTTATTTTTGTTAGACAAATAATAATTATGACTCGGTTGTAGTTTAAGAGAATAAAAGACTTTTTATTTTGTTTTGAATAACTATGTACGAATATACGAACTATATTCTAATTTGATATAATGACACTTATTATTTTTCCTAATTTCCAACTGAACGGCGGCAACTGTGATAGTTAATAAGAAAAATGGTACCTTCTGAATATCATACATTTTTACAAATTGCAATCCTGGAAAAGGTGTTTACTAGCTCGCAATTATAATTTAGGTATGTCAACAATTCACTGGTACGATTTATCACCAGTACCTTTTCTACCCTCAAATCTGTCAATACAAAATATACTTATAACTTTAGTACAGGTCGCGTCATATAAAAAGAACGCTGGAGGAGAGCGGAGACATTAAAGTTGGTCAATACGGGAAGCCAACGAACCAATCGCGTGCGCCGGCGACACCCGCCCGCACCGCGCATCGATAAATTGCCTACTGCGCAGCTCAACAGCCAGCGTTCTTTTTACATGACGCGACCTATACCATATGATAACAATTTAAAATGGGCAATGTCAGAGAATATTATTTTATATTGAGCTTTGTATAAACACAAGTTGCAAAATCTATAAAACAAGGAGAGATATCTTAAGTTAATAAATTTAGTTTAAGAATAGTTATTACAAAATTTTGTATTTGAGTTAAAATTATAACAAACTTGTTTATGATTGATTAAACAAGAATTGCTAAAACGGTTTTTATTTATCACCATGTATGGGTTGGTTATATTATGGTTATGTCGCAGTAAGATAGATAAAGCCGTGATATAGTCATATTCCTAGTGATATAATTATATATACCGTAACATAGATATATGAAAGAGATTTATAACTATCTTACTAGGAATATAATTATTATACGGTTGCAATCTAGTAATATGTTTATCTGACTATCTAATCTAGTCAGATGGTTATAAATCTGCCAGAGAGTCAAAGAAAACAATACTAATTGTGTTGGTTTTTATTACAAAATTAAGTGTGCAATTAGTCACAATACTGTTTCTGCTGGACAAAGACCCCCCCAAGGATTTCCAAAATGACCGGTTGGAAGCGGCCTGGATCCAGCGCCTGCCTGCGACCTTCCTTAGGTCATCTGACCATCTGGTCGGTGGATGTCCGATGCTGCACTTACCGGTGTGTGGTCGCCATTCGAGAACCTTTCTGCCCCATCGGCCATCGGTTCGTTGCGCTATGTGCCCCGCCCACTGCCACTTCAAAAAGCTAATCCGCTAGGCTATGTCGGCAACCCTTGTTCTCCTACGGATCTCCTCATTTCTGATTCGGTCTCCTAGGGAACACCGAGCATAGCCCTCTCCATGGCTCTTTGGGCGACCTTGAGCTTAACTTATGAGGCCTATATAGTAAGGGACCATAAACTCATGTCATCACTGGTAACAAACACTGGAAGACTTAGTTTTAAGGCACTAAACGTTAAGTTACTAAACTTAATCCAGTAATATAACCATATTACTAAACTAGAACCGTATTATAATTATGTTCCTAGTAAGATAGTCATGAATTGTTTTCGTATGACTATGTTCCGGCATATAATCATATACCTAGGGTTATAACTATATTACGTCTTTATCTATCACACTGCGACAGTTATATTGACTAGCTTGCGTAGCAGCACAGCCCGTTGGTACTTATGTACCTACCATTTAACAAAAAAAAATTCTATCAACCTCGTATCGGTTCCTATTGCTCAGAGGCGTGTTATAATTTAGAAGAGACGTGGCGGAGGCCGATTGTCCAAGATAAGATAAACAATATGAACCTTAATAGTACTAAGCATAACGTCGTTTTGGCGTAGGAGAATTGCGCCATTTTTCTGCTCTTTTAGCAACGTTCCACCTACAATGCGACTTCATCGTGGTCTTCACCACCCGCTACTTTCTTTTGTTTCTCTATTTATACCGCGCTTATTTGAGTCGTTCGTTAATTCTAAACTCATACTAGGGGCACAGAGCAAGGAATTTTCATATCGTGCGCAAGTGCTAAAAAGTTATGCTCGGTATTGTGTTAATGGCCAACATTGAGATCATGGTGTGACCTAAATAAATAATAAAACAAAACTTTCCACAATGGTAGTATGTAATTTATTAGTTGTGTACATAATCTGGTACATAAAGCATATCATAAGAAATGCACAAATCCATGCATAGAACTGTTCTATAGAACAGGTGGGAACAAATGAAATTGACAACTGTGCTTACATTATTTACACATTCCGACTACACCAGAAAAAAATTAAATGTTACTTATTATGCTATCTCTGTTTGTGCATTGAAACCATAAAATCATTGGTACAAAATTGATCTGTTTAACAGAATTGTCTATGTAATTGCAAGGAAAATTGACAAATGCAACCGGAATGTTACTTAGTTTACATCATATTTGGTGAACACCTAGTAAACTTACTTAATATGTAAAATGACTAAATTAATGATACTATCTATGAAGTGTTAGACAGCTATTTAGCACTTATAACATGCTAATTTGATGACAATATTTTCCAATTGAGAAAGAACTTTGGGGCATTGGAATAAGGTTGATATTGGGTTGTCTAACAAGTGATGACCAGTTTATTCAAGACGGATGAGTTCCACATCAAAGATGAGGGTGGAGTTGGGAGGAATGACTCCGGGGTGGCCTTGTTGGCCGTAAGCATAGTCCGGCGAGCAGGTCAACTTGGCTCGTTCACCAACGGACATCTGAAATGACAGAATAAGGTGAATTATTTGTAAAGAAGGGTTATTTTTGAATTTGTCCCAGTCTAAATCTTAATTCATATCCATACTAATATTATAAATACAAAAGTCTGTCTCTTACGCTTTCACGGCCAAACCGCTGGTATGGATAGTTTAGGATTAGGGGTAAAATTCATATCGTTTATTTCGTCCAACATATGTTTAAGGATTGTACATAAAATATATTAAAACAGATATACTTTTGGGCGCGATATAACCGAGTTTCACGCGGAGCCGCGGGCTAGTTATAATATGTGGATGGCCCTCATCCAATATTCTTTTTTTGCTGCTGCTTTTCAGAATTCCGAATACAAAATGGGACCCTATTCTATTAGGTACCAAGATTTTGCTTTTGCTGTCAGTCCGTTCGTACATCTCTGTGCCAATAAGATAATACAGATCATGTGTTTCTATTGTGCGTTTGTTACTACAAATATGTTTGTCATACACGATCACTACTCAGAGTGTCGTCTGCCCGAGATCTCTCACAGGTACATGATATATTAAATTAAATAATGTTTGTACTCTTTAGTTTATAGATTTACTAACAACCCAGATAATGAAGTTCTCTTTGTAATTTCTAACATACTATGGATCACAGTTATCTGAAATAAAGTTTCATTAATTAATTAAAGCAGAGAGGTGGTAGCTGGTACGAAACCCTTTGTCTCCAACTCATATACCGATTTATTATATACCTATTATCATTTATTTTATTATATTTCGTGAAAATCGGGTGATGATAATCTACAGCCCCATTTTTACCAATAATAAAAGTAATAATTGTGCCAAACTTATAGTCTGCAAACTAACTCACCTTAGCAACACCCTCATCCCAGCCCTTGATAACCTCTCCCTTGCCGATCTTGAATTTGAAGGGCTTGCCGCGGTCGCGCGAGGAGTCGAACTTCTGGCCATTCGTCAGGGTGCCTGTGTAGTGGACCACTACTGTCTGCCCTTTCTTCGGGTATGTGGCCTCTGGAAAATACATGAATGAAGATTAATTAGTTATATCCACATTATTTTGACTCCAAAGTTAGGCTAAGAATAGACCAGCTTTTTCTACATGTTTAGGGACTAAACATATTTTTTAACTTTATGGATATTTCTGAGAAAGAAAGAGAAGACACATTTTGGGTAAAATAGGCTTAACAAAAGCTTAGTTTTTATGATAAATGGGTCAAAAAACAGATCTCAATTTACTTATTGGTGGATAACCACATTATCTGCAAAAAACTTTCATTCATTCATTCATTTAAAACCATTCCCAAGGATTGTTTAATAAGGTTGAGAACAGGCAGGCAGCTGATTCTGAATTGAAATAATCCAACTATTATTATAAATGCGAAGGTGAGTTTATTTATTGGTTTGTTACGCTTTCACGCCCTATCTACTGAACTGATCTTCCTGAAATTTCGCATACTCATACCTTTCATCCTGGAAAAAAGCACTGATTCCGAGGGAAATTCACGCGGGCGAAAGCAAGTTGTTAATAACAATTGAATCATAATAATTTATCAATGATTCCAAGCTAACTACCTACTGGAAGATGGTTTGTAAATTAAATAAGTAAGTAGTACCTTTGTTCTACTACTGTAATACTTTTTTACATTGTATTTTTGTGTACAAAAATTTAAAAAAAAATTATTGAACAAAAACAATAATTTATAGGTACTTATTAAAACAAACTTTAAAACTTTATCATATTAAATAAACTCTAGGTAATAACTACATGCAGTATGCAAATAACTGTTGACAGATTTGTGTATATGGTACCTATATGTTTATGATGTAATCATAGTGATAAGGTGTTGTTTACATTATCCATCTACATGTTTGTTTTCTTTCATTTACTAATTTCAATAACATATTACATAATACAAGTTGAGCCTTGCGGGTTTATCCCAGTTAATGAAACAGCAGGCTTGTTTTAACATTAAAAATATTGTGTACCTCCAGCAAATATTGGTATTGTTACTTGTCAAGATATCATTAATTTTTACCCGAATAATTTTAAAATTTTAGTTACCTTCTAACAAAAGAATCAAAGCCTTCAAAAATTTTATTACACCTCTCTTAACCATATAAGAATTAACTCATGGAATTTAGTGGCTTTAACTACCGCTACTTTGTGTCAATTGAGTAAACGAGCCCTGAAGAAACCAATGTAGCTTATATTCATGAATTGAGCATGAAAAATAATTTTTCAAATCAGATCAGATCTTTTAAAACCATGCAAGATCCAGTGAGTAAGCAACACAGCGCAATACATGATGTAAGGCGACATCTCCCTTACTCAATTGTTCTTGCTTAAGAGATAATTTACAGCTCAATTAGGTATATAAACAATTTTTGGTCAGCTAGTGTGTCTTTCCTTGCAACCTTACATTTATAGACAGCAAACATAGTTTTTAAATAATGATTAGGAAAAGAGAAGCACTTCAAAAGTGATTGGAAGAATAAGAAACAGAAGATAAAACATTTCATTTGATATGAAGCAAAGATTTTATAAAATAATATCTCAAACAAAAAAGGGGCCCAGAGGTGGATTTAGGCAAAGTTCCACAAACAATTAAATAATAAAGCAAATCAATGCTGTGTTGAATCAAGAAATAGAGGACATTGCTATAGACAAAAATGGAAGAAATTTCACCAACAAGAAGCAATCTACAATGTATTTGTTGTATAAGTAAATATGATTTAATATATATATGATAAGCTGTACAAGTTGTTGATAGAGAGTTGGAAGTCAGGCTGTAAGTGATCATAAACCAAGATACAATTAGATCTACTTTAATGTTACCCACCGGTCATGTCTTTAAAAGGCCTACAGAAGTAAGACTTTTGAAGGCGGTTTTTCATAGTGCCTTTAAGTCAAGGACCTATAAGAAGACAATAAAATATCCATTTAAGGTTATAAAATTTACTTTAATATGTAAAATTGTATAATTACATATGGATATCAATACACATTAATGTAATAAATTAGTGAGAGTAAATCCCCATATCTAGATAATGTAAATGCCAATATAATACATATTTTTAACTTACCATCGCCAGGAGAAATAGTCTCGACATTAACACCCATGATTATGTGGCAATGAAATTATAATTATAAATCGATGGTATTAAAAATGAAATATGCACGCGACAACAACGCGGCCGGAATTTTGCAATGGCGGCACGGCGCGGCGGCAGCGTTGCGCGCAAAAAGGTTTGACAGTGACAAGTTACAGGGATGCCTGGGTGTTTTGGGATAATTCGTGCGTGATGTTGGCAACACATTTAGTTTCGATTGTATCGATATTTTTATCCTCTAAGTAATCGTTTTGGTTGCCACGTTATGTGTATACGATACGTTTCATTTACGCGACTTACTTAAGTTTACACCGTCCAAAGGGGTTACTATCGTCTCTTAAAACCATGCAAGTTCCAGCGCGATACATGATGTAAGGCGCCATCTCTCTTCCTCACTGGATCTTGCATGGTTTAAAGAGATGGTGGTAAGCCGCCAAGCCTTTATAGTAAGCCCCCTGGATTCTTGGGAGGTTACTACCGTGACTACCGTCTCTTAAAACCATGCAAGATCCAGTGAGTAAACGAGATGTCACCTTACATTATGTATTGCGCTGTCTCACTTACTCACTGGATCTTGAATGGTTTTAAGAGATGGTAGTAAGGCCACCTTACTATCATCTCTAAAACAATGCATGAACGATAAGTAAGGGAGATGTAGGGTGTGTTCCCATAAACTTTTTTCATTATTTTAGCCGCAGGCTGTCTACTCTGCTGGACATAGATTTCCAGAATGACCGGTTGGAACCAGCTTGCATCCATTGCTTGCCAGCCACCTTCAGGGGTGTGAGATGCTGCGCTTGCCGGTGCGTGGTTTGTAAGAAGCTTTCTGCCATCGGCCATCGATTCTTTGCGCTATGTGCCCCGCTCACTGCCACTTCAAAGCTTATCGTAATAAAACGTAATTTAAAACACCGGCCTAGGGTTCTAAATACCTGGTTGAGACCGTTATTTTTGGGTATATACCGGTTGACTGGAACCGCAATGCTATGGGTCGCTGTATAAATGTATGGACAGACAAATTAACTGGTTTATGACGGTTACCGAGCCCTGCTAGGGTACAGGACTCCATAGCCATACGGCTTGGGATACAACAGGAAAAACGCTGTGTAGTGAAGGTAAATATATGACTAATAAACATAATCATTTCCATTTAAAACTATCTTAGATCTCATTATCGGTTGTTATTTAAAGATAATTAAATGAATAGAAGTTTCCTTTTATTTCTATTCTATTTAATCAGCGCATCAACTAACCGTGCGTGTAGTTTCCGGCTTAAGAATAGACCACTTCCTCTCTGTTCAACAGGGGTCGAGTGCCTCCTGCATTGACTTATCCAAGGAGTGGTGATGGTCCTGTGCAAGGCTTTAAAGACAGGGCTATAACATCAGTTTACTGCTCCTATGAGTTGTTTGTAAATCCTACAGATATGATCCTACTTGTACGCTAGCTGCCAAATGGATCCCATAACTAGGATCATAGACAATATGAATCATACTTATGTAAATACTAGCGACCCGCCCCGGCTTCGCATGGGCATAAAAACCTTCCTCTTGAATCACTCTATCTATTAAAAAAACCGCATCAAAATCCGTTGCGTAGTTTTAAACATTTAAGCATACAAAGGGACATAGGGACAGAGAAAGCGACTGTTTTATACGATGTAGTGATGATTATAGCGTCATATGTTAAAAATGACTCATATATCTATGATCATATTTCTATGATAGTCTTAGAGAGAGGGCCTTAAATAGATAAGAAACAAAGACTATGAGATGAGATTTATCTCCCTTTTGAAAGTTCCTGTGCTAGAAGACATTGTTCTATGATGATGTAACAGCAACAGACGCAGTGGAGTTTGTGGCGCCGCTTCTTCTCCACTTGGGCTTTGGAAGTGGTGGTAAACTTAATTTAAGTAATGATTGACGTCAATAAGTGATAATAATGTCGTATATTGAGAATAAACAACTTGAATTTGAATTTGAGCCACTTTCTATAATCGCACCTTTGTTAAGTTTTGATATTATTATATTTTACATTTTGGCGTTGTGTGGTATAATAGCCCTCCATTTGTTTCTTATGAGGCCCATGTATGTAAGTGCAGCCAAAACTACGTAGATCTGTTTAAAAAAGTAGTCTTTTGCAAACTAAACATTATCCATTTAAAATAAGCCAAGACAGACATAGAAACAATTTAATATATGAAGATATCGTTAGAAATGGATTGTTGACCATTTCTTCGTAAGTGTGAATCACCAACAAGTAGGTAATGTACATCTAATCTTATCGTTATCAAGTCACTGTCTCTTTGCGGTATAAATATACAGGGATGCGTACCATTATCATGTTTAGTTGAGGTCGATATACCTACTGAAAGTATCATTCTGTTGGTTGTATTTATATTTTTTTTAAAGGTAAGCAAAGAAACAGTTATATTACAAAAATATTTTTGTGTTTTGAAGAGAACAATTTTTTAGGCGCGTTTTTTTTGAGATAAAATAAAAACAGTCCGGATGTGCCAACGAAGAGATAGAGTGTATTTTTTGGGAGATCGGTTACGCTGAGTTCAATGGTTATTTTTCATTTCAATAACCGTTAAACTCACTGATCTCACAAAAAATACACTCAATTACCTCAATTATATCACTTCTCAGTCGGATTCTGTAAAATGCAGTCATGATATAGTTGCTAAGAGCAAACACGGTAACTCACCAACCCTATGTACCGTTTTCCTGGTTGCATCTCAACTCAAGCCATGCGTAAGTATACACGTAGAAAGCTGGCTATCGGCGACGTTCGGCGCTAATCGGTGCCGACTAGGCATAGGCACAAAGTATTGGGATTATCGGAGTCGACTACCTGCGCGGGCTAGTTCCGATTGGTACCGAAAGCGTTGACAGATCGGCGCTGATAGCTAGCTTTCTACGGGTATATGCACACATGGTGGATATACCCGTAGAAAGCTACGATACGAGTATGTCTGACGTTCTCGAGTAAAGGGATATATTTAATTCTAGGGCCATATTTAAACCGGCCGCTTGTTAACCCTGTTGTTTGTGGAATCACCATCTTCACGGCTATCTCTAAAAGGCGACAAATTACTTTTTTTTTAACTTTGGCGGGAAGGAATTTCATTAGCGAAAAGTCCACCTTTGTACACATTGTTAAATTTGTATTATAGTGTATAATTTTTATGGTAATTATAATGAAGCGCATATCAACCTGTTTACCTATCTATATTTTTATCCTCAATTGCTCCTATTTCAGATGAAGTCCATACTCCTGGTAGCAGCTCTGTGTGTGCTGGGCGTCACTCAGAGCGCAGTAGTGAAGGCTCCCGTGCCATCCACTCCTGCCTTGAGATACAACCTCAATTTGGGCTACATCAGCCCTGGAGACAGACTGCTGAATAGGTCAGTGACATTAAATATCTTTTGAGTTATTTTTTATCCCCCGTATTAAGAAACGTTTGTTAAGCCTATTTTAGTTAAAATGTGTTTCGTCTCGTTCTTTCACATGTAGTGTCAGGTAAGAGAGAAAGAGCCAAAAAAATATTTTAGCTGAAATGGGCTTATCAAACGTTTCTTAATACGGCGAATCTTTATCGTAAGTTCAGCATTGAGGACCTCGTTAGCGTAGTGGGGCATGTGTGGCTGTAACGGATTGCGTGTCAAGCAGCGGTAAGCGTAGGCTGGTTTTGGATTGATGGCATATCTGTCTTAAGCTCTTCCGTGATTCGGAAGGTACGTTAGATCTACGCGAGTACTCGGATCATGTTCCTATTAGACTGGTTTCCCTACAAAAAATAAACAATAGCTCCATTGTGATAACCATTGTACATACTAGGTACCAACAATTTGGATGTCCACTCCCCTACCTATATATAAGGTTTAAAATTATTCAGACTAAGTAAAGTTTTAAATATGAGAGTAGATGGATCCTAACTCTATGTTCTCTATCCTAATTTTTTTTTCAGATCTTACCTGTATCAGCCACCAATTCCTAACTCAATCCAGTACCAAGACTTTATCTACCGCGGAAACGCCACGACCAGAATAACAGCTATACAAGTGAATGAAGTTGGGTACACTCAGTATGCTATCCCCTCCCTCAGGTCTGGGGGATTGGGGCAAAATAATGTCACAATTAGGGTACAATCTGCCAGAGGGTATGGATACTATTACTTGATCGATATATGGGGACGATAAAAAGTTAAGTAAGTTTTGTAATTGTAAATAGTTGATTTAAGTTTTTCCATTGAATCAAACAATTCTTCAGTTTATTTTTACGGATCTCCTAAAACTAATAAGGAACCTATGGAAGGAACTTACAAACTTCTATAAAGGTAAAATTCTATCTGTTTTGAATAAACATATTTGCTAAAATACTTTTTTTTATTTAGCCCTCAAGTTTGAGCTGGGTGAAGTATCACTTACTTACCCAAATCTTACCAAAATTAACGCAGCAACAGTCGCCGCCACTTAAAGTCGCTTTACTAATATTTTAATTTATTAATCTGTCCTGTTACTTTCATAAGAAAAATTTCTTCATTTTGCTTTGATGTGATTCCCCACAGAATAGAGCCTTCCTCTTTTCGGGCGCATGTCGTAAATGGCGACTAGGTATGTAATGAGTCTGTGGCAAGAGAAACGAACGAAGAGGTTTATTATTTCTTTAGGAACTTCTGACTGATGGTGAAAGTAGCGGCATTCAAATATTAGTTGGGTACAGAGCAGACAGCCGGTTGTAAAATGAAATTAATCTAATCTGTGTAAATTATCTCATGGAGGAAAAAATAACGAGTTTTAGCGGTCACAGGGCTACGAAAGTAGCAGATTAGAATACCAACTGGTAAAAATTCAGTATAAATATTCGCATTTATAAGGTTCACACTAACAGAAACAAATGGGTTTATTCATAGTTATAAGATCATAGGATACGGCTAAGTATTACAGTATTTTATTTTTATCAACTCAAAAGTTTTTGTCTGTATACGGAAGTGCGCCTGCGTACATACCTAACATTTTCTTTTGATACAACAAAAAGTAGGTACTTAATCTAAGTGCCTATGTGTAGAAATTAAACTCAAATTTATACAAATATAAATATATTATAACAAACATCGTATTCAATCTTAATATCAACATGTAGTGCCAGGCAATGGGAACAAATTAGGTACACAAATTACTTTATAATTATCGCGACCAAGTACGGGCTAAAAAAGGGACGTTCGGATACGTTTTGTCCTTTTTCTATCACCAATGTTAGACACTGAAAAATAGAAACAGGATTTAACTATTTTAGTTCTGATTTAATAATTATTTTTAACTAATATATAACAAAATAAAAAGGTCAACATTAATAGGTATCATCAACTATTATATTTTCTGTTTCCATATATAGGTAAGTTTATTAGTACTAATTCGTCCCTTGGTTGCGACAGTTAATTTTCCTAACACAAAATATTACATAACCCATACATTCCTAAACACCAATAATAGACTTATTTAATATCCATCACATTTAAGCAGTTACACAAAGAAAGATCGACCACGTAAAATAAATAAAAACCTAATCCTTTTTTTAAGCCCATTGGGACGCAATTTAAGCCAAACAAAGCTATGCCATGTATTATTGTATGTGTAGTTGAATTTTATGAAATCTACTCTATCCCACGGAGGTAGGGTAAAGGTATCGAGAATCGATCAGTAGGTATGTAAGTACTAGTATTAAATAGTCTTTATATTATGGTTGATTATAAGGTTCTGTAGTATATTGCTATCATGAGTACAAAAATATTTAATTGTAATCATTCGTTATTATATATTTTTGTATAATCAACTTATTAAGAATTTGGTAAAGTAAAAATGTGTGTTAGTATATTATATTAAAAAGAGAGAAGTGAAGTAATTAGGTGATGGACTGGCGAACGAATGATATATAGAATAAAGAAAGTAGGGTTTGTAAGAATATGTTAAGAAAAAACTTTCGTAATATTATCTATTTGAAGTATTGGCGGTATGTCAAGACAACGTTGAAAATTAAAGTTGTCGGTTTTAGAAAAGTGAAAAATAAAGAAATTTGCCTGCAGAAAAATTAGCCGTTACAATAGCTTATAGCTGTATTTCATGAATTTCTTGACGAACTGAAATACATTGTTCTACCTTATCTAAGAACTCCAATGTAACATCCACTCAAACGTATTTTAGGTAATTAATCGTGCTGTCTTTGTTTAAACAATACCAAAACACATGACAGCATGATATTTATGAAGTGAAAATTTACCTTCACGACTACTTTCTTAGCCTGAAAAAGAGAGCAAATGTTGATCCCATTAAAAAAGATGTCAAATTTTGCAATAATGTTGCTTTATACATTTCATATTTTTGTTGGAACAAATAATTGTAAAGAAAAGGAATAATAATAAAACCATTATTTCAAAGATATTTATATATTTACGATTGGGATCAAAATGTGCCCTTCGTTTAACTGCGCGAGTGTGAACTGCCACTTAAAATAAGTTTGATTAGATTTAGCTGAAACCCTTTAAATGTTATTTATTTACTTCTATAGTTTGTGCTTTAGTTTTATCTGTAGGTATGTTTTAAAGCTAGATTATTTCATCACAACACTGGTTTTTAGACCTCACTTTGCTTTATACGTAATATTGAGTGAAAAGTAAAATTTTTAATATGTGCTGAGATAATAATAACTTTTATTCCATCAGTTACAGTTTATTTAGAACTGTATTTATTGTTTAAAAATAGATCACAGTTCAAGAACAAAATGCCATATTTTATAGATTGATTCCTATCCCTAAAACATGGTGGCCAGGATCGGGTAAGTGACGTAAACTGTACCGTTTACCCCATTTAGTTACTTCTACACTTGGTCAGTAATCTAAAGAATTGATAATATCTATGTCATTTTTATATAAACATCTTCAAATAAAAAGCAACAATGTTAATTTTTTTTAAATACTAATAACAACGATGACTGGATTGACAATGAATTCCACTTACATCCAATATCTTGAATTTTAATAATAATAACATTAGATACTTAATTTGTTAAAAACATATGCACACAATAACAATAATTATATTTGACATAAATATTCTATTTATTAATAAATGTAAAATTAATAATAACTATAACATAATACCATCGGTTACAGCCACAAAAAATCCCGTGCTGGGTTTGCTTTTGTAGCTAATAGTGTTAACATTAAAAAACATTTTAATAAACAATACTATAAAATAACAATATCTACACATTTTCATGCTTTCTTGCAAACGTGGTAGCATCTTCCATTTATAGTTACCTAGGTTTTTACACACAACGACGAATTTTATAGGTCAGCGCGTTTACACAACTGTGAAGTTACTCGTGAGCCAAATCGAAAAATTGTTATTTTATCTCTGTGAATTTCAAATCTAAATAAAAAATATAAATTTCACAGAATTTCGATGAAATCGGAATGATTTTGTGAAAACGCGCTGCGTATTTGGACATTATATATGGGGCGAACATTGTGCGAGCCTAATCCATGTAATCTAGAGTCAATAAGCCAACAACATGCATTATGATTTAAAGCTAGTTACACCGATTTCGCAAACTCTTTTGGCTTACCACCATCTCTTAAAACCATGCAAGAACGATTGAGTGAGAGAGATGTCGCCTTACATCTTGTATTGCGCTATCTCTCTTACTCACTGTATCTTGCATGGTTCTATGAGACTGTAGTAACCCCCCTGATGTTACTAAAAGTTATAATAGCGACAGTCAAAAAATAACACGATCAGGTAAATATAGTCATAATTTTATGTGAAAAGTAATGTTAATATGTAATTTTGGTATAATATGAAGGACACGGTATTTACCGACTGTGGACTTTCTTATTTACCTGTAGGCTTAAAACGCAATTCGCTTATGCGTGCGTTTCAGTTTCAGATTTTGACATGAATCATTTGCAAATTTAAAAAATGTGTTTTTAGATCAAAATGTTTTTTTAGGGTTGGCATTATTTTTAATTAAGTGAATAAAGTTGAAATTCTACTTTAATTTAGGAACTTGAGAAAACAGATATGATTTTAGAAACTTTAAATGCTAGGTACTTGGTGTTATTCTGAAGTGTTTTCTTATGTTGACGAATAAAGTACTAATTTAAATTTTATGAACATTCTAATTCGTAGGGGCAATAAAAGTTTTATGCCTAATAGGTACATGAAAAATTTATATTAAAAATTTGAGTTTGTAAAAATAGGTACATAAATATTAATATTTTAATTATTTATTTGTATTTAAAAAATAACTTCATTTTGTGAAAATTATGAAATACCTAATAGTAAAGAAAAAAACTATTATTAAATTCGACAATTTTTTGACTAAATATCGTATAAGACTGTAAAACTTTTATGTGATGGTATGATATGTAGTACCTATCTATATGGAAAACTAATTTTTAGTTAGATATCCTTTGTTTTTCTCAATTTTAAATGATGTATGAAAATAGGTGTTTTGTAATGTAGAAGATACGCATATTAAGAAAAGCATTTTTTTTCAATATTTGGCATTTGATTTGGCATAAAGATGATAAAAACTTTTAAAGATTTCGATTTTCAAATTTTGTACCTTACTTTCTTCCCAGCACTTTTTGATTTGCCACGAATATTGGCATTGTCATAGAGCCACGTTCTTAAGTGCGTATACATTTAGAAAACTGGCTATCGGCGCCGATATATCGGCGCTTATCGGTGCTGGTTCGGCATAGAGTATAAAGATTGTCGGCGCAGACTACCTACGCGGACCGGTACTGATCGGCGCCGTCAAACGCTGACAGATCGGAGCCGATAGCTAGCTTTCTACGTGTATACTCACTTAGGATACTACAAATTCGTTCGGAAATCGGGACGGAGTGGCGAGTATCAGCGAGTTTCTCTAAGGTGTTAATGCTTCATCTTCTTGATTATGCTTGGCTAGGGCGAGGAGTATCATGGTAAGCTGTTTCCGACTGATCTTCCCGTCACTACTGTATTCGACGCCCTGCAGTATTGTTTCTTCGAATTCCAAAAGATCTTGAGCGTCGTAATCCTAAAAGAAATGAATCAAGGTTTATCCCTAAAAAAGTGAAGTGCTTCTTCCATTCGTCATAATTATTTATTTCATCTACAAGAAGTCCAATCGATTACTGTACCATAAATATAGGTACATACTGTATTGATTGAATGCCAGCTACCAGTAGAACAAGTTAAAATTCCCAGTCACTTCCGGCAATTTTTTTTTCACCATTTTGCAAGGGTCTTGGCAAAAACACTATAGAAGCACTTTTTTACTACCATATATTGAATGGTACCTAAACTGGGAAATACATATATTGGTTTTACCAATTTATATCTAATCTAAACTAATATTATAAAATGCGAAAGTCTGTCTGTCTGTCTGTTATCTTTCACGACTAAACCGCTGGATCGAGTGGATATAGTTTTAGACTGGTGGTCTAACATAGGCTACTTTTTGGCGCGATATAACAGACTACCACGAGCCGCGGTTAACAGCTGGCATGTAGAATAAATTACACTACTAGATAGGCTACGACTAACCTTTTTCACCAACTCTAATAAGTCTTTGAGAAAACCACTTAGTTCTTCGTTCTCGATGGAGCCATTATTATCCTGGAAATTACAATAAATTCATGTTAATATGCGAGTATTTTTAATCTAAAACTGTGATGCCCCAGAACGAGATGTTGACATGACGATGACGTGTTTTTTATTTAAATCGTTCTCGTATTATAAAGGCGAAAGTTTGTAGATATAAAAAAGAAACTGGTAAGTATTTTTTTTTATTAGCTAATCGGTTCCCACTGCTGGGCAAAAGCCTCCCCTTTTTGTTTCCATTCCTTTCGATTCTCTCTTTACTCCCTTATCAAAATCTCTTAAATCATCTGTCCATCTCATTCTGGGTCTTATTTAACATATATATAAGTATATATTTATTTCGTGGTGCATCCGAATTACGTGTACCGCCCAATCCCATTGCAACTTGGCTGCTTAAAGTTTCACTCCTATATCTATTATTTTGGTGGTGGAGCGCAGTAGAGTATTTTTAATCTAATATTAATAGGTAAGTAGGTAAGTATATTTTGAGAAATTCCACTCACCCTGTCGTAAAGTGAAAATACTCTTTCGATGTCATCTTTCGTTAACTTGGTCGCGCCCTGAAAACAGAGATATGATTTGATATTTTTAAAATTTAAATACACCACACCACATCTGCGCTTAATATAAGCTGGTTGTCTATTGCTGGACAAAAGAAATCCTTTCTTTTATTTTTCATCCAAATAGGTACTTGTATTAATAACACCACAAATTATAGAGTGCTTTATTAAGTAAAGATACAAAACCTAATAATTATGTATCTAAAACTAAATGTTATTGGCTTGTTCAACTAGGATGGAACTAGTGAGACAAGTCTGATGATCTGAGACGTTTTGTCTCACTTGTTCCATTATAAAAGTCGATGGAAGTACTGAGAAAAAAAAATTTCACTTGTTCCATGGAACCATTTGCCAATGGAACTAAGTGAGAATAATCGGTTTGTACTAGAGTGCTTGTCAATTGTAAAATGTAGTTATTGCAAATTACCTTTAAAGGCAGTTCACTAAAGTTGTAGATCCTGTTGTCAAAATGGTCTTCTTATATCTCGGTAATTACAAGTAATTTAATATTAAGTAATATTATTTAATATCTTGTTATTTATATTTAAGACCTTTTTTTAAATATAGTTTTTAAGGTTTATTTATTAAGTTTGTTATATTAATGCATGTAAATTATGTTAAAATAAGGGTAGTATTTAAACGCAAATCAATAAAAACAATTTTTGTATGCAAAAATAACCTAAATACATATCAAAATTACTGATTGCACAGCAAAATTTGTTTTACTTCTGTCACCAAGTCTGACACTCGCTCGCTTCGCTCGCTCGCTCACTGTTAAGGTCACTGTATAACCATAACCTAACCTACCTTCTGTCACAAAGTCGTCTTTTGACCGTTAGTTGCTTCTGTCACCAAGTTTTTAATTTAATTTAAAGTAAAATAATTCATTTGATATACAGAAATTGATGGGTGATTATTTATTTGATGTGCAATTAATAATATCCCTTAAAATAATTCAGATTTAATATTTACATTAGTACATTAATTTAATGTCTGAGATAGATTTTAATTAATGACAGACTGAAAATGGAAATATATTATTTGGCGGGAAGGGAAATAAAATCCTGAAGAATAAAGTCCAACATATATAAAAAAGGGTAGTATTTAAACGGAAATCAATAAAAACAATTTTTGTATGCAATAATAACCTAAATACATATCAAAATTACTGATTGCACAGCAAAATTTGTTTTGCTTCTGTCACCAAGTCTGACACTCGCTCGCTTCGCTCGCTCGCTCACTGTTAAGGTCACTGTATAACCATAACCTAACCTACCTTCTGTCACAAAGTCGTCTTTTGACCGTTAGTTGCTTCTGTCACAAAGTTTTTAATTTAATTAAAAGTAAAATAATTTATTTGATATACAGAAATTGATGTGTGATTATTTATTTGATGTGCAATTAATAATATCCCTATAAAAAATATATCAATTATTTATATTTTCGAAAAATAGAAAATACTTAAGCCAAATGGCTTACAGCAAGAAACTATATCACAGAGTAACAGCCGTGCCGACATACAGCCATGAAGCTTTTTGAAGATATAACATGCGTACACGCACCTTTTCGTTTTCGTGTCTGTGGTACTAGCTTGCAATTGCAACACAATCGGATATCTATCGGACTTCAGATAGTTATAAAAAAATATTTACTAAGTATTCTTTCTCAAAAATATTCATTCATATCAACTGATAGCAATCTTGTTTTATTCTATATTTTTTTATTGTGGCATTAATCCACAATATGGCAATCAAACTTATAGCTTTCAAACTTTTGTCAAATACGTTATATGAATTATTTTTATAACTTATTCAATAGGTCGAACATTTTTTTTACAACTAAACAAAGCAATACATCGTGACATGTATTTATAGAGTGAAGGCTCTATAGTCTGAGTACAGGACTCACCTCTATGCCCTCCTAGAGTGTGCAGTGCGAGACAAGCGATAGTGTTAGGACAGACAGGCAAACACACAAACACATCATGCTATGTTCCAAGAGCCGTAAATTATAGTATTATTAAGTATTAACGTTATCAAAAAGTGCGATATTGTCTTACTCCCATGTTATAAAGCAAGAAGTATTAACTATATAATTATTGTAAATAATACTTTTTTTCTTTTTTAATCAAATAAAAAAATTAGAACCCGACGCTTAAGGGGGCTTACATCAGCCAACTAGCGCCACCAATCATTCTATTTCTATTACTCTAAAATCAAATCAAATTGAAAAAAAAAACTAAAATAGCAATTCGCTAGTAAATAACTTCTAGTATTTTGGTAAGTATTACTTTTCATTATTTTATTCTCAATATAAAGGAAAATAAAAAAAGTTTTTTTTCTGAATTAACAACAAAGGAAAAGTAATGAAAAGTATTAAGTACCAAAAATACTAGCGAAGTGCTATCTTAGGTTTTTTAAATTTTACCTGTTTCTAAGGTAAAAGAAATAAAATGATTGGTGGCGCTAGTTGGATGATGCAAGTCCCTTAAAGGTTTCAGCTGCAAAGGTGCCCAAGACGCTGGCTGCATTGAAGCATTTGCCGCGTTGAATCGCAATGGCGATCACTTGCGCCCGAAACGAGTAAGAGCGGGAGTCACATGTTTTTAACAAAGTTTATTAATTGAACAATATTTTGAATTTTCATATATTTTTTACGATATCGGCATACAATATTGTACTAAATCATGTATAATAAATATATAGTAATTAATCTGGCTCTTAGAACATGTGTATTTTTGAAGGTATCACTGTATTCTAGGTTAGTATATCTTCGTGAGGTTAGGTAGGTGCTTATCTGTAAGATTTATACAAATTCATTATTTATATATTAAATGTGACAAACGATGTATGTTTATGAGAAATGTATGTTTTTATGATTTAGTAATGATTAATGTTAGTATGCGTAATTATTATAGAAGAACAGTGGCATTTTAAATACGCTTTGCTAAAGAAGAAAATGAGTTTTAGAAAACTATGGCGTGCTATCTACTAAAAAATCACAAAAAATTAAAAAAAAACTTCTAATAGACAAGCATGATAGATTTCACATTACATTAAAATATAATTATATACATAATCGAACGTGAATAATATAATTTATTTCGAAATTCGAATGAGCGGAATAAAATATTCCGCACTCGTAGTGTTGTTCGTGGTAATGAAAGCCGAGTCTCATTCGAGCCGAGAACTCGAGACGGGAATGAATGAACAGCTGCCCGATTACGTATCGATCTTATTGCTATTAGGGGAATCTCTCCGATTGTAATGCATGCATGTATAACAATTATCCAATTTATCACCAACTGAATCTATATATAAAAAAACTGATTTTAAATATAACAATTTTTTAAACTGTATAAAACTACGCATTGGTGCAAACTATGAAGATGTTTTAACAGTTTTGACTAATCAATTTAAAATAATTGTGAAAGTATGTTAAACGATAAATCTTTAGTAAGACATATTTAATTCAAATCGAATACTCTAGATGGAAGTGATGACTTTTTCAGTTAATCTCAAACGACCTAAAAAACATACATTCATATTATCAAAGAATACCGGTTACTAAAATAATTCATATTTACTAGCTTTCGCCTGCGGCTTCGTTCGCGTGAATTTTCCATGGAAACAGTGCTTTTTCCCGGGTGTTGGCAACCCAACATTAATATTTTGTCACTGGCAACTTTTTGTAATCTCTTTTTTTTTGATTCAAGAATAAAATGAAAACTGTCTTTCTATTAGATCTATGTGAATGCGAAATTTCAAGAAGATTGATGCAATAGATAGGGCGTGAAAGCATAACAAACAAACAAAGTCACTAAATTATTCATCATCAGTCATTAAATTAATGGAGATTTAATTGATGTCATACGTAATTTTTTGTTGTTGTCTAACACGAATTTACACGAATATTTTGTGCTATTGATCAATGACCTTAATGAGAGGTAAATGGATATTGTATAATCCAATAGATATATCGTAATATTTGCTGTACCTACATAAAATATGTGTGATCGTTGTACGTATAGAAATGTAATAAATATGAATCTAAATTTAGTATAGAAAGTACACTTTCACTTTTTATTTTATAATATATGTAAATGTATAGTTATTTTAAATAAATGAATAGTTGAAAATATGAAAGTTGAAATGGTATGAAAATTTTGAAGCCTTAAAAATATCTCGCTTTAATCACAAAATAATATAAGTATACAAAATGAAACTAACAGCTAATTTGCTTTGTAGCAATTTTCATCTTACAGTAAGCTTAATTCAAAAACACTATCGCGCGACGTCCCAACCCAGAAAACAGAAAATTCATAATATTTTAAGAGGTTAATAAAACACTTTTTACCGAAGTTTCAACCCTAGTGTCTTAATCAGGAATCGTATAAAATCAATGATTATGATTAAAAAAAAATATGTCACAGATTTTCGCCTCTCACGTTCGAGATTTAAGTGGACAGGTTTTAATTAAATAAGTACGTAATCGGGCAATATGGCGGCATCGGCAAAATGGATGGTGCGGCAATTATGGCGGGAATGAAGTGTCACTCACCTTGAACACTTGTCGACATAGAAAGTTTTCCTTGACGGGCAGCAACCTGAAAAGTTAATGGTGATTATGGAATAATAAAATTTGTTTAGTGGATATAACGTTTTTTTTATTTTTATTTTTTATTTGATTAGTAACACACAATGAAATAAATATTTAAAAGTTCTTATTTTCTCTTCTAAATTCGATTTTTTTTTTAACATAATACATTTCATTATTTTCAACAAATATAGGTACGCAACGTAGCGTCGTAGCTTCGTAGCCATAGATTAAAAAAAAATTGCGTGCGATTCGAACTTCTTTGTTCGTAGCCCTACGGAATGTGTGGTCGTAGGTAATCGTAGCACAGCGCTACCGTAGCGCTGTGCTAACTATTGCTACGAATTGTTCGTAGTAATAGCTACAACAGCACAACACTTCATAGATTGATTACGCGAAGTCGTAAGTAGGTATATATAAAAAAATCTAAGGTATAATTTCGTGGTCATATAAACGACCAGCTGTTTTATACGATTTATTTTATCATGTCATGTTCTTCTCCACATGTGGCTAATATGCTAGATTATAGATACAAAAGCGATTTTCCACGCAGTAAAAAAATCACAATAATAAGTTCAGTTGTTCAGGCGGCAATAGGTGACAGACAGGCAAGGAAAATCTTTCAATATTATTAATAAACAAGTATTTTAAATGTCCATACAAAGAAAACACTTCGTGAAAATCCTAACTTTTTCATAACAAATTATACCTATTTGTTAGGGCTGTCTGTTTATGTATATAACATAGTATGTCCCTTGTGTCGCGATCCTCTCAATGATTTATGCGTTTTAAGGGCCTGTGTCATCTAACCGTATTGTTAGGTACCGTGGGCCACAGAGAAAAGTATACCACTTTCCCCTAATACACATCTAAGTTAGTATAATTTATACTTGACCCTTGGAAAGTTGCAGAATAATTGACTCAATGAATTTAAATTTTGGTACTGGCTGCTTTCTCTATGGCAGTCGTAAATCTGAGTCAGTGCCCCTAGTATGAGTTTTTCTTAACGCAGACGCTAGCGATAGTATGGCAAACCTGTACAACGCCTCTGGCGGATAGTAAGGCAACTAAGAAATTCCATACAAAATCCTAACGCAGTTGCTAGCGTCTGCGTTAAGAAAAACTCATACTAGGGGCACTTATGCCTTCAGGCAGCTTGAAAAATATAAACTAGTCTTAACTATTGAAAGCACTCAACACTTCAAAAGATTGAACGATTTTCTCCGACATAACTCCCTTCGTGTACTTTGGTAACTAAATGTTTTTTTTTCCTAGCTGCTGTAAGTGTCCCACTGCTGGGCAAAAGCCTCCCCTCTTTTCTTCCATGCGTCCCTGTCCTGAGCCGCTTGTTAAAAATTATTGTTGTGTAAAAAAGTTACTGTGTAAATAATATTAATTGTTTATAAAAATACACTTACTTTGCCATTTCTGACAGCTGTAATCGACCATCTTTATTCGAATCGAATACTTGCAGCTGTAAAAAAATATACATACACATCTAATGAAAAAATGTCATGGATATTATCGAAAGTAATAGATTTAAAAAAAAATGCGTAGAGAGACCGCGCGCGATTCGAACTTCTTTGTCGAAAGTAATTGATTTACCTTTGGTGAATAAACAAGAATCTAAAATAAACATAACATCCTATATATGTACTTATAGAAACGCCTAAAATAATATATTCTCATAAAAACCTGTAATTAATGTATGTGTAATACCACATTTATAATATTTGTCGAAACTGGAATTTGAACCCAGTCAGATTAGTTTGTTAACCATTTCACGTTGTCGAAAGATGTAACTATTTCTGAACGTTTGAACCAAAAATTAAAACATCATGAACTTTTTTTTTCAGAATATATCAATTCTAAAATAAATACCATTGTGTCAGTGTACTCAATAAGCTTGTCCTCGGAGACATCGTTGATTTTCTTGGCTTCTTTCAAGAGGTCCCTCAGGAAATTCTGAAATTAATAGATTTTTTTTTATTTTGTTCGCAAGTATATGTATAAATAATTTTTATAAATATTTAATTTTGGTTTCACTTACTTTTAACTCATCAGCTTCTATATAGCCACTGCCATCGGTATCATACTCGCGCCATATCTGGAAATATTGATTATCTAATTTTGAAATGGTCACTCAATAAGGTCACATTTTGTGGTTACGTTGTTATTGTTTTAAAAATGGAACAACTTGTGATGCTGGCAGTGGCACGTAACAGATATGCTCTATTTCATTTATATAAACAGATTTTGTTACATACCTGCCAGTAATAAAACTAATATTTTATTAATATCCTAGTGACCCGCCCGGCTTCGCACGGTTGCAATGCTATATATTGCACGTATTATACATATTACAAAACTGCATAAAAAACCGGTGTGTAGTTTCAAAGATCTATAATAATATATATAGGAACAGACAACGGAAGGGACTTATTTATACTATGTAATGATAATGATGCCAAAGTCTTGATAGACCATAGATTTTTAATTAACAGTACTGATAGACGGCCACAAAATGGTCAAAAAAAGCCAGACAATTTCCGGCAGCAATGACAATTTTATTTTTATTGCTTTATATATAACTAGCTGTTCCTCACGGCTTCGCCCCGTGGGACTCGGTTATATCGCGCCCAAAAGTAGCCTATGTTTGACCTCAGGTCGTTAACTACATCCCTACCAAATTTCATCACAATCGGTCCAGCAGTTTAGCCGTGAAGAGATGACAGACAGACAGACTTTCGCATTTATAATATTAGTATGGAAGTATGGATATGGATAGTATGGATTTGGATATGGATGTATAAATGTAGTCTTAAGGAGCCAATTTAATGTTTATCAGGTTACGTGGTCAGAAGCCATAATAATCGTTTCCACGAGAGATGTAGAAAGTACTTAGCGAGGTAAACGAGGTTGAAGCTGAGCTACGAAATTATGTAAACGGTTTCCATAATTTAAGACCTTGTCAACACCCCTATTATACGTAGTAGGTATCATAATATCCCCACGAATTTCGGCCGCTTATGCCCGATTATAAGGCTGACGGAGAAAATAAAACCATAGACGAACCGGGTTCCTTTTTCAAAACACAGACAGCCGACATCTCTGATACAAAGTATGCATTAACCTATATGATATTCTTTTGCCTTTGTTTTTAAATTTTTTTAAGGGATTTTATCTGTGCTTTTCTGAGTATCGCTACGAATGTCTGCTGTTTTTATATAAGTAGATTTAAATTGGCATGTTTTTTTACAGTGGCTATTATGTATTTGTACTGTTATTATGTTGTGCTTACCTTCATGAACTCGACACTGGACTCCAGGGGGTTGTCGAACCTGAACAGAAGTAGGAAGTTCTCCTCCATCGGCAGTAATTGGGCTAGCTGCAGACAAATCATATTTTATTTTTTACTATTAAGTTGGCAGTTTAGTATACGGCTCGTATAGATGAGCAGTCACCGTAGCCTATTTAAGCTCGTGATACCTGGAGTGTCACTAGCACATTGACTTGTGTTATGGAATACTGACTCAATGACACTAATATTTTATCTATACTAATATTATAAAGAGGAAACCTTTGTATTTTTGTATTTTTGTATGTTTGTATTGAATAGGCTCAAAAACTACTGGACCGATTTCAAAATTTCTTTTACCATTACTTAGAGGGATTCTTCCGAATCCGTATAGGCTATATTTTATCCCGGAAAATAGATAGGATTTTTCGTGGTAGTGAAAATTGTGGAGTAAGTCGACGAAAAACCTGCCGTACGTTAACGATTCTCGCGAACGCTGCCTAAATGGTTAGAGATGTATGGTTGACTTCTATAGAAAAGTTGTAGAACTCAATAATGCCTACAAAAAAGTCCGCGATAGTATAAACCAAACATTTATATTTTAGCCATTATAACCACTTTTCCATAGAATAAAAGTAATTAAAATTATTAGCCTATGTTTATTGATCATATTATCGTCAAATACTAATCCTTATCCAAATAAACTATTTATTGAGCAAGATTGTTTCAATAGCAATAAATTACTTTTTATTTTATTCCAATCGGACAATTCATTCAAAAGATATTACGAATTTAAAATTGTTATTGGTATTAAAATGAATGATGGCCGCCGGCCGATATGTGTCGACGATTCGCACGGCGAAACCGCGCACATCTATGAAGCAAATTAATGCACTTATTAAAATTGATTTCGGAATTATTTAGGTACTCATTATCAAAAGTTATTTTCAAAAATACTTTCATTCAATATTTCTTAAATATATTTGCTTTATAGTCGTCTCAAATATTAAAGAAAAACTAATTCGAATTATTTTCGAAAAACTGGTATTTATTTTCGTCTGACGATAGGTAGGGTTTTTTTAACATAAACCCAAGATAAACAATATGCCTAAAAAGAAACGATCGCAGCTATCTGAAAGTAGTTCCCAAGCGAGATTAGCAAAAATACGTCGCAATGGGGAATCTTCTTCAGAAAATTCTGAACGTCTCGCAAGTCAAAGAGAATACGTTTCACAGTCGCGGGCAAGATAATCTAGCGGTGAACGTTCGCAGCGCCTTGCTGAAAATAGAGATAGACTGTCACGAGCACGCACTAGAGAAACCAGCGATGAACGTTCACGTCGCCTTGCGGAGCAGAATGTAAGATCGTCGCAGGTACACCAACGACAATCTAGCGCCGAACGTTCATAGCGCCTTGCTGGAAATAGAAACAGACTGTCACGAGCACGCGCAAGGGAATCTAGCGATGAACGTTCACTTCGCCTGGCGGAGCAGACTGCGAGAACATCACAGGTACACCAACGCCAATCGAGTGCCGAACGCGCATAGCGACTTGCTGAATACACAATAAAAAACTACACGAATAAAAAACCTATAAAAACATACATACAAAACAATTTTTTTTTTCAGAGAGCTTAAAAAATAAATATTCACCCGTGCGAAGCCGGGGTGGGTCGCTAGTAACAAATAAATATATAGATAAACGTACAAGACTCAGGCCAATTCCCTAAACTATATACCCAAGGATCCCCGATCAGGTCAAGATGAAAAATGATATTTTTCTGATTGGCCTGACCGGGGATCGAACCCGGGACCTCTTGATTAGCGGTTACGCCAGGAGTTTGTCGTAGTCGTATATAGTTAAGGGAAAAAAGGATGTCATGGCACACGTAATATTTACCTCCCGTATATCAATCTTGCCATCTTGGTTGTCGTCGTAGGCCTCCATGAAACACGCCTTCAGCTCCACCAGCATAGAGTCTGATACTGCCTGCAAAAGACGTACTAAATTACTAATCATACATTCATATCATATGGGCTCCGGTCACAGTGTTCCTGCATACTGTAACTGGCTGGTTGAATAGAAAAAAGAAAAGGATATACAAAATTTGTAAAAAGAATAAGAGCATTGAGTTTGAGATAGAATTAAGAAATTGCGCGCGGTCTATACGCATTTTTTTTTTTATCTATGACATACAGAATGTCTTGAGCTCTTTTGATAGCTCGTCTATCTCATCTTGGAGTAAACTTCAAATGACATTCATATCTAACTAGCGACCCGCCCCGGCTTCGCATGGGCATAAAAACGTTCCTCTTGAAACACTATCTATTAAAAAAAATCGGCATCAAAATCCGTTGCGTAGTTTTAAAGATTTAACCATACAAAGGTACATAGGTACAGAGAAAGCGACTTTGTTTTATACGTACGACTATGTAGTGATAAAATATGATTTTTGTTTTTTCATGTGTGTGTTAATTACTAAAATAGTTTTAAGTTAAATTGTTACTAAAACAGTGGATCATTGTTATCTGAATAAGTAAAATAAATTAAAATAATAAAATTAAATTATATGGTTCGAGCTCAAATAGAGATTCAGTCAATAAATTACACTTCAACTAGTAACATCGAATTATTTTTATTCTTATCCATGTTACATTCATACAATATCCTGGTGTCAGATTTTAAAAACCTTCTCTGACGAGGTTCCTCTGACAACTACCGTGGCAGCCGGGAGACAACAAATGAACATATCAGAACCAGCGAGTCATCTTTCAGACAATACAGGCGATTCAAAAGACTTGACCAGAAAGAAATAATTAAAATAAAAAATAAATAAATGAGCTCTCGATATCCAAACAACTGTTTCAAAACTACACAAAGGAAGAAAGATTTACATTTTTCAGCGATCGGAAGCGCGGGAATCAATGGCCTTTTGTTTTACAAAACTGTAACGAACGCGTCATTGCATATTCAGTTGCAGGTTGCACCGACTGGTACTAACGATGAGGTCGGAGCGCGATTTTCAAGGATCGGCGAACTTTGTGTTACTCTTCAAAAATATAACTTTTTATCGTGTTTTTATGGCCCTGGATACAATTGAATTATAAGGCTTTTCTTCATTTAATTCATAGTTATGAAATCCATTCCAGTAGTAACGAGTTTATAATTATATGATTTTATCAGCTTCTTTCTTTTATCATCACAGAGTTTATTTTATTTCAAGTACCTACTTAAATTAAACTATTTTATACGGTTCTATCGCGTTTATTGCTTACTTATTTAATGTGTAACAATCGCGAAAACATAAGAAATCATTAAGTATCTACTTATTAAAAATAGGACAGTAGTTAAAATAAAACTAACAGGGATATTTTTAAAATGAAAGTAAATAGCCATAGCTAAGGCTTTTCTACCTGCCAACGAGTTGAAAGCGGTAGTGAGTAGGTCATTTGGCACCCAAAACCGATGGCTTTTTAAGTGTAAAAATAAATTGAACTTTCTTAATCGTTTTACGCGTATATTTATAAGTACCTATGTTTAAAAGATCCTGTTAGAGAAGATTGAAGTTAATTGAATTCACGCTGAAACAAAAACCGCGGGCGTATGCTATGTTAATAATAAATATATTTATCTATAAGAAGGGCTTTACATAAAACTTTTCTCTTCGATCTTTATTAGGTATACTTCCTTTCAGATCACGTGTCAGAACTTTTAATAACTCTACGAAAACATAAAAGGAAAATATAGATAGACGACCTCCGTGACGTAAAACATGCGGAGGACAACAGGAGGTCCGGGTTCTATCCCCGGTCCAGATTAAAAATGATAATTTTCTGAATGGCCTGGGTTGGATGTTAATATACATATAGGTACATCTATATATATAAAAGAAAGTCGTGTTAGTTACTCCACTTATAACTCAAGAACGGCTGAACCGATTTAGCTGAAAATTGTCAGGGAGGTAGTTTAGAGCCAGGAGAAGGACATAGGGTACCTTTCATCCCGGGAAAAAAACACTGTTCCCGAGGGAAGTACACGCGGGCGAAGCCGCGGGCAAAAGCTAGTTTGTTATAAAATATAGTAACGTGCAGTTAGTTTAGTATCCCATGACACAAGTCCCGAACTTACTTTGGGGCTAACTCAAACTGTGTGATTTGTCCCTATATATTTATTTATAGATATAAGTATACATAGTTATTTAACATACAGATATACATTATGTATTATACATATTGATTGAAATTCAGACAATCTGTACAAAGGCGGACTTATTGCTAATGCAATTTCTTCTAACCAACTTTAACCAATATATCCTACCAAAAACATTCTATGTGATTTCATGTCATGTTGAAAGTTTTTAAAATCCTTGCCAAGTTCAAGCAATAAGAGACGTGATACAACATATTCATGTGGACACGTAACAGCCACAAATGTGTTAGATAACTTAAATTGTGATAGCGGGTGTGTTGGCAAGCAGCCATGGACGTCATGCGACAAATTGCCAACCATCCCATATCCGTGACATATGTCCATGTTTAGATATTTTAAAAAGTTTCCTGTTTTATTGGGCCATAGCAAATGGGGCGGTAAAACCACATTTAAAATAAAATTGTTCGCGTTTTGTTTTAACTCTTAAGATAAAATTTGCGAAATAATAAAAGATTTTCAATTCTTTGGTCAGAAACTAATATACATGTTAGCAATAGATTTAAAAAAAATTTTTTAGCTCGAGTCAAACCGCGCGCGATTCGAAATTCTTTGATGTTAGCAATTAAAAAATAGGTAGAAGGAAAAAGAATTCAAATAAAAAAAACTTTACCTCATTATATGGTAACTGGCAGCTAAGATATACTCAGCCGGAACTTAAAAGGAAGTTGCAACAGCTGAATAGAACACGGTTCTTTCCAAGTTTAAAATTGCTTCCCATTCAAACGGGATGGGTACATGGGCCGACTACAATGGCGGACGAAGTTTGCATCGGGCGAAAAGTATTTTCCAAGTTAGATTTAGGTTGTTGAGAAGCTTATTATTGATTTAAAGATTTGGATTATCTATTAAACTCACGATTGTCGTTTTTAAATACAGACATGGTTACAACAATATATAGGACTATAATTACGACCTAACCACGTCTATACCTACAGTATAAATAAATAATGACCAAAAATTTGTTTAGTACATAAACAAACATTTTAGAGCCTTTATTGTGATTTATTTAATCATAAAATGTTTTTCTAAAATATTAATTAATACGAGGAATTCTGGTTTTGGATCTTTTGGAACTTAGAACAGAAGCCAAATAAACAATTATTAAAATGTGTATGTATATTTTTACTCCAATTTTGTGGTATATATATAGAACTGGCATATTATGAAACGGAACGCAATTTTCAATTGCTGCTGGTCAATTTTATAACAAGAAAAAAATAACAGAAACTTGTGTCCAAATTTCGCACGTATGAAGTCGTGGAGTACCTAACGCTAGTTTTTAAATAAACGTATGGCAGTGTCAAAACTTGTTCGATACGGACGCGTAGAAAAGCTACAATTATAAATGCATTTGTAAACGAAAAAAAAATGCCATTAGCGTAGCGAACTATGATTATAAAATGTATACTGTGCCGACCCCACATTGGAAAGTGGGATAAGGTAAAGGTAAAGAAGAAGATTATAAAATGTATAAATTGGACAAGTGCGAGTTCGACTAGCGCACCGATGGTTCCATGCTACCACAAAACACAAAACTAAAAGATGTAAGTACATGGTAATTTTAAAATTTAGACAACACAGCCTTTCTATAATTTGATTGAAAAAATAGGTTTTTATTTATTTTATTTTAAAATTATGAACCAAGAATTGAGTAGAAATCCTGTGAGAACAGCAGATTGGTCTACCTATTTATGATGTACCTTTTCTATTGCAAAGATAAAAAGGAAGAAATGAAAAGAAATTAATTGAAATTGTCTTGAATAAAAAGTTTACCCATGTGCAAAGAAAGCTAGAAAAACTTTCAAGTTATCGATAAATTGCACATAAATCTTAATCATGATAATAAAGATATATGTTAGGTATATGTACAGTTTATGAAATGCCAGTTACATTTCTCAATTAAGATAATGGTGCAAGTTATTAACATCTCAAAATTTAATGGCTTTTCCGTTTCAAAACGATCATTAGTAATGATGATGTTTTGGCTATCCAGTTCCAAAATTGTTTATTTCATTCAGTGGTTCTAAAAGTTTATTGTAACAAGTAAATTGTAATTTACTTTGATGGTTGACTGCGAGACGTCTTTTCTTTAGCATTAAGTCCGGCTTTGTATTTGTAGATATTATTTAACAAATTAAAAATCTAATGTGAAATTACAATCCTTAAATAGATTTTTTTTTAATAAACGAGGATGGACGTACATTTTTTTGTTAGTCCTTTTGTGCAGCGGTAGCACAGAAAAAATAATAATATGACGTAACGGTAAGTAGTACGAAAACGGCTGTATTTTAACATAGCAATTACTAATTCTGTGACAGTAGTTTACTATCTTTTAGGTGTGTGAAAATGGAGGCCTTTTGTAATAATTTAGAATTAAGTTCTCATATTAGTAAGAGCCACATCTCTAATATCCCTAATATTAGAGAACCTTTATTACTACACATGTGCCTTACATAACAATGTAATGGGAACGCGTCGTAACTTTTTCCAATAAAAACAAATTTAAATTTATAGGGACCAATCACACTTTGAATTAGCCTCAAAGTAAGTTTTGACACTTGTTTTATGGGATACTAACTCAACGATACTATATTTTATAACAAACACATATATAGATAAATATCTAAGACCCAGGCCAATCAGATAAAATAAAAAGATAAGAAGCTAAACACCAACATAAAGCGCATATTAATTAATCGTTGCTAAAACAAATCCAAATGAAGAGGGAAAATGTGACATGGAGCTTAGAATGCAACTGGAAAATTGCATGTTCCACCACCATGTTGAGAACCACAGAACCTTAGTTACGACAAGTACATTCATTTATTAAGCATTAACAAAATGTTGACGATTCTTGTCACTTGTATTTTATTAAAAGTGGTTTTAAGTGTACCTTTAAATAACCTCGAAGAAGACAAACGTATAAGAGAGTATATTTTAAGAATGAAAACAATGGACGCTATGGGATCAAGGCTCGAGAAAAGTGTCCATCACAATTTGCAACAAAGTAACTTTGGCAGCGTTAGGAGTGAAACAGGAGCTAAGAATTCTGAACCCTATCAGAGAGGAAGATATCCAAAGCGGAATTACAAAAAGAATGATACCAATCCTGTTCTTGAACCTTATGCAGCGTTTTCTGGAGACGACTGTCCTTCGGAGACTATAAGGTTGAATGGCATGTGTGTTGACATTGATTATTAGTTTTATGAAGGGAAGTGGAAAAATATAATAAGGGCTGAAAACGTATAGAAATGTAAAACCACAGAACTGTAAATATATTCGGATAATATTCCCTACCCAATATAATAATTTTCCCTGTTCAGTGTGTAAAAAGGATGGCTGAAAACAGGGAGACATGAAAATTACTCCACAGACGTAATTTCTTAAATAAGGAAACGGATAGAAGTGCAGTGCGTGAGAAAAAATTATAAATAAGGAACCCTATTCTGTTGTACGAAAAACCTGTGCTAAAGTTGTGCTTTGAGCTGTATCCGTTAAAAAGTTACCCTACCCTACTCTTACCTATGGTGCTATAACTTTTCTGTGTTTCAATGTGTGTCCTGGGACTGATTTACGTCATCAGCAGGTCTTGTATAGGGCAAAGATTACATATATGACACCCAAACTTATATCCATTTGTCTCTAAATCCAACTATCCAACTAATAATATAAATGCGAAAGTGAGTGCGTATTTTTTTTGTTTGTTTATTTGATTGTTTGTTGCCTCTTCAAGCCCTCTCTACTGAACCAATCTGCCTGAAATTTCGCATACACATAGCACAGTCTTTCTCAATACTTCTAGTATTGAGAAAGACGTGGAGTACCTTTTATCCCGGGAAAAGCACTGTTTCTGAGGGGAATCTCATGCAGGCGAAACCGAGAAATCTATATTTCCTTAAAATAGGTTTTTTACCCTTGTACTGATATTTATTTCTATGTGAAACCCTGTAAAAGTTTACTGTGCATAAAATATTGTAAATAAATAAATAATTTACCTCTACTTACTAATTAAAGCTGCAAGTGAGGAGACTAAGCTATGTTTGTGTGCTTCGATAGGCTAGAATAAGCTTCGAAACTACTACATAGGCTATGTTTGTACCACGGGCGAAGCCGGGGTCGACAGCTAATAGTTGATAATTTATAAAAAAATCTGGTTTTTCGGCATTTTTTCGAAGGCCAATTTACGTTCAAACCGATATTGGTTTTACAATGAATGCTTCATTAAATATAAATCACTTGAAAAAAAATTTACGAGCCTGAAAATGGGATTGTAATAAAATATGGGCATTTAACAAAATGTACTTTTTAAGTATCGATAAAATTTCTCTCTAAATATAAATGTTTTTGTTTAATTAATGGCCAACAGTTTATTATATGTTTTTTAACGATTTGAATTTGTAATTAAAGCTATAATAGTGAGAAATATACGATAAATCATGTGATTTTCATATCAAAGTGAGGGATATGAGAACAAATGCTCTCAAATTTAAAAAAAAAAAACAAGTAGTTCGAAAAAGCTGGAAACAATAAATCTTAGACTTTGCTCTAAAGTAGGATTGACAACGTCACTCGAGATTACTCGAGCTCCGATTTTCCTTTTTACACTGCCCTTTTTACACATGAGTAGGTAAACAGAACAGTGGGAAAGCTTTATAAAACTAAAAGTATGAGGTCATAAATTTCAGAATTATTTTTATGATCGGGCTCCTGTCTGACAACCACTTCCTTGGAAAATTTTGGGAATGAAAATTAAGATCACTGTACACTTATAGAAAGAGAGGAAGTGGTTTAGTTCAACCCGGATATCCGCATGTCGTTGAAATCGGTGCACGAGCGAGACAAGAAAAAAATCTTTATTGCACCAATAAAAATATACAATTAAGAAATTACAAATATAGATAATCTTGTAGTTTTAGATGTCCTTATCGCTAATGCAATCTCTTTCATACAACCGAAATACATAGTGATTGTTAACGAAAAATAGGTGAGAATGAGTGAGCAACAGAGTTCGCTCTAAAGCCCGGCAATTCCCCGCGCGTGTGTGAGTAAAGAAAGTATCATGACGTCATGCTGTCCCCATCGAAGACAAAAAAAAATAAACACTACGCGAACCACAGTGTAGGTATATGAAGCTCTGTGCCTGTTCTGTATATCTACTCACGTGAACTTTATTCTCGACTGGCAGGTTCGCAACTTTGGTTATTATTGAATCCGTGAATCTCGGAAAAAGTAGATTTATTTTTGTTGATGTAGATATCAATTATCAAATTTAACGTAAGTACATTTTTTATAATCCGAAAATAAGTACTAAAGAAAATTCGTGTAACAAAATAAAACTAAAAAAACAACTATTTTTTTAGAATTTAGTTGGCAAACAGCCATATGGCCCAACTGATGGTAAGCGGTCACCGTAGCCCATGGACGCCTGCAACACCAGGAGTGTCACGTGCGCATAATTAAATGTCTTTATTTTGATATACTTAGTTAAGATAAAAAAGTACCTATAGTTTTTATTTTTTTATATATTATCGTAACTTGAACTGAACACGAGGCCTATACATACATATACATATGTAATATACAGCGCAAACACTAAAAGCTGAGTGGCACTTTACTGCATAGCATACTCTATTAGGCAAAGAGGTTGTCCTGCACTAGGCAATCTAATCTATGCACTTCGATGCACAAGTGGTACCTACAGGAACTGTATGCGACTATACTTCCTAAATTGCTATGATATTCAAGTGGTGTGCAGGTATATAACGGAGACATAATAGAGTTGTAAAACAAAAATATATATTTGAAATTTTCAAAACGAGCCCTTTCTTTTGATATAAGTATAACACGGTAAGGATTGCTAATTTTTTTTTTTAATTCCTAATTTGTCCCCCGAAAGAAAAATTTTTTTAGGGTTCCGTCTCAAAAGGAAAAAAAACGGACCCTTATAAGATCACTTTCTTGTCCGCCTGTCTGTCTGACTTTCAAACTATTATTTCTGTGAAACGCATGTTTGTATGAAGTTAAAATTCATAACATTAACTTAAGCCTACCTACGGACTCTTTTGGCAGTAAAATAAACAAAATTCTACTTCAACGCGATCAAAAGATTGATGATGTTGCAAATTTTCGATAATTTTTCGATTTCAGATACCTAGGAATCAAAAACTATGGCAATACCTTCCCGTTGAACTAGAATCATGAAATTTGGTAAGAAGTAATATCATACAACACTTATTTGGGACTATAACTTAAAACTGTAATTTTAAAGTTAAAATTAAAAAAAGGAGAACAAAAACCTTAAAATAACCTGTGGTACGGAACAGTCATAATGCGACTCGCACTTGCCGGATTTTTTTATAAGAAAAGTTAATGAAAGTCGTGAAATCTGTTCTTGATACGTCACCTAAGTAAGTACATAATGAATCTATTAAATGACATTTTATATGAAAGATAAGATAATTATTTTATTTGCAAGAATTCAGTTCATACAAAGCTCTTTATTTAATAACATAATTACTTATAGGTACTCCACTCTCATAGGTATGCAAATAATAGTGAAAAAAGCATATATCTATCTCGTACTCACTTCAGGGCTGATGTCGGTGAAATTTGCGCTGGAGACGAATTCCCTGAGGAAGCCGTCCAACTCCGTGCCTTCGATGTAGCCATTACCTGTAAATACCCTGAGTTAGTCGTGTAGTTCCTGGCTTAAACCACAGATTATATAGAATACTATACAGATATTCAATCACCATACAAAGATGCACGCCGATTTTTAGTTTGCTAATAGAGTAGATATCCCCATACTGAGACATATAGATATTGACGCCATCTTTCATTAACTTAAAACGCTGTTATTCTAATTACGATACCTAATAAATCACTAAATCAGTTTGTAGTAGGATGGCAATACTTTAAAAAATGGTATTTGAAATAATTGATAATGGTTATTTATTTAAATCAAAGAAAAACGACATTTATTGATTAACTATATTTATACTCGGCGAAGTTCGGCAGTTCATTATATATTGAAAAGAGAATGACCCACTTTTGGTTGACTAGTGTAAGGGATTGTTAGGGCTGGCTCTAATGATACAACGCAAAGGAGAAAATAAATACGGTTTTTGGAGAAGTTGCAGTGGAGTTTGTGGCACCGCTTATTCTCCACTTGCGCTTTGGAAGTGCTGGTAAACTTAATATACTTAAGTAATGATTGACGTCAATAAGTGATAATAATTTCCTATATTGAAAATAAACAATTTGAATTTGAAGTATTCACTTTTAAATAAAGGTTTAAGCATTAAATTTGCATAAATTTATTGTGCTTTTTTATATTCACAATGTCCAGCGATTGCAAAGCCACTTTATAATATAACACCAGGCTATTTTGTACGCAATAATATTGGTCACAATAAATAGGGGTTTAAAATGTTCTTTGTATAATATAGAGCTACCTTACATATTCTACATTTTAGTCGATAAATCTTGAAATACGGGTACCTAGGTATCTTGTGTGAAGACCCATCACTTCCAATAGCGAGTTAATGTAATTTATTCCACGGAAAATGCCTGCCGAGGGACGTTCATGCTATCACGCTTTCCTTGGAGCTTTGAGGCGCTTTCAAGTTAAATGTACAGATAAAATAACATACTTAGGAATTACACATTGAAAAGACCAAAGTTAATATCTAAAAATAATAATTAAAAATTAACCTAAATTATAATACGGCCAGCATTCTATTTATATTATCATATTTGTTTTTTTTTTTCTGTTAATTTTTTGTATATTTCTTTGTATATATTATTGTAAGTGTGTAGATATGTTTTTGTTCGTGTGTTTTAGGTACTTCTAAATTCTCATTATTTTATGTTTTTCCTTTGACTTATATTATGATTTGTCCACCTAAATTATACCTAATAGATAAAAAATTAAAGCTAAAAAAAACAACAAAATATAAAAATTATAGCTAAAATAAATTATTAAAAGGAGTCCTTTTAGGATAAATGACTATAACCGATACATACTCAACTGAAAGTGTGAAACAATAAAATCGGATTAGTAGTTTCATTAACCCATGGAAGTTGTTAGTAAGTACTTTGTGTTAACCCTATATAGCATTAGATCCTCCGTGCTTCGGAAGACACTTTAAGCCGTTGGTTCCGGCTGTTATCGCTAGATGGCAGTAAGGCCATGTCAGATGCACGGCAGGCTGAAAAACTATTGCAGCATTGGCAATTCACAAACACACCCCATAGATTAAAAAAAAAATTGCGTCCGCGCGTATTCGAACTTCTTTGACACACCCGCATGATGTTCCTATTGGTCTGGTTTCCCTGTAAAATACGGCGTTCAGACGGTAATCGCTCAATTTAATAAACAGTACCGCTTAATTTTACACGCTCAGATTAAAAAGAAAAAGTTGGTTAACCGCTTTCAATAAACTTCAAAATCGTTTCAGAAAACCCAAAGTTCTGAGGTAACATAAAAATACCTCTTTGGAAGTCGGTTAAAAAAAGCCACATTAATAACGTCGAATCTCGCGAACTCGTAATATTCAAGGTTGAGAGACAAAAGGCTCAGCTGTCGGCTTGCTGTGAAGAGTCTCGACTTAGTCGTTGAAATGTGGTGCATATTCTTTGGTACTTTCGCGGTATTGACCTTGATTTTTATACATGTATACATCTTCTTCTTCTTCGTCGTATCCGAGCGTGTTTCCCGGTTGCATCTTCAGCTTACGCTTCAGGGTACGCTATTAATCATGGTGCTCATTTGGCGGAACTGGTTATTACAATGGAGCGACTGCCGTCTGACCCCCGTAACCCTTTTTACATGGAAACCAAACCCACAGGAACATAATCAAAGGAAGGGTGTGTTAGTGGAACACTGTGTCACCTGATTTTTCAGGCTGCCTAAAGTAATCTGACATAGCCTAACGACTGCCATCTACCGATAACAGCCAGGGCCAACGGCTTAACATGCCTTCCGAAGCACGGAGGAGCTCTGGATAGATATGCCACTAATGGCAACCAATCCAAACATGGCCGCGCACTCGCCTTACAGATAACATGAAAAAGCAAAAGTTGTGGGGTTAGAGAAAGATGCTCCGAATTTCATATGGGCGGCACGTGGACTAATAAGTATAGGTATATATACATAGTGTGATCTTGCTTCTAGAGTCAAGTGCTTTAGGGCTCTCTCCACTTTTGGTTTTCAATCTTTATAGATCTTATCCATTCTCCAGCAGTTCAAAATAAAGATAAGGCTCTCCGCAACATATTATGCCAACTTTATTTTACCACATTTAGAAAGGTTTATATGCCCATGCGAAGCCGGGGCGGGTCGCTAGTATAGACTAAAAAGGAAAAATACAGATAATGCGCTCTAACGAACCCAACAACCGCCACCTCATTCCACTCTCGACAATGCGCCATTCATTATTTTCCCGCCTTTAATTTTGATCTACTTTCATCTTTTGCGTGATTTGTATTTGAAGTCTTCAAAAGGTTCAACCTTTAAAAGACTTTAAAGTGGCTCATTGTCTCGTTTTATTGTAATCCTAAATTTTTATTCACGCTTTAGCTGACACTAACACCGTTACTTATATATTTATGTAATCAACTGCTCACTACATTTAAAACGTGTAGTGAGTTAGGTAACATAATTAGGTTGTATTCTTTGATTAAATAGTCAAAGGTTGTATTTGACAAAAAAACTTATACATGCACAAATAAAGAATTTAAATTGACATTAAAAAAAAAGAATTTAAATTGTACTTTTAACGTCCGTCTGGTGGAATGCTAGCGAAAATGTTAGGGTGCATTTCAGTAGTTCGGTACTTTTGTTTAAACTATATACTTTTACTTCTAGTATATACTTTTAGTTGGAGATCAACACGATCATAGTCTTCAAAGCGTCCCGAGTAGACCTGGGCCTGGTCAGAGGGTCTAAAAACGCCACTTTGAGCAATTCACCAATCGAATTCATATTATGAATTTCTTAGCAATTCCTCTATTTTTAGTAAAATGGCCAACTAAACTTTGCAATTCCTCTTCAAAAAATTGAAAGAAATAGGAATTGCTAAAGAATTGCTAAGGAATTCGTAATATGAATTCGACTCGATGAATTGCTTAAAGTGGCGTTTTTAGCGATACTCGCAAACCACGTAAAAAACACCCTTCATACTTACTTACTTACTATTATCCCGATCCCAACTTAATATTATTAATGCGAAAGTGAGTTTGTATATTTGTTTGTTTGTTACCTCTTTACGCCCTATCTACTGAACTAATCTTCCTAAAATTTCGCATACAAATAGATATGATTAATAAGAAGGACTTTCATCTTTGGAAAAAGCACTGTTCTAGAGGGAAATACATGCGAGCGAAGCCGCGGGCGAAATCTAGTTGTATATAATGCGATGTCCCTCTGTCTGTCTATCTGTTAGCTTTCACGGCTAAACTGCTGGATCGATTTTGATCAAATTTCCTATGAATATAGTTAAGGACCAGGGGTCAAACAGACTCCATTTGTGCGTGATATACCTAACCAAGTCCCGGGCGAAGCCACAGTAAACAGGTAGTTATAACTTATTTCAACAAGACTCGAATTTTCAATGTAGGTGAACAATGGAAATTACAAATATAGTAATACGAAGCTCATTGTAATTTCAAGAAAAGTACCAAGGAACCAATAAAGGCCTTGTAATGAGGCTGCGCGTGTACCCACGCTAATGTAAACAACTGAATAAAGAAGTCAACGAACTCCTAAAAAGCCTCTTTTATTTTATTTTTATTTATTTAACTTTATTGTAAAAATACAATAGGCGGACTTAATGCTAAAAGCATTATCTAACAGTCAACCTTTGGGTCAAGCAGATCTTTTCTAGGTAAGTACAATAATTTCCTGGCATAAATTCGTTCCCTGTATAGAAGTGTAATATAACTCTTTTTTTAATGGTTTTTAGATCGCAATAGATCTATATTTACTTATATATAAATAAAATAAAAATGTTTTTTATTGCCAATAAATTTTTAACCAACACAACAGAAAATGGCGGTGTTTCGCTGCGAGGCCCAAAAGCCGCAGTGCGCGCTAACCCTTATACATTATTCTATATGATACTTTTATCGATAATTTCTGGAAAAGTATATACCTAAGGCTAACGAGAAACTAACAAGTTATCGAAAACGTTCATTCAATCCTCTTCAATAGCCGCTCACACCAGATTCGCTAATTTTAAACGAGATTTAAACACCTCTGATATAAGAAAGATCATCTTACTCAACGAAGCTTAAATGAAATTAGAAAAAGATTAATGGTTGTAAGCATAGATTTAAAAAAAAATTACCTGGCGTCAAAGACCGATTTCCAAATTCTTAGGTTGTAAGCGAAATTAATTTGAATATTTCGATTTTATTGACGACGGTAACCGCCTCTCATCAGGTGGGCCGTATGCAGCATTGCCTACCAAATGGTAGGTATAAATAAAATAAATATTTTTGAAATAGGTATCATGACGACGACGAGCTCATGTTTGTCCCCTGGCCCTTAACTATATCCAAAACAAATTTCATTTAAAGCAGTCTACTGCTTTAGCCGTGAAAGCGTAACAGACAGATAGACAGACTTTTGCATTTATAATATTAAGTAAGTATGGATGGAAATATGGATGTAGGTTTGTCCAAGGTTTTATTTAGTTGATTTAAACATAACCTATTTAAATCAACTGAATTAATATATTATATATTGTCTTGTAAATAATATAAATTTAGATGAACAAGTAAGTATTTCATGGACAAATAAAGTATGTTACTGAATAAAACCTTGGACATCATACATCTACTTATGCTAACATCCATACTAATATTATAATTGCGAAAGACTTTACAGGACCTTGTATATAATAAGTAAGAAAATAACAGGTCTATATACTACATAATTGTAACGCTTTTCCCAACACTTTTTGGTGCGGAATTGCAGCTTTTTGGAGAGACGCCAACAAGCCTATACGAATTATTTCGTTTGTCCGAGCTACACCAATTATTTAGCCGTATTCAAGTCTTATTTATTTTGTTGGGATGTATATTTGCTAACAATGAACTCGTGACTATGGTATTTGCCTTCTTGTAATTCACAAGAATTCAATGAATGAACTGAGGGTATAAAAATGGCCTCAATTACCTTGTGTGGTTTGTACTTAGAATACAGGTGGCTTACTATCATCTCTATGTTCTACTATTTATCCATATAGATTTAAAAAAAAATGCCTTCCGCGCATGATTTCCAAATTGCAAAATATTGAGCAAGAGAAATGTCGCCTTACATTATGTGAATACCTATACACATAGAACTAGGAAAGCAAGGCATTTTTTTTTTATATATATGCCTATATACGAAAACTCTGTCTCGCTTACTCACGAGTCCTTTACGGTTTTTAGAGATGTAATAAGTAGTTGCTTAGTAGGTAACTACCAAGCCACCAGTTGTGCGTGTTCATTAGCTTATAACAACATTCCAAAAAAAACGTTGAATAGGGAGGCGGTTAGTCATAAAATATTGCAATTTCTTTTAGTCTTAAGTATCTACTTTCAGGTGAAGATTATTGACACTTTAGCGGACTCCGGGAATCAAATCCATACTGAGTTGACAGAGAGGCCAATTTTATATTCTTGTGAGTAATACAACTATAGGCACTTCGCACGGTGTTGTTCTATAGCTCATGCAGTCCTTCTTCAGAAATCTCGGTGTGGGTGAGTAAGGGATGGGGCAAGTACAAAAGGACCCAAAGGTTCAACGTGCTTCCTATTCTATAATTAAGGACCCCTACTAAAGATAACTACACAACACCTCACACATACGGAATGTAGCAAACTTTATTAGCTCCGTCGACAACCTTGTTAGTTCCGGAAATCGGTCAAGTGTGAGCCTAGTTTAAAGTTATCTAAACAGGTCTCGGTCTCTCAAGTTATACTCTTCAGTCTTAGAATCTTGAAACCGAGTAGGTACTATGAGCCACATATTTACACACCTTATGGAATACCTAGTGGTGTAAAATCGATGAAGTATTATTTAAAGAGTCAAACCAGCGACCATAGATTAGTATTATAGATGTTAGTGCTCACGTTTAGAGCTGAGGCAAAAACCATGCATATTTTGCTTTAGTACGCCTTAATCTATGGCCAGTGATAAATGATTATTTTACTAATATATCTTAACTAGCTGTTCCCCGCGGCTTCGCCCCGCGTGGGACTCGGTTATATCGCGCCGAAAAGTAGCCTATGTTTGACCTCCGGTCGTTAACTACATCCCTACCAAATTTCATCACAATCGGTCCAGCAGTTTAGCCGTGAAGAGGTGACAGACAGACAGACAGACAGACAGACAGACAGACTTTCGCATTTATAATATTAGTATGGATAGTATGGATAGTATGGATAGTATGGAAGTATGGATTAACTCTAACTAAAACTAATACGGATATTGTTTTTTCGGTTTGTCATATTAATCCGCAATTTTGTTTTTATGCTGATATCACCATACACAACTCAGAAGAATGCAAGGACTTATGATGGAATAAATAAACTTACACACAAACATACATACATGAATCCTGAAAACTTAACACTTTTTTTTGATCAGTCGTATAAAAACATTTCCAGCGGAACCTCCACATAGGTAGTGTATATTCTCTTTGACGTAGACGTAGGGACATAATATATTAAAAAAAAGAACTTACCATCTCTGTCGTAATGGCTCCACACTTCCATGAACTGGTTAGCAGATAGCTTCTTCAGCTCCCGAGAGTCCGGGTCCCGAAATTGACGCATAAAATTTGTTGCGCGTTCTAAATTCAATTTTTTGGACGTCGAAGATGTCGAATCGAAGCTCATTTTGAAATTTAAATATTTTTTCTTTTTTGGAAAATTATGTATCTATTTAAATTTTTAATTATGTATAATTATTATGTTTTTGTTTGTTATTGTTTCGAATTTACAAAAAAGTAAATATTATAATTTTGTATGGAAATAAATAGTTAATTTATTTGTTAAATTAATTTTGGCGGATTTTATTGTCGGTTTTTGAGTACTATTTTAATGTAGGTAAGTTTGTATACTTATTTTATTTTATGTATTTATTAAAATTTCTTGAAGAAAGTAATCTGAAACAAAAAAAATATATAAATTAGTGATGTTCGACCTGTTTTCATAATTATAACTTAAAATACTTTTATTGAACGATTATAAACCTACCCAACATTAAAAAGTTACTAGTTTTGATAATTTAGACGATCTATTACAAAATATTGTAGCGTTGCAATGTGCGGTATGCTCTAATTAATAAATAATAGTAAAACAAAGTCCATACTGTAACGAATATAATAAATGAGAATGTTTGAGAATACTGATTATTTTTTCTAACACCACGTTCTATACGCTGACCAAAATCAGCTGGCAGTTTATACAAAACGAGACCTGAATCATTTAAATTACTTTTTATTCCAAAATTTCCAATGAAATGAACAAATGAAATAACACGCCCTATAAGTGCCATGATCGGGGTTTTAAAAATAATTTGGAACAACACAAAATGATCTGAAGGTAGGTTCACAATTAAGAAAATAATTAACTCACTTGACATCCAGCTTTCTCGAAAAGGAACAGACTGTGTACTGGATTTTAAGCCATCATTGACTGTTTAAACAAAGGCTGATTTACAATTTGTCAAGTGAAAAGTGCAAGTGTTAAGTAATATGTTTCGTCATGAGAAGATCTACAACCTAATGCGTGTTCATAACGATCGTGTGTGTCAAGAGACAGCGGGCATGGCCAAATTTGGATTGGTCGTCTAGTGGCATTAGGGGGATTCGGACTTCATGAAAAGTCTTTTACAAAACCTATTTCCCAACTGCCATATTGTCGAAGAGCCGTTTTACGGACTATTTTACCTATATTTAAATCAACAAGTTTTATTTGAGACAATCCTCCGTTTGGAGGATTGTCTCAAATAAAAAACTTGTTAAAAGCATTACGAGGTCAGATCGCTCTGTTGAATAACCAGTATCTCCATAGAACCATGATGAGTGTTTCCTGGGCGCTGAACCATAAGCTGTGGAAGTATGATCGGATGGACGGATATGTATTTATGTCATCATAATAAAGATATTTTAATCATTTTTTTTTTAGCATTGACCAGCATTTTTATGGCAATCTACCTTATAATTAGATATTTAAGTTTGTTTATTTATTATTTTTAAAGTTGGTTCACACTATTGATTACTGATTCCTGCAAGTTTAAAGTGAATTCGTAACTAAGTGCAACACCTTAACAAAATGTAAATTAGCCTTTATATATCCCATCAACCACCAATGATTACGACGATTTCGATTTGACCAATCAGCGATTGGAAAAGCGTTACACAGAAAACGTATGTACTGCGTACAAACTAGGGTGGTATTGTAATGCGCCCACAAGGCCACCAAAACCACAGATGGTTCTCTCTACGGTCAAACCAAAACACAGTGGATTTTGTGTTGATATCCAATGATATTCGTAGAATGCTAACCTTAAGTGACGTTTTAGGAGATTTGGTGCAAAATGTAAATTCAATTTGTTTAAACATAGCAATTTGTACCGCGTCTGCTGTGTGACAGATAAGTACGCCAATAAATTTCCTTCGCAGCGTTGAGCCGCAGTCGCAAATGGAGAGATATTGCCGCAGAATATATTTGAAAAAGTGATATTGCCAACTTTGCCATGCCATGTGGCTTTGCCGTTGGAAAATATCACCACATTTAGCCTTTTGGGTGTCGTAAAATGCACGACTACGGGATAACTAACTAAAATATTAAAATGTATCCAATCATAAACTTTGAAGAGTGTAATGTCATATAAAAAGAAAACCTAAAGATAAATCTTGATAGTAATATTTATTTCATTTATTTATTTCAAACTTTATAAATCTATGCCAATATTTAAAACAGTATTTTCTTGTATTACCAAGGCTACTTATTAACTGTATTAAGGTAAGTAATTGCTTTAAAAAAATTAAACGAAATACTCGTATATGAATAAAATGTATGAATAAAAAAAAATATATACCTAAATAGGTTGAAACCTGACGGATGTAACCCCAGAACTGGGAAAATTTAATACAAAATATGCTGACATTACCAGTGGTGGACAAATAAATAGAAAAATGGAAACATTTATTTAATTTAATATTTGCAGAATTTTTGTACAAAAGTATAAAAAAAATACTTCAATTCGAGAACTTTATAAAGTTGATTAAGTACATTATCTTTATGAGATGAGAGATATTTGATACAAAGCATATTTTGTTTTAATGTGATTTTAATTTTAATGAATAATCAGAGGTCCCAATATTATAGATTTTCTAATAGCAATCAGGTCTAATATCAATAACCTTGTTGAACCGACAAATGATACGGAATAATTAATAAAGTTTCCCAGGTGCGGTGTTCAGACGAATTTAAACTGTATTGTATATAGTAGAACTATACATAGCTGTATGAGATACATACTATTGATTTATGTCCTATTTTCGTCAATTTGAAACGGCTGTGGTGAAACTTCATGATGGTAATATTGGTAGAATTTTTAAAATCATCATTGCAACTTTTACTCAGTTTATTCCAAGCTGTATGGCTTCGGATAGACAATAATCAATTCTTTATCCTATACGGGGTAGACAGAGCCTAGGGTTATGACTTCTGATCATGGGAATAATTTTTTTATTCATGTGGTAGGTACTCACGGTATTGCGTAAATCCATAAGGCATAATTTTGCACAGTCGTACGTAAGGTTTGAATACGAAACCTCTAATAATCTTTTTTTCCAAAAAACAAAAACGGACTTCTATATTTTATTGTAGCCAACCTGATGTTTGTCAAATTAGAAAAAATCAAACACCTAGGTGTGCAGGGTCAGTTGACCTAGTAGGTACTGGAATAAAGACTACAAACTAACGAATACATAGTGGCAGTTCCCCATGGTCGATTGACCAAGAACACCACAGTGTGCAGGGTCAACTGCGCTTGTAGCCAAAGCGCAGTTGACCCTGCACACTGTGGTGTTCTTGGTCAATCGACCATTAATTCCAAAGGAAATCGTACCTACCTATTTAAAATATAAATCATGTAGCGGCCGTGAGGGCGTTCTAAAATGCTAACCGTGGCACACGAGGTCGATTAACCTTTCTAAATTACTAATATAAAATCATCATCTACTAAAATAAAATAAATCATCAAGCAAGACACTTGTAAACATACGAAGAAAGACTCAAAAATAGCCAAATATTCGATTTAGTTGATTTACATATTTCAGTAAGCAGTCGCCAAACATAGTAACTCGAAATTCACTATGACAAAATACCAAGGACCTACCGCGCATTACCAGGGCGGTCACGATCCAGAAATATATTTCAAGATAATGGGACTTTAGGAGTTTTTCATAGAGGACAAGAGTCCAATAAATTACTTCCCGGACTTGAAGTCGCGAGGTGGAACGCAAACTTTTAATCTACCATTTTTCTAACATTAAATACTAGAATATAACATACATTTTAAGACATTTATCACACAAAATAAACAACAAAGAACAAAGATAACAAACAAATATGACAAATACGTAGTAGTAATAATAATACTAGTATATCTACTATATACTTATAGACACCATACCATATTTAGTTTAAACATTAAGTAGGTACCTACTTACCTACTTATATTTTTTTATTCTGTTCAGTATGTGTAAACTGATATTGGCAATTTCCGACCCATTACGTTAAACTCTATTATTTCTAAAGTTTTTGAAATTGCATTTCAAGCTCAGGTCCTAGATTTTCTGAATAAACATAAAATTTTAAGAGAGGAGCAGCACGGCTTTAGAAAAGGCAAGTCTACAACCCTCGCCGCTTTCAACCTTATATCCCAAATCGTTAATAGTATGGACGATGGGAATTCAACAACAGTAGTATTTTTTGACATGACCAGAGCATTTGATCTAGTATCCCATGATCGACTTCTAGAAAAACTTGAGAAATATGGTATCAGAGGTCCTGCGCTGATGTGGATAAAGTCCTACTTAAATGATCGATCACAATGTGTCCAAATAGCCAATCTTAACAAGGATAAGGAGGTTAATACATTTAAATCTTCTTCTAAAGTAAATAAATTTGGAGTTCCACAGGGCAGTGTACTGGGTCCATTACTATTTAACATCTATATTAATGACCTACCAGAAATAACACCCCACCCTTGTATTTTATACGCCGATGATATATCTATTATTATAAAATCTGAAAATAAAACTGAAATTGAAAATATAATTGACTTAGTAACTGAATGGCTTGAAAATAATAATTTACAAATAAATTTGTCAAAAACTAATATAATTCAATTCCAATATTATCAATCAAATCGTAATCAATTAATATTAAATTATAATGATCAAATTATTTCGGACGTAAATAAAACAACTTTCTTGGGTCTTGTACTGGATAAGCATTGTGATTGGAAAGCTCATGTTGAACAAGTTTGTAGGAAACTGAATAGATTCGTGTATGTTCTATATCGGCTGTCCAAAACATCATCTCAAAGCACAGTGTTGTCTGCGTATCACGGCTATGTGAGCTCTGTTCTTAAGTACGGTCTTATTTTGTGGGGGAACTCGACAGAGGTAAACAAGGTATTCCTTGTACAGAAGAAGTGCATAAGAGCTATGTGTGGAATAGCCCCATGGCAATCTTGCAGGCCCCTGTTCAAGAAACTCGGTCTTCTCACTCTGCCCTGCTTGTACATTCTTGAAATTAGTAAATTTGTCAAATTAAACCCAGAATTATTCGTAAGAGCTAAAGACATATATCCTAGGAATACTAGAAATCCGGATAGGCTAGTTTTACCGAAAGTTCCTCGAACGGCTTTATACCACAAAAGCTGTTACGCAATGTGCATCAAAGTATTTAATGCCCTTCCTACAGATATCAAGACACTTCCAATCAAAAAATTTGTAAATAAAATTAAGGAAGTACTTATTGAGGGTTGTTACTACTCAGTGAATGAGTTCTTGGTAAGAAACAATGTATAAAGTCTGGAACATTTTTTGGATTATTTTTTGACATTATTATTTTATTACGTGCAATGCTAATTTAATTAATTTGTCCACTTATTATAATTTTAATTATGACTGATATATCATAAACACAGTATTATGTTGCTACATCAATGTATTGCCGTTCCGTTTGACGCAGAATTGATGTTTGTTATCGGTAAGAGCACCGTTCGGATTACTGCCGCGCGTCATATTGCCGAACGCGTGACACGTTTTTTAGCGTTCCGTCCCTATCATGATTATCTGGTAAGTCTTTACGCGAATCTTCACAGGGGATGTAGTTTGGATGGGCTTAAACTGAACCATGGTTATAGAAAATCGTATAACTGCCAGCATTATAATTACTGTGTATTTGTAACAGTGACATATACATTCTATTGACTTTTATATTTAACAATTTGACGATGAAACTGAAAATATAATTGAATTATAGATCTTAATTAAAATCTACAAGAAAGAATATATTTGCATGCTATTTTGGAAGCAAAACATGTAACAGCACATACTTATCTACTGTAACATCTTGTACTACCATGTTTTAAAGCAAATAAAATGATTTGATTTGATTTGATTTGATTTGTAAAGTGACTAGTAGGTTTAAGTATATATATTTTACAAGCTTACCAGGCGAACTTCGTACCGCCTGAACGCTTTTCTTACCGTTTAAACCTTCCCTAAGCTTCCACAAATATTTCAAGATCAAAATTAAGCCAAATTGGCCCAGCCATTCTCGAGTTTTGGCTAGACTAACGAACAGCAATTGATGTTTATTATATAATTTTTTTAATTTATGCAATAAAAGCACTTGAAAAGTAGGTACTTAAGTAAGTATTTTTTACTTTTTATTCCATGTTACAGCATGAAATACTTTTACTTACTTTATTTTTCCGATTATTAACCATTTCAGTCAAGCGTTTTACGATAAGTTTATTTTTATAGGTGTTTAACCCATCTCGATCCATTACGTAAACCGATGAAATCTAAAAGGCTTAGCCCAGAGTAGCTGTAAAGAAAATTCAGTGAAAAAACATTTTAGGCATAGCCTCCTTAGAATTATCGATTCATTCTTCGTTTGTCCCACTGAGTTTGTCCCACTAATAAATTTCTTAGTTAGTCCCAAACATTATGCTTCCTTCGTCCCGATGTACAATTTTTATTATTTTATTCCTAGTTGGTCCCACTTTGCATTCCTTGTTCGACCCGTTGTTTTTTATAAGTAATTTTCTTTCTAAATAATATAGGTTTTTGTTTGTTATTCCTTCAAAATACTTCTCTGTTAGTTGTACCTTTAAAGTACCTTCTTGTGAACTGGGACAAACCGGGAATATAAAAGTGACTGGGACAAACGAATCATGTTTTGAAATGTAGGACAAAATTTCAGGACGAACGAAGAATAAACCGAATTATCGCGCGGGCAAATTTCTTTTTTAATCTATGCATAGACTCGGACATGTATTGTATATTTTATGGTCTTGTAAGTATAACTTACTTTGTAATACATAGCTAAGGTATATTGTTATTTTATTTCATTTATCATTGCATTCAGAGGTCGTAGGTTCTATTTCCATGGAAAGCATACTTTTTTAGTTGTTGCCAATTTGGTTAAGACATTGCAGGCTCAATTGTCTGATAATTACCTACCTAAGATGATTGCGACAATGATGGCTGGAACGCATTGAGTTTAATTAGTCCACGCAGCACAGAAGACTGTGCTCGAGCAACAGTCTATGATGTAATGAGGGAACTTTCCTTTGCCTACCACGATAATATGAATAGTGATGAAGGCGGTACATTCGATTATGAGAAAGAATAGTATGGTAACAACTTACTGTTCATAAAAATACGATAATAGTTATTATACAATTGATTTGTTCACATATGACTCATTGGTCAATGAAGTTGGTAATATACTTAGGTATCTCTATTTTTTATTCTCTTACAGAAGTGGTTTAAAAAAAAGGCGCACGGTCAAGGTATCTACCTACTTAATGAAAGTTTCAAACAAACTAAAGAACAGTACCAAAGAGCTATGAACAGTAAGTTTATATTAAAAGCTTTCCTAATAAAGATTGATTGCGAGTAAGTCGTGTTTGCCGGCGGCAATGTAAACAAGCTAATATTATAGCTATAAGCTGACAATACATATAGGTAGTGAGTTCTATTTTTATACGGTTATTTACTACTTTGGTAGAAATCGTGTCGAATGAAAAAAAAAATGTGTGAAAAAATTAAGCTTAAAAGTAATTAAAAGAAGCATCCAAAATTAAAAGTGGAAAGGTTACAAATACTTATTCCGCTATATATGCTATTTTTAGCCCGACTGCGCCCGAAAGAGTGTCATGTTTTGTTAGTATATATAATTGTCTGCAGCCTGAACGGCTTGATGGATTTTAGCTTGAGATGTGTCGTTAGATTCGTATTTACTGGGAGAGTGACATTGGGTATATCAAAATAAAAATAAAATAAAATGGCGGTTTTCCAAATTCTAATTTTGCCTTAAAAGTTTTAGATATTTAAATGCAGTTGGGTATTTTTTTTATAACTTTCTTGTTATTCAATTAGGTTGGCACTTAAGTATACGACCCTCTATAGAAACTTAGACTTTTCACCATACTACTAAAATACAGTAATTCACTGGCTCTTTCAACCTTTAAAATGAAACACAACAATGCAAGTATCGCTGTTTGGTAGCAGAAATTGGTTTATTATACCGAAATAGATGACTTCTGTAAAAAAGTCTCCCTCTGATACCCCAGCCAGGCACTGGGACGGCCAAACCTAAATACCATCACGTTATACTTACACATTTTTCCACATAGCTGTATCTGTTTATAATCAAATTACAGAAACGCCTAAACATTACATTCCACAGACACCCAGTCGTTGTAAATTACAAAACCCTTTTCAATTTATCCTATCCATTGACGTCGATCGAATACAAACTTTATTACAAAAACAATTCAGTTCAATTTATTCGCCACTACACAAAACTGGTTTATTGGGTATACTGCTTTTTTAAAAACAATTTAAATTTTATTGCAATAGGAATAAAGTTTAGTTTTGCGACAAAGACTTTCTGGAATTTTGCGATGTGGTACAAGTGTCAATGATGATATACTTATCCTTCAAAGAAGTTCGAATCGGCGCAATTTTTTTTTTTAATCTATGTTATCCTTAGTATATCTTGTGTTACTTTCGCGTGTTTTTTGTTTATTTTTATTGCAGTAATATTATCGGACAGTCCATTTATTACATGGACTGGAGCAACAGTTTAAAAAAACTTTTATTATTCGGCACCGTATAGCTTTTTGCTTTGTTTTGGGAATCTCTGCCAACAGCCAGCCAAGCGAATGTGAAATATGATAACTATGATACTAAACAAGTAGCTTTTGTACATATAAATAAATATTTCTATTTATAGATATAGCAAAGACCCAGTCGGGAACAAGATAATGGTTTCGTATTTCTTCTTCATCCGATTCATTCAGCTTACGCTTCAGAACCCAGGGTACGATATTAATCATGGTCCTGATATGGCGGATCTGGTTTCGTATTTATTTTACTAGAATTTATTATTCTTATGTACTGAACATATAAGAAAAAATTAACTTGTGTCAAATACTTAATTAGTTTTTAATACAGAGGTCTTCATTCTTATCAGCGTAGGACCGCTGAAGAAAAAGATTCTCATTCATAGATATAATTATGTTAGCGTCCCGCCCCGGCTTTGCATGAGCATACAAACCTTCCTCTTGAATCACTCTATCTATTAAAAAAACCGCATCAAAATCCGTTGCGTGGTTTTAAAGATTTGCATACAAAGGGACATAGGAACAGAGAAAGCGACTTTGTTTTATACTATGTAGTGATTATTACTTTACTTATGATATTTATATATACTATTATTTTACTTTACATATACAAACATATTTTGTATTTTACGATATATAATCATTATCATATAGTTTGTCATAATTCATCACATAAGTAGTTACTTTTTCCAATCATGTATCAAATAGCAGGGCTAAAATAATTTGTACATATTAAGAAGAATTATACTGTTCCAAATAAAATTTCCAGTGCGCATGACAGTAGGTATAAAATAAGAAGAGCGTTTCTACTAATAATAATAAAAAAATGCTGAACACGACACGACTCTTATTTAGATTCATGAGATACAGCCTACAAACAGAGCTGCTGATTCGAGAATTCGAGATCCTTCTATAGCGAAGATTCCGTTGTAAGCCTCTCAAAAGCGGTCCGCTCTTTGTGTACAACTAAATCCGGATTTTTCCTTAGGTACTGACTGTAGGTTTACCATGATCCAAGACTCAAACAGTATTTGGGAAATTTGAAAAATGTTACATACTTTTAATGACCTAGATACCCTGTTTATATTGTAAAACTTTCCCATAATATGAGATTTTATAAACGCAGACTCTAACAACTGCATTAGGATTAGGATATTGAAGGTATGGAATTTCTTAGTTACCGTACTATCCATTAGGGGCGCTGTACGTTTACAGGTTTGTCATACAAAATCGCTAACGCAGTCGTTAGCGTCTGCGTTTATAAAATCCCATACTAGCGGTACAGGCAAGTCATGTCATTTGCTTGATTGACGAAAATAAAACCATATCAAAGAGAGAAAACTTTAATATAAGACTTGTCAGGTGACGTGGAGCACCAAGAATTTAATAACTTAAAACGTGCAGGAGCATGCGACGCTGAAATTGCTTTGGTACAATTTCGTTAAAGGATTTTCCAACATATATTACACTCGCTGTGAAATTTTTAGGTGTTCCACACTTGGGCTTTCGGAAAATTTATATAAGCGGGTGTGTTCGGCCTTAAGGGCCCATATGATGCCAAGTGGCGCCCCCATTTTAAATAAATTATTTTAAGAAAAATGGAGACGTGATTTAAAATTTTGGTAAATATAAGCCATAGATAAGCTTTTAAATTATTTATTGTTGTATAATTTATCGCCTTAGTGGTAACTGTCTAGCTTTACTAAGCGTTTTCGCTAAAAGTGGCCGTTTTGGTCGAAAGCGCTAAGGCGATAAATTATACAACAATAAATAATTTAAAAATTTTAAATCACGTCTCCATTTTTCTTAAAATAATTTATTAAAATGGGGGCGCCACTTGGCATCATATGGGCCCTCAAAGCCTTATAAAATTATAAAAAAGGAGTTGGGAACAAAAAATCAGTAGTAATTACCTTAATATAAAAAGCTAGATATAAATAGCCTATTGTCCGATACATTGTATTTTGTGCAATAAAAGTTTAAATAAAATAAATAAATAATATATTTCTAAAAGAATAATATAAACAAATTAGTTAAGTACCTAATAAGGGATTTATAAGTTGTATTAAAAAAGATGGGAACAATGTGGTTACCCTACCAGGCGACCGGTCGGGACTCCAAATGTAAGTGATTTGGACCTTTGCCCGTCGATAAGGTGTAGACTAATTTTAAGTAGGCTTTGATCTCATATGGTCGTCGTCAATAGACGAACATCACATTACTAGCAGCCGCATATGTTTCCGCTCCCGTGGGAATATCGTATCTATTTGTGTAACTTTATTGCACATAAGAAAAATATACTCTATATATTTTTTATTTCATTATTACAATAAAACAAAATAAGACAAATTCAATTTATATATTAGATATGTTAACCCTTTCTAAGCTGATGTTTTTTACAGAAGATAGGTAATCTTTTGTTAAAAAAATGGCTTCCATAGCTCCTTGCAAATTATTAATGTCATATTAGTTCAGTTGGCCGATCTAACCGAACATTGATTTTCAGATCAGAGTTTCAGATCTCTATAAGCCCTTGAAAGGCAAAATAGAGCTCACCCCCACTAATATTATAAATGCGAAAGTGAGTTTGTTTGTTTATTTATTTGTTTGTTACGCATTCATGCCCTAACTACCTGTAGTTAGAAGTATTGAAGGACATATTAGGGTATCTTTCATTCAAGCACTGGTAGCTTACCACCATCTCTTAAAACCATGCAAGAATGAGTGAGTAAGCGAGATAGCGCAATACATGTTGTAAGGCGATATCTCTCTTACTCAATCGTTCTTGCATGGTTTTAAGAGATGGTAGTAACCCCCCTGGAGTGCTATTTTTGAAATGTATGACATAGCAATACTACGAGTCGAATAACATACATTTAATAAATAGCACTCTTGTTCCCCAGGGCAATTCGAGCGGGCGAAGCCGCGTGCGGAAGCTAGTTTCTGCTATGTTTATTTAAGAGGTTACTGTCCCATCTCATCTAAATACTCCGGTCTTGATCCTATAACAGATAGCACGACAATTTATTACATATTATTACGTGCCCAACAAAATGGGTTTATCCTGAAACTTTATAGACCTATTACGTTATACAACCATCCTTTACGGCCCTGGATAGCGTTTGACATGGTCTTCATTATGTTAATAGACACCTAGCATTGTAAGAATTGCTCTTACATTTGTAATTGTGTAGTCATTTAGCCCCTTATTCATAAAAATTAACAAATGTTGTTAAAGACCTTGTAACTAAAATATTGCTTGGCCCTTTCTCTCTTATAGAAAATTACCCTGAAAGAAAGAGACAAAACCTATTCTAGTTAAAACTGGCTTACTAAACGTTTAATAAGGGGGTAAGTATTTATTGTTTGTGGTCCAGTGGTTAAGGCATTTGCCTGAATACCCAGAGGTCGATTTCCGTGGGGAGTATAGTTTACTAGCTGTTGCCCGCGGCTCCGCCCGCGTGTAGGTCGCTTTTCGCGTAACCTGTGGAAACTACAACTATCCAGACCTATAGTTAAATCTATAGTATCCTATTCCCGTGCCAATTTGATAAAGCCATTACATTGCTACGATATCAAACTGAAAATATTAACATTCATACTATCACATCTTTGTCTCTAAAAGAGTAGACGCAGCCTATTACAGGGTCATTTGGACCTATAAGCCACTCCTAAAGTTATAGTGAGCGTGAAAAGTGGAGAAAATCTCATTAAAAAGTGATAAGTTAGTTAAATTAAACCTTACGACACGACCGTATGTTCCGTCAAACAACAACTGAACTGACTTGCCGATTTGATTATTTTTTAAACCAAAGCCAAACCAAACCAACTAATCAATTCAAATAGCTTACAATACAACACTACCGATAAACAAACCAACCAATAGAACTAAATCAACAACCAAATTTTTTTTTAAATAATTCAAATTAATTGCCGTAAGGAAAATTTTCAATCCGCTATACCATATGCGAAAAAATAATTAAAATAAAGTCAGCGCCATCTATTAATATTTATGTAACTAAATTATACGCCCACACACATTCAATGTGTTATTTTATTAAAATTTAATAGAGACTGCAGTGTGTTTTTCTCTTTATTGATATCGATAAAACGAAGTAGAAATTCTAGCTTTATCTAAATTAAATACGTTTATGTAAACCGCATCCAACTCTGTTTAAAAGTTTTGAAGCAGTGCTAGAAGTAAACTTCAACTGACCATGACTTCTTTTTCCCTTAACCGATTTTGACGAAACAAAGTTTTGACAACGCTCCTAATTATATATCCATATAGTAATCCACCTGTGAAAACCGCGTTCAAATCTGTTGAGTAGTTTTGAAGTTATAACGTACCAGAGAGACAAAAATTCCAAAAATTGTTTTTTTTTTTGGTTTCTGTTACTCTTCTTTAATCGCTCCGTATCAGTTTTTTAGAAAAATATTTAATGTCTATACATTAAATTATCGAGTGTCTATACACTCGATTTTTACTGTCCTATTATTAGTATAGTATATAGTACAAATACTGATATATTAACAGACTTAACGCTAAGAGCGTTTTCTACCAGTCAACCATTTGATTAATCTTCTTCTTCAATGTCGTCAATGACAAACTATTAGATTTGATATGATTGGAGTTGCGATATCGTTTATCTGGAAATAAACTTGCAAATGAATTTATTCGTTTCTTTTCAAAATTAAAATAAAAGTAAGAAAATAATTCTAGAAAACAAATAAAAAACGAAAACAGAAAATTATTGTTTGTGGCAGGATTCGATCCAGCTACTTCCAGCTATTTAAAAGCTTCTAGCTAAAATATTAAAAGCAAAAATATAGAATTCTGAAAAACTAATACAAAACGAAAAAAAAGTAAGTAAAAAAAAGTCATGTTTAGCAGGATTAGAACCCTCTACTCAAAAAAAATAATCCGCGACCTCTACCGATAGGCCTACATGCTTTGTTGGTAATTGGCGAAATTTCAAATGGAATTTGTCTTCACCCCTTTTTTGGATGTAAGGGTTGGAATTGTGAACAACCCTTTCTTATGTGGGTAGTATATAGTATAATGAAGACACTAACCAAATTTCACGTTTATGGCTTTTATAGTTTCGGTTTTGTGATGATAAATTAGTTAACCTCCCCCTTTTTACCCCTTTAGAGGTTGAATTTCAAAAACGCTGAAACACGCCATTAGTTATTTTTGTTGAGAAGCATTCTTGCCAAGTTTCAAGTACATCAGTGAAGATTTTAATTTTTTTTCATACAAACTTTGCCCTCAAATTTAACCCTTTTGGGGGTCTAATTTTGAAAAATCATTTCTTATCTGAGCACTACGTATTAACATAAAACTTCGGTCCAAATTTCAAGTTTATAGCTTTTATGGTTTAGGCTGGGCGTTGATTTATCAATTGCCCTATAGAAATTATATTAATCTACTGACTAATTAGAAATGAATACAAATATACTTAAAGACCTACAATTTATTTGAGAAACCTTACAATATACTTAAGATATGCAACTAACTTATGGAAAATAACACAAAGATTTACCTATTTTCAAACTACTATTCGAAATCCGGAATCCGGAAAAATACTTTTCAAACTTAAATTAAACTAATCAATCAAAACGCAGACATTAAACTATACATAAAATATAATGCCGCAATTACCACTCCATACTTCAATCAATTCCAATTTAATTATATTATTTTGTATTAAGCAGATACCAAATCGTCTAAACACACAATCAAATCGGTAGAAAAGCATAAAACAAAATATTTTATTTATTATGAAATCTCAATTACTACACATGATGATTAAATGCGAACGACAAACCATATCGACTTTTAAAATGTATGGTGGCGCCATCTATTGACACATTACTGAACTCATAATATTAAGAAATAAATAAAACCTTTGCACTCTATCTTCTATTATGTATTGTATCCTATTACAATATGTTGTGTACATACAATACAATTCAATATAATACAATACAAAATATTATACCAAAAGACATTTTCAATTTTAATTCCATGTATCTCACTTCAAAAATGACAAAGTTTCATACAAACTGGCAACCCCTATTTCACCCCTATAGGGATGTAATTTTCAAAATCAGATTGATGCATTATTATTTCTTACCAATTACAAATTCAAATTAAAAATTTCATGTATCTCACTTCAATAATGACAAAGTTTCATACAAAATGGCAACCCCTATTTCACCCCTTTAGGGATGTAATTTTCAAAATCTGATTGGTGAATTATCATTTTTTACCAACTTCAAATGTAAATTAATAATTTCATGTATCTCACTTCAAAAATGACGAAGTTTCATACAAACTGGCAACCCCTTTTTCACCCCTTTAGGGATAAAATTCCCAAAAGTCCTTTCTTAGCGGACGTCTCTTAGTCACAATCTACCTTCCTGCCAAATTTCATCTTCATCGGCTCAGCAGTTTTGGAGATTTCGTGATGAGTGAGTGAGTGTTTTTCGCTTTTATATATATAGAAGACTAGCTATTGCCCGCGGCTCCACCCGCGTGTAGGTCGCTTTTCGCCTAACCTGTGGAAACTACAACTATCCAGACCTATAGTTAAATCTATAGTATCCTATTCCCGTGCCAATTTTATAAAGCCATTACATTGCTACGATATCAAACTGAAAATATTAACATTCATACTATCACATCTTTGTCTCTAAAAGAGTAGACGCAGCCTATTACAGGGTCATTTGGACCTAAAAGCCACTTCTAAAGTTATAGTGGACGTGAAAAGTAGAGAAAATCTCAATAAAAAGTGATAAGTTAGTTAAATTAAACCTAACGACACGACCGTATGTTCCGTCAAACAATAACTGAACTGACTTGCCGATTTCATTATTTTTTAAACCAAAGCGAAACCAAACCAACCAATCAATTCAAATAGCTTACAATACAACACGACCGATAAACAAACCAACCAATAGAACTAAATCAACAACCAAAACTTTTTTTAAATAATTTAAATTAATTGCCGTAAGGAAATTTTCAATCTGCTATACCATATACGAAAAAATAATTAAAATAAAGTCAGCGCCATCTATTGATATTTTATGTAACTAAATTATACGCCCACACACATTCAATGTGTTATTTTATTAAAATTTAATAGAGACTGCAGTGTGTTTTTCTCTTTATTGATATCAAATTCAAATTCAAATTCAAATTGTTTATTTTCAATATAGGATATTCTTATCACTTATTGACGTCAATTGTTACTTATTTTAAGTTTACCACCACTTCCAAAGCGCAAGTGGAGAAGAAGTGGCGCCACAAACTCCACAGCAGCATTTTCTTCAAAAACGTCAATTCACAAAATTTGAGTCAAATCAGACGAGTTTACATTTGAATATTTTTATAATTATTAATAAAATATTCAAATGTAGATATCGATAAAACGAAGTAGAAACTCTAGCTTTATCTAAATTAAATACGTTTATGTAAATCGCATTCAACTCTGTTTAAAAGTTTTAAAGCAGTGCTAGAAGTAAACTTCAACTGACCATAACTTATTTTTCCCTTAACCGATTTTGACGAAACAAAGTTTTGACAACGCTCCTAGTTATATGTAATCCACCTGTGAAAACCGCGTTCAAATCTGTTGAGTAGTTTTGAAGTTATAACGTACCAGAGAGACAAAAAATCCAAAAATTGTTTTATTTTTGGTTTCTGTTACACTTCTTTAATCGCTCCGTATCAGTTTTTTAGAAAAATATTTAATGTATAGACACTCGATTTTTACTGTCCTATTATTTGTATAGATAAATAAGTACAAAATACAGATATTTACGGACTTAACGCTAAGAGCGTTCTCTATCAGTCAACCATTTGATTAATCTTCTTCTTCAAAGTCGTCAATGACAAACTATTAGATTTGATTTGATTGGGGTTGCGATATCGTTTATCCGGAAATAAATTTGCAAATGAATTTATTCGTTCCTTTTCAAAATTAAAATAAAAGTAAGAAAAAAATTCTAGAAAACAAATAAAAAACGAAAACAGAAAATTATTGTTTGTGGCAGGATTCGATCCAGCTACTTCCAGCTATTTCTTGAAACATTTCTTTACTAAAATATTAATAGCAAAAATATAAAATTCTAAAAAACTAATACAGAACGAAAAAAAGTAAGTAAAAAAAAAGTCATGTTTAGCAGGATTAGAACCCTCTACTCAAAAAAATAATCCTAACTTATGGAAAATAACACAAAGATTTATCTATTTTCAAACTACTATTCGAAATCTTTTCAAACTTAAATTAAACGAATCAATGAGTAGCCCAAAACGCAGACATTAAACTATACATACAATATAATGCCGCAATTACCACTCCATACTCCAATCAATTCCAATTTAATTTTATTATTTTATACAAATCGTCTAAACACACAATCAAATCGTTAGAAAAGCAAAAAAAAAAAATATTTTATTTATTTTGAAATCTCAATTACTACACAATGACATGATGATTAAATGCGAACGACAAACCATATCGACTTTTAAAATGTATGGTGGCGTCATCTATTGACACATTACTGAACTCATAATATTAACAAATAAATAAAACCTTTGCACTCTATCTTCTATTATGTATTGTATCCTATTACAATATGTTGTGTACATACAATACAATTCAATACAAAATATTATACCAAAAGACATTTTCAATTTTAATTCCATGTATCTCACTTCAAAAATGACAAAGTTTCATACAAACTGGCAACCCCTATTTCACCCCTATAGGGATGTTATTTTCAAAATTAGATTGATGCATTATTATTTTTACCAATTACAAATTCAAATTAAAAATTTCATGTGTCTCACTTCAATAATGACGAAGTTTCATACAAAATGGCAACCCCTATTTCACCCCTTTAGGGATATAATTTTCAAAATCTGATTGGTGCATTATTATTTTTTACCAACTTCAAATGTATGTTAATAATTCCATGTATCTCACTTCAAAAATGACGAAGTTTCATAAAAACTGGCAACCCCTATTTCACCCCTATAGGGATGTTATTTTCAAAATCAGATTGATGCATTATTATTTCTTACCAATTAAAAATTCAAATTAAAAATTTCATGTGTCTCACTTCAATAATGACAAAGTTTCATACAAAATGGCAACCCCTATTTCACCCCTTTAGGGATGTAATTTTCAAAATCTGATTGGTGTATTATTATTTTTTACCAACTTCAAATGTATGTTAATAATTTCATGTATCTCACTTCAAAAATGACGAAGTTTCATACAAACTGGCAACCCCTTTTTTACCCCTTTAGGGGTAAAATTCCCAAAAGTCCTTTCTTAGCGGACGTCTCTTAGTCACAATCTACCTTCCTGCCAAATTTCATCTTCATCGGCTCAGCAGTTTTGGAGATTTCGTGATGAGTGAGTGAGTGTTTTTCGCTTTTATATATATATAGAAGAAGATATAGGTTCTTACAGTTGGTTAGGACATTGCAAGCTTGAATCACCTGATTGTATGATAAAGATGGATTCCGTGCTTCGGAAGGCACTTCAAGCAGTTCGTCCCGGCAGGAACTATGTCAGAGTAGAACTCAGTACAATATACATACATTCATTATTCGTGGGCCATATACTACAGACTGCTAAATTACATACTCATAACTACATATCATCACGCTTGTCTCCCGTAGGGGTAGGCAAGTAGGCAGAGACTAGAGATTTCTATTGGTTACGATCCTTACAGACCTGCCTCGCTTCCTCCACACTCACCACTGCCAATTATTTTATTAGGTGTCGAAGACCCCTGGGTCTTCGACACCAGCGTGTTCATGGTCAATTAACCCACACAATATGATGATGATTTAATTTCTGTAGAGTATTACTCTCAGTTGTCAGTCGGGGTCAGATAAAAGTAACTTCCTGTACCTTTTTGTCTGCCTGCAAGAGATTTATCTGCCCTTGGCTGTGCTTTCTTATCGGTTCTCCGGCTGTGGAGACAGCGGCCAAGTAAAAGGCGGTCTTTTAACTTTTTCTTTTTTGAAAATTGTCATTATGAAAGTGACCGGCGGCCTGCCTGACTTCAAACTTCTTGGGAAACGTTTTGTTTGTTGGTGCAAGAATGTTACTTTATCGTTTGTACTATAAGTATAAATTATAGATAACAATGCGACATTCAAAGAAATAATGTATTGGTTATCGATCGTAAACAGATGTGCGCCGACCTAGACCGTAGTCAATATTATATAATATGTGCCTGGACTTCTAATGCCACTTGCAATGTTAATAACTTGAACTTGAAAAAGTCGAAACAGTTTCTTATTTTGTCCTACTTCGTCCACGAAGAAATCACAAAGCGTCTCGTGAAGGCAACAGGAGACTTGAGAGCTGACAGCTTTTTTGCTCAACTTATGTCTTGCAATACAGCGGGGAAACGCTGCCAGTATTCTGGATACATTGCCTCCCTGTGGAGCGTTGAAAGACAATTTTTATTTATAATTCGTTAAATTGTGATTGATTTTTATAATTTTTTTGGCAATAAATGAGGCGAAGAAATTGATTTCGCGTTCGTATAAAAATAATTGGCAGTGGTGAGTGTGGAGGAAGCGAGGCAGGTCTGTAAGGATCGTAACCAATAGAAATCTCTAGTCTCTGCCTACTTGCCTACCCCTACGGGAGACAAGCGTGATGATATGTAGTTATGAGTATGTAATTTAGCAGTCTGTAGTATATGGCCCACGAATGATGAATGTATGTATATTGTACTGAGTTCTAGTATAATTTGTAGATCGCGCTAGAAAAATCGAGTCGCTTCAATAAGTAAGGATAGTTTATTTTGAATACACCTAATTATTGAAATAAGATTTTTTAAGCACCGTCAGCTTACTAATTAGTGCTTTTTTAATAATTATGGGATTTAGCCATTATTGATCATTTTTCATGTGATCAATAAATGGCGATAATATTTACAGTACACTATAAGTACCTACCTACACTTAATTTGGCGCGCTTTCTATAAATGGGATTGAACATCTGTGCCCCTAGTTGTAAAACTCCTTCTAGCTTCATCGTCATCAATTTTCGGAATTCTTAGTTATTCATGAGCCGCAATAACAATAACCAATGAAGCGGTAAGCCTCTTACTCTTGAACGTGCCTCCTAGGTAAATATAATGATATATTGCCTGAATAAACTCCATCCATAATTTATGCGATTTACAGAAAAGCTAATTGAATTTTGGGAGACGGTATAACAATCATTTCATAATTTATACTGCCTCCGTGGCACGTAGACCCGGGGGAAATGGGTTCGATTCCCACGGAAAGTACAATTTGTTTAGTTGTTTCCAGTTTAGTTAAGACATTGCAGGTATGAATCACCTGATTCGGAAAGTACGTTAAGCCATCTGGTAGTCGTTAACGGAACTACGTCAGAGGCCGAGAGTTTCGAAAAACTCTGACACCAGTGCCCCTAGTATGAGTTTTTCTTAACGCAGACGCTAGCGACTGCGTTAGGATTTTGTATGGAATTTCTTAGTTGCCTTACTATCCGCCAGAGGCGCTGTACAGGTTTGCCATACTAAATCGCTAACGCAGTCGCTAGCGTCTGCGGTAAGAAAAACTCATACTAGGGGCACAGGGAGTGCATGGTCGACTGACCATGTCACTTTTATGTTATGTTTTTTGTGTTAGGTCAAATTAGCTGAACTCAAAAATGGCTGAACCGTTATTTTTATACAATCAAAGAGAGATAACAAGTTGGCGTGTTGCTGACTCAACAGTTTATAATTCCAGTAGTCACTTCAAGAAATATTAATAAGTACCGACGGTCAAGGCTTCGTACTCACGCGAGCTTAGCGTGTGAACGCAGCACTTACCCGAAGCTTATTTAAATAAGCTGTTTAAAAAGCTGGTTTTATGGACTGAAAATGTCCTTCTTTATTATTTGACTAGCAAGCGTTTCACTGTTTACTTATCACTCAATTACCTTAAGTATAGAAACAGTAAATGGCAATTGAATAAAAAACATCCATATATTAATCGAAGTGAGATCGGCTTAAGCCAGCTAGACCTTTATAAATTAAATCTTTATTTATTTCATTTCAATAAACTTTAACTTACTTCACTCTGTTATAAATGTATAAAACAACGACCACTCTAACAAAGTAATATCACTGGCGTCTAAACTAGGCTTAGCCTGAAACTTAGGTGCCAGTTTCTTCACTGAAAAAAAAATATCTTACTTTAGCTATTTGAGAACAACCAAAGTTTGACAAGATACTAATGAATTTAACTTGATTTAACAAAAGTGATTTACGAACAAAAGAAAAGGTTTGGTTACATCCTGCAAAGAGTTATGCGGTCACTTTTTTGTGCTTTAGATTGACGAAAGTTTGGTTGTGTATAAGTAAGTATTTTTTCAGTGTTTCTACGAGTAGGACTTATATTAAAAACTTTATGTCAACGTAATAAGAGTGTCGCTATATTTTGCATTGGCTTGGTTGGAACATTAAGGTTTTTCTGATCGGTTGAAGCCGATTTCGCGTCATTTAGTGTGGGGACTCCATAAGACTAAGTAGTTTTTTTTTTGTTTTTACGTCTTTTCGTGACCAATGCTAGTACATGATATTTTGCATACATTAAGTACATGATGATTTATTTTTATAATTTTATCTTATAAGAAGCAATAGAACACTTAATTCCATGGCGACAAGTAAAAGTTATAGTTTCGTGCGCCACGAACTGTAAGTTCACTGGAACTTACAGTTCAAGGACAAATTAGATGAACATATTTAAAACTTGCTTTAAGAATTATTGACCTTTTGGATATTTTAAGACATTACAAATGGGTGACACACCCATAAATAGAGTATAGAAAATAAGTCGTTATGCACGAATCTGATTTGAACCCCATGGGTTCTTTTAGTTCCGTACTAGGCTACTACTCGTATTTTTATATGTATTGTAATTACTTTGATTGTTAATAAAAAAAACCCATAGCTTGATAAAACATAAATTTGCTTTTAAATTAGCTTTATTTTTTTAATTTCTTCTTTCTTCTTTAGCTTATGGTTCTCATGTCCTCTCTAAGGAAGATTTCTTTAGAAATATGCAGCTCTTGTACTAATTGTTCTCCATTCAATGTTATTTTTCCAGTATATTTTTCATAAATTTGGTAGATAAATAAATATTAAAAATGTTATCATTTTACAATTAACTTTGTCATTTGTATGTACTTTTGGAACAATAAAGTTTTTTTATTTATTTCTAATACAATTTAATAATACGACCACTTAATACAAAAAATAAGATAAAAACTAAAATTTAATTTTGAATAAAAAGATGTCATACAATTTTGTTTACTCTTTTAATATAGCCTTTTAAATACCGCTACACTATATATAGCCTTTAGTATAGCGCAATCTAAGACTGTGACGCATTTGTATTCTGAACAAAGGACCTTATTGACGTTGAAAAGTTCAAAGAATTTAAAGATGAAACCACAAGAGTGTTGGACTCTTTAATATTCTAATTGTTAGTTGCTATTTTAAGTCAAAAGAGCCGTGCAAATATATAGAGATCTCATTATTCTTAAATATTACTTTTATTTTATTTATTCATTTACATCATAGAACTAGGAATCGCGCGGGCGAGGCAAATTCTTTAATCTATGATTTACATAGACAAGTCATTTTAAATAGACAAGTTTACATTTAAATATTTTTAATGTTGCTCAATCAAACCAATTAAATTGTTTTTTTTTTTAAAACATTTAGGATCGCTGTCAGTTATCAGTTAGTTTAAATTATTATAGAATCAAATTAAAAACAAACCACCATCAATGCGTAATTATAAATTATGAAAACAAGTAGATATTATAAGTCCTTACTCTCGTTTTGTTCTTATTTATTTTTAACCGATATCTAAAATAGGGGGTTATTTATTCAAACTGCTCTTATCGAGCATGTCGAAAGATTTGCAACAAGTTGTCAAAACCACCAGTATCGCCATAGAAATACGAAATTAAAACCGCCTAAGCTACCATTGCCTTAAATCTATGGCATCGTCCTAATAGAACGCGAATGCGCGATCATCGCGCGAATAAGCGATGCGAGCGAGCGTCCGTGGACTAGGGCAGTGGCACGCGCGAATTTCAATTAGGACACCCTATTCGAATTCAATTTGTTTGATCGTGCGTTCGTACGAACAAAGCTCGCGCGAATAGATTAACAAACATTTAAAAAGCGCAACCGCGTCGTGCGATTGTACCAGTAGGCTCTTCTTAGGCCCTTAAGGCACCCTAGTGTCGGCCCTTAAGGCAATGAGCGTTTGCATCGCTCGCGAGTTTGCATCGCTCGCCATTGCTCAAAGGCAAAGCCCATGGCCGAGGTTCGTCCCAACTGGGAGCCCCTTGCGCTTTTGCCGAAAAGGCTGAGTGGCGTCAAGCCCTCGCCTCAAACCTTCCCGCTGTAAATATTAAAGCTCTTAGTAGCTAATATTGTAGGTCATCTCAAAAAAAAAAAAAACGTGCGATTGTCAGTTAGGCCACCTAATTGAGTTAAATAAGTTGGATTGGATTGGAATCTACAATGATCGCGCATTCGCATTCTATTAAGACGATGCCTTATAACGATGCCTATGAGTTTCGCACGATAAAAAATTTGACACGTTAATTTTAATTAATTTCATCAATGAAAAATAAAACTGCTGAGCGAATTTATAATTATGAGAGATAACAATTTATTCATAGGAACTTTGTCGTTTAATTCTGGCTCGTATAAGGTGTCAAGAAGAAGTCATTAGCATAACAAACTGAAGTACGTGCCGAATCCTGTCTCGGGATCATTTACAACTCCGCGATGTTGGCATAACGGCGGTCTCGCTGAAACTTTGGAGCTTTGGCTTTTAGTCTCCGCGGAATTCAATTTAATTTGAGTCTAATTTGGAGCTTTTGAAGTGCTTGAGACAATATGGCGGCTTGTGGCGCGGTGGTCTATCTTGTATGTGAATTTGATAAAATTGCTTTATGGTATAAAGATAAAAGCCTATCGTACAAAATTGGTGGTAAAAATTACATTCACACATAGATTAAAAAAAATAAATTTGCTTGGTGAGACCGCGCGCGATTTCCTAATTCTATGATCATACTTATCCGCAGGGGTAGGCAGAGACTAAAGATTTTCACTTGCTACTGTCCTAACAGACCTTCCTCGTTTCCTCCACACTTTATTTCAATGGCTCATCTTATTAAAATTGGTTATTATAGGTATGTTTTAAAAAGGAGAAACTAGGTAATCGTATCTCATCTATATATAATACACCCCGTATTAATGTGTTTCTTGTGTGCATATAAAGAATGTATATTTATTTTCATTCAAATATTCAGTCCATTCAAATATATTAAGTAAACATTTGTTTTTTGTATTATTAAATCTAAATTAATCAGGTACTACTTTTCACATCACTATTGTAATAAGTATGTCAAAATGGCCATCATTGCTTGCCGGTAGTATAATTCTGAGTCCGGGGGGGCTGAAAACGCCACTTTGAGCAATTCATCGAATCGATTCATATTACGAATTCCTTAGCAATTCTGTAGCAATTCCTCTATTTTTTGTAAAATGGCCAACTAAACTTTGCAATACCTCTTCAAAAAAATTGAGAGAATTGCTAAAGAATTGCTAAGGAATTCGTAATATGAATTCGATTCGATGAATTGCTCAAAGTGGCGTTTTTAGACCCACAGAAGCCAATCGGGATGCAACAGGAAAAACGCTAGGATGATAATAAGTGAGATCAAATTTAGGTCCGTCTTCAGAATCCTAATAATATCATTGAAAATACTCAACTCAGAGTGGTAAGTCAAACAGAAGTCGTTAGACAAACTGCGCTCAAACAAACTTACAACTCAGCATAGGATTCCAACTCGAAACTTTCATATGATAATTAGATCTTTTGTTGGAACTCCGCGCTCAAATCACACGCTTTGTTATATGAGTAATGTGAAACTAGCTTACTGCTGGCATTGAGGATAAAAAGCCGCTTTGTGCTCAAAATTCTAAGGTTATATAAATAAATCATTTTTTTATGAGGCAGGTTTAGGATATGATGATACAAGTATATGTATATCAAAGAATTTGAAAATCGCGCGCGGATAAATTTTTAATTTATGATGTATATTGTATATACTAATATCACAGTAAAAGTTGTTTTTTTTTTGGCTCCTTTAAGACGTTATTATTAGTAGTAGTTGTTTTTATAATCCACTTATAAGTGCTACGAGCTTGAAAGCTACGATATCGAGCCGAGGCTGCTACGAGCTACGATATTGACCTGAGGCTGCTACGAGCCACGATATCGAGCTGAGACTGCTACGAGCTACGATGTTGACCTGAGGCTGCTACGAGCCACGATATCAAGCTGAGACTGCTACGAGCTACGATGTTGAACTATGGCTGCTACGAACTACGATATCGAGCTAGGCTGCTACAAGCTACGATATCGAGCTATGTCTCAAGCTACTATTTATAGTTGAGATGCAAGAGCTACTATTACAAGTTTCTTCTACAGTGAGATTGTCAAAACCAAAAACCAGGGATTTTCCAAATTTAAACAAAATTATATTTAACACTGTTTTTTGCGTTTATTTTTAAATATAAATACATAAAAATGACTATACCTCCAGCTCCGCGCGACGTTTGGAGCGTCATTTATTATCAGAGACTTGGTGCCAGACTTTCAAACTACTTTGTGTAGGACTATCTCATAAGCTTTACATTGACACCAGAGGGCGTCCAGAGGTTGTGTCGACGATCTGTCTGATTGTTTACGAAAGCGACCCTCCACAGATCTTATTAGAATGGCTTGACAAAGTGCTTGGGAAGACACGAAGATATTGCAGGTAGTTAACTAAGGCTAAATGTACTATTATCTTTTCTATGAAGAAAATAAACCTAAGCCCATATCTACACGGCCTTTCTTTGCCTTTTGAACCTGAATAAAATCAATTTTTTTTGTAATGTAATCAAATCTTTATCACATGCACTTGGCAAACTAGATTCATTCATCATTTATTTCGTATAGGTGTCATGGTCAATCGACAATGCACACCCTGGTGTCAGAGTTCTTCAGAACCGCCTTTCGGCCTCTGACGTGGTTCCTTTAATCGGCTACCAGATGGCAGCCGGGACCAACGGCTTAACATGCCTTCCAAAATACGGAATCACCTTTTTTGTCAAACAATCAGGTCATTCAAGCCTGCAATGTCCTAACCAAACTGGAAACAACTAAACAAAGTATGCTTCCCGTGGGAATCGAAACCTCGACCCCCGGGTCTACAGGCAAACGCCTTTAAGGCGCTGTATCACAAACCCTTAGGTATTTAAGAGGAGTGAAGTGCGATTATAGTACGTACTCGTAATGAAATAAGACTGAAAGTGGCGATACTGGGTTGGCCTGTCACTAGTCTCCGTTCAATGCCATTTCGGGTGAAATTTTTCAGTTTTAATTTAATATTTCAATAATTATGACTAAATATTGTAATTTTTTTAGGTATCCCTCTGGGTCATTATGTTATTCTTTTTATAGACGTAAAAAAATTGGTAGTTGTCGCTGAAGATATCAAGTAATTCGCGACGAAACCTTTTCTGGATATAGCTTTTTTCATAGATTTAAAAAAAATATTGCGTAGAGCCGCGTTCCTAGTTCTATGGCTTTTTTGCTATTTTATTTAGCTAGGTTTTAATTCTTTTTTTTTAAATATTTTGATGTAATCATTTATTTTGATCCTTGAACTATACTTCATATTTTTTTCATGCTTGTATTCCATGAAGAATAAAGCTAACTGCGCGACGAAAAAATAGACGTTTTACGGTACTCCCCTGATGCACAGCGCCTTAACCACTGGACCACGGAGGCAGTCTAGAATGGCAAACTAGATGAAGAATTTAGACATAGAAATTTGATTCACAAAGGATAAAATTATGCCGTATTAAACTTTGACTAAATGTGGTCAAGTGCTGCAATCAAGTGATACACAGTCCATTAAACGTCTGTTTTTTAAAATTATATCGAGATAGATAGATTTGGCCCCAATGACTTTAAAGCTAAGGTTTAAAGCCCCAATACAATTGCTAATAGTAAATGATTTTAAAAGTAACTGTTTGTTTCATGCGGTATCACTCGTCGTGGTGTGTAATGTACTTAACTCTATAACCCCAAGATTTGGGCTATCGTTGGCAGAAAGATTTTTTTTAAACAGAACATTAGTTTTAAAGATATAATCGTCCAAACAATCAAACTCTTTAGCGCTATTAGCTTAATATTATTTAAATATAGATTACAACGAAATGGATGTACCTAGTTTTTTTAAATAGATAGAGTGATTGAAGAGTTTTTATGCCCATACCAAGCCGGGGCGAGTCGCTAGTATACAGATAATTAAAGATTCAATACGAGTAGATATGTCAAACCAATTTAATTATAAAATTTGGTTCATTCCGTTGTAATTACACATATCGCTCAAATAATTTCAGTCCAAATTACTAAAATTTCATATAAATACTGCTGCGACGAAGATTTCGACAAACTACTATTGATATCAGTAATTATACGAATAGTATAGAAATATTTGTTATTTACATAAAGTTACTTAGTGGGTATAATATATATGTATTAGCATACAATACATTCTGACCCAATTACGGTTATAATAATATTTGTCTTCTATTAGTTTCTATTAGCTTTATACCCGTGTTTAGTATCTATATTAATTTTTCTGTAATCAAACGAAGTCAATTTTTTTGTACTTGGGCTGCTTCTATTATGCAGTAACTTACTTCAGGAGAGCTATTTTTGAAATGTATGACTTACTCAAAATCGAATGATTATCAATGATTCACCGGTTATGTCGCATGATAATCATTTGAAGTCTCTCTTCGCTTTGGCCTTATCCCATCTACTTGGGGTCGGCCTTCCTTGTCCGTCTTTTCCACGTCGCTCGGTCTTGAGCTAAAAGTGTTCAAATTTACGAGTTTTAGGTCTCGACCGTCGTCAGCCAGGTGGAAGGTGGTCTTCCAGGGCCTCGCTTAATTGTGGGTATATTAAGGGCAAGCTTACCAACATGGTCGTCAGGGCGTCTCTTTACGTGGCCATAATATCTAAGCCGTTTTTCCTTTAATTTGTCTGTAATGGGTGTTACTTTAAAACTGTCAATCTAATCTTTTGAAGTCTAACGATTATTATTCGACACACCAATTTTGAGTTTATTTTTCAAAAATACACTTCCCTGCCTATTTGCTAAATATTCAATTGGCAATTTTAATGCAAGTACTGGGCGATCGAGCTTCGCTTATAAATATGGATGAATTTTCCCAGACATGGAATCTAGCTAGATTATCTTTTTAACTATGTAAAAACTTTTATTTAAAATTTCAAAGAAATCGTTAAAGCCGTTGGGAGTTCAAACAGGTATAACAAGAATGTCAGGGTATAGACTGGAATGGGCCTTTTTAATTATTTTAATTTATTTTAAATTGATTGAATATTGTTTACATTTTTTTTTATTTTAGAAATATTCCCTAAAATGATTCATTCATAATTTGTTGAAAAAAAATTACAACCTTTTTTTAATTATTTCTCCCGAAACCTATGTAGTTTTGATTTTACTAAAAATTCCAAGGATGATATATGGTGAGAAATAATGGATAGGTGGAACCGCGGGGAACAGCTAGTAACGGCTATACAGATTCGGCTGAAATTTTGCAAACGAGTAGGGCCGTAACCACATTCATACACATGTTACTATCTTTTTTATCCAAAAAAATACACCAAAGCAAAGCCTTTATCGAAAAGTAGTTTTATAATAAATCAACCATCACGATTTCATCATGCGGAAAGATATTAGGTTTCTAAATACAATAAAAATCATTCGAGAATTCACATACAATTGTAAAGAAAAGGACAATCCGGCCCAGACAGCAAACATTCAATCTTTTCACTTAGGTCCACATAAAAACCGACAATAAGCTGTCTTTTCAACCGTATTTTCAACACGTGGTTGCCAAGAAATAGAACTTGTTTCATAATATACAAAAAAATACTTACCAATAGAGAAATCTATTCGCGTTTCTGTCACAAAACACTAATAATCTCATCAAATGTTTATTTGTTTTAAACACGATAAACTGAATGTTTAGAGCGAAATAGGTACACGTCTTGACACCGCGAGGTTGCGGCACGAATGAATGGAAAACCAGGGGTTGTTCGAAGAGGGCGGGGCTGATCTGAAGGGCTAACCTGACAAATTTAAATAGCCAATGCTTTTTGTCTACGCATAGGCCAATACTTGACTCCTGAATTCGAGCGGTTAATGGAAAAATCTACCTAAACGCTTCTACCAAATTAACCTACATGTTTCAGGAGTCCCGTATTGTAAGGACGCTGTAGATAAAAGTGAGCTTTCTTTCATGGTCGTCTTATAATGTTCATTTACGAGAGAGTTATTGAAAATTTTCACGGAATTGTCTCGTCTATAAAAGAGCTTGATGTACCCTGTGTTTATTGCAGGTAGCGTTTTATTAAGCTCATTTATTATTATACTTTTTGTGTGAAAAATAATTATTTGTTTTATAGTTTTGATTAAATGGTCGAGATAACGAACGGTGTATAGTATTTTTATTTAAATATAACTATTTCTATATCAAATATACCAGATGCTAGAGGACGTGGAACTACGTTTATATATCACCTTAATAAATTTATAAACCTTAAACCTTATATTTTTACATTATTTTTAGATACTGCATTTGTTTTGCGCTCTGATGAGCTCTTGTCGATTTATTAAAAAGTTTTTCTATAATTTGATAAAAGAATTCTTATTGAAAGATTATATCAGCCATAAATGAACACTTTGGTTTATAAACATATATATAGTAATAATAACCAGCTTTAATCACGGCAATTCATGGTACCTACCTATTTTAGCAGTATAATAAATAATATTTTAATAAACCTCCAACGTGTAAGCTTCTTAAAAAGTGTATAATACTAGCTCTACATAAATTCCTGTCGGACCCCTCATGTTGAGATGAGAAATACCATTCAAACCCTCGTCATAAGTAGTCAGATGTAAGAGAAGAAAGAAAAACACTATAGAGCACGCTTCGGCGGGCGGACCCAGCTCAATAAGGACGACTTGCAAAACGCAACGTTAAGTTTAGACGTTGCGATTCATAGACCATTTGAAAAAATGCTTCGCGGATCTTAATTATTTTCATCACCCGAGCGTTTCCCAGTTGCATCTTCAGTTTACGCTTTTGAGCCCAGGGTGCGCTTTTGAACCCAGATCTAGCAGTACTGCTTATTGCTGACATGCATTATAGTGTATTTCTTTTTAGGTAAGTAGGTATACTGGTTGATTTTGAGGCTTCACCCGCGCGTATGTCGTATGTGTGTGCGTACGTATTCGATGTTTTACTTTACTACAAAATATTATTTAAATAAAAAAGTCTGATAAACCATGAATATACTCAATAGATTTTTTATTTTCAACTCTTATTAGTGGAAACATGAAATAGGTATTTTTTTCATATATTTATGAATATTTGCATGCTTTCGTGACGTTTTTAGAGGTAATGATTTTAATGTAAATAATAGATTTATATTTAAAATTATTATTATCGTTATACTTAAAAAAAATCACAGAACTACAAATAGTTTTTTGCATATATAAATCTTTCACTGCTAGACATAAGGCCTAAAAGGTTTTCCACAATGACCGGTTAGAAGCGGCCTGTATCCCGTTTGCCAGCCTGCAGATGTTATAACATATGTCATTATAATGATGCCTTTCGTCGTGGATAGGTAATTGCGCTCGCTCTATCACGAACAAAGAAAGCTATACTGACTCGCTTTGATAGAATCCTTCAAAATACCGCGATCCCTTGCCGAAAACGATAATTGGGTTCGAATATATTGTTAAAATTTCACGGTTGAACTCGCTTTTGGAAGGAGGGGGAAAAGAATTGCTTTGACAATGTACCTACTTAGGTATGCCAAAAACCTCATCATTATTTTTTGTCGGACTTTAGATAAAGGCTTTTTTATAATGATCAAAAAGGCCGGGATAGATATTTTTCTGCGATAAAATTTAGTTTATATTTTCTCATAGTTATACTTCTTGCAATACATTGTATAACAATGTGTTATGCGTGATCCATTTTGTTGAAGTAGAAGTAGGAAAGAAAAAGCAGGACAGCGGTCCCCGGGAACCGCAACAATCAGTATATTGTATGCACGACTAATCGTGCCTTCTGAAGCACGGAATAGCTCAAGATAGATATGCCACTAGTGGTGACCAATCCAAACTAGGCCGCGCTCGCCATCGCTTGAAATGCGCTGTCGTTAAAAACGTATGTCCCGCTAAGCTAGATTCTATCCACATAATTGTTGTATAGGTAACTAGCTTTTGCCCGCGGCTTCGTCCTCGTAAACTTCCGTCGGGAACAGTAGATTTCCCGGGATGAAAGGTACCATTCTTATATCCTTTTTCTGGTTTTAAGCTACATCCTCACCAATTTTCAGCCAAATCCGTTCAGCCGTTCTTAAGTTATAAATTGTGTAACAAACACGACTTTATTTTATATACCTCTATATAGAAATATATAGATTTCGCAAAGCTAGGAAGGCAACTAATTAATAGCTCAAATAATTAGAACAGGATTGGGGCAAAGCTGATCCCTAATCGGGCCTTTATGGAGGGCTGAATAAGGATAAGGGATCTAATCAAACGGTCTGATGGAGCGAAAACTCCAACAAGTCCTTATCGTCTATATTTATTTATTTAAAGCCACTCACACACATTCACAGTTTCTTTCTTCAAGTGTGTTATAGGTATACTTTAATAATTAAATCTACCGGAGATGCCATGCGCACTTATTTGTATGTGAAAATCTGCCAGGCCCGTCGTACCGTATGCACCATTGACTTGCACCATGAATGGTGCAGATGAGACAGATTGGTTTCGTTTACACCATTAATGGTGCAAACGAAACCACGGATTGGATATGGTCTTATCTGCACCATTAAAATGATACCATATGCACCATTGACCTGCACCATCAATGGTGCAAACGAAACCGCGGATTGGATATGGTGTCAACTGCACCATTAAGATGATACCGTATGCACCATTGACCTGCACCATCAATGGTGCAAACGAAACCGCGGATTGGATATGGTGTCAACAGCACCATTAAGATGATACCGTATGCACCATTGACCTGCACCATCAATGGTGCAAACAAAACCACGGAATGGGTGTGGTCTCATCTGCACCATTGAGATGACATATGTTTGCACAATTAATATGATTACGACTACTTCGCTTTACTTTCCTTGTTACCTATATCTAGAATAATATTATAAAGCAAAAAGATTTGTTTGTTTGTAATGGATAAACTCGAAAACTATTGAGTCAATTTTGAAAATTCTTTCAGCTATGGGAAGTTACATTATCTGCAGGCATATGCCATAATTTACGTGGAGGAAGTCGCGATAAACTAGCTAGTGGTAAAATAAAGGCCGTATTTATTTGTATGCGTTTTTTATATATAATAAACATCCGAAAAGCAAATTCTCTTTAACAACAACAATAGTACATTTTACCAATAAATTGACAACTGGATGCCGAAAGCCGGGCGAAGTGGAGTAGATAAAGTAGGAAAGCGGACCCTGCAACCGGGAAAACGCTAGGATGATGATGACCAGTTAGTTGACAACTAACTCGTGTAATAATATAAAAAAAATGACGCTTCATTTCTGAAAACTACAAAAAATAGGTCTCTCAATCCACACACACATACATATACCTATTTAATTGTTTTCTAATATTAAAAATGCAACTTTACAACAAGAACTGTGCCGCTTTATTTAGTAAGTTAAGGTAAAGGTCAGCCTTTACCTTAACTTACTAAATAAAGCGGCACATCAATGTCTATCGACCCTCCCCTGCTTCGCATGGGCATAAAAACCTTCCTCTTGAATCACTCTATCTATTAAAAAAACCGCATCAAAATCCATTGCGTAGTTTTAAAGATTTAAGCATACAAAGGGACAAGGGACAGAAAAAGCGACTTTGTTTTATACTATGTAGTGATAGTGATTAATTGACAACATTTAATTTTTTTTTGCCATTTGTTTTCTTATGCTCAGTAAATAGTATTTTGAAAACTAGGAAACACGTATTTTTTCTTTTCGTGATATTTTAGATCTAAGTTATAGAAAAATATTTATAAAGTTTTGTAAATTCATAAATGCTTTAGAGGATATATAAACCCATTACCTTTGTTAAAAAAATAAAAATAATGAAATTAACATTGTCACGATTGACGTTTGACGTTTGTTTGTTTTTGTTTTCGGTTGGTAAGGGTGAAAACATAGATTTAGAAATAATATAGATGTAGTTATGATTTGTCATTTCCTGCGAAAAAGAGATGGCGAAATAGGAAAGTCCATCTTCTGTCTCATGTGCCACCATGCTATGTGTACATCTATAGGTACATGATCTAAGGTGATAGGAGGAGGATGATAGGAATGGTCAAATCACAGACTATCTCTTTATTTGATTTGACAATGACATTTGACACCTAAATTTTTTAATTATACTGTATAAATGCGCAAAGGTATACACGACGTTAATCCGCCATTGAGACTGCACAAAGTTTTTTGGGAATATTTCGATAAATAAGCGATAAAAATGGTCGAATTTTTTTTTACGGTATTATTAAAACGTAAACTTCAAAATAGTTAACAATTTGAGGTACCTATAAAAAATTGAAATGTTGTGAATTGCGTTCCTTGACGTGTTTGATAGTATACAGTGTCATCTCAATGGTGCAGATGAGACCATACCCATTCCGTGGTTTCGTTTGCACCATTGATGGTGCAGGTCAATGGTGCAACCATGACAAGGAAAGTAGGGTGAAGTAGTTGTAATCATATTAATGGTGTAAATGAAACTAATTAGTCTCATCTACACCATTGATGGTGCGGGTCAATGGTGCATTCGGTACGACGGGCATTCTGCGCGCGATTGACGTGATCTAGTCGCTAGTCGCTACGCACTTGACAAATGTGTCATATAGGTACTTTTGGCAGAGGAAGTCAATTATTATTATTTATTATTTTCATGCTCTGAGGATTTAAACTTTAAAAAGGAAGAAAAGAAAATCTCTGCTTTAGTTATTGTTCTGAGCGCTGTCTACTCTCCTAAAATGAGGCTATCGATTTGGTCCTATCGTTGAATGGTAGAGAATGCCATATAGCGCTTCCAATATTTGTTTACTTATTTTTTTTTAATATAATTTGAGCAATAAAATTTAAATAAATAGAAAATATATATATTGGTCATGAAAAGGGTTTCCTATTTTTTTTGCAGGTAATAGACATTCCTGTACTTTTAATAAAAAATTTGAGCAATGCCACGTACGTTAATTAACCACAAATATTATTATATGAACCTTCAAAACAAATATTTACATGAAATTATACAAATTAATTTTATTAACAACCAATACCAATGTTTGCACAAATAATATTTCCTGCCAACCACATAAAAGCTTGTAGTTAAATTAAACGAATAAAAATATATTCCGCGGATGCAAAAATCGATTCTAAATATTTATCGAATCAGTAAATCGATGTTCAGCTATTTACGTTTACTGAATAACAGATGGCGACACTAAAAATAAAGTTCTTTGATCGGAGTGTGCTGGTATAGTGATGTGTTTATGGATGAGATGTTGAGATAAATCTAAGCTCATACAATGTGACATCATCGGTGAAAAATCGTATATTTTTATTCGATTTTATTTCTTCTACTTTTATGTAGTTGTTGGAATATTATATACGTTAAGAGGGCGCCTAACGCCGACAAAAATTCCGATTTCACCCGCACGTCTTGCATACCCTCCGCTCTAGTTCTAAAAACCAACACGGCGCGCTGCGATCGCTAGCGGCTGGCCGCGCCGTGGCTAGTCGTGAACTCGTGAGTTAGAGTATAGTATATGCGATAAAGTCAGAAAAATCAAATACTTATTTATTATGAATGAAATATTAATGTAGTTTTTTTTAGAGGAGTGTGTGTATGGTAGATAGATACAGTCAACCAAATATTAATTGGAAGTTGGTAAAGTGGCAGCATATTCACAAGTAATAGGAAAGTAGTAGTAAAGTGAATTGATAGAAAATTAGGAAGTAGAAATAGTGATTTTCAGCAGTTACAATTATGATTTTTTATTTAAATATTGAACATGCCCGCGACATCGTACGCGTAAGCGTACGATGTCGCGGGCATGTTCGCGGGCTTGTTCGGGCATGTTCGCGGGCTTCGCTTGAAATCCCCGTTTTCTTTCGTTTGTCATGACATGACAATAACCAACACAAAAAAAGTATTATTTTTGGATCAATCATTACATAAGTCATTTTATAAAGTTATTCAACATTTTAATTGTGTTAAAAACTGGCCAAGGCAAATCTAACCTACTTCAAGATCTCACATTTTTAAATAACAGCAATTGTTATAGGTACCTAATAAAGCAAAGAAATAGAGTTTAATACTTGTTCATAATGTTATTTTGTTCCTATAAAAACATATTTCGATTTTGCATAGAACTTGGCACTCATTTAGATCGCCATTCTTTTTGCGGCGAAGCTCACCGCCAAGCATATTTTTTGTATTGAACTTGGCTCTCGTTTTTTACATTTATGTTTTTGGTGGGATATCATTACTTTTTGTAAAGAAAACTAGGCAAGTATTCCTATTTAATGTTTTTTTTTGCGTGACAAATTAACCTAAAAGAGCTACAAACAAATGAGGTTTTGAAAGAAACGATTTACGTAATATTAAATAACTCACAAATGCCGTTAAAGTATAATACTAAAAAGGAATAATTTATATCTGGACTATTCCAGCTATAACTCAAATAAATTTAGTCGAACGACGCAGCATTAAACGCAATCTAATAGGTGGGTTTCCGCTAAACAACCGGGCATAACGAGGACGCTGGCGCGAATGAGCGCCGCTAAGAGCATACTTTGGTTCGTTCGCATTTTAAGTCGTATAGCGCTGTGAGCCGCGCACAAGTGCAAGGCGCGAGCGAGTTCAAGCAGCATTCTTAGACTAGTCAATACATACATATATCGGTACCAATAAGACTTCGCTATTGCCTTGACCTTGGTATACATACACATTGGAGTTTCTTTTAGGGTACAAAGAGTTCGAACTAACAAATGTATACCTTAAAATATTATTTCTTATTTTCAAAAGAAATTAGAGAAACGAACCTTGGGCACTGATCTTTGTTAATTTAGTGAGCCGTGGACTATAAGATAACTACTATGCAGGTATAAACCAACCGACCCGCTAAATTTTAAGTAAATCGCTACCGCTTATAATTTTGTACCATAAGTCAGAGCGTGACGCTGATTGGCTGGTGTGCTGCCGCGCGCCGCTGACGACACACCGTTGTTGGCCGGCTGTTTAGCGCGTAGGTATTACAAGTTTTTTGTATGGAGACACCACTTATTTTTTGACTTTTTTTTATTTTTTGATTTTTTCCTACGCTTACACACAATTTCCGAGCTGGATTCCAAATTTCATCCTTCTAGGTCATCTGGAAGTAGGTTAGGTTTAGGTACTATAAGTCAGTCAGTCAGTGCTAAAATTTACAACTTTTTGACCTTCATATCTTTATAACCGTTTGAGCTAGCTTCATGAAATTTGGGCTTCTACATCTCCTGATGGATCTTATTAAACACACGTAGTTTTATGTGTTTACATTAAAGAGGTTTCGAGTTATAGAAGGGTCAAAAGTGGTACCAAGTGGTTCGTGTAATATTACACTCGGCGCTGGCTAGCCAGTTCCTTTGCTTGAACTTGGCTTGACACGCTGCCGCGTGTCTAGATGCGATAAAGTCAGAAAAATCAAATACTTATTTATTATGAATGAAATATTAATGTAGTTTTTTTTAGAGGAGTGTGTGTATGGTAGATAGATACAGTCAACCAAATATTAATTGGAAGTTGGTAAAGTGGCAGCATATTCACAAGTAATAGGAAAGTAGTAGTAAAGTGAATTGATAGAAAATTAGGAAGTAGAAATAGTGATTTTCAGCAGTTACAATTATGATTTTTTATTTAAATATTGAACATGCCCGCGACATCGTACGCGTAAGCGTACGATGTCGCGGGCATGTTCGCGGGCTTGTTCGGGCATGTTCGCGGGCTTCGCTTGAAATCCCCGTTTTCTTTCGTTTGTCATGACATGACAATAACCAACACAAAAAAAGTATTATTTTTGGAGCATTCGTTCAAAAGCGATATATATTTGCAGACAAATACATTGAATTCAGTCAAATGACGATCACTTTTTGTCCTCTATTCCATTTCGAGACTAGAAAATTTTGCTTTTGTCCGGATGTGTGTCTGTCTGTCTGTTTGTTTGTTCCGGGCTGGAGGTCGCATTTATGAACGGATCCTAATGAAACTTGGCACACGTGTTCCTTGATTTTTTTGCAATTGCATGTCAAGAGATTATTTTGATTGGAGGGGAAATGGGGAAGAAAAGGGGGAAAGTTTTCTGTGACGTTGTTTACGAACGGATCCTAATGAAACTTGACACACGTGTTCCTTGATTTTTTTTTACAATTTTATGTCGAGAGATTTTTTTGATTGGAGGGAAAATGGGGGAAAAAAGAGGGAAAGTTTTCTGTGACGTTGTTTGAACGGATCCTAATGAAACTTGGCACACGTGTTTATTTTTATTTTTATACCTAGACATATAGTTATGAAAAAATGGGAAGGGAGGGAAGTCAAGGCAGGAGGGTCGCGAGGTCTACTGTTCACAGAACCACTAGTTTCGTACTGAAACGATTTTGATGAAACACACTTTGAATGTTTTGCTGAGTTAAAACAAAGCAATTGGTGAAAGTTTTTAGTAAATCAGTTCAGTACTTTCGGAGATAAGCGTGATACATACATACAGACAGACAGACATACAAACAAAAATAAAAAGTTTGAAAACAAACATTTTGTTTTTAAGTTTTATTATTCCATTTAAGTGTCCCTATACAAGTATACATTTATGACAAAAATAATAAATGTACAGACAAAATATTTTTACTGTTTTATTATCTATATCCATATATAAAAAAGAAAGTCGTGTTAATTACACTATTTATAACTCAAAAAGAGCTGAACTGATGTGGCTGAAATTTAGTGAAGAGGTAGCTTAGAACAAGGAGAAGGACATATGGTACCTTTCATCCCGGGAAAAAGCACTATTCCCGAGGGAAGTTCACCGAAGCTGGTTATTCATACTAATATTATAAATGCGAAAGTCTGTCTGTTTGTCTGTCTGTCACCTCTTCACGGATAAACTACTGGACCGATTGTGATGAAAATTGGTAGGGATGTAGTTAACGACCTGAGGTCAAACATAGGCTTTTGGGCGCGATATAACCGAGTCCCACGCGGGGCGAAGCCGCGGGGAACAGCTAGTGTAGTTATATATTAACACGAAACTTTAATCATGATGTAAGTACGCTAGCACTCTGTGAGAAAAAAAAAAACTATATTGCCAATGTAAAACAAAGCGTTTAATTACAGAAATAAATTTATATAAAGTAATATTTGCGAAAAATATTTTTTATAGCAATAAAAATTCTTCTTCTTCATCGGTCCCTCACTGCTGAGGATCGTGACCACATATGTGCTTTCAAGTTATGCGATCACTAGTGCTATGGACCGCTCTGTAGATGCTGCGCCCAGCTGCGGAGCTTAGCTGCTGGAGCAGTGTCCTCAGCGCTAAAGATCTAAAACAGAGTAAAATATAGGTAAAGATCAAAATTTATATTGAGCCATTTGTAACATTACAACTTATACTCATGATAATACATATCTCTTATAACGAACACGAGTTTTAAAAAAAAGAACTCGAGTCTTATGTCTTGAGCGTATCAAGGTTTAATTATGTTTAAATACATTGTTACCAGTGTGATCCCTACCAACGACTCGAGCGCTAAACAAGACTCGAGCGTCATGCTGCGCTCAAGAGCACATAGTCTTATTGAAATGAGTCGAGTCGTCAATTTGCGAGCCGAGCGCAATATTAAGAGTAGGACTCGACTAGAGTTCTTTACATCTTTAGTTTTAAATTGTACAACATCCTGTATTATCATTATCAAAAATAGAATAAAAAATACGTTTTTTGTAATGAAAATCACTAATTAATCAATCTGTAAAAAAAACACAGTTACTTTTAAAGACCTTTTATATATATAGGTACTCGTATATTTTGTTGTCGTCTAACAATGGTTGTTTTACATATACTGTAAGCTGACATTTGTGACGTTTGCCCGTGCGCGCTTACTCTGTATAGGTACCTACGGAGCTCAGTTAGATAAGGGTTAGTTATGACTTTTTTAAATATATAAGTACCTACTATCTATTTATTTTGCTACTAGCTGTTCCCCGCGGCTCCGCCCCTCGTGGGACTCTGTTATATCGCGTCCAAAAGTAGCCTATGTTTGACCTCAGGTCGTTAACTACATCCCTACCAAATTTCATCACAATCGGTCCAGCAGTTTAGCAGTGAAGAGGTGACAGACAGACAGACAGACTTTCGCATTTATAATATTAGTATAGTATAGTATAGTATAGTATAGTATAGTATAGTATAGTATAGTATAGTATAGTATAGTATAGTATAGTATAGTATAGTATAGTATAGTATAGTATAGTATAGTATAGTATAGTATAGTATAGTATAGTATAGTATAGTATAGTATAGTATAGTATAGTATAGTATAGTATAGTATAGTATAGTATAGTATAGTATAGTATAGTATAGTATAGTATAGTATAGTATAGTATAGTATAGTATTTGTACAAGTAGGTTTTAGTTTGTAAATAAAGCGTGTACTTACTGTTGTACTAAATCCATTATTTTGTAGAAATAAAAACAACTTACCCAAACATTCCGTCATGTTTTTTAGTTCTTCTTTTTCTCAAAAACGTTATTTCTCTTTTTTTATCTTTTCGTCCCATTGTCAAAACTATTTATACACTATTATTTACACGTCCACACACCACACTGTTTACAATTATGATAATACTAAAAACCACTATATACAATTATGTACCCTATAATAAACGTCATACGGTCTAATTTACAATATTTATTCACACTAGAAACAAAATCCGCTCCAAATAAATTACGCGTTCGATTGTCAGTACCGAGAAGGTACAGAGCGTCCGGGAACAACCTTCCGCGTCGAGCGCTGCCCGACAAGTAACCATTAGCCCGTGCACAATTGTTCTATCTACTACGCTTTGTTTAGAGTCGAAAATCGCATGATTCAGTTAACGACGAGTTGGCTTTGAGCTCCAGGTTATAATTTTAGTTGAGATTTTATTTAATTATTAAAAATATAGACATAAAATAAAAAATGTAATCGATTACTCTACTAAAACATTAGTCTGGCTATGTTATTTGTAAAAAATAATTTGGGGTTGTCGCTGATAATTCAGAGCATTTGAGTTAATACTGTTTTTTTTTTCGTTCTGAAGTTTGTATTTTTAAAAAAAAAACCTGTTTATTTTTCAAAATTCTATTCGATTACTCGGCTTCTACAGGTTTTTTGCCTACCTACAGTATTTTTTAAATCTGAATTATAAGGTTTTTTCGCGCTAAACTATGGATTGAAAAATAGGTCTGTTTTTCAAATTTTGGCGTTGGGCGCACTCTTAATCGATCGTTTTGCGCATAATAGGTAGAACGTCTGCGATTCCATATAACAATGATAAACAAAAAAAAGTTTTTCCTGTCCAAGGTGGAATCACGTTTTTATCAGAAGAATAGTTCAAGGATAAATTTTGTGACGAAAGTGGTACTTATCTGACGAAAGTGGGTTAAATAACTAAGAAAATCTTAATCTAGATTTTCTTAATCTATCGTATTCTCATAGTTTATTTTATTAAAAACCCATCAACATTTTAGCATATTTCCGGTACTTCCAAGCCCAGGATCTGCTTAATGTATTAAGATGGAATAAGAAAAAGATTTATCCCATGGAATAAGATTTAACATTAATTTTGTAACCTCGGAATCCCACAAGTCATTGAATCTTAGTCGCATTTTACGAAATCCACAGGAAAAGACCAACACGGAGAGAAAAAAAGAAGAAAAGTATTTTTAAATGGAAGTGTCTATTTATTTTTCACATTTTAGGTCGTAAGTGCATACATATTTAGCAAACTACAAGTGCAGTTACTTCAAACTTTAGATTCAGAACTATTAAAACACAATATTCACCGAAATTAGACTTCTGCGCCATAACTTTACACGTCTAAACACAATCATGGAGCCTAAAATAACGCCGATTTGCCGGTACATGTAACATCCAGTATACAGCCAGAGGGAAGATCAAGTCTTACTGACAGCGATTTATCATAAGCGGAAGTCAAGGATAGTAACTTATTAATAAATAGCTCGCATCTCATGACTTCGTTCACATTTGTAAGTATGTAAGTAGTTATTGCTTTAAATAATAAAATATAGTGTTTTTATTTAAAGTTATATCGTTATCTTATATAAATAAGGTGAATTTAAATCAACTGCAAATATTTTAAGGGCAGATGCAGACCACTAAACTGAACAATTTTCCCAAATAAACTTATGACGAAATATGAAAAATAAATTTTGACTTCCCATACAAATTGAGAATCAACTGATCTAGTTCAGTATGGAGAGTGAAAAATAAAATTATATAGGTTTATTTGGAAAAGTTGTTCAGTATTAGTGGTCTGTATCTGCCCTTAAAATATTTGCAGTTGATTTGTGTCCACCTTGTATAATGAAAATGATTGATGGATTGATTAAAAATACTCCATATAAAATCACCCATAGCACCCTAAAGGATCCTTCCTTTCCTAATTAATAATACATAATTAACCAAGAACCTGTGGCCAAAAGAAAGTGTGGTGGAAGGTGTAGATACTGCAGTTGCTTCTCTATGAAAAAAAGTCTGTGCTTCATTATACTGTGTATATGATGCACACATGCAAAGAATTTTATTATTTAAGCAAAAGTTTTTAAAGTACAAAATATGAAGCCCCATTACGACCTATGACGAATCAAGCGAGCTGCATGATTTCACGCTTGTAATCAGACCACGGCCTTACAATACCCGGCGCCATTTTATGGTAATTGCAAACATTCTAGGATGTACCAGAGATATGCATTTAATTTCAGGGATGAAGATATTAATCGCTGTCTCACACATTAAAGATCTAATAGGCAATAAAAGAGAACGTAATAAAATGGGGTAATATTTGCTTGTAGCCTTAAGTATTTTGCTCCAATCGTGAACATGTTTTCTAATTACATCCTCATAGCTTACACTTCATGGTCGGAGATTTAGTGGTACAGTTAGGTATTACAATAGAGCGACCACCTTCAGACTTCTGTAATCCTTTTTACAAAGAAGATCAGACCGATAGGAGTGTGATCTAAATGTGTTAGTGGCAAACACTGGCTGATTATTTAGGCTAGCTTAAAGCACCTGACACAGCCTAACGATTACCATATGATTTTGTATTCTCTCAAAGCGATTACCTCGATCTAGCGATAACAGCAGGGATCGACTAAAGGATTAACGTGTCTGAATAAAGATGGGCGGTAGGTAGAAAAAACAACGTTTTGGTACCCGATTTTGGTATTTACCAGGGTAAATACCCTGGCTTTGGGTATTTTTCTGGTCTTCACCTGGTAGATATATATCTCTATTAAACGCCTCTAGTGTTTATTTGTTTGTTATATCGTTATAACTTTAAAATCACTATCACTACATTGTATAAAACAAAGTCGCTTTACCTGCCCTATATCCCTTTGTATGCTTAAATCTTTAAATCTACGCAACGGATTTTGATGCGGTTTTTTTAATAGATAGAGTGATTCAAGAGGAAGGTTTTTATGCCCATGCGAAGCCAGGGTGGGTCGCTAGTACACAATAAAATACAATACTATTAAATTCAAAAGACATTTTTTTTAACGGTGGCTTTATCCTAGTCGTACTGGCGACCTATCCATGTCAGGCTAAACCTCACATAACATACAAAATTGATAAGAACACACACCCCCGCTAAGTTATCAAGCTCTGTATATCATGAATTTCTAAATAAACTCATCTCGCTATTCGCACCAAAATAGTTTGTAGTAGCGATTTGGATGATCAGGCTAAAAGCTTTGTTGTGTACTTTGAAAACTTGTGACAAACATCCCAACTGATCAATATAAGTATGTATAAATAGAATTTAAAGGTAAGTACCTATATAAAAGTTTATAGTATGCTATATAGAAAAGAGGTGGTAGATATACTTTTCTATGAAGCCCATTGTTCGTAGTAATCACTTTACACCAATGCAGTGCACTGCATTGGTGTAAAGTGATAGGGTTTGTTTAATTAATTTAAGTAAGTTCTTCAGGAAACATCCAAACAAAGTATGCTTCCCATGGAAATCGAACACATGACCTCGGGTCTACAGGCAAACACCTTAACCACTGGACCACGGAAGCACTTAGGTAGGCTCTCTAAGACTAAAAACGTGCTTCAGTTAGAATCAAATCAATATTTAAATAGGGCTCACAAACAAAAAACGTGATTTTTTTGCCGTTTTGTATATTATATCGTCTTGATGCACGAGTTGGACTTGTACTTGGTCGGTTTTATTAATTTTTTTTAAATCTATGGCTTTTAAATTCTTGGCACATAGCAACATGGAGGAGCTCATGGTAAGAGGCCACGCCCTGGTTTGTTTGGGATGCACTACCGTTACAAAGGCGCTCGTACAATCAAGCTATCGAGTTCCTAGGTTATAACTTATAGAGCATATCTAGATCGTAAAAAACCCGTGACATCAAATTCACTACCTAAGTGTAGTTATAGTTAGTGTAGTTGTAATTGTAGTTATACAGCCACCAGTGGGTTATCGTAAACTTGCCACATAGTTAATTCGTCACGTTTTTAAAACTCCATACATTCAAAGTTAATTCGTCACATGCATAAAAAAGTATTAGTTAACTCGTCACAGGTAGGTATGCGTTATAGTTAATTTGCCACAATTAGCAAAGTACCGACAGCAAGCAAAGTGATTTATTTATTTAGTGGTTTAAATCTACGCTAATATGAAAAATGCCGAAGAGTTTGTTTATTTGGTTTTATGACATGACGACAGGTTAGATTTACAAAAAAAAACCACTCTTGTAAAGATGAAGGTATGTACCATGGGCGGAACTGAAGCGGACAACAAGTTAAATACATTTATTTACTACAAATGTCTAAAGTATTCAACTACATACAGGGGTTTATTTATTTGAATTTAATGATGGCCAAATTATATAATTTAATTTTCTATATTACTCAATTTTATTTTTCTATTGTCATGTGATCTATGTATTGGAATGCAATGTATGAATTATTATTGAATAAATTAATGATCACTTGATCAATTCAAATAGGACATCATTTTTTTTTTAGCTGCAAAATGTTGATAGTTATCTTGAGTTCATTCATACCCTAGGAGGCTGTTGGTGCTTTTTAAATAATCCTTTATATGAGGATGAGAAAATTTACAATCAGACAGCTAGGTAGCACTCCTGCACATGCTTTTATCTCTCTCGCTCGCTGCAACTATCTCTTTCTAAATGTAACAACTAACCCTTTCGGTCAATGCATTCTTGTTATCAGTCCAGTGACTCACATGACCTTGCGAGAGGGTGGTGACGTGTTTTGCAAAATTACTGTGCAATTTTAAATGTTGTAATTTGTGCATCTTTGAAAAAATGGATAATCAGCCGGGAACAAGTACGGGAGGACATGGTGTAAGTATTTTTAAATTTAATTCTATACAAAAAAAAATATGTGCTATTTGTTTATTATTTTATCTCTCAAATGCTCTTATATAAAAGGAGTTCGATTTTAATAACAGTTATTAAACAATGATTTTATTTAATTTAACTTTAGATAGCCTATGGTTTTAAAACAAAATTAATACTTAACTGACCCCTCATTATTTTCACAGCAATGTCAATTTAATCAAGTGTTTATTTAATTGATTCTAGTAATTATAATCTGCAAGTTAAACTGCACTAGATCTAATACGAACTATTAATTATAATTAAATAAATATTTGAATAAAAGAGTCACATTTCTTATTTTATTTATTAGCAAAGGTACAGTTTAAAACTTTAGATATAATTTTAAATCATACCGTTTTATGCTGCTTGTCTTAACTAGACATGACGCATGACAAACTTTAAACAAAATGGCCGACGGCTCAGACGCCAGCGGTGGTGTGATTAATCATACATTGTGAAATTTGACATGTATTATGCTTATTGTTTTCTGTAGACAAACACAGTTACAAATTTCTATACTATACCCGTTTAGTTTTAAAGCATGTAGTAATTTTTATGGTGATTTTATAAAATGCTGACTATTTCCCGTGACTTCAATTGCGGCATTTATTTCCGTTGTTGTTAAGAGTAAAGAGTATTCTTATATTGAAAGAGTTATCAAATTCCGTCCAGTAGCTTTTTTTCCTCTTTATAGTATTAAGTATAGATAAATTTATGATACTATTTCAACACCTTTTCAGGTCACATTTACGAAAACTGAAAGGGGACGGAGAATGCTTGTGAGAGGTGGTTATATGTACACCTTTCATCGGGAAACTAAGCTTGGAACTGTTTGGAGATGTACGAATCGTGCATGCAGTGCAAGTATAAAAATTTCGGAGAATCATAGCGTTCGAGTTTTGCATGAAGCGGCTCATAAGTGTAAACCAAATGTAGTGAAAACAGAGATTATCAAGACAAAGAATCTTTGTAAAGAAGCAGCAGCAAACACCAGCACACCTATGCCTCAACTATTTGAAGAAGTTTTTCAACCAAAAAAAGACGCGGGTTACGATTTATTAAGTGCCTTACCGAAATTTAAACACTTTTCAAGATCACTTTATATCGTAAGGAATCGTGAATTAAACGTACCCAAAACACATTTTGCTAAATGTGAAGATGTAATAATCCCGTTCAAATATACAGATTGTTTTTTATTATTTGACGACGACAGTGATCCTGAGAACAGAATAATAGCTTTCTGTACTGAGACAGCTCGTGAAGCTGTAAGAAATATTCGAACATATTTTTCGGATGGAACTTTTTCAAGCTGCTGTAAACCATTTTATCAGCTTTACTGCATACATGGTGATGTGAGAAGTGACGAAAACTTTACAAACGTAGTTCCTCTCATATACGTTCTAATGCCTAATAAGCAAGAACGGTCTTATGAGCGACTTTTTATTGCTCTCAAGAAAAATTTGCCATATTGGAACCCGGTGACAATGATTGTCGATTTTGAAATTGCAGTTATCAACGTCATAAAAAAAATGTTTCCACATATTAAACTACAAGGATGTAACTTCCACTTCAAACAAGCATTGGCTAAAAAAGCTCACGCCTTAAATATGAACAGCATCAACGAAAAGAGACACTTGGCTTTGTGTGCTGCATTGGCGCATGTAAAGCTAGAAGACATTGAAGACGGTTGGTTGTGGATTATGGAAGATGCGCCACAGAGTGAAACAGTAACAACATTTAATGATTATTTCGTATCCCAGTGGTTAGAAAATAAAAATATACAATTTATTTGGAATATACATGGTTCTCGTCATAGGACAATAAATCTCGCAGAAGCATGGCATAAGCGTTTGAACAATATGATGCCTCAAAAAAAACCTATAATGCTTCAGTTTCTGGAAACACTCAAAAAGGAAGCTGATTATGTAGATACTAAAATAAAAAAATTGAATCTAGCCATACCATCAAACTTAAGAACGCGCAGGTCAATTGCATATGACAGGGAGTTAAAAACTCTTTTAGAAAATTATAATAACATGCCCCTGTCTGAATTTATATTGAAAATTTCTTATATGCAGCATTTTAAAGAAATGTAACATGGATGTAGTTAATTCTACATTTAAGATTTAAATTAATAATTTTAATGTATGATTTCAAAGGAAAACTAATGTTATAAACAAAAAGCAATATCTTTACTTTATATAATAAAAGTTCTTTTTACTATTGTTTTATTGTAGGTTGTTCTAATTTGTTACATAGATGTAGTTAATCCTATACTTAAGTTTTAAATTACGACTTTAATCTTTGATTTTAGGGGAAGGCAAGTGATGAATTATGACAAAAAATACTGTGATTTTATCTGTGATTCATTAAGTAGATATATTTTGTTTTTTTTTTTATGTTATACACGTAAGGTATATCAATAAGGTAGGTAGGTAGTAGGTAGGTTGTGCATGTTACCTAGGCAAATCAGCCGCTTTCTATTTATAAAGAGAACTGTGATTTTTACAAATTGTTACATAATATTTTAAATAAAACAGCTGTAAATTTTGAGAACCTTCCTAGAAATTAACAGCAAATTTATTTTTGTTTGCTTCTTCTTTGGTTATATTTGTACGTAATATTTAAGTAAATCATTCAGATAGAACTGTGATTTTTGTAATAGATGTAGGTAAGGTTAATATCCCAAAACTGTGATGAAAGAAATAAATGTTGTTATTTAAATTTTTGTTTAATTTTCTTGCTGTCTGTACAAAAATAATCAGTGTGACGAATTTACTATACTAAATATTAGACTGTGACGAATTAACTATAAAAAAATAAAAGTGTGGCAAGTTTACGCATACTTTTTTTCGTGACGAATTAACTTTGTGGCAAGTTTACGATAACCCCCACCAGTGTACCTTACCAAACTGAGAAAATCCTTGACATATCAAAACTGCACACCTGTCGGACGAACCGCAATCGCATCTCAACCATCTCGACATAAATAACACATCAAAATAAACATGACTTATGCCGCAGACGTCTTAACTGATAGATGGAAAATTCGTAAAAACGCCGATATAATTGCTTATTAAATCATTGAAAAAAAAAATAGCTTTCATATATTTTTTTCGATCGAGTAGACAAAAGTATTGTACTTAGACGTTTATTTATTAAATTTATAGGTAATAGAACGAGTACTTAGACTTTTTGTACTTTTATAAAAAGGTTTTAATTGAGAAAATTAACATTAACAACATAGAATTTGGCATCGCCCAGGCAATTTTTTTTTTAATCAATGAAAATTAAAAATTTAAACTTAAATACTACAAAAATTTTAACGCAAAGACTTTAATATTTATTGTATTTCATTATAGAAAATTTTCTGCGATCACCTTATAAGATTAAGTTTTTTTCGTATTTCACCTTTGTAATGAGATCAACGGTCTACAATCTTGAAGTCTATGGTAATTCCTGAAACTGCCTGAAACGTGTCCATAATTTACAGCTTCCTAACCCAACTGTGCGTAGTTTATGAGTTTATATACCTACTTATACAGCCAAACAGACTGACAGTTAACTAATATAATAATACATTGTTGGTTATGATCGTGGATGAGACAGGCTCTTTGTTGATTCTAGGAATTTCCTGATTCCTGAGTAATTTCGAAGAAATATTGTAAGAGAATTCAATACAATTGAGTAAAATGCTGAAATGAAAAAAATCAATATGTGAAAATTTGTATGTCATAACTACTGCTTCTGCTCAGCACATTGGCGTTCACTGCTGTGCCCCTAGTATGAGTTTTTATTAACGCAGACGCTAGCGACTGCGTTAGGATTTTGTATGGAATTTCTTAGTTGCCTTACTATCCGCCAGAGGCACTGTACAGATTTGCCATACTAAATCGCTAACGCAGTCGCTAGCGTCTGCGTTAAGAAAAACTCATACTAGGGGCACTGGACATATGCCTCTTCCATTACTCTACAGTCTGTTCGGCCCTGCCATATTATTAATATGCTTTGGCCTTCTGGCTTGTTGTAAGTATATCTGTTGGGAATGAATTTAAACATCTGACTCCATGTTGAAAATTGTGTATTTTTCATAATAATAAAATGTACAATTAATGCGTTTGCCGATGCTGTCACAGACTCTTTTTTCACGAGAGCTTCTTAACACGTTCATTTGTTTTTCTTGGGTCTTTTTTTATTAACTATTTTTTCGGCCAGTGCCGCAAGCTGCCAGTATTATATGTTTATTTTTAACATCTTCCCCCCCCTTGAAAGATTTGCTTTCAAGGCTCTTGGGAATCTAGAAATGGACATAATCTTGAAATGGCTCTTCGGAGTTGACCTTTTTTGGTTGCAACGTCGACCACTCTGGTGATTCCATCTTGACCTGGATACAGTTGTACGACTCGCCCCATCAGCCATTGCAACGGAGGTAAGCTGTCGTCTTTCACCAACACGAGATCTCCGACGTTGATTTTTTGACCCTTGGTACGCCATTTTACACGCTGCTGCAGTGTGGAAAGAACTTCTTGAGACCATCTCTTCCAAAATTGGTTTCGCAGTCGTTCCAACAAGCGATAACGATTGACGCTGAGTTTGGCAGTTTCCGGAGCAGGCAGTGCCGTCAGAGGACGACCAATTAGGAAGTGCCCAGGAGTAAGCGGTGTAAGATCAGATGGATCCGCGGACAAACAAGTTAAGGGACGCGAATTCAAAATAGCTTCAATCTGAGCGAATAATGTGGATAGTTCCTCAAAGGTTAAACTAGTGTTGCCTGCAATTCTTTTCAAATGGAATTTGGCAGATTTGACGCCCGACTCGTAAATACCGCCGAAATTAGGTGAATAAGCCGGGCTGAACATGAACTGAATGCCTTCACTGGACGCGTAAGAACCAATGGTTTGATCACACCTTTTAACCAACCTGGCTAGTTCATTGCTTGCTCCTACAAAATTTTTGCCGTTATCGCAATAAATAGTTTTGGATTTGCCACGACGAGCAATAAATCTGCGCAAGCATAATATAAAAGCGTTAGTTGTTATGTCACTCACCAACTCCAAGTGTACTGCTTTAGTACAGAAACATACAAATATGCAAAGATAGCATTTACTGGTGCGTGAACCACGCCCTTTACGATTTGAAATTAGGAACGGACCGGCAAAATCTGTTCCGCACGTCTCGAAAGGTGAAGCTGGGTTAACACGTGGAAATGGTAAGCTACCCATCAAAGGTTGATATGATTGAGCTTTAAATCTTTTACATTTCATACATTTAAAAACAGTTTTAGTACTTAATGCTCTGCCACCTATTGGCCAGAATCGTTGGTGAATAGAGCTTAACAATTGCTGTGGGCCGCAATGTAGTAGTCGCAAATGTTCACTTTCAAATAAAAGTTTAGTGAAGATATGTTTAGAATGAATTAACATTGGATGAATTTTATTGTAGGAACAATGTGACGCATTTTGAATACGACCACCAACACGAAGTAATCCATTCTCATCGAGAAATGGATTCAGTGACAAAATATTTGATTTTGTACTAACTGATTTTGTAGTAGACAATGAATGAATATCTTCATGAAAGGAATCATTTTGCGATTGTTTGACAAGAACAATTAACGATTGCTGAAGTTCATCAGCGGTAAGTATACCTTTAAGTTTATTTGTTTTATTGCTACAATTTTTAATAAAACGTAGAACGAATGCTACTACTCTCTGTAATTTGCAAAATTTAGAATATTTTTCGAATGGTATAATATTTTCAAGACGTTGTACTTTAAGACTTATTTTTTCAGGTTTTGTTTCAGGTAACTCGACGCACGAGGGATTGAAAGAAGGCCAACACTTCAGGATCTGATAAAAAAGAAGGACCATGCCACCAAAGTGCATTACGATGGAGCTGTTGCGGTGAGATACCCCGAGAGGCCAAGTCTGCCGGATTCAAATCGGTTGGTACATGACGCCACGACGACGGATCGGTAAGTTGACGTATTTCCTGAATTCTATTACAAACAAATTGTTTAAGAATCTTAGGTTGAGTTTTGAGCCATCCCAACACGATAGTTGAATCCGACCAGAACAAAGACCTTGAAACTACAACTCTAAGAGAATTTATCACCTTAGAATGTAGCCGAGCACCAAGAAGTGCCGCTAATAATTCCAATCTTGGTATAGTTGTACCTGCTTTTAAAGGTGCTACTTTAGCCTTAGCACATAATAACTTTACTTGATTATTGGACTTTACATAGATGCAAGCCGCGTAAGCCTTTTGTGAGGCATCCACAAAACAATGAATTTCTACATTAAGTGAATCGTCTGATAGGACACATTTAGGTATATTAATTTCTGATAGATAGGTTGAGTTGTTAGTAAACGATTCCCACAAAGTACTTATATCATTGGGGACTGGATCATCCCAATCAGATTTCAAGGACCACAAATTTTGCAAAATAATTTTTGGTTTAATCGTACACGCAGACAATAAACCAAGTGGGTCGAATAATTTACTTGAAGCTGACAAAATATATCTTTTGGTATGTTTAGACTCATTCCCAAATTTGTCGAAAATTGAAGAATGTCACTTGTGGGTGACCACTTCAAACCCAAAACTGAAGAATCTTTGCTAAACTCTTGAGTCTGATTTTCTATAGGAATGTCATTGAATATTTCAGGGACATTAGTGCGAAATTTTCGTAATGGGAAGCAACCTTCATTCAATTTGTCTATAACACCCTTAACCATTAATTTTAGTTCCCTTTTTGAGTTAGAACCCGTATTCAAATCATCAACATAGAAATCATGACGAATGACATTAGCAATTTTTTCATTAACACATTCATTAGCAAGTTGAATTAAGCAACGTGTGCTCAAAAAAAGAGCAGCTGCAGTTCCATATGTAACTGTGTTTAGTTGAAGGACTTTTATAGGCTGCGACTCATCATTTCGCCAAAGAATTAGCTGTAAATGACGTTGAGATTCATCTAGGTCTATCTGTCGATACATTTTTTCAATGTCTCCTGTAACAACATACATATTTTGACGAAACCGTAATAGAATTGAAAACAAATCATCCTGTATTGTAGGTCCTACCAGCATGATTTCATTGAGTGATTTACCACATGTCTTAAAGGAAGCATTGAAAACGACTCTTAGTTTAGTAGTTTCACTATGCTCACGCACGACTGCGTGATGAGGAATATAATATCCAAAGAACGGACGAGTTACCTCTGTTAAATGACCTAATTCTTCGTATTCTTTAAGAAAATCTGAATACCTCTCTTTAAGATTTTGCTTAGTCAAACGTTTTTCCAAGTTATAAAATTGCTTTTGAACAACATAATAGGAATCCACAAGTGCTTCCTCTGGATTCTCGCGTAATGGAAGTTTCACACAAAACCTTCCATTTGGGAGACGTCTATATGTTTGACTAAAATGAGTTTCGCACTCCTCTTCTTCTTTCGACAAAAGTTTACTGATTGGGGAAGCTCTTCAAGCTCCCAAAACTTTGCAAGAGAATCTTTGATCTCTTGAGAGAAGTTACATTGAACATTGGAACCTAAATTAGACGGAATACATATAGGACCAGCAACTAGCCAGCCAAATTTAGATTCATATAATATTGGTTGGTTTGGGCTCAACTTAATTTGATGAGACATGACAACTTCCCAAAATACATCTGCACCAAGCAAGATGTGTATTTCAGATGGTTGGAAGAATGTTGTATCTGCCAGCTGAATATTAGATGGCAAATTTAATTTTGTTATATCAATCGGAACATTTGGTAAATTACTAGTTATTTGCGGTATTACCAAACAACTAACATTAATGGAAAAATTGTTATTGATTTTAGACCTTATCTGTAGCTCACATACTTTAACTACACTTGTCACAGTATTGTTAACACCACGAACTGATATAGGATCAGTTTGGGAACAAACAATATTCATATTCTTTTGCATTTTTTTCAGTGACGAACGAAGACTGACTCCCATTGTCGAGTAAGGCTTTGGCCAAAAATGAACGACCGCTTTTGAGATCTACTATCTCAACTTCAGCAGTGCATAGTAAAACTTGATTTGGTACTATAGCAGACAACGTTGTACTAGATGATGGAGACTGCATGGAAGTGCCTTTACTCGTCACTGGTAAGTTAGACATATTATGACTATTATTATCACTATTAGACGACTTATGCAATAATGAGTTATGTCTTTTTTTACAGATTTTGCATGGACCTAGTCTACACTGAGGTACAGAATGGCCAGCCCGGAGGCAGTTCATACATAACTTATTTTTACTAACAAAAGACATTTTGTCACACAACGGCATATTTTTAAATTTATCACACATGTATAGAAAGTGATTTTGTTCACATACAAGACAATGTTTACAATTTGTGTTGTTGTTTATAATAAAAGATTTTGTAGATTTAGGCATAATATCTTTTGTGTTATTTCTCTCATATTTACCAGTATCACAGCGACTATATTGGATTGTCTCCAATACATCAGCACGACCACGTAGGAATTCGAAAAACTCATTTAATTTAGGCGACAACTCTAGCGTATTTCTGTGTTCTTCCCATTTCCTACTAGTGGCGATATCTAGTTTCGATGCCATGATGTATATGACAATCGTATACCAATGTTGAACTGGCTCACCTAAATCTTCTAAAGATCTTAGATTTTTAGAGTAATAATCTACCATATAACGAATGGATTTGTAAGATTCCTTAGAAATGGCTTCAAAATTAAACAATGCTTTTGTATGGTTATTAATAAGGATTCTCTTATTGTTAAATCGTTGGCATAAAGTTGACCAAGCTAATTCATAATTTGAAGAGGTAAAACTAATCGATTTAATTACAACTGATGCGCCACCTTCCAACGAATTGCAAAGGTAATGGAATTTACTTATGGCTGGCAATGACTCATTGTTATGTATTAATGATTCGAAGGTGTCCCTAAATTCCAGCCACTTTAAATGATTTCCGTCAAAGGTCGGCAAATTAATTGTTGGTAATTTTACGTTTAACTGATTGTGAGTACTACATATTGCGGAACCATGACAAGAAACTAAACTAGCCTCTGGAGACTGAGGCCTTTGTGACTTACCAAAATTATCAACAATAGTTTGGGCAATGGAAATATATTTACAAAGGTTTGTTTCAAACTTATCACGTTCTTCCAATTGAAAATCTATGTCCGATACCAAACATTCTATTTTGCCTTGAATATCATCGAAAGACGACAATAACTCTTGCATGCGAGTTAACTTTAATTGTAATTCTCCTATAACAATCGCATCAATATCCTTCGTATCAAGTTTATGCAAATTGTCTACATATTTTTGAAAAACCGTAAGTCTACCCTTAATTATGCCTCTTTGCTGAATAAGCTCCTTTAGCTTATCCTTGGGATTAGTTGAATTTTCTTTGTTTTCCGACATTATTTATGTTTATTATTTATATATTAACAATGTTTTATTGATGAGCATTAACAATATAGACTGTTAATGACTTAATGTAAATATGATAACGAGAGCAAGCAACGAATCAGCCGTGGACGGTAAAAAACAACAACGAAATTAATAACTAAAAACCAGCCCGCAATGTATTGCGAAGCGGCAATGTACTTACAACTTTACTGGATAATAAAGGCTCGTGACGTCACAGTGAATCGGCGTGATGATGAATGCAACTGGCTAATATAACTTGGCGAAATTAACGAGTCGGTTGCCGGTCACTGCGAACCTGGAATATATGTAGAGTTTTAATCTTTATGTTTGTTAGACAAATTAGCAATGAATGTTAGACACTAGATTGGAAGATTTAGAAATATGACAGATTGCAATGTAAGTGAAGTTGGTTACTAGCTTTAAGCAGCTGAAATAATAGGTAACCTAACCTAGGACTTAAGTCTTTGCACTTTAAACTCTAGTTTTATAATTGACGATAATGAAATATATTGCAGTAAAGTACTGGTTACAACTGCGTAACAATGCGCAGTTATTTATTAGGTAACCTAGGATTTAAGTCCCATTAGTAGGTACTTTACAGACAAACGAATGTATTTGTAGCAATTAAATAATGCAGTTACATATAGATAGATTGGTAACTAAGCTAATGATTAGGAACTGATCATTCACTTAATTACTTGGCAAACACTTTTAATAGGTACACAAATTATATAGAAGCAACGTAGGTGCGTTTGTATGAATAATTGGAAGACAATAACTCAAATATGAAATAAATATGGCGCACTGTTCGCAGAGAAAGAAGAAACTTTGAATTATAGTACGTACGTAATGCAATACCTATCTAGATTGACTTACTGAAATAGGTACCTACTTACCGAAACTGGGCTTACTTCCCTTTTGTATCGCCTAGGACAACAATACCTTTTCTTTGTTATCTTCTCCTTGCCTTTCCTCCTTCAGTTAGATTCGAATTATCTCGTCTTCGTTTGTAGTTGGTACGGAATCACGACACGCCAAACAATATAATTGCAACTGGTCTCGACGACTTCAGCTTTGTTCAGTGTTCTTGATCACGTTGTTGGTCACCAATATGTTGGGAATGAATTTAAACATCTGACTCCATGTTAAAAATTGTGTATTTTTCATAATAATAAAATGTACAATTAATGCGTTTGCCGATGCTGTCACAGACTCTTTTTTCACGAGAGCTTCTTAACACGTTCATTTGTTTTTCTTGGGTCTTTTTTTATTAACTATTTTTTCGGCCAGTGCCGCAAGCTGCCAGTATTATATGTTTATTTTTAACAATATCCATACTTCCATACTAATATTATAAATGCGAAAGTCTGTCTGTCACCTCTTCACGGCTAAACGGCTGGACCGATTGTGATGAAATTTGGTAGGGATGTAGTTAATGACCTAAGGTCAAACATAGGCTACTTTTGGGCGCGATATAACCGAGTCCCACGCGGGGCGAAGCCGCGGGGAACAGCTAGTAATTAATATGAAAAAGTGACAGATTCCTATAATTCACGTTATTCGGTTAATATGTAGGTCTTATAATTTGAACTAAAGCTGACAAATCACATGAGAATACAAAACGAATTTTGTCATAAATGAATTAATATTTTAACGACAGAATGCCGATTTCCAATTTAAATGATTCCAATTATAGCACGATCGTAAAAGTATCGATTCAATCGGTATTTGTAAGCAAATCGAGTGTTCGCCGCCTGTTTACAAGCTACACTGTTTATTTTGTTTTATGCGTTGCTCAGCGCGTATTCTAAAAATTTCACATTCGATATAATCGAGCGACAGGCAATTTGATTTCCCCGTCTAGTATCGGCAGCGCCGATTTAGTCCGACGATGGGACTTATGAGACTTTTAATCATATTTTTTGCTTTATAGTCATCGTTCCGATGATCCGATGGCAATAAAGTATTATTTCTAGAAGTGATTTTTTTTATTTCGATAAAAGAAAAGCGGTATTCTATAATATCATAAGATTTCCTAATTCTATGCATGTTATAGGTACTAGTAGTTCGCCGCGAACTTAGACCTCGCGAGTATTAAGTATTCGCGTCGTATTAGCGTTTTATTTTATTTTTATTTATAAATCATCTACAACTGCTTGCTTAGGCTAATTTTGACATTTGTAACACGTATTGCCTAGATGGCGCTATCCAAGTCCAAATACGGTGAACTTATGTTGTTTAGTTTAGAAGTTTCTTTGGACACCTTCCGGCTCCATCATCAGACCCTGGGCATCATGTAGCACGTTTGATCTTGCCAAGACAAATCAAATGAGCCCAGTCTCGTGTCTCACGGGTATTATTCGCGTTGTATTAGCTTTTTATTCTATTTATATTTATAAAATCATCTAAATATAATATAATCGCGGACATTTTTATAAATATTTCAAATACTACTGAACTGATTTTGTTGTCCAACGAACTTGAAAATTCTATTGATATTTTCTTCATGCCTAGCAAATTTCATCAAAATCGGACCATCGGTTCGGCAGTTATCGCGGTACAAACATACATACATACATACAAACAATGTGTTTTCACCTCCAACTCGATTTAGAGACCTTCGCTCGCTTCGCTCGCTCCGCTCGGTCAACTATATTTAAGCTGAAGAGTTTACCTTAGAGCTACCAGACGACTTTGCAATTTTATTTGAACGTGATTTTCAATTTGATTTGACGCCTAAAAGAAAGTGTGTATCGCGGCGGGTGCGTAACCGCAGGACGTAGCTAGGTTGACATTGCGCGTGACACTCATATTATGTTTATTATATATATTGAAAAAACATATGTTCCCCACTGTTCAGCGGTTTACTACCATTTTCCTGAGACATAATGAATGAAACATATAATTGAATAGATTTCATTTAACATCTTCATAAAATCTCTTGTTCTTACTGTATGTATACCTATCATAATTGTCTGAAATTTCACGTTTTCAAATTGGGAGATAGCTAGCTACAAGCCACAATATAAATATGTTTGTGATTGTACCGTGACATCAGGAGCTCTAGAGAGTGAGATATTAGCATAGAAAGCGTTACAACTTTTAATCATAAAACTCTGTATGGAAGTTATTGTTTGTGTTGTAATTAATCTCGCTGCCTTTAGTGTGACGGTAGTCAGAGATTTTAAACAGGTCAAGGCATACTGTACTTATAAATCACAAAACCGATACACAATAGATATTATTATTTTATTTATTCATTTATTTAAACTTTATTGTACATACCCAATACAGTTGTAAAGCACAATAGGCGAACTTACCTAATGCTAAGAGCATTATCTAACAGTCAACCTTTGGGTCAAGCAAAGATCGTAATGTGGGTAGTAATAACAATTTACATGAACTACAAACTACATACTTATATATGTATATATGTATATATGTATATTATATATATAATATATAAATAATAATATATATAATGACGTAGAATTATTAACAAGAAATAAGCAGCAACTCAAAATGTACCCTTAATAAATTAACAAATTTTGCTCCTGTAACTTGACAATAAAACTTGTAGGCAAGCCCTTTAAAGTTATTATTTTCAACCTGTCCTGCAACTGAAAAACTCATCCGACCAATTGAAACAAATCAACTATTTTTCTTTTATGTACCGATACAATTTTTTGAGTATTTTATTAATTTAAATTTGGTGTTATCCACACTAAAACACGTCAACTATTATTATTTCTCAAAGCTACAACTTTTAAGTTGGTCTGATAGGAATATTTTGTATAATTAATTTTATAATTAAAATTTGTTGGGTGGCCATAGCGGGCAGCTTTATCGCGCAGAGGGTAGGTATCGCTATCCAGCGTAATGCTGCTTTTTATGTGATGGAAACTCTACTAGAGAAACAAATATAGATCATTCCGGCTCCAACCATATCCATACTTCCATACTAATATTATAAATGCGAAAGTCTGTCTGTCTGTCTGTCTGTCTGTCTGTCACCTCTTCACGGCTAAACTGCTGGACCGATTGTGATGAAATTTGGTAGGGATGTAGTTAACGACCTGAGGTCAAACATAGGCTACTTTTGGGCGTGATATAACCGAGTCCCGCGCGGGGCGAAGCCGCGGGGAACAGCTAGTAAGCTTATATAAAAGAAAAGTAGAGAGTCGGCTGTTACAAATAAACAGACTGACTAACTGGGACTATTGCTAATAAATTGCGAAGGATAGGAGACGTACTTAGTACTTGCTTGTTTTGGCAAAACAAATATACAAGAAATAACCTAAGAAACAGTACATCAAGCAAAATAAAGAAACCAAACAATTCTAGGAACGTAATTACATTTTTATCCCGAGCTCGTATTCCAGATATGTGACACTCACGTACGTAATGTTAGACATTAAGGCAGACAAACAGTATTCAGTTTCTTTGGAATTTTCTCTACTTGTTTACTTTGTACCTCCAATGTAAGAGTTGGGTTTTGTAAGCAGTTATTTACTCTAATACTAAAAACTATATAACCATAAAGCTTTTTCTTCTAATGGTTGACTGGTAGAGAATGCATTAAGTCCACCATTTGTATACCTAAGTATTTTGTAGTTATGAAACAATAATGCTCGGTGCGCCTAGTGTGTTTTTCTTAACGCAGACGCTAGCGATTGCGATAGGATTTTGTATGGAATTTCTTAGTTGCCTTACTATCCGCCAGAGACGCTTTACAGTAGGTCGACCGCCTATCTCGATTCTCTCCTCTCTTAATGGCTACTTGTATCGCTTTCGCCACATTACGCACAAAAGGCTTTAAAAAAAAGGCAAGTAGCCATTACGAGAGGAGAGAATCGAGATAGGCGGTCGACCTACTGTAAAGCGTCTCTGGCGGATAGTAAGGCAACTAAGAAATTCCATACAAAATCCTATCGCAGTCGCTAGCGTCTGCGTTAAGAAAAACTCACACTAGGGGCACAGGTCAGTTTATGAGCTATAATTAGTCAGACAGACACATACCTCTTTTTGCACCAGGGTAAAGAAAAATTGCACTAAATGATAGTGAGAAAAAATAGAAACAATACAGGATAGACATTTATTCATAAGCTGTCAGTATAAGATAGACAAAAATAAAGTAGGTTTCCTGTAAACACTTTTACTGTCTCCTACGAACCAGAAATTATGACTGTTTTCTTATTCTATCCAAGTTATTGTTTTATTTTCACGAGTCTTGGCACTAGCTAGACACTTGTGGATATAAAACCTACGAATTCAGGAATTATATCCATCATTGTGTATTTATATTTAGTCTTTGGTTTCACCCGTGTCCGTGAGTGTTAAAAAAACGGATACTGTTTCTATTTACAAATTTAAAAAAGTAAAAAAAAAATTGGTTTCCATTTTAATGTTTTTTCCCATCTCAAAAATTTCTGAGATATACTGGAGTTTTCACTTCAATATATCGCAGATATGCTCGCTTATATTATTTTAGGACAAATTTTAACTTTATTATATTTTTTCTTATTTTATTTTTACTGTGTATATTTTCTTCAAAGGCAAAGAAATATATACTAAGCGAAATTAAAGCGAATTACTGCACCGGACGCCGCATCGTCGGTGTGTAGTGCTGCGGCTTTTAAATTTGACTGTAGAATTGATTATTACGCATTGAAAATACGACTGTAGAATTTTGATTAGTAAAGAAAAGCAGCATGAAAGGACAGTGTTTGTTTCAATAATCGATAAATTTATTATTTATCATTGACCTAGAAAGTTCCACAATTAGAACTGAGTATCAATAACAAAACAAACGATAAAATAACACCTTAAAACTTTTCTGAAACAAGAGAACACTATGTTGTTTATTTACAAGTTGCCATTTCACAGCAAATAAACAGAATAACAACTGGAAAACATTTCCCAGTAGTGGAGCAGAAATACGAGCTATCTCCCTCTATAAAATAATAACCTGACCAATGGTTCCTAAAATTTAAACCATTGTCGTTATTAAATACTACTACCTACTAGTACTAATTTAACTAAGTTGTAAAGCACATCCATGTCTTTGTATTTGTTGTTTGAATTGTTTATTTGCTGGGGAAAACATACTTATTTCTCGCCTGTCAAAGACCAGCCGGTATGCAAAAACTTAATATGAAAACTGAACTGTAAATGAAATCTCATTTATTCAGTTAGACGTACCTAGGCCTGTCTGTACTTAATAAGATAAAAAATCAACTCTACTGCAAAATATGATCTAAGTGTAAAATATAACATCATCTAACTTGAGAATCGATCGGTGCGTTCGATTGAACCTTTTTAATTGTAATTTTTTGAAAAAGCAGAAATCATGAAAAACCTTTGCAAAAAATTTGTGAAAATCGGTGAAGTGAGCTTCCATTTTATTTATTTATTCCATCTTAATTGGTTGTATTCGAGCTTAGACATAAGGGAACCTAGGCAAAATAAAAGATAAAGCCAATAAAAATCGTATACCTAAGTAAGTAAATGTCTTGCCAATTTTTTGAGTAAATGTATCGTTATTACAAATTTCAAAGTAGACTTCTACTTCCTCATGACACAAATAAACATTGGTGAAAACTGACTTATTTAAATATTATTATTTATAAAATAAGGTACTTTAACCCAGTAACATGTGTTGCGGTCGATTTAAGGCGTTATTTTTGGGTATATACCGTAATGATTTCGGTCGTTGTTGTTGTACAAAACACGAACTGCTTTCTTTTTTTAACCAGGTTTTCGATCCCTGCTCATAGAAGAGAAGAGAAAAATAGATTTAAAATCAGTTGAGTTATACGAAAAGCTTGGGAATAACTGACTTAGGTTACGGCCGTGACCTACGTCTGTGGTAGGTGTAAAAAATTGTTTGCACGCTAAAATTTAGGCACCTATGTATATGTTAGTTGGTAAATGTTCCTAGGTGTACTGTAAAAATAAATTCTTTGTTTAAGTAGGATGATACAGCGAGTACTTATGTATATTTTGTTTTGGAATTCAAGCTAAATAAAGACGTAAAATATAAACAGAAAAGATTTAAAAATAATTCAGACGATGACAAACATTCAACAAGAGTGAAGCATTATACAGTTTTCATTGCCGAAGGAATCATATCGGCGTTCGAATGGGCTGTGGAGGTGCTTTAGTGAATATATACTCTGGTGTCTGGAAGATTAGAAAATTAAGTGATTATATTCTCTTTGGATTAGAAAAAGTGTTAAGAAATGAAAGCATGGAATTTCATATCGCTCGGACGCTCCCGTGAGTCTTGTAACGTGTCTATGAAACTTTGCATAGATAGAGGTGGAGTTTTTTAATCCACACTATTATTTTAAATGCGAAAGTCTCTCTGTCTGTTAAACGGTTAGTTGTTGTTGTTGGCTAAACCGTTTTTATTAAATTTTGTATAGATATAGTCAAGGACCAGGTTTCAAACAGAGGCTACTTTTGAGTGCAATATAACTGAGCCCCACGCGAGCGTAGCCGCGGGCAACAGCTAGTATATAATAAATGTAATATTTGATAACAAATTTTATTAAATACTAAGAAATGTAATAAATATTTCATAATATATTTTTAATAAATATTTTATAATATATTTTATTAAGTAAGTTCTAAGTTTATTGTTTTTTAGTTTCGGAAATCTAGTAAAAAATACTGCCAAGGTACTCTGCTGCCCTCTCCATGCCTACGGGCTATTTTACTCACTCGACGAGTAAATATCTGACATTTTATTTTATACTTACGTTTCCGTCTGGATGACATTATTTTGTCAATTTTTGATAGTTCGCTTTGAATATTTGGATGTGTTATACCTATTTGTGTACTTTCAACTGACTTCTTTTACATTTTAAATATGAATTTTAATATCGTGCGCTCATAGTCAAATTTAATATTTACTATTTTTTGCCTGGGGCTTGGCTCCTGCGGGATTTCGGACGCATATAGGTATTTAGAAAAGATATATATATTCATGCTAAGAATGCATACAGTGTACGAAATTTGTCTCGTACTTCGGAGACCACCTTGAGTGGAGACCCAGAATCGGTATATATGAGTCTGCACTTGAGTAATCTAAATGTAGTAAAAAGAGTAATCTGGTATAAGGTCATCATCAATTAATCGTGAACTTTTCAAAACTCCCTCCCGGAAGGAGCTGTAAAAAGCAAGAGACCTAGGAAAACGGTGGTTTGCTGGATGCCCACACTTTACATTGGTAGACAATGGTATGAAGAAGATAGAGTTTTAGATCTTCTCTCGCAACCACAAAATCCACTGAAACACCTAGGTGCAGCGTCGTGCCGCGCAACCTTCAAATAACCAAGTTTTCGTGCAATACTTAGTCATCTATCTGATGCTCATCAAACAAGCACTTCAGAGGAAAATCTCTGACACTATAATATGCAGGGTCATTGAACTTTGAACCCACCTCAATTACTTTTTAGGTACAACATTTGCTGATGATGAACGTTCTCCGGTCCATGTTCGGAGTATGTAGTAGTTCGGCGGAGAAGGGCGAAGTGCACGACACAGTGAAAAGGGTATTTGGGAATGAAATGGTCCTGAAGGATAACACTGACAGATATAGCCAGTAAGAACCTTCATCCTGCTATAATCATTAATATTAGATCGATGGTTTGAATATGCAATCCGTAATACGCATCGCGCAATCACCTCTGGAGATTGTGGATTTAAAACTAATTACTTTTATTTATTACTATACAACACCTACTTACCTTGCCTTTTAAAGTGAAAAGTGTTAATTATTAAATGACAAGTAGCAGAATCCTGATTACACAGTCGTTAATTGTCCAATAAAGTTCTCCATTCCATTAAATTTATTTGCATTCTTACGGCAATGCAGAACCGCTGCACCTATTAATCCGCCTAACAGGATATTAAATGCTTTCGCTGCCAGAGTATACTCGTACCTAGAAAACAATGAAATATGCATTGTCATAAAATCCTTAGTTAGAAAGAGCGAAAGTTAAATACATTCGTATATGATAAAAAGCACTGACTACTATGTAAGATATATTTTATCTTATTAGTACCTATAATTTATATTTCTAGGAGGAGCAAATACGTTAGCCATATTAAAGATAATCTTCCGAAGTTATTAGAGACTAAATCGATACCTCACAAGCCTAAATCAGGAAAGAAGCATGTGCCCATAGTTACTGAGGTAAGCCTCGAAATCAAAAGACATTATAACCTATTTTGCTTTAAGCGCTATAGAGGGCAAGTCAGCACTAGATGACGGAATAAAAATTTGAATTTCCTTCAGAATTTTTTTTAGGAGATCATCAGCATCAATTTAAAAACATCACTTATTTTTGCATTTGTCATTTTGCAATGGTCTAAACAAATTAGAATCCTACTTATATTTAATTCAATTTCCCATTGAATTTGCACATTGAAATGCGCTTTTACATAATGAAGTCATCAGCCGAAAATAATGTGTTTTATCTTTGCAACAATAAGCAATTTATCCTACGTATAATTAGAATTTACTTTTCCCCAGACTCCCGAATCAGACGAAAGACCTGGTAGAGTTGGTCCCAAGATTGTTGTCTTCGATGCTACTACTGGTGAGGTGAATTCTTTTGGTTCTACTTTTTCAAGTATTTGCGAATGCGAAACTGCTTGAAGTGTCTGCGCGATTTTGGTAGAAAAAAATTAGGGGTCCACGAGTTTAAGAGATACAGTTTATCTCTTAGACACCAGGTTTTCTTAATCCTAATATTATAAATGCAAAAGTGAGTTTGTATGTTTTTTTACTACCTTTTCACGACCTTTCTATTGCACGAACCTTCTTGAAATATTGCACACACATAGTAAAGAATACTGAGAAGAAAATAGGATATTTTTTATCTTGGATTTATGAGAGCGAAGCTGCAGGTAAAAGCTAGACGTAATATAAGTAGTTCAATTATAGAAAAAAGAGATAGTTCGGCAGAAAGATTTAAAATTCATAACGGACCAATTGTTTTTTTAGGTACTGGAAGATTGGTCTTAGTCGGAGATGAGAGGGTGAGCGTTCAAGGGTTGTCAAGTTTCGCGACTATAAGGGCAACGGCGTGCGTCTTCGCAGGAAGATGGATGTATGAAGTTCAGTTGGGCACGAAAGGAATAATGCAGGTACTTAATACTTATCAGTATCTTGACTGGTGTTGGATGTTGTTAAGTCCAGCAGTAATCAGAGCATACTTATCGGTATCTTGACTGGTGTCGGATCTTGTTAAGTCCAGCAGTAATCAAAGCAAATGTGTGCCATCAATGATTCACCTGGGGGCTTAGCCAACGTTAAAAATTCAAAATGCTAACGAATATCGACAAGAAAAAATGTATGGGAATGACATAAGATTCACCACGTGATTTACCGCAGCTTATGTCAATTCCATACATTTTGCTCTTGTGGACATTCGTCAACGCTTTGAAATTGTGACTTTAACTAGGGGGCTGGTGTGTCCCAATAGTCTCGACTCTTGTTATAGAGGATTCCAATATGGCAAATCACCAGGACAATAGATTAGCCAAGTTTTGGGCAAACTCAATTAGTTCAATCAGACTCTTATAGTCATTTTGTTTCTACAAGAAGAAAATATAACGAGGAGATAAATAAAAGATGCCAAATATAAATATAACACTGGTGTTTATTTGAAGAGTAATAGATTTAAAGTTAGGGTCGTGGATAGTTCAAGTAAAAAGTTGGGGACTGAAGACAAGGGTACTCAACCAACTGGTAGATATCGAGCAAGAGAGCACGATCAACCACCAGTCGAGCCATTTATAGAGCGCTCGGGTCGTCGCGGTGCGGGGAAAGCGGCTGGTCCGGGCTGCAGGAGTACTCCCTCCACCTCCCAAGGCTCTACCAACCTCTCGGTTATACGAGCCGAATCTCGGGAGAGTGCGCTGTACTTGCATTTTGCATCTCTTTCCAGTCGCACCTGCTTGATCTCCCTACAAGTTCTCTATAGTGTCGCCTATCTATGCAATCATTGCATTTTAATAACTCTCCTCCATCTTTAGGGGGCTTACGTTCACACGTACGTCTCGCTTGCCTTCTTATCGGTCTGAGGCCAGCTTCTGTCTTTTATGTCTTAGAGTTTGTCTCAGGGTTGCAGGAGTAGTGGTAGCAGCGTCACAAAGAAGGCGGAAATAAAACGTTAAACAGAATTATAACCACAGCAAAAATGGTGTCCATCTGCAGATCGGCTGGTGCACAGCGTCTTGTATGTTCTCCATGGACACTGGCGTAGGTGACACTTCGAACTCGTATGCTTACGACGGAGGCAGGGTGCGAAGGTGGAACGTCGCCACGTCTCCGTACGGACAGGCTTGGCTACCGGGTGACGTCATAGCTTCCTGCATCGATTTGGATAAGGGCACATTGGAATATTATAGGTATAGTCATTTTATTTCTCTTTTTACACGAATGTGTTCGATGCTATAACACGAGAATATTTTGAAACTGTCCTCTGTGTACTAACTTTGTTTGATGGCTGGCATCTATCACTAACGGTTATGACAAACGGCTTTACACCCCGTCTGAAACATGAAGGAGCTAACAAAACTATAACATTAAAGTCGGCAACCAATCAAAGTCTTACCCTGGGTTACTTAACGTGCATTCACATAAGTAAGATGCGCGTATTGTCGGTCTTTCGAGCTTCTCACACTGCTACTGCTATATTGTTTAGCCCTGTAGTTTCCAAGTTAACAATAAGCCAGTTCCATTTTCCTGTGCAAGTCTCCAAAGGCGACAAAGCCACAGAGGTCTAAAACCATCCACTGCCTGTGAATTCGACTGACAGTCTCTACTGCTTTCAGCAATAATAACCGGATCGTGCCTTCTGAAGCACGGAGGAGCCCAAAATAGAATTGCTAATAGTGGCGATGGCAACCAATCAAAATAAGGATACGCTCGCTATCGCTTGACCCGCACGATCGTTACGAATATTAACACAAACATTGCGCTAGCTATCGAGCTCATCAGTCAAAGTTAAACCGGCTGTATTAATCTTGATACAAATTATATATACTTGTCCTAACTATCGCCGTGGCCTGTATTTTACTCAAGTATATGAATAATGAATAAGTCTGGCGTATCAGAAATGTATTTAAGTAGTGATTATTTATGTGGTGTACCTACTCAAAATAAACGCTTTATCATTTGTTCGTAAATGAAGGTCAGGTCACGCGTGTAATATAAAAATAGAAGGATCAATAATGGAAGTTTAACTTTAGATACGCATCCCACTCGAAACTTGTTTAGGTCCTTCACGTTCATTTCTACCCTTCATTGGCCAAAATAAATCTTCTTTTCTTACATTTCTCTTATAAATTTCTTTAAATAAACTTAGGTATTTCGTAAACTAATAGCTCTCTATTGTAATCAAAAAAGTTAAAAATGACCCAGAAATTATTAATTTGGTAATATGAGCCGTATTGTTGACCTAAAAGTTTTTTTGTTGTTTAAGGAATAGTGCATTAACTAAGGATAATCTATACAAAATCCTAGCGCAGCGTTTGCAAAAACTCATGTCATCGGTAAACAAACAGTTTAAAATATAGATGGTTGCGTAAAGAGGCGGAAGTGATATACTCGATCGACCGTCTCAAAGAGTATATCTTCTGCCAAGCCGGGTGTTATGCCGTCTTCTTCTCCACTTGCACTTTGGAAGTGGTGGTAAACTTAATATAACTAATGATTGACTTCAATAATGATCAGAATAAACTATATTCAGAATAAACAATTTCATTTAATTTCATGCCGCGGCTCCGAAGATGTTTTGTCGTAGCTTTATGAGTATTTATAGGTCCAATATGCAAAAACATTGCCACTTTGCTTTGCATAAAGTAAATTTAAATTTCAGGAACGGCGTATCAATGGGCATTGCCTTCGACAAGGTGGCCCACGGGTCCGGGGTCGCTTACTTCCCAGCAGTCTCGCTAGCCATGCAGGAACACCTTTATGCTAACTTTGGACATGTGCCTTTTGTGTAAGTATTCTTTTCTATTTTCTGTTATGCTTTAAGTTACCTACATTCCTACATATCACTAGTCTCATATTAAATGCCAATTCTTTAACTTAGAAGGAAAAAAAATCTATATATTATATACTAGCTGTTCCCCGCGGCTTCGCCCCGCGTAGGACTCAGTTATATCGCGCCCAAAAGTAGCCTATGTTTGACCTCAGGTCGTTAACTACATCCCTACCAAATTTCATCACAATCGGTCCAGCAGTTTAGCCGTGAAGAGGTAACAGACAGACAGACAGACAGACTTTCGCATTTATAATATTAGTATGGATAGTATGGAAGTATGGATAAAAGAAAGTCGTGTTAGTTACACAATTTATAACTGAAGAACGGCTGAACTGATTTGGCCGAATATTGGTATTGGTGGGAACGTAGCTTAGAACCAGGAGAAGGACAAAGGATACCTTTCATCCTGGGAAAAAGCACTGTTCCCGAGGGAAGTTAATGCGGGCGAAGCCGCGGGCAAAAGCTAGTATAAAATAAAAGTAATAAAATTTGGCCTACCTGAAGAAAAGCTTCATGCTACGTAATCGCAAACGAGTTTCCGCAAATATAAATGATAAAGATGATTTTACTGCTAAATCGACCCAATATGTAGATTTTACATATGAAAAACTAATGAAAAGTGTTTAGGTTATAATAAAATCATTTGGCTTGATTTTAGATTTCCAGTCGATGGATACAATGCGCTACAAGCCGCGCCGTACAAGGAATGCGCCCGCGCAACATTGCTGTTTAAGTACGTTGACTCGCTGCTGGATGAGCTGGCCCATTTGTCTGACCTGAAGCCTGCTGTTACGACAAAGAGTAGTAAGGTGATCTAAACATCCCTTTCTCTCTCATCCAAGTGGTATCCGAATTTGTAGCAATTGCTTCGGAGTCTGGAGTTTGTGAAGACGTATTTACAAGATATGGAATCGTTTTTATGATTACCCGCTTGCCTAATCAGTTCTGCTTAGAAATCCTTTTCTGTCACATAAAGGCTAAGAGAATCGTGGCATCATAAGTGATCAACTTTGATGCTTAATTACACGGCGTAAAAGTAAAAGGTATTAGATAATCTTAATTAATAATGACAAATTATTTCTTTGATACCAACTAGAGATATGTACTCTTGGTCTAAAATAGAAATAGTGATAAAGTTACCACTAAATTAATTTTATTCCAGACTAAATCAGAGTCTTCAAAAGCCGCAGAAGAGGAGGTAGCTCTCCGTATCCACAGCAATGAAGCATACAGCCCTCGGGCTTCACCACACGCAATAGCGGACACACAGAATGTACAGAATGCCGAAATGAAAAAGATGTCCAAGAAAGTAATAAAAAAAAAACTATTTTGAACTTCGAATTGATATTTCGAAACTTGCAACCGACAAATTGTTTATGTATGTTCGTAACTCTAAAAGTAACAATGACTAGTGTAAAAAAATAACAGATTTTTTTGTTTATGCACTACATGATACATCTGAATGAATTTAAGATAATTCAGACACAACACTTGTTGACTCCTGATGAGTATGAAACAATTTATCAATATATCTATGTGATGATGAAGTTCTCATATTAATTAATCAACCAAGTATAATTTTCAATGAAGATTATGATTAACAAAAGAATTTAATTATAGCGGAATGCATTTATTTCTTTATTAAGAACTAGCAGTCCACCCGACTTCGCCCGTGGTACAAACATAGCCTATGTCACTCGGGGATAGTGTGGCTTTCCAACAGTAAAATAATTTCGCAAATCGGTCTAGTAGCTTCGAAGCCTTCGATACAAACAAACAATCAAATCTTTCCTATTTATAATATTAAGTAAAGATAAAGATACTATTTGTTTACTTACCAACGTTTTCCTCAACAGGCTTTCCTGATGTCACTAGCTCGGATAGTAGTGGTGGAGCTAGGAAACTCCCTCCGTCTGTCGTATGTGGTGGTGGCGGAGTTGCTACCAAGACTTAGTGCACATCTCGGCGTGAAGTCCAAGGGGTTCCAGCCTGATCCTCACGCTTACGAGTTCTACGTTAAGAGCAAAGACGAGAATTTTGTTAGTTGATTCGATATTCACGCCTAAAGCTTTAACTTTACTACAATGGCCTTAACCTATTAAAATATCTTGGGATATCGCAACCTATTTATGTGGAGATCAACTGTGATAGGACCATGGATCGGCTTTGGTACTTATTATCTGTTCTGCTATAGCAAATCTGGCTTTATGGGTCGAGGCTATTTTATACTTTATGAAAATGTTTTGACATTTGCTTATTTCTATTGTACTCCATACCTAATTACAGCGAAACCAGTTCGGATATCAGCAAATAGCATCGTCGAGGTAGCATTGATTGATCTGATTGGTTAAGCAGTTTTTACATTACATTCTATTCATCTAGTTCATACTCCATCTTTGTACTAAATTTCAGCCCAGAATATCAAAAATTAATAAAACTTTATCCTTACAAACTTTGGCGTTCGTGGCATTACAATTAATACGATCATCCAAAATAACAATTTCAGTAAGGTCTATCAGTTCAGTTTCTCACACAGTTAGAGCCACATCTATGCAGTCTCTTGGTCTTATTGTGAACGTTGCTGGTCAATGCAGCATTGTTTGATTTGTGTGGTATAGCAGTACCTAACACACAATATTTATTTCAAAATTTCAGTGAATTCCATAGAATATGAAGAAATAACAATCTTCTATTCTTACAAACTTTCACATTCGGACTTTAATATAATAATTGTGATCTTCTAAACTAACAATTTCAGAAGGGTCTATCAGCTAAGTTCCTAGTACAGCCACAGCCACGACTATGCACTCTCTTGGACATGTTGTGGACGTTTCTGGACGAGGCGGCGCTGTGTGACATGTTGGAGCATTGTGTGGTTCGGCAGTGTCTTACGTTTGACGTGGTTTCTCCGGTAAATAAATTGTTTATATTGTTATTTATTTTGGTCATAGAAAAACGCGTCGTTAATATTACAGACATTTTCAACTTTTGGAGATAAAAAAAAAAATTTCATTGTTATGATTCATTTTCATGATGAATGGTTAAAATTTCTTGAAAATTTAGAAAATATTTTGTACGATAAATGAAATTGGTAAAGTTACAAGCACTTACCAAATTATTTTGCGTGCTTCCACCACCAGTTAGTTCATGCAAACTACTGCCGTCCGTTCATGCTAACTTTGACTTCCGCATAGTAATACCTGAATCTGTTAAATATTGGTAAAGTTGTTTTCAAGTTATCCACATTTTTACTTTTATTCATGTTTTTATTTGACTGCTTACTCAGCTGGTTTGTTCAGAGTCCAGGGTGTGCTCAATTCTATATTAATGTATAATTTTTCCTAGGATATGCATTTCACGCAACAAATTGATGGAGTATACGTTTTGAGCGGACTGATGCAACATCGTGAGACCAGACACCACCTCGTCAAATATGTGTTCTTCAATAAAATTACGTTCGTATGATTAAATTATATAATATTGTTAGCATTTTCAAAATACGACATGGCGCAGGTGCGGGAGGAATGCTCAGGGCAAGAAAAGTCAGATGGAACAAAACAGTGATTGATTACTGATCTAAGGTTTTTTGTATGGTATTTATGCGCCAACGCCTTTTACTGATAATTTTCCATCCAACCTTAGGTTGGCTGGAAGAGATTGCTTTTGCGATAAGTCCGCCGTAAAGTTGGTTTATATAATTTTATTATTTTGTGGTGCAATAAAGAGTATTTGTATTGTACGTATGGTATCTGGTTTAAGGATGTACTATACTCTCTCTTTCTTGGAGGAAAGCCTTGGATGCCGTAAAATCGACTGATAGTCAAGGAGTATAGGTTCAATATCCCCAAAGAAGTCCAAGAGAAGAAATTGGCCGTATGCCTGTTTGCCTACTTAATAGTAAAAAAAAAATTGTAAGTTGGTAATAAATAACATAAAATGTCGGGGAGGTCATAAAAATAATCTTATGATGAACTCTGACACCAGGATGTGTATGGTTGGTTGACCGTGACACCTACACCAAAAAAATGAATGAATCTGTATGTTTACTAACATACAGATTCATTCTTTTTTTTCTTACAGGTTTGACAATTTCTTGAATATAAAGTGTCCAGATGACACCGTCCTACGCACCGTCATCAGAAAGCCTTGGTGGCAACGACCCACTGCCGTTCAAGGAGAGACTGACCCCAGAATTGCAGGTAACTTACCATAGATTGTAGTATTTTACAGCTTGACTGACATAAATAGATGAGAAATCAGCTTGTATGCTTGTATACATAGACTGTAGATAAATAGCAAATGCATGCTAAATAAATAAATATATAGGGACAAATCACACAGATTGATTGAGTTAGCCACAAAGTAAGTTCGAGACTTGTGTTATGGGATACTAACTCAACGATACTATATTTTATTACAAATACATGAACAAAAACATCTAAGAACCAGGCCAATCAGAAAAAGATCATTTTTCATCTTGACCTGAGCATCTGAACCCGGAACCTTCTGAGTAGCAGGTATGTTAACCATCACGCCACGCAGGTCATCAAAATGTTACAAAATAATTACCGTACTCATGCTTATGCGGGATTTACTAATAAACATATTTTTTTTCTTATGTTCAAGAGATGACAGAAAAGGGAACTATAAAGAAGTCTCCTTTCGCCCCAGCGATGTCAGGTAAGTAACTTCTATTCTTTCTGTCTCTCATTCAAATATCAATGGAACACAGGAATAACCACTATTTTGAAACTGTAAATAATCGAAGCAAACATAGTCGACGGGATTTCATTCGATTTCGAATTATGAGCACACGAATGGTTTTATATCAAAGTGCTGATTTAGATTGCTGGCTTCTAATTCCAAGTATTCAAACGGTTCAAAATAAAAAAAAATACCACTCGAAAACAAATTCTCATGATAAAGTAGTAGATTCGGCAAAATTCTAAAATTGAGGTACCGGTTCACTCATAGTCTTTGGACCAAAGAACAGCTTTTGTCGTGTCGACAGTTTGAACACAGATTAATTTGAGTCACGTACTGGACACACTGTAAAAAATTGGCTGGTGTTTAAAAATTTCAGCGATAGAATAGGTTATAAATACCGTTAGAAATCGCATCCCAACTAATAATATAAAATCGGAAGTGTGTTTGTTGAAATTTCGCATACACATAGTTAGAAGTATTGAGAAGAAAACCTTTCATCCCGGGAAAATTCACTGTATCTGAGGGGAATTCACGCGGGCTAAGCCTCGGGCGAAAGCTAGTAACGTTATAAATTCTCTGCATATAGACAAGATATCGAAAATACTTCCTGCGCCAGACGACTCTACCATTGAAGCTCAATATAAAGAGGACTGCGAGAAAATCACCAACGCAATTGAACCCTTGGAGCACATACAAGTAGGTATATAATTCCTAGTTGATAATCAAGTCATGCTTTCTATTAGCTGGACTGCTGTGGCGAATTGGCCAAAAATGTACTCTCATGCTTACTGTTAAACGGCGGAGTCTCATATTTGGGTCATATTCTTCGACATCAAAGATACAACATCACAACAACAATCATAATGATGGGTAAAGTTGCTGGAAAGAGGAAAGTTGGAAGAAGGAAAAAATCTTGGTTTCGGAACATCCGAGAGTGGACCGGGATAGCAAGCGCAGCGAAGCTATTGCGAAGAGCTAAAGAAATGGAGGACTTTAACAGACTAATCGCTAACCTTCACTAGTTGGAGAGGCACCCTTAGAAGAAGAAGAATCAAGTCAGACCAGGTGGTCAGATGAAGGTCGCAAGCAGGCGCTGGATGTAGGCCGCTTCCAACCGGCTATTCTGGAAAACCTTGGGGGAGGCCTTTATCCAGCAATGGAATGCCTGCGGCTGAAATGGTGATGATGATGATTCAGGTCACTGAGGGCAGCGTCGGACATCCACCGACCAGATGACCTAAAGAAGGTCGCAGGCAGACGCTGGATGCAGGCTGCTTCCAACCGATCGTTCTGGAAATCCTTGGGGGAGGCCTACGTCCAGCTGTAAACGGCCTGCGCCTGAAATGATGAGGGCAGAAGGAAGTCTCAATCTCATGCCACCTAAAATGTTAACAATGTTATTGACACTATGTTGTAGGAGTTATAAGGTCGATACCAATACCACACAACCTCTTATCAGTACGGTGATCCCTGCTTTATAAAATACTAACGACCCGCCCCCGCTTCGCATGGGCATAAAAACCGTCCTCTTGAATCACTCTATCTATTAAAAAAACCACATCAAAATCTGTTGCGTAGTTTTAAAGATTTAAGCATACAAAGGGACATAGGGACAGAGAAAGCGACTTTGTTTTATACTATGTAGTGATAGTAACTATATAAATTAATTGTGGCTGGCATGCTGGGACTAACAGTAGTGGGTGAGCGCCGGCCGGCAGAAGATTGCATGAACTAACTGGTGGCAGAAGAAGTAAGTACCTCATAAACATAATTATCCAGAGTCGACTCGCTATGAAGAAGTAAAATGACCTACCAATAATTTTGAATCATGATCTAATCTCGAATATTTGATTATAGTTGGAGTTCCTGCTGATGATGCTAGATAACTCGGACGGTACAAACATGGTGCCTTCCACAAGGAAGATATTCCTCGAGAAGTTCAAGAGATACATCATGGACAACTGCATACTGGACATGGTGAAAACCCACTTTTTAAACATAAGTGCAAAACATACAAGAAAGAATATCTTTAACAACAAGAAGATATTCATCATCATCATTTCGTGTAGGCTGTACGGTCAATCGACTTTACACATCCTGGTGACAGAGTTCATTGAAACCGCCTCTCGGCCTTTGACGTGGTTCCTTTAACGACTACCAGTTAGCAGCCGGAACTAACGGCTTAACGTGCCTTCCAAAGCACGAAATCTTTATTATCAGACAATCAGGTGATTTCAACAACAAAAAATATTGATTTTACTTGCACTGCTTTTAAAAGTTGCAAACAGACTATCCAATGGATACAAAGGATAGTTATTATTACCACCCTAACAAAGCTACTGTTTTTAATTGGAAACTCCTCATTATGAGTACTTAAATTTACAGGAGAAAAAAACAGCACCAAAAAACAAACCTAAAAATGTATTCCCTCGTCCAGTCGTTGGCTCTTCACTGAGCATTGTAAAATGTACCAACTTGGTAATAACAGCGTAGGTTACAACCGGGAAAATTATGGAATTGTAATACTCAATATCTAATGTGAGAATTTTTAAATACATATACACTTATAGTCTTTACCTCTTACGGGGTAGATAGAGCCTAGGGCCATAAGACCTTAGACCACGAATAGCATGATGATAGTTGAAACAGGAAATCAATAGTGATGGGTTGCTAGCCGCATCGCCTTATTCGGCGATTCTCTCAGTCGACTTGTACGCCTTGCGCGGGAAGAGAAGCAGCTGGTACATTCTATGTTTTTCTTTTTCTCCCAGACCAGCATGGGAGAAAAATCTTGAAATAACCTTGATGTGATTATACAGAGGCTGTTCAACATCTCCCGGAATTCCCCGGCCATCTCGTGGTGCTGCCACGCGAGGCTGCTCACTGCGGTGCTCAAGCTGTTCGCTGATCATCCCATTGGAAACCCGTGAGATTGCATATTGTTTGTCACGTCAATATTTTGAGTTGAGCTCTTCTCGGAGTAATTTCTTTGAATGTATCGTGTATATATAATGTATAGGTCATGGAATGGCGAGCATGGGTAAACACGCGAGGTTGGTGCTACCCTGTATTACGCTTTATGGATGATATCATCATGTTATCAAGCGCCATCCAGGTCCGAATTGGATGTATGTGGCTCAGGAGAGACATAAATGGAAATTTATGGGGGAGGCCTACGTCTTAAAAAGGATATCATAGAGGATGCTATGGATGGATGGATCTTCTGGCAACCTTTTCATATCTTGATATGATACGGACAGGCTATATATTATGAATACTCCTGAAATATCATCACCACTGCTGTTAAGACTTTCACGTCACGACCGACACTAAGAGAGAGATCACGTGCTAGCAGTTGGGACAAATAATGCGTACTATGTATGGCGATACGATAATGCATATATATTATTTACTGTCAATAGAAGTACAAAAGGTTCGACGTACTCCCTTTAATTTAGGACCCTATCCTGTTTATAAAAAGGATTAAAATTTAAAATAAATAATCTCTTTCAGCCACCTTCCACCTCATCTTCCTCCAAGGACCTTTATTGACGGTGAATTGGATTTCTACAACGTGGATCGTTTAGGCGGTGTTTTGCCATTTTTGGTCAGAACTTTGCGGTAATTGTATAAGTTTACTTAAAGCTTTGTAATTGCATGCTGTCATTTCTTGTGGGCTACTAGGTCAATTAACCCCGCACATCCTCCACCAGCCACAGCCTCTCGCTTGTTCTTTCTTGTTTATGTGTTTACAAAAAAGTACTATATACCGAGTTGACGACCTCCGTGGCCGGTACACAAGAGGTCCCGAGTTCGATCCCTGGTCAGGTCAATATGAAAAAATAGTACAGAAATGTAAAATTTTTTGACCTGGGTCTTGGATGTTTATCTATATATGTATTTGTTATAAAATATAGTATCGTTACATTGGTATCCCATAACACAAGTCTCGAACTTACTTTGGGGCTAACTCCATCTGTGTGATTTGTGTCTATTTATTTATTTATTTTATTATAGTATATTTCATAATATATTTAGTGTTCACCAAGGTCTCGTATAAAAAAAAATGTAGTTATCCAACTTCTTCAATTGTAATTAGTATTTCATAAGAAGCATTGAAAATACTTAATGTTAAATTATGATGGCAGACAGGACCTTATCAGCGTGTTGGGGGAGGACAACCCCTTTATACAGAGCTTTGAGCCCAGCTACAATAGGGGTGGGGGAATCGACACAGGTAATTAAAAACCATTTCAAAAAGTATTACGTGTTATTCACGTTCACAAACTATGAATGGATACTATGAATGGGCTCTATATGATGAAATTTAAACAAACTCTAAATACGTCCTATGGGGCACGGAAAAGTTGGCTGATTCTACGTCCATTAGATTTAATCTACTCGTAAATTATAAAATAAAATTTTAGGTTATCTTCTTAATTTTTGATGGGCGTATTTTCCTTCTAGCATCTTCAGCTTACGCTTCATAGCCAAGGGTTCGATTTATCATGGCCCTAGGTTTGGTGATACTTGTTTTATAATGGAGCGACTGCTACCTGACTTCCGTAACTCATTTACATGAAAACCAGACCAATAGGAACATTTTCATGCAAAACAAAAACAATGTTCGTAACTAGTGCTAAGTGCTAGCAATCAGTCTTGTTAGAAGGCTTTTATCTTTTATCATTTCCTCCTCCACCCTGGTGTCAGAGCTCTACTGAACCGCCTCTCGGCCTCTGGCATGGTTCCCTTAACGACTACCAGATGGCAGCCGGGATCAACGGCTTAACGTGCCTACGGCTTTTAGGCAAAAGGCAGTCGTAAGTAAAGGGTAGTTAATAATTAACCGCCGTATTAAGAAACGTTTGATAACCCCATTTTAACTAAAATATGTTATGGCTCTTTCTCTTTTACCTGACACTTCATGTGAAAGAACGAGACGAAACACATTTTAACTAAAATAGGCTTAACAAAAGTATGTTAATACAGGGGTAAATGTATATTCTATAAAAACAACAGGGGGTCTAAAAACGCCACTTTGAGCAATTCATCAATCGAATTCATATTATGAATTTCTTAGCAACTCTGTAGCAATTCCTCTATTTTTTGTAAAATGGCCAACTAAACTTTGCAATTCTTCTTCAAAAAAATTGAAAGAAATAGGAATTGCTAAAGAATTGCTAAAGAATTCGTTATATGAATTAGATTCGATGAATTGCTCAAAGTGGCGTTTTTAGACCCACAGTAATAAAGTTAATAGGCACATTTTCAGGTGTGAGCGACATGACCGCCGGCTCCCCAGGTCTGGCGACACTGCCGCAGGTCATATCGTCCATGGCTCGCTTTATGCACCCACAGATGCCTCCAATGCCTAACAGGTATTCATTTACCACGAGAATAATCCATATTTAACTATAGATGTCACGGAAAAACCACAGTTTACTGATGAATATTGATAAGATGTTTAAATGGCTTCAGCATCTTATGTCTGACTGATGACGGGACTCCAAATCCTCAGCCGTACTGCAGAGGAGAATCTTGATGTAACTTTGGTCAAACCTTATCTGCTGTACGGATTTGAACAGTTAGTTAAGTTCTGGTCATCATCATTTCGAGTAAGCGTCACGGTCAATCGACCATGCACACCCTGGTCAGAGTTCTTCGGAACCGCCTCTCGGCCTCTGACGTGGTTCCTTTAACGACTACCAGATGGCAGCCGGGACTAACGGCTTAACGTGCCTTCCGAAGCACGGAATCATCTTTATTATCAGACAGTCAGGTGATTTAAGCCTGCAATGTCCTAACCAAACTGAAAACAACCAAACAAAATATGCTTCCCATGGGATTCGAACCCACGACCCCGGGTCTACAGGCAAACGCCTTAACCACTGGAACACGGAGGCAGTTTAAATTCTGGTAAATGAAAGTAACTGATTAAACTGATAAAATTAAATTATATTAGTAAAAAGTGACACTATTATTGATATTTTGATGAGTTATGAGAGCGCGCGGCACTCTTGATATCCGATTGCGAACTGAATACAATTTTATTATAATGCGGCGAATGTGTAAAAATGTTGACTTAATGAATGTAAGGTTCATTGCTTGTACACATGCATCCTAGTCAAGAGTAATAAATTGTGGTAAAAAGTGTTATTTGATTTTCGCTTTAAACTTTATAGCTTTAGAATCTGTCATTGGCCAAAAATGATCTTCAAATACGAATCTCTAAGGTAGAGGCATACAATTTTAAAAAACACCTAGGACGACAGGCGAAACAGCACTAGCTCTTAAAGGAGCACGCTCCATGATGCCTGGGGCCGGTAGCATCGATGTCAGATCAGCTCACTTGCGTCTGCTTGATGGTCTCCTGGCGCTGTACCATGGAGCTGCTATCAAACACGCTGAGAAAGTAAGTCATTCAGTGTTCTTACTTCGCCCTACTCAAATACTCGCCTCCTATAATGTCTCAATAGCCGCTTCTCTACTTTATTTACTCGTATGACGCAACACATATGTCAGGGGTCCAAAAAGAAAAAAGATTAACATGAATTAGGTCCACATTCAGGGCCTCCAGGGGAAATAAACGTTCCTCTGCTTCTACACTATAGAGGATTTAAATATATTATAATAATATGTTTTTATTAAAGGTATAAACACACTAGTATAAATAAAAAGTAAAATACAATATTATTAACATTAACATTTATGGCGAATATAAAAAATTAAACTCTAACAAATTAAGTGAATCAATCAATATTATCAATTTTTTTCAAGTCCAGTGATGCGCTATGCTTGGTGAACGAATGCTGTTTGAATTCGAATGGACTGGTTTCGCTGGTTCCTGGGTCATTACTTTCACCAGTCGAATCTTCAACACATTTCTATGTTTTTCTGCTATTTTAAGTTCTCTTTCAATTATTCCTTGTACAGCTTTGTGAGTTGAGAGACAATCAGCTGGACATGGCGGATTGTCTGCACGACATCGAGTACCGCATCTACACTATCTCCACTGAGATGCAGAATGATGCAGGTGCGTATTGATTTATTTATTAAGGGGCTAATATCAGCCCACTAGCGCCACCAATCATTTTATTTCTTTTACTCTAAAATCAGGTAGCATTGAAAAAACCTAAGACAGCACTTCGCTAGTAAATAACTTCTAGTATTACTTTTCATTATTTTATTTTCAATACATAGGAAAAAACTCATAACCGCGAAAAGTGGCCACTTATGGCCGCAAAGTTTTTCCTTTTTAGATATATATAGATGTTTAGAGTAAAAGAAATAAAATTATTGGTAGCGCTAGTGGGCTGATATTAGCCCCTTAACTAGCTTCGCCTTCGTGGATGTCGGTTATCGCGACCAAAATTAGGTTCTCCTTCTTCTATCTTGTCAATGGCTAAATACTATATAAAGGCCCATCTATCTATAAGATTCAACATTCACGGCCGAGTCAGAGTCCACAGCCGGCCTTTGTACATGAGAAAGGGCAGCTGGGGCACGACAGCAGGTCGTTAAATTATTTAATTAGAAATTAATTACATTATTTAAAAAATAATTAAAAATTAGTAAATTATCAATTCTTTTAGTTCAAGGTATCCCAAATTTCATTAAAATCCGTCGCTTAATTTCGACATAACAAACATACAAACACACACACTTTCACATTTATAATTTATTTTTAACATTCCGACTCAATTCATCGGAATGTTATATATTGTAACATTTTGTTTTTAAGATTCGAAGAAAGAGCTGACAGAACAAGATAAAGTGAAGAAACAATTAATGGAGAAAATACTGAACGAGCTGGAAAGGTCAAAGTCGATTTACGAGGTAACTTATATTTAGACTTTAGGCTTTCATATAAAACTTTTTGGCTGAAACTGGTTATCGATGATAAAGATTAGTGTATTTTGTGAATATAACTCTTTCAAAAGCTTTTAGCAAATTCTTTTTTTAATACAATGCTGTAAGCAACAAAATTTTGGGATTTACTTTTTTTTTAAGTACAGGGCTGTCAGCAACGAAATTGTTAAGAAATTGTTTAAATTAAGGTACCATATTTCTGCGGGCTGGTGTGTCAAAAGAACAATTTCTTTCATAACACAAGATATAAGGTAAAACTGACTAAAGGCTTTCGCCCAGCAGTGGGACATTATTCTAACTTGGAGCTAACCTTCCATCAAAATCAAAACTAATAAAAGACTGTTCTGTCCGGTATTAAATCGACAAATTTTCAGGAGAAATTGGAAGCAAGTGCCCTAAATATGGGATGGGTGATCGGCGCCATCTGGACCAAACAGAGACAACAGGAGTTGGCGAAACACTTTGCTGGTGCCTTGCACTCGCTCAGACTGGCCTCCGACAATGAGTATGCTGCGCATACGCAGGTATCTACACGGTTGTTATTGGAATAGTGCAATAAAAAATGTTAATGATCATATTTGCAAAGACAAAAGATAATAAATCGACAATCCAAAATTGTCCCGAAAAATGTAAGAAAATTGACAAAATCATTTATAAATCAATGGTTCATTCGCGCCGTCACTTGATTTTTTTACGAATCCTGTATTCACTAATCGGCCTGTGTTCAAAGTTTAGGTTCTTAATACCTAATTTAGGATAAAAACAAACATTGATAACATAATAACTAAGGAGTTAATGAGTAATATTAAATAAGATCACACGTACAGAATAAAAAAGCCTTCTCGATGTCTTTGTACTATTCCAAAAATAATAGTGCATAAGTGTAGATCGCATTGCCATGGTTTTTTTAGCTTTCTCTGTGGTTATACTACTTGTACTGCTAAAATATTTTCTTACTTCGGAAGGAAATTATAAAAGTAGTAATAAAGTATAATAAAGATGAAGAATTTCTTCTTTTATTCGAGTCATAATGGCTATGGACTCTATATTGACTTGAGTTGGTTTATTTGTTAGAACGCTTATAACTTTAGAACTACTAATTGGATTCGAAAATTATTTCTGTATATATGAACAGCTAGTATATGATATGACCAAGTGTCTGCGAAATCGAATACAGAACTGGGTTTTTTCTTATTCATAGCGCGATAAAGAAAAGAAAATAAAAATTGTTAATTTCAGACATAATTGTCCATATCAGAATATTTATAGTACTTAACTATTATAATTTTTCTTCGTCTGAGCGTGTTTCCCGGTTACATTTACAGTTTACGCTTTAGAGCCCAGAGTACGCTAATCATGGTCCTAATTTGGCGGAAATGGGTATTACAATGGAGCGATTGCCTTCTGACCTCCGTAACCCTTTTTACAGGGAAACCAGACCTACAGGAGCATGACCCGGGTGTTAATGGCCATCACTGTCAGATTTTTCAGGCTGCCATTAGGCATCTGACATAGGTCTAACGACTGTCATCTACCGATAACAGCCGGGACCAACAGCTTAACGTGCCTTCCGAAGCACGGAACTATTATAATTAATTAGACACACTTCATATGAAAATTGTAAAATTTACTTTTTCCAAGTTTAAATAATTTAACCTTTATATGAAGGTCTACTCTACATGCCTTTACACATTCGCGACCATCCTCTCATCTAGATGCCTCAGGATTCCTTTGATGACAGCATTGATTCATAGCGACCCATAGCCGCGAGGGTTTCCGTTTGCCGACCTCCAAACCTTCAATACGAAGATGATGATGGTGATTGATTCATATTTTTGTCTTGTTTCATATTCCAGGTTGCCAGCAGAGAAATCCTGCCGGGAAAGAGTTCCCTAATAGGTGCCAGTTATGCCTCTCTTCAACTGGAGTATACTTCCAGTTCGGATCAGAGGTGAGACATCAAATTTATTATTTACTAGCTCTTGCCCGCGGCTTCGCCCGCGTAAAATTAAAAAAATGTGATAAATGAATAACCGCTTGACCGATTTTGTCTTGACCGATTTTGATTGGTTTGAACAAAGCCTAAACATTTGGTTTGCATAGACGTGAGCCCGTTCTTGAGATATAAAATTGTAACAAAAAGTGGCATTGATTTTTTTTTAATGACTAGCGGCCGCCATTTCGGCTTTCGTTCCGGTTTTAATCGGATTTTCTATTATTATTAAATTACATTATTTCTATCTATAAGAGCATATTACAGAATACTATACAAGTACTATAAGTTACCTACCTTATAAGTTACCTACCTCCCAAATATCAGTTTCAAAGATCCAGTTGTTTTTAAGATTGTGAAGATAAGTGAGTGACCTTTCAACTTTTTAAAATATTTATCCTAACAAATATTATAAATGCGAAAGTGAGTTTTTATATTTGTTTGTTACCTCTTCACGCCCTATCTACTGAACCAATTTTCCTGAAATTTCGCATACACATAGCAAGGAGTATTGAGAAGGAGCAAGGGTATCTTCCAACTCGGGAAAAAGCACTATTCCCGAGGGAAATTCATGCGGGCGAAGCCGCGGGCGAAAGCTACTTTTGATATAAATTACAAGTAAAAACAAAAAATGTATTTGTTTAATTGTTAGTCATCAAGTAAGTACCGTCTCAAATTCATGCAAAATATATATATAAAAAATTGTGTCTCACGTAATTAATGGTTTCCCTTCAGCCCGCAAAGTCCAACATCGAGAGTGACTACTCCAAGAAGCGGCTCCCACACGCAACTCGGTGCAAGTCGTGAGTACATAATACCATTTCCTTTCGTCTTTTTATACATTTTAAGTAATTAACTTGCTCTTGTAAAATTAAGGTTGTCTGGAAGGGATTGTATAAGCGATAAGGACACATAATATAATTTACCTTTATTTTTAATCTTTACTGATGCAATAAAGAATTTTTGTATTTTATCATGCATATACCGTAGCAGGCAGGTGCTACGGTAGCACGTCGTAGACCTGCTACGCTGCTCGTAGCACAAATCGTAGATTGCAGTGTTGCAAAAACCACTATGGTACGCTAGTCGTAGCACCTATGTGCCCCCGTAGCACGTCGTAGAACTGCTACGCTGCCTGTAGCACAAATCGTAGATGTTGATTGTTTTGTTATGTTTCAATTATTTTCATAAAATATGGAAAAATTGAATTTTGGTATTAAGACAATTGAGGATACCACCAAAATAATGTAACTTATATGACAAAGCTCTTTGGGCTCTGAAGCAAGAAATGGTGGAATCATGATTTTAACTGAGTACATACCTATAACAGCTTTTCCCCGCGGTTTTACTCGCTCATAAAGTATGTATGTACTAAGCCTTATAACCTTCCCCAAGAATCAACCTATCATATGCAGAAATATATTTTTTAAATCCTGACCAGATAGTTCTCGAAATTCTCCTGCTATATTATATTTAGTTTTTGATAGTATAAATTTGGAGAGCCTTTAAAACTCAATAAACAATTCAGTTCATTTTTATGCACAGCAGCGCAGGAGTATGCAGATTCGCTGTTTGCTTTCGTTCCGGAGTACCACGTGGACGCCATGTTGGAATTGTGTAACACGCTAAGACTGTACATGCATCCGACTGTACCGGTCCTGCAGATACCAGGTACTGAGCCTTTTGGCGCAATTAGTCCCATTCGCGATAGGCCAAAGTTTAAAAAACGCACAATTCGCGGTTGGTCTTATTCGCAGTTGGTCCTACATATTTTTTCACTTTTTTCGCTCGCTTCACTTGCTTGCTTATATTATGATCTTAATGTTGTTATAATTTTACCTTACCTACAAAAAGTTCGAATAAAATATTTCAAAATAATTTATTTGTTTTAAATAAGGTTCGACAATGATGGTAAAATATTATTTTGGACAACTAAGTAACTAAGACGGGATAATGTTATTGACAATACTTTAAATTGGAGTAATTGCAAATTGGGCCAATCATGCCTGACCTAACCTAAACTTACTAATTACAAATTGGGAATTTTCTTCACTATGTCATAACCAGTTATCAAGGAAGACTTTTCGTATATTTTGAAGTCTAAATCACCTGATCCGAATCACGGAATTGTTTTTATTCTCAGACAATCAGGTGATTTGATTGTCTAAGAATAAAAATAATTCCGTGCTTTGGAAGGCACGTCAAGTCGTTGGCCCCGGCTGCCACTTGGTGGTCTTTATTGGAACCATATCAAAAGTCGGGAGATGGTTTAGAAGAACTGTCACTAATTGCAGGATCAATTGACCTAGTAACCCCGACGATATAATGATGATGTTATAATGTTTCTGTAGATTGGGATGACCTAGTTGTATCCTGTGCATCGTTCCTCTGCGCCGAGTTCGCCGACTCCCGGATCGTGCTGGCCAGCACCAGGGAGTCCCTCGTGCAGACGTTGGCTTCTTTCGCCACACAGCAGGTCACGATGAGGGCTATAGAAAGGGTGCCGGCGAAGCAGTGAGTTTAAAATTATTGTTTTTCTTATACTTAGTGCGACAGCTCAGAGACAAAAAAAATGCATTACATAACCGTACTTGATTATTCTTTAAATATAACCTTCATGAATAATGAATTAATAAACACTTTATTGTATCAATAACAGAAATACATCATTGAGGTAAGTAACCTTGTGTGTTTGTACTGTAAGATCTTTCATTTGGTACATTAAAGAATATTTGTATGGTATAATTCCAAATCTCTCTCTCTCTCTCTCTCTCTCTCTGGCTCGAACAGCTTTCATATGCAGTCTTTTATTTCGACGTCATTATTCTCAATTTTTGCAGACAGATGTGCATGATAGAAGAACTGGTGAAGCCGTACCAGAATAGAGCGTGGGCGCAGTCCAACTGGGTGCTGGTCAGGTTCTGGCATGGCTCCGGATTCGGCTTCAGGCATCGACAGTGGCCACATCTAGCTGCGAGGTGAACTTACAAAGAATTCTGTTCCTTAGTGTATCAGCTTAAGACGGATTTTCGAACACCTTCACGTCCAAGGCACATCTGTGCCTTAATCCTAACCAAGGCAAGGATGTTCCATCGCAGATTATAGTTTAGCAGAGACTGAAAAGGTGTGTATAATATCAGAGGTAGACCTACCTATAAAGCGCGTCTGCTTTATTCTTACCTATTTCTAACGCCAAGCACAAATGTTTTCTCTTGTTTATCTTTAAATATAAAGATGAGAGGTTTTTATTATTTTATCCTGGATACCATGGTACAATATCCTACGCCGCAAGTTGGCCACGCATGAGTTAAACCCTCAAAGTGTCATGTGCTTCAATAAACGGTCTATCGCCAACCTATCTATAAAAAAACTAGCGACCCGCCCCGACTTCGCATGGGCATAAAAATCTTTCTCTTGAATCACTCTATCCACGTACTATTAGTTAGGTTTCCCAAACTCACATATTTATATAAAATTTTTGCCAGTTATATTTGACGAGGTTTGGCGTCGGAGAACTTTTCAAATAAGACCTACTTTTATAGCATTTATTCCCATTTTTCCCAGTTTGTTGTTTAACATTCTTATCCTGAACAATTTCAGATAAAAGTAATATTTAGTAGATGTGTGCTTAAGCTCAAATTCAAATAATAGGAAAAGTATTTAATTTACCTATCGGAAAAATATCTTTAATGGACGTTGGACTTAGGAAATCCAATTCAATTAGAAAAAACGCTTTGCTAGTCAAACTCGTATAAATAATAAAATGTGGACTGTTGCTTAATCGGATTTATTGTTTTAATATCGTAATGGAATTAAAGAGCCTACCTTTCTACCTAAAATATACAGTCAACAAAAATAATAAGTAACCATTTCATTACCTTAAGTATCTAAACAGTAAGTAGTATCACATATTATAGAATCCTATTCTAGAAGAATAAACAGGCCAAAAATAGTACACATTTTTAATTATATTGATTAGGAAAACAAGCATGCATCTCACATTAAGGCCTGAAATAAAGCAATTTACGATCAAGTAATATTTAAATCAAAAGTGATTATTATATTTATTATTATTTGCCAAATCAACGTATTGCTATCACTACTTTAGATTTGCGCTCGATTTGAAAAATAAATTTTGATGTTACACGAATAAAGTCGTTAAAATATACGGTCGAATAGAAAAACCTCCTTTTTTCGAAGTCGGTTAAAAATGTTACATATTATTATATTTATTTAAAGTTCTCACTTTCGTTTTATTTGTTCTAGGTATGGCGATAGAGAGCCGACTGTAAATAATTTGGGCGCCAAAGTTGACGCCGGGCTCATGAGCCAATGTTTCGGTAATTAATACAAATGCGATGTACAATATGTGTACATGCCTTGACTATACCTATATCAATATTAGTCGTAAATAAAACAAACTGTATGTTTAAAAATAAACAAATATTTTTGTTTGCATAAAATCTAAAAAGGCGGGAAATACTATAGCGTCACAGAAAAAGTGATTCAAGTACAAATTGATGTTTTTTTTTTTATAACCACTTGTCAGTAAACAGTATATTTTTATGTCACAATGTCCAGCGATTGACCACGATCATGCCTGATATGAAATTCAAATGATTTAAATTAAGTATTCTTTCTTAAGGTGATACCTCGGTGAACACTAGCGCCACCCTCATTTAAAAATCATTACTCACTGAAAACACAAGTTACCAAAAATCCCTCTGCTGTAATGTAATTATTAAAACTAACTTCAGATCCAGAACCATTCTGGATCTGAAGTTAGTTTTAATCATATTCAATTATTAAATTATAGTTCCATATAGTTACAAATTGCAAAACTGCTAAATGTGGCCGTTTTAAGCAATAATCCAATTTGTCACTATAGGGAATTATAATTTAATAATTTATTATGTTTAAAATTAACTTCAGATCCAGATTAATTACAGCAGAGGGATTTTTGATAACTTGTGTTTTCAGTGAGTAATGATTTTTAAATGACGGTGGCGCTAGTGTTCACCGAGGTATTACCTAGTTGTATTCATGCTTATTTCGCGCAGACAAGATTTCTACGATTACTACAATCTCACGCTCTCTTTACATTAATTAGACGAAAACGAGTCGTTTCTCTCTTAAGCAGACTACGAGATAGTGGCAAAGTATTCTGGGGGTATATGGATCAAAGTTATCTGAATAAACAAATATTATTATATTATTATTATTAACATTGAACAAGACAGGAGCTTGGACTTTTTAATCAGGATGTTTTATTTTTTGCCGTCTTATAACATAAGGTAAGGAGTGGAATTCTTTACCGGCTGACATATTCCCGGACACTTATAATCCGGGTCTTTTTAAGATCAGAATGAATAGGCTATTAATGAACCAGCGAGCTCTATCTTAGACCACATCTGCACTTACCATCAGGTGGGATCGTGGTCAATCGCTGGTCATTGAATATTTAAAAAAAAACATACTTTTTAGACATTAATTAGATCCAGCATTATTATTATGACCAGCCGCCTTACGTTACAAGAATTTTGTTTGGAATCCGCCACCAATCAGACAGAAATACAGGTATTTACCTCTCTTATTAATTTAGGCGATTCTCACGTCATCTAAGAATAAGAGAAGGGGTGGTCTATTCTTCAGCCGGAAAACACACGGCTCAACTAATATTAACAACAAATTCAGGACCTTGCCCCTCGGAAGTGATCCAGGGCCGCATCAAGGAGTACCTGGCACAGCATCCTAAAGAGGCAGCAGCCTTCCTCAACTCCCTGCTGAGTCAGCTCAACTGGGCTTTCTCCGAGTTCATCACCATGATGCAGGAGGTACGTTGATCGTTTGTATTCATAAGTAAAAAAAAATCTATTTGCTGTTAAGGAGTTCTCGGTTCGATCCTCGATCAGGTCGAGATGAAAAATAATAATTTTCTGATTGGCCTGGGTTTTGGAGGTTAATCTAAAATGTATTTGTTAAAAATATAGTACACAAGTCTCGAACTTACTTTGGAGCTAACTCAATCTATGAGATTTGTCCTTATATTTTTATTTATTTATCTAAAAATAATTTTGTATAGAAATTTTGTAATTAAGAAACATAGGATAAGAAAGCATTAAACTAGCCCTTGGTTTGTATAGCCTATATAACCTTCCCCAAGAATCAGGCTATCTATTTCAGAAACATTATAATACGAATAGTGGATGTAAAGTTCTAAGCGTTCAACAAACAAACTCTTCAGCTCATCATCGTTTCGTGTAGGTGTCACGGTCAAACGACCATGCACACCCTGGTGTCAGAGTTATTCGAAACCGCCTCTCGGCATGTGACGTGGTTCCTTTAACGACAACCGGATGGCAGCCGGGACCAACGGCTTAACGTGCCTTCCGAAGCACGAATCATCTTTATTATCAGACAATCAGGTGAACAAACAGGCCTACAATGTCCTAACCAAACTGAAAACAACTAAACAAAGTATGCTTCCCGTGGGAATCGAACCTATGACCTCCGGGTCTACAGGTAAACGCCTTAACCACTGGACCACGGAGGCAGTAATGAAGTTATTCTCACCTTTATTATATTAGTAAGTATAGAAGTATAGATTATTAGAGTAGGATTATCACGTATTCATTTCAATTTTAACTCTTAGATGGACAGAGTAAGCATAGATGCGCACTTAGAATCCCGGCAGATTAAACTGTGTGCGACCTGTTTCGACCTGTACCACGGCCTGGCGCGGGCGTTAGAAATGTGCCTGTATCTGGCTCCGCATCTCCTGAGCAAACCGGAGGCCAGTGACAACCAGAATGAGTTGCTGCTCGGGAGGACTTGTCAGGTAATTTGTAATTTATTTATTTATTTTCAATTTCATGTACACAGAAAAATATACAAAAGAAAAGAACATAGAATAAAGAACATTAGTACAATGCTTATTTCTAAAGAAGACCCAAGAGTGGAAACGAGAAAAAAAGTAATCTTAGTTATTTGCTCACGATTCCTTTCACGAGTTTCTTTCGAAAAGTAGTCAAGTTATGCTTTTTATATAACCTGTTGCACAGCCTGTATCTGGCTATAAAACTTGAGTGAACCAATAGACAGTAACAGTCAAAATGACAGACAAAAACTTCAAATTTAGTTTTCTGTTTCAGAAAAGATATGCATTATTTTGGGATCAGTGCACAAACTTTCTTGTCAGCAAACTTCTTTTGTTATTGGAAAATAAGCTACTGGTTCGGTGGTTGTCTTGCCAAAATTGATTACTGACTAGATACCTATTCAGAGGTTTAAACTTACATATATACAAAAAGTTACATCCCGTAATTTGTTAATTCTCGTGTTTCTTTTTTTTACGTTACCCTTTACTATGTTCTGTTTGGTTCAAAGATTTGACTGGCAGAGAATGCCTTATGGCATTTAGTCCATCTTTTGTATTATTTTTTTTAAGTGCAATAACGTTTAAATAAATGAACATTATTTTCCTTCAACAATTTCTATCAGGAACGCATTAATTCTTCTCCAATCTTATTAATGCAACGACCCTTTTTTCCACTCTTTTCCTATTCACCCTAACAAGGTTGGCTGGAAGAAATCGCATAAGCGATAAGTCCGCCTTTGTACACATTGCTTGTATTTATATTAACATGTATTATTTATATGTTAATGTTACAATAAAGAGTATATATATATATATATATCTATCTGTTTTATAGATGCTTATGGCGGTGGTATCCAGGGTATGTGTCCGCGGAGGCGGCGGCACCGGCTTCGCTAGGCTGGTGGCGCGAGGTCTCCCGGACACCGACAGGGTACATTACTACGTGGCCCTGGCACCTGTAGCTGGCTGCCTCATCAGGATATTGGACCCTAAGTTGGAGCCAGAGGTCTCATTTTGAATCGTTATTTTGTAATTCTTTCGTATGTTTTAGTTATATCCTCAACTTTGTATATTATTGTTTTTATAGATTCAATTCTATTAACCAATCCTACTATTATTATAAACGCGAAAATTAGGAAAACAGCTGAACCGATTTGGCTGAAATTTGGAATAGAAATTTCTTATTGCCTTAAACAACACATTGTCTATATTTTATCCCGGTATTCCCACGGGAGTGGAGCCCCGAGCAACAGCTAGATATTTTTATATGACGGCGATCAATGACAACAAATTTCTAGTATTATTTTAAATTAAGCTTACTGACAAATTAATTTCTTTAATATCTAAATTAATTTTTTTGCATGCCTTAATGAGGCTAGTGTGATGGAACCCATATTTTGAAAGTAAACATTTGAATCTGAATTAGGCTTCAGAGCCCAAGGTACGTCAAATACTCTAGAACCTTGGTCGAACCTGCCTAGGTACGAGGGTTTTTACAATATAGCGACTGCTATTTGTCCTTGGGAAGAGGATACAAGACGTTGTCTTTCAGCGTCACAAAGTTACAATCGAGAAAACCTTAAGACAGAAATGAAAAGTTCTTCGGTAACCACTTTCCATCAGGTGGGTCGTAGGCCTGATTGCCTACTCAGTAGTATAAAAAAAATGGAGCACCTATCTTGATAGTCAGCAGAATTATTTCACCATGTAGAAAGAAAGTTTATTTGCAAAGAATGTTTACAACAATGTCTCAAATCTAATACAAAAACGCTCCGCAGAAACCTAAATCTGCGCGTCCATATGATACCATTTTCTATTTCTAAACTAACGTTCTCTTTTCAGCATTTGGACAAAGTGACGAAAGCTTTGGTAACTGAACCCCTCTTTCATGTAGAAGGCTTGGAGTTCATGTTGAGCAAAAACAGATCCTCCAAGCAGTTTTCATTTTACAAATGTTAGTATTCAATCTCGTGGACTATTATAACCTTCGCTGTTTATGCTTGAGCGATAAAATAAGAAATAGTGAGATTAGAAAAAGATGCGGTGTAAATGAGGATGTAGTGACAAAGATAGAAAAAGGGATGTTGAGATGGTTTGGACATGTAGAGAGGATGGATGAAAGGAGACTGACGAAAAATATATACAAAGCAGAGTTGGCTTGGAGCGGTGGTCAGGGTCGGCCTCGTAAAACATACTGCGACCAAATCGCAGACCTTTTGAAAAAGGGAGACATTAGGAGTACCCGAAATCATTATTTATTATTTTAAAATGAAATTATATAAGTTTAAATATTATTTTTCTATTTCACGATAGATCCCGAAGACGTAACACAAGATGAGCTAAAATGTCTGGAAATAGCGGTAGACCGGCTGAAGATGGCACGCGAGACTATAGCCCGCACGCGGTCCCCGGGTTCCAGTGGGGCGCAGTCCGACCTGCTCTGCACGATATGCTACGCCCGACCGGCAGACACCGGCTTTGTACCATGTGGACACCACTCATGCAGGTACTCTACCAACCAGAGGGACCACTATAGCCCGCAAGCGGTCCCCTGGCTCTAACGGGTGCAGTCCGATATGCTTTGCACTATCTGCTATGACCATTCGGCAGACACTTCCATTGTTCTATGTGGAAACCACCCATGAAGGTACTGTACTAATTAGAGGGACCACTATATGCTCTGCCTGGGGGCAGTCCGATATGCTCTGCACTCTAAGTTACGCCCATTCGGCAGACAATTCGTTTGTACCATGTGGACATCATTTGTGTAGGTAGTGTACAAAGCAGTGGTTTCCCTTACACTATAGCCCGCACGCGGTCCACACGATCTCTTTCTCTCTCTCTATCTATCTCTCTCTCTCTCTATCTCTCTCTCTTCCCTATCTCTCTCTCTCTCTCTTCAACCTTTTTTAACCACATGGATTTAGGTAGGCTCTCAGATTATGCTATTTAAAAATGTAACAACAAACGTTTGTAATTGTTTATGAATAATTTCGGGGGAAGGAGAAATATTATGTTTTTAAATGAACAATTAAATTTGTTACAATTTTTACGAGATATTGATTTACATGATAAATTGAAATCAAGCTAAATTATGCTTTATGTGTTTTAATTTAGTGCCCAGTTTAGAAATTTTTCTTTTTTCAGAGCCTGTATAATGCAGCATCTTTTGAACAGCAAGCAGTGTTTCTTCTGTAAAGCAGAAATCGACTCAGTCAAGGAAATTGAGCCGGCGGCAAATAACTGATATTTTTACGTCATATATAATATTGAGATACAAACGTTTGATTTTCGATAATTTATTCCGGTTTTTAGATTATTTTGCTTGTAACTCGAAGTATGTGAGATTAGAGGCTGTGTTTTTTTAAGCGTTGTTTTTATTCTCATTTAATTCGTTAGCTAGCGACCCGCTTTGGCTTCGCACTGCTATAAAAACCTTCCTCTGGAATCACTCTAGCTATTAAGAAAAATCGCGTCAAAATCCGTTGCCTAGTTTTAAAGATCTAAGCATACATAAGTACAGACAGCGGGAAGCGACTTTATTTAATACTATGTAAAGAATAAATTAAAGAAGCAAGATTATAGTTTTGGAATAAAACGACCAAGAATAAGATTGACAGATAATAAAACAATAATTTAAAATCAGGTTGGAAATTTAAAGTTAAATTACCAATCTGTAGTAGACGGCTTCGTCGTTTTGGTCGTCGATTTGGAATGGATTTCGTCCTAATAAAAACGTGTTAGAGCCGAAAACTGGTGTTATTTCTTAATTAAATACCTTTTGGCTTATGATATTCAATTATCAAAATGTACAGTTTCAAAATTCCCAATATCCATATTTGGTATACCAAAACAGTGTTTAAAGGTGTGATGCCTACTTTTAAACTGATTCGTTTTCTAATCTACGATTTGTGCTACGGCGTAGCAGTTCTACGACCCTGCTACGGTGGCACGCAGGTGCTACGACTTACGTAGCGTCGTAGTCATAACCACTGTTTTTAAATTATGCTATACTAGCGACCCGCCCCGGCTTCGAATGGGTGCAATACTGTGGGTTGTACTTACATAAAAACCTTCCTCTTGAATCTCTATCTATTAAAAAACCGCATCAAATTCAATTGCGTAGTTTCTTTCTTTTTGTCGTTCAATAGAGACAGACAGCGAAAAGCAACTTTGTTTTATCTTATGTAACTATAATTATGCTATACTTAAAGATTCCGCGACTTTGTTTTCCCATGTAGAAAATGTCGGGCAGACGGCTAGTCTTAAATAAATTCTGAATCTTCTTATATAAAAGTCTAACCTCCGTATTAAGAAACGTTTGTTAAGCCCATTTTAACTAAAATATGTTTTGTCTCTTTTTCTCTTATCTGACACTTTACGTGAAAGAAAGAGACGCAACACATTTTAGCCAACATGGGCTTAACAAACGTTCTTAATACGGGGGTAAGTACTTAATAAAGGGAAAAATTAAGTCATCACGTTTGAGCTGACCAACGGCTTTTGAGGCTATACTCAAATGGTTGATGATGAAAATGTTGACTCAAAGAATAAAAAATTGCAGCTAAACAAAAAAAAAACAAAAATATCGGGTTTAAATTGATCAAAAATAAGTTTAAAGACACTCGTCACTGTTATTATTCTAGTTTATTAAGTACAGTAAGTTAAGGTCCTTTGACATTTCCTGAGGGAGGGTACGCGTAGAAAGCTGCAGTGGGACAGTCACACGAGCCCCTGGGTCCCGGGGCTCCTCTTGGGCCGATACTCCCTAAAATAAAAGAGGGTAATACACATTTAAATAAGGTTAAACAAACTTAGTAGTACTCAACAAATCGTTCCTGTACGTTTATGTGTACAATATAACAATAACAATCCTTTTATTTGCTCGGAAGTATTTATTATTTTGGTGACCGCTAGAATATAATATATTTTTTTGTCTCCTGAGTGAATGAATGAATGAATAACATTTTATTGCACCAATTATTAGTCCGGTCAAATTAGACATTTGACCCACGACAAATTCAGGGGAAGCTGAAAATTCTTACAATTGTTTAAATCATAATTATAAACATTGTCTTTAAAGTCCCAATCGATCCCATGTAAGGAAAAAAATTTAGCGGGGTAAAAAGGTCCAAAAAATGGGTTTTTCGCGATGTTCTTGAAAACGGTAAGTTTTATCTCAAATTTACCTCAGACATAATTTGTAGATTAGGAAATTTCCTATAAAAAAGGTATTGATAATTTTTTTCTTAAAAGCCACCGCTTCTGAGATATAACGATGCAAAAAATTGCAACTTGTAAGCGCGCGCCCATATACTTGCGCTAAGTACACTACCTCAGAGGTGGCGTGGAAACGTGTACGTTTATGACGCTTGCAATTTTTTGCATCGTTATATCTCAGAAGCGGTGGCTTTTAAGAAAAAAATTATTAATACCTTTTTTATAGGAAATTTCCTGATCTACAAATTGTCTGAGGTAATTTTGCGATAAAACTCACCGTTTTCAAGAAAATCGCGAAAAACCCATTTTTTGGACCTTTTTACCTCGCTAAATTTTTTTCCTTACATGGGATCGATTGGGACTTTTAAGACAATGTTTATAATTATGATTTAAACAATTGTAAGAATTTTCAGCTTCCCCTGAATTTGTCGTGGGTTTACTAATTTTTTGGTCTAATTTGACCGGACTATATATATACATCATTGTATTGTACAGGATCGGAAATAAAATTAGTACAAAGGTGGACTTGTAGCTAATGTAATTTCTTTCCATTCACTTGTCTTAGCTTATTCCTTGTCTTGTCTTATATCCTCGTCCTTTTAAAATCACTTGGAAATGCTCGGTTTAAATGGCATTTTAAAGATGCAACCGGGAAAACGATTTGATGACGATGACTAATTGTATTCGGACAATAAAACTTACTTGGACGCTACAGAAGAGCTCTTAAATAAGCTTGAACGTCTGCAAAACTTATGTATCCGTTTTATTTATGGTTTGAAAAAATATGACCACGTTTCCGACTTCCGCAGACAACTCAAGTGGCTCCCCATTCGTTTTCGCAGAAACACTAGAATTCTTTGCCTCCTATTTAATATCCTATACAACCCCACCTATCCTTCATATCTTAAGGAGCGCTTCTCCTTCGCCCGTCCTGCGGATATACCTTGCCGTTCCCACCTTAGAACCCTTCTCAAATTCCCTACTCATCGTTCCGATACTTACTCCTATTCCTTTTCGGTCCATGCTGTTAGGTTGTGGAATTCATTGCCAGCCGACATACGAGACTCAAAATCTATCTCTGTTTTCAAGAAACGCATAAAGGATTATTATCTTTCTTTAGCATAATAAATGTATATTTAGTCTAAGTAAGTATATTTGTATTTATATGGTATATATATTTATTTAAGTATGTATGTACTTATGTATGTATGTTTATTATATTATAATATTCTAGTACACGCCTGTTACCCTTTTCTTCTCGTTTCCTCTCTTGGGTCTGCTGGAAGAGATTTCTTTAGAAATAAGCAGCACCCTTGTACTTATGTTCTTTATTCTATGTTCTTTTCTTTTGTATATTTTTCTGTGTACATGAATTTGGAAAATAAATAAATAAATAAATAAATAAAATAAATATTCTTCTTCAAAAAATGTTTAAACACTAACCTTCTCGGCCAGGGTCTCCACGCTCTCCTTGCCGACCTTCGGGACCTGGCGGTCCAACCGGACCTACAATGAATGATAAGCTTACTTAGTTGACAACCCCTGTAATCTAGTAGTCACCATGCTAGTCTGTCATGGTACCTCCAGGTACCAGATTCGGGGAATCATCAATAGATATATTCAATCAATTAGATCAAGATAGAAAGTTATCTTTTCTGATTGTCCTGGGTTTTGGATGTTTATCTAAATACTAGCTGCTGCCCGGGGCTCCGCTCCCGTAGGAATTCCATGATAAAATATAACATATGTATTGTTTCAGGGTCTAAACAATCTCCATTCAACATATATACATTCCAAATGTCAGCCAAATCCGTTTAGTCGTTTGTCTGTTAAAGAGTAACAAACATCCATACAAACATTCGCGCTTATAATAGTAATAAAACTGACCGGTGGTACGCTAACTCATTAGTAGGATGTATTTATTATAAAAATAGCATTGTTGAGTTAACAAGTCTCGAGTTTATATAGGGGCTAGCTTAATCTGTGTGATTTGTGCTAGATTTATTTATTTATATCGTGGTACATACCGGGAATTCCCCTCAGCCCTTCAGGTCCTGGTGCCCCAATTCCCTCAAGACCCCTCTCTCCTTTTTCCCCCTTTTCCCCTCTGCTGCCCGGGCTGCCCGCTTTGCCCGGCTCCCCAGTCTCCCCTGGATATCCACGAGGCCCTACGTCACCCGAATTTCCTGGTGTACCTTAAAATAATAATAAAACAGCTACCGTTGAAGTCCTGGTCTCCCAGACCAGAACTTCCATGGAGTGAGTCATCAGGAGAGATGAGTCTGAAATCTTTTTTTTAACGTGACTTGTAACTGGATATGTTAGGAAGTCTGGAATATTGAATTTGTTATTGTTGTAACCATGTTTTTGAAGTCGGTTAAAGAATGACGTTAGTAGCTCACTAAATCCTTTTTGAGACTACATATGTGTTTCCAGCATTGAGGAACTGATGATGAGGTTTATCATAAAGTAGTAAAAAAAAATCTAACATAAACTAAATATTGTTTTATAAGTTTCTGACGGCTTTATTTCCTAAAGACTTACAGACGTTCCTTATTCACCTCTAGTTTAGAATCCACATACTAATAAGAACTAATTATTTATGAACTAGGTATAATAAAACATACCTGGTGGCCCGGGTGGTCCCGGCTTCCCTGGAGGCCCACGTTTCACAACGGTCTGGGTTGAAGGTAAAACTGCTAAAGCCTCTTGAAGGCGCACTAAACAAATTAAAAAAAAAGAAAGTAAAAAATTATCATAAAAACATATTTTATTGTGACAAGGAATCCATACTAATATTATAAATGCGAAAGTCTGTCTGTCTGTCTGTCACCTCTTGACGGCTAAACTGCTGGACCGATTGTGATCAAATTTGGTAGGGATGTAGTTAACGACCTGAGGTCAAACATAGGCTACTTTTGGGCGCGATATAACCACGCGGGGCGAAGCCGCGGGAAACAGCTAGTAATAAATAAATAAATATATAGGGACAAATCACACAGATTGAGCTAGCCCCAAAGTAAGTTCGAGTCTTGTGTTATGGGATACTAACTCAACGATACTATATTTTATAACAAATACATGTATAGATAAACATCCAAGACCCAGGTCAATCAGAAAAAGATCATTTTTCTTCTTGACCTGACCGGGGATCGAACCCGGGACCTCCTGAGTAGCGGTCAGGCATGTTAACCATTACGCCACGGAGGTCGTCAAAGAAAAAAAGAAAAAAAGGAAGAAATAAATACATTTTTTTTTATTACGATGTGGGCTCAAAAGTTGTGGGAATATTTTTTAGGATCGACAACGCGTACGGTACACTCCTACTTTCACATGTGCCCATATAAAGTCAAACACGTGAATCAAATATAGGTTCTCTCTAACTCTCTTAATTTTATTTACCTCTTATGAGATCTTCACAAATATTTCTGACTTCAATTTCCGATAAAGTTGGTGGCTGTGACTGGAAGTAGAAAAACATACATTATTCCCTGAATGAATTTAAGTTTATTTTATTTAACGTCAGTAAATCAAATTTGGAATGATGTGATATTGAATTCTCTTAATCTAGCTATCTCCATTATACATACAGATACCTCAGTCTTTTGAGAGTCTTGCGCGGGAATATTGATCCTAAACGTAGAGCCCTTTTGGAGAAGTTAATGACTCAAGCAAGTTCGTCCAATGGAAACAATTTGCTCGTAGGATTCGAACCCTCGGACTAGACATGACAAACTGTCTGTCTAGACATGACAAAACTACAAGGGTTCCTTGTGTTTACTGACGGAACCCTAAAAACTATATAGATGACGTACCTGAAGTATACTGTTATAGGGTGCTGGAAGCCCCGGTGGTCCTGGGTTCCCAGGGGTCCCAGGCAAGCCGTCATTCCCATCCCGACCGGGAATTCCCGTGTAACCCTGCTCTCCTTTCTAAAAACCAACAGGCATTTACTTCATCCTTTAAAAAAATAATTAGGATATTTTTTCCCCCTGATCCTTATCCATAATTTCATAAAAATCAGTCCAGCAGCGGTTAAAGCGTAACAGACAGACAGACTTCGCATTTATAATATTAGTATATGGAAGTATGAATATTTACTTTTCCCAGTACTTCAGTTTCCGTTTTGTGCAAGAGAGAGGGTAGCGTAGCTAGTGCAGGACAAAAGGTAAGCCATCGACAGCACCGCGCCGGTTAGTATTCAATAAGTCCCCTAGAGCATTTAAGATTTAATGTGTTTTTTTAACATAAAAAGTATAGAAGATACAAAACAAATGTTACCTCTCCTTTTGGACCCACTGTTCCTGGTGGCCCCGGTATTGCTGTACCCGGACCTTTATATGCTGACTTTCCTGGCGGGCCTGGCGGGCCTGGCAGCCCAGGTGGACCGATCGGACCCTATAAACATTTATTTATTTATTCACATATATTATTCGTTTACAGAACAAGTATATTGCGATATAAAAGCCTACACAGAAAATATCCGAATAAATGATTTATTTATAACTAGCGACCCGTCCCGGCTTCGCATGGGCATAAAAACCTCCATAGCATAAATTCCTCTTGAATCACTCTATCTATTAAAAAAACCGCGTCATAATCCGTTGCGTAGTTTTAAAGATTTAAGCATACAAAGGTACATAGGGACAGAGAAAGCTACTTTGTTTTATACTATGTAGTGATATCTATCTTTATTCACAGAACAAGTTTATTGCGATAGAGAAGCCTACATACAAAATACCCGAATAAATGATGGCGCCTTTGTACTAATTTTATTTCCGATTCTGTACAATCAAATGATGTATTTATGTAATTGGTGCAATCAACTGTTTATTGTTTATTTATTTATTTATTTAAACTTCGGATTTCAGGGTATGTTTTATTCATGGTTCTAGATATAGCATTTCTAGTTATAAAAAAAAGACTGCCATCTTACCTCCGTTACTCTTTTTACTGGGAAACCAGTTCAATAGGAACACGTAACTAGGTGCAATATTAATCTAATATTAATCAAAATTACACTCACCGGTGGTCCCTCAGAACCACTCTTCCCTTCAGATCCAGGGAGTCCCGGTGGCCCTGGAGGCCCTATGGGCCCCGTCATTCCTATTGGACCCTCTTTTCCAGACAAGCCAGGAAACCCCTGTGTAAAATAAAATGTTTTTATACATTAATTACTGGCATGTGCTTCCGTCTTCGCCTGCGTGTAATTCCCTCGGGTACAGTGTTTTTTTCCGAGATGAAAGGTATCCTCTATCCTTCATGTGTATGTGATATATGCGTATGCGAAATTTCAGGAAGATTGGTGAAGTAGATAGGGCGTGAAAGCATAACAAACAAACTCACTTTCGCATTTATAATATGTATAAAGAAGATAGGATATTGGGATTGGGATAGTTGGGATAACTGGAGATTTAGATAATTAGAAATGTCTTACCCTCACACCATCCGTTCCTCGTGGCCCAACTAATCCATCGACTCCATCTCTTCCAGGTCTACCTGGCGGACCTCTATCTCCTTTTAGTCCTAATATAAAAATTGTGTGATAAAAGCAATTAATTTAAGTAGTGATTTAATTTTATTACTTCATTCTTAAATAGCTCTCACTGTTTTACAAAAACACCTAACTAGAAAATATTAAAAATCTAAAGATCTCTTACGTTGAATGTCTAGATTTCATATGTCGAAATTTATTTTACCATAAGAATGTGGAGGGCGACAAAAAAATAGACATAAATCTGTCGCAAAACATAACTCTTCTTCAGGCAATCGGGTACAGACAATAAGACAAGTCTAAATTGTGATTGTCAACAGAGTAAAGATATATCTAATGATACCTTGAGCCCAGCTAGCATTGAAGAAAGCTGTTCCTGGGGCACCTGGAAGACCAGGAGGTCCCATCGGACCCGGTAAGCCTGCTGGGCCTGGTTCACCCTGACAAAAAAAAATATACGGAATCTCACACGTGTGTTTTTGTTTTGCAAAGAACTAGCGAAATACAAAAGCTACCTATATATTTTTTGGATTGGTTGTTTCTACTAACAACAGTATTTTCAAGTAAGATAACGTCTCACATGCGGCCGATTGTAAAAAAAAACAATCCCATATAAGACAACCTAAAGAACGCTAGAATAATCGATAAATACTTAGTTATGGATAAGGCGATAAGAGCCCAAATAATTCAAAATGGTATTTTTGCCTGTGACCAAGGCTAATTGAAGCATTACGAAATTTGGTCAAAATAACATTCTCATTATTATTATATAGACTTACATCCCGACCATCTTCACCAGGCGGTCCTGATAATCCAACTAACCCCGGTTCACCTGGTTCACCTATAAAACACGAATTCATTATTCTTTTTAATGAAAAAGTAACACTATTTCGTTACAATAAGAATCCAACTTGTCAACTTCTTAATCACCTACCTTTTTGTCCCTTACTGCCTGATTCTCCCTTACGTCCTGGTTCACCAGCAGGACCAATACTGGATGATTCCTGCAGTACAAAAAAAGACTTGATTTTTTTTTTACATTTTTATACTCTATATTATAGAACTACTGCGACCGAATCGCTCTTGTCAAAGGGAGATAGAGGTTTTGGCGCCAAGCTATAAAGTCGCTCAGTTATCGTCATTGTATTTATTTTCTAATATTTGTGTTTTTTCGAATATTTGTGCATGATAAAGGTGGATTATTATTCGCTAAGTGTTCGTGAACAAGCGTGAGTGTTGGGAAGTGGTACAATGTCGTAAAAGTGACTTTAATCCTTGTCGCCAAAATCTCCCAAGATAAAGCTAAGTGAATCTTCCACCGCTTCACTTAGCCCTTGACTTACTTGACTAGACATGACTACTGACTTGACTTGACTGTGACTCGACAAAATGAAGAACATTTATCTATAAACTTGATACTGGCAAAAATAAGCTTTATGTTTGATTGCCATATTGTTGATTATATCCACATAAAAAAAAGAGAGATAGAAATTAGGAGTACTCAAAAACGATTACAAAAAGTCTATAAGGATCTTAGGATGTTTATCTTTATATGTATTTGTAATAAAATATATTATAGTTGAGTTAGTATCACATATATACACGTAACACAAGTCTCGAACTTATACTTTGGGGCTAACTCAATCTGTGTGTTTGGTCCCAATATATTTATTTATTTCTCTATAATCTTTAGTCTCTGTCTATCTCTGCGAGGAAGAGGCGTCATGATATTTATGATGTAACATTATACTTCAGAATTTATATTATATTCAGGAAAAGTGTTAATTAATTAATTTACTTAATTTCATTAGATAAAACACTGATTGCATAAATATAATATAGAATGGTTAATACCTACCACAGAACAGAGAAGTTAATATTTTTAAATTCTGCGGTTAATACATTTTTCTTTGTAAGTACTTACGTTATATATGGCGGTTGAAGGAAGGCCTGGTGGCCCAGGTGGTCCAAGATCACCCTTTTCACCCCTTAAACCACTAGCGCCCGTCAACCCCGGGATACCTTGTATGCCTCTTATACCCTGAAATGACATCAAATAGTAAGTACTAATAGGTATTATGCTTTATTTATTTTTGACTTTGATTATTTTTAACATTAATTTAATCAGCTTTGGTATACAAGAACATTTTAGCTGGTGTTGATATAATTTGTGAACTACTTGCCTGCCCGCTAAACAGGAGGTCTCGGGTCCCGGGTTCGATCCCAGCCCCGGTCAGGTCAAGATGAAAATTCATATTTTTCGGATTGGTCTTGGATGTTTTATATAATTATGTATTTGCTATAAAATTTCATATCGTTAAGTATCCTATAACACAAGTCTCAAACTTAATTTGGGTCTAACTCAATCTGTGGGATTTGTCCGTTTATATTTATTTTATTTATTTACTTCAGCACTACATACTTAGTATAAAAGTATGCTTTAATCTTTAAAACTACGCAACGGATTTTGATGCGGTTTTTTTAAAGATAAGAGTGATTCAAGAGGAAGGTTTTTATGCCCATGCAAAGCTGGAGGCGGGTCGCTAGTAAATAATAAAGAAAACAAATACTTACTGGCAATCCTCTCGGGCCATCTGCTCCTTTTGGACCCGGCGGTCCAATCGGTCCCTAAAAATAACACTATCAATTATTGGAGAATTAATAAAAAATATTTCAGTATTTAGGGCCATGCTAGCCTATAGATAATGATCCCAGCGGGAAAACTCCCGGTTGCACAAGCTAGACACTCGGTCTCTTCCCGTGGGTGTCTCAAAAAGACGGCTAAGTGAATACCGGAGATCTGAATTTACGTGTACCTATGTTCAATATGATAAAAAGCTAATTGATATTTGCTAATCTGAAGATCTATCTAATAAGAGCGGATCAGTGAAGTGGCAGTACGCGGGGCACATAGCGCGACTAACCGATGGCCGATGGGGCAGAAAGGTTTTCGAATGGTGACCAGTACTAGTAAGCGCCGCATCGGTCACCCACCGACCAGATGGTCAGATGATCTGAAAAAGGTCGCAGGCAGGCGCTGGATGCAGGTCAGCAGTGGACATAGCCTATTACGGCTGAAAATGATGATGAATCTGCCGATCTGTATTACCAAATCCTATTTGTAAATAAGGCTACTCTCCTTGTCCGATTGGAAATCTAAAAAGGAGGGCTATGTCCAGCAGTGGACTCCAAGAGAAATACCTAGTTATCAACAAACGTTAACTTACAGGTGGGCAAGTGGTGTTGCAGACGACCGGTAATGATTGACCTTCGAACGATAGGGATCCAGGTTCGAAGACCTGAAATCAATAACACTTTGAAAGTTGGACGTTTTAGGCAAATCCACGTAGTATAGTTGTTTTGTTTAGTACCCCTAATATGAGATTTTAGTAGTTCACCTTCTATGAAAAGCTTAATAAAAGATTTATTATGAAACTTACCTGAGATTCTGGTGACGCTATTAAGTTCTCTGGCTCGTCCTAAAATTAAAAAGAAATAAGTAAATAAAGGATGTTTCACGATTACGGTATTCTATCGATTTACGAGTATATCTCCCAATCAAAAAATTGATTATTTATGTGGAAAAAAAAAAGAGCTATTTGGATTAAACTTGATGTAGGATGCTTCTCTATAAGGTATTTATTTATCATCAAATTAGTATCGTAAAGTATCCCATAACACTATATTATTTACGCATATTATTTATTTATTACATGTGGTGTAGAATAAATAAATAATATGTCCGTATAACTTCTAAGTATATTTATTTAACTAATCAATCACCTATAACAACTTACAATTTCTTCACAGCTATCTTCAGTGAGGTTGTATTGATTGCAGCTTAGGGAAAGCCATTGAAGATCTATCTGAAAATAGAATTATCGAGATCATAAAAAAGTACACTTACAAATTTGATTTGAAGCTTGCTATTTTGTAAAGTAATTAAATAATTTCTTAATGAAATTTGGAATAGTCTTTTAAGGAGTAAAATAGAGAGGAAAAATCAAAAACAGACGGTTTACGGAAAAAGTAAGGGATAAGCCCCCCTTTTCGTATCGGCCCAAAACGGCGAGACAAAACAGTATAAATATCACATAATATAGCTCCTGTGGGAATATACCATCGATTTAGACATGGTTTTTAGGTTGACAGAGGAAAAAAGGCTCCTTGGACCCTTGTGAGTCATACATCTGAAAGATTTCGTAACGACACACTGAAATGACTTGCATACCATTTAAACCGACTTCAAAAAAGGAGGTTCTTAATTCTTCGGGATGTTTTATTATATACTTACTGGAGTAGGCGTACCATCGTCGTTGGAGGCTATGGTGACTGTAGTAGCGTTGCTGAAGTCATGATCTGTCACATTCTGCGATTGTAGCTGGCCAACAATAAAACAATCAGTATTAAGAATCAAGATAATATAATTAAAAATAAAAATCCATACTAATATTATAAATGCGAAAGTCTGTCTGTCTGTCTTTCTGTCTGTCTGTCTGTCACCTCTTCACGGCTAAACTGCTGGACCGATTGTGATGAAATTTGGTAGGGATGTAGTTAACGACCTGAGGTCAAACATAGGCTACTTTTGGGCGCGATATAACCGAGTCCCACGCGGGCGGAGCCGCGGGCAACAGCTAGTATATGTATATATATAAAAAAAATACGATTACTTAGAAAATTCTATCGACATCCGTGATCTACATAGATTAAAAAAAAATTGCAGTGCCGCGTGCGATTTCAAATTCTATGGTGAAATGGTCTACATTGAATTGACTTATCATGCATGGGAAGTAGATACTTAGTAGATCTTTGTTTTCCTAGATTTTAGTGGGCTACATACAGGGTGTCAGGGTAAACACTGTTATCATTCAAATAGAGGCTACAGGATAACTACAATTTAAAAAATAATAATGTTATTATTCTATACTTATTTTGAAGCTATTCATGATACCGGCAGAAACCTGTTGTTTGATGTATTTCTGTGACCAAGTCTTTAGACAATATGGTTGGACTTGCACCAATAACCTTAGTAATTGGAAGGTTTATTTACCCAAAGGTTGAATGGAAGAGATTGCTTACCAAGTCCGCTTATGTGGGCATTATGATATATTGATTGTATTGTATTTACTTACCTCAATACAATCGACAGCAACTCGAACAGTATTGTTAGCGAGCGCCACGTGCACTTTATGCCAGCCTGGTGTGAACAACTGGAATAAATAAAATTAACAATACAGATTAAGATTTTATGACACATCTGAATTTATACAATAATGTGTATTATGTGGTCACGATCGTCAGCAGTGAGCGACCGATGAAGAAGAAGAAGAGAAGATGTTCAAAAAGTGAAACTTGTTTACTTTCAAAAAGAAATTTGCATTGAAAATACCCAAAATTATTTCGGTAATCACCTACAAATGATTATCTGAACGGACTATATACGCAAGGTATAAAAATTCTTGCAGTGAAATTATAACATACACAGGAATATATTATTATTACACATATTTCAGGTGGAATTTGAACTAACAACCTTCGGAATAGTAGACTAAGACGAATTAGTTAGATACCCCAAAGTTGGTTAGCAGCGCTAATCAAATGCTAATAATCCATACCAATCTGCTACTGAAGATGATTCTCTTTTTCTGCACGTAGACCGACAATTTTCTCATATAGGGCAGCAGCGTCAGTGAGAAGACAAGGCCTGAGTCCGACCGCGCCTTGATGAGGCTCCATGGTCGACTTTGGCCATGAGCGTTGAAGGTAGCCACGACGCTGAAGTACTGAGGAAGACCCGCGGGGAAGACCTGTCTGAAAAAATTCGACAAAATTACCACAAATGTAGAAATGCAGATATAAGAAAGATTAATGTAATGTGTAATAATGTAGGAACCCATCTAACAATTGAGTTACTGACTGAAGGGACTTTGATGTGGTTAATTTTACGGAAACCATGTGATATTTAACCAACGGCTTTGCTTGCCTTCCGAAGCAAATTTCTAAACAGGTGGTTCAAGCTTCAATTTCCTAACCAAACTAGAAAGAAATTCAAAGATATAAGGACAGAGAAAGCGACTTTGTTTTATACAATGTAGTGATGATGTGAAATAAAAGTTATAATTAACTAAGTAGTATGTTTTGTTATTGATAGCTTTACGGCTCTATCAATAACTCGCGAATTCACATAGAATTACTTATAATCAACTCATGGGCATGACATAAATAAAGATGATTGTGATGTCTGACATTATGGTCAACATAAAATGAGCTAGGAGCTTGTCAGTGGAGTTCCTCACATAAGGCTGATATACTATGTATGGCATAAAATTACGATATCAGAACGGGGTTTATCTTATTCGTTTATATAAGAATTTGAAATCTTACCTCAACGGCAGCGTAAGATTAGCCCCATCTCCGATTCTGTATGCTCTTTGTAAGTCTTGCGACCCCTGGACAAGTGTCACGCCCGTGGTGTCCGACTGGTCCAGCCTGTATACAGCGATCAGGTCGACCGTGTGGAAGTCTACATCTCCAGGGAATAGAGGAGAACAGGGAACCAGGGGGAAGGGTGCTACCGTTGTAAAGTTTTCTGAAATAATAATACAACTTGTATGACAGTGTTAAAATGTGCTCAAGCCTCTTTTATTTAGTGCCAAGGCAACACCTTAAAAGATTAATTATATCTTTACACTTCATATTATTTTTAACGAGTGATGAATGTATTGTAAAAATGGTAATGATAAACTGGTTGGGTATCCACACCCCACTATCAGTATCCCACGATAATGAAGCTTGGGGCAAACCCTTATTCATACTGTTCAGGCCATTCATAACGCCTGACGAGTATGAAGAGCAATGGACCCCACAAAGACGGATTGGAGCAGCTTTCGGGCGGGGTCAGCTTTGCGTAGTGAATCTCCGTACTGTGCACATCATTTTCCTTTGTTGTAATTTTAATTTAACGAAAGTAAAGTCAAGTCAATAGTTTCAAGGAGTTTTACTTACAAAGTCCCTTCGAGTACCATAAGAAGAAGACCGGCGCAATCATATGGTGACCCCGACGTGATCCTGAAACAACGGAATTTCGAGACGGACGGATCCCTAAGGAACTCGCCAGCATCCAGCTGCAGCCACTATTCCGAGGGAAGTGCGTCAACAATCCTTCATTTAATCCTATCCTTCTTAATATTTGCTTAAATTTGTGTGAATAAATACGTAAAATTAGTAACGCCCTAAATTCTAAAGCAACCCACATCTATAAAAAAAATATATATCATAAAATTCCATTTATTGCAAGTTACACGTTAATCATTAAATATAATATAACAATTGAAGTATTAAGTGTTAATAAACACATATAATACCTAAATATATAGTATTTCCTTGTTTTTGGTACAAATTTATAGTTTTTTGTGAGTAGTTTCATTCCCATAGAAGTATCCTCGAAAAATATCAGTATAGTGTAAAACTTTATTCTTACAATATTTGCTGAATATTCCAGGTGCATACGTACACATATATATATATACGTACATTCGGAAGTTAAGCAAACGAGGAGTACCTGAACCGTTCCTGTGATAACGAGACCGGCCGCTGCCGGCCAGTAGCAAACCAGTTTGTTATCTATCATCGTGCACGTAACGTACCTTTGTTCTTTATTTTTCTAATAATTCAAACACCTTTGTTTACATTTCGCATATAATTGAAGTAACGTTGTTGTGCCGACAAAATGAGTACCTTAAAGGAACTAATTAAGCAAAGAGGTCACATAAGGTCACGTTTGACTTTATTTGAAAAGTATTTATCGCCTTTATTAGAATGCAAGGAAACAAATGCAGTCAAAGTAAATGAGCTGCGTTTGCGTTGTAGTAAAATGCGTGACCTCTCTTGCAACTTCGAGGATATACAGTCGCAAATAGAGATGTTAGACGAGGAAGACAGTGATAAACAATTGATTGAGCGCGAATGCACTGAGAATGCTTTCTTCAATTTAATTGCTCGGGCTCAATCATTGTTGGACTACTTTGAAAATCAAGATAAAATTGAAGCTTCGTCTCACATATCTAAATGCAATAATGTTAAATTGCCTTTCATTAAAATTAGTCCTTTCAACGGCGATCCTCAAACCTGGTTATCCTTTCGTGATACATATTTATCATTAATTCACGAGAATGACAACATAAATGATATAAATAAATTTCATTACCTAAAATCATACTTGGAGGGTCCAGCCAGCTCTGTAATTGGTTCCGTGACTATGTCGGCAGATAACTACATAGTGGCATGGAATTTGCTCCGTGATCGTTACGACAACAAGCGACTTTTAATTAATGAGCACATAAAGTGTTTGTTTTCCATGCAACCACTGATAAAAGAGTCTTACAGTGGCATTCGCAATCTAATTGACAGCTTATCGAAAAATTTAAATGCCTTGAATTCATTGGGGGAACCCACAGACAAATGGGATTCGCTTATTATTTACATGGCTTCGATGAAGTTAGACAATGCTACTATTAGAAAGTGGGAGGAGTTCAGGAGTAGCATGGATTCACCTACCTTAGAAGAATTTTATTCCTTTCTACGCCAGCGTGCTACTGTACTAGAAACTTTAAATGCTAGTAAGATAACAAATGAAAAACGTCACAGTTTGCCCAACATTAAAGGTTCAAAAAGCTTTCATAGTGCTTCTGCCGATTCCTCGTCACCTACTAAGCAGTGTTTCATCTGCAAACAAAACCACATGCTATATGAGTGCCCGGTGTTCAAGTCGATGCCGGTTCCAGATAGAATTTCTAAACTTACTTCTCTAAGATTGTGCATTAACTGTTTTCGAAGCGGCCATCAACCCTATCAATGTAGGCTAGGTGGTTGCCGCATTTGTCATAAAAAACATAATACTTTATTACATAAACAGCATTCATTACCGCCTAACCAAACCAATGTGGTTTGTGATAATAATACAAATAATTCTAACTTACCTGGTTCCAGCAATGATTGTTTATCAACCAGTAGTCCTTCTTCGGTGTCCATGTCTGCTACCACTGCTGGTCAAGTCCTGCTCACTACCGCCTTAGTCGAGGTAAAAAATAATAACAAAATTTATACTTTGAGAACTTTATTGGATTCAGGTAGCCAGTCATCTTTTATTACTGAAAGCGCCCAAAGAAGAATTGGTGTGCATATAAAACATAATAGTTTTCACTGTATATCAGGAATAGGTAATGAGGTATTGAATTTAACAGAGCGATGTGACTTACAACTTTTCTCAAAGTACAACTCTTACAATGTATTTGTCAAGTGCTATATTTTACCTCGCATTACGGAAAGGTTGCCTCAAGCCAATATTAATGTGCATAACCTTATTATTCCTGATTTTGTCAAACTGGCAGATCCAGGATTTTACCAAAGTTCTGAAATTGACCTTTTATTGGGTGCCGATATTTTCTGGGACCTTTTGGGACCAGGCAGAGTAACTCTGGGTCCACAAAAGCCTATCTTACAAGAGACACGACTAGGATGGATAGTGGCTGGCTATATTGCAACAGAATATTTAGATAAAACTAATTTAAAATCGCTTTGCCACTTTTCTAAAGAAATTAGCCAGCAGCTGAGCAAGTTTTGGGAAATTGAAGAGGTCTCTCCAAACCTAGAATACAACAAAGACAATTATTGTGAATCCTTATTCACTTCTACGACTCGTCGAGAAAACGACGGTAGATTTAGTGTACAAATTCCTTTAAAAAATTCTATAGACTGCTTGGGTGACTCGTATAATATAGCAAAAAAAAGACTTATACAGTTAGAAAGAAAATTAAAAAATAATTTAAACTTAAAACAACAATATCATAATTTCATGAACGAATACGAGCAGTTGGGTCACATGACTGAGACTTCTCAGCCAGTGTTTGGCTGCTACCTTCCGCATCACGGCGTTGTTAGAGAAGCTAGTGAGACCACGAAACTCCGCGTTGTTTTTGATGCGTCTGCAAAAACCACTACTGGTTTGTCGTTTAACGACATCCAACATGTCGGACCCGTAGTGCAGAACGATTTATTTTCCATCCTTTTGCGGTACAGACAGCACGGTTTCGTGGTTTCAGCCGATGTCGAAAAAATGTACCGCCAAATACTGGTTGATTCTACACAACGAAATTTGCAACTCATATTGTGGCGCAACGACCCAAGTGAACCTACTAAAATATTTCAATTAAACACTGTCACTTACGGGACAGCATCAGCGCCATTCCTTAGCACCAGGTGCTTAATACAGTTATCAAAAGAATGCAAAGATCAAACAATAGCTCAGATACTTAGTGATGACTTTTATGTAGACGACTTTTTATCTGGTGCTGATACAGAGGCTGAATTACGTTGTATAATAAATTCTGTCACATCAGCACTTGATTCTGCATGTCTCCCGTTAAGAAAATGGCGCTCAAATTCACCATGTATTTTTAAAACTGAAAATTCTCAACCTAAACAATTTGATTGCTCATCACAAGCGAGCGTGTTGGGTCTTAAATGGGATCCAACAAAAGATGTTTTACAATTTTCTGTTGATTTAGATATAAATCACACTCAATCAATAACAAAAAGAGTAATATTGTCTAAATCAGCCAAACTATTTGACCCACTGGGCTTACTCAGTCCATGTACCATCATTCCAAAAATAATTTTACAAAGGCTGTGGATGTCTAAGTTTGACTGGGATGATCCTGTTGATGATCCAATACAACGTCAGTGGATCAATTTTGCAACAAATTTGAATTCTATTTCCAACTTTGATATACCTAGATGCGCTATCATACCAAATCATATAAGAATTGAATTACATTCATTCTCAGATGCGTCTCAAACGGCGTACGCTGGTGCTGTTTATTTAAGATCCATTAGTCATTCTGGAGAAGTTTTAGTGAGACTACTTTGTGCTAAAACAAAGGTAGCACCAGTCAAGGCCACTACTATACCTCGTCTCGAACTTTGTGGCGCATTACTATCTGCACGTTTATGTAATAAGGTAATCAAAGCTCTTCGTTGCAGAATTGAATCTACTGTTCATTGGACAGACTCAACAGTAGTTTTGAGTTGGCTGTCCTCTGCTTCATGTGATTTAAAACCTTTCGTTTCAAACCGGGTAAGCGAAATTCAGGATCTGACCCTTTCCAATGTTTGGAGACATGTTCCTGGACATTTGAATCCAGCAGACTTAGCTTCTCGCGGAGTAAATCCCAAACAAATTTCATCTTCAAGGCTCTGGTGGGACGGTCCGTCCTTTTTAATGGAGGATTCTTCTCATTGGCCTACAAATATCACACACAGCAATCCATATCTACCTGAAACAAAATCTAATAAACAAATTAAACCGAAATTAAATTCGGAATCTACAGTAATACATAATTTATCTTCTACAATTAGCAACAACTTTGTAAAGTTCGACAATCATTCAAGTTTTATTAAATTACATAGAACATATGCCTATGTCTTGCGGTTCATATTTAATTTACGCAATTCAAACTCTCGATTTACTGGTCCACTTACTAACGAAGAACTAAATTTGGCGTTAAATGTTTTAACGAAGCAACATCAAAAAGAGTGTTTTTTAAATGATATAAAGATCTTACAAACTAAAAGAGACTTACCCTCTAAATCTCGTATACTATCTCTCAGTCCTTTTCTGAATGACGAGGGTATGCTCTGTGTAGGAGGTCGGATGCATAATTCTAATGAATCTTCAGAACGGAAATTTCCATTTCTCTTAGACACTAATCATAATTTTACAAAATTATTATTTACACACTATCACATTAAGTATCTTCACTGTGGACCTCAACTTCTATTGAGTATGATAAGGCAAAGATTTTGGCCTTTAAGAGGCAGAATATTGGCAAGAAGCACAGTGAACAGCTGTAAAATTTGTAAACTTATGAAAGCAAAAGCTATTAATCCAATCATGGCTAATCTTCCTTCTAATAGAATCACTCCGACTCATCCCTTTCATGTTAGCGGTGTGGATTTTGGAGGCCCATTTTACATTACCGATCGTAAAGGTCGCGGCTGCAAAATTTCTAAATGCTATCTGTGTTTGTTTGTCTGCTTTGCCACGAAAGCATTGCATCTTGAGTTAGCTAGCGATCTATCGACGGACATCTTTATTTTGTGCCTGAGGCGCTTCATATCTCGCAGAGGTAAACCCATCGAACTTTACTGCGATAATGGTACGAATTTTGTTGGCGCTAACAATGAAATTAGAAAATTTCTAAAATCAAACAACAAAGATATTTCTGAGTTTGCTTCAAATGAGGGCATTCGGTTCAGGTTCTCCCCAGCGTACTCTCCTCATTTCGGAGGTATATGGGAAGCGGGAATCAAATCGGCAAAATATCACTTAACACGAATTTTAGGCGACAAACACTTAACTTTTGAGGAATTGTCGACTTTATTCACACAAATTGAGGCAATCCTCAATTCCCGGCCATTAACTCCCCTTTCATCAGATCCGAACGACCTAGATCCTTTGACTCCCGCGCACTTCCTGATCGGCACACCCCTAACGGCATTACCGAGCGAGAATTTTTTGGATGTCAACATGAATAGACTGGATCGTTACCAAGCTCTTGAGAAGATGAGGCAACATTTTTGGGATCGCTGGAGAAATGAGTACCTGAGTGAACTTCAACAAAAGAACAAGTGGCGTACACATCAGCAGGGCCTGCTAGAAGGCGACTTAGTGGCAGTCAAAGAACCCAGTCTACCTCCAATGAAGTGGCGAATGGGTCGCGTACAGAAACTTTATACTGGGTCGGACGGTACCGCAAGAGTTGCAGATGTCTTCACTTCAAAGGGCGTCATCCGCAGAGCTATTCACAATCTTTGCCCGCTAGATACACCAACACCATCACAAGTGGCAATCACTCAAAACCCAGATGCTTTCGAGGGCGGGGAAGATGTTCAGGCCATTCATAACGCCTGACGAGTATGAAGAGCAATGGACCCCACAAAGACGGATTGGAGCAGCTTTCGGGCGGGGTCAGCTTTGCGTAGTGAATCTCCGTACTGTGCACATCATTTTCCTTTGTTGTAATTTTAATTTAACGAAAGTAAAGTCAAGTCAATAGTTTCAAGGAGTTTTACTTACAAAGTCCCTTCGAGTACCATAAGAAGAAGACCGGCGCAATCACATACCATACTAAGTAAATTAATGTTACAGTAAGCAGCTACAAAACACCGTGCTAAACTGTTCTGGTATTACCAGTCAGTCAAAAAACTAATTCACAGTCAGGTGTCCCACAGGGTTCCCACCTGGGTCCTTCTTTATTCGGTGCCACCTTCATCGAAGGTCGATAATTATCAATGCGATCTGACTCTTGAGACAGCCCCTCGGAATAGGGATCGCATACTTCTATTGTATTATTGACGCAGGTTTTTAGAACTCCCCTTCGTCCAGTCCTTCTTCTGCCTTGGATCTTGCCTTGCAGTATAAATTCAAGGCGTTCGTAGGTATTTATTGCTGCGTCCACCTAGGTCCATTTTTTAATTAAATAGTTTTTGTCCTAATTGTGGAAGTTAATACTTAACTGCCTCCGTGGTCCAGTGGTTAAGGCGTTTGCCTGTAGACCCGGGGGTCGAGGGTTCAATTCTCACGGGAAGCATACTTCGTTTAGTTGTTTCCAGTTTGGTTAGGAAATTGCAGGCTTGAATCACCTGATTGTCTGACAAAAAAGATGATTCCGTGCTTCGGAAGGCACGTTAAGCCGTTGGTCCCGGCTGCCATCTGGTAGTCGTTAAAGGAACCATGTCAGAGGCCGAGAGGCGGTTCCGAAGAACTCTGACACCAGGGTGTGCATGGTCGATTGACCATGACACCTACACGAAATGAATGAATACATAAATCAATTATTGTTTATCGATGTTGGTATTTTCCAAAATACGACTTAATCAAATTACAAAATTTTCGTACTTACTTAAGTAGTACATAAATACGGAGGGCTTAATATAGCTTTCTTCTAGAAGTATTTAGGTACCATTTTGTTCCAAATTCTTACACATATTAATACCTTACCTGAAATTTCATATCCATCGCTAACTGTGGACAATGACACCAATATAATGAAGGCGGCAAACCTGAAAGCAGCACAAATTGGTTCCATTAAATGTGTTGACCATTCGAGTCATCATGATGCAACGACACACAAATTAATAACAAAAGTCATTCATTATTTCGATCTTTGCTGCTTTGAATCATAGTGTTTTATACGATATCGAGCACTGGAGTGAGAGAATATAATAACACAAAAAGTTGTTGGTATAAGGCACAACAAAATTGTGTATGCAACAGCAATCTGTTGCATGGATGGATTCCATGTCATGCATGATTTTGCTTATTGCTTTGTGGGTCAGCTCTACTTCTACTGGAGGACTTTACATTTTTTTCTTCTTTTAACAATTTAAATCATGCATGACATGGAATTCGATCATGCATGGTTCTACTTTCTTCATCAAATCTATGAGTCATTCCAGGTGATAGAGTAGTACAAATGGCGAGTTATGTGCTAGCAGAATATAATAACACGACAAGAAAAATAACTAGAGAGCGAGAGGTCAAGTATAAAAAATGTAACCAACAACTTAAAGAGAAGAAAGTATCAGTCGTGTAAAAATTAAGTCCCTCCTCATACTAAAAATTCAAAAGTAGAGCAGTCTGACCTACAAAACAGAAGGTAAGCAAATCATAGGAAGTCAATCATGCATCGTCCTACTTTCTTCATCAAATCTATGGGTCATTCCATTTGATCTGTCCCCGTTGGGTGACCTTCGAGTATCAATCAGTGAAGTATTTGATGCTGCGGCAATTCACCGCTAAGGTTTTTGTATCATGGTCAATTCCCGTGAAAGTGTTGAGTAGAGATTAAGGTTAATTTCAGTATCTGGCTATGTGGTTGCGGGCTTCAGAATAGATCCCCTCCTCTCTTGCCGTGGGCGTCGTAAGAAACGACTAAGATAATAACAGAGTTCTCAATTTACTTGTACTTGTACCAGACTTGTGGCGATTCCACTAACGAAAGCACTCCCAAGACATCTAGCAGTTGGCCGGTCATAAAATATTATCAAGTGTAATGAGGGGTAAATAAGACATCTTCTTTTAGCGAACCCCAGTCTCTGAAACTTTATGCCTGGAATGCCAACAAGATAAAGCATCAAGATCATCACCCGACCATTACGTGTATTCCAGTTGCTTTAGAGCCCTTGATGGTCCTAGATTTGGTGGTACTGGCTATTACAACCACTCGGAAAGAAAAAATAAATAAAAAATGTTTCGGTAGAGCATATCTAAATCTTGCTCACTACAAAACGAGTATATTATTAATACATTTATATATAAATAACTAGCTGTTCCCCGCGGCTCCGCCCGCGTGGGACTCGGTTATATCGCGCCCAAAAGTAGCCTATGTTTGACCTCAGGTCGTTAACTACATCCCTACCAAATTTCATCACAATCGGTCCATCCGTTTAGCCGTGAAGAGGTGACAGACAGACAGACAGACAGACAGACTTTCGCATTTATAATATTAGTATGGATATGGATTTTTGTGCTAGGTACATCTTTTTATTCTTGAGGTGCCACTTTACCACTTTCTTTAGCTCTCTAAATTCTTGTCTAGTTCATGGCAAGTCTGAGCAGCCTGTTCTACTGTTTTAATGTCCTCTGGCGAAGTCTGGCGGCTTCTAAACCATGACATTTTGCATCCTCCCATTCTGTGCTTTATAGATCAATTTAAATAGGACACCATCATTATTTTTGCATCTGGATATTTAGGTAGTCTAATATTATATTATTGATAGTAACAACTACCCAATTGAGGTCATCCAGTACTTTTAGTGCTCAGCTCAATGATGAGATTGTTTCAACAATAAATGTATATATGCTAATGACCTTAAATTGAACATCAACGGTTTTCAAAGTATCGATTGTATTAAATTTTTATGTGATTTTGATTGATCGATTGATACCTAAGTAATTTTGACAGCAAATTTTTATTTCTTTCCCTTAACTTAGTTTTTCTTAGCTTAAGCGTACAAACGCTTGATGTAATTTATTTAATTACATTCGACCCGCCCCGGCTTCGCATGGGCAAAAAATCTTCTTCCTGAATCACTCTATCTATTAAAAAAGCCGCATCAAAATCCGTTGCGTAGTTATAAAGATTTACCTAAGCAGCGTAAGTATTTTTACTTGTATTTATATATTTTTTTAATATTTATGAATACCTACGCAAAGTCATCCGATTATTAAAAAAACAAGCTAGAAATTAAGTCGATGATTGATTGATATATATCTTATGTATCTCACAATTGTTCAACTTTGGGTCGTGAATTTTTCAGCAAATCAAAATGAAAATTAAAACAAGCAAATGATCTGTGGTTTGTAATGTCTCTTTGATCATATATTAATAGTAGCGTACTTAATCGTTGGCTGTTAACTGCTAACATACCTAATCGTTTTCCTGTGTTTCATTGTAAAATTTGTCAGGTACTTATTTAAAGTCCATCCCCCATTTCACGCGTAATTATACGGGTGTCACGTATTTGATATGTCTAAGTGTGTGTCCGTCTGTTGACTGCAGTTTTATCTATTCGAAAGCGATTGCGATGAATCTCAATCTTATTTTAAATTATGATCGAAGATTTCAAATGAATAAAAAATGAAAAATTCATGTCAACGTAAGGAAAATATCAGTAGATAGGTATATTGGTACCCGAAAAAATAACCAAAAATAATACAGATAACCTCAGGGCTAAAATCTTAAAGCTAGTAAAAACTAGTCGGAAATCGGTATAGGGCCGATACCCACGATACGATACGATTAAATCGATTTTCGACTAGTTACAGACTCCACTAAACGAGAGGCATCATTCCCAACAAAGAATTTTGAATCGCGCAAACGAAATTTTTTTTTAATTCTATGATTTCCAAAGTTACTGGACAGGCAGTCACTCATAAATTATACCAAAACTTTTAAGCCAACAGAAAAAAGAAAGCCATTGCTTTTCAACGTGACGCAATTTTTTTTTTAAATCTATGTTTTCAACTGATTCCGGATACCTAGCCGAAAATACCGGTGAGGTAAGAAATAAATAAAAAAAAACAATTGAATAAGAAATATCACTTACCTATACAGCCACATACTGGCAGACAAGAAAAAATACCATAATTCTTTATAAAATATACATAAAAATCACAGTAGAAATTTGGTAGAAATCACAGCTGTGCACATAGAGATATTAGCGCACAAATATATCAATTAATGTGTCGTCTTTTTAACGCATCACAATTTGTGCACATGAGTCAAGCTAGGTTGTTGATGCCAAAGTGATATGTAGCCGCCATACTCGATATTCAGTTGACCTATTCAGGTCATATTTCTGCCGCTTGATTGTCTGGGATGGCAAGATTGTATCCTTTGTGACATTCGATCGTCATCAAGATAATGTGAATCAGCGTGGTGTTCTAAGAAAAGCAGAATGTAATATGAACGAACAGTTATAAAATGAAAAGGGCAGACCTTGATTTCTGTAAAAAATATAAGACACTTCTAGGTGGTTAACTTTAGAAACCACTTAAACTACTCAACCCATGTATACCGCAAAAGGAAACTAATAGATTTAGTTTTAACGGGTAATTATAATTTCGTGGAGATGGGTCCATCGACCATGAAAACCCTGGTGTCAGAGTTCTTCGGAACCACCTCTAGGCCTCTGACGTGGTTCCTATAACGACTACGAAATGTTAGCCGGGACCAACAGCTTAACGTGCCCTCCGAAGTACGGAATAATCTTTATTATCAGGTGATTCCTTACAATGTCCTAAACAAATTGAAATCAACTGAACAAAGTATGCTTCCCGTGAGAATCGAACACATGACCCTCGAGTCCACAGGCAAACGCCTTAACGCCCACGGCCGGCAGTTTCAGGAGGTTAAGTCAGTTTATCTATCCGCTTTTTCATGCTTATTCATATAATTTTGTTATTAATTAAATAGGTGTTTAAAGATTACTTTTAAACTGACGCATTGTAAGTTTATTTTATTTTATTTTTATATTTATGGAAAACTTACAGCTAATTTTACAGTGATAGAACTTACGTACTTTACTTACTTAGGTACTTATTTACCTTTAAAAAATAAAAAATAAATGATTAAGCCGGTATATTTTTTGTTGTGGCATTAATGCACTTATAGCCATCCTATAGCTTATTTTTACCAGTATCAAGTTTAATTTAAATGTTCTTCGAGAATAATGATAATGATCGAAAATGCACTTTCCCAATATCTATCTGTCTGTAGTATTGAAAGAAAACATCGGCTTGTCTATATAAAATCGTTGTACTAAGTACTAAATAAGAAGATGCTGGCTTATATCTTGGACAAAAAATTACTATTGCGATCCAGCGAGGGAATGCTGCCAGCATTTTTGGCACGTTGCCTCAAACTGTACCTAGATAGTTTTTAGGTTATTCTTTAGACTAAGTTTTCTTATTATTTTGTTTCAATTTATACGAGAAGTTAATAATTTACATTGTCAAGGGTAGTCAATTAGGGTCAGCTTCCGAGAAAGACGACTGTAATCTATGCCGCACATGTGGTATGAACAGTGCTACATTATAGGAAATAATAATTAGATTGTGGGCTGGATGGAACCTACGTAGGAGCAGAAAATTAATATGTGTTATACCTTGTGAAATCAGGTATTTTAATTAGTGTTGATTTTCAGGTTAGTAGGTAGGTACTTAAAACTATTAAGCATTCTTCTTCGTAACGTGTCGTAGCCAAATAAAAGCATTGAATGCTAGACACTACATAGAACACAATGAAATATTTTATAAAAGTACTTTTCTAATCTACCTTGTGGCACAGAATAATTAATAGTACTAACGCTTGTGGGGACACTAATTGTAGGTAGGTACACGTAAAATGGCTAGACCGATTTTGACGGGACTTTCACTGGCTGAGCTGATGTACCTATTAATATATATATAAGGAGTAAATTAGGCGACTTTGATTTTAGAATTTTGTTTTCGTAAACTGCGAACTGTACAATAACTTTTTTCTTAAATTCCACGCGGATGAAGTCCCGGGCACAGCTGGGTCATCATAATCACTCAACCTGTTAAGCCTTATCAACTGGTTAGCAACAAGCAGACTTATAGCAAGCCAACAACGAGCTTCCTGGTCCTCCACACCCTCACTTTAAAACCTTTTGTTAGTTTTTATTAATCCGTGTAAGTATCTCCCTAAATAAATTATACCTACTAAATGCTTGGCAAATATCAGAATTACAAAATCGCTGTGAAAAATATTATAGCAATGAATCATTATACGCCAGGCCAGGAATTACAAATTATTACGTGATACCGTTAAAATAATTCGATTTTATTTTTATCGTTAACAATCAATCGATACAATAAATACGATTCAAAAAGTTTCTCAATGTTTATATTTAGGCAACACCGAGAGCGTTCTTTTGTACGCAACCAAACAATCTATTTCATGCTTGTCATGTTTATTATAATAAAATAAAATAACGCATAGCGCAAACGGAACGTAATAGCTGTCGTTTTCTGCCCTGTCGTCAAAAGTCAACGTGAACATTAGTGTTTTCGCATTTTATCAAAATTTTGTATATTATTAGAGCAACTATCTAAATACAAACCGGCAAGGTAGAAACTTTATGAAATCCCATCAAAGGCATTGAACTATTTAAACCGTTGTGAATTTTATAGGTTATATTTAATATCTTTTTCAGATGCCTCTCTCCTGTCGATTTTACCAGGAGAAGTATCCTGAGGTTGAAGATGTAGTCATGGTAAACGTGAGATCCATCGCTGAGATGGGCGCCTACGTCCATCTGCTAGAATATAACAACATTGAGGGCATGATTTTGCTATCCGAGTTGTCGAGACGTCGTATCAGGTCTATCAATAAATTGATTAGAGTAGGTAAAACTGAGCCTGTTGTGGTCATAAGAGTGGATAAAGAAAAAGGTAAGGTGTCTATGATATATTCACCAGTGTTTTTAAGCACAAGTAAATAGTATTTTTACTTGCATAAACTTTCTCTATGCATGCATACTTTACAATGCATAGTGTAGTACCTATTGATATTATAAATATATGCTAAGCTTTAATAATAAATTTCTTTTAATATTTAATTAAAGTGTAATAAAACAATCTCTAAAGAATATGTTTTTTCAAAAGATGATGTAATAGAATTAAAAAAATGTAATATGGATCCTGATAAAAGTTACCTATAGCTGTATTTTTGTAACTTTTAAGTCTAAAGTTTTATCTTGTTCCTTCCGTTACATTTCCAGTAAAAGTAGGTCTAATTCTATCTTTTCTTTTCTGACAGTCTGAGCAAGTTATTCAGATGATTCCCATTTCAAAATTCCTGAGGAATCTAAGTCCAATACAAAAACTACAATTTACAAAATCTGATAAATTAACATAAATTTTTTAGGTTACATTGACTTGTCGAAACGTCGAGTCTCAGCAGAAGACATAGACAAATGCACAGAAAGGTATGCAAAAGCGAAAGCAGTGAACTCCATACTTCGCCATGTTGCCGAATTGCTGCATTACGAGAATTCTGAGCAATTAGAAGAGCTTTACAAGAGAACTGCTTGGTATTTTGAAGAGAAATACAAGAAGAAAGCATCTGCTTACGACTTCTTTAAGCAGGCTGCTGTGTAAGTTTTTTTTTTATTATTTTGTATGGGGATATTATTAATTGCACATCAAATAAATAATCACCCATCAATTTCTGTATATCAAATAAATTATTTTACTTTAAATTAAATTAAAAACTTGGTGACAGAAGCAACTAACGGTCAAAAGACGACTTTATGACAGAAGGTAGGTTAGGTTATGGTTATACAGTGACCTTAACAGTGAGCGAGCGAGCGAAGCGAGCGAGTGTCAGACTTGGTGACAGAAGCAAAACAAATTTTGCTGTGCAATCAGTAATTTTGATATGTATTTAGGTTATTTTTGCATACAAAAATTGTTTTTATTGATTTGCGTTTAAATACTACCCTTTTGTATGGAGGACCAATAGGCTTTTTTATTGTGATCTGCTTTGTCCAGCGTGTTTCCCGGTTGCATTTTCAGCTTACGCTTCAGAGCCAAGAGTGTGCTATCAATCATAGTCCTAATTTGGCAGTACTGGTTTTTACAAAGGACCGACTAATGGAATAAAACACGTCAAATGATGACAGTGTTTTTTTATTTACAATATTTGGGTTAGAGAGAGTGGCAGTGAAAGAACTTACTCTAAGCCAGACAGCTATATTTATTCACTTTAATGACCATTCTACATAGTTGTATGATTAAAGTCAAAATGTGCATCGCATCATAGAGCTCTCGTAGAATTATCAAAACATATATTTCTGGTGAGATCTCCACCAGTATATCAAAAAGACTTCAAACAAACAAACACTTTCATATTAATTGTCATAGCACTTGTTTCACTAACATGTTCATTCCCCAATTTTCCAGAGATCCCTCGGTCCTTAACGAATGTGGTCTTGATGAAAAAACCAAGGAAGTCCTCCTTGCGAACATTAAGAGGAAACTCACATCACAAGCAGTCAAGATCCGTGCGGACATTGAGTGCGCGTGCTATGGGTACGAGGGAATTGATGCAGTCAGAGCTGCGTTGAAATCTGGTCTTGCGTTGTCTACAGCTGAAATGCCAATCAGAATTAATCTTATTGCTCCACCTTTATATGGTAAGTCAAGGATTATATCAAATGTTTATTTCATGCTGACCTTTCGGTGTAAAGTTAACATGCTAGACTGTTAACTGGAGGTTTTGGGGTTGATGGGGGACTACTAGGTAATACTGATATCATACTAGGTGTATCCCTACTAAGTAGGGATACTAACTAGGTGTATCCCTACTAAGTAGGGATACACCTAGTATGATATTTTATAATCACAGACACTACATTAGGATTTTGTGTGAAACTTCTTAGTTCCCTATTATCAACCAGGAGCACTGTACAGGTTTCTCATACAAAATCGCTAACGTAGTCGTTAGCGACTGCATTTATAATATCTCATACTAGGGTACTGTATTTCCCAGATGGATGTGCCATTTAAAAAAAAAGTACTTTACAATTTTATTATATATATATATTATCTATTTTTATGTATCATCATTCATGTAAATTCATCAAAACTTTTGAGTCTTCAAACAAAATACTTACTGTTTCCATCTCTACAATTCACTTTTCACCTTATTTAATATAAATACCCAACCCATTTACGTCTTAACTAATTATTTGTTTTCTTTAGTAATGACGACATCGACGCCCGAAAAAGCTGACGGCCTCAAAACACTTCAAGATGCGATCGATAAAATCAAGGAGACTATCATTGCCGCGGGCGGCGTCTTCAATGTGCAAATGGCGGTAAGTACGTGTCATATCCCTTACATCTCCGAGCAACACTGCCTTCTCCTCTGCCAAAGTATAAGTCCAATTGGCATATACAATGTATTAGTGTGTGTATAAAGTACACAAATTATTTGCTGTTTTGTTTCATTTTTTGTGTCAGTGTCATCATTTACAGTCAGGTGGCATAAGTTTTGTATGCAGGTATGCAGAACTATTACTTGTGTGTATAATATTTTTCACCCTGCAAAAAAACGCCAATCTATTGCAATAGTAAAATTTCGCTCGAAGCAACTCTCCCAATTAAGCTTACAGTCTTAGAATTTTTTATTAGCTAAAAGAACTCCTTGGCCTATAAGATAAAAATTTTGATTGTTTATCGTAATTTGTTGTACAGCCTAAAGTGGTAACGGCGACCGACGAGGCAGAGCTGGCGAGACAAATGGAGCGCGCCGAGGCAGAGAATGCTGAGATTGCTGGGGATTCCGCTGAAGAGGACGAGGATCATGGTGAGACTTGACTTTTTTTTTACTAGAAAACTTCATGAGCACTTGGAAACGATCATTCTTTGAACTCGCGGCACCTAATAATAAAAAAATAAGTTTGTAAGACAAATAAGTACTCACTCTCGAGGTGCCTCATGTTTTTATACAAATACGTTGGCTGTGCTTGACTACGACCCGTTAATGATTACATGCATACATATAAGTGACTGAAGCTCATTAAGTTTTTTTTTTTGTTGACTCAAGTGCTGATCTTTAGTGGCCCCAAGGCCACAGAAATATTATCGAAAATGCCGCAATCTTAAAGAACAACAATTTAGATATTGATTGATTTTTTATTGACATCTGATTTATTTATTTATTTTAAGTTGCTCAAAATTTTATCTCCAGGTATGGGCGACGCTGGTATGGATGAAGAACCTCAACAGAACGGAGCTTCCGATGAAGAGGACGACTGAAGACAGCACTCAGGCCTACGTCATAGTGTTAACAAAATCGTGGGCGCGGGCACTGCGCATTACATCGACATAACAATCATTCAATTCACATTGCCTCAGTACCCAAGCGGTTACTGATGGTCGCGTAACGTCCCTTCGATAGGGATTTATTTAAAAAAAGGTAGGTGTAGGTAACAGCCTATTGCCACTGCACACCCTGGTGTTAGTTTTTCGAAACCGGGAAACAACAATGTTGGTGCAGAACATCAAAAGATTCGCTTCGCAAATCATTTAAATAGCAACTCTTGCTATGACGCAATAAAGTGCAATTCAGGCTGCTCAGTGCAGTGTTATGCTTCATGTATTCAAATGTACACTGAAACGTGTATTGGAAACTCAACATTAGGAAATCTTGGTATAAGGGTGCTATTACAATATCTTCCAGTAGGACGACAGGAACTTCTAAAAGAAAGAGTCAATAAAATATCTAGTATACTTTATCTTTCTTTTTTTATGGTTGATTTTTTTTCCTTACTGATTTTACCAATCTCAAGATACGAAACACATTCATATACTTAATGTAAAGTGGTTGATAAATTTGTAAAATGTAATTTTGATCATGTAGACTTGAGCAATGTTTTTTTGTAAATAAGATTCTAATACTGGAAATAAAAGTGTAAATTGGTCTAACTTATCGGTCGTTACGAATTTCTACTGTCGTCTTTTGTTCTTTTTCTCTTAACACTATTTATGATAGCTGTACCACGCGATTTCGCTCGTGTATATTCTGTGCATAAACCTGCCTAAAATCAGGCTTTCATATAAAAAAGGTTTTTTTTTTAAATCTGTGGTAGTTCCAGACATGAAGGCGTTCAAACAAACAAGCTTAGAGATGTATAGTTTTCTGTAATCTATGGTATAAATTTGAGACGTATGCTTGGTGCCCGCGCCCTCTATACACTGGGCTTAGTTGTAATCTAATAACCTTATGTAAAAGTATAACAGCCATGTTATTACATCTAAATATACATTTTTATACAATATCGTTTTTCATTATTTGTTTTATACGACACTCGTCATCGTCCGAGCGTTTCTCCCAGTTGCATCTTATTGTGTGGTGGTACGGAACCCTGAGTGCGTTAGTCCGACTCGCATTTGGCCGATTTATATAGTAAGTAAAAAACACAGAGGCGACGAAATTACTGGGTACTGTGGCGAAATAACCTAGGCCAAAATTTTGCTAGTGATACCCTTCGTAAATACCATACCACGGACCATCTGTACCATTAATGGTTCAAATGGCACCGATTTATCCCACTAGTACCATTCTTCTTCGTCCGAGCGTGTTTCATCTTCAGCTTACGCTTCAGAGCCTACAGGGTGTAAAATGAACTGTCGATGCTGCTGAAAATAATTTGTGAAAGGAAAACAATGAGGAAAGAAGAATGCACTTTTAAGTATTTATAAATTTGAACTATAGTTATTCACTGTTTGAACTTATTTGAAATAAACAGACCTGCTGCTTAATTATTATTTATGTAATAATGCTGATCTCATAATGTAATAAAAACAAAAGACAATCAATGGTGAAAGTATCACAGACAGACGGCGGGAAAACCATTTCCTTTTTTATTCTAAAATTCTTTTCAGCCAGTACTTCCATAGTTGGCCAGTACTTCTTTTTTGAACACAGGGTATGCTATTAATCATGGTCCTGATTTGACGGAACTGGTTATTACAAAGGAGTGACTGCCGTCTGACCTCAGTAACCCCTTTTACAGGGAAACCAGACCCACAGGAACATAACCCGGGAGTGTTAGTGGCCAACACTGTCAGATTTGTCCGGCTGCCTAAAGGCACTATACCACTAGTACCATTAAATGGACAAATTGCACGTGGCCGTTTTTCGCAGGATGTAAACATTTAAAAACTGAAATAACTAAATAGCAAGTTTAGGTAAATAATTTAAATATTTATTAACAAAAACAGCCTACTATACTTAAAAATCTATCTAATAACAACTTTGAATGCATCTGTGACAGCTTTCTCGATTTCCTTATGAACAGAATTCACCTCGGCCTGAGTGAGTGTGCGTTCCAAATGTCGGTAAACAATGCTGAAGCATATGCTGTGCTTTTTTGACTTGGGATGAACAAACTTGTCCTTTAGTTTAACCTGGAATGGAAACGAGTTATTATATTGAGCTCACCAATATTGTCTTATCATGAATAAATACTTATTACAAATATATTTCTATTAAAAACTTTTAATAATTTCAAATATACTACTGTAATTTTTATTAATGTGAATATGGATCTTTGTTATCCCAAATAAATGAATTTCCTTGATTTATTTATTAAATATTACATTGAAATAAGCATTCCATGCAAAATGTATGAGAAAAATATTTTTTTATATGTAAGCATTCTACATTTTTAAACATTAATATGTATGTATGTAGGGGTAGGCAGAAACTAAAGATTTACATTCAAAAAGCAGCAAGAAATAAATATTTTTTTTACACATCCCAGGAAAACTTGATTGAAAATTTATTGTAATGCATTTAACAGATAAATTTCATCAACGATTCTCACCTGTTCAATAATATCCCCACCAATATCTCGTACAACATCATAGAAATCATTGCTATTAAACGTGTCAAAAGTAAGATCTTCTGGAAGCCAGAATGATATATCATTCACACATTGGGGATACGCAGAAACAGGCTTGTACGTAATCTTTTCATTAATATCTTTATTCTGAAACTGTGACACGAATCCCGAATCCGTACTCCACATAAGCCTTATATCTGGTATCTTGTACAGGGCCATAGCTATCCTCTCCAATCCAAGCCCGAAAGCATAAGCAATAGTATTATTTGGGCCCGCGTTCACTAATATTTCATTACGTACTATTCCACAGCCGAGTACCTCAAGCCAATTGTTTTCGTAGAAGATTTCTAGCTCCCAAGATGGGTGAGTAAATGGGAAATATGCGTCTACCCATCGGTATTTGATATCTTCCCCAAAAAGCGTCTTCACCAAACCAATGAGATGAGTCTTTAATTGATTCTCCATAAGTTTTGTTGCTTCTAAAGTATGACATTTCTGTTTATCGGGATCAGTTATGGTGTTGATGAAGGAGTGTGGATTATTTTTGTCAAATTCTGGCTCGAATATGTCTAGGTCTGGTTGCTTTTGAAAGAGGTCTTCTTTTCTTTGTGATCTTACTGCATCCATCTGTAATATAAGTTAAATTTTTAAATGATGTTTAATTCATTATGTAGTTATGTTTATTATGGATGTTTATTTTTAATTAGATTTTGCATAACAATTAATTATGTATATTGTCAATTAAAACTAACTTTTTAATATTTCAAGTTTTGTATCGAGATCATATATACCTGGTGGAACACTGGAAAATGTGTAGAATCAATTTCATCCCTCCGATATACATCACCAATCATAAGAAAGTTATCAAGTCCAGCCCTCAACAGTTCACTCTGATGGGCTGTCATATGAGCCCTAAGGAGCACCCCTTTGTTCACATAATAACAATCTGACTTTGCTCTACTCGGGTGATCCAACGGTATGAGCAAATCATCAAAATTTTGTTTAGTTGTCACAATAGGTGATAAGTTGTCATATACACTAAAAGTAGGATTCCCTCTGTGGGTAAAAGACGAATAGAAATAATTTACAATTCGTTGCCGGACTATACTTAGTGGGTTGTCCTTCTGCAGGTGCAAGTTCTGGCCTAAATAAGATATAATTTTAGGTGTAATGTTAGTGAACTCGTCAGTATCAAATTCCTTGTTGTTTATCTTTACTGTAGCTAAAGTTTTAGCGGCAGCGGTGCTGTATTTATAACTCTGGAATACCGATGTTATTATTCGATGAGTAAGAAGTTTCATGATTGTTCTAGTGCAATATTTGAACCCTTATTGAAAGCACTTTTTAATTGCATGCATGAATGCAATTCTTTCCATAAATAAGTTATTTGAATATTTTTTAATCAGAATTTCCGATTTCTGATATAAAAAATAAATTAAAAATGATTATTTTAACTACATAAATGAAAAAAGTTCTATTTACACAAAGTGGCACTGACACTGACAATTGACTAACTTTGATTTGATTTGACATTCGAACATTCGAAAATATAGGAAAACAGCTTGATGCGTTTTGTTTAGTAGTACCTAGTAGTACCGTGTGACAGTTATCATAAAGATCCACAGACAGAATCATAAATTATAATCACAAACTAAATAGAGATACATTATAATCAACTAAACTTCGTACCTCCTTGTACAGAGTATTAGAAAACTACAAAAAAAAAATCATAAAATCGGTCAAGCCGTTTTCATGCTTTGTCGTGACAACGGAAAACGGGTTTCATTTTTATATATATAGATTATTTATACAACATAGTTCTTAAATACTCAGATAATAATTATTTATTTTATAATCTAAAGCAATTTTATTTTACAACAAAGTGCTAAATTATATCAATGAATAAAATAATACAAAATGGGGGCAAGCAAACGCAAACAGCTGTATTTGACACTTTTGACAGTTCCAAAATGACTTTCGTACTTAACCTTAATTAAATCTGACCTGCCTTAATATCTTTATCCGAATTATCTTTAATTCTATATAAATGAAAACCACTTAAATAGTTATCGCATTTGATTAGACTAAAGACATCAATTAAATCTCTCTCAATGTTTCGTAAGCGACTTGTATATTTGGCGCAACTTAGTGCTGTAGGTCTCACTGGGTATTACGCGGGGCAATTCAGTGGAAAATTTGAAAATGAAGACTCGAAGACTGTAGTGATTGATGGAAGAAAGTTCCAGAGTATGCCCGCTTTGCCGATCTTCGGTACAGTGTCTGCTGCTACTCCATATAGCGATGTGGGTTCAGGTAAAGACAGGGTAAGTTTAACACCGAAATATATTTGAATTTTTTTTTTTTACCTATGGGATCTTCGAATTAGGTAAATCAAGAATGGCTTAAAAAAAGATTTTGTTTTATATTTCTCAAAAATACAATATTTTATTTTTTTCCTATTTAAAATGAATTTATAATAAATAATGATATGTAATAAATATTAAATAATGATAACTACTTATTAACTACTTAAATTTTATTAAATTGTTTAGAATGATTCACAAGTAAAAAAAAATGAATCTCAGCTTCTGAATAGCCAGAACCTTTAATAACTAAGTCCTTACAGCTGTAAAAAAAATCATCCCTGGTCTACACAATAATAGTTTTAAAATAATATAAATTCCAAATAACATTGTCTTTCAATTTGTTGCAGGTTTCCCAAATCATGAAGTATGGATTCCCAAGTCTGGACAATGTCCGCTCATACGACGACTTTGTTCTGTCCTATGATAGACGTAACAGAGTGCCAAACTGGGTTTTTGAACATATAACCAAGGCCCATGTAACAAAGAATGATCAGGTTGACCGGAGCAAGTGTGACTTTAAACCTGATGAAAGTATACATCCATTTTTTAGGTAAGATCTTTTATAAGGTCACACTTTGTTTTTTTAGTCTACTGCCAAGCATAGTTATGACCTGGATATTGTACATTTCTGCACATCACAGTTCCAATGTTGCTATTATATCTGTGCTGCGGAAGGCACGTTTAACTGTTGGTCCCCACTGCCGTCTGGTAGTCCACCATCAGGAACCACATCAGGCAGTTTCAAAGAACTCTGACACTAGGGTATTCATGACCGACTGTCATGTGTATCACAAAATGATGATGACATCACGGCCTGAATTGTATTTGGTCACGAGTTTTCCTTTGTATGCATTGTTGGAATTTGAATAAACATGTCTAATTTTTATGTTAATCATACAACAAAGAGTAAGTACCTATGTCTATCTATACAAATAAAAATCTATTTATCTATATATGTATGTTATAATAATTAATTATTTTGATGTCATGTTTCAGATCGCAGAACAGTGACTACAAAGGGTCGGGCTTCGACCGCGGCCACATGGCGGCGGCAGGCAACCACCGCATCGCACAGAGACACGTCGAACAAACCTTCTACCTTACCAACATGGCGCCACAGGTACTTTGCACACTATCTTATTTATTTAAACTTTATTGCACGATAAAATTGCGTGGTTCGCATCATATAAAAATAACGCTGGAGGAGAGCGGAGAGAGTGAAGTTGGTCAACACGGGAAGCCAACGAACTAATCGCCCGCACCGCGCTCGCCGCATACAGCGATATAGCGCCGCAAGCGTAGCTACCGACAGCGGTCATCGCGGCATGACGCGACCTGTACCAGATGTAAGAGTAGCCATAAGAATATAATATACCAGCTTTGGTACCCAAAGTCCTTCTCAATACTCCTAGCTATGTGTATGCCAAATTTCAGGAAGATTGATTCAGTAGATAGGGCGTGAAGAGGTAACAAACAAATAAAGTATCTCACTTTCGCATTTATAATATAAGTTGGGATTAGATGTAATGTCGGTATAAAGGTATGTCTAGGTCTAGGCATTATTTATATCACGCTCCATACCTTCGCGCACATCTGTCATCTCCGCCAAGCTCTAGAGATCCACCTTGCTAACTAACCTACATGGCCATTTTATTACTACGCCGGCTCAACAACAACTGATCATTACACATACTGACAATATATGCACTAAGAGCTATGCTATCGTCACGCCTGTCGGGAAGAGAATGTAAAGAACTATGCTAACGCCTCGGCGGACAAATAAAGATAAGTCGCCACTTTGTACGGGTATGCTTTATAAACTTTTCTTGAACTACCCCCACTTATTGTGACCAATATTATTGCCAGTAAATTAACCGTCGTTACAGTAATGAAAGTTCAAACAAACTTCAGCTTTATTTATATTAATTGTCATTAGGTCGGCGATGGCTTCAACCGGCACGCGTGGAACAGGCTGGAGAAACACGTGAGGAAGCTGACCAAGGTGTACGAGGACGTGTACTGCTGCACTGGCCCGCTGTACCTGCCCAGGTATGTTCACCACTTCCCTGCTATCGTCATTATCTGTACGTGCACAGATTACAGAATTTATTTACTCGTATGGTGTAACATGAAAAAGGAAAAAGTGAAACATGAATTATAGGCAGGGCTCGGCAACCTGGTAAGAATCATAAATCTGTTTATGGTAGAATGACGATAATTTAAAAAGTCGTGTTTTAATAATTCACACTCTTTTTTTTTCCAAAAATAGACGAGATCTTATCTAAATTTATTTATTTCAATCATTGTAGTGCCACCTGTTGGCAAGAAATAGAACAATTTTTTTAAGGCAAATGGCTAGTCCAATTTGTCGCAAAAATGACTAATTCGAAAACCATTTTGAGGAATAGGCTTAGGAAACAGTTTGCGGTAATCATTTATTTTTATTAAGCTCGCATTTTTTTGAGAAGATTGCAAAAAACCAAATTACCTTAATTTTCGTAAGTTATAACAAGGTCAACGTGTGACGTAAGCGGCTTGCTCAATTTTTTTCTGTAAGTTGGCAGCATAGGGATTACAATACTCGTTGCTTGACAGTATTGTGACCAGTAGATCTATATTTCAAAACAAAAAACACTCTTCAGCTTTATTTTACAGTATAGATATAGTAATACTTTGGGGCTAGCTCAATCTGCGTGTGTAGTATGTCCGTATATATTAATTTATTTTTATTTATCTATCTAAATATAGTTAAACGTAAGTCCAACGATTGTTCTAGAAAGGAGGCGGACGGCAAATCCTACGTGAGATACCAGGTTATAGGAGCGAACACGGTGGCTGTCCCTACACACTTCTACAAGGTTGTGGTTGGGCAGGCGGCCGACGGCAGTCTCGACATGGAGGCCTACGTCATGCCCAACCAGCGGATACCGGACGAGACGCCTGTATCTTCATTTATGGTAAGCATTTGAAACATTTAAAAAAAAACTATCTGCACTCCGTGGTGTTACCTGCGGTTAACATACATAGCAGCGCCATCTACGGTATTAAGCTATTGAGCAATCAGACTTTTTAACCTAAACAACGGGAATCCCGTAATTACTGTATATACGCGAAACTAATTTTGCGAATTCTTCTGGTAGTTCTAGTTGTAAGCGTTTAAACAAACAACCGAATTGAGAACCTCCTTCTTTTTTTGAAGTCGGTTAAAAGCTCTTTGATATTAGCAAACGGAATACTTACTTATCACTAAATAGTATAAAACAAAGTCGCTTTCTCTGTCCCTTTGTATGCTTAAATCTTTTAAACTATGCTACGGATGTTGATGTGGTTTTTTTAATATATAGTGATTCAAGAGGAAGGTTTTTATGCCCATGCGAAACCGGGGCGGGTCGCTAGTAATAAATAAAATAAATATCTGATATTCTGTTATGTATTGTTATAAAAAAATATAATTGATGAACGTTTGATGTTTAAACAATTGATGACGATAGCCCCTACCCCCCCTATTTTTTTTTTTTTGTAAAATTAATTAATTTGTTTTTTTTTTTGTTTTACAGGTGGCCCCAGAGGTGATAGAGCGAGCAGCGGGACTTCTATTCTTTGATAAAATCCATAGAAGCAAACTCAGTAGAATTAACGGGAAGAAAGTATAAATATATAATACTATAATTATTTAAATTATATTAATTGGCACTATTCTAACTCTAAAAGCCGTCTAACATCGTTTATTACAGTTCTAGAAGCACTGTTGGTGCTAAATTAGTTATTTGACTCTTCTATAACGTTTCTAGCTAGAACTGGTGGCTTACTACCATCTCTTAAAACCATGCAAGAACGATTAAGGGAGATGTCGCCTTACATCATGTATTGCGCTGTCTCGCTTACTTACTGGATCTTGCATGGTTTTAAGAGATGGTAGTAGGCCACCTAAGGTAATTATTATTCAGTTAAACAGCGTAAAGTTAAAACAAAACCTATAAGTGACACCAAAATGTTAGTTGGGTATCTTTCAACTATTATCCATGTGTTTCCTGTTCCTACATAAATGTGTCAGAACTATATGTCGTAAAAGACGATTAAGAGAATAAACTATCAGACCAAAAAAGTTACTTAAAATGGTGTCTCCTAAATCCTTTATGCCACCACAAAAGTGCTATTTTTGTAATGTATGACATACTCAAAACCGGTGAGTGAATGAGTATCGTTCGTTTTCGAATGATTTTCATGCGACATCGTTGACTGGAACGATAATAAATCGTTTCACCGGTTTTAGTTGAATATTTCGTCTCAAAATTAGAACTCCAAGTTAGCAATAAGGCTATTAGCTAAAATATAAATCTATGGTGTTTGTCGTTAAAATTGTGAAGTAAAAAAAGGCATATGGCAAAGCACTTTTAAAAACAAACGAGGGCTTTTTTCGGCCTTGACTTATTGTATAGTGCTTTTATCCCACTTGCATGATAAAGTAAAACATTTTCATTGGTGCTAAACTAAAAAAATAACTTATTCGATTAAATAGGCAGTTTAGTGCTTTGAACAAATAATCAAAAGTTTAGTGCAACTGGCCTATTGAAGTCCATATTAATTAATGTATATTGTCTAAATATTTTTTTCTACTTCAAATGTAGAAGCTATTTCTAAACAAGTGGGATAAAAATATGTTTTATTAGTAAGACGTTTAAATATTTTTATTTTAAATAGTTTAATATTTAAATAGATATTGTAAATTGTATTGAGTTGTTATGTGAATCGTGATAGAATAGTGAATGAAGCGAGTAAATAAATAGCTATAAATAGTTGAATTTTATAATGCGATTTTATTAAAAACCTTATTATTACGGTAGAAAGTGTTATATCTTGAATTTTATCTTTCATCAATTTCCAAACCAAACTACAGTGATTACTCTATATTCCCTTAGAGAATTAAACCACAGGAGTGGCTCCTTAATACACACACACAAAGTAAAAGTAGTATGACCGGCGGTCTTATGCTTTTGGCAAAGGTGATCGCCTGTCAGTCGCCACTCCGTTTGGTTTAAATGCTCTAAGCGAGGTAGGTACAACGTGTAAAAAATAAGAGAGCAATATAGTAACATAATTTATTTTCATAGGTCTCTTTCCTAAATAAGGTACAATATGTTCACAGCTGTCGTACATATAGGCAATATGTTACAAAATGAAGGCATATTATTCCCAAAAAGAAACATGATAAATATTTTACTTTTTGGTTGATAGGTGATTATTCTGTGTCTTGCCCTAGAAACAATAGTCTACCTAACTAAGACTAAGAGCACACTGCATCCGATCTGAATCCGGAGAAAAATGTACCTACAACACGTACTACATCTTACGTATTATTTTCTTAGTCGATTCAGATTGTAAAACTGGATACCACTTGTAAATTACAGACGAAATAAATTTTGTTATGTGCATATGTAGATAATACAATGTTATTTATGAATAATACCCGGCACGTAAGTTGGCCACAAAAGGGACGCGCAGGGGGCTGCGCACGTAAAAATTTGTATGAAAATCGGCTACTGCGCATTCAAGGTTGTTTCAGTTTATTGCCAACTTATATGCCGCGAACTATAACAAAGTTTAGAGTGACATTACAATTTGCCAAATAAATGTATCAATCTCACAACGCCTTAACATTTTTAGTGTTATAAATGTAATCACTACATAGTATAAAACAAAGTAGCTTCATCTGTCCCTATGTCCCTTTGTATACTTAAATCTTTAAAACTACGCAGCTGATGTTGATGCGTTTTTTTTTAAATAGATAGTGATTCAAGAAGAACGTTTTTATGGCCGGCGGGTCGCTAGTAATATACTAAATATCAGTCCTATAGTATTAGTTCGATAATTTAGTCCGACCATAGGACTTATGAGAATTTTAGTCTCAACAGTCCGATAATGATGATCAATACACATCATCAGACTATCGAGTCTATAATCAGAGTTGTATACAAAAAATAGGTACTGTACGGTCAAAGGTATATTGTACATATTCTCGGATGGTATAGAAATCGGACGAATGCGCGTTTTTTAAGGTGGACCCTGACGACACTCATTTCTATCATAATATCTAAAACGATCGCAAGGAAAATGTAGTACTTACCGCCACAGAGTAGTTACGTCTATACGGTACTCCCCCTACACGACACGTAAGACATTGTATTGAGGTTTCCTCGGGAAGAATTTTCCCGGATTCGAATCGGATAAAGTTGGCGCCCATTACCACATATTTAGTATCCTTATCGGAGATTTTCTAAACGTTAAAGATTTTATATCTAATAATAAACATGTACAGCGCCCCTGGCGGATAGTAAGGCAACTAATAATATCCATACAAAATCCTAATATCAACGTAATTACAAAATCTCCTGTAGTTACTCGAACACTGTAGATAACGAACCAGTGGATAAATTCTTTAAAATATTATTTTCCTCAAGAGTTTCTTGTATTTGAGCAAGATTTAATTTCCATCAAAATCGTCAATAGTTAAAAACAGAAGACTTACTACTAAGTGAATTTATTTTAAAAACTCAATATCACAACACAATGTACAGGAACGCATAAAAATCAATTTTGTTTGAACCAGTTATAAATATATCATTGTAAAGATAGACTTGTGTAATACTTAAGTAGATCCTGCCATACTTAGCTAAGCTGTATTAGGATTTGTTTTTTTATAAAAAAAAAATAATAAACGTAATTTTCATTGTATGGCCCTTCAAATCAAATTTTCATACAATTTGTCTTAAAACTTCGAGTTTCGTCAACAAATTCATTCATAAATAAGTCGTTGAATTTATAATTGCCTGAGAAACTAAAACTATTTAAATCAGTCGGATCAGAAGTTATGTAGTCATTTTGGTTGTGTCAATATATGATAGATACTACTGCAGTTTCACTTGCCTGCGACGTGAATGTGCTATTAGCCAACAACCTTTCATAAAGTAGGCTATCATATACAAATAAGTTTTTAAATCCGACCAGTAGTTTTGGAGATTATTCAAACAAACCTTCAGCTTTGTATATTTAGAACAGACTGAATCAATAGTTTTACTTTATCTGGTACTTTAAGGTTTATGAGTAGCAATAAACATTAAAATAAATATTTAGAAACATACTTCTTAAAAGTTAACAATTAAAATCTTATAAATTACGCGTTTCCTAAATTGATATAGGTACCCATTTTTAATGAGTACACTAAGTGATGTTTAAAACTTGTGTTGTACATTTCCTTAGAAAGTAATTTGATGATCTATCTATATACAACTCGAAGTGTTCTCATTTGTATTAAAGTCATATATACAATAAACACAGCTGAAAATTACAACAATAATAATATCACAATAAAAATGTATTAATTAAAACCCTAATATACAGTCCTCTTCGTCGTCGTTGTTATCCGACAAAAATTCAAGTTCAGATGGACCTATCGCACTATCATCGATTTCTTCAGTAACCTCTTTTTCTGATGGTCCTTCCGCACTTTCTTCAGCTTCTTCAACTGGTAATGGTAACTCACTGTTTTCATTTTTATCGTCAGGGATGATCTCAGATGGTTCGCTAGCTGTAGGGTAATTTTCTTCTACCATCGATACAATTTCCATGGGTTCAACTGTCATTTGTTTCTGCATTTCTGTTTGTGCCTCGTCTCTTCGTCTCACTTTTTTTGCTAGAGGCTCATCATCTGAAGAATCACTGCTATCAACGGTAGCGACAGGTTCTTCAAAAGAACCGTCGAATTCATAATTCTCTACTTCTTCGTCAGATGCAAGGAAATTTAAGTATTGCATTTCGTAAGATCTTGGATCAGTGTTATCTCCGAAACTTTGCTTTCTAGCACGTTTTTCTCTTTTAGATGATACTTCAGGATCAGTTACCGGAACAATATTTTCGTTGGATTCTTCACAATTTTTACTCCTTCGCAAAATATTTGGATGTACAACTTTGAATAATTTAAGAGGCTTGGCTAATTCTGTTTTCTTAAGCAATGACCGTGATGATGAAGGACCGGTGTCAGAATTATTTAAAGTCATGGGACTTACATTGTTTTTAGCACGTGAAATGTTATCATTCGTTTTTCGTACGATATAAACTGGTAATGCTTCCACATCCGTCTGTTGTACCGTTTCATTTTGAGTTATATTTTGTTGTTTTTCATCGTCTGCGTCTTCCGTCAGATCAACAAAACACTTAGGAGATTCCTCTGGTACTTTCTTTTTGATGCAAACATTTATTGGCGATAACATTTTAGTTTCTATGTCTAGTTTGAAAAAATGTCCATTATGCAAACACGCGTATTTCAGTTCGTGAAATGATGTTATAGGGGTGAGTTCACGTAAAGGATTAGGAGTGCTCTCTAACACATTCTGCACAGGGATGTTTAAAGGCGGTACTTCAGGTATGCTAACGTTTGGAGCTATGCCCTGTAATTGAGGTGTTGTTTCAGGAACGGGGGCACTGGCGTATGATATATCTTGTAATTGAGATGTTTCTATGGCGGACGCATATGGCGTTAAAACCTGTATGTCAGGTGTTGTTTCAGCAACGGGAGCAATATCCTCCTCGAATATTCCAGACATCTCCATAAGGTCAGATAGAATAGTTTTTTTAGTCACGCATTCAGAATCATCAATTTTATTTATTTCAGGATCTTGATTAGCACTAGTATCATTTGTTTCCATTGTATTTTGTACGCAAATATTTTCAGTTATACTATCAACAGCAGCATTATCATCGATAGTATTTACGACAGCACTTTTATCAGTAGTAACGTCAGAATTTGTACCTAGATTATGATTATTACTGGTTATATCGTTATCAACTGGTTGTGTTGTGGCAGTTAATTCAAGGGTAGTCTGATCCAAAGAAGTATTATTACCCATAATAGCTACATCTGTAACTGAATCAACACTATCAGCAACCGGAATAGATTCCATACTGGAGATCGGACATTTTGGTGATAGACTACTATTTTTTGAAGCAATTATGTTTTCTGCAGTACACACACTGTCTGTAGCGGAATTTCCTTCTTGCGTATTATTTGAAGGTTCCTCGGCGTGGTTTTCTTCCTCTGTTAAATTAACAATTTCGCTAGTATTTGAAACAACACGAGGTACCATTCCAGGTAGCAATTGTAATATGGGCGCCGATTGTATAGTTGGCATAGGTGTGTTTGTTAACGCAGTATTTATTCGTTTTTGAATGTCTTCAATCACTGCTCCTAATTTGGTAATCTCCTCGGAACTTAACTGAACACTTGAGTCGACAGTACAAGTAAGTACACCATTTGGTAATAGCATCAAATTCACACCTTGAGGTAGAGGCTCGGCTGGGTTAACCAAAGCAGGAGAATCCACTCCTTCAACTTGTTTGCCCTTATTACGTGGGAGAGGCACATCCGTTAGTAAAATTTTATTTTTACCAAGAAATATAGGATGATTCGTTCTTTTAGAAATTTGTGTGCTGTTCAAAAATAAAACATTTTTTCGCGACGTAGTATCTTGCTTTTTTTCTATTGGCTGCAAGCTAAATCTGGTTCGTGTTTTCCGATCGCTGTTATCTTGAGAACGGGTTTGTAAATCTTTACAAGTACGCTGGGGAAGTGGCCTTGGTGGTATAGGCCTCAAGATGTGTTTGGAATGACGAACTTTAAGCATTGGAATTGGCTCAAATGAGCCCTTTGGTGGTCTGCCTCTTTTTCTTTTTATCTTAGCTTCACTATCTGCAATTTTAACTTTGACCTTCACAGATGGGGCCTTTGGACTTTGTGTATTAGGCTCATCTGAATCTATCACCACGCAATCGTCCATGCTAATAGCTTGATCGTGATTTTTTTCTGTTTCAGTTAAATTAGATGTAATGTTAGTAGTTTTAATACAGATATTTTCAGAGATATTATTTTCTACATTTGTCTTTATTGTAGTTTCAAGTTGAATTGTTTTATCAACAGCAGCATCATCTTCGATAGTATATACAACAGCACTATTATTAGCCGTAATATTGTCAGTACTTTTTTCATTGGTATTAATATCGCCAATTTCTTGTTCTTGTGCAAAATTTTCTACAGCATCGATGTTAAGGCTATTACTTTCAGCGAGACTATTTGCATTGATACTACTACTCTTTGTGACAGTAATATTTTCAACTTTGTTTTTTAGGTAAACTCTTTCAAAGCTCTCATTTTCAACAATTTCACGCGATTGCTCTATTACATTTTCTATAGATTCGCAAACCTTTATTATATATGGGTCCGTCTCAGCACCCATTGTTTTTTCTCCACAACAGCAAATGCAGTGATTACCACAAGGATCTGGGTTTAAACTATCTGGATGTATTTGTTTGAATCGAACCCAGCAACAGTATGTGCCATATCCCTTCTGTTCTATAGACTGCGCCTGCGTCCGTTTTCGTGGTTGTCTTTTACGCTTTGCTTTGGGTGGTTTAGGCATATCTTTGTTCCTGCTTACTTTCTGGGGTTCATTATTGCCTTCCATTAGCTTATTCTGAATTTCATTTACTTTTTTTTGTAGCTCATTTGCTTGTTTGACTTTTTGGTATTTGTTATGTTTTGCCTTTTCGTTCGGATCTAATTCATGTATGGGATCTTTTAAAAATATAATATGTAACATTTTATTGAGTGTATCTATAGTTAGCAACTGGTCATCGGATAGCTTTGGTTTGGCAATCCCACGTTCTTTGTTCCAAAAACCAACACGTGTTTTATCTATAGACCGCCAGGGTATTGGTCTTGTTTTATTGGCTCGATAATGCATTACTTTATCGACATGCTTCGTAAAAGAGTTAGTTACACCATCGATAACCTGACCACTGCATATGACAGTGTGACTAGGGATTTCTTTTTCCGGAGTTTTATCTAAATTAATCTTCTCACTAACCGATAGTAATTTTTCGTTTGATTGTAACAATAATGACACAGGTGGTGTGTTATTTGTGCCAGAATTTTCTAATCTCATAGGCGACACTTCTGCCACCAACAACTTTTGATTTATTCGTCGCACATTATCAATATTTGGTAAGTTTATAACTTTACTCCGTCCCATTGTTTCGTCATGTCCTCCCGATTTTTTTACATTTGCAGTAGATTCATTAGTTGGAGACCAAGGTTGTTCTTTATGCAAATTGTTTATAAGACTCTGAACAGAATTCGATATTGGAACAACTGCGGCTGGTACAGAACTTTCTTTAGAAGCTGTTGGTAGTGGTTGTAGATTTTCTTCTTTATCTTCAGAAATCTCCTCTTTAACTACAATTTCCCTGGAAGGACCTTCTTTAAAATAAATAGTATTATCAACAAGTTTACTCTCAAAAGCTTTGCAAAGATCTATAGTCAGGGGTTTGCAAGCTCTTAACAAAAATCTATTACGCGTGTAACTTAAAAATCCTACGGTGAGCCTCTTCAACCTTGTATTGAAGTCTGGGTTTTTGCAAACAACTAGGGGGCCATAATCACGATTCCTCGGTTTTTGGAAAAGAACGCTAGATATGTAAACTTTTTTTTCTTCAGGAAAACCGTCTGTAGCTTCATCATCAGTGTCACTGTCTGTATTAATTGAGCTTTCATGTCTATTAAATAAATCATCTTGTGCGACTTCCTCATCATCTGACACAAAATTATTTACAGGAGGTTCTTCTTTTATTTTCACGGAATCCTTATTTTCGGGTTTGCTTTCGGCCATAATAAGTTCTATGCTTTCTTTGTCGTTGACATGAAATACTGATTTTCCTTTTAATACATCCATATGTTCTAATTTTTTAGTATATACTACTGGAACCATAAGAAGCTTCAAATCGATTGACTGTGACTCCCCAATTTCATTTTGTTCTTCATTTGAGATTTCCTTTTTAACATGTTGAGTTCCTGAAATAAAATATATATATTACATAAATAAACATTTTTTTATTATTCAAAGCATTTGTTTAGGGGGCAAAATGTGTTCAAAATAATGGTGATGGTAGACCATCATAAATCTCAAAATAAAAAAATATTATAAGTATAGTATTTAATACATAAATCCAAGATACTTCATCAATTTGAGTTTGTAGCTATAGATGTTTTTATTAATTTGAAATAACAGTTTTTCAATTATTTAAAAGCCTTTATTTGTGAAAAAGAATATACAAAAACATTATTTACCATCAAAATCCTGTGCATGTGGTCCGTCGTGTTCCTCCACGATCCCATCATCTATGAGTTCTATGCCATCATCTTCAAATGTCAGCTCGGGAATAACATCACTAAATAAATCGATTGATTTCTCGTCTGAAGTTATTATTTCATTTGTATCACTTTCAATTTCTTTAGAACCTGTACTTTGAATTTCATCTATCTCATTTCTACTATCTTCATAAGGAACACTCGCAATTTCAGTTTTTATGATATCTTCCTCAATTGCGTCGTCATTTTCTTCTTCTACTGCAAGTTTTTCACTTCCAGATTTTTCAATACAACTGCTCAATTTTACTAGCGCTTCGTCAGGTATGTTGACGTTACCAAATACGTTGGCTATTTGGGGCATAGCTGTCAAATCCATATCATTTAAATCATGTTCTGGAATTTCCGTTGGTTCTACTTTTGGTGATATGACTGCAACAGGCAAGGTGTTTTCAATAGCCGAAGATGCATTCTCTACCTTTAAAATACCAATCTCTTCAGTTGGTTCTTTAGTGAGTTCGGAGGAAGTCAAAGGGGCGTCGGCTGTGATTTCTTTTTCCCTTGACAAAGAAGATTCATCTCTAAAAGGTGATAAAGTAATATTTGCTCGAATAGAAATTTCATTTGTTTTACTAATCATAGTTTCTTCTTCTGAGTTTCCTTTAGTTTCAATATTTACTGTCATTGAAACTTCATTTGTTTCACTAATCAAATCTTCTGTTCTTTCTCTGGTTTCATTTTCAATCTCATCGGTTACATCTGTAGTATCTAAATTGGCATCATCTGCATTTCTTATTTCTACAGGAATGTCTGTGTTTTGAAGGGCTTCAATACCTTCCATGTGATCTATATTATCATAAAAAATATCTATATGATCTGCGTCTACATCAATAGTTTCCATCGGTTCTGTATCGACGTCCATCGGCTCTTGTTTTAAAATAATGTTTTTAACAGCGGCAGTATCTTCATCTCCAATCATTTGTTTAGCTTTGCTGCCTTCAACTTCATCTCTGAGATCATTATCTGAGTCTGATTCTACTCTTAAATCTATTGTTTCTATTTCAGGTTCGACTAACAGGAGATCAGCGTCATTCTCTGAAATGTAAAAATGCGGCTATAAATTGTAGGTTAAACATAGACAATATTTAAGTAAATAAATACAATTTAAGTTGACACTTAATTTACATAGTAATTTAAGCTAAAGCCAGACAGCACAAAGTTAACATTCACATAGTTGCTTGACAATGATTTTATTAAATACCCATAATTTTTGTCTCCCCACATAATCTACAATATGCCAGCTTAGTATTGTCATTTTAAAAATACTAGCTACTAAGTAGTGCAAAAAAACTGTTTCTTTTAAATTATCTATCCATTTTTAACAACAGATTTAATGAGTCAGGTTATTTTGAAATGGGCACTTTTAGAATATTAGGCATTTTACTTATCAGACACTTTTTTCTAATTTTTTTACGTACTTACCGTCAATAGGAGCTGGCAACTGGCCGGAGCGGGCTTTCATTTGAACTTCCTGAAAAAGAAAATACCTTCTTGTTAACCAATTCTTGTCTTAATGAATGAATTCTGTTTCCCGCTGATTCACTAACCCGTTACATGTATGTATAATAACCTTCCCCAAGAAGAAAGAAAATCCATTCTTCCATACTAATATTATAAATGCGAAAGTCTGTCTGTCTGTCTGTCACCTCTTCACGGCTAAATTGCTGGACCGATTGTGATGAAATTTGATAGGGATGTAGTTAACGACCCGAGGTCAAACATAGGCTACTTTTGGGCGCGATATAACCGAATCCCACGCGGGGCGAAACCGCGGGGAACAGCTAGTAAATAAATATATAAAGACAAATCATACAGATGGAGTAAGCCCGAAACTCAACTATACTATCACTATCATCACTACATAGTATAAAACAAAGTCGGTTTTATCTGTCCCTATGTAGCTTAAATCTTTAAAACTACGCAACGGATTTTGATGAGGTTTTTTTAAATAGATAGAGTGATTCAAGACGAAGTTTTTAAGCGAAGCCGGGGCGGGTCGCTAGTATTTTATAACAATTACATATATAGATAAACATCAAAGACCCAGGCCAATGACCGAATGAAGATGACCTGACCAGGCATACATAGAACCCGGGACCTCATGAGTAGCGGTCAGACATGTTAACCATTACGCTATTGCAAATCCGACCAAAAGTTCTAAAGCTATAACTTAAAACTTTCTGCTACTGGTAGGATTTGCAAACTTATGCACGCGACAGCCTGATTCTTGACGAACGTTATAGGCTACATTACGTAAGTAAAATAACGCAGAGGTAAATAATACTCACAAACTCAGGTGGCATAATGACTAGTTTCTTCTCTATTAACTCTTCCCATTGTAGAAATGGCGTCGTGATGATGTGCGGGTACCTAAAAAACACCTTCTTTTATTTATTTTCTTGACTACTTCATTTGACGACAGCAATTTAAGCTTCAGCCATAGGACTATTAAGTATTCTGTGATTTGACTAATTATATTTTGGTTGAGCACGTAGAAAGCATGGATGAAAGAAGACTGACGAAAAACATATACAGAGTTGGGTGGGAAAGTCTGTCAAGGTAAGCCTCGAAAATCATACTACGACCAGATCGTAACGGGGAGTACCCGAAATCGGCGAGCATATATGACGAGAGTGATGAGTGTGGAGGAAGCGAGGGAGGTATGTAAGGATCGGAGCCAATGAAAATCTAGTCCCAGACAGACAGTGATGATTGTATGTATGTATGTATGAATGAAAAAAATAACAAACCGTTTAGCTATGGCCGCTTGCAGTCGTGTGGGTTTGTCTTTGAGGGCGGTTTCTAACAACTTGGCGCTCCCGCGGTACGAGAACCAGAAATTGTAGAACTTCTCCCGCGTCACCTCCTTCAGTTGGTACCACCGCCTCTGCAGCAGCATAGGGGAACACTGTTTGCCACTGGAAATAAAAAAAAACACATAAGAAAAATATTGACTGATTTTTTTTTATTTTTATTAAAATGTTTGATTTCAAAAAATGTGTGGTAGTAATATTATCAATTGAGCTCCTATTGTTAAGATTTTTTTTGCTATTCGCGCTACTGCTAAGTAAATATGGCGCTACAAAAGTCATATATCTTCAGTTTAGTTTGTTTCTTGTTTAGTAAGTAGCACATAACATGCTTGAATCACCTGATTGTCTGTCATAATAAAGATGATTGCGTGCTTCGGAAGGCACGTCAAAGGCCGTTGGTTCCGGTCGCCATCATGAATAGCTTTAGAGGCCGAGAGGCGGTTGCGAACTCTGACATCAGTGTGCATGGCATGGGCATCGATTGAACCTGTGATTATATACTTACGTGCTGTTATATGATACGGTGGCTGCAGTCCAGGCTCGGGCCAATTTGTCCCCAGTGGACCCCTCCAGGTCGAACCGCTGGACCAGTGAAAACAGCTCGAACATAGGCCGGGGCTCTGATTTTCGACCCTCTGCCATCAGCTCCTGAGCGTAAAATTATTATTATACCCTTTTATCGGAGATAGAAACAAAAGTACAAGTAGTATGACCGGCGGTCTTACTTTTAGAAGACGGGGTCGCCTGTCAGTGTGACTCCCAGAAACCGGTATACGAGCAACAGCTTAATCTTAACTTAGGTATTGTACAAGCCAATTGCAATTCTTCACAGATTGAATTAGTGTCGTAGGCATTGAAAAAAATTATTTTAGTCTTTAACCAGGTAAATTATTAATGAAAACTGCGGAAGATTTTAGATTTTAGGGGACTAACCGGCCGGTTGAGCGGGGGTTGAAAAATTATGGGCAGAAAAATTTGTGTTGAGTAGGACATACAAGAGGCGGTACATTTGTCCGGTACATGACGCCTAAGTGTAAAAGCGGCTTAACATTTCTACTTCAAATTTTATGATAAGCAGCGATTGGACTACACAATATTTAGGGCCCTCAAAATTGGCGCCATAGAAATAGGTAAAGGCGTTTCCCCTTACACTAGCTAGCCTATTTAGTTAGTTACATTGCCCTCTGAATCGAGCAGTTCACTCACATTTGAGTTGTCTGGCACTAGTGTTGCCGCTCGTTAATCAACTATCGATAGCGTTTCGATAGTATGAGAAAAACAATACTATTGATAATGTCGATAAATCGATACTATTGATAAAGAACATACCATCGAAAGTATCGAAGTTCGATGTCAAAAGTATTTTTTCGCAACATTACATAGGCGATATTATAATAGATAGCGTAATTGGCATCCAACTTTGAAAGTAGTAGATAGTACGATAGTATTGCTTTGCAATATTACATAGACGTTCTACCGATTTATTGCTTCGCAATATAGGTATAGTCACTATCGGTTAACCGTGCTAATAATGTCCAACTTCCAAGCACTAGTTAGTCTAGTTACTAGTAATAGTAAAGCAGAGAGAGATTTCTGCTTACAGGAGTGGTTTGACTCAAAGAAATATAGATTTTATTACCGTGCCAATAACGTCCAACTTCTCATGCACTAGTATCCAGTCATATAATAACCAGTCAGTGAGGGACATCCTGGCTATAGCCGCGATGTTCTCCTGTCTGTCTTCTGCTATGAGGAGCCGCTTCAGTCTCTTGAGTGTTAACGCGCGCATACGCTCCCTGTAACAATATTCCTTTTTTGTTACTATTTTGAATTAATTTACATAGTCTAGAAAAATCCAGTTCAGTTTGGCAAGGTTAGCTCAATACTAATATGTGAGCGCATTGGCATTTATTTATAACTGGCGACCCGCTCCGGCTTCGCATGGGCATAAAAACCTTCCTCTTGAATCACTCTAGGTATCTATTAAAAAAACCGCATCAAAATCCGTTACGTAGTTTTAAAGATTTAAGCATACATAGGGATATAGGGACAGAGAAAGCTACTTTGTTTTATACTATCTACTAGCTGTTCCCCGCGGCTTCGCCCCGCGTGGGACTCTGTTATATCGCGCCCAAAAGTAGCCTATGTTTGACCTCAGGTCTTTAACTACATCACTACTAAATTTCATCACAATCGGTCCAGTAGTTTAGCCGTGAAGAGGTGACAGACAGACAGACTTTCGCATTTATAGAATTATTTTATTTATATTTTTATATTAATATTAGTATGGAAGTATGGATTAGTATGGATTACTAATTCTGTGACTATATAGTGAAGATTACGTATTGTTGCCCGCGATTCCAATCGCGTGGTACTCGGTTATATCGCGCCAAAAGGTACCCTTTGTTTGCCCAGTTTGATCCCCGGTCTTTATGTGTCTATATCCATCCATACCATATTTTATTGAATTCGGTTCCAGCAGTGGTTTAAAAAAGCATTACAGACAGACAGGCAGTCTTTTGTATTTCACATTACCTAGTATGGCTTTGGATGGAGGACAAGTCATTCGACAATGACATGATTGACGAGCCACGCCCCTAAGAAGTGCGAGTCAAACTCGCGCCTTGAGGGTTCCGTACCACCCCACCACACAGTACTAATTCTAGCCAGGTTATTTTAAAAACTATACTTTTTAAAGGCTTTCTTTTTTGTATGTAAAATAAATTTTCTTTATACATATTTAATTTCTAATTTTAAAATAACAATCAATTTATCAAATTTCATGATTCTAGTTCAACGGAATGTACCCCATAGGTTTTGATTCCCATCTGAAATCGCAAAATTATCGAAAACTGCAACATTTACGTTCATATCTTTTGATCGCGTTAACGTATAATTTTGATTATTATAACCCCGAAAGAAACCGTTGGCGTACACGACAAACTTTTTGAATTTCAACTTGATGCGGTCCAATGAAAAAAAAATTGACAGACAGAGAACAAACTGATCTTATAAGGGTTCCTATTTTTGACTTTTGAAGTACCTACGGGATTCTAAAAAGAAGTAGACAGGTAGATACCATCTGATAAAACACTCACCATAGCCACTTGCAGTCGCATTTGGTCTGCTTGCGCAGGTACTCCCAAAGCTCGTCCTCCGGCTTCTTCTCCTGGACATGAAGCCGCGCCACCATGCGGATCATGCGCCGCTTGAATTTCTCCAACTCTGTCATCTTGCTTGGAGCTAATCAGAAATTAGTTTTACTAGGTATTTGCTTTGTGGTTTTACTTAAGCTTCTCTTTCGCTCATATCATCCAACTCACGAAGGAAATTGCCTCCGTGGTCAAGTGGTTAAAGCGTTTGTCGGTAGACCTGGGGGTCGTGAATTCGATTCCCACTGGAAACAATCTTTGTTTAGTTGTTCCCAGTTCGGTTAGAATATTTTCAGGCTTGGATCAACCCGACTGTCTGATAATAAAAATGATTCCGTGCTTCGGAAGGCACGTTGAGCCGTTGGTCCCGGCTGCCATCTCGTATAGTCGTTAAAGGAACCATGTCAGAGGCCGAGAGGCGGTTTCGAATAACTCTGACACCAGGGTGTGCATGGTCGATTGACCGTGTCACCTACACGAAATGATTGAACTATGAGGAGCCGAGGAGCATGTTGTATTCTAGTTGGTATCTAATAAAGCAGATTTACGGATTTAAAAATTCCTCTTTTTTAAACCCCATAATCATAACATAGCGAACTATATTTATAGTAGAACTGACAAAGTTTATTAGGGTTGTGAATTGTGGTGGGCAACTGGGCATGCCCATTGTACCTACTCATAACGGTCGTCTATTCCCAGTTGTTAGCATTACCACTGGCTTTCCGCCCTTGCAAGTTGGCGCGTTTTCTTTGAGCTTTTTCCAAGTATCAATATTCTGTGTTTATAAGCCAATAAGTTACAGTGGTTGCAGTGGGTACAGACCTTTAGTACATACAGAAATGAATGTATCTCGTCGGGTTGATATTGTCTTTACATAGCAAAAATGTTATCTAAGGTAAGAATATTTTTCTGCTTTTAAAATTTTGTAAGGCGTTTTTTTTTTAGTATCTTTTAAGAAACCGATATTTTTTATTACAAAGGTTGTTTGTTGTAGGTACCTATACTACAAGACGATCTAGAAAAAGCCAGTGGTTTTAATTTTTTAATAAGAGACAAAATGATGAACACAAATAATGGGTACTTACTTAGGTATATTTTTACATCCCAACAAAAACCAAAAATTCTTAGGTACCTACCTTACCTACTTATCTGGGTCAGCAGGTAAACTGACGTTATTACCATTACGATTACCACAAAAAAAACATAGCAGCATATTTCCGGTACCTACACAGAATTTAGAAATATTAACAAGAAGTGGCAAATCGGCGGGAATTTAATTGCATCATTTTTTGCCACTGTTATTGGTCGATGATATTAGGTGGCTTTGTTATAAACTACGTACCTAATACATTTCTAATAAGGTATGATGTGGTTTACATGTATTAATCTATACTAATATTATAAAGCTGAAGAGTTTGTTTGTTTGTTTGAACGCTTATAACTTGGGAACTCTTTCTGCATATGATAGCTTGATTCTTGGGAAAGGTTATAGGCTATAGTACCTACATACACACCAAGGGTGAATGAAGCCGCGGGGAACAGCTAGTTGAAGATAAGAGAAAAAATACGCTGCTACACTAATCCTGAAGTTAAATCCGCGTCAAAACATTTCTATTCGAATATCTCTGTTCTGTGGGTACCTTCCTACCTAGACTGAGAACCTCCTTTTTATTGGAATATCGGTCCGCATCAAAATCGGTTCAGCAGAACGCGAGATAATCGCTGACAAGCATATAGGTAGATAGGTATGTTAGGTATGTACAGTCAGCTGCAGAGAAATATGACCCCCTTTCAATAGTGATAGTTGTGGGAAGGGGGTCAGATTTCTCTGCAGCCGACTGTACATACTATAAATACAAACATATAGCTACTTAGGTCAAACTGAGAACCTCCTTTTATGAAGTAGGTTAAAACACGTAACGTAAACTAGGGTGGTAGGTGGTACCTACCTATTAAGTATTCTGTGGTATGTAGTATATACCTACCTACCTACTTACCAATTATTTATGTGTAAGTACCTTAATATACCACATAGGTAATTAACACATAAAATATAAAAAAATAACTTAAAAATATAAATATCAATGTAAACGTACTAAAATAAAATAAATCAATTCTTTTTAAATTATATCTTTCAAAGTTAGTAAATTCATACAGTTGGCAGCACTGCCCGCAGAAACACACCAGCCGTCAAGACGAGTACACGCCACTGTGAGCTATGTCAACGAAAATAAAATCAAATAAAATGACGCTGTACAAACATTTTCCTACGCGCCCTCAATTCGACATTTCACAAGCAAATACCTAGCTAGATGATTACCACGGAACGATCACGTTCTCAAAAAAACAAAACCCTTAAAATATGAAAATTTAAATAATGATTATGTAAACAAAATACCTATTGTAACTGCCACCGATGAATTACATTGATACACAAGGTGTCTGCATCTTCTTTAAACGATAATTATACACAATATTCACAACACAATAATTTTCCACGTGCCATGTCGACTCTTTGGCGTACAACAACAAAATGGCGATAATTTTGATTTCATTCTACTCGTGGCGAGTCTACATAGCGCAGGGAAACGAGTGCGAGTGAGATGCAGTTTGAAAGGCAGGCGCGGGAATGGGACAGAAGATCCCCGCGCGGTGAACACCGGTTTCCCCGTTCATTTTTGTGATGATCTTTGAACGCACGGGACGTATGTTTCGGCTCTGCCCATTTCGACAGGTCACCCGAAAATGCAGTTTGTTATTATAATTGCTCTTTTATTTAGTGTATTAGAAAAGTAAGTTATTGTGTGTGGATATTTTTTATTTAATTTGTGTCAATATTTTCTGTAGCATCTTGTACCTACCCAGAACAGAATGTGAGCGATTGCAAAGTGCAATGCAATGCCTATGTAGGTAGTAGGTACCTACTTTTAGTGGAATGTATTTTTAAAGTTTTCATATTCAAATTACACAATTTTGTAAAATTAAAACGCTTATCATTGCAATTAGTGATAGCGCAGGAAAGTAGAGTTTAAAAACATAGGAGATTGTATGAATGAATACTTACGTATCTACCTACCATCGTCACTACCATTGTCTCGCAACTCGCAACGCAATAGAGTTCTTTTCTGTGGTTTTACGAGAGAGCAGGTAGGCACCTAGTGAAAAACACTTAAGTAATTACCATAGCACAGAATTAGTAGGTAATAGTACTACGTAACCATAGATAGGTAGGTACCTGCTTATTATCATTTTCGTAAGTAGGTACCTAAGTACCTACTTGCATAAAATAATTGCAATGGATAATAGATAAGGTCCTTTAAATTACCTAGGTACAATAAAGTAAGTAGGTACGTGCCTACCTACATACTTACCTTTATCGTAGATAGTAAGTATTTATTATTTCCTGTAGGTAGATAGATATATTACGTGGACTCTTAACTGCAAATATTATAAGGGCAGGTTCAGATCACTATAATGGCCAACTTTTCCAAATAAAATAAAAATATTTGGCCTCCAATTAGGTAATACAAATAATAATAATAATACCGTTTAGTATGGAAAGTGAAAAAATCGTATTTGTTTATTTGGAAAAAAATTTAAGTAGGTAAGTGTAACCTACCTATTAATAGGGGTCTAAATCTGGGCTTAAAATATTTGCAATGGTGTCCGTCCAGCTTATAGGTACCTACTTAGGTATATAGCAGAATGATGGACGGAGATGGCTAATGAGCAGAATTACTTAAGATATTATTTGGTACCTCTACCTATTCGGTAT